>CM049922.1:20806077-22056077 GCA_027474245.1 Spheniscus humboldti
GGCAGATCCCCTCGTGTTGACTAACCACGTGGCCTTTGCTAAATGCGTATCCCAATGTTTGAATGTCCCACCACCCATTGCTCTCAGCGCAGTCTTTAACAGTCCATTGTATCGTTCGATTTTCCCGGAGGCTGGTGCATGATAGGGGATGTGATACACCCACTCAATGCCATGCTCTTTGGCCCAGGTGTCTATGAGGTTGTTTCGGAAATGAGTCCCATTGTCTGACTCAATTCTTTCTGGGGTGCCATGTCGCCATAGGACTTGCTTTTCAAGGCCCAGGATAGTGTTCTGGGCAGTGGCATGGGGCACGGGATATGTTTCCAGGCATCCGGTGGTTGCCTCCACCATTGTAAGCACGTGGCGCTTGCCTTGGCGGGTTTGTGGGAGTGTGATATAATCGATCTGCCAGGCCTCCCCATATTTATATTTCAGCCATCGTCCTCCATACCAGACAGGCTTTAACCGCTTGGCTTGCTTGATTGCAGCGCATGTTTCGCATTCATGGATAACCTGCGCAATAGTGTCCATGGTCAAGTCCACCCCTCGATCACGAGCCCATCTGTATGTTGCATCTCTTCCTTGGTGACCTGAGGTGTCATGGGCCCACCGAGCTATAGAATCATAGAATCATTAAGGTTGGAAAAGACCTCTAAGATCATCGAGTCCAACTGTCAACCCAACACCACCATGCCCACTAAACCATGTCCCTAAGCACCTCATCAACACGTCTTTTAAATACCTCCAGGGATGGGGACTCAACCACTTCCCTGGGCAGCCTGTTCCAATGTTTAACCACTCTTTCAGTAAAGAAATTTTTCCTCACGTCCAATCTAAACCTCCCCTGGCGCAACTTGAGGCCATTTCCTCTCGTCCTATCGCTTGTTACTTGGGAGAAGAGACCGACACCCACCTCGCTACAACCTCCTTTCAGGTAGTTGTAGAGAGCGATGAGGTCTCCCCTCAGCCTCCTTTTCTCCAGGCTAAACAACCCCAGTTCCCTCAGCTGCTCTTCATAAGACTTGCTCTCCAGACCCCTCACCAGCCTCGTTGCCCTTCTCTGGACACGCTCCAGCACCTCGACGTCCTTCTTGTAGTGAGGGGCCCAAAACTGAACACAGTATTCGAGGGGCGGCCTCACCAGAGCCGAGTACAGGGGCACGATCACTTCCCTACTCCTGCTGGCCACACTGTTTCTGATACAGGCCAGGATGCCATTGGCCTTCTTGGCCGCCTGGGTACACTGCTGGCTCATATTCAGCCGGCTGTCAACCAACACCCCCAGGTCCTTTTCCGCCAGGCAGCTTTCCAGCCACTCTTCCCCAGGCCTGTAGCGCTGCATGGGGTTGTTGTGGACGAAGTGCAGGACCCGGCACTTGGCCTTGTTGAATCTCATACAGTTGGCCTCGGCCCATCGATCCAGCCTGTCCAGGTCCCTCTGCAGAGCCTTCCTACCCTCGAGCAGATCAACACTCCCGCCCAACTTGGTGTCGCCTGCAAACTTACTGAGGGTGCACTCAATCCCCTCATCCAGATCATCGATAAAGATATTGACCAAGACCGGCCCCAAAACTGAGCCCTGGGGAACACCGCTCGTGCCCGGCCGCCAACTGGATTGAACTCCCTTCACCACAACTCTTTGGGCCCGGCCATACAGCCAGTTTTTGACCCAGCGCAGAGTACACCTGTCTAAGCTGTGAGCCGCCAGCTTCTCGAGGAGAATGCTGTGGGAGACGGTGTCAAAGGCCTTACTGAAGTCCAGGTAGACCACATCCACAGCCTTTCCCTCATCCGCTAGGTGGGTCACCTGGTCATAGAAGGAGATCAGGTTGATCAAGCAGGACCTGCCTCTCGTGAACCCGTGCTGGCTGGGCCTGATCCCCTGGCTGTCCCGCTCATGCCTTGTGAGCGCCCTCAAGATGAACCGCTCCATAATCTTCCCTGGCACCGACGTCAGGCTGACAGGCCTGTAGTTCCCCGGATCCTCCTTCCGGCCCTTCTTGTAGATGGGCGTCACATTGGCAAGCCTCCAGTCGTCCGGGACCTCCCCCGTTAACCAGGACTGCTGATAGATGATGGAGAGTGGCTTGGCAAGCTCCTCCGCCAGCTCCCTCAGCACTCTCGGGTGGATCCCATCTGGCCCCATAGGCTTGTGAGCATCCAGGTGGCGTAGCAGGTCGTTGACTGCTTCCTCTTGGATTATGGGGGGTTCATCCTGCTTGCCCCTGTCTTCCAACTCGGGGGGCCGAGTGCCCTGAGGATAACTGGTCTGCCTGTTAAAGACTGAGGCAAAGAAGGCATCGAGTACCTCAGCCTTTTCCTTATCCTTGGTGACAATGTTCCCCCCCGCATCCAATAAAGGATGGAGATTCTCCTTGGCTCTCTTCTTGTCATTAATATATTTGTAAAAACATTTGTTGTTGTCTCCAACGACAGCGGCCAGATTGCGTTCCAGCTGGGCTTTTGCCTTTCTCATTTCCTCTCTGCACGACCTAACGAGATCCCTGTACTCTCCTTGGGTCGCCTGCCCCTTCTTCCACAAGCGGTAAACTCTCCTTTTTTTCCTGAGTCCCAGCAAGAGCTCCCCGTTCAGCCAGGCCGGTCGTCTTCCCCGCCCGTTCTTTTCACGGCATACAGGGACAGCCTGCTCCTGCGCCTTTTAAGACTTCCTTCTTGAAGATCGTCCAGCCTTCCTGGACCCCTTTGCCCTTCAGGACTGTCTCCCAAGGGACTCTCTCAACCAGCGTCCTGAACAGGCCAAAGCCCGCCCTCCGGAAGTCCATGGTTGCGGTTTTGCTGGCCCCCCTCCTTACTTCACCGAGAATCGAGAATTCTACCATTTCATGGTCGCTAAGCCCAAGACGGCCTCCGACCACCACGTCTCCCACCAGTCCTTCTCTGTTTGTAAACAGTAGATCAAGCGAGGCACCTCCCCTGGTAGGCTCACTTACCAGCTGTGTCAGGAAGTTGTCTTCCACACACTCCAGGAACCTCCTAGACTGCTTCCTCTCTGCCGTGTTGTATTTCCAGCAGATGTCCGGGAAGATGTCGGGTGAATAAATAATTCACGCTTATATTGCCAGTCCAGATCCACCAGAGCCACTTCAATCTTAGCAGCCTGATCCACCTCCTGGTTGTTCTGATGTTCTTCAGTGGCCCGACTCTTAGGTATGTGAGCATCTACGTGACGGACTTTTACAACCAGGTTCTCCACCCGGGCAGCAATATCTTGCCACAGTGGCAAGATATTGCTTGGCTCTCCAGTCGACGAATTAGCTCATGAATGGGAATCAGGGAGTCTCGGTTGGTGTGATATTGCCACCGGTGTACCGTGGTGGTAGCGATTGGCATTTGTTGGTCTTCGACCTTCAGCAACCCCACAACAGAGGGGTCCTCCGAGAGACCAGGCAAGGTGGACAGCTGTTTAATTTCCTCCATCTCCAAAGCAGCTATACCAAAAGCCCACCGGTACCCTTTTGGGTCCTTGAAATACCCTCTCCTGAGGTAGTCTATGCCAAGGATGCACGGAGCATCTGGGCCAGTTACAATGGGGTGCTTCTGCCACCCATTGCATTAGACTTACTTCGGCTTCCAATACAGTTAGCTGTTGGTATTCCCCTGTCACCCCAGAAATACAGATGTATTCTGCCCCTATATAGCTTGATGACATTAGGGTACACTGTGCACCGGTGTCTACTAGAGCCTTATACTCCTGTGGGTCTGATGTGCCAGGCCACTGAATCCACACAGTCCAGTAAACCCGGTTGTCCCTTTCCTCCCCCTGGCTGGAGGCAGGGCCCCTCTAATCCTCATCGCAGTACTTGTTTCTCACTTCTTGTACATACGAGTCAGAAGTTTCTTCATTAAGATCAGGAGTAAGATCAGCCCTTCTACTCTGTCTGGGGAACTGCCCGCTGGAAACTGGAGCAGCAATTTTCCTGGAAGAACCTCTTTCTGTGATTGTTTTCCCTTGCAATTCACATACCCGTGCCCCTAGGGCTGAGGTAGGTTTTCCATCCCACTTCCTCATGTCCTCTCCATGGTCACGCAGGTAAAACCAGAGGGTGCCCCATGGTGTGTACCATTTATATTCTCTCTCTTGAGCAAAAGAACGCTGTCTCCTAATAGTCGAGATACTGGTCCGTACAGGTGAGGAGTAGGACCTATCCTCTCTGAGTTGCTGGATCTCCCGGGACAGTTTCTCCACAGCCGAGACGAGGGAGGAAGAGAGACTTTCCTCATATTGCCGGAGTTGACTAGCCAATTCATCTACTGTTTGTTCCTCTCCATCTTTCCAGGTTATCACTGCCAATGAATTGGCGTATGACGATGGTGAGCTCCTTATACACTTCCGCCACATGGGTCGCGTGCACTTGACTTCATCTGGATCTTTAGATAGTTGTTCATTGTTCAGGTCATCATAAATCACCTCCAGCACAGCTAATTCTCTCAGTAACTGGATACCCTTCTCCATGGTGGTCCACTTGCTTGGGCGACACATGGCATCTTCCTTGAAGGGATACCTTTCCTTCACGCTTGACAAGAGTCGTCTCCAAAGGCTGAGGATTCGTGTCCCATTTCCAGTCGCTTTCTCAATGCCCCCTTCCCTAGAAAGGGATCCCAGCTGCCTGGCTTCCCTACCCTCTAATTCTAGGCTACTGGCTCCATTATCCCAGCATCGGAGCAGCCAGGTGACAATATGCTCGCCTGGACGACGGCTGAAATCTTTTCGTATATCTCGCAGCTCACTCAGGGATAGAGATCGGGTGGTCACTGCCTCGTTTATGAGTTCTTCCTCTTCTTCCTCCCCGAACAGCGGCCGGCTCTCCTCCTCCCGTTCTCGTGATGGCCCTTCTCCAGGGTAGTCTGCCTCTTCCACTTCTTCCTCTGGCTCCCTTTTAGAATAAGCTTCTTCCTCCCTTACTAAATGAGCCGACTTCCGCTTCAAGATTTCTTCTTGTGTACAGGGGCGACTGATACCGGCACAGGCTGGTTCTTTGGTTCAGCCACAGGACCTGTCGCCTGAGTCTGAGTAGCCGCAGAGCCTGTTGCTGGAGTCTGAGTAGCCGCAGTGCTTGTCGCCAGGGTCTGAGTGGCGGCAGGGCCTGTCACCGGGGTCTGAGTGGCCGCAGGGCCTGTCGCCGGGGTCTGAGTGGCCGCAGGGCCTGTTGCTGGAGTCTGAGTAGCCGCAGAGCATGTTGCTGGGGTTGGAGTGGTCGCAGAGCGTGTGGCCGGGGTCTGAGTGGCTGCACGGCGTGTCGCCCGGGTCTGAGTGGCCGCACGGCGTGTCGCTGGTGTCAGAGTGGCCGCAGTGCGTGTCGTTTTACTGTCAGATCCAGAGACCTTCTCTTCCCTTTGAGGGTACTGAATGGTGCTGAACAGGGCTCGGTAGGCATGGGCCAGGCCCCAGCACGTTGCAATGATCTGCATCTCTCTGGAGCTGCCAGGGTGACAGCATACTTTGTCCAAATATTCTACTAACTCTTCAGGATTCTGCACTTGCTCAGGGGTGAAGTTCCAAAACACTGGGGGTGCCCACTGGCCTAGGTACTTGCCCATCCTGTCCCACACACCCTGCCACTCATAGCTATTCAGCCTTGGGGCAGATCTCTGGATGATATTCTTAAATTGCTTACCAACTTTAGACAGAACCAAAACAATATTCCCAAGAAGTATCAATAGGAGTATCTTAACTACCCAAGGCTGTTCAAAATAGTGAAAAGTTACTGTAATGAAGGAGGAAACATCATAGAAGAAGGTAGTGACGCTGCCATTCTGTATTTCCTCCGTAAAAATCTCTCAGAAAAGTCACTGTAATTGCTATTTGTCTCCTCAAAATGGTATCCGTGGTACAGTAACAGCTTCATTGCGAAGCTTACACACCACACTAACGTCAAGGTCAATGTTTTAAAAACAAACCTCACAAGCGAGACATCACTAATCACTGCAGACCACAGCAAACTGCAAAAACCAACACCAATCTTTAACATGTACAGCAAGAAAAAGAGCACGATGCAGATTACACAAATCAATATCGAGAACAGAGAAACCAACATTGTGACCCACCACTATTAACAGATATAAGTTCCTTAATACACTCCGGTTAATCTGTTATTATCTCAAACCCTTCGTGCCCCACGTTGGGCGCCAAAAAGGACTGTCGTGGTTTAACCTCAGCCGGCAACTAAGCACCACGCAGCCGCTCGCTCACTGCCCCCACCCACAGTGGGATGGGGGAGAGAATTGGAAAAGAGCACGAGTGAGGAAAACTCGTGGGTTGAGATAAAAACAGTTTAATAATTGAAATAAAATGATGATAATAATAATATGATGATAATAATAATAATAATAATACACAAAGCAAGTGATGCACAGTACAATTGCTCACCACCCGCCGACCGATGCCCAGCCAGTCCCGGAGCAGCGGCCCCCCCAGCCAGCTTTCCCCAGATTATGTACTGAGCATGACGTCACATGGTATGGAATGTCCCTTTGGCCAGTTTGGCTGTGCCCCCTCCCAGCTTCTTGTGCACCTCCAGCCTTCTCAGTTGGTAGAGCATGGGAAACTAAAAAGTCCTTGACTAGTGTAAGCATTACCTAGCAATAACTAAAACATCGGTGCGTTATCAACTTTGTTCTCATCCTAAATCCAAAACACAGCACTGTACCAGCTACTAGGAAGGGAATTAACTCTATCCCTGCCGAAACCAGGACACACTCAAAGGAGGAGTAGGATTCCCCCTCAGTCAGTAGCTCAGCAGTAAAATATCGACATTGTGGTAAATGCAGGTTCAGGGCCATCCTTCACCAAAAGAGCTGTGCTTCAAGCAACTCATTTCAAAAAGAGGTTCCTATGTAAGATTATCAAAGAGAAAAAGGTATCTCTTTGGCATTAAGTTGTTAATTCTTTTTAGGGTTTGAATGCCAGTCATCTCATGGCATCTGTGAATCTCTTCCACTGAGCATGAGCACACTACTTCAAAAGCCTTGGTTCAAATCCCACTATCCTCATGTCTCAATAATTCCCAGTACAAATACAAATCAAGGTGCTCCTTAATCTAGGCACAAATCCTGCTGACCTTCTAGCATCAGCCCAGAATCTCTTGTCTCCCCATCTTACCCAGGAAGCACACACTGGGTAACAGCTGAGCATGGCCACAGTCAACTCCAGCCTCAGCCAATTCAGAACCTTGCACCGGAGGAAGCAGAAGGACAGGGAAGTCAAGCAGAGGTCTCATCTAAAAAAAAGCACCTTACGTGACTGTGGATATAAAAACTGTGGCTTAATAAACTCACTGCACTGAAGGCCAGTGAGCGAGCCAGGCTTAGCCAGGCCTTAGATGTCTAACTCTCCCTGTACACTACATGAGCAAGCTTAAATCTGGCCTGTCAGTTCCAGCAGATGGCAGTGCATTCACATCACCTTTGTGAATCTTGCCATGCAAGGATTTTTTTTCTGTGTTTGAGAACAATTAAAAAGTTGTCGAGAAATTGGTGGCTATTTGGTGTCACAGATTGTGTCTTGCGAATGTTACAAAAGATAAAAGTGGACTGAATAATACTGAAGCATAAACAATGAAGGTGGAGTGGAAATGTTAAGTGGACTCCTGTATCTGCTAGCTCCGAGTCAAACAATAGCAGAGTTCAGCCTTTCAAAACATACATACAAGAGAATCACTATAAAAGAGTTAAGGCTTTTGTGAGAATGTTGAGCTGAAGATTATTGCAATATACTGGGACATGAGAGATGCACAAAGAGAATCACAGAACAGTTGAGGTTGGAAGGGACCTCTTGAGATCATCTAGTCCAACCTCACTGCTCAAGCAGTGTCAGCTGCAGCAGGTTGCCCAGGACCATGTCCAGCCAGGTTTTGAGTATCTACACAGGTGGAGACTCCACAACCTCTCTGGGCAACCTGTTCCAGTGTTTGACCACCCTCACAGTTGAAAAGTGTTGTCTTGTGTTCAGATGGGATTTATTTCTTTTTAATTTGTGCCCATTTCCTCTTGTCCTATCAGTGGGCACTACTGAGAAGTCTGGCTCCCTCATCTTCATTCCTTCCTGTCAGGTATTTATACACATCAGTAAGATCCCCCTGAGCCTTCTCTTCTCCAGGCTGAATAGTCCCAGCTCTCTCAGCCTGTCCTCATACGAAATATGCTCCAGTCCCTCATTCATCTTTGTGGCCCTGTGCTGGACTTGCTCCAGTATGTCCATATCTTTCTTGTACTGAGGACCCAGAACTGGACACAGTACTCTAGAGGTGGCCTTACCAGTGCTGAGTAGAGGAAGGATCACCTCCCTTGACCTGCTGGCAACACTCTTCCTAATGCAGCCCAGGATATTGTTCGCCGCCTTTGCCGCAAGGGTGTATTGCTGGTTCGTGGCCAGCTTATTGTCCACCAGGATCCCCAGGTCCTTCTCTGCAGAGCTACTTTCCAGCCAGTTGGTCCCCAGCATGTACTGGTGCCTGGGGTTATTCCTCCCCAGATGCAGGACTTTGCATTTCCCCTTGTTGAACTTCATGAGATTCCTCTCTGCCCGGTTCTCCAGCCTGTCCAAGTCCCTCTGAATGGCAACTCTGTATTAGTCACTCCTCCCAGTACCATCTCTGAACCTGCTGAGGGTGCACTCTGTTCCATTTCTCAGGTCATTAATGAAGATGTTGAACAGTATTGGCCCCACTATTGACAGACTAACCACAATAGAAATCAGAGCTGCTACTTCATCAAAATCAAGAAAACCCAGCAAGACTCATTTTATGGTGTCAGGATTTCTATGCAGAGATTATGTTAATTAATTAATTCCTCTTGTATTTTCAGGAATAGATACACAAAACTAACATGCCAAATGACTCACTGCTGGTTGTCAAGGTGTCTGTCGTGCCCTTTCTTCAAATCAGTACATGGAAGCCTGTAATAGCCATAGGTTCCTCTCACAAGAGGTCTTCCCGCAGCACTCGGATCTTGGCAGTGCCAACATCAGCCAATATGCAAAAAGTATAATTCACTGTAGTGATTAATTCCAACCGTCTTACTCCAGGCTCCTAAAATATCCTCTCTGGAGATCTTCTCAATGCACTTGATCTGTCTATTCTCCAGAAGCTATTAATCACAGGTAATCTTTGTTTCAAGGCATTTAGATTTTGTTATATTTAACCAATTCTGCACAATGGGAATGTTTCATTTAATCAACTTGGTATTATAGTTGTATATTGGTAGCTGTATATTTTTCAAAAATTAATAGCCATGGGGATTTCAGGTTTTTTCTTTGTTCTGAGACAAGGGATAGTTGATCATGTAATCATATTTGCTACAAGATATGTACAATTTGCCATACTGGTCTCAAAATTGTCTTTGGTGAATTTTAGCAAGTACTGTTTTTTTCCCAACATTAACCTTAATCAGGCTCCCTTAAAAGAGAAAAATAAAATTGATTTATATGGAATTCTAACTTTTTTTTAATAGGTACAAACCTATGGCAGTAGATAAAACAGTCATAATGCTATGGTCTCTGCATTAAGCAGGTTATTTCAGCAGATAATTATTCTGCATATTGATGTAAATTGCTCCACACTGGAATGTCAGAGAAGAAATACTGGAACTGGTAAGTTAAATGGAGGTTTCCTAAGAATATGCAGATGGCAGCAAGCATTACATGTACCCAGTGTGGGAAAATAATGGAAGATTGCTGAGGAGGATTCTAAACATGCTCAAGTGACTTGCAGCTGAGGTGTCGAAAAACACATATATCATACTAATCATTGTTTAGTCTTGTGTGTTGGACAAGTAGAACATCTGTGTTTAGATAACATAGGCCTGTGATAGACTTAGAGGCACCATATCGAATGTGCTTGAGATTCCTGCCCTGCTGTGGGAAAGATCAAAGCACCATGGTAAACTACGCCTGTGTGAATCCCTGATATACAGGCGAAAACAGCAGGCTCGGTGATCCTCTAGCAAGGACCGAGCTCTGCAGTGCCTGCGTCCCCGCTTGTGTGCCTCTGCCCAGGTGCTGCTTCAGGGATCCCCTGGTTGGTGAGGTAACAAAAATAAATTTACTCTTTGCATTTCATCCGTGGTTTTGTGGTTGTTCCTGTGTCCTGCCTGTGCTGGCTCACACACCCAGTAAGATCCTCTCGTTTCTCTAGGACCCATGCAGTTCATGTCACCAGTGCTGCAGAAATCCTCACGACTGTCCATGACATTGCAATAGGAGTTGGTAATAGCAGTTACTTTTTGCTGCAGAAACAGCAACAGAGCAAATTTCAATGAGAGTTTCTTTGTCCAACATCCACGGACCTGAAAGCAATGAACTGGTCAGGGATGAACTGAGACTAAAAATCAAAAAGCACAAAGAGGGCACTGTGCCTCGGAAGGGCAACAAAAGCAGATAACAATGCAGAGGTATCAGAGCAGACACAAGTAACATCGTGGTTGCAGACAATAGCATACAGACAGATGATACAGAGGCAAAGGCCAAGAACCCCTTCATGAAATGCTGCCAGCGCTTCCTCTGCTAACCAGAGAAATCTGCTCAAGTCCTTCACTGCTGCTTGGACTTCACTGACTTCAGACCAAGGTTGGAGAGAGTGCTGGAAGGAAAAAGGGGAGAGGGGAAGTGGAAGGGAATCAAGGGAACATTTGACCACTGGATGTTTATGTCAGTGGCTGCAGAACCTTAAACTCTTGCTCAATATATTTCCGAGTTGGATGTTTCACATTGATATATTGTTGAATTTTTGCTACTGTGTTTTCTGAAAGCTTTTAGGGAATTCCCTCTTCCTTCCCTCCAAGGTTTTCTTTCTTTTACGTGCAAAAGCAGTGCTTGCAAGCAGATATTTACTAAAATAATCAGTATTGTTTGTGAGCTACATTCGTAACATTCAGATTGCATTAAGCTTATCTAAATTAGTCTTGGTACAGTCCCTGTCCTTCCACTTGCCTTCAGCTATGCATTTCCACATCCTCTCTTGCACTGCATTGGCACTTATCTAATCTTCTGGGGAGCTGGCTTGAAAAGATAACCTGGCTGAAAACTAAGCCAACTGAAAAAAATTGAACAGCATCTGACAGTTGTTCCCCAAAACTGGCTGGGGATAAAACAAGTGCTAGTGCTGGCCCAAAGGAAGCAGCAGAAACACCTGTCAAGGAAAGTGGGCAGTACCTTGCAATTAGACAGGTTCACACTGGACTGGAATCATCCCCGATTCAAAATCACCGAGAAAGGAGCTGACAAACAGGGGAAAAGGCAGCTCCAAATCTATTCCCTCACTTTTTCCTGATCAGCAGTGAAACCCGTCACTCATGAGCAGCTTTAGGATTACCAAAGAGATGTAACAAAGGACTGGTACTACCTATTTTTGGCCACAAGTGTCATTAGTTCCAAACAGGACAGTCAGATACTCTGTTCCTCCTCAAAGACCTTCCTAATGCCTCTCCCATAATTTTCATTGGTGGGAAACGTGTTTTAAGCTACTAAAAGTCTTCACTGCTTTAGCTTAAGTCACAGTCCTTATAGATTCTGTGTCATGGTGATGTCTTTCATACTTCACTGTTACTGCTATGCTTCTACCCTTGTGCCCTGCAAGCTTAATAACTGTAGTTCCTACTCAAAAAGCAGAAAACTGAATAAAGGCTAGCTCTTAAGTTGTTTTCAACTAATGCGCTCAGTGTTGGTTTCAACAGCTATGTGCCTGCTTTTTAAAACGAAAGAACCTGGTATTTTTCAGTAAAATATTCTCTAATGCTAATTCAATTAAATTATATTTTATATACACTCAGTTGTAAAAATACACTAACCTTCTCTTCTGATTCTTTCTGAAATCCAGTCACTTTGATATCTAAATCTAGGAGAGTAAACAAATATTTCAGTCATGCTGTCACTGAATTTCACTTCTGAAAGTTCTCATCATCTCTAATAAAATGGCCTCACTTCCTGATTAAGGCTTAAGTTTCAAACCTTCTTAAAAATGACTATATTCATGTTCCCTAAGTGGAACTGACAATAAGTTTTCTAGTTAGGCTCTGTTAGTCACCAAATTATATTCCAGGGCTATTTTGTCACATTTCTTAACTGTGATTTAGAGCCCTGTGTTTTCAAAGACTATCAGCAGATGGAATTGCCACCCATTCCAGAGGATGAGACCTATCCCCTGCCCTCTGTAATTACAATATAATTAGACAATATAGCTAATACAATCCAATAATTTACTGCCTCTGAAAAGGGCTGGTCCCACACCCCCTTCTCCCATAACCCTGTTTTGACATTCATGGGACTCCCTGGGAAACTGATTTGATGCACAGCTTAATGAAAACTAACCAGAAATAAAGTGAATGGTTTTCTATTGGGTTAGCAAAAATTTGCTCAAACAGGGAGCCAGCAAAACAGATGGGGCAGTCCTGCACTGCTGGGAGCACAGATGAACAGAAGTACAACTGAAGTAGCAGCAGGGGACAGACAGATCTGGGGAAGGATCAGTAGCATTTTTTTCTTCTCCTTTCTTAGAGACATCTTTGATTCTTGGATACGTTAGTAAGAAGCATGTAGGAACCCTCAATGACTGTTACATCCATATACATCCATATGAATCCATCCTTATATATCCATATGGCACCATGTACCATGTGGCCTGTAACTTTCATCAGAAAATTCCACAGGAATTAAATAATTTTAAGCTGGAAATATACCACTGGCTTGGGAAAACAGTTATTTCTTCAAACAATCCTAACAGAATACTTACAAAAACATAACTTGTACTCCAAGACAACTATGAAAACTAAACAACTGTTATAAAGGCCACATATAGTCAGATTCTAAATAAAACTATACAGATACTCATCTTCAGTTTCTCAAATGATTTTGCTACAGCTAGAGGAACTTTCAGTTTTGTACAAAATACAACATACCTAGAGAATTATTTTGCTGTCCCTCTACTGCAGCATTTAGTGAAAAAACAGGCTTAGAAATATTTTCAGTAAGTGATGGACAGTTTATCCAACCCCTAGGATTTAATAATACAATAAAAAGTTCTTATTTAGAAAGAATTGTAATCTGCTCAGCTTAAGAAAATTTCTAAAGTAGTTTGAATTTATTTATGCAATTTTGTACTTACGATTATTTGTGGAAACAACTGCAGTTATTTTAGAGGCATACTTCTCCAATTTACAAGGATATGCAGTAACTAGGACTTCCAGATTTCCTAAGTTGAGCTAGCTATGCTTGTACATTCATTCTCTAAGTTAAAAAAATGCCCCTTCCTATTTTTTATTACTTATTTCTGTATTTCTCTTATAAATCCATCTTCTACTGAAATCCTTCCATAATTTCTAAGAACAAAAGGTCTAATAATTATTTTTTTAATTACAAATTTTTGTTTATTTGTCTAATGGTTTTCCCTGAGTAGTTTACTGTCATTCCTGTTGCTTATGTCCTTATACCATTAAAGGTAATATCATCAATAAAAAGAAATACAGGTACAGTTTGACCCATATTGAACACAGAATTACTTCTGACATAAATATACATCCTTCGCTAAGCAAACAAGAAAACTGCTTCACAATAGAACACTGTGAATAAAATAACATACAAATGGAGGTATAAGGGAATTGTTTAATTACAATATGCCTGACTGGAATTCCTGTGTGATGTATTATACTCACTGCAGTAGAGACTGAGACTGGTCAGATGCATATGTCTCTTGAGGTATCTGAATGGAAAAAAAATTTTAACAAGTTAGTAAAAAAGTACTTCATTATTTATTTTCTCAGCATTACTACATGCTTATCTTCTTCCTTCTGTAATTGAGTTGGGAAATGAAATTTTTAGATCAGATCTTAACATACTTTACTAATACGATATAAAAGCCATTCCACTTAAATCTTTTTTTTTATTTGCGCTATTTGAAAAAAAAGTTGAAAAATAAATCAAGATTCAGAAAGACAACACTCACCCAGAAGGAAAACATACCTATGCAAGTAAGATATGATTGCTTTAAACTTCAGGTGTTTTATACATCAAAAGACCAAAACACAAGGTATTTTTATTTCAACTCCCAGTTTTAATCTTTTTTTGTAACAATTCCCTCTTTTAATTAAACACGACAGGGTGCTACTCCAGAGACTGTGGAGTTTAGTACACAGCTCTCAATATCCCTGGAAAAGGAAGAATCAAGGAACTTCTTAGCTGACAAGACCTGCACATCAGCAAGCTCTAAGTGGCATGACAAGTCAGGGCCACTGCATAGGAAAGGGCATGTGGGTAAGGAGAGAGCTAATGTCAGAGCAGGAGCCAAATTCAAACTCTTTAGTAAAAGGAGCTTGGATTTGCTTTTTGTGCCTCTGACCATACTTTGAGGAAAGGGAGAGATCTCCTCGAGTTTGGAAAAAGAAGCCTTTATGCAAAGTCTAAGGCAACCTAGGAATGATTAAGATAGGCAAGTGAACTGCAGAACGGTTCTCTTCCAGATGAGCTGACGACTGGGGATTACTAGTGGACTATCAGCATACTGGCTGCAATTTCAAACAAATCATTGACATACAGTGGAGAACATGCATAGCATTTTGAAAACACTGGGAAAGAACATCTTGGTGTGGACACAAAATGATGACTTATTTGGCTTGCACATGGTATTAGCTACACAATAAGAACAACCATTTCAGCAATGACCTGAAGAGCAACAGGTGGAGATCGCCCAGTAGGAAGGACTGCTTAAAGGCTCCCTGGAACAGAACAGATTCTTTAGAAACAGTTTGTGCAACAATTATTGACTGATCTAGTTCCAAAATATGGCAATGGGATAGTTGGCAGAAAGTTATTGACTTTGCTAAATACACCCTTTGTACAAATCAGCCTGGGTATTTACACAGAACATTATCCAAAGACCAAGCAAGGTCAGGAGGATAGCAGAACAACTACTAAATCTCTTTGCTTGGGTAACATTGCTCAGAGAGATGCTTAAAGCTCAATGAACTACCTTCATATCTCAGAAGAAGGAGAAGCTATGCAGTCTGCTAAAAAATTAGGTTCTAAGCAAAATCAGCGTATTGCTCATACCAACAGACTGGTTGAGAGGTTTTCTCAAATCATAAAAGTTACACAAATACTATTTGTGGCCAGTGACTGCAAGTACTCGGAACAGCCTTTTGTCCTGCTCTTTTGCTTTCAGTAAGGAAACTCAAAACTCAACTGATTTTTCCCATTTGAGCACTTATTTATACAGCCAACTATCTGAGGGGATTCTGGATGTGTTCCAAAAAAAGACTAACATTTAAAAGCTCTAATAAACAACTTTAGGTGCACTTCACCAAACTGGGCAAGAAAAAAAAAGCCCAAGAAAGGTGAAAGCACAAATCATGGTCATGAGGCATGCCTGAACAAGCCATGGAATAGGGTGTTAACAGATAATAGAAACAACTTGACTTGCCAGTTGGAAAGGACCTGAAGGCTATAAAACCTGTTACCTGTATATCTACTGCATCTCTGGTGGAAGAAAAGTCTTACTGACAATCTATTACATGGTAGAATCAAAGATAGGACTCCATATCCCAACCCCAGCGCCCCCCAAACCACCTGAAGTGCAAGGCAAGCCAAGATTCCTTGGCACAACTGGAACAGATGTTACATTTCCTGAAAAAAATCACAGCCACTCTGGGCTGCACAACCCTCATATCACATCGCATCAAGATGCCATATTCACATACGATCATCTCTGATGATGCAGTAGAAGGAAAAACTTCTGTGTAATCACATTCCGTGTTGGCTTTCAGAGTGGTTGAAGAGCCACACTGGTGCAATCCACACATGCAAGTATCAAGGATGATAGGCCAATATTGTTCTTCACAGCCTTCAGTAAAGATTTTAATTTGATACTGTCTCCATGCAGTGGATGAGCAAGCTGCCAGTGGCACACTCTATAGGTCTCTCAAAAAAAAATAGTAGTGAGAGTTACCCAAACTATTTGGTGAAAATTACTAGGGGGTTCTTTGCTTTTTTGTCTCTTCCTTTTGGGGACAGGAGGTTTGTCCTTAGACTTGGAAGAATCCCTTACTGGGATTGCAGACTGGCTACCCTGGTGAAAGCCACAAAGCCAAAGACTTAGGTCAGGCAGCATAGTTGGATCAGCTCCCAGAGAAAAAAGGGAGAGAGTAAATGGGCATTCTTCTCCTTCCCTCTGTCCTTGGAAAACTGTGATAAACTTCAATCAAGACAGCCCTGGGATATGCAAACAGCAGAATAAGCTTATGGAGAAAAGCCTTTGAAATAACAGCATCTTTTTGATTTTGTTCAGTTTCCCGCACTGTCAGTTGAGCCAAATTTATTTGCAATTCTGTAACCCTCTATAAAAACATTCACTTCAGTAGACGGAGTGTCTTTTTTCAATGTAGTTTTTGTCATTTAGGAAGCAGTTTAATTCTTTAATAAAAAAAAAACCAACCTTATACTGGAATAAGGATGCATACATAGTTGTCTTTGAACTGGTGAATCCATAGCACTATAGACAGTATAATAGTCACAGGTTTTAAAACAATCTTAGTTAAAGAGTAGGAATCTGTTTCTAATTATTTCATGAGCATGTCATATGCAGGTGGAAAGCTGATTGCTCAGCTGAACAGAATTTTATGGGCTAGCTACCAACTGTGGCAAATATATTAAAAGGCAGGCTAATTAGTAGATTAGGAACTCAGAATTATCCATAGAGTAGAATAATTACCCCATCATCACACAAACAGACATTTTATTATGCATTTCAGATTATTATCTCTTTCTTTTTTAAAGAAACAATTGTCCAATCATTGGATCACAGCTAATCTCATAATGAGTAACCAAGGGTGTATTCTAGCATGGTTAACCCAGGTGGTTATCTTTCAGCTCCTGAAGGGGACTAATACTGAAAAGTTTGTGCTCCATGACTTCTTCATCTTTCTCATGGGCTTGTTCCTCAAATTTGAAAGGTTATATCCTCATGAAATACCAGGGAAGAGACTTTGATACATTCCTAGAGAGAATGTGCTACACATGTGACAACTGTCTTGCCATAAAATTCATTTCAGCTGCAAGCCACCAGGCTCTTTTGCACATAAAGAATGGAAGGCCCAGTGAGTTTATTAATAATTAATAGCTAGATATGTGTAGCAGGAGACGTATCATTTCTATACCTACTGGATTTATATGTTTTTCCTTCAGACACTATGTGTGATCACAAAATTTCTGTATAAAACAGATTTCTGGAAAGGGAGCCCCTAGAAAGAAAAAAAAAAAAACCAGAAGAAAAATACAGTAATTAAAGGCAGTTTTGATTGCCTTAATTTCTACATAACTTTCCATAAATCCATAAATTTCCACATAAATTTCTACATAACTCAGTAATTGAGGTATATGTATCAAAGCTTCTGATATGCAATGGACTTAAGTGGTTAATCAGTCTATCTAATTAGTTTTTGAAACTTCAGTATAGGAGAGGTCAGAAATTAATAAAAGCAGCTCTGGGGAAAAAAAAAAAGAGAGAAACCCTTAGGGTTGGACCCTTAGGCTTCAAAACTAAAACACTGCTACTGACATTAATAAAATACCCATCAAATTAATATTTATGGTATGTACCTCATCACCAAATTGCTACTATACAGGTATGCACAAATGCATGGATAATGAAATACTAATTCCAACTTAGTGAATATAAAATACCACAGGTAGAATGCTAAAAATACCATAATCTATTACATTTACAGAAACAAAAAAAACCCCTAACCCTCAGACAAATCCCCACTCCACAAACTGAACAATTAGTCAAATAAACATGCCTTAAACCATGTATGTTGAATGTTGCCAGGTTTAAATTCCAGTGAATAACCACAGGTAAGTTCAAAAGGGGATGATGCTTCTCTCCTCAGACAGAACTATTGAGCAACTATGAAAGGTTCAACATCAGGAAATGACAGCGATAGGAAACATTTCCACAGATTTCAATGGGCTGTAGATAAGATTTATATTAATTCAGAGTAGGTTGATAAAAAATGATAGTTTTGAGTCCCCTCAGGTCTTCAAATTGGCAAAAAGACAAACAAAAAAAATCTGGAAGAACACTAAGAACACCTTGTATCACTTGAAGAGTAGGCAGTCTCTCTATTGCTGGAATAAAATGTACAGGATGCAAGACGAATTATATAAAAATGCCAAGGACGTACCAGTAAAACTATTATGTAACTACAACATGCTTGCTCATGCAACCTGCTTTAAAGGAGTTATTAGGGAAGATTTTAAGGCTTTAAATGAGTGTGCATGCATTTATGTTTAAAAATAATTAATCATAGAATCATAGAACCATTGAGGTTGGAAAAGACCTTTAAGATCATCGAGTCCAACCATTAGCCTAACACTACCAAGTCCACCACTAAACCATGTCCCTACGGGCCACGTCTACACATCTTCTAATACCTCCAGGGATGGTGACTCCACCACTTCCCTGGGCAGCCTGTTCCAATGCCTGACAACCCTTTCGGTGAAGAAATTTTTCCTAATATCCAATCTAAACCTCCCCTGGCGCAACTTGAGGCCATTTCCTCTCGTCCTATCGCTTGTTACTTGGGAGAAGAGACCGACACCCACCTCACTACAACTTCCTTTCAGGTAGTTGTAGAGAGCGATGAGGTCTCCCCTCAGTCTCCTTTTCTCCAGGCTAAACAACCCCAGTTCCCTCAGCTGCTCCTCATAAGACTTGTTCTCCAGACCCTTCACCAGCTTCATTACCATTCTTTGGACGTGCTCCAGCACCTCAATGTCTTTCTTGCAGTGAGGAGCCTGTCGTGGTTTAACCTCAGTCAGCAACTAAGCACCATGCAGCCGCTCACTCACTCCCCCCCCACCCGGTGGGATGGGGGAGAGAATTGGAAAAGAGCACGAGTGAGGAAAACTCGTGGGTTGAGATAAAAACAGTTTAATAATTGAAATAAAATAATAATAATAATATGATAATAATAATAATACACAAAGCAAGTGATGCACAGTGCAATTGCTCACCACCCGCCGACCGATGCCCAGCCAGTCCCCGAGCAGTGGCCCCCCCGGCCAGCTTTCCCCAGTTTATGTACTGAGCATGACGTCACATGGTATGGAATGTCCCTTTGGCCAGTTTGGCTGTGCCCCCTCCCAGCTTCTTGTGCACCTGCAGCCTTCTCAGTCGGTAGAGCATGGGAAGCTGAAAAGTCCTTGACTAGCGTAAGCACTACCTAGCAACAACTAAAACATCGGTGCGTTATCAACTTTGTTCTCATCCTAAATCCAAAACACAGCACTGTACCAGCTACTAGGAAGAGAATTAACTCTATCCCTGCCGAAACCAGGACAGAGCCCAAAACTGAACATTATATTGGAGGTGTGGCCTCACCAGTGCCGAGTACAGGGGCACGATCATTTCCCTACTCCTGCTGGCCACACTATTTCTGATACAAGCCAGGATGCCATTGGCCTTCTTGGCCACCTGGGCACACTGCCGGCTCATATTCAGCCGGCTGTCGACCAACACCCCCAGGTCCTTTTCCGCCAGGCAGCTTTCCAGCCACTCTTCCCCAAGCCTGTAGAGCTGCATGGGGTTGTTGTGGCGAAAGTGCAGGACCCAGCACTTGGCCTTGTTGAATCTCATACAATTGGCCTCGGCCCATCGATCCAGCCTGTCCAGGTCCCTCTGCAGAGCCTTCCTACCCTCGAGCAGATCAACACTCCCGCCCAACTTGGTGTCGCCTGCAAACTTACTGAGGGTGCACTCGATCCCCTCGTCCAGATCATTGATAAAGATATTAAACAGAACTGGCCCCAATACTGAGCCCTGGGGAACACCACTTGTGACCGGCCGCCAACTGGATTTAACTCCCTTCACCACAACTCTTTGGGCCCGGCCATACAGCCAGTTTTTCACCCAGCGAAGAGTACGCCCATACAAGCCATGAGCAGCCAGTTTCTCCACGAGAATACTGTGGGAAACGGTGTCAAAGGCTTTACTAAAGTCCAGGTAGACAATATCCACAGCCTTTCCCTCGTCCACTAAGTGGGTCACTGTCATAGAAGGAGATCAGGTTAGTCAAGCAGGACCTGCCTTTCATAAACCCGTGCTGGCTGGGCCTGATCACCTGGTTGTCCTGTACGTGCCGTGTGATGGCACTCAAGATGATCTGCTCCATAACCTTCCCCAGTACTGAGGTCAGACTGACAGGCCTGTAGTTCCTAATAATGCACTTAAATATCCCTATCCAAATTTTGTATGTGAAATTTAAAGAGAATTGATATATTAACAATATTAACTTTTTTCAGTACTATATGCTACTATAGCTACATATGACTATTACATGTATAGATTCCATTTATTTTATTCTGTTCAAATACAATACACATATCTTAATAAAAAGGATATCCCTATATATATTTCAAACACTTCCACTTCTCAGTTATAGTACATAGGAAGAATAAAGAAATTAAGAGTAAACCTATTTTTGAAATATTAAAAATGTGCTGAACATTTTCCTTTCTGAACTATGAGCTAAAATATGGATTTAATAAGAGAGCACATACAGTTCATAAGAGTGAACTTCATGCAACACAAGTTTAAATAGCATAGACTCAGGCAACATCCACAGCAACAGTTCACAGAAAAAAAACAACACAGACTGGAAAAAGAATCTGTCCTACCTTCATTAATTCTTATTTCAGTTGTTAAAGCCATGTCCTTATTAACAAAGGACAACCTTTGCAAAATAAAAAAAAAAAAAATGCCGTCAAACAGTTGTATCCTCCTTTTTTCAGTCCTATAAACTCAAAGGGCAGTTGAGGCCAGCCTAAGTCACCCTTATTAGCCTCCACTGTCAGGACACTGCTAACCTCACGCTGGGCGAGTGCACCTCTAACACTAACACCAACTGTAAATGACCCCCCGACTGTGAGGATACCCCTGATACTGTCACTCTGCATAGAAAACCTTAGGTAGGGAGGTATGTCACTGCTTTACATATTTTCAAGCAATACCGGGCCAGAAATCGAGTACAAATAAAAAATGCAGCTGCTTGGCAGTTTCAATCTTTGCCATGTCTTAAAGAATACAAGAGAAAATGTCATGAAAATAACATTAAGTTAAAGTTGTGGAGAAATAACATCAGCAGCAATCCTATTTACTGGTGTTTTCCTTATTTCCTCCGAATAGGATTCTGATACGTTTCACTTCCACTGACTAAAATGTTATTCTGGAGGGTCCAGCAGCACAAACTCAGAGGCCCACGAGATATGTGTAAAATCAGTGGGGCCCATTTGTAGAGCTGGGAACTACCGAGTCCAAGGGTACACAAAACTGGTCTGAACAGAAAATAAAAAAAAAAAAAAAAGATGAAAAAAATAAAAATACATATTTATAAAATAATCGAGAAGAGCTGTTTTGCACTCTGGGATTTCAGATGCGGAGGAGTGGTTCCTGTGTGTGGCTGGGGTTTTCTTGAAATCAAACCCAGAGCTCAGCAGGCCCGGGACAGCGGCCCACCTCGCCTCAGGACAGCCTGGGAGCGAGCCTCCCCCAGCCCCGTGTCCCGCAGCCGCGGGCCCCTTACTTCTCCCTGCGCCACGCCTGCTGTCATGCATGCACAGGTATATATGTGCAGCACAGAGAAACACCGCGTTACCACCTTCTCCTACGGAACTCCTCTTCCTCCACATCACTCCCTGTCACAGAGCCCTCAACGACGGTAGCGTTGCTGTCACTATCACTTTCCCTGCCGCCCCACTCCCCCATGGCGGCGGCGCTGCCACCCCTCCCCCCAGGGCGCTGCGCAGCTCTCCTCAGCAGAGGCGGTGGCAGCCATCTTGTGGAGGCCTGCACCCAGCAGCACCTCGCTCCCCCTTGGGTAGCACTTGCCAGCCGGGGCGGGGGTTAGGGAGAGGTAGACCGGGAGAGGAGAGCTCGTCTACAAACAAGCGTTGCGTCTCGGATACGGGTAAGATTGGAGTGGCTGCCCGGTATAAGTTAAAGGCAGCTCTCCCTTTGGCGCCATTAAGATGAGTCTCCCTCAGCACGACTGGCATCGGCCTGCTTGGGGTGGCAACGCCATCCCCACACCTTCAGCAGGAGTTCCTGCCTCCTCGCTAGCATTGGGCTCCTGGTTTTGGCCCGGTTGCACACATCATTCAACAGGGTCATGAAGCACTGAACATACTCATACTGACCTGCGTATCATCTAAAATCGCACCCTTTTCCTTATTTATGTACTTCCATGGCCACATTTAAGCAGCTAACTTCATCTATTGTCCTGAGCACAATGATTGGTTCATGTGTTCAAGAGTAGGAATGTGTTTGAGATAATCAAATTATTAGTTGCCAATATTTTCACAATGTTTCCAAGAGCACTCTTGTATGTAACCCGGCGATCATCTGTTAATAATAGCAATGTTTTCCTCAGACAGACCATTCTTCCTCAGTATCCTGGTTTCAGCAGGGATAGAGTTAATTTCCTTCCTAGTAGCTGGTACAATGCTGTGGTTTGGATTTAGGATGAGAACAAAGTTGATAACGCACCCATGTTTTAGTTGTTGCTAGGTAATGCTTACACTAGCCAAGGACTTTTTAGTTTCCCATGCTCTAACAACTGAGAAGGCTGGAGGTGCACAAGAAGCTGGGAGGGGGCACAGCCAAACTGGCCAAAGGGACATTCCATACCATGTGATGTCATGCTCAGTACATAAACTGGGGAAAGCTGGCCGAGGGGGCCGCTGCTCGGGGACTGGCTGGGCATCGGTCAGTGGGTGGTGAGCAATTGTACTGTGCATCACTTGCTTAGTGTATTAGTATTATTATTATCACTATCTTATTATTATTATCATTTTATTTCAATTATTAAACTGTTTTTATCTCAACCCACAAGTTTTTCTCACTCGTGCTTTTCCAACACTCTCCCCCATCCCACCGTGGGTGGGGGGAGTGAGCGAGCGGCTGCGTGGTGCTTAGTTGCTGACTGAGGATAAACCACGACAGTCCTTTTTGGCGCCCAACGTGGGGCACGAAGGGTTTGAGATAATAACAGATTAACCGGAGAGTATTAAGGAACTTATATCTGTTAATAGTTGTGGGTCACAATGCTGGTTTCTCTGTTCTCGATATTGATTTGTGTAATCTGCATCACGCTCTTTTTCTTGCTGTACATGTTAAAGATTGGTGTCGGTTTTTGCAATTTGCTGTGGTCTGCAGTGATTAGTGATGTCTCGCTTGTGAGGTTTGTTTTTAGAACATTGACCTTGACACTAGTGTGGTATGTAAGCTTCGCAATGAAGCCGTTACTGTACCACGGATACCATTTCGTGGAGACAACTAGCAATTACAGTGACTTTTCTGAGAGTTTTTTTACGGAGGAAATACAGAATGGCAGTGTCACTACCTTCTTCTATGATGTTTCCTCCTTCATTACAGTAACTTTTCAGTATTTTGAACAGCCTTGGGTAGTTAAGATACTAAGTTAAGAAGAGGAAGAACTCATAAATGAGGCAGTGACCACCCGATCCCTATCCCTGAGTGAGCTGCGAGATATACGAAAAGATTTCAGCCGTCGTCCAGGTGAGCATATTGTCACCTGGCTGCTCCGATGCTGGGATAATGGAGCCAGTAGCCTAGAATTAGAGGGTAGGGAAGCCAGGCAGCTGGGATCCCTTTCTAGGGAAGGGGGCATTGACAAAGCGATTGGAAAAGGGACACGAATCCTCAGCCTTTGGAGGCGACTCTTGTCAAGCGTGAAGGAAAGGTATCCCTTCAAGGAAGATGTCATATGTCGCCCAAGCAAGTGGACCACCATGGAGAAGGGTATCCAGTTCCTGAGAGAATTAGCTGTGCTGGAGGTGATTTATGATGACCTGAACAATGAACAGCTATCTAAAGATCCAGATGAAGTCAAGTGCACACGACCCATGTGGCGGAAGTTTATAAGGAGCGCGCCATCGTCATACACCAATTCATTGGCAGTGATGACCTGGAAAGATGGAGAGGAACAAACAGTGGATGAATTGGCTAGTCAACTCCGGCAATATGAGGAAAGTCTCTCTTCCTCCCTCGTCTCGGCTGTGGAGAAACTGTCCCGGGAGATCCAGCAACTCAGAGAGGATAGGTCCTACTCCCCACCTGTGAGGACCAGTATCTCGGCTATTAGGAGTCAGCGTTCTTTTGCCCAAGAGAGAGGATATAAAGGGTACACACCACGGGGCACCCTCTGGTTTTACCTGCGTGACCACGGAGAGGACATGAGGAAGTGGGACGGAAAACCTACCGCAGCCCTAGGGGCACGGGTACGTGAATTGCAAGGGAAAACAATCACGGAAAGAGGTTCTTCCAGGAAAACTGCTGCTCCAGTTTCCAGCGGGCAGTTCCCCAGACAGAGTAGAAGGGCTGATCTTACTCCTGATCTTAATGAAGAAACTTCTGACTCGTATGTACAAGAAGTGAGAAACAAGTACTGCGATGAGGATTAGAGGGGCCCTGCCTCCAGCCAGGGGGAGGAAAGGGATAACCGGGTTTACTGGACTGTGTTGATTCGGTGGCCTGGCACATCGGACCCACAGAAGTATAAGGCTCTAGTGGACACCGGTGCACAGTGTACCCTAATGTCATTCAAGCTATATAGGGGCAGAACCCATCTGTATTTCTGGGGTGACGGGGGGATCCCAACAGCTAACTGTATTGGAAGCCGAAGTAAGTCTAACTGGGAATGGGTGGCAGAAGCACCCCATTGTGACTGGCCCAGAGGCTCTGTGCATCCTTGGCATAGACTACCTCAGGAGAGGGTATTTCAAGGACCCAAAAGGGTACCGGTGGGCTTTTGGTATAGCTGCCTTGGAGACGGAGGGAATTAAACAGCTGTCCACCTTGCCTGGTCTCTCGGAGGACCCCTCTGTTGTGGGGTTGCTGAAGGTCAAAGATCAACAGGTGCCAATCTCTACCACCATGGTGCACCGGCGGCAATATCGCACCAACTGAGACTCCCTGATTCCCATTCATGAGCTAATTCGTCGACTGGAGAGCCAAGGAGTAATCAGCAAGACTCGCTCACCCTTTAACAGTCCCATATGGCCAGTGCGGAAGTCTAATGGAGAGTGGAGACTAACAGTAGACTATCGTGGCCTAAATGAAGTCACGCCACCGCTGAGTGCTGCTGTGCCGGACATGCTAGAAAGTCAATACGAACTGGAGGAAAGGGCAGCCAAGTGGTATGCCACAATTGATATTGCTAATGCGTTTTTCTCAATCCCTTTGGCAGCAGAGTGCAGGCCACAGTTTGCTTTCACTTGGAGGGGCGTCCAGTACACCTGGAACCGACTGCCCCAGGGGTGGAAACACAGCCCCACCATTTGCCATGGACTGATCCAGACTGCACTGGAACAGGGTGGAGCTCCGGAACACCTGCAATCCATTGATGACATCATTGTGTGGGGCAACACAGCAGGAGAAGTTTTTGAAAAAGGGAAGGAAATAGTCCAAATCCTGCTGAAGGACGGTTTTGCCATAAAACAAAGTAAGGTCAAGGGGCCTGCACAAGAGATCCAATTTTTAGGAATAAAATGGCAAGATGGACGTCGTCAGATCCCAATGGATGTGATCAATAAAATAACAGCCATGTCTCCACCAACGAGCAAAAAGGAAACACAAGCTTTCTTAGGCGTCGTGGGTTTTTGGAGAATGCATATTCCAAATTACAGTCTGATTGTAAACCCTCTCTATCAAGTGACCCGGAAGAAGAACGATTTCAAATGGGGCCCTGAGCAACGACAAGCTTTTGAACAAATTAAAGAGGAGATAGTTCATGCAGTAGCCCTGGGGCCAGTCCGGGCAGGACAAGATGTCAAAAATGTGCTCTACACCGCAGCCGGGGAGAACGGCCCTACCTGGAGCCTCTGGCAGAAAGCACCAGGGGAGACTCGAGGTCGACCCCTAGGGTTTTGGAGTCGGGGATACAGAGGATCCGAGGCCCGCTATACTCCAACTGAAAAAGAGATATTGGCAGCATATGAAGGGGTTCGAGCTGCTTCGGAAGTGATCGGCACTGAAGCACAGCTCCTCCTGGCACCCCGACTGCCGGTGCTGGGCTGGATGTTCAGAGGGAGGGTCCCCTGCACACATCATGCAACTGATGCTACGTGGAGGAAGTGGGTCGCGCTGATCACACAACGGGCTCGAATAGGAAACCCCAGTCGCCCAGGAATCCTGGAAGTGATCATGGATTGGCCAGAGGGCAAAGATTTTGGAATATCACCAGAGGAGGAGGTAACGCATGCTGAGGAGGCCCCAATGTATAATGAACTACCAGAAAATGAGAAGCAATATGCCCTGTTCACTGATGGGTCCTGTCGTATTGTGGGAAGGCATCAGAGGTGGAAAGCTGCTGTATGGAGTCCTATGCGACAAGTTGTAGAAACTGCTGAAGGAGAAGGTGAATCGAGCCAATTTGCAGAAGTAAAGGCCATCCAGCTGGCTTTAGGCATTGCTGACCGAGAAAAGTGGCCAGTGCTCTCTCTCTATACTGACTCATGGATGGTGGCAAATGCCCTGTGGGGGTGGTTGCAGCAATGGAAGCAGAGCAACTGGCAGCGCAGAGGCAAACCCATCTGGGCTGCCGCACTGTGGCAAGATATTGCTGCCCGGGTGGAGAACCTGGTTGTAAAAGTCCGTCACGTAGATGCTCACATACCTAAGAGTCGGGCCACTGAAGAACATCAGAACAACCAGGAGGTGGATCAGGCTGCTAAGATTGAAGTGGCTCTGGTGGATCTGGACTGGCAATATAAGCGTGAATTATTTATTCACCCGACATCTTCCCGGACATCTGCTGGAAATACAACACGGCAGAGAGGAAGCAGTCTAGGAGGTTCCTGGAGTGTGTGGAAGACAACTTCCTGACACAGCTGGTAAGTGAGCCTACCAGGGGAGGTGCCTCGCTTGATCTACTGTTTACAAACAGAGAAGGACTGGTGGGAGACGTGGTGGTCGGAGGCCGTCTTGGGCTTAGCGACCATGAAATGGTAGAATTCTCGATTCTCGGTGAAGTAAGGAGGGGGGCCAGCAAAACCGCAACCATGGACTTCCGGAGGGCGGGCTTTGGCCTGTTCAGGACACTGGTTGAGAGAGTCCCTTGGGAGACAGTCCTGAAGGGCAAAGGGGTCCAGGAAGGCTGGACGATCTTCAAGAAGGAAGTCTTAAAAGGCGCAGGAGCAGGCTGTCCCTGTATGCCGTGAAAAGAACGGGCGGGGAAGACGACCGGCCTGGCTGAACGGGGAGCTCTTGCTGGGACTCAGGAAAAAAAGGAGAGTTTACCGCTTGTGGAAGAAGGGGCAGGCGACCCAAGGAGAGTACAGGGATCTCGTTAGGTCGTGCAGAGAGGAAATGAGAAAGGCAAAAGCCCAGCTGGAACGCAATCTGGCCGCTGTCGTTGGAGACAACAACAAATGTTTTTACAAATATATTAATGACAAGAAGAGAGCCAAGGAGAATCTCCATCCTTTATTGGATGCGGGGGGGAACATTGTCACCAAGGATAAGGAAAAGGCTGAGGTACTCGATGCCTTCTTTGCCTCAGTCTTTAACAGGCAGACCAGTTATCCTCAGGGCACTCGGCCCCCCGAGTTGGAAGACAGGGGCAAGCAGGATGAACCCCCCATAATCCAAGAGGAAGCAGTCAACGACCTGCTACGCCACCTGGATGCTCACAAGCCTATGGGGCCAGATGGGATCCACCCGAGAGTGCTGAGGGAGCTGGCGGAGGAGCTTGCCAAGCCACTCTCCATCATCTATCAGCAGTCCTGGTTAACGGGGGAGGTCCCGGACGACTGGAGGCTTGCCAATGTGACGCCCATCTACAAGAAGGGCCGGAAGGAGGATCCGGGGAACTACAGGCCTGTCAGCCTGACCCCGGTGCCAGGGAAGATTATGGAGCGGTTCATCTTGAGGGCGCTCACAAGGCATGAGCGGGACAGCCAGGGGATCAGGCCCAGCCAGCACGGGTTCACGAGAGGCAGGTCCTGCTTGATCAACCTGATCTCCTTCTATGACCAGGTGACCCACCTAGCGGATGAGGGAAAGGCTGTGGATGTGGTCTACCTGGACTTCAGTAAGGCCTTTGACACCGTCTCCCACAGCATTCTCCTCGAGAAGCTGGCGGCTCACAGCTTAGACAGGTGTACTCTGCGCTGGGTCAAAAACTGGCTGTATGGCCGGGCCCAAAGAGTTGTGGTGAAGGGAGTTCAATCCAGTTGGCGGCCGGGCACGAGCGGTGTTCCCCAGGGCTCAGTTTTGGGGCCGGTCTTGGTCAATATCTTTATCGATGATCTGGATGAGGGGATTGAGTGCACCCTCAGTAAGTTTGCAGGCGACACCAAGTTGGGCGGGAGTGTTGATCTGCTCGAGGGTAGGAAGGCTCTGCAGAGGGACCTGGACAGGCTGGATCGATGGGCCGAGGCCAACTGTATGAGATTCAACAAGGCCAAGTGCCGGGTCCTGCACTTCGTCCACAACAACCCCATGCAGCGCTACAGGCCTGGGGAAGAGTGGCTGGAAAGCTGCCTGGCGGAAAAGGACCTGGGGGTGTTGGTTGACAGCCGGCTGAATATGAGCCAGCAGTGTACCCAGGCGGCCAAGAAGGCCAATGGCATCCTGGCCTGTATCAGAAACAGTGTGGCCAGCAGGAGTAGGGAAGTGATCGTGCCCCTGTACTCGGCTCTGGTGAGGCCGCCCCTCGAATACTGTGTTCAGTTTTGGGCCCCTCACTACAAGAAGGACGTCGAGGTGCTGGAGCGTGTCCAGAGAAGGGCAACGAGGCTGGTGAGGGGTCTGGAGAGCAAGTCTTATGAAGAGCAGCTGAGGGAACTGGGGTTGTTTAGCCTGGAGAAAAGGAGGCTGAGGGGAGACCTCATCGCTCTCTACAACTACCTGAAAGGAGGTTGTAGCGAGGTGGGTGTCGGTCTCTTCTCCCAAGTAACAAGCGATAGGACGAGAGGAAATGGCCTCAAGTTGCGCCAGGGGAGGTTTAGATTGGACGTGAGGAAAAATTTCTTTACTGAAAGAGTGGTTAAACATTGGAACAGGCTGCCCAGGGAAGTGGTTGAGTCCCCATCCCTGGAGGTATTTAAAAGACGTGTTGATGAGGTGCTTAGGGACATGGTTTAGTGGGCATGGTGGTGTTGGGTTGACAGTTGGACTCGATGATCTTAGAGGTCTTTTCCAACCTTAATCATTCTATGATTCTATAGCTCGGTGGGCCCATGACACCTCAGGTCACCAAGGAAGAGATGCAACATACAGATGGGCTCGTGATCGAGGGGTGGACTTGACCATGGACACTATTGCGCAGGTTATCCATGAATGCGAAACATGCGCTGCAATCAAGCAAGCCAAGCGGTTAAAGCCTGTCTGGTATGGAGGACGATGGCTGAAATATCAATATGGGGAGGCCTGGCAGATCGATTATATCACACTCCCACAAACCCGCCAAGGCAAGCGCCACGTGCTTACAATGGTGGAGGCAACCACCGGATGCCTGGAAACATATCCCGTGCCCCATGCCACTGCCCAGAACACTATCCTGGGCCTTGAAAAGCAAGTCCTATGGCGACATGGCACCCCAGAAAGAATTGAGTCAGACAATGGGACTCATTTCCGAAACAACCTCATAGACACCTGGGCCAAAGAGCATGGCATTGAGTGGGTGTATCACATCCCCTATCATGCACCAGCCTCCGGGAAAATCGAACGATACAATGGACTGTTAAAGACTGCGCTGAGAGCAATGGGTGGTGGGACATTCAAACATTGGGATACGCATTTAGCAAAGGCCACGTGGTTAGTCAACACGAGGGGATCTGCCAATCGAGCTGGCCCTGCCCAGTCAGAACTTTTACGTACTGTAGATGGGAATAAAGTCCCCGTAGTGCACATAAAAAATATGTTGGGGAAAACAGATTGCGTTGTTCCTGCCTCGGGCAAAGGCAAACCCATCCGTGGGATTGCTTTTGCTCAAGGACCTGGGTGCACTTGGTGGATAATGCGGAAGGATGGGGAAGTCCGATGTGTACCTCAAGGGGATTTGATTTTGGGTGAGAATAGCCAATGATCTGAATTATGTGATGTTAAGTACTAATTATAGTTATAATAGTTATACTAGTAATACTAATAATATTATATGCCATACTAATGTTATTACAATAAGAATCACCCAGACTAATGAAGAATAACTTCAGTGAAACCAAGCAAAGCAGTGATGATGGGACCAGAACTGACTTCAGCATGAAACAATCCAACACCACATACCATCTCCATCTTTCCTGCCCTGAAGGACTGTTTTGACAGATGGAGCCCAAAGTCATGGACTAAATGAACTCACCGAACGTTTTAGAGGGATGGCCCACCGACTAATGGAATGATATGTCTGTGTGTGTGTATATATATATAAGAAAAGGGGTGGTAATTAATGAAAATGTACTGGAAGATACGAGACTTGAGCATGACGCAGATGGTATAGAATAAGCGATGGATATTGTCCTGGTTTCGGCAGGGATAGAGTTAATTCCCTTCCTAGTAGCTGGTACAGTGCTGTGTTTTGGATTTAGGATGAGAACAAAGTTGATAACACACCGATGTTTTAGTTGTTGCTAGGTAATGCTTACACTAGCCAAGGACTTTTCAGCTTCCCATGCTCTACCGACTGAGAAGGCTGCAGGTGCACAAGAAGCTGGGAGGGGGCACAGCCAAACTGGCCAAAGGGACATTCCATACCATGTGACGTCATGCTCAGTATATAAACTGGGGGAAAGCTGGCCGGGGGGGGCCGCTGCTCGGGGACTGGCTGGGCATCGGTCGGCGGGTGGTGAGCAATTGCACTGTGCATCACTTGCTTTGTGTTTTATTTTTATTATCGTATTATTATTATCATTTTATTTCAATTATTAAACTGTTTTTATCTCAACCCACGAGTTTTCCTCACTTGTTCTCTTCCAATTCTCTCTCCCATCCCACCGGGGTTGGGGGACGAGTGAGCGAGCGGCTGCGTGGTGCTTAGTTGCCAACTGAGGTTAAACCATGACAGAGTGAAATGTGTATTCAGACCATATTTACCAGACTGGCGGCCACAAGAAAGAAAATTCCCTTTTTCAGAATCTGCTGATGCTTCAGTTCAATTCCCAGCTGGCTCAGCCATGCTCCTTCAGCAGCTCCTCTGTTCCTTTTCAACAGACAATTGGAGGTATAGGGACCTTAGGCATTTGGGGCTTTAGGTGTCTTTATGGATAAGTGGCAGCTGAGGATGGGTTTTGGGGAGGGGAAGTTTGGACTTTTGTTATGTTCTGCAGATTTTAATTACGTGTAGAGCAAGTCCCACAGGATTTTGCCAGCAGAAATGAATGCTAAAGAAATTTAGGCATCTGTAGTTGGATGGGGGTTTTGTGAACACCAGTCACATTTAAGTGTTGGATTTCAGTTGTCATTTGAGTGTTTAGGATCTTGCAAAATGAACCATTTATGCCTGCCTGATCCTTCTCCATTAATATAAATGTAAGTTTCACCTGCCCTTCAACAGGCGCACCAAGCCTTATTTGTAGGAAATTTATAATGTACATACACGCTGTTTATACCACAGTTCTTCAAGTACAGAACGTTATGCCAGTGTTTTTTTCCCAGTTGTTTAAAGTCTGCACAAATTATAGAAGTGGTCTAAAAAGAAACTGTAATTAGATACAGCAAAGTAAAAAGTAGTCAGTACTTAAAAAGGAACAATTAGCTGCACAAGTACAAGATGGGAAACAGCAGACTGGGGAATAATTTTTCAACAAAGGATTTATAATGGCTTACAAACTGAACGTGAGTCAATGCTGTCAGATTTCTGCCCTTTCTGTTTTATTGTGTGTGAGCTTTATCAAAATTATGTTATCAGTGGTTAAAGGATTCTTGCACTGTGCCGTATTGCCACTTGCTGGCAGCAAGAGTCTCAAAACGTATTGAAAGAAATTATCTTAAGATCCATTATTACTAAGCAACACCACTATTATATATACACTTTATATAGAAAAAATATTTTAGGCCTGCTGAGGCATCTGATTTTGTCCTGCAGAAGCATTTGAAACAGATATAGGAAAAAAAATGAAATTAATTGGTATAAAAGTGTGTGCATCTGTTGAAAGCAGCTCAAAGTGATTAGAAAAACAACAGCAGTATTACTTTTCCAGAACAGTTATGGTTTTGTGGTTCTGTACTCAGTGTGGAAACTCAAATGTGCAGCCTCCAAAGATACTCCTAACGTTTTGAACTGAAGCTTGTGAGGCACAAATGCCTCACAAATCCCATACCTGTGTGGGATCCACATAAACACGTAATCAAAACTCAGAGTATATTGTGTTTTACTAACTATGCTTTTTATATTGTTGTGAATATGTCCAGTTTCATTGTTTCTGTGTGACAGAAATTTTTAATGCCTTTCTTTTAAAGCCTTTTAACACCTTCAGATCATTGGCAATGGCATAGTATCTTTGACTTTATAACAGATTTAGTCTCTCTTATTCTGGATTTTCACTGCTAGGGAAGTCAACAGCTGAAGTGTTCTACTTTTGAAACTGAGACCTCAGTCTAACCCTTGTTAAGAAATTGTATTAATTCTTAGGGAAGGCTTACAAGTCTTGTAGTTTATGCAAAAAATGCAAATAAAATATATGTATGCATACAGATGACTTGTAAAGTGAATGTTAATTGCATGCTGCTTAGAAAGAGTTGTTCTATTCCTTTTTGTAAACAATTTTTTTTAATGTTTAGATTTCACAGAAATTAAGTCATGAAGATCTCTCTCCAGAAATAAGCCTGTGTCTAGATGCCTTTCTGAAGGAGATAATAACGGTTCCAAAGGAACAGACACTACAAGATATATTTCTGCATGTTTTAGAAGATTGCCAGAGAACCTCCATGACCATTATTGACACAGATAACAGAGTAAAAGAACATTCCCCTAATAATGATACAGATCTTTCACTGACATCCCTAGGGAAGATTTTAATGGAAGCATTCACTGAACAGAGTATAGAGACTGGTGAATTTGAAATCAGTGATTTGTTGAGATCCCTCAGTGATTCTGAGAGTCTTAAAATGATAAACCCATTGCACGACATGTTAGAGTGTCAGGGTCATGCCTTTTCCATTGATCTATCAGCAGATGAGAGCAGTGATGCCCTGCCAGTAGAGCTTGTGACAGCTCTGAATTCCTTGTCAGGATCTGTAGTACAGCCTGTCACTCCTGTAGTGCCGAATGAGAGACAGCTTAACACTGAGGGAGAGCAGTTAAATTCAGAACCCAGTATTCCCCAGTTAGATGATGACTGTACACAAACAACAAACGTGTTTGAGCCTCAGCTTCCTACAATTCAGGTGGAAGAAGTAAAAGCCTTAACAGGATCTAACTTGCAGAGGACAACAAATGAGCAAGTACATACACAGTTTAATTAGTATTTGAAAACTTATGTTTATCATAAAATATTTTATAGAATAGTCAAATTACTTGGAGATGTGAATCTTACTAGAGAATAAACTGGCATCAGTAATTTACATGTTTAATACATTTTAATTGTTTTTGTTTTAAAAGTCCAGTAGTGTTTTTCTGTTTTGATATATCCATGTTATGAAAATGGCTGAGCATGCTGGGATGGGAAATCCTAGTAAAGTTAAATCAGTGACTGACGTGGAAATCTAGAATCAGCATGGGAGTTTCAAAAACTCCTGGTCCCTCTGTATATCTTCTTTGTCTCACATTGCCTCCAAGGAACGTTCCAAAACACTATTCTGTTATTTCACTGTAGCACACTGGCATATACCAGCCAATTTCAACTCTAGTTTCCTACCCCATCCTGTTCTGTATTTTCTCCAGACTATAGTGTGCTGTTTTCTGCTTTCATAGCTCCCACTGCTGTAGCATACAAATGCTTTGCAAGTATTACAAAAAGAATTATAGCCATGTCTTTCCTGTAGACTAGCGAGATTACTTACAGGGATTTTTTACATGGATATTTAGAAGTGCATTTATGTTGTTTAGTTCTGCCTATGCGAGACTTACTGAAAAAACTGAGGCATGGTTTTATGTTCATGTCCTCCCCTGAAGAAGCCAGTGTGTATGGATGCAACATGTGATCCTTCTGTTTTTTCTCTTACCCTGTGCTGTTCTCCACAATGTATATCCTGTGCTGTAAAGGTGATCTGGAATAGGTCATTTGAATTCAACAACACGAATGCAAAAATATAGAGGGAGACATGAAGGGAAAACAACGTTATAGTCTCTTCCTGTTTAGGTTATAATAAGGGAAAGAGAAGGACACATAGGAGAAGTATGTGTATACTATAGAGTGTAGTAGACATCCCTTGTAAATCTGGAATCAGATTCTCTGCTCTGCGTTGTCTTTGAATAATCTGGAGCTGCAAATCAATGATAAGTCACGTATAAATAGCTATTTAAGCTGGTTTTACAGTCACTTTGCTTCCCCAGAATGGCATAAAGCATCCAAGACTATCAGTTAATTCCGTCTTTTGCTGGTAGTATTAACTGAATATAACAATATGTAATAAAATGTGCTGCAAAGGTAGCTAATTTCAAGGTGCTGAAAGGTCTCTAGGCTAATTGTCTCAGAACCATAGCAAACTGTAAGGCTCTTTCAGTGAAGTGTTAATTTCTGAAATTTTTAGCACAGCTGTGTGAAGCTTAATGTATAGATTTACCCAATATTGCAGTTAAGATTGTGAAGCAGGGTCCTATGGGAATGGGGATCTATAACCTCTTGTCGATTAATAATTGATTTTAGCTTTTTTTTGTGCCTCCATCTGCTGTTCTTGAAGGCAGAAAGTAGGGAGGTGATTTAATGAGGAAAAAATCCTGGTTAATTTTTTAGTAACTGTTGCGTTCTAACAGTATGTTGTTCACCTCGGTGTTTTCTCATCCATGTTTCTTGTTGTATTCTTGTGGTGAAACAAGTACCCAAAAGAGGAGAGCCTGTACTGTCCTGTCAATGTAATTAGGATGCTAGATAGCCCATTTATTTTAATACATGGTCCCTTATAAAGCAAGTGGCTTTTTTTCCTCTTTGAATTTTTTTCTTCTCTTTCTCTGACCCTCCTCCCATAGCAGATGTAATGCCACGGAAAGTACTGCATTGATAGTTTTGTAAACTGAAATATTTGGTTTCCCCCAACTGCCATAGAATCATAGAATCATTTAGGTTGGAAAAGACCTCTAAGATCATTGAGTCCAACCATAAACCTAACGCTGCCAAGTCCACCACTAAACCATGTCCCTACGGGCCACATCTACGTGTCTTTAAAATACCTCCAGGGATGGGGACTCAACCACTTCCCTGGGCAGCCTGTTCCAATGCTTGATAACTGTTTCAGTGAAGAAATTTTTCCTAATATCCAATCTAAATCTCCCCTGGCACAACTTGAGGCCATTTCCTCTTGTCCTATCGCTCGTTACTTGGGAGAAGAGACCGACACCCACCTCGCTACATCCTCCTTTCAGGTAGTTGTAGAGAGCGATGAGGTCTCCCCTCAGCCTCCTTTTCTCCAGGCTAAACAACCCCAGTTCCCTCAGCCGTTCCTCATAAGACTTGTTCTCCAGACCCCTCACCAGCCTCGTTGCCCTTCTCTGGACACGCTCCAGCACCTCAATGTCCTTCTTGTAGTGAGGGGCCCAAAACTGAACACAGTATTCGAGGGGCGGCCTCACCAGGGCCGAGTACAGGGGCACGATCACTTCCCTACTCCTGCTGGCCACACTGTTTCTGATACAAGCCAGGATGCTATTGGCCTTCTTCTAAAAGCCAGGCATCTAGATGACACTAGGCATCCTGGTTCCCCCTACCACTGGTGAAGAGGAAGAGCTACTTTCAGAGATGATGGTGATTCACCTTGTCCTAACTTGTGCAAAATGATTGGTGTATACCAGAGGCTTATCTCTAATAGTAAGGGAGAGAAATACCATCGTAAGGATAAGCCATCACATGGCAGTAAAATTGAGTTACTTGAGTTTATTCTCTGTTTTAGTCGAGTGTGACATGCTGCTGAGTATCACTCAAGTTGCTGAAACAGCCTGGGTACTCATTAGCTTATTAAACACTTGAGTAATGCTGAAAGCTCTTAGGGTACACCCTCAGCACACATGCATACGAATTCTTTCAGTGATGTGAGAGAACTTGTTAGTCCTTTCTTGGGACACATGGAAATGGAGGATTGTCGTGGTTTAACCTCAGCCGGCAACTAAGCACCACACAGCCGCTCACTCCCCTCCCCCCCGGTGGGATGGGGGAGAGAATCGGAAGAGGAAAAGTGAGAAAACTCGTGGGTTGAGATAAAGGCAGTTTAATAGGTAAAGCAAAAGCCACGCACACAAGCAAAGCAAAACAAGGAATTCATTCACTACTTCCCATGGGCAGGCAGGTGTTCAGCCATCTCCAGGAAAGCAGGGCTCCATCACACCTAATGGTTACTTGGGAAGTCAAATGCCATAACTCCGAACGTCCCACTCCTTCCTTCTTCTTCCCTCAGCTTTTATTGCTGATCATGATGTCATATGGTATGGAATATCCCTTTGGTCAGTTGGGGTCAGCTGTCCCAGCTGTGTCCCCTCCCAACTTCTTGTGCACCCCCAGCCTACTCGCTCGTGGGGTGGTGTGAGGAGCAGAAAAGGCCTTGACTCTGTGTAAGCACTGCTCAGCAATAACTAAAACATCCCTGTATTATCAACACTGTTTTCAGCACAAATCCGAAACATAGCCCCATACTAGCTACTATGAAGAAAATTAACTCTATCCCAGCCAAAACCAGCACAGCAACACCTCCATTGTCTGTGAGCACATATATAATTTATAAAACAATATTCTTTGAGCTCTTCTTATATATATACAGCCCTTGTTTTAACTGCATGCTTACCAGTTGCTTCTAATATTTCTTTTTTGTCACATCTTGTGGGTGATCAGCAGAGAGAGAAATGAGTAATTTCAGATTACTGGAGTGCCACTTCTAGTGAAAAGCAAACTAGGGAGGGAAGTTCACATTCAGTGGAGGCTGCCGCATGTGCAGAAACCGCCCAAACAACATCAAGGAGATCAATGTAGTTAAGAGAGACCTCCTCAAGAAAGTGCAGAGATCATGTTTCTAGTCATCACTAAATACTAAAAGAGACTCAGCAGAGGATGTCTCACAGTGGCAATACAACAAGAAACAAAGCTAAGGGTTTTGAGTATGACAAAATCATGCATAATATTCTTAAATTTTTTTTTATTAATGTAACAAATACAATGCATACAGACTACTCATTCCTCATGTTAATGATTTTAAATGATCAAAAGGTAAAGGTTTTACCTTTTATTTAAAGATCTGGAAGTCAGTTTCTCTCCTGATTTACTCTTTATTCTGTACTACCTCATTTAGTGTATATACTTGCATGCTATTACAAATTTCCTTTTAAAATCAAATATATTCACATTCTTAGCTCTACTATAAACGTCGATTTATATAGAGAAGAGAATATTTTTGTTGATTCTAAGCAAACCTCTTGTCAGTAAAATTCAGAAATCTACTTCTAAAGACAAGCAGGATCTAGAAACCAACATATGCCAGGAAATAACTCTGAATGAGGATAGAAAAGCTGAGTAGACAAGGAAGATATTCTCTGATGATTATCATACAGATTATTTTTTCATTTGAACAACTATACTGACTCAAATATTCATAACCTTTCCAATATATTGGCATGGATTTATTTTAAAAAGATGGTGTCAGCATTCATTTTAATAATTAAAATTATTGATAAATTCCCTCACTTGTTTAAATCCACATATTAGCAACCTAACAGTTGACTTGTTTGCATAAACTCATTAAGAATCATGAGGTTTTTTTTCAGGATGCATGTTTTATCACAGTGTTACATATGAAAAATTTATGGTGTATTCTGAAAAGCAGAAGAAAAATGTTTTCATGCAGAGTGAAAATGTAGATCCTGATTCTATAATCTAGTATTCTGTCTGCAACATCATTCTGAAGGCAATGCCATCCCCAAGAATTGACCTATACAAAGCAGTTTATTTTAAATGCCTGCTGTTGTTATCCTGTCTGTTTTAAATATAGGATTATAGGGCCTTCACTACCACAGTCACAGAGCACTCTTTGAAGTATTTTTCCTTACAACGTGCTTTGTCAGAGAGGAAGATTGCTATTTTTCATCCTTTGAAAATGCATGCAGAGAAATTCTTTGGCTCGCAGAGGAAGTGTGTAGGAGAATACAGAATTTCCTCACTTATGTGCTCACTCCAGCACCTTTAAGATTGGGGTCTTAAAAGGGTTTTGGGTTTTTTTTTTTGTTTAAGCCCACTCAGTCTGGATTTATCTGTGCACCTACAATCGTTTAAACAGCTTACAAAGTTTGGAAGTATTTGAACTGTAACAGCTACATTATAGATCTTATAAAATATGAATAATTCTACCACCAATCAACAACCCTTCTCTCTTGCAGGGTTTTCATTATTCCCAGTGGAAGCACCATTTTTATGAGATTTAAAGTTGTATGACTAACTGCTCAGCTATTTCAAATTGACTTACTAGTTTCCACTCAAGAAACAACTGTTGGTTTTTTAGCATGATTTTTGCAGAAAGAGTTGCACTGCCTATAGAGGTAGCTTCATGTTAATCCAGTCTAGCAAGTTTACTTCCCTTTTGCATCAGACCTAGCAGTCAAGTCTGTGAGTCATCTTAGTTTGGCAAGTCACTGAAAAACAGCCCCACAAAAAGTTTTGTTTTGGATTAGCAAGCATCACTTGTTTTGCACAAGGTCAGACACAAGGAAGGCGGTAGGGAAGGCAATGTAGAAGTGATGGTAAATAGGCCCTCTTGAAGTAACAAGTTAAATTGGGTTAAGTGTAACATAAAACTGCACCTTGTTCTGTGTATGTCTGTGGTTTAATCCCTTCTGAACTTCTTGGCTGATTTAAATCAGCTTTGACTAGGGACTGCAGTATCATAAATGATTAAGGTCTTGCACGGCTGGACAGGTAGAGGAGACGGACTCTCCATGTGCTCAGCTGAGGAAAGGTACTGGGTAAGTCCATATCTATTGGATTCTAAAAATCTATACAGAGTCAAGAACTTAAGGCTGGGAACAATTTAATCTGAGCTCACAGTATATCACAGTGCACAAAACAGCAGAGACATCAGGCTTTGTGAGTTACAGCTCTAGGAGAACTATGTTTTTTAAGGTCATATTTAAAATATCTATTCCTGACACCCAGGTGGAGTTTTAGGGCCAGTGAGCCACATCTGCTACAGCTTGCGGAGAGGAGCAGTAGATATAGCCTACTGTCCCTGCAAACCCAAGGTTTTTCATTAGTAGATCAATCAATGGCCTGGGCCATGCATTGTGCTTTCCTGCAGGCCATCCTCCTATCCTTTCCTTCCTCCCTTCTTTCCTTCCTCCCTATTTTTCAGAAGAGGCTGTAGCCAGGATACTCTTCTCCATAGTGTGAAGGGATGCTGGGATGGCACTGCTGATGAAGTACAGGACAGCTCATCTATATATCAGAAATCATTTCACCCAAGCTGAAAACTGTAATGGGTGCATAATGGGAGATAGCATTTTTTTGGTAAAATAATAAACTAAAATTTAAAAATAGTATCTTTTATATTTTATTTTTTACATTTAGGCCTCAGACTCCCAAGCAGGGATAATTTTCAGTGGGATAGCTAATGAGGTTTTTGTCCTAACTGTTCATCTTTTCCTCATTGCACAAGTAGCTGTGCTGGTTGTGAAGTAATGGGGAAAAGTAATCTGAGGGAGCTCATCTCATTCACTATTCTCATGTAAATACTCCTTGCTCACGAACCAGAGGTTTTAAAACATAAATGAGTACAAAAGAACTGCTGATAAATTTGGCTTTTAAGAAAAGAGAAATTACTGAATAACTGACTAGCTAATGAAATGCTCATTTTGTAATAAATTGTAACCTAGAATAGCATTTTTATCATCCAGTGGGAAACAATGCACTTTGCAAAAATGTCATTAAAAAGCAAAAAGTCTAAACTTAACACACTTTTACAAAGTCATATTTCCGTGTGTTGAATTTCAGTTAAGTTCTGTTATGGAATTCACTATGGCATCTTTTATTGAATGGGGTTATTATTTAATTGGTAATGTGTCTTTTGATATATTCGTTTCTACTAGATTGAATGAGCATTTTTTCTCCAGAAAACTTATCCAGAAACTGTAATGCAAAGTGAAGCCAAAGTAAGAGAGGAAAGATATTTTTCTGTTCAACAGATCTTTTACATTATTTTTCAGGACAAGAAGCCTTTGGTAGGAATCCTGTAAATCCTGCTTGCCCCATTTCACTTTCAAGAATCAACAGGAAGAATAGTTTTGGTGAGACCTTACTGCATAGAGCTGTTGCTGATGAAGATGTGGACCTTGTACGTAACATAATAAAAGCTGGTGGAAATGTAAATGTTCAGGATTATGCTGGTAAGTTGCAGTTGTATTAAAATACTATTTTCAAAACAAGTATCTACCTATACCTAATAAAAGTACATATTATGAGTTTGTGCAGTGAAAGAGACTGTAGGTTTGTGACTAGTCAGTAGATTATTGAATTTTTGTTGGTTTAACTTGGTAATTGTTCATGAGAAAATATATAGACCTACGTATAAAAGTATATTCAAAAAGAAAATTTTGCTGAAAAGCACTCAAAAACTTACAAAATTATGCAATTAAGTTTACTTAGCCTTAATTCAACAATCTGTGCATGCTTATCACAAAACAGTCCATTACTTAAATAATCAACATAATGTTTTTTAAAGATTTTTTTTTTGTCCATTTCAGTGGTCAACTTGAGACCCCAAGATTTAGATTTTCCAGTTTAATTTTTCAGGGACTGTGATTTTGCCCCTTGCATCTTAAAGGAAGTTGTAGCTTCATAGCTTAGCACTGCTTTGATTTGGTAAAGTTGTGAGTGCTTGTTATTTTGCATTTTTATTTCATCTTGGGCACACGAAAAAAAGAACGACAAATAGTGGCCAGCTGTGAATGTTTTTATTTAAGCAATTGACCTTATCCAACTTTATGTGTGATACTCTGTGTCAAAGGCATTGCCACACCCTAAAGTATCAATCAGGTGTTTCAAACATAAAATTGTCCTTCCTTATTTTGCAGTTCCCTGCCTCATCTGTTAGGCTCTGATAAACTTCAATAACAAAGGAGAAAATGGTTTCACAGACAGCTGGCTCATTGGGTAGAAAACTTTGATTCATTCTTAGAGTGTTTCCATCCTGCGCAGTAGCTAGGATTTCACAACTGTTATGTGGGTTCAAAAAAATATGTTCTGCAGGTAGAGGCTATTGCATGATGCAGGCATATAACAGACCAATATTAAGGTAGAAATTCTGTCTTCTGGAATATACTGATCGATAGATTGGGTCAGCAGCAGATTTCGGTCTTTTACAGCATAGGATTCTGGCATTTGAGCTAACAGAGTGACTCGTAATGTGTGTTAACTTGTGCTAGAGGTAGATGAGAAAATATTTTGTTGGTAGGTTTCAAAGCCACCTGCTGACAACAGAGAAACATTAATAGTGTGGGTTCAGCTGCAGCCTCTGTGGGCAAGTGTACTAAAGTGCGGTGGTTCCAATTTTCAGCCTCACTGCTGCTTCCTTTTTCTGCCTTTGTGCCTTTTGCCAGACCACTGTTTCTTCATCCCCCAGACTCTGGTCACTATTTTTTGATGCAAAAGGAGCACACCTGCACAAAATGTGTTTTAGTTGAACTCCTTGAAGAGGTGAGAAGCTGACCTGGCCCTAGTTCATTCTTTTCTAGTGAGGGTGGTGTAATCAGAAAGAAGTAGAGTTGCCAGTCCTGTGCCATTTTGAAATGCACTTTCATCTCACTCTCTTTGGGAATCACTGTTCTGATTATTATATTCTGCCCCTGTGTCTTGTCTCTTCCTTTAAAGCCCTCCACCAGTAATTATCCATATCTTACCCTAGTCTTTTTCCTTCCTCCTGTGCTTCAGTACTCTGCTTCAGTACCTTACTGAGTTCTTGGTTTGGTTTTTTAATTTTTTTAATGTCCTGGACATCAGCATGAAGGATATGGAGAGCATGGGAGAGACACTGTGCTCTCAGTTTGAGTCTTGATTCACAGTGCCTTGGGGGAGCTGAAAAACAGTTGCAATGAAACTTGTGCTTCTCTTTGGTCTGGAGCATGCACAGGGTCCTTGGAGAATCATGTTGCTAAACTAATGATTATCAATTAAACATGTTCCAGGTGCAATTTTTCAGGGGCTTATTAGTATATCAGATAGAGGATACTTTTTACTGAGGGTGAAGTAGATACCTTTACCTAGGTGAACCTTTTTTCTCCTCCCCTTAACAGATTTCAAGCTTTTGCTCCAGAATATGGAGTTACTAGAGTTTCTTAATGAAATAGGCTCTATAAAATGCAAGTAAAATGTACAGATGATACCATTAAAAATAATTCATCTTGAAGCACTGTTGACATTTTCATAGAATCATAGAATGGTTTGGGTTGGAAGGGACCTTTAAAGATCATCTAGTCCATCCCCCCTGCCGTGGGCAGGGACATCTTCAACTAGATCAGGTTGCTCAGAGCCCCGTCCAGCCTGACCTGGAATGTTTCCATGGATGGGGCATCCACAACTTCTCTGGGCAACCTGTTCCAGTGTCTCACCACCCTCATTGTAAAGAATTTCTTCCTTAAGTCTTCCTTATGTCCTTATTAGGCAATGTAGTTAAAACTTTGTTGAGTTTCAAACATTCGGGAACAAAGCCTAATAGGACAAAGCTTTTGGGCAACCTGATGCAACATCCTGTGCCCATAATAAATCCAATTCTGTACAAATATACAATATTCTCGGTTGGGTGATGTATAAGAGAGCTTCAAGAGTTTCTCTTTCCAATGAAATTAAGAGAATTTTGCTTAATGAGAGCAGAACAGTCTTAATAAGCAATTTATATTTAGTGCGTGAATTAGGCCCAGACAACCTTCTGCTAATGGGAGATGGTTGAAGAGTAAGGCTATCCATCAAAATGGTCTTCTGTCTTTTTCCCTTACTTTTCTCACTCTACAAAAAACTTTCATGTAATGAATGTTTAAGGAGCTGATAAAAAACTATGCTAAACCCAATTCAAAGACTTACATTCCATCTTTTATTTTTCCTCAACACCTCCTTCATGGAGTAGAATTGTTCTGTGGGTCATGAAGCTCATATCTTGGTTTATTCCATATAGCTGGGAATGGATATGGAATTTCAGTAAGGGTTTTTCATTGTTTTCTTTGGAAACTCGAACCATTCTTAGATAGTCTTAAAAACCATTTTTGTTTGGCGATAAAGACTCCAGGTCTTTATTTTGTCTCCTCTTTCTTACTTATCCTCTTCAGCATGGCTATATAAATAAAACGTCGTCATGAAAAATTATCTTGTTCTTAAAATAGCATATACATTTTATTCAGGGAGAAATTACTAAGGTGTGGGTGGAATAATTTTTCTTATTTTCTTTCATAACAGAACTATCAAATCTAAAACTAATATTGTTACAGCAGCACCTGGTTCTTCAGTAAGTGCAAATTTTGACAAAAGAATGAGATCTCCCAACCCTTGTGACTTTTTCATAAACATTTCTTCATACAACTTATTGTAAAGTGCATCAGTTTTTACCTTTTCAGTATATCTCTCTGAAATATTTATCAAATAGACAACCTAAAACTGACATAAATTTTTATAAATTATTTTACCGAAATGTGAAATACAGTTTTCAGTTGCCAGGTTTTTTTCTTCATAGGCTGGACTGCACTACATGAAGCAAGTGTGGAAGGCTTTTATAGGATAGCAAATGAGCTTTTGAAAGCAGGAGCTGATGTTAATGCTAGAGGAAGTGAACAAATAAAACCATTGCAAGATGCAGTTAAAGAAGGCCATTATGAGGTATATTCCAAATTGAACACAAATTATGGTTTAGGAATAGAAATGATTGTTGTTGGGTCCAGAAAGTCACATAGTCTTATTACATGTGGGCTGGTCTTTTCAGATTATGAGTAAATTCAGGAGCTTGCAAGTCCTTTCTGCCCAATTTCTGTTCAAACCATTCCATGCTTTACAGGATTTGTCCAATAGCAGAAATTAATTGATTTTCTATCTCTTTGGGACAATGACCGAAGTACTGAGGAATAGATTACTACTGTTTAATACTACTTGTTTCACTTATTTTATAATCTCCTTGCAGAATAATTTATGACCTGAGCAGTCTTCTGGAGTTTTAATGATTGTTTTCATGATTTAGTAAACATGCATGTATGGTGTGCAGCCACAGCCATGCGCAGAGATTTTTTGTGTATTAACACATAGTATGGAGAGTTATTTGTTTTTAGTTGTTCATGTTGTCGAGTACATCAGAGAGAAGCCTGTATAAGGAAGGAGTATGAAAAATACTGTCAGAAGAGAAACAATCTGAAAAACTTGTTTTTCTAGATGGTAGAGTTATTACTTTGGTATGGAGTTGATCCCTTATTAAAAAATGAGATGGGAAGGTCACTATTAATTGGAGAAATTCAGAACATCTGTTGCACTATATTTCCTTAATTACTGCTAGTAATTCCATGGGCTTTGCTGAGTTCCAGTGAGCACTCCTTACCCAGCACAATTGCTGTACATTGGCAAAGTATAAAAGATAATGGTGTCCAGCTTTTTCTTGGGCTGGAGCTACCTTTGAATTTGAAATGAATATTTGAAGCACAACAGGTGTTGCCTATCTGAATGTAAGATGGGGCATGGAAGGACTTGCTGAGATACAGCTGTGGTATGGCTTAGAGCTAGGGATAAGATTTGGTTCTAAACTGGCCTAGAGGCTGAATTTAGAACAATCCATAAGATTAAAAATGGAGGATCTAGGATTAGATCTAGATCTTAGGGGTTGCCAAGCCTTAATGGCTTATCCTTAACTGCTAGTGTTAGGGCCAGGACCAGGGTAATATTACTGTAGCTAAGCTAAGGTAAAGGCTGAGTTTGCAAGGGGTTGGTTGGTGAACATTTCAGCTAAGGCAAGAGTTGCATCTTTTACAGTCTTAGGAGCTAAGTTGAGAAGAAGGTTCAGAAGAGGCTGCTTGGCCAGGGGCAGGTACAAAGAAGTGCCACAAGGTAAGCCTTGATTAGAGTTAGAATTAGGATTATTGGACACTGATGAGCCAGTGTGGGCTGTGGCATGTTTAAGTCTGGAAGGAGTCCCCAGGATAGGTTTAGAGTCAGGGCTGTAGGAGTGGGCAGGAGTTACTGGCTTCAAATGTGAGTGAAACCAAGGTTAATGCTACTGTAAGGGATTAGCATGGCAAGAACTGCTGTATTTGAGAGGTCCCATGATTAGATATTAGGGCTGCAGCCTCTAAAGGTCATTGAGATATTCTGAGCCTTACAAATATTGGTGGGCTAAAAGTATGTTCAAAATTATGGTTTGGATTAGGATTTGGCTTAATGTCCTGGTTTCGGCAGGGATAGAGTTAATTTCCTTCCTAGGAGCTGGTACAGTGCTGTGTTTTGGATTTAGGGTGAGAACAAAGTTGATAACGCACCGATGTTTTAGTTGTTGCTAGGTAATGCTTACACTAGCCAAGGACTTTTTAGTTTTCCATGTTCTACCGACTGAGAAGGCTGGAGGTGCACAAGAAGCTGGGAGGGGGCACAGCCAGGACAGCTGACCCAAACTGGCCAAAGGGATATTCCATACCATGTGACGTCATGCTCAGTATATAAAGCTGGAGGAAGAAGAAGGAAGGAGGGGGACGTTTGGAGTCACGGTGTTTGTCTTCCCAAGTAACCGTTACGCGTGATGGAGCCCTGCTTTCCTGGAGATGGCTGAACACCTGCCTGCCCATGGGAAGTAGTGAATGAATTCCTTGTTTTGCTTTGCTTGCGTGTGCGGCTTTTGCTTTCCCTATTAAACTGTCTTTATCTCAACCCACGAGTTTTTCTCACTTTTACCCTTCCGATTCTCTCCCCCTTCCCATTGCGAGGGGAGTGAGCGAGCGGCTGTGTGGTGCTTAGTTGCCAGCTGGGGTTAAACCACGACAGTCCTTTTTGGCGCCCAACGTGGGGCTCGAAGGGTTCGAGATAATGACAGGTTTGATTGGAATGTGCTAGATCGAATTTATACCTGTTATAGCTGTTTAGCTATTAATTGGCAGGCTCCTGTGCTTGCCATGGGGCTTGCTTGCCTTACTGTATATTAGAGTCTAACACTCGTTAGTGGCTGCTTTTTGCTTTCACTGCTTGTTGTACTGCTCTACTGCTTATCATCATATTCTACTGTGCCTGGGAACATTTTGATAACAGCAAAGGCGATGTGCCTGGGCTGGCAGATGGCCAGGGCATCGCTGCTGTTTCTGTGCTGCTCTACTGGACAGGCTGGAACTCCAGTGTGAACTCGAATCGAAGGGACTGTGACCTGTGTATGAGTCCATGCGGGAGCAGGACACCCCAAAGCGTCTGTGGCTGTGGATAAGCCCATGCCAGAGCAGGTACATCTCGAAGCGTCTGTGGCCGCGGTTACGTTTGTGCTACAGCAGGTTTACTTCTGAAGGGACTGTGGCTGCGAGTAAGGCCACGCTGGAGCAGGTATATCTCTGAAGACATTGTGGCCCATGGAGAAGGCCATGCTGGAACGGGTGCATCTCAAAGTGACTGTGGATAAGTCTATGCCGCAGCAGGTGTACCCCTGGAGAGACTGTGGCTCATAGATAAGGCTCCACTTGGAGCAGGTACAACCCTAAGGGACTGCAGTCTGTGGATAAGTCCAAGCCGGAGCAGGGGCAAGGGGAGGAATTCATTGCAATGTTAAACCCTATGGTTTGATCCGAAGGGACCAGGGGTGGAGATCATAATGGAAATACCTTTAAATGGTTGTAACCCAGGATTTGAGTTGTGTGTTATAGGAATTACTGTAGCAGGAACCCCTTGTTGCTAGCCAGGCGAGGAGCAAGGGGAGGAGTTCATTGCAATGTTAAACCCTATAACCTGGCCCAAAGGGACCAGGGGTGGAGATTGTAATGGAAATACCTTTAAATTGTTGTAACCCATGATTTGAGTTGCATGTTATAGGAATTACTATAGCAGGAACCACCCGAACCAGTGGAGGACAAGCCTTACAAGAAGCAGTGCAAGTGCAGCAGTGACCTGACCTGAGCTGGCTTTGGTGCCCAGTAACTCCACGCAACACCCCACCTCTCCTGTCCTGAGTGACCACCATAACAGATGGAGCCCAAACTCACGGACTAAATGAACTCAGTGGTCATTTTGTGGACGTTTCTGGACATTTTACAGACATTCCACAAGGGTGGTCCATAGACTAAGGGAATGATATCTGTGTGTTATATCAAAGGATGGAAAGCGGAGCGGGTGGTTAATGAGGTTGTACTGGAAAATATGGGACTTGAGCATGACGTAGATGGTATAGAATAAGGGGTGGATACTGTCCTGGTTTTGGCAGGGATAGAGTTAATTTCCTTCCTAGGAGCTGGTACAGTGCTGTGTTTTGGATTTAGGGTGAGAACAAAGTTGATAACGCACCGATGTTTTAGTTGTTGCTAGGTAATGCTTACACTAGCCAAGGACTTTTTAGTTTCCCATGCTCTGCCAACTGAGAAGGCTGGAGGTGCACAAGAAGCTGGGAGGGGGCACAGCCAGGACAGCTGACCCAAACTGGCCAAAGGGATATTCCATACCATGTGACGTCATGCTCAGCATACAAAGCTGGGGGAAGAAGAAGGAAGGGGGGGACGTTTGCAGTGATGGTGTTTGTCTTCCCAAGTAATCGTTACGCGTGATGGAGCCCTGCTTTCCTGGAGATGGCTGAACACCTGCCTGCCCATGGGAAGTAGTGAATGAATTCCTTGTTTTGCTTTGCTTGCGTGTGCGGCTTTTGCTTTCCCTATTAAACTGTCTTTATCTCAACCCACGAGTTTTTCTCACTTTTACCCTTCCGATTCTCTCCCCCATCCCACTGCGGGGGGAGTGAGCGAGCGGCTGTGTGGTGCTTAGTTGCCAGCTGGGGTTAAACCACGACACTTAATCAGTGCTCAATAGCTGGGCCATTGGGCTTGATTTAGGACTAAGACTGGCAGGATCCATTGGACTGACAGTGATCCTAGGGCTAGGATCTGGCATGCCAGATTCCCCGAAGTGGTGGAGAAAGAGTTGCTATGCTGTGAAATGTCTGTTAAATTTAAGGCTGGTTCCAGTGTGGGTTGTTGGGTGAATCTAGGGGCTGGGGTTAGGGTTCATGTTGCAGTACAAAATAACAAAGGGTGATGAGCTAGATTTTTGTTCAATATGGCATGGCTAGTCTAGGTTTAAGAACATATTGGCCAGAAGTAAATTCATAGACTTGCATGGATTAAGTAAGTATATTCATATCTAGGGTCAGATCTTGGTAGCTGCTATCCTCTTTTTATGCCATTTTGTCAGCACAGAGGGTAGCTGGAAAGCTAAAGCAAACCACCAGCAAGGCACTGAATTGGTGCTGGGGAATATCCCTGCCTATTTTTATACTAATGACTTGGCTTTAGCTACTCCATCCCTTTCCCTGCCCAAGTATGCTGAACAGGGAAAGGCATAAGCTAGGCCATCATCCCACTGTCACTGGCTTCAGAAAAGTCTCTTGGAGATCAGGGAAGCCTATTATAAGTTAGGTAAATGTAGTAGCTCCTCTAAGTTTCAGAAAGAATTGCTTAGGTCACTAGTCTTCAGAAAAATTTGGAAGCATAATGTCATACTTTACTCTCACCTGTCCTGGTTTGTACAAGATCCCGTCTGCAACAAAGATCAGGCTCCAAGATGTTAATATTTTATATATTGATATGTTTTAGATTCTAATAAAACCCTTATGGCTTGATAATTTTTCTGGATAGCTAAATGTGGTAAGTATTGTTACACACAAGATTCTGGACACTAGATGTTATATATGCAAAGCAAAGAATTATGGTGTCTTTTCAATTCTGATTTCTTTCTGTCTTTCATTTTCATTTCAGGTGGAGATGATTCAGAGAATATGTTAAATACTCAAAGTGTAGAGGATACAAACCTGCACCAGGTACATCTTTACAAAGAATCCTGATGTTAATTTAATGCTGAACTGTTAAGGGCTTGCTAGCAGTCTTCAGTAAACTGAAGCAGACAACTATTTCTGTAATGTGTTTCAAAACCAACACATAATGTACTAGATGCTTCATATCTAGCAGGGACTGAAACAGTGATATTCAATGTTATGCCAATTCTTTGGCAAACAGTTGCTGATTCCTACTGGTACTTGGGATAAACTGCAGCCTCATAAAGATGCAAGGCAGAGGTAATCAGCTGCCTCTCACGGACAGTGGTTCTTGCTGAGTTTTTGCAAGTGTTGCAGAGGTAATGTACAATAAGTATGGTATGTTGGTGCCTCTTTGTACTTGCAGAACCTGACTGAAACTGTGAGATGTTGCCTGGCTTGTAGTAGTAGGATAGCTGCTTCTTGCCTCTGTGCAGTAAGTTGTTTGTGTTGGGTTTTGATAGGAAAGGGCTAGGGAGCCATTGTCTTGCACAGGGGTTGCACAGTTATGCTGTGAGACCTCAGTAAGATGCGGAAGCTGGTGCCTCACGTGAAGACAAGACACCATGATCAGTCACTTGGGTCATTGTTTGCATATAGCACAACAGCTTTTGGCATTAGAAGCTGTAGTCTCCTCCTCTCATTTTCTCCCCTTTGAACACTGATAACTGGTAATATCCGAAACACATAATGCAGTGCACAGACACTTTATTCTTACTTCCTAAAGTTTTATGTAGTTATGATAACTTTGTTACTCACAGTAGTGCAGTCTATGGTGTCCTTAGAAATGTTGTGCTATAACAGCATCCATGATGCTGTCTTAGATTACACTTCATAGCATTAGTTGATTGATGATGAATATTCTCCAAGTAGAAGGTGGTGTAAACTTGTCATTGGGAAAACCTCTTACTATGGCTGCATAACTGATGATTTCAACAGTTGTGTGAGTTGTTGCAGTGTTTGTGTTCTGGTTCTATCTCCAGATATGAAGTAATCAACAGGATAATTCTAGGTAGTCATCAGCCTTTGGAGTAATTTTGTTACAGAATTGCCATGAGTTAATTCTGCATGTTTTTGCTATGTTATTTCCCTTTCTTTATAATTTCCTAGAATCATTGCAGACATGTTTGCCAGAAATGTGAAACTAACTCTGGCATATGACCACAGGAGCAATGTAGATTTAATTTTTTAAAGGCAGAATATCAGTTTGAAACCAGTTCAATTTTCAGAAATAAATAAAAGTGTAAAGCACTTCAGTAATATTTATCATTTGATTTCACCCATTAATTTTTACACTTTTATATACATATTTCTTAGTTCCTTAATTTCTCTGTTCTGCTGTCTTAAAAAGCTGCACAAGCAGAGGAAATTAGTTAATTTTATAATAGTACAGTTTTAGTATATAATAAAGCAATTTATCAGAAAGTGAAATGAAGTATATGGCCTGTTCTGTAGATAGAATTAAATGCAGATGGCACAGTTCAACACGATAATACTAAAGCATCAAAGGAAGTTTTGCTAAAAATGAACAAAGCAGAAAAACAAATTTGGTGAAATATACAAAAAATAAAGTTATTCAGAATTCTGAAGGCAGAAAACTGAATGAAAAAAATACAAGTTCAAAAAAGACAAATAGATCTGCTATTCATATAGCAGAGGCTTACAGCCAAGAGTAAAACTATTCAGAAATAATGTCTCATGTTAGATGGACCTCATGTTTAGGTCCATCTACAAACCAAGGAACAATTAAATTACAGAAAACATCTTTCCCTGATGCTGGACCTAATGAAATGGGCAACACTGTTGATGTTTCTAATCATAATTGTTGCATCCTAGTTAATGTTGTAGGAAAACTGAGCTTGCTAAATCAGACAGAATTGCAAAAGGAATGTGAATTCAACAGTGGTAACAGTGAAAATCCATTTACAGAAGAAAAGGACAGAACTGGTGGAAGCTCAGCAACTTCTGTCAACAGGGGAGGAGATCACCAGTTTGCATTGCCTCACATTATTGGTTTCTGGAGAAAAAGTGACTGCACAGCATTCTCAGACTACTGATTTAACAGAACTTGATTTTCAGTCAATACTTGCTTTGACTTCCTCTCATAATGTATCTGTTTTAATGTTATGACAGGAAATCAAGAGTTATGACAGTGATCAACATAGTCTCAAGCAGAGTAACAGTAATAGTTTGAGTGACAGGAATCTAAATACTGATATGAGAATACCTTCAGAACAAATTATTTCTTTGCAAAAATTGACAAACCAAGTTAAATCTGATGTTGATGGAAACAAAATTAATGGAGAGACTCTAAGGTTAAAACTCTCTTTGCCTTTGAACAGATTTCCTTACAGACAGATGAGTCAGAACCACAATGTGCAAATCTTACTGATTCAGACTGAATGGACATATTGCAACAGACTATTGTAAAAGAGGTGCAAAACATTTATACTAATATATCTGAAGATGGAACCAGCTGCACTAAACAGACACTTCAAACAAATGCAGAAATACTGTTAGCACATGATCTTTTAGCAGCTACTAATGGAGAAAGTGTTTCTGGAAGTCCTTATAATTCTACCAGTGGTGTACTAAGCACCATTGAACAAAAGGCTCCACAACCAGAGAAAGGAGGGGGGATCCTGCTTAATGCAGAAGAAAGTGCTGAAGGATGTCACATTGAAACTGAAAATGCTAGTAGTTTAGAGATCGAGCCTATAGCTTTATAACTACCTGAAAAGGAAGCACTTCAAATTAAACGAAAGCGAGAGGATCTTCAGGAGACCAATTCAAAAGCAGATTTGCATTTCAATGTTAATGCAGACAAGAAGTATCCTTATTCATTTCAGATTGTGAAAAATATGCAGAAAGAAACCTCCCAGAAAACAGGTGCCATGTTTTGTTTGAAAATAATTATTTTATGTTTGTTGTAAGCATTCTGTGTATTTTATATATAAAAAAAAAAAGCTGTGGATCTCCAGAGTATGTATATTGCCATAAATAAATAGCAGACACATGGAATGTGTTGTGGTACGGTCCACCATGCCAGATTAACTATTTAGTCATTTTTGCTTTGTATTTTTTGGGGCTATTTTATATCCAAATCCCCACTGTATTTATCAAAATATGACTGCAATGTTCATTAAAATAATTAGAATGAAATTCTTAAGTACCTTATTTTTTTTAATATTTAAGAATCAATAAAGGACATATTTTCACAAAAGAATCTTTGAACTGTTTTGGGTTCAATCTCAATACATTAACATATGGTGAATAGTGGATAAAGTATTTATTATGTTAAAATATTTTCAAAAATTGTGTGAGTTACTGCAGGTGTTACCGTAAGTCAGCAAATTAAAAACTCTCTAAGACTCAATTCGGAGTTTTAGAAAGCAGGCATTCTTTATTGCGGTGCCGGGCACACAGGGGATCGCTCCACCTAGTGTGTGCGCCGAGATGCTCAATTATAGAAGTTATGTACAGTTAGAATATACATATTCATTAGATTTCCAAGAAGTGATTAACATATTCATGCTCTTTCCTGGAACTCATTAACATATGTAAAAATCTTTGACACATGTGCTCTTATGCCTATTGATGGTCTTCCAGGGTCCTCTGGTGGTCATTGATAGTCTCCCTCACCATGTCCGCTCAGTCTTTGCATATGCACAGTTTGTTCTTTGGCTCGGTTGCACAATTTTGCTTGCACAAATTCTTCCTCAAGATATAAAGTTTCAAGGTCTCTTTTGTCTACTGAATGTCTAGCTTATCTATTCACAGGGTACGTCAAACTTGGCTACCATATGTCTCTTCAGTGTTCCTTTATACACGATATCACAGGCATTTTTTAACCTAGACTAGGTGGTCATTTTGACATTCATTCTAACATCAGTTAACATTTCTGAAATTATGCCATAGATAGATACTAAGTTCTTTTGTTAAACCAACAGATGGAGTGTTTGCTGGAGTAAGTGGAACAGAAGGCACTGAAAAAAATGAAGAAGGAGGAAATAAAAAGAGCAACATGTTCTCACAGTTTACTGAAACAGAAGCTGTCCAAACTAAAAGAGTAAGATTAGACTCTCAGGAGACCATGGGACTCGCTTTGAGAAACCTGGTCTACTGGGGGCTGACGGGGTCCATCTGTCAGAGGAGGGGAAGAGCATCTTCGGTCATAGGCTTGCCAAGCTGGTGAAGAGGGCTTTAAACTAGAGATGCCGGGGGAGGGGAACCTCAATCCATCCCACTCCTACCAGTTTGATGCCAGGGCCAGCAATAGATGCCCAGAGCCTGGAGAAGGATCACAGGTCAACAGGAGAGCGCCTGAAGAGCAGCACAAAGGAACTCCAGCCAGTAAGACAGCTTCATCGGGGGCCCAACTTAAATGCCTCTATGCAAACGCACGTAGCATGGGGAATAAACAAGAGGCGTTAGAGACGTGCGCACGCCTGCAGGGCTACGACCTTATTGGCATCACGGAGACGTGGTGGGATGGCTCCTATGACTGGAGTGTTGGGATGGAGGGATACAGGCTCTTTAGGAAGGACAGGCAGGGGAGACAAGGAGGGGGTGTTGGCCTCTGTCAATGCCCAGCTGGAGTGCATGGAGCTCTGCCTGGGGATGGATGAGGAGCCGACTGAGAGCTTATGGGTCAGAATTAAAGGGAGGGCAAGGACAGGTGAAATTACGGTGGGGGTCTGCTACAGGCCACCTGACCAGGAAGACCGAGCGGATGAGGCCCTCTATAGACAGATAGGAGCAGCCTCACGCTCACAAGCCCTGGTCCTCATGGGGGACTTCAACCACCCCGACATCTGTTGGAGGGACAACACGGCAGGGCATAAGCAGTCCAGGAGGTTCCTGGAATGCGTCGATGATAACTTCCTTCTCCAAGCGGTAGAGGAGCCAACGAGGAGAGGTGCTATGCTGGACCTTGTTCTCACCAACAAGGAGGGGCTGGTGGGGAATGTGAAGCTCAAGGGCAGCCTTGGCTGCAGTGACCACAAAATGGTGGAGTTCAAGATCCTTAGGGCACCGAGGAGGGCACACAGCAAGCTCACTACCCTGGACTTCAGGAGAGCGGACTTTGGCCTCTTCAGGGATCTGCTTGGTAGAGTGCCATGGGACAAAGCCCTGGAGGGAAGAGGGGCCCAAGAAAGCTGGGTAATATTCAAGGATCACCTCCTTCAAGCTCAGGAGCGATGCATCCCAACAAAGAGGAAGTCAGGCAAAAACACCAGGAGGCCTGCATGGATGAACAAGGAGCTCCTGGACAAACTCAAACACAAAAAGGAAGCCTACAGAGGGTGGAAGCAAGGACAGGTAGCCTGGGAGGAATACAGAGAAATTGTCCGAGCAGCCAGGGATCAGGTTAGGAAAGCTAAAGCCCTGACAGAATTAAATGTGGCCAGGGACATCAAGGGCAACAAGAAAAGATTCTATAGGTACGTCGGGGATAAAAGGAAGACGAGGGAAAATGTGGGCTGTCTCCGGAACGAAATGGGAGACCTGGTTACCTGGGACACGGAGAAGGCAGAGGTACTCAATGACTTTTTTGCCTCGGTCTTCACCAGCAAGTGCTTGAGCCTCACCGCCCAAGCCACAGAAGGCAAAGGCGGGGACTGGGAGAATGAAGAGCCGCCCACTGTGGGAGAAGACCAGGTTTGAGACCATCTAAGGCACCTGAAGGTGCACAAGTCCATGGGACCCGATGAGATCCATCCGCGGGTCCTAAAGGAACTGGCGGATGAAGTTGCTAAGCCACTACCCATCGTATTTGAGAAGTCGTGGCAGTCTGGTGAAGTTCCCACTGACTGGAAAAGGGGAAACATAACCCCCGTTTTTAAAAAGGGAAAAAAGGAAGACCCGGGGAACTACAGGCCAGTCAGTCTCACCTCTGTGCCTGGGAAGATCATGGAACAGATCCTCCTGGAAGCTATGCTAAGGCACATGGAGGACAGGGAAGTGATTCGAGACAGCCAGCATGGCTTCACCAAGGGCAAGTCCTGCCCGACTAACCTAGTGGCCTTCTATGATGGAGTGACTACATCAGTGGACACGGGAAGGGCTACAGATGTCGTCTATCTGGACCTCTGTAAGGCCTCTGACACGGTCCCCCACAACATCCTTCTCTCTAAACTGGAGAGGTATGGATTTGATGGGTGGACTGTCCGGTGGGTGAGGAATTGGTTAGATGGTCGCATCCAGAGGGCAGTGGTCAACGGCTCAATGTCCAGATGGAGGTTGGTGATGAGTGCCGTCCCACAGGGGTCCGTATTGGGACCGGTACTGTTTAATATCTTCATCAATGACATAGACAGTGGGATCGAGCGCACCCTCAGCAAGTTTGCAGATGACACCAAGCTGAGTGGTGCGGTTGACACGCCAGAGGGACGGCATGCCATCCAGAGGGACCTGGACAAGCTCGAGAAGTGGGCCTGTGTGAACCTCATGAGGTTTAACAAGGCCAAGTGCAAGGTCCTGCACCTGGGTCGGGGCAACCCCCAGTATCAATACAGGCTGGGGGATGAAGGGATTGAGAGCAGCCCTGCCGAGAAGGACTTGGGGGTACTGGTGGATGAAAAGCTGGACATGAGCCAGCAATGTGTGCTCGCAGCCCAGAAGGCCAACCTTATCCTGGGCTGCATCGGAAGAAGCGTGGCCAGCAGGTCGAGGGAGGTGATTCTGCCCCTCTACTCTGCTCTGGTGAGACCCCACCTGGAGTACTGCATCCAGCTCTGGAGCCCCCAGCAGAAGAAAGACATGGACCTGTTGGAGCGGGTCCAGAAGAGGGCCACGAAAATGATCAGGGGGATGGAACACCTCTCCTATGAAGAAAGGCTGAGAGAGTTGGGGTTGTTCAGCCTAGAGAAGAGAAGGCTTTGGGGAGACCTTCTTGCAGCCTATCAGTACTTAAAGGGGGCTTATAAAAAAGATGGGGACAGACTTTTTAGCAGGGCCTGTTGCGACAGGACAAAGGGGAATGGCTTTAAACTAAAGGGGGGTAGATTTAGACTAGATATAAGGAAGAAATTTTTTACTGTGAGGGTGGTGAAGCACTGGAACAGGTTGCCCAGAGAGGTGGTGGATGCCCCATCCCTGGAAACATTCAAGGTCAGGTTGGACGGGGCTCTGAGCAACCTGATCTAGTTGAAGATGTCCCTGCCCACGGCAGGGGGGTTGGACTAGATGACCTTTAGAGGTCCCTTCCAACCCAAACTGTTCTATGATTCTATGATTCTATGAGACAAACCAAAAGACAGACTCTTGTTCCAGTAGCAGTAAAAACAAGCTTTCATCTAATCAATCACAATTCTGTCAAGCATCAAAACAGCAAACATCCAAGAAATCAGGTGAAAGGTTAATAATATTTTATAAAAACAGTGTTGTTTTTTTTCCAGTCATATAGGAAGAAGGCTTTTTGTAATACACAAGGGAAAGTTTTTAAATATATATAGCATATTGAGCAAATATTCTTGTGAGTTCCAAATGCTTGAAATATTTCCAGAACTTCTGTACTGTATTTTACACAATGCACATACTTACTCTGTTTTGTTTATGTTATGTTCATCAGTCTTTTCAGCATTGTAATTGAGGGGATGCAGAATCATAACTGAGACCTTAAAATAACACTAAATTGCTCCTTAGTGAACTATGTTACATAAGTGAGAGTTTAAAATAACACTAAATTAATCCTCAGTTATTTATTTTACGTATCACAGATTAAAGAATAAAACCTGGCTTTCCGTATATTTGGCACACATATATCCACTTATATTTTATAGACTATATCCTCATGAGGCACAAATCAGCATAGGCTCTGATTGTACTGGTACATTTGGTTTTAGCTGTAGTATATAAACAAACCTACTTATATGAGGATAAGGATCTAGCATCCTCCGACAAGTATATTCTCTTCTGCCTGCACATATAGCTTTCTGTTTAGCAGTTTCATCCCTTGTCTAAGATTTGCATTTATCTTGTAGCCTTACCATCACAATAAAGCTCTGGTCCAACTGATTACTCATCATAACCCCCAAGTATTTTTCACTTACTGCTTTTTTCATAAACTGGCAGTCATTTTGTGTACTCTGGTTCTTTCTGGAACCTCCATAGCACTCAAGACTTACTAAAACCAAAGCCCATGGTTCAGATGGAATCCCTCCTCTCTTAAAACTTTTAAATGTAATATATCTGGACCACTGATTCAAAAATGTTTGTCTTCATATCATTTGGCATTCTTCTTAACTTAGGTTGAAATAAATTGTGTCATTATATGATAGGAATTTCTTGTGTAGCTGTCGTGGTTTAACCTCAGTCAGCAACTAAGCACCATGCAGCCGCTCGCTCACTCCCCCCACACCCTGGTGGGACGGGGGAGAGAATTGGAAAAGAGCACGAGTGAGGAAAACTCGTGGGTTGAGATAAAAACAGTTTAATAATTGAAATAAAATGATAATAATAATATGATAATAATAATAATAATACACAAAGCAAGTGATGCACAGTGCAATTGCTCACCACCCACCGACCGATGCCCAGCCAGTCCCCGAGCAGCGGCCCCCCCGGCCAGCTTTCCCCAGTTTATGTACTGAGCATGACGTCACATGGTATGGAATGTCCCTTTGGCCAGTTTGGCTGTGCCCCCTCCCAGCTTCTTGTGCACCTGCAGCTTTCTCAGTCGGTAGAGCATGGGAAGCTGAAAAGTCCTTGGCTAGTGTAAGCACTACCTAGCAACAACTAAAACATCGGTGCGTTATCAACTTTGTTCTCATCCTAAATCCAAAACACAGCACTGTACCAGCTACTAGGAAGGAAATTAACTCTATCCCTGCCGAAAACAGGACAATATCCACCCCTTATTCTATACCATTTGCGTCATGCTCAAGTCTTGTATTTTCCATTACATTTTCATTGATCACCACCCCCTTTTTCCAATATATATATATAGACACACACAGATATCATTCCCTTGGTCTGTGGGCCATCCCTCTAAAATGTTTGGTGAGTTCATTTAGTCCATGACTTCGGGCTCCATCTGTCAAAACAGTCCTCCAGGACAGGAAAAAAAACGGAGATGGTATGTGGTGTTGGAATGTTTCATGTTGAGGTCAGTTCTGGAACCATCATCACTGCTTTGCTTGGTTTCACTGAAGTTATTCTTCATTAGTCTGGGTGATTCTTATTGTAATAACATTAGTATGGCATATAATATTATTAGTATTACTAGTATATCTGTGAATTATTAGTATAACTATTCTAACTATAATTAGTACTTAACATCACGTAATTCAGATCATTGGCTATTCTCACCCAAAATCAAATCCCCTTGAGGTACACATCGGACTTCCCCATCCTTCCGCATTATCCACCAAGTGCACCCAGGTCCTTGAGCAAAAGCAATCCCACGGATGGGTTTGCCTTTGCCTGAGGCAGGAATAACCCAGACTGTTTTCCCCAACTTATTTTGTGTGTGCACTACGGGGACATTATTCCCATCTACAGTACGTAAAAGTTCTGACTGGGCAGGGCAGCTCGATTGGCAGATCCCCGAGTGTTGACTAACCAGGTGGCCTTTGCTAAATGCGTATCCCAATGTTTGAATGTCCCACCACCCATTGCTCTCAGCGTAGTCTTTAGCAGTCCATTGTATCGTTCGATTTTCCCGGAGGCTGGTGCATGATAGGGGATGTGATAGACCCACTCAATGCCGTGCTCTTTGGCCCAGGTGTCTATGAGGTTGTTTCGGAAATGAGTCCCGTTGTCTGACTCAATTCTTTCTGGGGTGCCATGTCGCCATAGGACTTGCTTTTCAAGGCCCAGGATAGTGTTCCGGGCAGTGGCATGGGGCACGGGATATGTTTCCAGCCATCCGGTGGTTGCCTCCACCATTGTAAGCACGTGGCGCTTGCCTTGGCGGGTTTGTGGGAGTGTGATATAATCGATCTGCCAGGCCTCCCCATATTTATATTTCAGCCATCGTCCTCCATACCAAAGAGGCTTTAACCGCTTGGCTTGCTTGATTGCAGCGCATGTTTCGCATTCATGGATAACCTGCGCAATAGTGTCCATGGTCAAGTCCACCCCTCGATCATGAGCCCATCTGTATGTTGCATCTCTTCCTTGGTGACCTGAGGTGTCATGGGCCCACCGAGCTATAAATAACTCACCCTTATGTTGCCAGTCCAAATCCACCTGAGTCACTTCAATCTTAGCAGCCTGATCCACCTGCTGGTTGTTTTGATGTTCTTCAGTGGCCCGACTCTTGGGTACGTGAGCATCTACGTTCCAGACTTTTACAACCAGGTTCTCCACCCGGGCAGCAATATCTTGCCACAATGCGGCAGCCCAGATGGGTTTGCCTCTGCGCTGCCAATTGCTCTGCTTCCATTGCTGCAACCACCCCCACAGGGCATTTGCCACCATCCATGAGTCAGTATAGAGAGAGAGCACTGGCCACTTTTCTCGGTCAGCAATGTCTAAAGCCAGCTGGATGGCCCTTTACTTCTGCAAATTGGCTCGATTCACCTTCCCCTTCAGCAGTTCCTACAACTTGTCGCATAGGACTCCATACAGCAGCTTTCCGCCTCCGATGCTTTCCCACAAGACGACAGGACCCATCAGTGAACAGGGCATATTGCTTCTCATTTTCTGGTAGTTCATTATACATTGGGGCCTCCTCAGCACGCGTCACCTCCTCCTCTGGAGATATTCCAAAATCTTTGCCCTCTGGCCAATCCATGATCACTTCCAGGATTCCTGGGCGACTGGGGTTTCCTATTCGAGCCCGTTGTGTGATTAGTGCGACCCACTTCCTCCACGTAGCATCAGTTGCATGATGTGTGCAGGGGACCCTCCCTCTGAACATCCAGCCCAGCACCGGCAGTCGGGGTGCCAGGAGGAGCTGTGCTTCAGTGCCGATCACTTCCGAAGCAGCTCGAACCCCTTCATATGCTGCTAATATCTCTTTTTCAGTTGGAGTATAGCGGGCCTCGGATCCTCTGTATCCCCGACTCCAAAACCCTAGGGGTCGACCTCGAGTCTCCCCTGGTGCTTTCTGCCAGAGGCTCCAGGTAGGGCCGTTCTCCCCGGCTGCGGTGTAGAGCACATTTTTGACATCTTGTCCTGCCCGGACTGGCCCCAGGGCTACTGCATGAACTATCTCCTCTTTAATTTGTTCAAAAGCTTGTCGTTGCTCAGGGCCCCATTTGAAATCGTTCTTCTTCCGGGTCACTTGATAGAGAGGGTTTACAATCAGACTGTAATTTGGAATATGCATTCTCCAAAAACCCACGACGCCTAAGAAAGCTTGTGTTTCCTTTTTGCTAGTTGGTGGAGACATGGCTGTTATTTTATTGATCACATCCTTGGGGATCTGACGACGTCCATCTTGCCATTTTATTCCTAAAAATTGGATCTGCTGTGCAGGTCCCTTGACCTTACTTTGTTTTATGGCAAAACCGGCCTTCAGCAGGATTTGGACTATTTCCTTCCCTTTTTCAAAAACTTCTCCTGCGGTGTTGCCCCACACATTGATGTCATCAATGTACTGCAGGTGTTCTGGAGCTCCACCCTGTTCCAGTGCAGTCTGGATCAGTCCATGGCAAATGGTGGGGCTGTGTTTCCACCCCTGCGGCAGTCGGTTCCAGGTGAGGTGTACTGGACGCCCCTCCAAGTGAAAGCAAACTGTGGCCTGCACTCTGCTGCCAAAGGGATTGAGAAAAACGCATTAGCAATATCAATTGTGGCATACCACTTGGCTGCCTTTGACTCCAATTCGTATTGAAGTTCTAGCATGTCCGGCACAGCAGCACTCAGCAGTGGCGTGACTTCATTTAGGCCACGATAGTCTACTGTTAGTCTCCACTCTCCATTAGACTTCCGCACTGGCCATATGGGACTGTTAAAGGGTGAACGAATCTTGCTGATCACTCCTTGGCTCTCCAGTCGACGAATTAGCTCATGAATGGGAATCAGGGAGTCTCGGTTGGTGCGATATTGCCGCCGGTGCACCATGGTGGTAGTGATTGGCACTTGTTGGTCTTCGACCTTCAGCAACCCCACAACAGAGGGGTCCTCCGAGAGACCAGGCAAGGTGGACAGCTGTTTAATTCCCTCCGTCTCCAAGGCAGCTATACCAAAAGCCCACTGGTACCCTTTTGGGTCCTTGAAATACCCTCTCCTGAGGTAGTCTATGCCAAGGATGCACGGAGCATCTGGGCCAGTCACAATGGGGTGCTTCTGCCACCCATTCCCAGTTAGGCTCACTTCAGCTTCCAATACAGTTAGCTGTTGGGATCCCCCTGTCACCCCAGAAATACAGATGGGTTCTGCTCCTATATAGCTTGATGGCATCAGGGTACACTGTGCACCGGTGTCTACTAGAGCCTTATACTCCTGTGGGTCTGATGTGCCAGGCCACCGAATCCACACAGTCCAGTAAACCCGGTTGTCCCTCTCCTCCCCCTGGCTGGAGGCAGGGCCCCTCTAATCCTCATCATAGTACTTGTTTCTCATTTCTTGTACATATGAGTCAGAAGTTTCTTCATTAAGATCAGGAGTAAGACCAGCCCTTCTACTCTGTCTGGGGAACTGCCCGGTGGAAACTGGAGCAGCAATTTTCCTGGAAGAACCTCTTTCTGTGATTGTTTTCCCTTGCAATTCACGTACCCGTGCCCCTAGGGCTGCAGTAGGTTTTCCATCCCACTTCCTCATGTCCTCTCCGTGGTCACGCAGGTAAAACCATAGGATGCCCCGTGGTGTGCACCCTTTATATTCTCTCTCTTGGGCAAAAGAACGCTGACTCCTAATAGCCGAGATACTGGTCCTCACAGGTGGGGAGTAGGACATATCCTCTTTGAGTTGCTGGAATTCCTGGGACAGTTTTTCGGACAGTTTCTCCACAGCCGAGACGAGGGAGGAAGAGAGACTTTCCTCATATTGCCGGAGTTGACTAGCCAATTCATCTACTGTTTGTTCCTCTCCATCTTTCCAGGTTATCACTGCCAATGAATTGGCGTATGACGATGGTGAGCTCCCTATACACTTCCGCCACATGGGTCGCATGCACTTGACTCCATCTGGATCTTTAGATAGTTGTTCGTTGTTCAGGTCATCATAAATCACCTCCAGCACAGCTAATTCTCTCAGAAACTGGATACCCTTCTCCATGGTGGTCCACTTGCTTGGGTGACATATGACATCTTCCTTGAAGGGATACCTTTCCTTCACGCTTGACAAGAGTCGCCTCCAAAGGCTGAGGTTTCGTGTCCCTTTTCCAATCGCCTTGTCAATGCCCCCTTCCCTAGAAAGGGATCCCAGCTGCCTGGCTTCCCTACCCTCTAATTCCAGGCTACTGGCTCCATTATCCCAGCATCGGAGCAGCCAGGTGACAATATGCTCACCTGGACGACGGCTGAAATCTTTTCATATATCTCGCAGCTCACTCAGGGATAGAGCTCGGGTGGTCACTGCCTCATTTATGAGTTCTTCCTCTTCTTCCTCCCCGATCAGCGCCCGGCTCTCCTCCTCCCGTTCTCGTGATGGCCCTTCTCCAGGGTAGTCTGCCTCTTCCACTTCTTCCTCCGGCTCCCTTTTAGAAGAAGCTTCTTCCTCCCTTACTAAATGAGCCGACTTCCACTTCCAAAATTTCTTCTTGTGTACAGGGGCGACTGATACCGGCACAGGCTGGTTCTTTGGTTCAGCCACAGGACGTGTCGCCGGGGTCTGAGTGGCTGCAGGGCCTGTCGCCGGGGTCTAAGTGGCCGCAGGGCTTGTCACCGGTGTCGGAGTGGCCGCAGGGCCTGTCGCTGGGGTCTGAGCGTCCGCAGGGCTGGTTGCCGGGGTCTGAGTGGCCGCAGGGCTTGTCGCCGGGGTCTGAGTGGCTGCAGGGCCTGTTGCCGGAGTCTGAGTAGTTGCAGGGCCTGTCGCCGGGGTCTGAGTGGCCGCAGGGCCTGTTGCCGGAGTCTGAGTAGTTGCAGGGCCTGTCGCCGGGGTCTGAGTGGCCGCAGGGCCTGTTGCCGGAGTCTGAGTAGTTGCAGGGCCTGTCGCCGGGGTCTGAGTGGCCGCAGGGACTGTTGCTGGAGTCTGAGTAGCTGCAGAGCATGCTGCTGGGGTCCGAGTGGTTGCAGAGCGTGTGGCTGGGGTCTGAGTGGCTGCAGGGCGTGTCGCTGGGGTCGGAGTGGCTGCAGGGCGTGTTGCCCGGGTCTGAGTGGCCGCAGTGCGTGTCGTTTTACTGTCAGATCCAGAGACCTTCTCTTCCCTTTGAGGGTACTGAATGGTGTTGAACAGGGCTCGGTAGGCATGGGCCAGGCCCCAGCACGTTGCAATGATCTGCATCTCTCTGGAGCTGCCAGGGTGACAGCATACTTTGTCCCAATATTCTACTAACTTTTCAGGATTCTGCATTTGCTCAGGGGTGAAGTTCCAAAACACTGGGGGTGCCCACTGGCCTAGGTACTTGCCCATCTTGTCCCACACACCCTGCCACTCATAGCTATTCAGCCTTGGGGCAGATCTCTGGATGATATTCTTAAATTGCTTACCAACTTTAGACAAAATCAAAACAATATTCCCAAGAAGTATCAAGAGGAGTATCTTAACTACCCAAGGCTGTTCAAAATACTGAAAAGTTACAGTAATGAAGGAGGAAACATCATAGAAGAAGGTAGTGACACTGCCATTCTGTATTTCCTCCGTAAAAAAACTCTCAGAAAAGTCACTGTAATTGCTAGTTGTCTCCACGAAATGGTATCCGTGGTACAGTAATGGCTTCATTGCAAAGCTTACATACCACACTAGCGTCAAGGTCAATGTTCTAAAAACAAACCTCACAAGCGAGACATCACTAATCACTGCAGACCACAGCAAACTGCAAAAACCAACACCAATCTTTAACATGTACAGCAAGAAAAAGAGCACGATGCAGATTATACAAATCAATATCGAGAACAGAGAAACCAACATTGTGACCCACCACTATTAAGAGATACAAGTTCCTTAATACACTCCGGTTAATCTGTTATTATCTCAAACCGTTCGTGCCCCACGTTGGGCGCCAAAAAGGACTGTCGTGGTTTAACCTCAGTCGGCAACTAAGCACCACGCAGCCGCTCGCTCACTCCCCCCCACCCGGTGGGATGGGGGAGAGAATTGGAAAAGAGCACGAGAGAGGAAAACTTGTGGGTTGAGATAAAAACAGTTTAATAATTGAAATAAAATGATTATAATAATATGATAATAATAATAATAATACACAAAGCAAGTGATGCACAGTGCAATTGCTCACCACCCGCCGACGGATGCCCAGCCAGTCCCCGAGCAGCGGCCCCCCCGGCCAGCTTTCCCCAGTTTATGTACTGAGCATGACGTCACATGGTATGGAATGTCCCTTTGGCCAGTTTGGCTGTGCCCCCTCCCAGCTTCTTGTGCACCTGCAGCTTTCTCAGTCGGTAGAGCATGGGAAGCTGAAAAGTCCTTGGCTAGCGTAAGCACTACCTAGCAACAACTAAAACATCAGTGCGTTATCAACTTTGTTCTCATCCTAAATCCAAAACACAGCACTGTACCAGCTACTAGGAAGGGAATTAACTCTATCCCTGCCGAAACCAGGACAGTAGCTTTGCCTTGATACAGAATAGAGTATTTGTCTTTTCTGATTATCTTAGACAATTTTGTAATTTCTCTTGAGTTATTAAGTGTTTGGGGAATTTTTTTTTTGTTTTCATCAATTTTAAAATTCTGCCTTCTTAGGACCTTAGCTGGCTGTGACTATGTCCTTGTAATCTTTTGTTTTCCATAGCAGTATTCTACAACTCCTTATTTATATTTGCTACTATTCATTTCCCATTTTTTCATTTCTTATTTACTATTGCTCTCTAGTTCCCTTCCTAAGCCAGGGTAATTTTTGAATTGGTGCAGCTTTTCATCTTGAGTGTGGGATATGTTGTGAAATACTTCCTAGCTATTATTTATATTTTTCTGCTGAGATTTTTTCTTCAAACTGTTTTTTTTTTTATAATTGTTTCCAGCTCTGTGAAACTGTCCCTTGCAAAGAAGTACTGTGTCAGTGTAAATGTATACTTTGTATATACATACATAGGAAAAGGTGTATTTTATGTGTATAGGTTTATAGAAGTATGTGTGAATGCATGTATATGTGTGTGGATATAACATTTGATTTTTTCTTTCCAAGTGTGTGCAGCAAAAATTTTTAGTTTCTTCCTTGGACTGCAGTTATGTGTTGCTGTGGTCTATTGGTCAAACTTTAGTTACCTTTGAGTGGGATATAAATAAATGCTAGCATTAAGTAGATCATATGTATTTTGAAAATCAATGGGATTCATGCTCCTACATCCTGATCTGTAGAGGACTGGACTTTTTTATTGAGACAGAGACCATCTGTCTGTATAAGTGTCTTGTTTCATAGGTGGTGGCTTATTATTCTATAGATGGGACACCACTTACTCTGCTTGCAGGACAGAGAGGTTTTGTCGCAAGATTATTTGGACATCCTCTTCTTCCAGCATTTTTATTTTTCAAATTATTTGAAATTGTCTTTGATTTAAGAAGAGTCCCATAATGCAAATTTGTTATTGCAAGTAACATCAGTAGAGTGTTCGCACTGATTTCAGAAACCTGTCTTGCATAACTATACTTGGCTTGACATCTATGAAAAACTGTTGTGCCTTGCAGAATATTATTTCTGTTTCTGTCTTCTCTGGCAAGGACTGACTTCTCTTTGGAGACTTTTGACTGGATGCTCGCTAGTCTTATATGTTGAATTAAGGAGTCATCAGCCAATCTCTGCAATGTCCTGTAACACTCATTGCGTCATGACAAAAAACATTCAGGAAACTATGTGAAGTTCTTGCTGATCCTTTTGTCTTTGATAGTCACTATCTTCTTGTCCTCTTCTGCCTTCAGCTGTACAGAATGCTGTTTCCTCTTGCCATCTCAGGTGGTTGCTAGTTTTCAACCCATCTTAGGTTCCTGCTCTCTTGAGTTTCTGGACTGCAAGCTCCTGTTTTCTTTTGGAAGTGGAGGGGAGAAGGAAAGGCGTAGGTGCTTCTTGTTACTTACTGTTCTCCAGTATTTGGCAGTGTCAGTACTTAGCTTTCCTATCTCCAAATTGGTTCCTCCTGTTGTAGGTATCCCTTTTTACTTAATTCTGGGAAAAAAACAAACATGGCATATCTGATACATGTCATCATCCACTGCTAAGAATAAACATTGAACATAGAAATGATTCCTTTCCCTACAGATGTCCTTTTTTTCAGCTCCTATATTCCTGCTCGATCTTTATAATGAGGTCTATGTACATTAATATATTTTTGGATTTTTTTCCTTTATATTTTTGCCTCCTATATATACAGTTATGATTTAAAAAAAAAAAAAAACTTTATCCCAAACATGTGTCTTACATTTTGGTCTCCTCTGGAATATCATTTCACAGATCACTTTTTCCCCCAAAAGAGATTCTTCAGGTAATATTTTATTCAGCTAAAATTTAATTATTTCTTTCAACCCAGGAGAATGTTGCTGTTTGAGAGATGATGGGAGAAAGTATAGCTCTTTAGATAGCTGAAGACATTAATAGCTTTGGAGTCCGGGACAATGGCATTCAGATTGCAGCAGAAAAAAGTAGAAGATGGGATAATGTTTTCTGGCTTGTGGGGTTTTCAGATTTTTTGCTGTCTCATGCCTCTTCTTCATTAACTGGCTTTTGTATCTCATCTGATTGTTCCTGTGTCCCAGTGGTCTTTCTTATATTATTCTATTCTTGAATAAAAAACTTTTCTTCCTAAATGATGCAGTCATTTAATCTACAATCAGTCACTTACTAGGCTCTCAACATTCCTATTCTGCTTATACAGAATGAAGGTATGAACAGCTTGCTTCTTTTCTTATAGTTCGATCTGTGAAAAGAATTGCTCATAGACCAATGATGAAGTATTCAAATGTCTGTTTGAAGGAGGATGTCCTTGAAGTTGTTGAAGTATGGCAGCCTAATCTAGTCTAACTGCTGGTTACTGTAATCTCTCCACCTTATCTTTGTACGTGCACTGACTGGATTTTGTATTTGCCAAATTCCTGATCTTTCCTGCTCATGACCCACCTGGCAATGCACTCCATGGAGAACCAGTATTTTGTGATTCACATACCAATGTCCCATTATGCTTTTGCAAATGTTTCCTAACAAGCATGAAGAAAAATCTTGCGCATGACAACTTAACTGGAAAACTTTGCAATTATTTCTGTTCATTTGCAGCCGATATTGCTAAGGGTCATTAGCTTAATGGGCTGTTGTGTGCCTTTTTTTTCCCCTCCTACATCTCTAAAGAGTCCCTAGGACATTCTCCCATGAATCAAAGGGGGAAAAAAAGCAAGAACCATAAAGTGGATGATTGCTTTGGGAGTTCAGACCCAGAAGCTTTTAGACAAAACACAATACATTATCTTACAGAAAAAGTAGGTCTCAGATTGGAAGAGTATTTCAATAATGTGACCCCTCTGTGTGCTCTAGAATCTCAGTTTTCATTTAAAAAAGGAAGTCTTTAGCTCTTCTATGGTGCGGGCCAAGCACCCCCAATGCAGTGAGGGCTGCCTGAATGCTTTCTGACAGGTTAGAATAGCCTACGGTGAGCTCCATGCTGCCATGGTCTGGCTGCAGCAGTACCTGAACAAGCTAGTTTAAAATTAGTATGGATATATCCTCACTATATGTCTGTCTTTAATATAGTTGCAGTATGTCTTTCATATTCTTCCAAACAGTCTTGGATGACAGGCTCAGTAGTTTACCTTAAAGGAAACCTTGGAAAAGCAGATTTTCCAGAAGGCAGAAGGAGCCCCAAAAAAGGCAGCTGTCAAATCATGGAAGATGTTTGATAGCAATGGATACTGATAACTGGAAATATTTGAGAAGATAGCTTGTCTGATGAGAAGAGGAAATGCTTGGGATGCAGTAGCCAATTGTTCATATGAATAATTAAAAAAACCATGGATAAGAGTTGCAAAATGCTTATTTAAAACCTTACACATCTTTTTTGGATAAATTACAGATTTTCAAGAAATTAGAGAAAGAACCTAGTGAATTTTTAAAAAAATCTGATAGCACAGTATTAGCAGGAACAGGAGTGAAAAAAAGCTAACATGTATGGTAGAGCTTTTGAAGATTTATACACACTGTCTTTTTGGTAACAGTTTGGGTGAGGGGGTTGTCCTTACTCTATATGCAGAATCAGTGCTTTTTAAATCTGTTTTTTCTTTGTGTATCTTACAATTTGATATGTCTGTTACCTGAAGCCTCAGAATTAGGTCCTGTCTGATAATCACATGATAAAATTTAAAGCGGATGTTGTTTAGTTTGTGAACCAATAAGAGAAGGATTAAATCAAGTTTATTTACAGTCATGAGTCCGATCCTGCACAGGTTTAATTAAAAGGCAGTTCATCTATGTCACTCGACATTAGTCAAAGATTTGTAATCAGTCTATAGGACTTTTTCACACCACAGGTGTAAAAATACCTTATGTAGAAACGTCTCTCCTGATACAGAATCAGGAATGGAAAAGAGGTGATGGTCAAGTCTTCACTTTTTAATAGTTTCTTAAATACCTTTATGTATATACTTTATATATTTAGCAGGCATGCCTGGTAACTTAAAAGCAGTCCATGGAGAAATGTGACATACTTGCTATCTCTATACAATATAAGACTGTTCAACCTTGTTACCTTTTCCATTGATCCCTAATCCATTGTACCCTTGTTAAGTCGTCTAGATTTGAACTGTAAATTCTTTTGCATAGAGTCTATTTGTAATCTGAGCAGGGTCTATTTGTTATCTGTTATGCAGTACCTTCTAACCTTTTGATGTAGTCAATTAATGTTATTGAATAATTGAGGCAACAGTATTGCACACATTTACGTTAATTCAAATGAGTTATGAAGCTTAATTCCTTGTTTATAATGAAACATTTTTTGTTGTTCCTAATGAACATCCAATATGTGTTTAGAATCCTCCCTATCTACCAGAAAAGAAGCTGTAATTTTGCATGGTACCTGTAATACAAGAGCTGGGAAAAAGATGAAAAAGAAGAGAAATGCAAAAGGAGAAACTCATCTGCATATTGCTGCTAGGAGAGGAGATTTGTCTTTGGTGAAAACTCTAATATCATCTGGAATTAGTGTCAATGAACAGGACTATGCAGGTTTGAATATTACTCTCTTATGGACTTGTTTTATGATACAATTTTATATAATTTATAGTATATATGCCTTTATATATTTTGTGTAATTTTAATATAATTATGGATTCTTGATTTATGATATAATTGTGATATAATGTGATTGTTGAAACTATTAAGCCAGAATGCTGTAGAAAATATCTTCTCTTCATTATTGTTACATATTTGTTAAATAAACACAGGTTGTTTCTTTTAAAATATTTCATTCAAATGTTGTTATAATACACAATTTCAAAGAACACATAGGAATTCTTGGAAATACATTACAGTGATTAGCAAGAATGCTTTTATAACTACATATGAGTGCTCATAAATGCATACATGCATGCACACATTCCTCACATACAGTGTTTATATGAAACCCTTATAGCGATGGGGTATGTGATAAACCGTGGAGAGTCATAGGATTTTTGATGTTTTTATGACTGCTTGAAATTCATTTTTTCTCTCCTGATGCATGGGATTATTGGTAAGAAAAGGTGTATCTACATATATAAATTTAGAATTCGATCCCAAACTTTTCAAATGGGGGAGGGAGAGGAGGGAAGGAAGTCATTCGACAAGTACAAGCACAATCAGTGAATCCCTGGATTTGTGTCTCAGTGTGGAGCGAATGCAGCCTTTCCTTCAGCAGGGACATTAATTGGGTCTTGCTCCTCTGCTGAAGAGCACATTTTCAGAGATATGTATGGAAAGTGGACTTGAAAGTTTGGCAGGAGAACTGATGCTTATGCACATGAATATATACACGTGAAGCACATTCACAAATCTTATTTCCTTAGGAAATGAGGACAAAAATCAGATGACAAGATTATTTTTTCATTTTTTCTACCTAAATGTATAATGCATTTCTATTTTTGTAGTCTCAGAATGGATGGTATTCTATTCTGGATCCCCTGCAGACTTGGTGTTATAAAATGCCACTGGGTTTAGAAATCAGACTATTAATATTATGCTTCTGAGTTCTTAGATTCTTTCTACTCTATTGTTTTGTTTCTTTTATTATTTTTAGTAGTGTAGTAGAAAATTGGGCAATGATTAATGGGATGAAATTTAACAAGTCCAAATGCCAGATCCTGCACCTAGGACGGAGTAATGCCGGGCACAAGTATAAATTGGGAGAGGAGTAGCTGGAGAGCAGCCCTGCAGAAAGGGATCTGGGGGTGCTGGTTGATAGCAGGCTCAATATGAGTCACCAGTGTGCCCTGGCAGCCAAGAGGGCAAACCACGTCCTGGGGTGCATCAAGCACAGTATAACCAGCTGGTCAAGAGAGGTGATTATCCCGCTGTATTCAGCGTTGGTGCAGCCTCACCTCGAGTATTGTGTGCAGTTCTGGGCCCCACAATTTAAGAAGGATGTGAAGGTCCTTGAATGCGTCCAGAGGAGGGCAACAAAGCTGGTGAAAGGGCTGGAAGGCAAGTCCTATGAGGAGTGGCTAAGGACTCTGGGCTTGTCTAGTTTGGAGAAAAGGAGGCTGAGGAGGCGACCTCATTGCTCTCTGCAGCTTCCTGAGGAGGGGAAGTGGAGAGGAAGGTGCTGATCTCTTCTCCCTGGTATCCAGTGATAGGACGTGTGGGAATGGTTCAAAGCTGTGTCAGGGGAGGTTCAGAGTTGACAATAGGAAGCATTTCTTTACTGTGAGAGGGAGGTCAAACACTGGAACAGGCTTCCTAGAGAGGTGGTCGATGCCCCAAGCCTGTCAGTGTTTGAGAGGCATTTGGACAATGCCCTTACTGACATGCTTTAACTTTTGGTCAGCCCTGAATTGGTCAGGCAGTTGGACTAGATGATCGTTGTAGGTCCCTTCCAACTGAAATATTCTATTCTGTTCTATTCTATTCCCTTCTAGTCTAGTCTAGTCTATTCTATTCTATAAGTAATTTTTTTTCCCTGGTTAATATTGGATACATTTTTCTCTAAAGTAAACTGAATTACACAGGGAATAATTTATCTTAGCATTTCAGGATGATTTTTTAAGATTTATCTTAAAGAGAGTAGTCCATTATTTATAGCACAGCAAACACAGCAAAATGTATAATTGCTAATTAGTGATCTGTGTGGATGTTTTCAAATCAGATGCATGCTGTATGTGTCATATTGCTTTTATTAGGTTGGACAGCAATTCACGAAGCTTCCAATGGGGGTTTTACTGAAGTGATCTTAGAATTACTGAAAGCCAGTGCTAATGTTAACAGCGGAAGTCTGGATGGTATTTTGCCAATACATGATGCTGTTTTCTGGCAATTATTTAGAGGTACATTTTTCTTTTATATTAGATTTCCTGAGCCTGATTTCCAGGAGTGGGTCAGCAAAGCAAAATCCTGGTTTATATAAGGAAAGTCAAAGTTACTAATACATTTTTAGTGTAGATTTGCATTTAGGAAATAAACCAACATTCTTTGAAGTGATCAAAATTAGAGAAAGAATTATTTTTCAATAGTGAGAATTGACTTTTTCAGTCCAGTGGACAAATCAGAACAATTCAGAAGCTCCCCATGGTTCTCTCCCACATTTTGGCCTTTTTTAAAATAATACTGAAACATTGAGCATTTTCAATTTGAGTTTTAAAAAGATGTTTTGAGTTAGATAATATTCCCTTTAAAAGAAACTAAAATCAAGCATAATTAAACTCTCAAAACATCATTTAAAAAAGAAAATCAGAATGTTTAGAGACAAGGAATAGATTTTTCCAAAATTTAACCCTTTCAGACAAACATCTTTGCCTGATTTGAGCAAAAATCAATGAATAATTCTGGTAACACCCACACATCCATTTTTTGGCAAATAAATGATCACTCAGAATAATTTCATTAAGCTCTCACGAATACACCTCCTGTTGAAACTTATGGGAGTTGAATAGATGGATCAGAAGACAAAATACTGCCAAAGAGAGCAGGGATCTTTTGTAGGCCAGAAAAAGAAGAAAATCTTTGCTGGTTAATGAAAAAAATGGTTGATTTTTAAACAGCAGGCTTAGGGTTTTTCCTTTACAAAAAAGGCATTCTGTACAATGAGGGTGGTGAGACACTAGAATGGGTTTCCCAGAAAAGTTGTGGATGCCCCATCATTGGAAGTGTTCAAAGTCAGGTTGGATGGGGCTTTGAGCAACCTGACCTAGTGAAAGATGTTCCTGCCCATGGCAGGGGGGTTGGACTAGATGATCTTTAAAGGTCCTTTCCAACCCAAACCTATGATTCTACATTATGTAAAATCAGAAGTAGCTCCACTGAAGTGAAAGAAGTATCACAATAACCAAATAAAATATCAGATCTAATATTTAAAAAATACATTCAGTCATAATTTTTTCCCTTTTGTAAATTTTTCTGAACCATAAATGTTTTCTTCATTCCTATTTAAAAATATTTCAATTTACTGTTAAGGAAATCCATCTCAATTTAAATTTTATTTTATGAGTGTGGGAGAGATGGTGAAGTCTTTTCAACAGTCAAAAGAAGGAATAAATTTCTAAGAGCACTTAAGATTGCATGGATCAAACAACAGTCACCTGCCAGTGGCCGCTCACAGGATTGTGAGTGGTTGTTTTTAAAGAGCCAACTGTCAAAAAATATTTCTGGGAACAGTTCCCATAAAAAGGTAACCCTACGTGGGGGAGTCTTACTGATGGTGTCTTTCAGCTGTATGTAGTTTGGGTTGTCCTTCATTTCAGTGAGAACATGACAAAATTATACTAGCAAAAGAATGAGAGAAAATCGCTGCTATAAATAAACACTACATCTGATATGTTTTTCCTATATTAAAAGCTGGGGGATTTCTATAGGCACTCAGAAAGCTCACTGAATTAGAAGTCCAGCATTTATGCAGGAGAAATCAGTCAGAAAGGGAGCAAGGAGCTGGGATCAGAAAGGCATGACTGCTAGCAAGGTGGCAAGGTACCTTTGGAAGAGTCACCTCATCCTGAATCTCAGTCTGAAGGCATTCAAAGGTACAAAGCAATAGACCGCATAAGTTAGCACAACAATGTTATGTAGAGAAACCAGAGACAATATGTTAAAACATTGCTATAAATAGTAACTGGGTGATCCCTTATATGCCTAGTCCACACTGCAAGGCTATTGCCTGTAGGTAGGCTTGAGAGTAAAATTAAGCTCACTAGTATGCTTGCTTTCTGTACTCTTAGATGATGGCCAGTTTAAATCAGCCCTAAATAATCCATACTCTGCTGAGAAAAAAAATCAAATTCAGAATGTGATGATAAGCTGGACTGTTGAGCATTTTGTATGTCTGTGCCCAGTCCATCCAGACCCCAAAATAAGGTAATGAGTCTTGTGTGTAGCTAGGCTATTGTTATAACAATATCATAAAGATGGTAGGTTTAACGACAAGTTGTGAATTATTTGTGTATTTTAATGGAAAAATGAGAAGTGTAAGATACAAGTCTGTGTTGATAAGAGCCAATTAAACTTATTCATTTAACTGGGACTGCAAGTGTAACAAGTTTAAGGGTATCTTATTTGGACCTTTATTATTTGTGACTTATGATAGATACAACACATATGGTTGTATTATAAGTCCACAACAAGAATAATCACAGTACAAATAATAATATATAATAGGCAGTCAGGATTCTACTACAGCACGGAGCAAATCCCTGTGAGAGGGACAGTTCAGGGAAAAGTGCTTTGGATGAAGCTTGTGATGATGAAATGAAGGAACTGCTGAAGTCTTATGGTGCTATGGACTCTGTACTTCCTGTTGAAACTGTTGAGGTTACAGGTATGTTGGTTTCGTAACGTAAATCATAGGATTACCTTGTAGTCTTAAGGAAAAACTGAATATTAGAATGCTGCTGATTTGCAGAGCTGCATATTGCCTGGCAATTTTAAACTCTATTAACTATTAACATGAGGTGTTTTTTTCCTGGGAGAATCTGAGGAATAAGGACATATTTGGCTCTTCAGTTTTTTGTTATCATCCATATAATTTTCTTGAATTTTCGAAAGTAGTAGATTTAAAGACTATTTCCTTATGCTACCTAAATTTGATCTCATTTGCATTTACAAGATATTTTTTCATAGTGTGATCTGCCATTGCATCTATGTAACCTGTATTAGCTAATATCTAACCTATTATGCTCCTGCAATTTCATTTTAAATTCTATTTATTTTTTCTCAATTGCGGAGAGAGGAAAAATCCTTCTAGATCAAGAAGATCAAAACGTCATTGTTATGAGTGCTGTAAAAATGATGATGCAGCTTTGTAGCCACAACATGAGAAATACAGTATGGTAAGTATAGATAATAGAAGAGTTTTGTTATACTGCTTCATAGTGTAGTACTGTATAGTATCATTTACTGACTGAATAACATAAAAATAACATTTAAATAATTAACCCTTTAAAATGTATCTAAAAAACAGCATCATGCTCAGTAAACTGTGGCTTAGAGTATATGATAAGTTTGTATATTATCACTTCTCTCTGTTCATGATTCCCTTACACTTATTGTACAAATAGTAGTCAACACATATATATTTCTTATTGCTTATATGAATAGAAAAAGGTCAGGAATCCTGAGGCTTTTCATCACATTTCCAAAATGGCTCTTTGAAAGTGTAATGATTTTTCTTCATGATAATGAAGGTATTTAGAAATTGTTTAATCTTAATTTAAAACAGCCGGGAAGATTTTTGCACAAGTTGTATGTTAGGAGAGCTCTTATTGATATCTGTAGGCTATGTCTACATTGTCTAGGTGAAGCTGTCATGGTAAAATTCACTGTCTAATCCTTGCAGTGCGCTCAGAGGTGGGATTCTGAGCATGGACTAGTTTGAATGCCTGGGCAAAACCAGGCTGTGACAGCCCCTTGGCACTATGTACGTCTATCATACCAGCGTCCCCATTGCCGTTATACAGCAATTCCCTGCCTGGAACGACTTGAGTCCACCAATACTTATCCTGCAGGTCGTGCATCACGGCCTGTGCATTATACATTGCACTTGGCTCTACTTCTTACTATCATTTCTGTATTTGTCAACAGGAGTCTGTCTCTGCCATACAAGATGCAGAAGAAAAGCAAAAAGAACTGTTGCTACTTGAATTGAGAACTTCCAAAGATGCAGGTAGATGTAAATTCTGCTGTTTCACTTTTTTTTTTTTTTTAAATATCTAATATAATTGTTTATAAAATAGGATTGCAAGTAATATATTTGAATATCTCCTCTGGAAAATACAGCTTGAGAAAAAGATTTTAATAACAGTTCCCAGATAAGTGTACTTCCTGAAGCACTTCCATTTTACATAGGAATGAATATGATAACAAACAACAGAAGCATGCCGCTTGGAGGCATGTGTTTCAAGTCAACCTAATTATATAAAAAGGGATCATTAGATAAGAATGCACACTGTTACCACCATTCTTCAGTGACAAGTACATGAGATTCTTCTGGAGCCTCTCCATGATCAAGAACAGCTATGTATGTCAAGTAATGGATGCAGCATTTTCATTCTAGTGCGGCTGCGCTTTCCGGAGCCTAAAATAATTTATGAGGGGAAAAAAGAAAAATCTTAAGGCAGACACTGTGGATGATGGGCAGTTTCAGAAATGCTGGTGCCTGGAGGTGTAATTTGTCTTAGGCTATCAAATCTCAGTTGAGATTAGTCTCAAGAGCCTACTAAGTGACATTGAGTTCCTAGGAGATCACGATGGTGGTGCTGTGTAGCAGTTTGAGTATTGTGTCTGTGCCATGACTGTTCAAGTGGCAGAGCTTGCTGCAGGAAGGCCTTTGACCAAAGCCTCTCTCCCCAGCTGCCCTTGCCATCTAGGCAGGGCTGTTTACTTTGGAGCAGCTCATGCCCGTGAAACAGTTTTGCTCCCTGAGAGAAAGGAAAGGTATTTTTTTATTTCTTTCCCTGAAAATAGCCTGGAGCTTTCAATTTATATTTAAAATAGTCAATTTATCCCTTTAAAAATAAATGTGGAATATGGAATTATGTAGATTTATGGCTTCCAAGTCAAAATTATGGCATATGAGCTGTTAACTGAAATTGGTATATTTTCTTGAAAAATGTTTGAAAAACAGATAAATGATACAATAGGCAAAAGCCTGTATGCATGATAAAGCCTTATGCATGATAAGGCTGAGATCTATGCAATTTCATAAATGAGGAAAATAAGGAGTATCAGACTTTTCCTGTTTAGGAGTATGAGAGAAATGAAAATGATGATGTGTTACCACTGCTGACAAATGCATTAATAATCTAGCACCTATTAAATTAAATCATAGTTAATACTTGTGAAGAGGCACAAGACTGAACAAGAACATAGAAGTATATTGGCAAAACTTATAGAATCATAGAATCATAGGACCATTTAGGTTGAAAGGACCTTTAAGATCATCGAGTCCAACCGTAAACCTAACACTGCCAAGTCCACCACTAAACCACGTCCTTAAGTGCCACATCTACACGTCTTTTAAATACCTCCAGGGACGGTGACTCCACCACTTCCCTGGGCAGCCTGTTCCAATGCTTGATAACCGTTTCAGTGAAGAAATTTTTCCTAATATCCAATTGTCGTGGTTTAACCTCAGTCGGCAACTAAGCACCACACAGCCGCTCGCTCACTCCCCCCCCACCCGGTGGGATGGGGGAGAGAATTGGGAAAGCACAAGTGAGAAAAACTCGTGGGTTGAGATAAAAACAGTTTAATAATTGAAATAAAATGATAATAATAATATGATAATAATAATAATACACAAAGCAAGTGATGCACAGTGCAATTGCTCACCACCCGCCGACCGATGCCCAGCCAGTCCCCGAGCAGCGGCCCCCCCGGCCAGCTTTCCCCCAGTTTATGTACTGAGCATGACGTCACATGGTATGGAATGTTTTCTTTGGCCAGTTTGGCTGTGCCCCCTCCCAGCTTCTGGTGCACCTGCAGCTTTCTCAGTCGGGAGAGCATGGGAAGCTGAAAAGTCCTTGACTAGCGTAAGCATTACCTAGCAACAACTAAAACATCGGTGCGTTATCAACTTTGTTCTCATCCTAAATCCAAAACACAGCCCTGTACCAGCTACTAGGAAGGGAATTAACTCTATCCCTGCCGAAACCAGGACACCAATCTAAACCTCCCCTGGCACAACTTGAGGCCATTTCCTCTCGTCCTATCACTTGGTACTTGGGAGAAGAGACCGACGCCCTCCTCGCTACAACCTCCTTTCAGGTAGTTGTAGAGAGCGATAATAAGGTCTCCCCTCAGCCTCCTTTTCTCCAGGCTAAACAACCCCAGTTCCCTCAGCCGCTCCTCATAGGACTTGTGCTCTAGACCCTTCACCAGCCTCGTTGCTCTTCTCTGGACACGCTTCAGCACCTCAATGTCCTTCTTGTAGTGAGGGGCCCAAAACTGAACACAGTATTCGAGGTGCGGCCTCACCAGTGCCGAGTACAGGGGCACGATCACTTCCCTACTCCTGCTGGCCACACTGTTTCTGATACAAGCCAGGATGCTATTGGCCTTCTTGGCCACCTGGGCACACTGCCGGCTCATATTCAGCCGGCTGTCGACCAACACCCCCAGGTCCTTTTCCGACAGGCAGCTTTCCAGCCACTCTTCCCCAAGCCTGTAGCGTTGCATGGGGTTGTTGTGACCCAAGTGCAGGACCCAGCACTTGGCCTTGTTGAACCTCATACAGTTGGCCTCGGCCCATCGATCCAGCCTGTCCAGGTCCCTCTGCAGAGCCTTCCTACCCTCCAGCAGATCAACACTCCCGCCCAACTTGGTGTCGCCTGCAAACTTACTGAGGGTGCACTCGATCCCCTCGTCCAGATCATTGATAAAGATATTAAACAGAACTGGCCCCAATACTGAGCCCTGGGGAACACCGCTCGTGACCGGCCGCCAACTGGATTTAACTCCCTTCACCACAACTCTTTGGGCCCGGCCATCCAGCCAGTTTTTCACCCAGCGAAGCATATGCCCGTCCAAGCCATGAGCAGCCAGTTTCTCCAGGAGAATGCTGTGGGAAACGGTGTCAAAGGCTTTACTAAAGTCCAGGTAAAACAACATCCACAGCCTTTCCCTCGTCCACTAAGCGGGTCACCTTGTCATAGAAGGAGATCAGGTTAGTCAAGCAGGACCTGCCTTTCATAAACCCATGCTGACTGGGCCTGATCACCTGGGTGTCCTGTATGTGCCGTGTGATGGCACTTCAAGATGATCTGCTCCATAACCTTCCCCAGCACCGAGGTCAGACCGACAGGCCTGTAGTTCCCCAGATCCTCCTTCTGGCGCATCTTGTAGATGGGCGTCACATTTGCTAACCTCCAGTCAACTGGGACCTCCCTGGTTAGCCAGGACTGCTCATAAATGGTTGAAAGTGGCTTGGTGAGCACTTCCACCAGCTCCCTCAGTACCCTTGGGTGGATCCCATCCGGCCCCATAGACTTGTGTGTGTCTAAGTAAGTGGCATAGCAGGTCGCTAACCATTTTCCCTTGGATTATGGGGGCTTCATTCTGCTCCCCGTCCCTGTCTTCCAGCTCGGGGGGCTGGGTACCCCCAGAAGAACTCGTCTTACTATTAAAGGCTGAGGCAAAGGCGGCATTAAGTACCTCAGCCTTTTCCTCATCCCTTGTCACTATGTTTCCCCCCACATCCAATAAAGGATGGAGATTGTCCTTAGCCCTCCTTTTGTTGCTAATGTATTTATAGAAACATTTTTTATTGTCTTTTACCACAGTAGCCAAATTAAGTTCTAGTTGGGCTTTGGCCCTTCTAATTTTCTCCCTGCATAGCCTCACAACATCCTTGTAGTCCTCCTGAGTTGCCTGCTCCTTCTTCCAAAGGTCATAAACTCTCTTTTTTTTCCTGAGTTCCAGCCAAAGCTCTCTGTTCAGCCAGGCCGGTCTTCTTCCCCGCTGGCTCGTTTTTTGGCACAAGGGGATGGCCTGCTCCTGTGCCTTTAAGATTTCCTTCTTGAAGAATGTCCAGCCTTCCTGGACTCCTTTGCCCTTCAGGACTGCCTCCCAAGGGACTCTGTCAACCAGGCCCCTAAACAGGCCAAAGTCTGCCCTCTGGAAGTCCAAGGTAGCAGTTCTGCTAACCACCCTCCTTACTTCTCCGAGAATCGAAAACTCTCTCATTTCATGATCGCTATGCCCAAGACAGCCTCCAACCGTCACATCACGCGCAAGTCCTTCTCTGTTTGCAAACAACAGGTCCAGTGGGGCGCCTTCCCTAGTCGGCTCACTCACCAGCTGTGTCAGGAAGTTATCTTCCACACACTCCAGGAACTTCCTAGACTGTTTCCTCTCCGCCGTATTGTATTTCCAGCAGACATCTGGTAAGTTGAAGTCCCCCACGAGAACAAGGGCTAGCGATCGTGAGACTTCTCCCAGCTGCTTATAGAATATTTCGTCTGCCTCTTCATCCTGGTTGGGTGATCTATAACAGACTCCCACCGTGATATCTGCCTTGTTGGCCTTCCCCCTGATTCTTACCCATAAACACTAGACCCATTGTCAAGCTCTAGACAGTCTAAACACTCCCTAACATACAGGGCTACCCCACTGCCTCTCCTTCCATTGCCTATCCCTTCTGAAGAGTTTATAGCCATCCATTGCAGCACTCCAGTTGTGTGAGTCATCCCACCATGTTTCCGTGATGGCAACTATATCATAGTTTTCCAGCTGCACAACGGCTTCCAACTTCTCCTGTTTGTTGCCCATGCTGCATGCACTGGTGTAGATGCACTTCAGTTGGGCTACTGATCCTGCCACCTTTTTTTGGGGAGAAGCCCTAATTCCTACGTGACCGTTCTCAGGCGCTTCCGTGGTTTCTAACACATCAATAACCCTTGTGTCTTTGCTGCCGCGTGGATCTCCATCCCCTACCTCCACTGAAATGGCAGACTGAAGGACCTCACTAGCACACTGTCCCTCAAACATTGGCATGCCGCCCCCAGGCTTATCTCTAGCGAGCCTGGTTTTATCCTCTTCCCCCTTCAAATCTAGTTTAAAGCTCTTTCTATGAGCCCTGCTAACTCCTGCGCAAAGATCCTTTTCCCCCTTTGAGACAGGTGTACCCCGTCTGTCGCCAGCAGGCCTGGTGTCGTGTAGACCGACCCATGATCAACAAACCCCAAATTCTGCCGGTGACACCAGGCTTGGAGCCAGGTATTGATCTGATGACTCTTCCTATTTCTTCCCTCATCATTCCCTGCAAGTGGAAGGATAGAGGAGAACACTACTTTTGCTCCTGATCCCTTAACCAGTCGTCCCAAGGCCCTGAAGTCTCTCTTGATTGCCCTCAGACTTCTTGTTGCAACTTCGTCGCTGCCTACATGAAAAATCAATAATGGATAATAATCCGAGGGCCGTACCAGGGTCGGAAGTTTTCTTGTCACATCTTTTACCCGGGCCCCAGGGAGGCAGAAGACTTCCCTAAGAAGTGGGTCCGGTCTGCATATTGGGCCTTCTGTTCCCCTCAGGAGAGGCTCTCCTATGACAATGACCTGTCTTTTTTTCTTTATGGAAGTGGTTTTGACGCAGGGCGTAGGCCGACTTAACCTTGGCGACATCTCCAAGCTAGATGAACCATCGTCCTCATCATTGTGAGGGTATTGCAGATATCCTGCAGCTAATGCAACAGCTATCCGTCAACAGTAATGAGCTACATGCCAAATTACATTCAATTTCCTTTTTATTATTTATATGGTGAACATTTTATTTTTAACTAATTAGCATATAAGCTTTTGTCACATGATACATGAATGTACAGAACATCAGGAGGCATCATCACATTTTCCATCTTTCTGTTGTTCAGTTAGTTGGCCCAGGGAGAGATACTACTACTACTTTTCCATTTCTATCTGTTCCTTTGAAGATATTAAAATGTCTCTCTCACCTAAGAAAAATGAGCAAAAAAAAGCATTATATTTGTTAGTGGCTGTAAGTTACTTTGCCTTTGTCATTCTAGTCGTGCTACCTTTGCCTCATACTTTCTCTTCAGTTGCAGGTTCTTCTGTACCTGTACAGCAATAAAGCAACAAAACTTCCCTGAAGCAACACTGCTAGAAAAGCGTGTGTGGAGCCTCACTGGCGTCTGTAGGAGTCCATAGTTGTCAAGGCTTACTCATATCAGTGATCGACTATATGCTGATATGCTGATCATATAATGGATTCTAAACACACATGATAATAATCCGAGGGCCATACCAGGGTCGGAAGTTTTCTTGTCACATCTTTTACCTGGGCCCCAGGGAGGCAGCAGACTTCCCTAAGAAGTGGGTCCGGTCTGCATATTGGGCCTTCTGTTCCCCTCAGGAGAGGCTCTCCTATGACAATGACCTGTCTTTTTTTCTTTATGGAAGTGGTTTTGACGCAGGGCGTAGGCCGACTTAACCTTGGCGACACCTCCAAGCTAGATGAACTATCGTCCTCGTTATTGTTCGGTTCCACTTGCAGAGCCTCGTACCTATTGCACAAGATTTAGGGTGCCGACTTGTCCTTGCCTGAAAAACAAGCATGCAGAAAGACCACCCCCCCATCAAACAACGCTGCACCACAAAAACGCATGCAGGCCAACTGCGCTCTGCACACGTCAGTCCAAAAGGAAAAGGTCTTTTATTAGCGCTAGGGAATCCTGCCTGGGCCCGCAGCTAGCTTCCTGACGCACCATGCAAGCCATATTGCAGTTAAAACAATACAGCAGAGCATGAGGATGTCTGGGTCTCCAACAGGCTGGTATGTACCCCATCATCTGCTTAATGATGCACCTGTCTGGGCATTATGCGATTTGAGAACTCCTCTTTCTTCACAACTGTCCCTCTCGTACTCGAAGCAGAGGGACCTTCGCATCACACTTTGTCACATTGCAAATCCCAGTGAATCCTTCTTCCTTTTTAAGTTTTTCAGCAAGAGATCTGATGAGGCTTGACTTGTTGACAGAGTTACACAAAACTTATCTCCCTTGCTGGATTCAGCACCCTGCAGTTTATGTTCCAGAAATGAGCTTTTTGTGACTCATCTGCTGCATCTCTTAGTTCCTTTATTGATATTTCCCGGGAGACCTCAAATGCTGGAGTCACCGTATGATTCCTGACGCCTTTCCATAGCTGTAACAGCTAGGCAAACACCGTAAGTTCCTGCTAAAGTCCTCTTAGCATCATCTGTTAGCGAAACCAAACTCACTTCATCAGCACACATCAGGACAGCCCACGCTCCTTACCCACTTCCTACCTGAAGTCATTTTGTCCCCGTATGTACGCAGTAACCACCAAGACTAATGGCCTAGCAGGTACGTCGGCACCTCTCTGGTGCTCCAGTCCTAGCTCTGAGCAACAGCTAACGCGTTTCCAAAATCCCTTTCCTGAAATCTTTCTGCTGAAGTCTGCAAATGCTCTGTTTCTGTCCTGTTAATGGACATAAAGCTTCCTGAAATCATACTGTATGTTGTGGACACCCAGTGAAGCCCTCAGCAACATCCGGCCAGGCTAAACAGCTGCCACACTGACAAGATCCGCATGATTAACAATCTCTGGACTTACCTGTTTGTTCTCAACCAACGTTTCAACATTTTCTGGACTACCCTGAATCCTATACATCAGCACTCACCAGTTTCTTTATATCTTTATACGTAATGATAGCATATGGCTTTGACCCTTTGTACTTTTTTTTTTTTTTTTAACCTCTGGTTAATTCTTCCTGGCTCACCTGGACTACTTCTAAAGAAGTTCAGAGATCTAGTCTCAGCCAACAAGGCATTTTTAAGATGATCACAGACAGCCTGGTGACTTCCTAGCATAAATTGCATATATTAGGCCAGAAAATAGCATGCGCAGTATAGGTTATCATCCACAAAATTTAGCTCAGCTAAGGAGCAGGGTCTGGTGAAGGGAGAGACATTCCCAAACTAACATACTGTCCTGGTTTCGGCTGGGATAGAGTTAATTTTCTTCCTAGTAGCTGGTATAGTGCTGTGTTTTGGATTTAGCATGAGAATAATGTGATAACACACTGATGTTTTAGTTGTTGCTAAGCAGTGTTTATACTAAGTCAAGGACTTTTCAGCTTCCCATATTCTGCCAGCGAGGAGGTGCACAAGAAGCTGGGAGGGAATATAGCCAGGACAGCTGACCAAAACTGGCCAAAGGGATATTCCATACCATATGATGTTGTCGTGGTTTAACCTCAGTCGGCAACTGAGCACCATACAGCCGCTCGCTCACTCCCCCCACCCACGGTGGGATGGGGGAGAGAATTGGAAGAGCACAAGTGAGAAAAACTCATGGGTTGAGATAAAAACACTTTAATAATTGAAATAAAATAATAATAATAATATACAGAGCAAGTGATGCACAATGCAATTGCTCACCACCCACTGACCGATGCCCAGCCAGTTCCCGAGCAGCAGCCCCCCCGGCCAGCTTTCCCCCAATTTATGTACTGAGCATGACGTCACATGGTATGGAATGTCCCTTTGGCCAGTTTGGGTCAGCTGTCCTGGCTGTGTGTCCTGGTTTCGGCAGGGATAGAGTTAGTTTCCTTCCTAGTAGCTGGTGCAGTGCTGTGTTTTGGATTTAGGGCAAGAACAATGTTGATAACACACCGATGTTTTAGTTGTTGCTAGGTAGTGTTTACACTAGTCAAGGACTTTCCAGCTTCTACCGACTGAGCTAGGCTGGAGGGGCACAAGAAGCTGGGAGGGGGCACAGCCAGGACAGCTGACCCAAACTGGCCAACGGGATATTCCATACCATGCGACGTCATGCTCAGTATATAAAGCTGGGGGGAGAAGAAGGAAGGGGGGGACGTTTTGGAGCGGTGGCGTTTGTCTTCCCAAGTAACCGTTACGCGTGAGGGAGCCCTGCTTTCCTGGAGATGGCTGAACACCTGCCTGCCCATGGGAAGTAGTGAATGAATTCCTTTGTTTTGCTTTGCTTGCGTGTGCGGCTTTTGCTTTCCCTATTAAGCTGTTGTTATCTCAACCCACGAGTTTTCTCACTTTTACCCTTCCAATTCTCTTCCCCATACTACTGGGGGGGAAGTGAGCGAGCGGCTGCGTGGTGCTCAGTTGCCGACTGAGGTTAAACCACGACAGTCCTTTTTGGCGCCCAACGTGGGGCTCGAAGGGGTTGAGATAATAACAGACTAACCGAAGTGTGTTAAGGAACTTATATCTGCTAGCGGTTGTGAATCACAATGTTACTCTCTCTGTTCTCAATGTTGATTTGTATGGTCTGCATCGTGCTCTTTCTGCTGCTGTACATGTTAAAGATTGCTCTTGGGTTTTGCAGTTTGCTGTGGTCTGCGATGATCAGTGATGTCTCGCTTGTGAGGTTTGTTTTTAGAACATTGACCTTGACGTTAGTGTGGTATGTAAGCTTCGCAATGAAGCCGCTGCTGTACCATGGATACCATTTCATGGAGACGATTAGCAACTACAGTAATTTTTCTGAGAGTTTTTTTACGGAGGGAATGCAGAATGGCGGTGTCACTGCTTTCCTCTGTGGTGTTTCCTCCTTCATTGCAGTAACTCCTCAGTATTTTGAACAGCCTTGGGGGATTAGGATACTTCTATTGGTATTTCTTGCGAATATTGTTTTGGTTCTGTCTAAAGTTCGTAAACAATTTAAGAATATCATCCAGAGATCTGCCCCAGGGCTGAACAGTTATGAGTGGCAGGGTGTGTGGGACAAGACGGGCAAGTACCTAGGCCAATGGGCACCCCCAGTGTTTTGGAGTTTCACCCCTGAGCAAGTGTGGAATCCTGAGAAGTTAGTAGAATATTTGGAAAAAGTGTGCTGTCACCCTGGCAACTCCAGAGAGATGCAGATCATTGCAACGTGCTGGGGCCTGGCCCATGCCTACCGAGCCCTGTTCAATACCATTCAGTACCCTCAAGGGGAAGAGAAGGTCTCTGGATCTGATAGTAAAATTACACGCACTGCGGCCACTCAGACCCCAGAAACATGCTCTGCAACCACTCCGACACCAGCGACATGCTCTGCAGCTACTCAGACCCCGGCGACAGGCACTGCGGCCTCTCAGACCCCAGCGACAGGCACTGCGGCCCCTCAGACCCTGGCAACAGGCCCTGTGGCTGAACTAAAGAACCAGCCTGTGCCGGTATCAGTCGCCCCTGTACACAAGAAGAAATTCTGGAAGCGGAAGTCAGCTCGTTTAGTAAGGGAGGAAGAAGCTTCTTCTAAAAGGGAGCCGGAGGAAGAACTGTACGAGGCAGACGACCCTAGGGAAGGGCCATCACGAGAAGAGGAGGAGGAGAGCTGGGCGCTGATCGGGGAGGAAGAAGAGGAAGAACTCATAAACAAGGCAGTGACCACCCGATCCCTATCCCTGAGTGAGCTGCGAGATATACGAAAAGATTTCAGCCGTCGTCCAGGCAAGCATATTGTCACCTGGCTGCTCCGATGCTGGGATAATGGGGCCAGTAGCCTGGAATTAGAGGGTAAAGAAGCCAAGCAGCTGGGATCCCTTTCCAGGGAAGGGGGCATTGACAAAGCGATTGGAAAAGGGACACGAATCCTCAGCCTTTGGAGGCGACTCTTGTCAAGTGTGAAGGAAAGGTATCCCTTCAAGGAAGATGTCATATGTCGCCCAAGCAAGTGGACCACCATGGAGAAGGGTATCCAGTTTCTGAGAGAATTAGCTGTGCTGGAGGTGATTTATGATGACCTGAACAACGAACAACTATCTAAAGATCCAGATGAAGTCAAGTGCACGCGACCATTGTGGCGGAAGTTTATAAGGAGCTCACCATCTTCATATGCCAATTCATTGGCAGTGATGACCTGGAAAGATGGAGAGGAACAAACAGTGGATGAATTGGCTAGTCAACTCCGGCAATATGAGGAAAGTCTCTCTTCCTCCCTCGTCTCGGCTGTGGAGAAACTGTCCCAGAAGGTCCAGCAACTTGTAGAGGATAGGTCCTACCCCCCACCTGTACGGACCAGTATCTCGGCTGTTAGGAGTCAGCGTTCTTTTGCTCAAGAGAGAGAATATAAAGGGTACACACCACGGGGCACCCTATGGTTTTACCTGCGTGACCACGGAGAGGACATGAGGAAGTGGGATGGAAAACCTACTGCAGCCCTAGGGGCACGGGTACGTGAATTGCAAGGGAAAACAATGACAGAAAGAGGTTCTTCCAGGAAAACTGCTGCTCCAGTTTCCAGCGGGCAGTTCCCCAGACAGAGTAGAAGGGCTGGTCTTACTCCTGATCTTAATGAAGAAACTTCTGACTCATATGTACAAGAAGTGAGAAATGAGTACTGTGATGAGGATTAGAGAGGCCCTGCCTCCAGCCAGGGGGAGGAAAGGGACAACCGGGTTTACTGGACTGTGTGGATTCGGTGGCCTGGCACATCAGACCCACAGGAGTATAAGGCTCTAGTGGACACCGGTGCACAGTGTACACTAATGCCATCAAGCTATATAAGAGCAGAATACATCTGTATTTCTGGGGTGACAGGGGGATCCCAACAGCTAACTGTATTGGAAGCCGAAGTAAGTCTAACTGGGAATGGGTGGCAAAAGCACCCCATTGTGACTGGCCCAGATGCTCTGTGCATCCTTGGCATAGACTACCTCAGGAGAGGGTATTTCAAGGACCCAAAAGGGTACCGGTGGGCTTTTGGTATAGCTGCCTTGGAGATGGAGGAAATTAAACAGCTGTCCACCTTGCCTGGTCTCTCGGAGGACCCCTCTGTTGTGGGGTTGCTGAAGGTCGAAGACCAACAAGTGCCAATCGCTACCACCATGGTACACCGGCGGCAATATCGCACCAAACGAGACTCCCTGATTCCCATTCATGAGCTAATTCGTCGACTGGAGAGCCAAGGAGTGATCAGCAAGACTCGCTCACCCTTTAACAGTCCCATATGGCCAGTGCGGAAGTCTAATGGAGAGTGGAGACTAACAGTAGACTATCGTGGCCTAAATGAAGTCACGCCACCGCTGAGTGCTGCTGTGCCGGACACGCTAGAACTTCAATACGAACTGGAGTCAAAGGCAGCCAAGTGGTATGCCACAATTGATATTGCTAATGCGTTTTTCTCAATCCCTTTGGCAGCAGAGTGCAGGCCACAGTTTGCTTTCACTTGGAGGGGCGTCCAGTACACCTGGAACCGACTGCCCCAGGGGTGGAAACACAGCCCCACCATTTGCCATGGACTGATCCAGACTGCACTGGAACAGGGTGGAGCTCCAGAACACCTGCAATCCATTGATGACATCATCCTGTGGGGCAACACAGCAGGAGAAGTTTTTGAAAAAGGGAAGGAAATAGTCCAAATCCTGCTGAAGGCCGGTTTTGCCATCAAACAAAGTAAGGTCAAAGGACCTGCACAGGAGATCCAATTTTTAGGAATAAAATGGCAAGATGGACGTCGTCAGATCCCAATGGATGTGATCAATAAAATAACAGCCATGTCTCCACCAACTCGCAAAAAGGAAACACAAGCTTTCTTAGGCGTCGTGGGTTTTTGGAGAATGCATATTCCAAATTACAGTCTGATTGTAAACCCTCTCTATCAAGTGACCCGAAAGAAGAACGATTTCAAATGGGGCCCTGAGCAACGACAAGCTTTTGAACAAATTAAAGAGGAGATAGTTCATGCAGTAGCCCTGGGGCCAGTCCGGGCAGGACAAGATGTCAAAAATGTGCTCTACACCGCAGCCGGGGAGAACGGCCCTACCTGGAGCCTCTGGCAGAAAGCACCAGGGGAGACTCGAGGTCGACCCCTAGGGTTTTGGAGTCGGGGATACAGAGGATCCGAGGCCCGCTATACTCCAACTGAAAAAGAGATATTGGCAGCATATGAAGGGGTTCGAGCTGCTTCGGAAGCGATCGGCACTGAAGCACAGCTCCTCCTGGCACCCCGACTGCCGGTGCTGGGCTGGATGTTCAGAGGGAGGGTCCCCTGTACACATCATGCAACTGATGCTACGTGGAGGAAGTGGGTCGCACTAATCACACAACGGGCTCGAACAGGAAACCCCAGTCGCCCAGGAATCCTGGAAGTGGTCATGGATTGGCCAGAGGGCAAAGATTTTGGAATATCTCCAGAGGAGGAGGTGACGTGTGCTGAGGAGGATCCAATGTATAATAAACTACCAGAAAATGAGAAGCAATATGCTCTGTTCACTGATGGGTCCTGTCGTATTGTGGGAAGGCATCGGAGGTGGAAAGCTGCTGTATGGAGTCCTATGCGACAAGTTGTAGAAACTGCTGAAGGAGAAGGTGAATCGAGCCAATTTGCAGAAGTAAAGGCTATCCAGCTGGCTTTGGATATTGCTGATTGAGAAAAGTGGCCAGTGCTCTCTCTCTATACTGACTCATGGATGGTGGCAAATGCCCTGTGGGGGTGGTTGCAGCAATGGAAGCAGAGCAACTGGCAGCGCAGAGGCAAACCCATCTGGGCTGCCGCACTGTGGCAAGATATTGCTGCCCGGGTGGAGAACCTGGTTGTAAGAGTCCGTCACGTAGATGCTCACATACCTAAGAGTCGGGCCACTGAAGAACATCAGAACAACCAGCAGGTGGATCAGGCTGCTAAGATTGAAGTGGCTCAGGTGGATTTGGACTGGCAACATAAGGGTGAACTATTTATAGCTCGGTGGGCCCATGACACCTCAGGCCATCAAGGAAGAGATGCAACATACAGATGGGCTCGTGATCGAGGGGTGGACTTGACCATGGACGCTATTGCGCAGGTTATCCATGAATGCGAAACATGCGCTGCAATCAAGCAAGCCAAGCGGTTAAAGCCTCTTTGGTATGGAGGACGATGGCTGAAATATCAATATGGGGAGGCCTGGCAGATCAATTATATCACACTCCCACAAACCCGCCAAGGCAAGCGCCATGTGCTTACAATGGTGGAGGCAACCACCGGATGGCTGGAAACATATCCCGTGCCCCATGCCACTGCCCGGAACACTATCCTGGGCCTTGAAAAGCAAGTCCTATGGTGACATGGCACCCCAGAAAGAATTGAGTCAGACAACGGGACTCATTTCTGAAACAACCTCATAGACACCTGGGCCAAAGAGCATGGCATTGAGTGGGTCTATCACATCCCCTATCATGCACCAGCCTCCGGGAAAATTGAACGATACAATGGACTGTTAAAGACTACACTGAGAGCAATGGGTGGCGGGACATTCAAACACTGGGATACGCATTTAGCAAAGGCCACGTGGTTAGACAACACTCGGGGATCTGCCAATCGAGCTGGCCCTGCCCAGTCGGAACTTTTACGTACTGTAGATGGGAATAAAGTCCCTGTAGTGCGCATAAAGTATATGTTGGGGAAAACAGTTTGGGTTGTTCCTGCCTCGGGCAAAGGCAAACCCATCCGTGGGATTGCTTTTGCTCAAGGACCTGGGTGCACTTGGTGGATAATGCGGAAGGATGGGGAAGTCCGATGTGTACCTCAAGGGGATTTGATTTTGGGTGAGAATAGCCAATGATCTGAATTATGTGATGTTAAGTACTAATTATGGTCATAATACTTATACTAATACTACACAGATATACTACTAATAATATATGCCATACTAATGTTATAGAAAGTACTCTAGCAGGAACCACCCGAACCAGTGGAGGACAAGCCTTACAAGAAGCAGTGCAAGTGCAGCAGTGACCCGACCTGAGCTGTTTTTGGTGTCCAGTAACTCCATGCAACACACCACCTCTCCTGGCCTGAGTGACCACCATAACAGATGAAGCTCAAAGTCACGGACTAAATGAACTCAATGGATATTTCATGGACATTTCTGGACATTTTACAGACATTCCATAAGGCTGGTTAATAAGTTTGTACTGGAAAATATGTGACTTGAGCATGACGTAGATGGTATGGAATAAGGGGTGGATACTGTCCTGGTTTCGGCAGGGATAGAGTTAGTTTCCTTCCTAGTAGCTGGTGCAGTGCTGTGTTTTGGATTTAGGGCAAGAACAATGTTGATAACACACCGATGTTTTAGTTGTTGCTAGGCAGTGTTTACACTAGTGAAGGACTTTCCAGCTTCTACCGACTGAGCTAGGCTGGAGGGGCACAAGAAGCTGGGAGGGGGCACAGCCAGGACAGCTGACCCAAACTGGCCAACGGGATATTCCATACCATGCGACGTCATGCTCAGTATATAAAGCTGGGGGAAGAAGAAGGAAGTGGGGGAAGTTTTGGAGCGGTGGTGTTTGTCTTCCCAAGTAACCGTTACGCGTGAGGGAGCCCTGCTTTCCTGGAGCTGGCTAAACACCTGCCTGCCTATGGGAAGTAGTGAATGAATTCCTTTGTTTTGCTTTGCTTGCGTGTGCGGCTTTTGCTTTCCCTATTAAACTGTTGTTATCTCAACCCACGAGTTTTCTCACTTTTACCCTTCCAATTCTCTTCCCCATACTACTGGGGGGGAAGTGAGCGAGCGGCTGCGTGGTGCTCAGTTGCCGACTGAGGTTAAACCACGACACTGTGCCCCCTCCCAGCTTCTTGTGCACCTCCAGCCTTCTCAGTCGGTAGAGCATGGGAAGCTGAAAAGTCCTTGACTAGTGTAAGCACTACTTAGCAACAACTAAAACATCGGTGTGTTATCAACTTTGTTCTCATCCTAAATCCAAAACACAGCCCTGTACCAGCTACTAGGAAGGAAATTAACTCTATCCCAGCCAAAACCAGGACAGATGTCATGCTCAGTATATAAGCTAGGGGCAGTTGGCCGGGGAGCAGGGACCAGGGACCAGCAGAGACCAGGGACTGACTGGGCGTCGGTCGGCGGGTGGTGAGCGGTTGCATCACTTGTTGTTTTTTTTTCCTTCCTGGGTTTTGTTCCTCTCTCTCTCTCTCTCGTTGTTTTACTTTCCATTACAATTTAATTTTTATATTATTATTATTATTATTTTATTCCAAGTATTAAACTGGTTTTAGCTCAACCCATGAGTTTTCTTACTTTTGCTCTTCTGATTCTCTCCCCCATCCCACCGGGGGGGGGGAGGGTGAATGAGCGGCTGTGTGAGGCTTAGTTGCCGACTGGGGTTAAACCATGACACATACCACATCCTAAACTGTCCTGTCCTCTTGTCTTAATGGTCATCTGGTATTATTACAGCTGTGGCTTCACAAAATGTTTTGCGGTGTGAACACTGTAAAAAATTTCTGATAGTATCATCCTTTAGTAGCTCATCCTGAGCTCATTTGGAACCTTTTATGGCTCTAAATTAGAGCTGCAAAGGCATTGAATTCAATGAACTATTGTGATTTGTGGTGATAAAAGACCAGCCAGTGATAATACAGACCCAATTTTGATTCTGTGAATTAAGGGTGGTATAGGCGGGCAAGGCTATTACTGTAGTTTTGCTCCTTTGCATCCTGTTTCTAGATGGGGTTCTGCAGTTTGTTTTGCATAAACCTGGGATTTGAACTATAAACTTTATACATTTTAGATGTTGGCAAAATCCTTTGAAACATATTCATGTTCTTAGTGGGTTACATCTATTAAACTGTTTTTATTTTGTGTTCACGGTAACTCTGGTGTCTTTATTATTACTTTTTTAAATTTTCTATAGGACTTCAGTAGAATCTTTTAAAAAAGGAGCATTGAGGGAACAATTAATTAACCTTGCTTCTAGGCAAAAGAGCCTGTTGACTGTTGCCCAAACCCAGAAGGAATTAGTCCAGAAAATACAAAATTACAGAAAAACAAAGCAAGTGTTCGGTGCAACACATTCAGAGAAGCAAATCTCAAACTTAGTTATTTCCTATGGAAATGATAAAGGACAAAGTTTAACTGCTGATGAAATCATGTGTCCTGATGTAGTTACATTTAGTATGGGGCTTGGTGCTAGCATGCCTAATGGAAACAGAGTAGAAGCACATCTCTCTTTAGAAAATAGATTTTCAGCTCAGGAATGCAGCCAACATCCACACATCTGCTTGGCTGAGACAGGAGCAAATAAAGAAGCAATTAGAAGCAAAGAGGCTTCTGATCATGCTTTGGCATCCGAAAACAGGGTAAGAGAATATCCCTTCAATAACATGTCAAAGCTGACAAATGCTGTAGAAGTGGTGACATTGCCTTCAGAACCTACTGTTTCCACTGCTAAAACAAAGTGCTCACAGCAAAAAGACATTGATTGTGTAGCAATCACAGAACAAGGAAACAAGTCTTTAAATCCCACCTCAGTGACCAACACATTAAATATTTCAGAAGCCCGAAACACTGGTGTCAATAACAATGTCTGTCAGCCAGGCAGTGACTGCCAGCAGGTTCTTACAGATGAGGATCTACACAGATATGTAAATAAGAAAGAAGCTTTCCAGCAGCAGCAAGTAATTTTGTCAATATCTACAGAGAACTTTCCTAATACTCTGCAGCAAATGATCTTTTGGAACAGTGAGAACTCATTTAATGCCAACTCAGTGCTTACAAATCTTATCTCAAATACAGATTACCTAGTAAACCTCAGTGAGAAATCTTCCCAGAGCTATAGTAATCAGGAATGTGAACAAAACCAAGTGAGGTACAGAAGAAAAAATAGGAAAAAGCTTCAGTTGATAGATCTACTTGAATCGGGAAGGATTAAGCCAGGAGAAAATGTTTTAGAATTCAAACTGCAGGTAATTGTTGAGATATAATAATGTTAATATTAGCAAATAATGAAAAAACCCAAAACACTAAAATGGAGAAACAGCAGCTCTCATGGTTTAGTCTGCATCCTCAGCACTTAGTATTGAAAATTTTTATTCATTGGTTACAGATAATCTTTTATGAGTTTTAAAGGAAAATGCTATGGATGATGTCTTCTGTCAGCCCATAATTTTAACACCCAGAATACTGCATATGTAAAATTTGTGTTTAACTTTGCATTATCAGTGTGTTAACATTTCCTATTGCTACAACCAAAGTGGAATTGTTGGTTCGTCTACATTGTATAATACCTGATTTTATATTGGGAGGAGGGGGAATGTTAAGGTTTTCATGACAATGTGATTCTTGGAAGCAACTATCAAGTCCCTCAAATAAAGAAATGTGACATCAAGGATTTCATAGTGCCATGGTAGACATGAATATATGAAAAATTGCTTGCTTACATGCCAACTGGTTCTATAGTTTACAGTCTGGTATGAACCACATTTAAAAAAAAATCAGCCTCTTTTAATACAAAAACATGCCCCTGTGCCTCCAAATACAGAGCAGATTTGCAAGGCAGCTGCTAGGGGACTGGCTTGGTATTGAGCAAATGATGGAATTATTGACTGAATTCCCAGCTGTGAGCTAGTTAATTTCCAGAGGAACATATTGATTAAAACACGAAAGGTTCTTTTCAGCCAACTTACCAGGTGTGGTTAATGTAGAAAAGACTCCTTTTTCTGCACCTATAATCTTCTCGGGAATGCTTTTCTGCTGAGAGCAGCCATTTCATATGGTCTTGTGTCTTGTAACATAAGACAGTGTAAGTCACAACCTCTGTGCTGGGTCATGTCATAGGTGTGTACACGTGCTTCTTTTCCTTAAAGGACATGTAATGTTTCTCCAAACCCCAAGATGACTAAATGGAAGGATGAAGACTTCAGTATGCTTACTGTTATCTCTCAAGACTGTTATCTGTGATACCAGCTTGATGCATGTGGATCTTAAGGAATTATAACCCTGTATTGAAATGTTCATGTTTGGGGTGTACAGAAGTCAGTGATTTTTACTAGAATGAAAATGGCACTCATTTATGTCTTGGAAGACAGTGCTGTAGAGATTGAAGTTTAGAGGCCAATATCTGTTGCACTGCATTGCACTGATAAAGTTTCCTTCTTTATCATTATAGATATCTACTTTCTAACAACATACAGCTAGTATAGAGTCCTTACTTAAGGTTAGCTTTGGCCAGGCAGAATGCAGTTTTTGAATGCTGTAAACCCAAGCTATGAAACTGTGAACTGGATTTAATGTTCATCAAAATGTTTGGGTTAAACATCTTAGTTTAGATTCTTATAGACACAGAGCCAAGCCAGTGCATATGGTAGGAGATGGTTCAATATTTGCTGGTGGATCATTCTCTTATTCTGATTGTTTAACCTCATGCATGTTAAGCAAACTTACTAAGTTCTAACATAGTTTATCAACAACTAATTTTTGCATTAGTTAGCTGTGTTAGCCTGAGTATAACAAAACCATAATTTACTGAACTGTAAACAACTATAAGCCGTGCTTCTGGAGGTGCATATATGTTTGCAGAACTGGGCTGTATTAGTGTTATCAAAGAGGCAGTAACAATAAATTCTTTTATACTTAATTTTGCATAAGATAAGGCTGCCAGGTTCCTCCTAAAACATTTAAGTGATTATGCTTAATAATTGTTGCAACTATTGGGAATCCTGATTTTAATGTCCCTTCACGTAAGTGAAGTTTTTATGCAGATATGTTTAATCTTTGAATCATTGCTGGAATTACATTGTGACATGCATTTGTTCCACATGTGTAAGACAGATTGGGTTTGAGTAACAGTTTCTTGGTGCACAGACTTGTCTCCTGTGAGTTCCTGAGTTCACTGTTGCAAATTAATTTATTTACAGCTCTGTTATCTCTAAGAGGAACTAAGATGCAAATACAGTTCTGATAAACACACATAGGGAGATTTGTCCTCTGACAGTGGTATCTGTGTGGCTAAAACATCTTATTCCGGTGGAATAAATCCTCTTATCTTACATATTACAGTTTATGATAGTGGCATTGAATTCTTTAATTTTTTTCAGAGAAAAACAGAATTAGCTCCAACTTTTCAGTTATACAGTCCTTCATAATTTTTTCATGTTTTAAGGATGTTAATTCAGATTTGTTAATTTATGAGTTGAAAATGATTTCTTAATTTTTCTTTGTTAGGAATTTAGTCATAAAGCCACGCTCTTAAAGAACGGCAAGATCAGAACCAGTAAGAGACAAATACTTCAGAATCCAGTTCAGCGGGTTAAAGACCTACTAGGAAGTGATACTTCTGTGACGTGGAAATATGCGTGGAATAAGGTAGGCCTTATTTTACTCCCCAAAATAGTAATAATAAATGGGAATAACAAATATCATAAACCTCGATCTCCTTGCTGTTCTTAAAGCAAAAGAGGGTACAAGCCTAAATTTTAAAAAGTCTTCTTACTCTTAACAAGCAGCAAAGAAAGAGTTACATAGCTGTAGCTGTACAGCGATGAACTAGTCACAAGTGTTGAGAGACTGTGGAATGCCCACTCTGTAAGCTATCAGTGCTTTGAAAGAGTAGTTTTAAAGATGATTAAGAGACTGACAGAAAAAGCTGAAAAGTACTTAAGAGAATAAAAAGGAGCAAGTTACTGAAATGTCAGGGTGTCAGGGGCAAATGTTGCAAAAATACTGGTAGAGTTTAGAGGGCTTTGCAGATATGTTATATTATGTTTTTTCATTCAGAATTCAAATTAGCAGAATTTCTACTTGATCTTGACAGACACAGATTAGACTGTTAAGTGCATAAACTCCATTTTATAAGAAAAGTGAAATTTTTACACCTATCAGAATAAATACTAATTAAAATGACCAGTTATCCATTTACATTTGTTTGTACAGGTTACATATCTTGGGACACAGTTGTCAAAATTTCTTGTTGAAGAAGTGTCTGTTTCTAATGACCTGGAATTACCATCACAAGAAAGAGAGCCTTTGGGTATGTACCACTTAAAATCTAATATTCACCATGACTGAAAGCAGCAGAAAGTTATTTCTAAAGAGCTTAAATTCCAAAATTCCTCTATTGCTTTCTGATTTTTTTCTGGGCTACATGCTTGTCACAGATCCTGGCCTTGAAAAATAAATAGTGCCAGAACTTATACATGATCTCTAAAGAAGTACGTGTTTCTTTTTTTCCAAAAAGTGATTGCGTGAAGAGAATAATTACTAATGACTTGGTTGCTATGTAAAAAATATTTATGTAAAATTTTACATAAAAATATTTAATAGAGAAAGTAAAGTTTTTAAAAAGCTAATTTATTACTTTTATATTCTGTTGGAAACTCAGATACAGTAGCATAACTTTTAATCGCATGTACATCTTAAAATCACATTAAATAATCTGTTTTGGTGGAAATCCCGGTATACCCAAGCAACAGTAATAACTAGGGGGATATTTTATTCTCTAAAAATAAACAGTCATATGAAACAGAGTGCATTGATATGACAAAATGACATTGAACAATTTTTTCAGAACTGCCCAGCAGACTTAAGAACTTCAGCCTAATTTTGATAAATAATATGTTCCCAGGGAAACCCGAGTCCCTTTGACAGCCAGTTACACTTGGGAGTCAAAAAAACTTTTGGGCTTTTGTGATTGGTTCTGTTAAATTTGATGAGACACTGCACCTCACGTGAACTGGGATACCAGGCTTGGTCCGTTCTTAACATACTAAAAGTAAATTAAAATATATTAATTTAAAATAACTAATTTGATATTCAAACTACCATGTTCTACTGGTATTTGCTTCAGGCTAAGAGCATCCAGATGATGAGTTTACATTGCCCTGCTTCAGTAACTTAAGTTTATATCAGGTGTAAGTGACTTAAAAATGGATTTAGTCTCCTAACTTTTTTATAGGCTTTTGAATATTTCACTAGTTCTTGTAAATGATTCCTCTTGTGGACAATTTATGAAAAATATTGTAACTTCTAAAACAGAGAAATCCATTTCTTCAAAGAATACTCTTACTTGACAAACAGAAATCAGCCTGATGATCAGTAAGTGGTTTTTTTCCCTGTTTTTCACATATAGCCCAGGGTAATCTAGGAAAGAGTATGTAAAGAACTTTTGTTCTCGTGTGTAATTTAAGATCACAGTAATGCTTAATCATTAGCCCTAGGTGAGAAACTGAGGGAGGGAAAGCCAAAGTGTTCTTGGTTTCAGTTCCATTTCAGATACTATATGGCCAGATATATACTAGGAAATTAAACAGTGCCTTAAAACGTTCCAGAAGATGATTAACCTGTGCCGTTGTATTTTGAGAACAGTTGTGGGCATTGGGCAGCTCCCAAACGGTTTCCAGGCCTGGTTCGGGAGTTAGCTTGTTCCAAGGGCTGTTCCCAAGGTGCACTTAGCCTGCAGCCAGCCTGCTCAAAAGCACAGGAAAGTTTGCTAGTGTGGATGTGAGCTATTCTGTGCCGCTTGCCTGGGGACATTCCCAGGCACTCTTTTATTTTCTAATATACTTACAGCCTGTGTGTATTTTATAGTAGAAGTTTATCCTGCTTTTTTTAAAGAATCGATCTTCTCTTTTTTCTTTCTGTATTAATGAATTTAATTTTTTTCTATGCATTCCAGAGCATCATTAAAAAAGAAGACTGGGGCCTGATAATTTGAGCGTTTTAGGAGGAGAATGCTATTTTAAATAGCCCTCCCCCCCACTCCTTCCAGCTTCTTGTACCTTAGCTCAGTGTTCATTGAGCTACTGTATGAAGAGGATGGGGAAGTGGGAAGAAAATTATACAGGCAGTGGCTGTATCTAGCCATCTTTTAACAGAAAGAAGTAGCTACCACTGAATTTTGTATAGAGCCCAATTTAGGAAGCATGTCCTAAGAACCTCTACCAAATCAAGGTCCTTAGGCAAGACAGGTGAAGGAGTTGCTATTCTGTAGCTGCTGTCAGCATAAGAAAGGTCCCAGCTTTTCAACTCTGTTGAGATTAAGGTGTTTCCAGGTTTGTATAGCAGCAGAATTTTAGGCACCTGAGGAATGTTAATGCAAAAAACTTGAAGAGCCCATTAAGTAAAGCAGTCCCAGACCAAGGCAGGTATTTAACAGAAGCTTTAAAGATTGCAATTTTGGAATCAGTCATCTAAATCCTAACTAAATTTCACTTTATGTCCCTTCTTTGAGTTTGAGCCTTTAGTCTCTTCTAGGATCATGCTAGTAGAAAGCAGGAATTACTGTATTCAAGTCTGAGTGAGAACTAAGCATTAAGAAAATAAACAATGCTTCTAGACTGTCTGTATGTAGGAAAGCAGAAGAAACAGTGATTATATGGCTTGGAATTTATTCCTCTGTGCTTTCTGATACATGTAATGATGACATAATGTTTACCAAAAATGGCCAAGAATAAACAAGGATTCAGAAGCAGATGTCAGCTGAAGAGCAGATGTCCATTGCAGAGCAGATGTTGATGTCAGATATTTCACATTGAAATTCCAGTGAAGTGGCTTAAAATAAAAGAATATCCAGTTGTTACACTAAGCATGATATGTACATTCATTTTGCAGATTGCTGTTTCAGGAAGATGGTCTTTGGAAAATGGCATGACTAGTGCAGTTCTTGTGTTCTGGCAATCCCTGACTGCCTTTATTAATCATTAGCCACCTGTAAAGATTAGAAGAACTAGTAGGCTACTTTTCAAGTTAAATTTGTATGGCATCTAATTTAATTTTGCCAAGGAAGTCATATATTAAAAAAAAAAAGAGAATGCCCCAATCATCCTACAGCGGCTACAGCTGGGCTGGTAAAGGAGCAGAGGAAAGTCTGCCCTTACACGTGTTAGATGATGTCAGGCTAAATGAAAATTTCAGCATTTACCTTTAAGAAAGATAAAAAGCATAACTGCTTTGTGCATTAAACCATTAAACCACCAGCATTAAACAATACTGTTTGTTCATAGAACAAAGTTGTCTTGATCTTTTTACACTCTCAGGAAAGAATTTTATCATGAAGGACCCCAACAACCACAACCAGCACCATCAGAGTCCTGGTACTGTCTCCATTTCTCAGCCTCTTGGGAGCTTTGACCTGAGCAATATGCAGCCAAAACCCTCATCCTTGCCACAAACAGAAGTTGTGAAAACATTGCTATGTGCTGAAAGAGAAGCAGCTGACAGGCTCCCTGTTACCAGAGAATTAAAGAGTAAGATTTTTTTTTAACTGGCTAAAAAAACTAATGGTGGGGGCAGGGGCTATAAAATGGATACACAAGGAAAAAGAAAGAGGTGGCATGGAATTGATTTGTGTGGGGGAGGGAAAGAGTGCTGGGGAAAACCGATGACTCTGCTGATGGGTTGGATTGATCTAAATGGCCCAATAATGAAGTTTTTCGGAGATCAGTATGTTCTACTCTCCTGTGTCCACATTAGAAACATTTTGTTATTTTGATGTAGTCAACAAAATAACTCCATGTCATTTGAAGTATTCAGTTAAATGTCTCCACAAAATAACAGCATAGACAAAAGTCTTCTGGATTTAGATGAAGAAATATGATACAACAGCATTGTTGAATAATCTCATGTAGTCTAATTTAAAGGGAAGAGTGGAAATGTTCCTGAAGATGCTCTGATCTTTGTAGAGTTCACTGAGCTTGTAACTTTGTATTTCTGGTATTACATTTTTATGTTGATTGCTCATTAAACCCTATCCATAATATTAGTACAATTTGAACAGTACTTACTGCACTTTGACCTAGCATTTTTGCCTCTACCACCATGGAGGGATGACCCTGATCGACCACAGTGCAAAGTCAGAGTGGTCAGCTCAATCCCCCACCATGCCCAATGTCAGGTAACGCTTTGCACTGAAGTAGGTAACAGTGCTGAGTCAGATCTGCTGTGGGAGACAGTAAGAAGCAAATTGGAGGTGAAGTGTCTAAATCTGTTGGCCATGGTAAACTGAAAGTGAATCCACACTATAAAGCAGTTCTTCATGCTTCTGCAAGTTTATACATAGGCCCTGCAGCTACAGTGCAAAGCGTTAAGTAAACCCTGGAGTTGGGAATCTTCTGCAGAAAGTGCTTTGTTATCCTGCTTTTTTTTTTCTTTTAATAGAAGCAAATAGACTGAGCATCTTAAATGCCAGTTTACAAAACATAGATTGTATAGTAGATTGTATTCACATTTATGTATCAAAAAACCCAGGTTGAACTGCCCTTTGATATGAATTGAAAAGTTACACAGGTTATAGCTTGTAGGAGTTGTGTTTCTCTGCTGAACAGATGAACAGCCAGCCATGTTCATGTTTTCTCAAATATAGTTACTAGTTATAGTTCTGCTTACCAAGATAACAATCTTGTAGTATGTATGGTTGTCATGGTTTAACCCGGCAGGCAGCTAAACACCACACAGCCGTTCACTCACTCCCCCCAGTGGGATGGGGGACAGAATCGGAAAAAACGTAAAACCCATGGCTTGAGATAAAGACAATTTAATAGGACAGAAAAGGAAGGGAAAGTAATAATAATGATAAAAGAATATACAAGACAAGTGATGCACAATGCAATTGCTCACCACCTGCCGACCGATGCCCAGCCAGTTCCCAAGCAGCGTCCCGCCCCCCCGGCCAACTGCCCCCTTTTTTTTTGTTCAGCATGACGCTATATGGTATGGAATATCCCTTTGGCCAGTTTGGGTCAGCTGTCCTGGCTGTGTCCCCTCCAAGCTTCTTGTGCACCTCCAGCCTCCTTGCTGGCAGGGCAGTATGAGAAGCTGAAAAGTCCTTGACTTAGTGTAAGCACTGCTCAGCAACAACTAAAACATCAGTGTGTTATCAAATTTGTTCTCATCCTAAATCCAAAACACAGCACTGTACCAGCTACTAGGAAGGGAATTAACTCTATCCCTCCCGAAACTAGGACAATGGTCCTTGCCACCCTATTATCTGAGTGCTCAATCCTGTCTCGAAACTGTTATAGCAGGAGAGTAAAGTCATTTTGTAGACAAAGGTAACCGCTAACAGACATGTGGGGATTATGCAAAATTAAAGATTCATAATACAATAAAAATTAATAACTTGGAAATTTACATAAATGTTTCCACATCTCTAGCTTATAGAACCCAAACCTTTTGCATCCGGTTCTGAGGAGAAGCTTTTCAGGTTTCATAGTCTGACCAAAAATGTCTTTGAAAGGAAACTATGAAAATCAAACTCCTACTTAGGAAGGATATTCCTTTGAAAACAAGTGTTTCAGGGTGACTATTTCATTGAATCTCTTAAATGAAGCTTTGGAAGTGCCATGAGAACCCCCATAGCCCAAAGATGGATTCTCTGTATTGTTTGCCCTTTACATTTGTTTCCTAAGAACCAATCAGATATACAATGCCATTGCTTCTTTACTTCATGCTAAATAAATTCTGAATGTAAAGCTCAGCTGTATAAACTGGGTTTTAACTGGTTTAATTTTGGGGCTTTGCTAGTCCTGGAAAATGATAGAAGAGTAATTAATTTCAATTTTCTTGCTAGTCAATCTTATCTTCTTGTTCTTGTGCACCAGTACATCACAAATTGTGATGCTGAAACTGCTGACTTGGCAGGAGAATATTTAAATCCAAATGAATTGCTCCAGTAGAATGAAACCAAAGCCATTAAGTATTTCAATACCTCCTAGATAGGTGTAACATTGGGCTACTAGTAAACATCGCATGTGCGTATTTGCAAGAATCTTCCACTAGACTTTAAATTGCAAACTCCTCAGAAGATGGATCTCTTTTGCGTCTTTGGACTGGTTGAAGATATTACTTTGGTATTAGTCCAAACAACAAATTGGGCCCATTGTAGTATAATTTTCTGGCAATATATTTAAATCTTTATGTAATTATAATGCAAAGAAATGTTACCTGTTCTTGAAAGCTTGCAATATTTTTTGTGCTGCATAGAGCTCCAATTCAGAGTCCCAGATTCTGCTCAGGCTTGGACAATTATGTCAGAAACTACTTTCACTGGAAAACTCTAATATTCTTATCTTCGTGTTTTTGGAGGAAAGCTGGAAAAGATGATGAATGTTGTTTAGTGATTCAAAAATCAGGATGTAAACTGAGAACCCCAACTTTATTTATTTATTTTTTTAACAAAATGTCATGACTTAAAGGAGCTTGACTCTGTATATCTGAATTTTTTGGGTTGGGTGTTATTGAAGTAGTGTCCCATCACCATCAATAATGGCAATAATAATGTGGAAGAAGAGAAGTACTTGGAAGTGCAAAAAAGACCCCACCCCAAAAAATAAAACCCCCAACACCTCCCCAAAACCCCAACGCCCCCCAAAAAACCCAGCATCTAATAAATGTGTGTTCCTTGTTACCTATAGCAGATTATTCATTAACTATACAATGTCTCTGTTTATGTGACTGTAAAAGACAGGGAGATGAACTATATATTCTTGCTATTTTGTACTTCAGAAGCAAAGTGAGATTGTAGACAAATACTTCTATCCATAATATTTTTCCATCTCAGAGGTAGCTCAAGGTGCAGCTATTATACTGTTTTCTCTTCTTTATGGCTTGCAGATGAAACATTTAAAAGTATTTCCCAGTACTTTTAACTTCCAGACATTTGCTTTAGGTAGTTATATACTTTACAAAGAAGCAAATAGTTGCAATAGTCAGCAGAATTTACAAAGCTATATTTTCCAGTAACTTTGCATACCATGACTGAAGTATAGGCTTCCTCCATCTACACACTCTTCCTTTCCAAAATCCTCTACCTGCTCTTATTTGACCATCAGCAAGGTAAAAGGCAGAATGATGCATGACTAATTTGGAGTTGAGCTAAGTGGCTAGCAAGAACCAAACAAAATTCACTTTTTAGGAGGCTGAAAAAGAAAGAAAAAAAGAAGCTCTCAAGGACTACGTCATGGAAGCCAATCCTAAGAATTTAATGTCTGCATTTCTTATCTGTCAGTCAGGTTTTTCTGAAACTGGCATATCACTTCAAAAATAACTAGGTGACAGTCAGTGTGATCGCACTGAACCATAGACTAATGTAGGTTAGATGGGACCTCTGGAGGTCTCTAGTCCAACCTCCTGTTCAAAGTAGGACTAACTTCCAAGTTAGATAAGGTTGCTCGGGGCAACCAGTCCAGTCAAATTCTGAATACCTTCAAGGATGGACATTCCACAACATCTCTGTACAACCTGTTCCTGTGCTTAACCATGCTCATGGTGAATTTTTTCCCCCCATATATCTAGTTGGAATCTTGCTTGTTAAAACTTGTGACCGTTGTCCCTCTTTGTTGTGTACAGAAACCTTGTTTCCTTAGGAAACCTGGCTAAAAGTAAGTAAACTGACTCCTAGTCAAGAACTTCAAACACTGGCTTTCTGGCCTTTTTACTTTGTGAAACAAGTTGTAAAAGAAATCCTTTGATAACTGACCCATCTTAATTCATCAGCTGCACTATAACGTTTTCATCTGCTTTGGTGGTCCTGTGGAGACTGAGAGAAGACTAAGACACAGAACTGTTGTAGATAATCTACCTAGAACACATCTATCTTTTCCTATCTTACTTATGAAAGCAATAAATGAAAGTCAATGTGATAAACAGCAAGCTTCAAGAGGTAGTGGCTTCAGCTGCTGCATTGCTTGAAACAGGGAGAAGAAAGACTTTTTTGATACCACACTCTGGTAGTGTCAAATGAAAGTATTTAGGAGACTACCTGATGATCTTACCTTGGTGAACATTAAGATGATATCACACTTCTATATTTTTTGTTCAGGAGTGACTTTTAAAAAAGTTGGGAGAAAGCTTCAAAACAAAATTAAATCTTTACATCACCACACAATAATAGTCTAGGAGAAGGCTCTAGAAGTTGTTCTGAAGCTGCACATAAACCCCACCAAATGAGTCACAGCTGCTGTAGATTTTGCCAGTGCATGAAAAACATGAGCTATTGTTTTTTCTATCAAATAGCTGTTCTAACCTGAGCTGAAAATTGATTTATACTTTGTCTTCTGCTTCTTCCAATCTGCATCTCAGTGTGCTATAAACTGCAAGAATTTTAAAGTGTTCTTTTTTTAATTATTCAAGGTTGGCCCTGGAACTGCTTCTTATCCACTATCTTGGCAAATTAAATTCAGGTTTTCTAAAATGGTTAGAAATAATTTTAGAGAACCGTGTATATTCCTTCCAAATGAGTATACAAATGAATCATTGTATAATAGAGTGTACAATACTAACTCAAAATAAAAAGTTTAAAAAGAAAGAAATGTATGGTGGGAACCTGCACCCTCCTAGTCATACCAATAAAGTCTCCTGTGAATCCTTTTAAAGCCATTTTAGTGCCTTTTAATAAAGGATACTAGCAAATGCATTTGTTGTTGTTGTTGAGCTCAGTAATTTGATATTAATAGAGTGACTGACTTAATCCAGAAACTCAAAGGTCACCTGGACAGCTGTATAAAAATATTTGTGTGTGAAAAATGGAATCAGCCATTATGTTTTATTTTGAAAGTACTTATTTTATTTCTTTATAAATTCCATCTTGAATATAGATTCTATTATGGGAGGCTGTATACATTTACAGATTGGTATTTGCATATATGTCAATCATACCTCTCTCAACTTTTGGGAAAAAATCAGGTTACAGCTATACTAAAGAAGAGCCACTGACATTTAAATTGTTCTCTCATTTCCCTGATAGGTTATTATACCACTGATGGATTTTTGTAACAGATTGGAGGTTTTGAGTTCCCCACTGTCCTGGTTTTGGCAGGGATAGAGTTAATTTCCTTCCTAGTAGCTGGTACAATGCTGTGTTTTGGATTTAGGATGAGAACAAAGTTGATAATGCACCCATGTTTTAGTTGTTGCTAGGTAATGCTTACACTAGCCAAGGACTTTTTAGTTTTCCATGCTCTACCGACTGAGAAGGCTGCAGGTGCACAAGAAGCTGGGAGGGGGGCACAGCCAAACTGGCCAAAGGGACATTCCATACCATGTGACGTCATGCTCAGTACATAAACTGGGGGAAAGCTGGCCGGAGGGGGCCCCTGCTCGGGGACTGGCTGGGCATTGGTCAGCGGGTGGTGAGGAATTGTACTGTGCATCACTTGCTTTTGTGTATTATTATTATTACATTGTTATTATTATTAGTTTATTTGAATTATTAAACCCACGAGTCTTTCTCACTTGTGCTCTTCCAATTCTCTCCCCAGTCCCACGGTGGGTGGGGGGAGTGAGCGAGCGGCTGTGTTCTGCTCAGTTGCCGACTGAGGTTAAACTCAGAACTGAGAAATTAAACAGCTGTCCACCTTGCCTGGTCTCTCGGAGGACCCCTCTGTTGTGGGGTTGCTGAAGGTCGAAAACCAAGAAGTGCCAATCGCTACCACCATGGTGCACCGGCGGCAATATCGCACCAACCGAGACTCCTTGATTCCCATCCATGAGCTAATTCGTCGACTGGAGAGCCAAGGAGTGATCAGCAAGACTCGTTCACCCTTTAACAGTCCCATATGGCCAGTGCGGAAGTCTAATGGAGAGTGGAGACTAACAGTAGACTATCGTGGCCTAAATGAAGTCACGCCACCGCTGAGTGCTGCTGTGCCGGACATGCTAGAACTTCAACACAAACTGGAGTCAAAGGCAGCCAAGTGGTATGCCACAATTGATATTGCTAATGCGTTTTTCTCAATCCCTTTGGCAGCAGAGTGCAGGCCACAGTTTGCTTTCACTTGGAGGGGCGTCCAGTACACCTGGAACCGACTGCCCCAGGGGTGGAAACACAGCCCCACCATTTGCCATGGACTGATCCAGACTGCACTGGAACAGGGTGGAGCTCCAGAACACCTGCAATCCATTGATGACATCATTGTGTGGGGCAACACAGCAGGAGAAGTTTTTGAAAAAGGGAAGGAAATAGTCCAAATCCTGCTGAAGGCTGGTTTTGCCATAAAACCAAGTAAAGTCAAAGGACCTGCACAGGAGACCAATTTTTAGGAATAAAATGGCAAGATGGACGTCGTCAGATCCCAATGGATGTGATCAACAGAATAACAGCCATGTCTCCACCAACTAGCAAAAAGGAAACACAAGCTTTCTTAGGCGTCGTGGGTTTTTGGAGAATGCATATTCCAAATTACAGTCTGATTGTAAGCCAATCTGGGTACCAAGTGACCTGGAAGAAGAACGATTTCAAATGGGGCCCTGAGCAACCCAAGCTTTTGAAGAAATTAAAGAAGAGATAGTTCATGCAGTAGCCCTGGGGCCAGTCCAGGCAGGACAAGATGTCAAAAATGTGCTCTACACCGCAGCCGGGGAGAACGGCCCTACCTGGAGCCTCTGGCAGAAAGCACGTGGGGAGACTCGAGGTCGACCCCTAGGGTTTTGGAGTCGGGGATACAGAGGATCCGAGGCCCGCTATACTCCAACTGAAAAAGAGATATTGGCAGCATATGAAGGGGTTCGAGCTGCTTCGGAAGTGATCGGCACTGAAGCACAGCTCCTCCTGGCACCCCGACTGCCGGTGCTGGGCTGGATGTTCAGAGGGAGGGTCCCCTGTACACATCATGCAACTGATGCTACGTGGAGGAAGTGGGTTGCACTAATCACACAACGGGCTCGAATAGGAAATCCCAGTCGCCCAGGAATCCTGGAAGTGATCATGGATTGGCCAGAAGGCAAAGATTTTGGAATATCGCCAGAGGAGGAGGTGACGCGTGCTGAGGAGGCCCCACTGTATAATGAACTACCAGAAAATGAGAAGCAATATGCCCTGTTCACTGATGGGTCCTGTCGTCTTGTGGGAAAGCATCGGAGGTGGAAAGCTGCTGTATGGAGTCCTATGCGACAAGTTGTAGAAACTGCTGAAGGGGAAGGCGAATCGAGCCAATTTGCAGAAGTAAAGGGCCATCCAGCTGGCTTTAGACATTGCTGACCGAGAAAAGTGGCCAGTGCTCTATCTCTATACTGACTCATGGATGGTGGCAAATGCCCTGTGGGGCTGGTTGCAGCAATGGAAGCGGAGCAACTGGCAGCGCAGAGGCAAACCCATCTCGGCTGCCGCACTGTGGCAAGATATTGCTGCCCGGGTGGAGAACCTGGTTGTAAGAGTCCGTCACGTAGATGCTCACGTACCCAAGAGTCGGGCTACTGAATAACGTCAGAACAACCAGCAGGTGGATCAGGCTGCTAAGATTGAAGTGACTCAGGTGGATTTGGACTGGCAACATAAGGGTGAATTATTTATAGCTCGGTGGGCCCATGACACCTCAGGTCACCAAGGAAGAGATGCAACATACAGATGGGCTCGTGATCGAGGGGTGGACTTGACCATGGACACTATTGCGCAGGTTATCCATGAATGCGAAACATGCGCTGCAATCAAGCAAGCCAAGCGGTTAAAGCCCCTCTGGTATGGAGGACGATGGCTGAAATATAAATATGGGGAGGCCTGGCAGATCGATTACATCACACTCCCACAAACCCGCCAAGGCAAGCGCCATGTGCTTACAATGGTGGAGGCAACCACCGGATGCCTGGAAACATATCCCGTGCCCCATGCCACTGCCCGGAACACTATCCTGGGCCTTGAAAAGCAAGTCCTGTGGCGACATGGCACCCCAGAAAGAATTGAGTCAGACAACGGGACTCATTTCCGAAACAACCTCATAGACACCTGGGCCAAAGAGCATGGCATGGAGTGGGTGTATCACATCCCCTATCATGCACCAGCCTCCGGGAAAATTGAATGATACAATGGACTGTTAAAGACTACGCTGAGAGCAATGGGTGCTGGGATGTTCAAACATTGGGATACGCATTTAGCAAAGGCCACGTGGTTAGTCAACACGAGGGGATCTGCCAATCGAGCAAGCCCTGCCCAGTCAGAACTTTTACGTACTGTAGATGGGAATAAAGTCCCTGTAGTGCACATAAAAAATATGTTGGGGAAAACAGTTTGGGTTTTTCCTGCCTCGGTCAAAGGCAGACCCATCCGTGGGATTGCTTTTGCTCAAGGACCTGGGTGCACTTGGTGGATAATGCGGAAGGATGGGGAAGTCCGATGTGTACCTTAAGGGGATTTGATTTTGGGTGAGAATAGCCAATGATCTGAATTATGTGATGTTAAGTGCTGCGTAATATTATATGCCATACTAATGTTGTTATAATAAGAATCACCCAGATTTATGAAGAATAACTTCAGTGAAACCAAGCAAAGCACAGTGATGATGGAACCAGAACTGACTTCAACATGAAACAATCCAACACCACATACCATCTCCATCTTTCCTGCCCTGGAAGATTATTATGACAGATGGAGCCCAAAGTCATGGACTAAATGAACTCACCAAACACTTTATAGGGATGGCCCACAGACTAAGGGAATGACATCTGTGTGTGTGTGTGTGTGTGTATATATATTAAAAAAAAACAGGAAAATGGGTGGTGATTAATGGAAATGTACTGGAGAATATGGGACTTGAGCATGACACAGATGGTATAGAATAAGGGGTGGATGCTGTCCTGGTTTCAGCAGGGATAGAGTTAATTCCCTTCCTAGTAGCTGGTACAGTGCTGTGTTTTGGATATAGGATGAGAACAAAGTTGATAACGCATCGATGTTTTAGTTGTTGCTAGGTAGTGCTTACGCTAGCCAAGGACTTTTCAGCTTCCCATGCTCTACCGACTGAGAAGGCTGGAGGTGCACAAGAAGCTGGGAGGGGGCGCAGCCAAACTGGCCAAAGGGACATTCCATACCATGTGACGTCATGCTCAGTACATAAACTGGGGAAAGCTGGCCAGGGGGGCCTCTGCTCAGGGACTGGCTGGGCATCGGTCAGTGGGTGGTGAGCAATTGCATTGTGCATCACTTGCTTTTGTGTATTATTATTATTATTACATTGTTATTATTATTAGTTTATTTGAATTATTAAACCCACGTGTCTTTCTCACTTGTGCTCTTCCAATTCTCTCCCCCATCCCACGGTGGGTGGGGGGAGTGAGCAAGCGGCTGTGTGGTGCTCAGTTGCCGACTGAGGTTAAACCACGACACCCACATTGCTAAATAAAAATCTTATAATAGCTTAATACACCAATCCAAGGACCCTGAAGAATAATATTTCAGAATGTCTGATATCATATAAAATATTTGTTACTGGCTAACAGGCATATACCCAACGTATCTGGGAGAAGAGAAAAAAACAGTTACTGTATAATGTTATGTTGTAGGAAAAAGTTTTAATGGGGAATAATATGTTGCATTTATATCACTTATCTAGGCATTGCTTGCAAGAAAACTATGAAGTATTATTAATATTGTACTTTTTTCACACATTTATAATCAGAATGATTTAATATTAACTGTATCTCTCGAAAAAGTATAACATCTTCAAGTCCGTGTTGCGGGAACAATACTTACTGCCACATCAAACATAAAAATAATTAAAGAGATTTCAGCATAAACCTTGAAACTGATGTTTTAGAATAAAAGACATGAATTCTTGATCTTTAATCATGCCTGCAAGTCCTTTTTCCATGCAGATATAGAGTGTAACAAGAATGGCCACTGTTATGAAATACTTTCACAGAAGAATGATTCCAGATACCTAATCTTTTTTTCTGCTTTATGACATTGCCTTTGTCAATCTCACTGGAGGACAAAAAGAAAGAATGAAGTTCTGAGGAATACTATTCTTTATTGAGTAGAGGAAGAAACTTTACTTTCTCAAATCTAGCATTTTATCTAGAAGCAACAGAATAGAATAATGATTTGTGAAAGTATAAATTAAATTCCAAGTTATTGCTATATGAATTCTAGTTATAGGAAAGTGATGAACTGAACCTACAGATCATCCATGGTGAGTCATGTCTGATATGTGAGGGAAAGAACTGTAGGCTGAGTGACTAACAGAATGTGCTCTAAGTCCTCCTGGCACAATTTTAGCTGTGCTATAAAGTATCTGTTCATTATAGTCCATTAGGTAGCTTCTGAACTGAAATGATTTATTTATTTCATAAGATGTTATAAATAACCTTCAATTTTTTTCAAAGGGTAGTAACTACTAATGTAAAAAATACAGCATGTGTAATTTAGGGTCACTTTATAAATTAGTTTGATTGTTAGAAAAAGATCACTCCTTACTGATTGGTTTGTAAAGGCAGAGACCTTGGACTCCAGCATTCACAGGAGGAAAAAAGAATGAAGATCTACGTCACGTGAATTGAATCAAGAACTGTGGAGAGACCTGGAGAAAAGGAAAGGCATTTTGGGGCAGGGGGGGAAGTTACTAGGGAAGCATCATATTTTGTCAGAGAAAGATCTAGTCTTACAGTGATGATCTGTCCACAGACATCTCTTTTTCTAAGATACCAGTCTTGATCAGCTGAAAGAAAAGTTATTTTCAAAATTACCACTAGCATGGGAAGAATTCATGTGCTTCGATTCAGTAGCAGCCTTTTAAGAGTCAGAGGATCCAAAATGTTGTTTATGCAAGGTGCTGGCTGTCATTTCCAAGACCTTACTTGGTCTGAAGAGCCAATGCCTGTTGGGACTCCTGGATTGTGACTGGTCTTCTCTGTTTCTATGTTCTTGAGAGGAGCGTGGATAAGGCCCAAGAAACTTGAAAGCTCTTAAGACAGTTTTTTGTTCTAAATACTCCTTGTGGCATTCTAGATGTTGTCACCTTGAAGTGTGTTGTTCTTAGATCTTCTCTTTGCTTATGCATCTGTAGCCCGTGTCTAGACTAGCTGCACTGAACCAGATCCATTTGAGTCAGAAGAATAACATCTCCTGTGACTTTGCCACAGATATCGCAAATCAGTTCGGCTTTCCCTCAGATATGATAATAATCTTTACCTGTATTACAGAAGTATTGAAACTGGATTTACTGATGCCTGTAAATTGACTCAAATATGTTGCTTAAACTGCAAGAGCATTTAAGTTCCTTTTACAAATAATTTACATCAGTAAAATAGTTATAAAATGCTTAACTATCTCTGGATAGTTCCAGCACTTTCTTATTTGGAAAAAAATAAGGAGGATACTGGTGGGATAGCCATTTTTAAAAACTGGTCTTTCAGAGGCTATTTTAATGATCAGAAAATGGTGACTCTGCACAGAAGTGGCAATCTTCGGTGACTAACCTTTATGCAACTGGAGATTCTGGTCTGACATTTATATACTTGTGCCACTAATGGGAATTCTCCTTAAATACCATTTTCAGGTTCTTAGCTGCCACAGAGACAAGGTCTTGTAAATCTGTAACAAAATGGAAACACAAGTTGAAACACATTTAGAATGGTTTCAAAACTATAAGGCTAAAATAGATGCCAACAGACAGAGAAGCTATTGGCAAGCAGGATGGAAAAAGTACCAAGAGAAGACGTGTTTTCCCCAGATTTATAGAAAAAAAAGCTCATTCTGATATTGATACCGATTGATAATTTATCTTGTAGTTCATGAAGGTGGCAGAAAACTGAGAGTAACTAACAGGGCAGCAAAGGTAGTAAAGCAGAGAAAGACCCTGCCTGTGTGCGTCTTACCTGTCTAAGCTTTCTTCTGTACCCAAGGCACTCAGCTGAGTTTTGGATAGCAGTATGAGAGCCGTTCTCCACTGCTAACAGCATGTAAGCTGTTGGTCTTTTGTAAGGGGATGAGAGTTAACAGAGGGCAAAAGGGAGAAAGAAAACTTCAAAGTGAGTATTAAAAGATTAAAAATACTAGTAAGTAAAGAGAGAGAGAAAAGGGAAAAAGAATTGAGGAAGAAAAATTAAATGGGAAGTATGTTAGTCATCTGTGTCAGAATATGGAGTAAGAAAGAGGGACTAAATGTTCAAATGCTGATCCATCCCTACTGGGGGAAAAAAATGATTGTATATGGATAGAGAAACTTTGATATCAAATACTGATGTCAGAACTGAGGAAGACAGCTTTGGGATGTATAAATTACTGTGCTTCTGCTAACTGTTGACTGTTATCTAAAATTACTGAAAAGTAGAGATTAGAGAGAGTAGATATTTTAATTATTCACTCAGGTGAAGTTGTATTTATGGTAGAACGCTGATATTTAATTTACAAAATCTTAATCCAATAGGTAAAACATGAATTTGACCCAAAGGAATCAGTAAAGAAAACCATCAACTGCTGGAAAAAAGTTATTTCAATAGATTTATTTGGTTATATCTTTATTACACTTTCAAATTTGAGTTGAGAATTTTTAGTAAATAAGTTAGAATATTGCAGTGAGAATGCTGAGAGGAGCATTTCCAAAGTAAAAAATGAATGTCTCTTCTCCAAATACGATCTCTCAAAACAGGATGTTAAATTAACTTCAGACTTTGCCAAGAAATTTTCCTATACTTACGTACAAAATGTGGACATTTCAGAATGAAAAAGCTTTTTCCAACAAATCAAACCAGGATGGACTCATGCCTGTCTTGTCACTGTAGACTCAATATTAATGATAACCTTTCAGCACAGTTTCTGCCAGTTTATTTTATCAAAAAATTCCCAGACTTATTTTTAAGATAAGTTTTTCCTCAAGGTGTTGTCCTTAAAACTATTTTGTGTCTTCCCATCCAAGCATTCCTTTTTATACTCTTTGAAACATCACTTCTAGGTGAGTATGTAAGTGACGACTTCTGTTGTGACTGATTGCTGTTTCATAAGCGATAATGACTGTGAGGAGCGTTGTGATATAACTTCTCGGATGGGACTTGTATTCAGCCTGCCCATCTTTGCTTGTCATAGTCCAAGATACTTAAATATACCCTAGACATCACATCATACTTTTTGTTCCATTATGTACATGTTATGGCATAAGCATACTGAAGATGCACTGAGGATGTAAGATACTGAATGCATCCTGTTCTCACCGAAGTCAGTGAAATTTTGCTGTGGATGTCATGGGTGTGGAACAACATACATCCTCACACGCAAGACTGTATTTGCGATTCTGAACACAGACCTCTCACTTCTAATAGCAATTTGCCGCTTCACTGCTTTGGGTGGTGAGCTCCTGGAAATCGGGAAATGGCAGGGAAATCCTCACCGAGCATGAGACAGAGTTAAAAGGTCTAATACCTACAAGATACACCGACTGTTGGGTTTTTTTACTATTGGGACCTACCGATGGTGTAAGTTCAGTGAATATATTTTGCATTTTGGAATCGGTGTAGGTGACAGTTGGAAAACCTTGGCGACAGAGAAAGACAAACTCTTGGGATGGCACATTGTAGCCCAGAAATAAATGCAAGCTAAATGACCAACTGGTGTCACTTCAAACATGTTTTCTCTGCATTTTAACAAGGATTTATTTTGGCTGATCTAATCATCCTGAAATACCTATCCTGTTTTGCTTCTTGAGACACTTGAATGGTATCTGAACACTGTTTTTTGGTTTGGGGTGTGTTTTTTTTTTTTAAAGAGAGGCCATCCCTACTTTCATGACAAGCCTCCTTCTCTTGATGGCATCTGCTACATGTGACAGTTTTGCCCTCACTGGCAGTTTCTGTGTTGGGCTGGTTGTGGCAGCTCAGCAGCTCTGATATTTTGTGCAATGGTACCAAAGGGAGAAAGTGTGGACGAAAGATGAACAAAAGCAAGTAACTCTGAAAACTACAGTTCCAAGTGCCTTTTGGAGTCTGTGCTGTTATGGAGAAAATGTCTTGTAACATTTGTTACTGCTGGACCTTTACAGTGTTACTTTGTTACTGATTTTAACAGTGAAAACTAAAAGTTCAGCTTCTCCTGCAGTGACACAAGTGCCTTATGTTTATGCATTGCAATAGTTGCTTCAGTTTGGCAGATATTTAAATATTGCAAATACCCATTGTTCAATCCTGCAATTTCTTGTATACAGGTGTATGGCTTCCTTTTTATATAGTCCATTCGGGGCTGTAGGAAGGGCATGGTGAGAGGGATTCCTTAATTTTTGGGAAGTACACTAAACTCACCCCTTTGTGGACATAATATGTGAAATTCAAGCAATGCTGAACAACAACTGCGTTTTCTATACCTCTTTCCACAGGGGGGCGTTATATAATTGGAAATGGCTGGGGACGTTGACTTCTCACCCTGAGCATCACAAAGTGTGGTACTGCCCTTGTCTCACTGAAGTCTGGGTGTAAGCGAGATGCCGATAAGACGGCCGGGGTCTTACGCTACAAGATTCCTAGGACACATTACAGATTCCTAGGGATCTGTAATGCTTATGTGGTTCTAATGAGCTGTTAACACCTCTCTAGATAATAGTGCCAGTGATTGCTTTCCATTAGTCTAATATACACTCTGTAATCATTTGCATTCATTTTCAACAGGCTCTTCTGTCCAGTTCAACTCAGTGGAAAGTCTGACAAATTTTCTTAAATTCAGTGAGGTAGTAATAGTACGTAAAGAGGAGTTTCTACCATGCCCTGTAATGGAAAAGCACTGGAATTTCTACAAAGGATGTGAAGATTTTGGATTCTAAAGACTTCTTGAGTGCTAACATTTTTTTCTTCATCATCACTTAAAACTAAACACTTGAGCTTTTAGAACTAAGTGCTTTGCTACTGTCATTTTGATAAAACATTTGTCCCACGCTTGGAATGGACTGAAAGATTGGGTAAACGAGGAACTGGGGAGTACTTTGTGGCAGGTGAGGATAACTGTCAATATTGAATTTTGTGCTGTAAGATTATGAAATGGGGAAGTAGATGAGGACTGTTATACACTGGTGCTCATTGTGAATTATATTGCAAGTTGATAACTTTGTATGAAACTCCATTGATTTCAGTGGCTGCCCATGCTTGATGGGGCTGCAGGGAACCAGATGGGTATCAACACTGATAGTCACTTCTTACACCTAAACCTAGAACCACTCTGCCTGAGCATGTGCTATCAGAAATGGCTGCAAATGTTGTGTAATAACATCAGCTGTTGGGTTAGCTGAAAAATCAAGTTGGGCAGCTTTGAAAATCACCAGCAGCTTTGCTTTATATACAAACATTTGAGAAGGGGGCGGGTGCTGGGAGAGGTTAAAAGAGGAATCTTAACTACTGGAAGTGCTCAGGGAAATTCCATTCATGTTCCAGCCAAATGTTTCTGATAGGCAGAAAATGTGCTAGCGTATGGCAGGAAATAGTCAGCCTGTTTGTGGAACATGAATTTTTCAATCTAACATCATCTTCGGTATTCACCCCAATCTCTGGAGGATTTCTATTTGGTTTAATTTTACAATGTGTGAATCTGCCTCAGTAGCATATTTATAACATATTTGACTGTCATGAGAGTTATCTGCATTCAAATGGCATTCTTGCTCTTTCATTCTCTGGATTATAAGAAGAGATGAAATAATAACACCTACTACTCCTAACTCCAGTGAATGGGATGAAAAATATCTCCTGTCAATACATAACAACCTCAGCTAGCTATTTGGAATGCGAAGAGCTGTTCTGCAGGGATTTGATTAGTGTCTTAAACAGAAGAAGGTTTAGGGAAGAGAGAGGGGTCTGATGGGCAGAGAGTTAATACTGTGCCCTAGGATGCATGAGCAATCATTGCCTGATGGGCTGTAAGGATAAAGAAATGCAAACTGCCTGGAAGCCAAAAAAGTTTAGGGCTACTGAGTGACAGGTATTTAGTAAAGGTCACTTTCCACACAGAAAGAAAATGGAGCGTTCTCACAGCTGCTGCAGCAAAACAAACCTGAAGGCATATTGGTTTAAAGGTAATGTTCATTCAGATACTACACTTTCACTTTCACTGAAAAGTGAAAGACTTTTGACTGTTAAAATGATTACTGAATTAGTTATGTTTGACATTTTTTCTTTGTTAAAATATGTTTAATAAAATTTATGTATAAAAACTGGGAGGACTTGACAGTAATACTTTTAGTCCATTATATGAACATGATTACATGATCTAAGGCAATCCTAAGATACAGTGACAAAAAATCTGATTGACTCAAGCTGGGCAAAGAGGTAAAAATGCAAAGTGTTACATGAAAACCGCTGTCTCTTACTGACACCATATGTAAAAGTAAGTTACCAGGTTTTTTTTCAATATTTATATTGTATATAAGCATCTTGAGAAAGGTGTTAGCTTGACAAGATAATGTGTTTTAATATGACTAACAAATGTAGGATTCTGCTTCCCAAATCTTCTTACAACTATGAATTTTCCCTATTCTCCCTTCTGGAATCTTTTTCTTCATGTAAAGATCCATTAAGAGATGGCAAAAAGTCATGAATAGGGTGTTTTGTTTTCTCTGTTTGAATTTATGCTTTCTAAGTGTACTTTTGCATAAAAATTTAGGCTGTTATCACAGGTCAAAGATAGGCAGCTATTAGTGATCCTAACTACAGCAGAGTAATAAAGCTTCTGCTCACCAGTGGCAAACAGCAATGGTTAGTCCTCCCAGCCTCTCCTGCTCCTTTTGTGATTCAGTTCTCTTATTTAGTAAACCCCTTCTCCACTCCTAGGCTGTGAGTTAGTGCATATTTTGTGCTGTGCAGGCTAAAGTAAAAAGGACATAAAATGCAAAGAATACAAAACCCCTGGCATTCTGCCTGTTGTTAATATTCAGATGTGGAATAAGAGGAGAAAGAGATGATGCAGTGAACAAAAGCCATGAATTCAGATTCATATTTCCACCGATTTATTTATTTATTTATTGCCGAGAAGGAGTTTAAAAAAAATAAAATATCAGTGGGAAAATTAATACCAGTGAGGAAGAATGCAAGGCACAAAACAAAAGTATGAGAGAGAAAGATAAGCAGCTGGGAGGCAGACAATACAACACAGATTCATAGATTTTTAAGGCTAGAAGGGACCAATGTGATAAGCTGATCTGAATAACACAGGCCATAGGTTATGAAATGGTATAAGCAAGGGAGACACGGGGAAAAGAGAAAAGAAACAAAAATGCGGATAGAGCTAAATTCACCCTAGGCAGAAGATCAGCACAAAACATTGCACCTTCTTGCTGGGCAAAGCTGAACTATAACCAGCAAGAATAGGTAAGGTAAGAGAAATGTGGGAATGAATGCCAGCTTTGGAAAGGTATTTAAAGTATTGTAAGGTGCAAATACTCCTTGGGTTTTTGATGGTGGAAATTCAACTGGGGGGGGGGGGGGGGGGCAAAAGCAATACCAGAATAATGTTGCCATAGGAATTTGAATAAATTCTTGGAGCAGTTGGAGTTGGCGAGTATTTCGTGATTATGACACAGAGGCAAAGACTTTTTTTCTGGTTTTCAAACCTTAATGTTAATTGGGGAAAAACACCCTGTTTAAATGATTGAGAGAATGAACAACTTCATATATGAGTTTCAGGCTCTTTTTCTGGTCACCAGTAGTCAAGTAACCAGTGGGGTAAGAAATCATATAGATTATCTGGAATTTCAATGATTAAATTTCTGGCCATATCAAGAAAAGAATAAGCAGCTTAAACATGACACAGGAAGGGAATAAAATATTTCAAAGATGGAACAGGATTCAAAGGACTTTAAGTTTTTTTTTTTTTTTGTTGCTAAGGCTTTGGCTTCATCTCTGGGAGAAAGCATTACCACTTACACCAATATTATTATAGCAGTATAACAAGCAGGTGAGTTGTCCAGCAGCTGCGTCCTTTTGTTTTCACTTATGTTACTGCAGAAGGAGCTCAGACATATGGTTACATATAATTCAATTCTAGTGGCTTAAACCATTAGCAACCCTCAGCTGAGCTGTCACAGCCATGCCCAGCTGCAAGGTCTGCTCCACAGGATGCGCTCTGCTCTAGTGGCATCTTCCAAATTTCCCACCGAGTCCATGCACCAGGCATACAGGCCCTTGGAGAGCAGAAACTAGCAACTCAGCCTGACCTTAAAAAACCAGCCTTTGTCTGGAAGTCATTGGGGAACTGCAATATTCCAGTGCACTACTAGCAGTGGTTTAAAGCCAGACCGCAGCTTATATGTTTAAAACAGCAGCCACAGCCGGCCCCTCGCGCCCACCCACCACTCGCCCCGGTGCTGCTACAGATCGGCCCTTTGCACGTCTTTTTCACGGGGCAGCAGAGCAAAGGCCTCCGCCGCCCCGAAGGGGAAGGCGAGGAGCTCGGGCCGCGGGAGCCCGTCCCTCGAGGCGAATGCGCCTTGCCCACACCCGCAGTGGGGGCCGGCGGCACTGGGGCCCAGCCGAGCCCCGTTTTCATAGAATCATAGAATCATTAAGGTTGGAAAAGACCTCTAAGATCATCGAGTCCAACCGTCAACCCAACACCACCATGCCCACTAAACCATATCCCTAAGCGCCTCATCTACACGTCTTTTAAATACCTCCAGGGATGGGGACTCAACCACTTCCCTGGGCAGCCTGTTCCAATGCTTAACCACTCTCTCCGTAAAGAAATTTTTCCTCACATCCAATCTAAACCTCCCCTGGCGCAACTTGAAGGCCATTTCCTCTCGTCCTATCGCTTGTTACCTGGGAGAAGAGACCGACCCCCACCTCGCTACAACCTCCTTTCAGGTAGTTGTAGAGAGCGATAAGGTCTCCCCTCAGCCTCCTTTTCTCCAGGCTAAACAACCCCAGTTCCCTCAGCCGCTCCTCATAAGACATGTTCTCTAGACCCTTCACCAGCCTCGTTGCCCTTCTCTGGACACGCTCCAGCACCTCAATGTCCTTCTTGTAGTGAGGGGCCCAAAACTGAACACAGTAGTCGAGGTGCGGCCTCACCAGTGCTGAGTACAGGGGCACGATCACTTCCCTACTCCTGCTGGCCACACTATTTCTGATACAGGCCAGGATGCCATTGGCCTTCTTGGCCGCCTGGGCACACTGCCGGCTCATGTTCAGCCGGCTGTCGACCAACACCCCCAGGTCCTTTTCCGCCAGGCAGCTTTCCAGCCACTCTTCCCCAGGCCTGTAGCGCTGCATGGGGTTGTTGTGGCCAAAGTGCAGGACCCGGCACTTGGCCTTGTTGAACCTCATACAGTTGGCCTCGGCCCATCGATCCAGCCTGTCCAGGTCCCTCTGCAGAGCCTTCCTACCCTCGAGCAGATCAACACTCCCGTGCAACTTGGTGTCGTCTGCAAACTTACTGAGGGTGCACTCGATCCTCTCGTCCAGATCATTGATAAAGATATTGAACAAGACTGGCCCCAAAACTGAGCCCTGGGGAACACCGCTCGTGACCGGCCGCCAACTGGATTTAACTCCATTCACCACAACTCTCTGGGCCCGGCCGTCCAGCCAGTTTTTGACCCAGCGCAGAGTACACCTGTCTAAGCCGTAAGCCACCAGCTTCTCTAGGAGAATGCTGTGGGAGACGGTGTCAAAGGCCTTACTGAAGTCCAGGTAGACCACATCCACAGCCTTTCCCTCATCCACTAGGCGGGTCATCTTGTCATAGAAGGAGATCAGGTTGGTCAAGCAGGACCTGCCTCTCGTGAACCCGTGCTGGCTGGGCCTGATCCCCTGGTTGTCCCGCTCATGCCTTGTGAGCGCCCTCAAGATGAACTGCTCCATCATCTTCCCCGGCACCGAGGTCAGGCTGACAGGCCTGTAGTTCCCCGGATCCTCCTTCCGGCCCTTCTTGTAGATGGGCGTCACATTGGCAAGCCTCCAGTCATCCGGGACCTCCCCCGTTAACCAGGACTGCTGATAGATGATGGAGAGTGGCTTGGCGAGCTCCTCCGCCAGCTCCCTCAGCACTCTTGGGTGGATCCCATCCGGCCCCATAGACTTGTGAGCATCCAGGTGGCGTAGCAGGTCGTTGACTGCTTCCTCTTGGATTATGGGGGGTTCATCCTGCTCGCCCCTGTCTTCCAGCTCGGGAGGCTGAGTACCCTGAGGATAACCAGTCTGCCTGTTAAAGACTGAGGCAAAGAAGGCATCGAGTACCTCAGCCTTTTCCTTATCCTCGGTGACAACGTTCCCCCCCGCATCCAATAAAGGATGGAGAGTCTCCTTGGCTCTCTTCTTTTCATTAATATATTTGTAAAAACTTTTTTTGTTGTCTCTAACGACAGCGGCCAGATTGCGTTCCAGCTGGGCTTTTGCCTTTCTCATTTCCTCTCTGCATGACCTAACGAGATCCCTGTACTCTCCTTGGGTCGCCTGCCCCTTCTTCCACAAGCGGTAAACTCTCCTTTTTTTCCTGAGTCCCTGCAAAAGCTCCCCGTTCAGCCAGGCCGGTCGTCTTCCCTGCCCGTTCTTCTTACGGCGTATGGGGACAGCCTGCTCCTGCGCCTTTAAGACTTCCTTCTTGAAGATCGTCCAGCCTTCCTGGACCCCTTTGCCCTTCAGGACTGTCTCCCAAGGGACTCTCTTAACCAGCGTCCTGAACAGGCCAAAGTCCGCCCTCCGGAAGTCCATGGTTGCAGTTTTGCTGCCCCCCCTCTTTACTTCACTGAGAATTCCACCATTTCATGGTCACCAAGCACAAGACGGCCTCCGACCACCACGTCTCCCACCAGTCCTTCTCTGTTTGTAAACAGCAGGTCGAGCGAGGCACCTCCCCTGGTAGGCTCACTTACCAGCTGCGTCAGGAAGTTGTCTTCCACACACTCCAGGAACCTCCTAGACTGCTTCCTCTCTGCCGTGTTGTGTTTCCAGCAGATGTCCGGGAAGTTGAAGTCCCCCACGAGAACAAGGGCTAGCGATCGAGAGACTTCTGCCAGCCGCTTGTAGAACGCTTCATCCTCCCCTTCATCCTGGTTGGGTGGTCTATAACAGACTCCCAGCAGGATATCTGCCTCGTTGGCCTTCCCCCTCATCCTTACCCATAAACACTCAACCGTATCATCATCACAATCGTTGAGCTCTAGACAATCGAAACACTCCCTAACATACAGGGCCACCCCACCGTCTCTCCTTCCTCGCCTGTCCCTTCTGAAGAGTCTATAGCCATCCATTGCAGCACTCCAATCATGAGAGTCACCCCACCATGTTTCTGTGATGGCGACTAGGTCGTATCTCTCCTGCTGCACCATGGCTTCCAGCTCCTCCTGTTTGCCGCCCATGCTGCGTGCATTGGTGTAGATGCACTTGAGCTGGGCTATCGATCTCACCCCCAGCATCGGCATGCCACCCCTAGGCTCATCTCTAGTGAGCCTGGTTTTATCCCCTTCCCCCTTCAAACCTAGTTTAAAGCCCTCTCGATGAGCCCCGCCAATTCATGAGCGAGAATCCTTTTCCCCCTGTGAGACAGCTGAACTCCATCTGTCACCAGCAGGCCCGGTGCTGTGTAAACCTCCCCATGATCAAAAAAGCCAAAATTCCTCCGATGGCACCAGCCCCTGAGCCACGTGTTGATCAGGTGTGTTTTCCTGTTCCTTTCAGTATCCTTCCCTGCCACTGTAGGGATTGAGGAAAACACTACCTGTGCTCCCGATCCTTCAACCAGTCGCCCCAGTGCCCTGAAGTCCCTTTTGATCGCGGCAGGACTTCTCTCCGGAACCTCATCACTGCCAGCCTGTATAACCAACAGCGGGTAGTAGTCGGAAGACCGTACCAGACCAGGGAGCTTCCTCGTAATGTCTCTGACCCGGGCCCCAGGGAGGCAGCAGACTTCCCTGTGGGACGGGTCCGGTCGGCATCCCGGGTCGCCTCCCCGAACCGCAGCGGTTAAACCCCCCCGAGCGGGGACTGCCCCAGCCGTTTGCAAAGCCGCAGCGTAGCCCTTGCGTTTCCACCTCATTGCGTTTTCTGCCTCGCCCCGCGTCCTCGGGGGCAGCAGCGGGGCAGGTCCGCGCTTTTTTGCATGGGGGGGGGGGGGGGGGGCAGCAGGGAGGCGACGGGCTTCTAGCTTCTCCCGAACCCAGGTGCCGGCTCCTGGGAAGGGGCGGCCGCGCCCGCTCCACCCCCAGGGACCTCGCCGCTGCTTCCTTCTCCTCCTGCCCGCCAGGTTGCGGGGTGGGCGGCGGCCCCTCCTGTTTCCTCCACGTCATAGGGTGCCATGTCGCATACATGTCCGTGCACACACACACGCACACGCCTCCAAGCAGAGGTGCGCGTTCTGCCCGCAGCTGCCGGCCCGGGACGGCCGTGCTCCATTCCTCCGCGGTGAGTGCGCTGCGAGCGGACACGTCCCCCCGGGCTGCCGTGGGACAGTGGCAACGGGGGAGTCCGACTCAGCTCCGCCCGGCCCAGTGGCCGCGGGTGAGGCACGCTGGGCACAGCCTCAACTTTTTGCGCGGAACGGCGCGCTGGGGCCGCAGCAGCTTCCGCCTCCTCTCGGTGGTTCTGCCACGGACGCAAAATTAGAGGCTTAGCCGCGGCGGTAGAGTTGGGAGAGGAAGCGGGAGGAAGAAGGGGCGGCGGCTGCGTGGCTCCGCGGGGCCGGGCAACGCTGTGCGAGGCTGGTGGCGGCAGCGGGTCGGATGGAGAAGCGCCGGTGCTGCCGAGGAGCTCCGATAAGAAGGCGCTGTGTGCCTTAAAAGTTAATTACGGGGGGATTTTACGGTTCGGGAACAAAATGACGCAGCCGTTAACAGGCTGCAGATGTTTGAAGTTAGGGCACACACGTGCCTACAGCCTGGTTTGCAGTAGGTGTGCCCAGCTGTTGCAGCCACATAAGCTTTTCTTGACTAGCGACAGTTACACCAACTTAACATGTGGTTTGGTAACAGGAACCAGGTTTGTTGTGAAGTTGGCTGAAGTCTCTTGTGTTTTGTCATCTCTCACTAAATTGCTAAAAATGTATGTGTTGGTCTGTGTCCTGGTTTCGGCAGGGATACAGTTAATTTCCGTCCTAGTAGCTGGTACAATGCTGTGTTTTGGATTTAGGATGAGAACAAGGTTGATAACGCACCGATGTTTTAGTTGTTGCTAGTTAATGCTTACACTAGCCAAGGACTTTTTAGTTTTCCATGCTCTACCGACTGAGAAGGCTGGAGGTGCACAAGAAGCTGGGAGGGGGCACAGCCTAACTGGCCAAAGGGACATTCCATACCATGTGACGTCATGCTCAGTACATAAACTGGGCAAAGCTGGCCAGGGTGACTGCTGCTCGGGGACTGGCTGGGCATCGGTCGGCGGGTGGTGAGCAATTGTACTGTGCATCACTTGCTTTTGTGTATTATTATTATTATTATTTTATTTCAATTATTAAACTGTTTTTATCTCAACCCATGAGTTTTTCTCACTTGTGCTCTTTCCCAATTCTCTCCCCTATCCCACCGGGGGTGGGGGGGAGTGAGCGAGCAGCTGCGTGGTGCTTAGTTGCCAACAAAGGTTAAAACACGACAGTCCTTTCTGGTGCTCAGTTGCTGACTGAGGTTAAACCACAACAGTCTTTTTGGCACCGAATGCGGGGCACAAATGGTTTGAGATAATAACAGATTAACCGGAGTGTATTAAGGAACTTGTATCTGTTAATAGTTGTGGGTCACAAGGTTGGTTTCTCTGTTCTCGATATTGATTTGTATAATCTGCATCATGCTCCTTTTTTTGCTGTACATGTTAAAGATTGGTGTTGGTTTTTAGAACATAGACCTTGGCGTTAGTGTGGTATGTAAGCTTCGCAATGAAGCCGTTACTGTACCACGGATACCATTTTGTGGAGAGAACTAGCAATTACAGTGACTTTTCTGAGAGTTTTTTTACGGAGGAAATACAGAATGGCAGCGTCACTACCTTCTTCTATGATGTTTCCTCCTTCATTACTGTAACTTTTCAGTATTTTGAAGAGCCTTGGGTAGTTAAGATACTTCTATTGGTACTTCTTGGGAATATTGTTTTGATTTTGTCTAAAGTTGGTAAGCAATTTAAGAATATCTTCCAGAGATCTGCCCCAAGGCTGAACAGTTATGAGTGGCAGGGTGTGTGGGGCAATATGGGCAAGTACCTAGGCCAATGGGCACCCCCAGTGTTTTGGAACTTCACCCCTGAGCAAGTGCAGAATCCTGAAGAGTTAGTAGAATATTTGGACAAAGTATGCCGTCACCCTGGCAACTCCAGAGAGATGCAGATCATTGCAACGTGCTGGGGCCTGGCCCATGCCTACCGAGCCCTGTTCAACACCATTCAGTACCCTCAAAGGGAAGAGAAGGTCTCTGGATCTGACGGTAAAACGACACACCCTGCGGCCACTCCGACCCCAGCGACACGCTCTGAGGCCACTCAGACCCCAGCAAAATGCTCTGCGGCTACTCAGACCCCAGCAACAGGCCCTGCTGCCACTCCGACCCCAGTGACATGCTCTGCAGCCACTACGACCCCGGCAACAGGCCCTGCGGCCACTCCGACCCCAGTGACATGCTCTGCGGCCACTACGACCCTGGCAACGGGCCCTGCGGCCACTCAGACCCTGGTGACATGCACTGCGGCTACTCAGACCCCGGCGACACGTCCTGTGGCTGAACCAAAGAACCAGCCTGTGCCGGTATCAGTCGCCCCTGTACACAAGAAGAAATTTTGGAAGTGGAAGTCGGCTCATTTAGTAAGGGACGAAGAAACTTCTAGAAGGGAGCCAGAGGAAGAAGTGTACGAGGCAGACTACCCTGGAGAAGGGCCATCACGAGAAGAGGAGGAGGAGAGCCGGCCGCTGTTCGGGGAGGAAGAAGAGGAAGAACTCATAAATGAGGCAGTGACCACCCGATCCCTATCCTTGAGTGAGCTGCGAGATATACGAAAAGATTTCAGCCATCGTCCAGGCGAGCATATTGTCACCTGGCTGCTCCGATGCTGGGATAATGGGGCCAGTAGCCTAGAATTAGAGGGTGAAGAAGCCAAGCAGCTGGGATCCCTTTCTAGGGAAGGGGGCATTGACAAGGCGATTGGAAAAGGGACACGAATCCTCAGCCTTTGGAGGCGACTCTTGTCAAGCGTGAAGGAAAGGTATCCCTTCAAGGAAGATGTCATATGGCGCCCAGGCAAGTGGACCACCATGGAGAAGGGTATCCAGTTTCTGAGAGAATTAGCTGTGCTGGAGGTGATTTATGATGACCTGAACAACGAACAACTATCTAAAGATCCAGATGAAGTCAAGTGCACACGACCCATGTGGCGGAAGTTTATAAGGAGCTCACCATCGTCATACGCCAATTCATTGGCAGTGATGACCTGGAAAGATGGAGAGGAACAAACAGTGGATGAATTGGCTAGTCAACTCTGGCAATATGAGGAAAGTCTCTCTTCCTCCCTCGTCTCGGCTGTGGAGAAACTGTCCCAGAAGGTCCAGCAACTTGTAGAAGATAGGTCCTACCCCCCACCTGTACGGACCAGTATCTCGGCTGTTAGGAGTCAGCGTTCTTTTGCTCAAGAGAGAGGATATAAAGGGTACTCACCACGGGGCACCCTATGGTTTTACCTGCGTGACCACGGAGAGGACATGAGGAAGTGGGATGGAAAACCTACCTCAGCCCTAGGGGCACGGGTATGTGAATTGCAAGGGAAAACAATCACAGAAAGAGGTTCTTCCAGGAAAATTGCTGCTCCAGTTTCCAGCGGGCAGTTCCCCAGACAGAGTAGAAGGGCTGATCTTACTCCTGATCTTAATGAAGAAACTTCTGACTCGTATGTACAAGAAGTGAGAAACAAGTACTGCGATGAGGATTAGAGGGGCCCTGCCTCCAGCCAGGGGGAGGAAAGGGACAACCGGGTTTACTGGACTGTGTGGATTCGGTGGCCTGGCACATCAGACCCACAGAAGTATAAGGCTCTAGTAGACACCGGTGCACAGTGTACCCTAATGCCATCAAGCTATATAGGAGCAGAATACATCTGTATTTCTGGAGTGACAGGGGGATCCCAACAGCTAACTGTATTGGAAGCTGAAGTGAGCCTAACTGGGAATGGGTGGCAAAAGCACCCCATTGTGACTGGCCCAGAGGCTCCGAGCATCCTTGGCATAGACTACCTCAGGAGAGGGTATTTCAAGGACCCAAAAGGGTACCGGTGGGCTTTTGGTATAGCTGCCTTGGAGACGGAGGGAATTAAACAGCTGTCCACCTTGCCTGGTCTCTCGGAGGACCCCTCTGTTGTGGGGTTGCTGAAGGTCGAAGACCAACAAGTGCCAATCGCTACCACCACTGTACACCGGCGGCAATATCGCACCAACCGAGACTCCTTGATTCCCATTCATGAGCTAATTCGTCAACTGGAGAGCCAAGGAGTGATCAGCAAGACTCGTTCACCCTTTAACAGTCCCATATGGCCAGTGCGGAAGTCTAATGGAGAGTGGAGACTAACAGTAGACTATCGTGGCCTAAATGAAGTCACGCCACCGCTGAGTGCTGCTGTGCCGGACATGCTAGAACTTCAATACGAACTGGAGTCAAAGGCAGCCAAGTGGTATGCCACAATTGATATTGCTAATGCGTTCTTCTCAATCCCTTTGGCAGCAGAGTGCAGGCCACAATTCGCTTTCACTTGGAGGGGCGTCCAGTACACCTGGAACCGACTGCCCCAGGGGTGGAAACACAGCCCCACCATTTGCCATGGACTGATCCAGACTGCACTGGAACAGGGTGAGGCTCCAGAACACCTGCAATCCATTCATGACATCATCGTGTGGGGCAAGACAGCAGGAGAAGTTTTTGAAAAAGGGAAGGAAATAGTCCAAATCCTGCTGAAGGGCGGTTTTGCCATAAAACAAAGTAAGGTCAAGGGGCCTGCACAGGAGATCCAGGTTTTAGGAATAAAATGGCAAGATGGACATCGTCAGATCCCCATGGATGTGATCAACAAAATAACAGCCATGTCTCCACCAAATAGCAAAAAGCAAACAGAAGTTTTCTTAGGCGTTGTGGGTTTTTGGAGAATGCATATTCCAAATTATAGTCTGATTGTAAACCCTCTCTATCAAGTGACCCGGAAGAAGAACGATTTCAAATGGGGCCCTGAGCAACGCCAAGCTTTTGAACAAATTAAAGAGGGGATAGTTCATGCAGTAGCCCTGGGGCCAGTCCGGGCAGGACAAGATGTCAAAAATGTGCTCTACACCGCAGCCGGGGAGAACGGCCTTACCTGGAGCCTCTGGCAGAAAGCACCAGGGGAGACTCGAGGTCGACCCCTAGGGTTTTGGAGTCGGGGATACAGAGGATCCGAGGCCCGCTATACTCCAACTGAAAAAGAGATATTAGCAGCATATGAAGGGATTCGAGCTGCTTCAGAAGTGATCGGCACTGAAGCACAGCTCCTCCTGGCACCCCGACTGCCGGTGCTGGGCTGGATGTTCAAAGGGAGGATTCCCTGTATACATCACGCAACTGATGCTACGTGGAGGAAGTGGGTCGCACTGATCACACAACGGGCTCGAATAGGAAACCCCAGTCGCCCAGGAATCCTGGAAGTGATCATGGATTGGCCAGAAGGCAAAGATTTTGGAATATCGCCAGAGGAGGAGGTGACGCGTGCTGAGGAGGCCCCAATGTATAATGAACTACCAGAAAATGAGAAGCAATATGCCCTGTTCACTGATGGGTCCTGTCGTATTGTGGGAAGGCATCGGAGGTGGAAAGCTGCTGTATGGAGTCCTATACGACAAGTTGTAGAAACTGCTGAAGGGGAAGGTGAATCGAGCCAATTTGCAGAAGTCAAGGCCATCCGGCTGGCTTTAGACATTGCTGACCAAGAAAAGTGGCCAGTGCTCTATCTCTATACTGACTCATGGATGGTGGCAAATGCCCTGTGGGGGTGGTTGCAGCAATGGAAGCAGAGCAACTGGCAGCGCAGAGGCAAACCCATCTGGGCTGCCGCACTGTGGCAAGATATTGCTGCCCGGGTGGAGAACCTGGCTGTAAAAGTCCGTCACGTAGATGCTCACGTACCCAAGAGTCGGGCCACTGAAGAACATCAGAACAACCAGCAGGTGGATCAGGCTGCTAAGATTGAAGTGGCTCAGGTGGATCTGGACTGGCAGCATAAGGGTGAATTATTTATAGCTCGGTGGGCCCATGACACCTCAGGCCACCAAGGAAGAGATGCAACATACAGATGGGCTCGTGATCGAGGGGTGGACTTGACCGTGGACACTATTGCGCAGGTTATCCATGAATGCGAAACATGCGCTGCAATCAAGCAAGCCAAGCGGTTAAAGCCTCTTTGGTATGGAGGACGATGGCTGAAATATAAATATGGGGAGGCCTGGCAGATCGATTATATCACACTCCCACAAACCCGCCAAGGCAAGCGCCACATGCTTACAATGGTGGAGGCAACCACCGGATGGCTGGAAACATATCCCGTGCCCCATGCCACTGCCCGGAACACTATCCTGGGCCTTGAAAAGCAAGTCCTGTGGCGACATGGCACCCCAGAAAGAATTGAGTCAGACAACGGGACTCATTTCCGAAACAACCACATAGACACCTGGGCCAAAGAGCACGGCATTGAGTGGGTATATCACATCCCCTATCATGCACCAGCCTCCGGGAAAATCGAACGATACAATGGACTGTTAAAGACTACGCTGAGAGCAATGGGTGCTGGGATGTTCAAACATTGGGATACGCATTTAGCAAAGGCCACGTGGTTAGACAACACGAGGGGATCTGCCAATCGAGCAAGCCCTGCCCAGTCAGAACTTTTACGTACTGTAGATGGGAATAAAGTCCCTGTAGTGCACATAAAGAATATGCTGGGGAAAACAGTTTGGGTTATTCCTGCCTCGGGCAAAGGCAGACCCATCCGTGGGATTGCTTTTGCTCAATGACCTGGGTGCACTTGGTGGATAATGCGGAAGGATGGGGAAGTCCGATGTGTACCTCAAGGGGATTTGATTTTGGGTGAAAATAGCCAATGATCTGAATTATGTGATGTTAAGTACTAATTATAGTTATAGTAGTTATACTAATAATACACATAATATTATATGCCATACTAATGTTATTACAATAAGAATCACCCAGACTAATGAAGAATAACTTCAGTGAAACCGAGCAAAGCACAGTGATGATGGTTCCAGAACTGACTTCAACATGAAACAATCCAACACCACATACCATCTCCATTCTTCCTGCCCTGAAAGATTATTATGACAGATGGAGCCCGAAGTCATGGACTAAATGAACTCACCGAACGTTTTAGAGGGATGGCCCTCAGACTAAGGGAATGATATCTCTGTGTGTGTGTATGTATATATATATATAAAAAAAAAAAAAAAGGGGGTGGTAATTAATGAAAATGTACTGGAAAATATGAGACTTGTGCATGACGTAGATGGTATAGAATAAGGGGTGGATATTGTCCTGGTTTCGGGAGGGATAGAGTTAATTTCCTTCCTAGTAGCTGGTACAGTGCTGTGTTTTGGATTTAGGATGAGAACAAATTTGATAACACACTGATGTTTTAGTTGTTGCTGAGCAGTGCTTACACTAAGTCAAGGACTTTTCAGCTTCTCATACTGCCCTGCCAGCAAGGAGGCTGGAGGTGCACAAGAAGCTTGGAGGGGACACAGCCAGGACAGCTGACCCAAACTGGCCAAAGGGATATTCCATACCATATAGCGTCATGCTGAACAAAAAAAAAGGGGGCAGTTGGCCGGGGGGGCGGGACGCTGCTTGGGAACTGGCTGGGCATCGGTCGGCAGGTGGTGAGCAATTGCATTGTGCATCACTTGTCTTGTATATTCTTTTATCATTATTATTACTTTCCCTTCCTTTTCTGTCCTATTAAATTGTCTTTATCTCAAGCCATGGGTTTTACGTTTTTTCCGATTCTGTCCCCCATCCCACTGGGGGGAGTGAGTGAACGGCTGTGTGGTGTTTAGCTGCCTGCCGGGTTAAACCATGACAACCATACATACTACAAGATTGTTATCTTGGTAAGCAGAACTATAACTAGTAACTATATTTGAGAAAACATGAACATGGCTGGCTGTTCATCTGTTCAGCAGAGAAACACAACTCCTACAAGCTATAACCTGTGTAACTTTTCAATTCATATCAAAGGGCAGTTCAACCTGGGTTTTTTGATACATAAATGTGAATACAATCTACTATACAATCTATGTTTTGTAAACTGGCATTTAAGATGCTCAGTCTATTTGCTTCTATTAAAAGAAAAAAAAAAGCAGGATAACAAAGCACTTTCTGCAGAAGATTCCCAACTCCAGGGTTTACTTAACGCTTTGCACTGTAGCTGCAGGGCCTATGTATAAACTTGCAGAAGCATGAAGAACTGCTTTATAGTGTGGATTCACTTTCAGTTTACCATGGCCAACAGATTTAGACACTTCACCTCCAATTTGCTTCTTACTGTCTCCCACAGCAGATCTGACTCAGCACTGTTACCTACTTCAGTGCAAAGCGTTACCTTGACATTGGGCATGGTGGGGGATTGAGCTGACCACTCTGACTTTGCACTGTGGTCGATCAGGGTCATCCCTCCATGGTGGTAGAGGCAAAAATGCTAGGTCAAAGTGCAGTAAGTACTGTTCAAATTGTACTAATATTATGGATAGGGTTTAATGAGCAATCAACATAAAAATGTAATACCAGAAATACAAAGTTACAAGCTCAGTGAACTCTACAAAGATCAGAGCATCTTCAGGAACATTTCCACTCTTCCCTTTAAATTAGACTACATGAGATTATTCAACAATGCTGTTGTATCATATTTCTTCATCTAAATCCAGAAGACTTTTGTCTATGCTGTTATTTTGTGGAGACATTTAACTGAATACTTCAAATGACATGGAGTTATTTTGTTGACTACATCAAAATAACAAAATGTTTCTAATGTGGACACAGGAGAGTAGAACATACTGATCTCCGAAAAACTTCATTATTGGGCCATTTAGATCAATCCAACCCATCAGCAGAGTCATCGGTTTTCCCCAGCACTCTTTCCCTCCCCCACACAAATCAATTCCATGCCACCTCTTTCTTTTTCCTTGTGTATCCATTTTATAGCCCCTGCCCCCACCATTAGTTTTTTTAGCCAGTTAAAAAAAAATCTTACTCTTTAATTCTCTGGTAACAGGGAGCCTGTCAGCTGCTTCTCTTTCAGCACATAGCAATGTTTTCACAACTTCTGTTTGTGGCAAGGATGAGGGTTTTGGCTGCATATTGCTCAGGTCAAAGCTCCCAAGAGGCTGAGAAATGGAGACAGTACCAGGACTCTGATGGTGCTGGTTGTGGTTGTTGGGGTCCTTCATGATAAAATTCTTTCCTGAGAGTGTAAAAAGATCAAGACAACTTTGTTCTATGAACAAACAGTATTGTTTAATGCTGGTGGTTTAATGGTTTAATGCACAAAGCAGTTATGCTTTTTATCTTTCTTAAAGGTAAATGCTGAAATTTTCATTTAGCCTGACATCATCTAACACGTGTAAGGGCAGACTTTCCTCTGCTCCTTTACCAGCCCAGCTGTAGCCGCTGTAGGATGATTGGGGCATTCTCTTTTTTTTTTTAATATATGACTTCCTTGGCAAAATTAAATTAGATGCCATACAAATTTAACTTGAAAAGTAGCCTACTAGTTCTTCTAATCTTTACAGGTGGCTAATGATTAATAAAGGCAGTCAGGGATTGCCAGAACACAAGAACTGCACTAGTCATGCCATTTTCCAAAGACCATCTTCCTGAAACAGCAATCTGCAAAATGAATGTACATATCATGCTTAGTGTAACAACTGGATATTCTTTTATTTTAAGCCACTTCACTGGAATTTCAATGTGAAATATCTGACATCAACATCTGCTCTGCAATGGACATCTGCTCTTCAGCTGACATCTGCTTCTGAATCCTTGTTTATTCTTGGCCATTTTTGGTAAACATTATGTCATCATTACATGTATCAGAAAGCACAGAGGAATAAATTCCAAGCCATATAATCACTGTTTCTTCTGCTTTCCTACATACAGACAGTCTAGAAGCATTGTTTATTTTCTTAATGCTTAGTTCTCACTCAGACTTGAATACAGTAATTCCTGCTTTCTACTAGCATGATCCTAGAAGAGACTAAAGGCTCAAACTCAAAGAAGGGACATAAAGTGAAATTTAGTTAGGATTTAGATGACTGATTCCAAAATTGCAATCTTTAAAGCTTCTGTTAAATACCTGCCTTGGTCTGGGACTGCTTTACTTAATGGGCTCTTCAAGTTTTTTGCATTAACATTCCTCAGGTGCCTAAAATTCTGCTGCTATACAAACCTGGAAACACCTTAATCTCAACAGAGTTGAAAAGCTGGGACCTTTCTTATGCTGACAGCAGCTACAGAATAGCAACTCCTTCACCTGTCTTGCCTAAGGACCTTGATTTGGTAGAGGTTCTTAGGACATGCTTCCTAAATTGGGCTCTATACAAAATTCAGTGGTAGCTACTTCTTTCTGTTAAAAGATGGCTAGATACAGCCACTGCCTGTATAATTTTCTTCCCACTTCCCCATCCTCTTCATACAGTAGCTCAATGAACACTGAGCTAAGGTACAAGAAGCTGGAAGGAGTGGGGGGGAGGGCTATTTAAAATAGCATTCTCCTCCTAAAACGCTCAAATTATCAGGCCCCAGTCTTCTTTTTTAATGATGCTCTGGAATGCATAGAAAAAAATTAAATTCATTAATACAGAAAGAAAAAAGAGAAGATCGATTCTTTAAAAAAAGCAGGATAAACTTCTACTATAAAATACACACAGGCTGTAAGTATATTAGAAAATAAAAGAGTGCCTGGGAATGTCCCCAGGCAAGCGGCACAGAATAGCTCACATCCACACTAGCAAACTTTCCTGTGCTTTTGAGCAGGCTGGCTGCAGGCTAAGTGCACCTTGGGAACAGCCCTTGGAACAAGCTAACTCCCGAACCAGGCCTGGAAACCGTTTGGGAGCTGCCCAATGCCCACAACTGTTCTCAAAATACAACGGCACAGGTTAATCATCTTCTGGAACGTTTTAAGGCACTGTTTAATTTCCTAGTATATATCTGGCCATATAGTATCTGAAATGGAACTGAAACCAAGAACACTTTGGCTTTCCCTCCCTCAGTTTCTCACCTAGGGCTAATGATTAAGCATTACTGTGATCTTAAATTACACACGAGAACAAAAGTTCTTTACATACTCTTTCCTAGATTACCCTGGGCTATATGTGAAAAACAGGGAAAAAAACCACTTACTGATCATCAGGCTGATTTCTGTTTGTCAAGTAAGAGTATTCTTTGAAGAAATGGATTTCTCTGTTTTAGAAGTTACAATATTTTTCATAAATTGTCCACAAGAGGAATCATTTACAAGAACTAGTGAAATATTCAAAAGCCTATAAAAAAGTTAGGAGACTAAATCCATTTTTAAGTCACTTACACCTGATATAAACTTAAGTTACTGAAGCAGGGCAATGTAAACTCATCATCTGGATGCTCTTAGCCTGAAGCAAATACCAGTAGAACATGGTAGTTTGAATATCAAATTAGTTATTTTAAATTAATATATTTTAATTTACTTTTAGTATGTTAAGAACGGACCAAGCCTGGTATCCCAGTTCACGTGAGGTGCAGTGTCTCATCAAATTTAACAGAACCAATCACAAAAGCCCAAAAGTTTTTTTGACTCCCAAGTGTAACTGGCTGTCAAAGGGACTCGGGTTTCCCTGGGAACATATTATTTATCAAAATTAGGCTGAAGTTCTTAAGTCTGCTGGGCAGTTCTGAAAAAATTGTTCAATGTCATTTTGTCATATCAATGCACTCTGTTTCATATGACTGTTTATTTTTAGAGAATAAAATATCCCCCTAGTTATTACTGTTGCTTGGGTATACCGGGATTTCCACCAAAACAGATTATTTAATGTGATTTTAAGATGTACATGCGATTAAAAGTTATGCTACTGTATCTGAGTTTCCAACAGAATATAAAAGTAATAAATTAGCTTTTTAAAAACTTTACTTTCTCTATTAAATATTTTTATGTAAAATTTTACATAAATATTTTTTACATAGCAACCAAGTCATTAGTAATTATTCTCTTCACGCAATCACTTTTTGGAAAAAAAGAAACACGTACTTCTTTAGAGATCATGTATAAGTTCTGGCACTATTTATTTTTCAAGGCCAGGATCTGTGACAAGCATGTAGCCCAGAAAAAAATCAGAAAGCAATAGAGGAATTTTGGAATTTAAGCTCTTTAGAAATAACTTTCTGCTGCTTTCAGTCATGGTGAATATTAGATTTTAAGTGGTACATACCCAAAGGCTCTCTTTCTTGTGATGGTAATTCCAGGTCATTAGAAACAGACACTTCTTCAACAAGAAATTTTGACAACTGTGTCCCAAGATATGTAACCTGTACAAACAAATGTAAATGGATAACTGGTCATTTTAATTAGTATTTATTCTGATAGGTGTAAAAATTTCACTTTTCTTATAAAATGGAGTTTATGCACTTAACAGTCTAATCTGTGTCTGTCAAGATCAAGTAGAAATTCTGCTAATTTGAATTCTGAATGAAAAAACATAATATAACATATCTGCAAAGCCCTCTAAACTCTACCAGTATTTTTGCAACATTTGCCCCTGACACCCTGACATTTCAGTAACTTGCTCCTTTTTATTCTCTTAAGTACTTTTCAGCTTTTTCTGTCAGTCTCTTAATCATCTTTAAAACTACTCTTTCAAAGCACTGATAGCTTACAGAGTGGGCATTCCACAGTCTCTCAACACTTGTGACTAGTTCATCGCTGTACAGCTACAGCTATGTAACTCTTTCTTTGCTGCTTGTTAAGAGTAAGAAGACTTTTTAAAATTTAGGCTTGTACCCTCTTTTGCTTTAAGAACAGCAAGGAGATCGAGGTTTATGATATTTGTTATTCCCATTTATTATTACTATTTTGGGGAGTAAAATAAGGCCTACCTTATTCCACGCATATTTCCACGTCACAGAAGTATCACTTCCTAGTAGGTCTTTAACCCGCTGAACTGGATTCTGAAGTATTTGTCTCTTACTGGTTCTGATCTTGCCGTTCTTTAAGAGCGTGGCTTTATGACTAAATTCCTAACAAAGAAAAATTAAGAAATCATTTTCAACTCATAAATTAACAAATCTGAATTAACATCCTTAAAACATGAAAAAATTATGAAGGACTGTATAACTGAAAAGTTGGAGCTAATTCTGTTTTTCTCTGAAAAAAATTAAAGAATTCAATGCCACTATCATAAACTGTAATATGTAAGATAAGAGGATTTATTCCACCGGAATAAGATGTTTTAGCCACACAGATACCACTGTCAGAGGACAAATCTCCCTATGTGTGTTTATCAGAACTGTATTTGCATCTTAGTTCCTCTTAGAGATAACAGAGCTGTAAATAAATTAATTTGCAACAGTGAACTCAGGAACTCACAGGAGACAAGTCTGTGCACCAAGAAACTGTTACTCAAACCCAATCTGTCTTACACATGTGGAACAAATGCATGTCACAATGTAATTCCAGCAATGATTCAAAGATTAAACATATCTGCATAAAAACTTCACTTACGTGAAGGGACATTAAAATCAGGATTCCCAATAGTTGCAACAATTATTAAGCATAATCACTTAAATGTTTTAGGAGGAACCTGGCAGCCTTATCTTATGCAAAATTAAGTATAAAAGAATTTATTGTTACTGCCTCTTTGATAACACTAATACAGCCCAGTTCTGCAAACATATATGCACCTCCAGAAGCACGGCTTATAGTTGTTTACAGTTCAGTAAATTATGGTTTTGTTATACTCAGGCTAACACAGCTAACTAATGCAAAAATTAGTTGTTGATAAACTATGTTAGAACTTAGTAAGTTTGCTTAACATGCATGAGGTTAAACAATCAGAATAAGAGAATGATCCACCAGCAAATATTGAACCATCTCCTACCATATGCACTGGCTTGGCTCTGTGTCTATAAGAATCTAAACTAAGATGTTTAACCCAAACATTTTGATGAACATTAAATCCAGTTCACAGTTTCATAGCTTGGGTTTACAGCATTCAAAAACTGCATTCTGCCTGGCCAAAGCTAACCTTAAGTAAGGACTCTATACTAGCTGTATGTTGTTAGAAAGTAGATATCTATAATGATAAAGAAGGAAACTTTATCAGTGCAATGCAGTGCAACAGATATTGGCCTCTAAACTTCAATCTCTACAGCACTGTCTTCCAAGACATAAATGAGTGCCATTTTCATTCTAGTAAAAATCACTGACTTCTGTACACCCCAAACATGAACATTTCAATACAGGGTTATAATTCCTTAAGATCCACATGCATCAAGCTGGTATCACAGATAACAGTCTTGAGAGATAACAGTAAGCATACTGAAGTCTTCATCCTTCCATTTAGTCATCTTGGGGTTTGGAGAAACATTACATGTCCTTTAAGGAAAAGAAGCACGTGTACACACCTATGACATGACCCAGCACAGAGGTTGTGACTTACACTGTCTTATGTTACAAGACACAAGACCATATGAAATGGCTGCTCTCAGCAGAAAAGCATTCCCGAGAAGATTATAGGTGCAGAAAAAGGAGTCTTTTCTACATTAACCACACCTGGTAAGTTGGCTGAAAAGAACCTTTCGTGTTTTAATCAATATGTTCCTCTGGAAATTAACTAGCTCACAGCTGGGAATTCAGTCAATAATTCCATCATTTGCTCAATACCAAGCCAGTCCCCTAGCAGCTGCCTTGCAAATCTGCTCTGTATTTGGAGGCACAGGGGCATGTTTTTGTATTAAAAGAGGCTGATTTTTTTTTAAATGTGGTTCATACCAGACTGTAAACTATAGAACCAGTTGGCATGTAAGCAAGCAATTTTTCATATATTCATGTCTACCATGGCACTATGAAATCCTTGATGTCACATTTCTTTATTTGAGGGACTTGATAGTTGCTTCCAAGAATCACATTGTCATGAAAACCTTAACATTCCCCCTCCTCCCAATATAAAATCAGGTATTATACAATGTAGACGAACCAACAATTCCACTTTGGTTGTAGCAATAGGAAATGTTAACACACTGATAATGCAAAGTTAAACACAAATTTTACATATGCAGTATTCTGGGTGTTAAAATTATGGGCTGACAGAAGACATCATCCATAGCATTTTCCTTTAAAACTCATAAAAGATTATCTGTAACCAATGAATAAAAATTTTCAATACTAAGTGCTGAGGATGCAGACTAAACCATGAGAGCTGCTGTTTCTCCATTTTAGTGTTTTGGGTTTTTTCATTATTTGCTAATATTAACATTATTATATCTCAACAATTACCTGCAGTTTGAATTCTAAAACATTTTCTCCTGGCTTAATCCTTCCCGATTCAAGTAGATCTATCAACTGAAGCTTTTTCCTATTTTTTCTTCTGTACCTCACTTGGTTTTGTTCACATTCCTGATTACTATAGCTCTGGGAAGATTTCTCACTGAGGTTTACTAGGTAATCTGTATTTGAGATAAGATTTGTAAGCACTGAGTTGGCATTAAATGAGTTCTCACTGTTCCAAAAGATCATTTGCTGCAGAGTATTAGGAAAGTTCTCTGTAGATATTGACAAAATTACTTGCTGCTGCTGGAAAGCTTCTTTCTTATTTACATATCTGTGTAGATCCTCATCTGTAAGAACCTGCTGGCAGTCACTGCCTGGCTGACAGACATTGTTATTGACACCAGTGTTTCGGGCTTCTGAAATATTTAATGTGTTGGTCACTGAGGTGGGATTTAAAGACTTGTTTCCTTGTTCTGTGATTGCTACACAATCAATGTCTTTTTGCTGTGAGCACTTTGTTTTAGCAGTGGAAACAGTAGGTTCTGAAGGCAATGTCACCACTTCTACAGCATTTGTCAGCTTTGACATGTTATTGAAGGGATATTCTCTTACCCTGTTTTCGGATGCCAAAGCATGATCAGAAGCCTCTTTGCTTCTAATTGCTTCTTTATTTGCTCCTGTCTCAGCCAAGCAGATGTGTGGATGTTGGCTGCATTCCTGAGCTGAAAATCTATTTTCTAAAGAGAGATGTGCTTCTACTCTGTTTCCATTAGGCATGCTAGCACCAAGCCCCATACTAAATGTAACTACATCAGGACACATGATTTCATCAGCAGTTAAACTTTGTCCTTTATCATTTCCATAGGAAATAACTAAGTTTGAGATTTGCTTCTCTGAATGTGTTGCACCGAACACTTGCTTTGTTTTTCTGTAATTTTGTATTTTCTGGACTAATTCCTTCTGGGTTTGGGCAACAGTCAACAGGCTCTTTTGCCTAGAAGCAAGGTTAATTAATTGTTCCCTCAATGCTCCTTTTTTAAAAGATTCTACTGAAGTCCTATAGAAAATTTAAAAAAGTAATAATAAAGACACCAGAGTTACCGTGAACACAAAATAAAAACAGTTTAATAGATGTAACCCACTAAGAACATGAATATGTTTCAAAGGATTTTGCCAACATCTAAAATGTATAAAGTTTATAGTTCAAATCCCAGGTTTATGCAAAACAAACTGCAGAACCCCATCTAGAAACAGGATGCAAAGGAGCAAAACTACAGTAATAGCCTTGCCCGCCTATACCACCCTTAATTCACAGAATCAAAATTGGGTCTGTATTATCACTGGCTGGTCTTTTATCACCACAAATCACAATAGTTCATTGAATTCAATGCCTTTGCAGCTCTAATTTAGAGCCATAAAAGGTTCCAAATGAGCTCAGGATGAGCTACTAAAGGATGATACTATCAGAAATTTTTTACAGTGTTCACACCGCAAAACATTTTGTGAAGCCACAGCTGTAATAATACCAGATGACCATTAAGACAAGAGGACAGGACAGTTTAGGATGTGGTATGTGTCATGGTTTAACCCCAGTCGGCAACTAAGCCTCACACAGCCGCTCATTCACCCTCCCCCCCCCCGGTGGGATGGGGGAGAGAATCAGAAGAGCAAAAGTAAGAAAACTCATGGGTTGAGCTAAAACCAGTTTAATACTTGGAATAAAATAATAATAATAATAATATAAAAATTAAATTGTAATGGAAAGTAAAACAACGAGAGAGAGAGAGAGAGGAACAAAACCCAGGAAGGAAAAAAAAACAACAAGTGATGCAACCGCTCACCACCCGCCGACCGACGCCCAGTCAGTCCCTGGTCTCTGCTGGTCCCTGGTCCCTGCTCCCCGGCCAACTGCCCCTAGCTTATATACTGAGCATGACATCTGTCCTGGTTTTGGCTGGGATAGAGTTAATTTCCTTCCTAGTAGCTGGTACAGGGCTGTGTTTTGGATTTAGGATGAGAACAAAGTTGATAACACACCGATGTTTTAGTTGTTGCTAAGTAGTGCTTACACTAGTCAAGGACTTTTCAGCTTCCCATGCTCTACCGACTGAGAAGGCTGGAGGTGCACAAGAAGCTGGGAGGGGGCACAGTGTCGTGGTTTAACCTCAGTCGGCAACTGAGCACCACGCAGCCGCTCGCTCACTTCCCCCCCAGTAGTATGGGGAAGAGAATTGGAAGGGTAAAAGTGAGAAAACTCGTGGGTTGAGATAACAACAGTTTAATAGGGAAAGCAAAAGCCGCACACGCAAGCAAAGCAAAACAAAGGAATTCATTCACTACTTCCCATAGGCAGGCAGGTGTTTAGCCAGCTCCAGGAAAGCAGGGCTCCCTCACGCGTAACGGTTACTTGGGAAGACAAACACCACCGCTCCAAAACTTCCCCCACTTCCTTCTTCTTCCCCCAGCTTTATATACTGAGCATGACGTCGCATGGTATGGAATATCCCGTTGGCCAGTTTGGGTCAGCTGTCCTGGCTGTGCCCCCTCCCAGCTTCTTGTGCCCCTCCAGCCTAGCTCAGTCGGTAGAAGCTGGAAAGTCCTTCACTAGTGTAAACACTGCCTAGCAACAACTAAAACATCGGTGTGTTATCAACATTATTCTTGCCCTAAATCCAAAACACAGCACTGCACCAGCTACTAGGAAGGAAACTAACTCTATCCCTGCCGAAACCAGGACAGTATCCACCCCTTATTCCATACCATCTACGTCATGCTCAAGTCACATATTTTCCAGTACAAACTTATTAACCAGCCTTATGGAATGTCTGTAAAATGTCCAGAAATGTCCATGAAATATCCATTGAGTTCATTTAGTCCGTGACTTTGAGCTCCATCTGTTATGGTGGTCACTCAGGCCAGGAGAGGTGGTGTGTTGCATGGAGTTACTGGACACCAAAAACAGCTCAGGTCGGGTCACTGCTGCACTTGCACTGCTTCTTGTAAGGCTTGTCCTCCACTGGTTCGGGTGGTTCCTGCTAGAGTACTTTCTATAACATTAGTATGGCATATATTATTAGTAGTATATCTGTGTAGTATTAGTATAAGTATTATGACCATAATTAGTACTTAACATCACATAATTCAGATCATTGGCTATTCTCACCCAAAATCAAATCCCCTTGAGGTACACATCGGACTTCCCCATCCTTCCGCATTATCCACCAAGTGCACCCAGGTCCTTGAGCAAAAGCAATCCCACGGATGGGTTTGCCTTTGCCCGAGGCAGGAACAACCCAAACTGTTTTCCCCAACATATACTTTATGCGCACTACAGGGACTTTATTCCCATCTACAGTACGTAAAAGTTCCGACTGGGCAGGGCCAGCTCGATTGGCAGATCCCCGAGTGTTGTCTAACCACGTGGCCTTTGCTAAATGCGTATCCCAATGTTTGAATGTCCCGCCACCCATTGCTCTCAGTGTAGTCTTTAACAGTCCATTGTATCGTTCAATTTTCCCGGAGGCTGGTGCATGATAGGGGATGTGATAGACCCACTCAATGCCATGCTCTTTGGCCCAGGTGTCTATGAGGTTGTTTCAGAAATGAGTCCCGTTGTCTGACTCAATTCTTTCTGGGGTGCCATGTCACCATAGGACTTGCTTTTCAAGGCCCAGGATAGTGTTCCGGGCAGTGGCATGGGGCACGGGATATGTTTCCAGGCATCCGGTGGTTGCCTCCACCATTGTAAGCACATGGCGCTTGCCTTGGCGGGTTTGTGGGAGTGTGATATAATTGATCTGCCAGGCCTCCCCATATTGATATTTCAGCCATCGTCCTCCATACCAAAGAGGCTTTAACCGCTTGGCTTGCTTGATTGCAGCGCATGTTTCGCATTCATGGATAACCTGCGCAATAGCGTCCATGGTCAAGTCCACCCCTCGATCACGAGCCCATCTGTATGTTGCATCTCTTCCTTGATGGCCTGAGGTGTCATGGGCCCACCGAGCTATAAATAGTTCACCCTTATGTTGCCAGTCCAAATCCACCTGAGCCACTTCAATCTTAGCAGCCTGATCCACCTGCTGGTTGTTCTGATGTTCTTCAGTGGCCCGACTCTTAGGTATGTGAGCATCTACGTGACGGACTCTTACAACCAGGTTCTCCACCCGGGCAGCAATATCTTGCCACAGTGCGGCAGCCCAGATGGGTTTGCCTCTGCGCTGCCAGTTGCTCTGCTTCCATTGCTGCAACCACCCCCACAGGGCATTTGCCACCATCCATGAGTCAGTATAGAGAGAGAGCACTGGCCACTTTTCTCAATCAGCAATATCCAAAGCCAGCTGGATAGCCTTTACTTCTGCAAATTGGCTCGATTCACCTTCTCCTTCAGCAGTTTCTACAACTTGTCGCATAGGACTCCATACAGCAGCTTTCCACCTCCGATGCCTTCCCACAATACGACAGGACCCATCAGTGAACAGAGCATATTGCTTCTCATTTTCTGATAGTTTATTATACATTGGGGCCTCCTCAGCACGCGTCACCTCCTCCTCTGGAGATATTCCAAAATCTTTGCCCTCTGGCCAATCCATAATCACTTCCAGGATTCCTGGGCGACTGGGGTTTCCTATTCGAGCCCGTTGTGTGATTAGTGCAACCCACTTACTCCACGTAGCATCAGTTGCATGATGTGTACAGGGGACCCTCCCTCTGAACATCCAGCCCAGCACCGGCAGTCGGGGTGCCAGGAGGAGCTGTGCTTCAGTGCCAATTACTTCCGAAGCAGCTCGAACCCCTTCATATGCTGCCAATATCTCTTTTTCAGTTGGAGTATAGCGGGCCTCGGATCCTCTGTATCCCCGACTCCAAAACCCTAGGGGTCGACCTCGAGTCTCCCCACGTGCTTTCTGCCAGAGGCTCCAGGTAGGGCCGTTCTCCCCGGCTGCGGTGTAGAGCACATTTTTGACATCTTGTCCTGCCCGGACTAGCCCCAGGGCTACTGCATGAACTATCTCCTCTTTAATTTGTTCAAAAGCTTGTCGTTGCTCAGGGCCCCATTTGAAATCGTTCTTCTTTCGGGTCACTTGATAGAGAGGGTTTACAATCAGACTGTAATTTGGAATATGCATTCTCCAAAAACCCACGACGCCTAAGAAAGCTTGTGTTTCCTTTTTGCTATTTGGCGGAGACATAGCTGTTATTTTGTTGATCACATCCATTGGGATCTGACGACGTCCATCTTGCCATTTTATTCCTAAAAATTGGATCTCTTGTGCAGGCCCCTTGACCTTACTTTGTTTTATGGCGAAACCGGCCTGCAGCAGGATTTGGACTATTTCCTTCCCTTTTTCAAAAACTTCTTCTGCTGTGTTGCCCCACACAATGATATCATCAATGTATTGCAGGTGTTCTGGAGCTCCACCCTGTTCCAGTGCAGTCTGGATCAGTCCATGGCAAATGGTGGGGCTGTGTTTCCACCCCTGGGGCAGTCGGTTCCAGGTGTACTGGACGCCTCTCCAAGTGAAAGCAAACTGTGGCCTGCACTCTGCTGCCAAAGGGATCGAGAAAAACGCATTAGCAATATCAACTGTGGCATACCACTTGGCTGCCTTTGATTCCAATTCATATTGAAGTTCTAGCATGTCCGGCACAGCAGCACTCAGCGGTGGCGTGACTTCATTTAGGCCACGATAGTCTACTGTTAGTCTCCACTCTCCATTAGACTTCCGCACTGGCCATATGGGACTGTTAAAGGGTGAGCGAGTCTTGCTGATCACTCCTTGGCTCTCCAGTCGACGAATTAGCTCATGAATGGGAATCAGGGAGTCTCGTTTGGTGCGATATTGCCGCCGGTGTACCGTGGTGGTAGCGATTGGCACTTGTTGATCTTCGACCTTCAGCAACCCCACAACCGAGGGGTCCTCCGAGAGACCAGGCAAGGTGGACAGCTGTTTAATTCCCTCCATCTCCAAGGCAGCTATACCAAAAGCCCACCGGTACCCTTTTGGGTCCTTGAAATACCCTCTCCTGAGGTAGTCTATGCCAAGGATGCACGGAGCATCTGGGCCAGTCACAATGGGGTGCTTTTGCCACCCATTCCCAGTTAGACTTACTTCGGCTTCCAATACAGTTAGCTGTTGGGATCCCCCTGTCACCCCAGAAATACAGATGTATTCTGCTCTTATATAGCTTGATGGCATTAGTGTACATTGTGCACCGGTGTCCACTAGAGCCTTATACTCCTGTGGGTCTGATGTGCCAGGCCACCGAATCCACACAGTCCAGTAAACTCGGTTGTCCCTTTCCTCCCCCTGGCTGGAGGCAGGGCCTCTCTAATCCTCATCGCAGTAGTCATTTCTCATTTCTTGTACATATGAATCAGAAGTTTCTTCATTAAGATCAGGAGTAAGATCAGCCCTTCTACCCTGTCTGGGGAACTGCCCGCTGGAAACTGGAGCAGCAATTTTCCTGGAAGAACCTCTTTCTGTCATTGTTTTTCCTTGCAATTCACGTACTCGTGCCCCTAAGGCTGCAGTAGGTTTTCCATCCCACTTCCTCATGTCCTCTCCGTGGTCACGCAGGTAAAACCAGAGGGTGCCCCGTGGTGTGTACCCTTTATATCCTCTCTCTTGAGCAAAAGAACGCTGACTCCTAACAGCCGAGATACTGGTCCGTACAGGTGGGGGGTAGGACCTATCTTCTACAAGTTGCTGGACCTTCTGGGACAGTTTCTCCACAGCCGAGACGAGGGAGGAAGAGAGACTTTCCTCATATTGCCGGAGTTGACTAGCCAATTCATCCACTGTTTGTTCCTCTCCATCTTTCCAGGTCATCACTGCCAATGAATTGGCGTATGAAGATGGTGAGCTCCTTATAAACTTCCGCCACATGGGTCGTGTGCACTTGACTTCATCTGGATCTTTGGGTAGTTGTTCATTGTTCAGGTCATCATAAATCACCTCCAGCACAGCTAATTCTCTCAGAAACTGGATACCCTTCTCCATGGTGGTCCACTTGCTTGGGCGACATATGACATCTTCCTTGAAGGGATACCTTTCCTTTACACTTGACAAGAGTCGTCTCCAAAGGCTGAGGATATGTGTCCCTTTTCCAATCGCTTTGTCAATGCCCCCTTCCCTGGAAAGGGATCCCAGCTGCTTGGCTTCTTTACCCTCTAATTCCAGGCTACTGGCCCCATTATCCCAGCATCGGAGCAGCCAGGTGACAATATGCTCACCTGGACGACGGCTGAAATCTTTTTGTATATCTCGCAGCTCACTCAGGGATAGGGATCGGGTGGTCACTGCCTCATTTATGAGTTCTTCCTCTTCTTCCTCCCCGATCAGCGGCCGGCTCTCCTCCTCCTGTTCTCGTGATGGCCCTTCCCTAGGGTCGTCTGCCTCGTACAGTTCTTCCTCCGGCTCCCTTTTAGAAGAAGCTTCTTCCTCCCTTACTAAACGAGCCGACTTCCGCTTCCAATATTTCTTCTTGTGTACAGGGGCGACTGATACCGGCACAGGCTGGTTCTTTGACTCAGCCACAGGGCCTGTCGCCAGGGTCTGAGGGGCCGCAGTGCCTGTCGCTGGGGTCTGAGAGGCCGCAGTGCCTGTTGCCGGGGTCTGAGTAGCTGCAGAGCATGTTGCTGGTGTCGGAGTGGCTGCAGAGCATGTTTCTGGGGTCTGAGTGGCCGCAGTGCGTGTCATTTTACTATCAGATCCGGAGACCTTCTCTTCCCCTTGAGGGTTCTGAATGGTGTTGAACAGGGCCCTGTAGGCATGGGCCAGACCCCAGCACGTTGCAATGATCTGCATCTCTCTGGAGTTGCCAGGGTGACAGCACACTTTTTCCAAATATTCTACTAACTTCTCAGGATTCCACACTTGCTCAGGGGTGAAACTCCAAAACACTGGGGGTGCCCATTTGCCTAGGTACCTGCCCATCTTGTCCCACACACCCTGCCACTCATAACTGTTCAGCCCTGGGGCAGATCTCTGGATGATATTCTTAAGTTGTTTACGAACTTTAGATAGAACCAAAACAATATTCGCAAGAAATAACAATAGAAGTATCCTAATCCCCCAAGGATGTTCAAAATACTGAGGAGTTACTGCAATGAAGGAGGAAACACCACAGAGGAAAGCAGTGACACCGCCATTCTGCATTCCCTCCGTAAAAAAACTCTCAGAAAAATTACTGTAGTTGCTAATCGTCTCTACGAAATGGTATCCATGGTACAGCAGCGGCTTCATTGCGAAGCTTACATACCACACGAATGTCAAGGTCAGTGTTCTAAAAACAAACCTCACAAGCGAGACATCACTAATCATCGCAGACCACAGCAAACTGCAAAACCCAAGAGCAATCTTTAACATGTACAGCAGCAGAAAGAGCACGATGCAGACCATACAAATCAACATTGAGAACAGAGAGAGTAACATTGTGATTCACAACCGCTAGCAGATATAAGTTCCTTAACACACTTCGGTTAGTCTGTTATTATCTCAACCCCTTCGAGCCCCACGTTGGGCGCCAAAAAGGACTGTCGTGGTTTAACCTCAGTCGGCAACTGAGCACCACGCAGCCGCTCGCTCACTTCCCCCCCAGTAGTATGGGGAAGAGAATTGGAAGGGTAAAAGTGAGAAAACTCGTGGGTTGAGATAACAACAGTTTAATAGAGAAAGCAAAAGCCGCACACGCAAGCAAAGCAAAACAAAGGTATTAATTCACTACTTCCCACGGGCAGGCAGGTGTTCAGCCAGCTCCAGGAAAGCAGGGCTCCCTCACGCGTAACGGTTACTTGGGAAGACAAACGCCACCGCTCCAAACGTCCCCCCCTTCCTTCTTCTCCCCCCAGCTTTATATACTGAGCATGACGTCGCATGGTATGGAATATCCCGTTGGCCAGTTTGGGTCAGCTGTCCTGGCTGTGCCCCCTCCCAGCTTCTTGTGCCCCTCCAGCCTAGCTCAGTCGGTAGAAGCTGGAAAGTCCTTGACTAGTGTAAACACTGCCTAGCAACAACTAAAACATCGGCGTGTTATCAACATTGTTCTTGCCCTAAATCCAAAACACAGCACTGCACCAGCTACTAGGAAGGAAACTAACTCTATCCCTGCCGAAACCAGGACAGTATCCACCCCTTATTCCATACCATCTACGTCATGCTCAAGTCCCATATTTTCCAGTACAAACTTATTAACCAGCCTTATGGAATGTCTGTAAAATGTCCAGAAATGTCCATGAAATATCCATTGAGTTCATTTAGTCCGTGACTTTGAGCTTCATCTGTTATGGTGGTCACTCAGGCCAGGAGAGGTGGTGTGTTGCATGGAGTTACTGGACACCAAAAACAGCTCAGGTCGGGTCACTGCTGCACTTGCACTGCTTCTTGTAAGGCTTGTCCTCCACTGGTTCGGGTGGTTCCTGCTAGAGTAATTTCTATAACATTAGTATGGCATATATTATTATTAGTTTATCTGTGTAGTATTAGTATAACTATTATGACCATAATTAGTACTTAACATCACATAATTCAGATCATTGGCTATTCTCACCCAAAATCAAATCCCCTTGAGGTACACATCGGACTTCCCCATCCTTCCGCATTATCCACCAAGTGCACCCAGGTCCTTGAGCAAAAGCAATCCCACGAATGGGTTTGCCCTTGCCCGAGGCAGGAATAACCCAAACTGTTTTCCCCAACATATTCTTTATGCGCACTACAGGGACTTTATTCCCATCTACAGTATGTAGAGGGTCTGACTGGGCAGGGCCAGCTCGATTGGCAGATCCCCTCGTGTTGACTAACCAGGTGGCCTTTGCTAAATGCGTATCCCAATGTTTGAATGTCCCACCACCCATTGCTCTCAGCGTGGTCTTTAACAGTCCATTGTATCGTTCGATTTTCCCGGAGGCTGGTGCATGATAGGGGATGTGATACACCCACTCAATGCCGTGATCTTTGGCCCAGGTGTCTATGAGGTTGTTTCGGAAATGAGTCCCATTGTCTGACTCAATTCTTTCTGGGGTGCCGTGTCGCCACAGGACTTGCTTTTCAAGGCCCAGGATAGTGTTCCGGGCAGTGGCATGGGGCACAGGATATGTTTCCAGCCATCCGGTGGTTGCTTCCACCATTGTAAGCACATGGCGCTTGCCTTGGCGGGTTTGTGGGAGTGTGATATAATCGATCTGCCAGGCCTCCCCATATTGATATTTCAGCCATCGTCCTCCATACCAGAGAGGCTTTAACCGCTTGGCTTGCTTGATTGCAGCGCATGTTTCGCATTCATGTATAACCTGTGCAATAGCGTCCATGGTCAAGTCCACCCCTCGATCACGAGCCCATCTGTATGTTGCATCTCTTCCTTGATGGCCTGAGGTGTCATGGGCCCACCGAGCTATAAATAGTTCACCCTTATGTTGCCAGTCCAAATCCACCTGAGCCACTTCAATCTTAGCAGCCTGATCCACCTGCTGGTTGTTTTGATGTTCTTCAGTGGCCCGACTCTTGGGTACGTGAGCATCTACGTGACGGACTTTTACAACCAGGTTCTCCACCCGGGCAGCAATATCTTGCCACAGTGCGGCAGCCGAGATGGGTTTGCCTCTGCGCTGCCAGTTGCTCCGCTTCCATTGCTGCAACCAGCCCCACAGGGCATTTGCCACCATCCATGAGTCAGTATAGAGATAGAGCACTGGCCACTTTTCTCGGTAAGCAATGTCTAAAGCCAGCTGGATGGCCTTTACTTCTGCAAATTGGCTCGATTCACCTTCTCCTTCAGCAGTTTCTACAACTTGTCGTATAGGACTCCATACAGCAGCTTTCCACCTCCGATGCTTTCCCACAATACGACAGGACCCATCAGTGAACAGAGCATATTGCTTCTCATTTTCTGATAGTTCATTATACATTGGGGCCTCCTCAGCACGCGTCACCTCCTCCTCTGGAGATATTCCAAAATCTTTGCCCTCTGGCCAATCCATGATCACTTCCAGGATTCCTGGGCGACTGGGGTTTCCTATTCGAGCCCGTTGTGTGATTAGTGCAACCCACTTACTCCACGTAGCATCAGTTGCATGATGTGTACAGGGGACCCTCCCTCTGAACATCCAGCCCAGCACCGGCAGTCGGGGTGCCAGGAGGAGCTGTGCTTCAGTGCCAATTACTTCCGAAGCAGCTCGAACCCCTTCATATGCTGCCAATATCTCTTTTTCAGTTGGAGTATAGCGGGCCTCGGATCCTCTGTATCCCCGACTCCAAAACCCTAGGGGTCGACCTCGAGTCTCCCCACGTGCTTTCTGCCAGAGGCTCCAGGTAGGGCCGTTCTCCCCAGCTGCGGTGTAGAGCACATTTTTGACATCTTGTCCTGCCCGGACTAGCCCCAGGGCTACTGCATGAACTATCTCCTCTTTAATTTGTTCAAAAGCTTGTCGTTGCTCAGGGCCCCATTTGAAATCGTTCTTCTTTCGGGTCACTTGATAGAGAGGGTTTACAATCAGACTGTAATTTGGAATATGCATTCTCCAAAAACCCACGACGCCTAAGAAAGCTTGTGTTTCCTTTTTGCTATTTGGTGGAGACATAGCTGTTATTTTGTTGATCACATCCATTGGGATCTGACGACGTCCATCTTGCCATTTTATTCCTAAAAATTGGATCTCTTGTGCAGGCCCCTTGACCTTACTTTGTTTTATGGCGAAACCGGCCTGCAGCAGGATTTGGACTATTTCCTTCCCTTTTTCAAAAACTTCTTCTGCTGTGTTGCCCCACACAATGATATCATCAATGTATTGCAGGTGTTCTGGAGCTCCACCCTGTTCCAGTGCAGTCTGGATCAGTCCATGGCAAATGGTGGGGCTGTGTTTCCACCCCTGGGGCAGTCGGTTCCAGGTGTACTGGACGCCTCTCCAAGTGAAAGCAAACTGTGGCCTGCACTCTGCTGCCAAAGGGATCGAGAAAAACGCATTAGCAATATCAACTGTGGCATACCACTTGGCTGCCTTTGATTCCAATTCATATTGAAGTTCTAGCATGTCCGGCACAGCAGCACTCAGCGGTGGCGTGACTTCATTTAGGCCACGATAGTCTACTGTTAGTCTCCACTCTCCATTAGACTTCCGCACTGGCCATATGGGACTGTTAAAGGGTGAGCGAGTCTTGCTGATCACTCCTTGGCTCTCCAGTCGACGAATTAGCTCATGAATGGGAATCAGGGAGTCTCGGTTGGTGCGATATTGCCGCCGGTGTACCGTGGTGGTAGCGATTGGCACTTGTTGATCTTCGACCTTCAGCAACCCCACAACCGAGGGGTCCTCCGAGAGACCAGGCAAGGTGGACAGCTGTTTAATTCCCTCCATCTCCAAGGCAGCTATACCAAAAGCCCACCGGTACCCTTTTGGGTCCTTGAAATACCCTCTCCTGAGGTAGTCTATGCCAAGGATGCACGGAGCATCTGGGCCAGTCACAATGGGGTGCTTTTGCCACCCATTCCCAGTTAGACTTACTTCGGCTTCCAATACAGTTAGCTGTTGGGATCCCCCTGTCACCCCAGAAATACAGATGTATTCTGCTCTTATATAGCTTGATGGCATTAGTGTACATTGTGCACCGGTGTCCACTAGAGCCTTATACTCCTGTGGGTCTGATGTGCCAGGCCACCGAATCCACACAGTCCAGTAAACTCGGTTGTCCCTTTCCTCCCCCTGGCTGGAGGCAGGGCCTCTCTAATCCTCATCGCAGTAGTCATTTCTCATTTCTTGTACATATGAATCAGAAGTTTCTTCATTAAGATCAGGAGTAAGATCAGCCCTTCTACCCTGTCTGGGGAACTGCCCGCTGGAAACTGGAGCAGCAATTTTCCTGGAAGAACCTCTTTCTGTCATTGTTTTTCCTTGCAATTCACGTACTCGTGCCCCTAAGGCTGCAGTAGGTTTTCCATCCCACTTCCTCATGTCCTCTCCGTGGTCACGCAGGTAAAACCAGAGGGTGCCCCGTGGTGTGTACCCTTTATATCCTCTCTCTTGAGCAAAAGAACGCTGACTCCTAACAGCCGAGATACTGGTCCGTACAGGTGGGGGGTAGGACCTATCTTCTACAAGTTGCTGGACCTTCTGGGACAGTTTCTCCACAGCCGAGACGAGGGAGGAAGAGAGACTTTCCTCATATTGCCGGAGTTGACTAGCCAATTCATCCACTGTTTGTTCCTCTCCATCTTTCCAGGTCATCACTGCCAATGAATTGGCGTATGAAGATGGTGAGCTCCTTATAAACTTCCGCCACATGGGTCGTGTGCACTTGACTTCATCTGGATCTTTGGGTAGTTGTTCATTGTTCAGGTCATCATAAATCACCTCCAGCACAGCTAATTCTCTCAGAAACTGGATACCCTTCTCCATGGTGGTCCACTTGCTTGGGCGACATATGACATCTTCCTTGAAGGGATACCTTTCCTTTACACTTGACAAGAGTCGCCTCCAAAGGCTGAGGATATGTGTCCCTTTTCCAATCGCTTTGTCAATGCCCCCTTCCCTGGAAAGGGATCCCAGCTGCTTGGCTTCTTTACCCTCTAATTCCAGGCTACTGGCCCCATTATCCCAGCATCGGAGCAGCCAGGTGACAATATGCTCACCTGGACGACGGCTGAAATCTTTTCGTATATCTCGCAGCTCACTCAGGGATAGGGATCGGGTGGTCACTGCCTCATTTATGAGTTCTTCCTCTTCTTCCTCCCCGATCAGCGGCCGGCTCTCCTCCTCCTGTTCTCGTGATGGCCCTTCCCTAGGGTCGTCTGCCTCGTACAGTTCTTCCTCCGGCTCCCTTTTAGAAGAAGCTTCTTCCTCCCTTACTAAACGAGCCGACTTCCGCTTCCAATATTTCTTCTTGTGTACAGGGGCGACTGATACCGGCACAGGCTGGTTCTTTGGCTCAGCCACAGGGCCTGTCGCCAGGGTCTGAGGGGCCGCAGTGCCTGTCGCTGGGGTCGGAGAGGCCGCAGTGCCTGTTGCCGGGGTCTGAGTAGCTGCAGAGCATGTTGCTGGTGTCGGAGTGGCTGCAGAGCATGTTTCTGGGGTCTGAGTGGCCGCAGTGCGTGTCATTTTACTATCAGATCCGGAGACCTTCTCTTCCCCTTGAGGGTTCTGAATGGTGTTGAACAGGGCCCTGTAGGCATGGGCCAGACCCCAGCACGTTGCAATGATCTGCATCTCTCTGGAGTTGCCAGGGTGACAGCACACTTTTTCCAAATATTCTACTAACTTCTCAGGATTCCACACTTGCTCAGGGGTGAAACTCCAAAACACTGGGGGTGCCCATTTGCCTAGGTACCTGCCCATCTTGTCCCACACACCCTGCCACTCATAACTGTTCAGCCCTGGGGCAGATCTCTGGATGATATTCTTAAGTTGTTTACGAACTTTAGATAGAACCAAAACAATATTCGCAAGAAATAACAATAGAAGTATCCTAATCCCCCAAGGATGTTCAAAATACTGAGGAGTTACTGCAATGAAGGAGGAAACACCACAGAGGAAAGCAGTGACACCGCCATTCTGCATTCCCTCCGTAAAAAAACTCTCAGAAAAATTACTGTAGTTGCTAATCGTCTCTACGAAATGGTATCCATGGTACAGCAGCGGCTTCATTGCGAAGCTTACATACCACACGAATGTCAAGGTCAGTGTTCTAAAAACAAACCTCACAAGCGAGACATCACTAATCATCGCAGACCACAGCAAACTGCAAAACCCAAGAGCAATCTTTAACATGTACAGCAGCAGAAAGAGCACGATGCAGACCATACAAATCAACATTGAGAACAGAGAGAGTAACATTGTGATTCACAACCGCTAGCAGATATAAGTTCCTTAACACACTTCGGTTAGTCTGTTATTATCTCAACCCCTTCGAGCCCCACGTTGGGCGCCAAAAAGGACTGTCGTGGTTTAACCTCAGTCGGCAACTGAGCACCACGCAGCCGCTCGCTCACTTCCCCCCCAGTAGTATGGGGAAGAGAATTGGAAGGGTAAAAGTGAGAAAACTCGTGGGTTGAGATAACAACAGTTTAATAGAGAAAGCAAAAGCCGCACACGCAAGCAAAGCAAAACAAAGGTATTAATTCACTACTTCCCACGGGCAGGCAGGTGTTCAGCCAGCTCCAGGAAAGCAGGGCTCCCTCACGCGTAACGGTTACTTGGGAAGACAAACGCCACCGCTCCAAACGTCCCCCCCTTCCTTCTTCTCCCCCCAGCTTTATATACTGAGCATGACGTCGCATGGTATGGAATATCCCGTTGGCCAGTTTGGGTCAGCTGTCCTGGCTGTGCCCCCTCCCAGCTTCTTGTGCCCCTCCAGCCTAGCTCAGTCGGTAGAAGCTGGAAAGTCCTTGACTAGTGTAAACACTGCCTAGCAACAACTAAAACATCGGCGTGTTATCAACATTGTTCTTGCCCTAAATCCAAAACACAGCACTGCACCAGCTACTAGGAAGGAAACTAACTCTATCCCTGCCGAAACCAGGACAGTATCCACCCCTTATTCCATACCATCTACGTCATGCTCAAGTCCCATATTTTCCAGTACAAACTTATTAACCAGCCTTATGGAATGTCTGTAAAATGTCCAGAAATGTCCATGAAATATCCATTGAGTTCATTTAGTCCGTGACTTTGAGCTTCATCTGTTATGGTGGTCACTCAGGCCAGGAGAGGTGGTGTGTTGCATGGAGTTACTGGACACCAAAAACAGCTCAGGTCGGGTCACTGCTGCACTTGCACTGCTTCTTGTAAGGCTTGTCCTCCACTGGTTCGGGTGGTTCCTGCTAGAGTAATTTCTATAACATTAGTATGGCATATATTATTATTAGTATATCTGTGTAGTATTAGTATAAGTATTATGACCATAATTAGTACTTAACATCACATAATTCAGATCATTGGCTAGTCTCACCCAAAATCAAATCCCCTTGAGGTACACATCGGACTTCCCCATCCTTCCGCATTATCCACCAAGTGCACCCAGGTCCTTGAGCAAAAGCAATCCCACGAATGGGTTTGCCCTTGCCCGAGGCAGGAATAACCCAAACTGTTTTCCCCAACATATTCTTTATGCGCACTACAGGGACTTTATTCCCATCTACAGTATGTAGAGGGTCTGACTGGGCAGGGCCAGCTCGATTGGCAGATCCCCTCGTGTTGACTAACCAGGTGGCCTTTGCTAAATGCGTATCCCAATGTTTGAATGTCCCACCACCCATTGCTCTCAGCGTGGTCTTTAACAGTCCATTGTATCGTTCGATTTTCCCGGAGGCTGGTGCATGATAGGGGATGTGATACACCCACTCAATGCCGTGATCTTTGGCCCAGGTGTCTATGAGGTTGTTTCGGAAATGAGTCCCATTGTCTGACTCAATTCTTTCTGGGGTGCCGTGTCGCCACAGGACTTGCTTTTCAAGGCCCAGGATAGTGTTCCAGGCAGTGGCATGGGGCACAGGATATGTTTCCAGCCATCCGGTGGTTGCTTCCACCATTGTAAGCACATGGCGCTTGCCTTGGCGGGTTTGTGGGAGTGTGATATAATCGATCTGCCAGGCCTCCCCATATTGATATTTCAGCCATCGTCCTCCATACCAGAGGGGCTTTAACCGCTTGGCTTGCTTGATTGCAGCGCATGTTTCGCATTCATGGATAACCTGTGCAATAGCGTCCATGGTCAAGTCCACCCCTCGATCACGAGCCCATCTGTATGTTGCATCTCTTCCTTGATGGCCTGAGGTGTCATGGGCCCACCGAGCTATAAATAGTTCACCCTTATGTTGCCAGTCCAAATCCACCTGAGCCACTTCAATCTTAGCAGCCTGATCCACCTGCTGGTTGTTTTGATGTTCTTCAGTGGCCCGACTCTTGGGTACGTGAGCATCTACGTGACGGACTTTTACAACCAGGTTCTCCACCCGGGCAGCAATATCTTGCCACAGTGCGGCAGCCGAGATGGGTTTGCCTCTGCGCTGCCAGTTGCTCCGCTTCCATTGCTGCAACCAGCCCCACAGGGCATTTGCCACCATCCATGAGTCAGTATAGAGATAGAGCACTGGCCACTTTTCTCGGTAAGCAATGTCTAAAGCCAGCTGGATGGCCTTTACTTCTGCAAATTGGCTCGATTCACCTTCTCCTTCAGCAGTTTCTACAACTTGTCGTATAGGACTCCATACAGCAGCTTTCCACCTCCGATGCTTTCCCACAATACGACAGGACCCATCAGTGAACAGAGCATATTGCTTCTCATTTTCTGATAGTTCATTATACATTGGGGCCTCCTCAGCACGCGTCACCTCCTCCTCTGGAGATATTCCAAAATCTTTGCCCTCTGGCCAATCCATAATCACTTCCAGGATTCCTGGGCGACTGGGGTTTCCTATTCGAGCCCGTTGTGTGATTAGTGCAACCCACTTACTCCACGTAGCATCAGTTGCATGATGTGTACAGGGGACCCTCCCTCTGAACATCCAGCCCAGCACCGGCAGTCGGGGTGCCAGGAGGAGCTGTGCTTCAGTGCCAATTACTTCCGAAGCAGCTCGAACCCCTTCATATGCTGCCAATATCTCTTTTTCAGTTGGAGTATAGCGGGCCTCGGATCCTCTGTATCCCCGACTCCAAAACCCTAGGGGTCGACCTCGAGTCTCCCCACGTGCTTTCTGCCAGAGGCTCCAGGTAGGGCCGTTCTCCCCAGCTGCGGTGTAGAGCACATTTTTGACATCTTGTCCTGCCCGGACTAGCCCCAGGGCTACTGCATGAACTATCTCCTCTTTAATTTGTTCAAAAGCTTGTCGTTGCTCAGGGCCCCATTTGAAATCGTTCTTCTTTCGGGTCACTTGATAGAGAGGGTTTACAATCAGACTGTAATTTGGAATATGCATTCTCCAAAAACCCACGACGCCTAAGAAAGCTTGTGTTTCCTTTTTGCTATTTGGTGGAGACATAGCTGTTATTTTGTTGATCACATCCATTGGGATCTGACGACGTCCATCTTGCCATTTTATTCCTAAAAATTGGATCTCTTGTGCAGGCCCCTTGACCTTACTTTGTTTTATGGCGAAACCGGCCTGCAGCAGGATTTGGACTATTTCCTTCCCTTTTTCAAAAACTTCTTCTGCTGTGTTGCCCCACACAATGATATCATCAATGTATTGCAGGTGTTCTGGAGCTCCACCCTGTTCCAGTGCAGTCTGGATCAGTCCATGGCAAATGGTGGGGCTGTGTTTCCACCCCTGGGGCAGTCGGTTCCAGGTGTACTGGACGCCTCTCCAAGTGAAAGCAAACTGTGGCCTGCACTCTGCTGCCAAAGGGATCGAGAAAAACGCATTAGCAATATCAACTGTGGCATACCACTTGGCTGCCTTTGATTCCAATTCATATTGAAGTTCTAGCATGTCCGGCACAGCAGCACTCAGCGGTGGCGTGACTTCATTTAGGCCACGATAGTCTACTGTTAGTCTCCACTCTCCATTAGACTTCCGCACTGGCCATATGGGACTGTTAAAGGGTGAGCGAGTCTTGCTGATCACTCCTTGGCTCTCCAGTCGACGAATTAGCTCATGAATGGGAATCAGGGAGTCTCGGTTGGTGCGATATTGCCGCCGGTGTACCGTGGTGGTAGCGATTGGCACTTGTTGATCTTCGACCTTCAGCAACCCCACAACCGAGGGGTCCTCCGAGAGACCAGGCAAGGTGGACAGCTGTTTAATTCCCTCCATCTCCAAGGCAGCTATACCAAAAGCCCACCGGTACCCTTTTGGGTCCTTGAAATACCCTCTCCTGAGGTAGTCTATGCCAAGGATGCACGGAGCATCTGGGCCAGTCACAATGGGGTGCTTTTGCCACCCATTCCCAGTTAGACTTACTTCGGCTTCCAATACAGTTATCTGTTGGGATCCCCCTGTCACCCCAGAAATACAGATGTATTCTGCTCTTATATAGCTTGATGGCATTAGTGTACATTGTGCACCGGTGTCCACTAGAGCCTTATACTCCTGTGGGTCTGATGTGCCAGGCCACCGAATCCACACAGTCCAGTAAACTCGGTTGTCCCTTTCCTCCCCCTGGCTGGAGGCAGGGCCTCTCTAATCCTCATCGCAGTAGTCATTTCTCATTTCTTGTACATATGAATCAGAAGTTTCTTCATTAAGATCAGGAGTAAGATCAGCCCTTCTACCCTGTCTGGGGAACTGCCCGCTGGAAACTGGAGCAGCAATTTTCCTGGAAGAACCTCTTTCTGTCATTGTTTTTCCTTGCAATTCACGTACTCGTGCCCCTAAGGCTGCAGTAGGTTTTCCATCCCACTTCCTCATGTCCTCTCCGTGGTCACGCAGGTAAAACCATAGGGTGCCCCGTGGTGTGTACCCTTTATATCCTCTCTCTTGAGCAAAAGAACGCTGACTCCTAACAGCCGAGATACTGGTCCGTACAGGTGGGGGGTAGGACCTATCTTCTACAAGTTGCTGGACCTTCTGGGACAGTTTCTCCACAGCCGAGACGAGGGAGGAAGAGAGACTTTCCTCATATTGCCGGAGTTGACTAGCCAATTCATCCACTGTTTGTCCCTCTCCATCTTTCCAGGTCATCACTGCCAATGAATTGGCGTATGAAGATGGTGAGCTCCTTATAAACTTCCGCCACATGGGTCGTGTGCACTTGACTTCATCTGGATCTTTGGGTAGTTGTTCATTGTTCAGGTCATCATAAATCACCTCCAGCACAGCTAATTCTCTCAGAAACTGGATACCCTACTCCATGGTGGTCCACTTGCTTGGGCGACATATGACATCTTCCTTGAAGGGATACCTTTCCTTTACACTTGACAAGAGTCGTCTCCAAAGGCTGAGGATATGTGTCCCTTTTCCAATCGCTTTGTCAATGCCCCCTTCCCTGGAAAGGGATCCCAGCTGCTTGGCTTCTTTACCCTCTAATTCCAGGCTACTGGCCCCATTATCCCAGCATCGGAGCAGCCAGGTGACAATATGCTCACCTGGACGACGGCTGAAATCTTTTTGTATATCTCGCAGCTCACTCAGGGATAGGGATCGGGTGGTCACTGCCTCATTTATGAGTTCTTCCTCTTCTTCCTCCCCGATCAGCGGCCGGCTCTCCTCCTCCTGTTCTCGTGATGGCCCTTCCCTAGGGTCGTCTGCCTCGTACAGTTCTTCCTCCGGCTCCCTTTTAGAAGAAGCTTCTTCCTCCCTTACTAAACGAGCCGACTTCCGCTTCCAATATTTCTTCTTGTGTACAGGGGCGACTGATACCGGCACAGGCTGGTTCTTTGGCTCAGCCACAGGGCCTGTCGCCAGGGTCTGAGGGGCCGCAGTGCCTGTCGCTGGGGTCTGAGAGGCCGCAGTGCCTGTTGCCGGGGTCTGAGTAGCTGCAGAGCATGTTGCTGGTGTCGGAGTGGCTGCAGAGCATGTTTCTGGGGTCTGAGTGGCCGCAGTGCGTGTCATTTTACTATCAGATCCGGAGACCTTCTCTTCCCCTTGAGGGTTCTGAATGGTGTTGAACAGGGCCCTGTAGGCATGGGCCAGACCCCAGCACGTTGCAATGATCTGCATCTCTCTGGAGTTGCCAGGGTGACAGCACACTTTTTCCAAATATTCTACTAACTTCTCAGGATTCCACACTTGCTCAGGGGTGAAACTCCAAAACACTGGGGGTGCCCATTTGCCTAGGTACCTGCCCATCTTGTCCCACACACCCTGCCACTCATAACTGTTCAGCCCTGGGGCAGATCTCTGGATGATATTCTTAAGTTGTTTACGAACTTTAGATAGAACCAAAACAATATTCGCAAGAAATAACAATAGAAGTATCCTAATCCCCCAAGGATGTTCAAAATACTGAGGAGTTACTGCAATGAAGGAGGAAACACCACAGAGGAAAGCAGTGACACCGCCATTCTGCATTCCCTCCGTAAAAAAACTCTCAGAAAAATTACTGCAGTTGCTAATCGTCTCTACGAAATGGTATCCATGGTACAGCAGCGGCTTCATTGCGAAGCTTACATACCACACGAATGTCAAGGTCAGTGTTCTAAAAACAAACCTCACAAGCGAGACATCACTAATCATCGCAGACCACAGCAAACTGCAAAACCCAAGAGCAATCTTTAACATGTACAGCAGCAGAAAGAGCACGATGCAGACCATACAAATCAACATTGAGAACAGAGAGAGTAACATTGTGATTCACAACCGCTAGCAGATATAAGTTCCTTAACACACTTCGGTTAGTCTGTTATTATCTCAACCCCTTCGAGCCCCACGTTGGGCGCCAAAAAGGACTGTCGTGGTTTAACCTCAGTCGGCAACTGAGCACCACGCAGCCGCTCGCTCACTTCCCCCCCAGTAGTATGGGGAAGAGAATTGGAAGGGTAAAAGTGAGAAAACTCGTGGGTTGAGATAACAACAGTTTAATAGAGAAAGCAAAAGCCGCACACGCAAGCAAAGCAAAACAAAGGTATTAATTCACTACTTCCCACGGGCAGGCAGGTGTTCAGCCAGCTCCAGGAAAGCAGGGCTCCCTCACGCGTAACGGTTACTTGGGAAGACAAACGCCACCGCTCCAAACGTCCCCCCCTTCCTTCTTCTCCCCCCAGCTTTATATACTGAGCATGACGTCGCATGGTATGGAATATCCCGTTGGCCAGTTTGGGTCAGCTGTCCTGGCTGTGCCCCCTCCCAGCTTCTTGTGCCCCTCCAGCCTAGCTCAGTCGGTAGAAGCTGGAAAGTCCTTGACTAGTGTAAACACTGCCTAGCAACAACTAAAACATCGGCGTGTTATCAACATTGTTCTTGCCCTAAATCCAAAACACAGCACTGCACCAGCTACTAGGAAGGAAACTAACTCTATCCCTGCCGAAACCAGGACACCTAGGTACTTGCCCGTCTTGTCCCACACACCCTGCCACTCGTAACTATTCAGCCTTGGGGCAGATCTCTGGATTATATTCTTAAATTGTTTACGAACTTTAGACAGAACCAAAACAATATTCGCAAGAAATAACAATAGAAGTATCCTAATCCCCCAAGGCTGTTCAAAATACTGAGGAGTTACTGCAATGAAGGAGGAAACACCACAGAGGAAAGCAGTGACACCACCATTCTGCATTCCCTCCGTAAAAAAACTCTCAGAAAAATTACTGTAGTTGCTAATCGTCTCCATGAAATGGTATCCATGGTACAGCAGCGGCTTCATTGCGAAGCTTACATACCACACTAACGTCAAGGTCAATGTTCTAAAAACAAACCTCACAAGCGAGACATCACTGATCATCGCAGACCACAGCAAACTGCAAAACCCAAGAGCAATCTTTAACATGTACAGCAGCAGAAAGAGCACGATGCAGACCATACAAATCAACATTGAGAACAGAGAGAGTAACATTGTGATTCACAACCGCTAGCAGATATAAGTTCCTTAACACACTTCGGTTAGTCTGTTATTATCTCAACCCCTTCGAGCCCCACGTTGGGCGCCAAAAAGGACTGTCGTGGTTTAACCTCAGTCGGCAACTGAGCACCACGCAGCCGCTCGCTCACTTCCCCCCCAGTAGTATGGGGAAGAGAATTGGAAGGGTAAAAGTGAGAAAACTCGTGGGTTGAGATAACAACAGCTTAATAGGGAAAGCAAAAGCCGCACACGCAAGCAAAGCAAAACAAAGGAATTCATTCACTACTTCCCATGGGCAGGCAGGTGTTCAGCCATCTCCAGGAAAGCAGGGCTCCCTCACGCGTAACGGTTACTTGGGAAGACAAACGCCACCGCTCCAAAACGTCCCCCCCTTCCTTCTTCTCCCCCCAGCTTTATATACTGAGCATGACGTCGCATGGTATGGAATATCCCGTTGGCCAGTTTGGGTCAGCTGTCCTGGCTGTGCCCCCTCCCAGCTTCTTGTGCCCCTCCAGCCTAGCTCAGTCGGTAGAAGCTGGAAAGTCCTTGACTAGTGTAAACACTACCTAGCAACAACTAAAACATCGGTGTGTTATCAACATTGTTCTTGCCCTAAATCCAAAACACAGCACTGCACCAGCTACTAGGAAGGAAACTAACTCTATCCCTGCCGAAACCAGGACACACAGCCAGGACAGCTGACCCAAACTGGCCAAAGGGACATTCCATACCATGTGACGTCATGCTCAGTACATAAATTGGGGGAAAGCTGGCCGGGGGGGCTGCTGCTCGGGAACTGGCTGGGCATCGGTCAGTGGGTGGTGAGCAATTGCATTGTGCATCACTTGCTCTGTATATTATTATTATTATTTTATTTCAATTATTAAAGTGTTTTTATCTCAACCCATGAGTTTTTCTCACTTGTGCTCTTCCAATTCTCTCCCCCATCCCACCGTGGGTGGGGGGAGTGAGCGAGCGGCTGTATGGTGCTCAGTTGCCGACTGAGGTTAAACCACGACAACATCATATGGTATGGAATATCCCTTTGGCCAGTTTTGGTCAGCTGTCCTGGCTATATTCCCTCCCAGCTTCTTGTGCACCTCCTCGCTGGCAGAATATGGGAAGCTGAAAAGTCCTTGACTTAGTATAAACACTGCTTAGCAACAACTAAAACATCAGTGTGTTATCACATTATTCTCATGCTAAATCCAAAACACAGCACTATACCAGCTACTAGGAAGAAAATTAACTCTATCCCAGCCGAAACCAGGACAGTATGTTAGTTTGGGAATGTCTCTCCCTTCACCAGACCCTGCTCCTTAGCTGAGCTAAATTTTGTGGATGATAACCTATACTGCGCATGCTATTTTCTGGCCTAATATATGCAATTTATGCTAGGAAGTCACCAGGCTGTCTGTGATCATCTTAAAAATGCCTTGTTGGCTGAGACTAGATCTCTGAACTTCTTTAGAAGTAGTCCAGGTGAGCCAGGAAGAATTAACCAGAGGTTAAAAAAAAAAAAAAAAGTACAAAGGGTCAAAGCCATATGCTATCATTACGTATAAAGATATAAAGAAACTGGTGAGTGCTGATGTATAGGATTCAGGGTAGTCCAGAAAATGTTGAAACGTTGGTTGAGAACAAACAGGTAAGTCCAGAGATTGTTAATCATGCGGATCTTGTCAGTGTGGCAGCTGTTTAGCCTGGCCGGATGTTGCTGAGGGCTTCACTGGGTGTCCACAACATACAGTATGATTTCAGGAAGCTTTATGTCCATTAACAGGACAGAAACAGAGCATTTGCAGACTTCAGCAGAAAGATTTCAGGAAAGGGATTTTGGAAACGCGTTAGCTGTTGCTCAGAGCTAGGACTGGAGCACCAGAGAGGTGCCGACGTACCTGCTAGGCCATTAGTCTTGGTGGTTACTGCGTACATACGGGGACAAAATGACTTCAGGTAGGAAGTGGGTAAGGAGCGTGGGCTGTCCTGATGTGTGCTGATGAAGTGAGTTTGGTTTCGCTAACAGATGATGCTAAGAGGACTTTAGCAGGAACTTACGGTGTTTGCCTAGCTGTTACAGCTATGGAAAGGCGTCAGGAATCATACGGTGACTCCAGCATTTGAGGTCTCCCGGGAAATATCAATAAAGGAACTAAGAGATGCAGCAGATGAGTCACAAAAAGCTCATTTCTGGAACATAAACTGCAGGGTGCTGAATCCAGCAAGGGAGATAAGTTTTGTGTAACTCTGTCAACAAGTCAAGCCTCATCAGATCTCTTGCTGAAAAACTTAAAAAGGAAGAAGGATTCACTGGGATTTGCAATGTGACAAAGTGTGATGCGAAGGTCCCTCTGCTTCGAGTACGAGAGGGACAGTTGTGAAGAAAGAGGAGTTCTCAAATCGCATAATGCCCAGACAGGTGCATCATTAAGCAGATGATGGGGTACATACCAGCCTGTTGGAGACCCAGACATCCTCATGCTCTGCTGTATTGTTTTAACTGCAATATGGCTTGCATGGTGCGTCAGGAAGCTAGCTGCGGGCCCAGGCAGGATTCCCTAGCGCTAATAAAAGACCTTTTCCTTTTGGACTGACGTGTGCAGAGCGCAGTTGGCCTGCATGCGTTTTTGTGGTGCAGCGTTGTTTGATGGGGGGGTGGTCTTTCTGCATGCTTGTTTTTCAGGCAAGGACAAGTCGGCACCCTAAATCTTGTGCAATAGGTACGAGGCTCTGCAAGTGGAACCGAACAATAACGAGGACGATAGTTCATCTAGCTTGGAGGTGTCGCCAAGGTTAAGTCGGCCTACGCCCTGCGTCAAAACCACTTCCATAAAGAAAAAAAGACAGGTCATTGTCATAGGAGAGCCTCTCCTGAGGGGAACAGAAGGCCCAATATGCAGACCGGACCCACTTCTTAGGGAAGTCTGCTGCCTCCCTGGGGCCCAGGTAAAAGATGTGACAAGAAAACTTCCGACCCTGGTATGGCCCTCGGATTATTATCATGTGTGTTTAGAATCCATTATATGATCAGCATATCAGCATATAGTCGATCACTGATATGAGTAAGCCTTGACAACTATGGACTCCTACAGACGCCAGTGAGGCTCCACACACGCTTTTCTAGCAGTGTTGCTTCAGGGAAGTTTTGTTGCTTTATTGCTGTACAGGTACAGAAGAACCTGCAACTGAAGAGAAAGTATGAGGCAAAGGTAGCACGACTAGAATGACAAAGGCAAAGTAACTTACAGCCACTAACAAATATAATGCTTTTTTTTGCTCATTTTTCTTAGGTGAGAGAGACATTTTAATATCTTCAAAGGAACAGATAGAAATGGAAAAGTAGTAGTAGTATCTCTCCCTGGGCCAACTAACTGAACAACAGAAAGATGGAAAATGTGATGATGCCTCCTGATGTTCTGTACATTCATGTATCATGTGACAAAAGCTTATATGCTAATTAGTTAAAAATAAAATGTTCACCATATAAATAATAAAAAGGAAATTGAATGTAATTTGGCATGTAGCTCATTACTGTTGACGGATAGCTGTTGCATTAGCTGCAGGATATCTGCAATACCCTCACAATGATGAGGACGATGGTTCATCTAGCTTGGAGATGTCGCCAAGGTTAAGTCGGCCTACGCCCTGCGTCAAAACCACTTCCATAAAGAAAAAAAGACAGGTCATTGTCATAGGAGAGCCTCTCCTGAGGGGAACAGAAGGCCCAATATGCAGACCGGACCCACTTCTTAGGGAAGTCTTCTGCCTCCCTGGGGCCCGGGTAAAAGATGTGACAAGAAAACTTCCGACCCTGGTACGGCCCTCGGATTATTATCCATTATTGATTTTTCATGTAGGCAGCGACGAAGTTGCAACAAGAAGTCTGAGGGCAATCAAGAGAGACTTCAGGGCCTTGGGACGACTGGTTAAGGGATCAGGAGCAAAAGTAGTGTTCTCCTCTATCCTTCCACTTGCAGGGAATGATGAGGGAAGAAATAGGAAGAGTCATCAGATCAATACCTGGCTCCAAGCCTGGTGTCACCGGCAGAATTTGGGGTTTGTTGATCATGGGTCGGTCTACACGACACCAGGCCTGCTGGCGACAGACGGGGTACACCTGTCTCAAAGGGGGAAAAGGATCTTTGCGCAGGAGTTAGCAGGGCTCATAGAAAGAGCTTTAAACTAGATTTGAAGGGGGAAGAGGATAAAACCAGGCTCGCTAGAGATAAGCCTGGGGGCGGCATGCCAATGTTTGAGGGACAGTGTGCTAGTGAGGTCCTTCAGTCTGCCATTTCAGTGGAGGTAGGGGATGGAGATCCACGCGGCAGCAAAGACACAAGGGTTATTGATGTGTTAGAAACCACGGAAGCGCCTGAGAACGGTCACGTAGGAATTAGGGCTTCTCCCCAAAAAAAGGTGGCAGGATCAGTAGCCCAACTGAAGTGCATCTACACCAGTGCATGCAGCATGGGCAACAAACAGGAGAAGTTGGAAGCCGTTGTGCAGCTGGAAAACTATGATATAGTTGCCATCACGGAAACATGGTGGGATGACTCACACAACTGGAGTGCTGCAATGGATGGCTATAAACTCTTCAGAAGGGATAGGCAATGGAAGGAGAGGCAGTGGGGTAGCCCTGTATGTTAGGGAGTGTTTAGACTGTCTAGAGCTTGACAATGGGTCTAGTGTTTATGGGTAAGAATCAGGGGGAAGGCCAACAAGGCAGATATCACGGTGGGAGTCTGTTATAGATCACCCAACCAGGATGAAGAGGCAGACGAAATATTCTATAAGCAGCTGGGAGAAGTCTCACGATCGCTAGCCCTTGTTCTCGTGGGGGACTTCAACTTACCAGATGTCTGCTGGAAATACAATACGGCGGAGAGGAAACAGTCTAGGAAGTTCCTGGAGTGTGTGGAAGATAACTTCCTGACACAGCTGGTGAGTGAGCCGACTAGGGAAGGCGCCCCACTGGACCTGTTGTTTGCAAACAGAGAAGGACTTGCGCGTGATGTGACGGTTGGAGGCTGTCTTGGGCATAGCGATCATGAAATGAGAGAGTTTTCGATTCTCGGAGAAGTAAGGAGGGTGGTTAGCAGAACTGCTACCTTGGACTTCCAGAGGGCAGACTTTGGCCTGTTTAGGGGCCTGGTTGACAGAGTCCCTTGGGAGGCAGTCCTGAAGGGCAAAGGAGTCCAGGAAGGCTGGACATTCTTCAAGAAGGAAATCTTAAAGGCACAGGAGCAGGCCATCCCCTTGTGCCAAAAAACGAGCCAGCGGGGAAGAAGACCGGCCTGGCTGAACAGAGAGCTTTGGCTGGAACTCAGGAAAAAAAAGAGAGTTTATGACCTTTGGAAGAAGGAGCAGGCAACTCAGGAGGACTACAAGGATGTTGTGAGGCTATGCAGGGAGAAAATTAGAAGGGCCAAAGCCCAACTAGAACTTAATTTGGCTACTGTGGTAAAAGACAATAAAAAATGTTTCTATAAATACATTAGCAACAAAAGGAGGGCTAAGGACAATCTCCATCCTTTATTGGATGTGGGGGGAAACATAGTGACAAGGGATGAGGAAAAGGCTGAGGTACTTAATGCCGCCTTTGCCTCAGCCTTTAATAGTAAGACGAGTTCTTCTGGGGGTACCCAGCCCCCCGAGCTGGAAGACAGGGACGGGGAGCAGAATGAAGCCCCCATAATCCAAGGGAAAATGGTTAGCGACCTGCTATGCCACTTACTTAGACACACACAAGTCTATGGGGCCGGATGGGATCCACCCAAGGGTACTGAGGGAGCTGGTGGAAGTGCTCACCAAGCCACTTTCAACCATTTATGAGCAGTCCTGGCTAACCAGGGAGGTCCCAGTTGACTGGAGGTTAGCAAATGTGACGCCCATCTACAAGATGCGCCAGAAGGAGGATCTGGGGAACTACAGGCCTGTCGGTCTGACCTCGGTGCTGGGGAAGGTTATGGAGCAGATCATCTTGAAGTGCCATCACACGGCACATACAGGACACCCAGGTGATCAGGCCCAGTCAGCATGGGTTTATGAAAGGCAGGTCCTGCTTGACTAACCTGATCTCCTTCTATGACAAGGTGACCCGCTTAGTGGACGAGGGAAAGGCTGTGGATGTTGTTTTACCTGGACTTTAGTAAAGCCTTTGACACCGTTTCCCACAGCATTCTCCTGGAGAAACTGGCTGCTCATGGCTTGGACGGGCATATGCTTCGCTGGGTGAAAAACTGGCTGGATGGCCGGGCCCAAAGAGTTGTGGTGAAGGGAGTTAAATCCAGTTGGCGGCCGGTCACGAGCGGTGTTCCCCAGGGCTCAGTATTGGGGCCAGTTCTGTTTAATATCTTTATCAATGATCTGGACGAGGGGATCGAGTGCACCCTCAGTAAGTTTGCAGGCGACACCAAGTTGGGCGGGAGTGTTGATCTGCTGGAGGGTAGGAAGGCTCTGCAGAGGGACCTGGACAGGCTGGATCGATGGGCCGAGGCCAACTGTATGAGGTTCAACAAGGCCAAGTGCTGGGTCCTGCACTTGGGTCACAACAACCCCATGCAACGCTACAGGCTTGGGGAAGAGTGGCTGGAAAGCTGCCTGTCGGAAAAGGACCTGGGGGTGTTGGTCGACAGCCGGCTGAATATGAGCCGGCAGTGTGCCCAGGTGGCCAAGAAGGCCAATAGCATCCTGGCTTGTATCAGAAACAGTGTGGCCAGCAGGAGTAGGGAAGTGATCGTGCCCCTGTACTCGGCACTGGTGAGGCCGCACCTCGAATACTGTGTTCAGTTTTGGGCCCCTCACTACAAGAAGGACATTGAGGTGCTGAAGCGTGTCCAGAGAAGAGCAACGAGGCTGGTGAAGGGTCTAGAGCACAAGTCCTATGAGGAGCGGCTGAGGGAACTGGGGTTGTTTAGCCTGGAGAAAAGGAGGCTGAGGGGAGACCTTATTATCGCTCTCTACAACTACCTGAAAGGAGGTTGTAGCGAGGAGGGCGTCGGTCTCTTCTCCCAAGTACCAAGTGATAGGACGAGAGGAAATGGCCTCAAGTTGTGCCAGGGGAGGTTTAGATTGGTGTCCTGGTTTCGGCAGGGATAGAGTTAATTCCCTTCCTAGTAGCTGGTACAGGGCTGTGTTTTGGATTTAGGATGAGAACAAAGTTGATAACGCACCGATGTTTTAGTTGTTGCTAGGTAATGCTTACGCTAGTCAAGGACTTTTCAGCTTCCCATGCTCTCCCGACTGAGAAAGCTGCAGGTGCACCAGAAGCTGGGAGGGGGCACAGCCAAACTGGCCAAAGAAAACATTCCATACCATGTGACGTCATGCTCAGTACATAAACTGGGGGAAAGCTGGCCGGGGGGGCCGCTGCTCGGGGACTGGCTGGGCATCGGTCGGCGGGTGGTGAGCAATTGCACTGTGCATCACTTGCTTTGTGTATTATTATTATTATCATATTATTATTATCATTTTATTTCAATTATTAAACTGTTTTTATCTCAACCCACGAGTTTTTCTCACTTGTGCTTTCCCAATTCTCTCCCCCATCCCACCGGGTGGGGGGGGAGTGAGCGAGCGGCTGTGTGGTGCTTAGTTGCCGACTGAGGTTAAACCACGACAATTGGATATTAGGAAAAATTTCTTCACTGAAACGGTTATCAAGCATTGGAACAGGCTGCCCAGGGAAGTGGTGGAGTCACCGTCCCTGGAGGTATTTAAAAGACGTGTAGATGTGGCACTTAAGGACGTGGTTTAGTGGTGGACTTGGCAGTGTTAGGTTTACGGTTGGACTCGATGATCTTAAAGGTCCTTTCAACCTAAATGGTCCTATGATTCTATGATTCTATAAGTTTTGCCAATATACTTCTATGTTCTTGTTCAGTCTTGTGCCTCTTCACAAGTATTAACTATGATTTAATTTAATAGGTGCTAGATTATTAATGCATTTGTCAGCAGTGGTAACACATCATCATTTTCATTTCTCTCATACTCCTAAACAGGAAAAGTCTGATACTCCTTATTTTCCTCATTTATGAAATTGCATAGATCTCAGCCTTATCATGCATAAGGCTTTATCATGCATACAGGCTTTTGCCTATTGTATCATTTATCTGTTTTTCAAACATTTTTCAAGAAAATATACCAATTTCAGTTAACAGCTCATATGCCATAATTTTGACTTGGAAGCCATAAATCTACATAATTCCATATTCCACATTTATTTTTAAAGGGATAAATTGACTATTTTAAATATAAATTGAAAGCTCCAGGCTATTTTCAGGGAAAGAAATAAAAAAATACCTTTCCTTTCTCTCAGGGAGCAAAACTGTTTCACGGGCATGAGCTGCTCCAAAGTAAACAGCCCTGCCTAGATGGCAAGGGCAGCTGGGGAGAGAGGCTTTGGTCAAAGGCCTTCCTGCAGCAAGCTCTGCCACTTGAACAGTCATGGCACAGACACAATACTCAAACTGCTACACAGCACCACCATCGTGATCTCCTAGGAACTCAATGTCACTTAGTAGGCTCTTGAGACTAATCTCAACTGAGATTTGATAGCCTAAGACAAATTACACCTCCAGGCACCAGCATTTCTGAAACTGCCCATCATCCACAGTGTCTGCCTTAAGATTTTTCTTTTTTCCCCTCATAAATTATTTTAGGCTCCGGAAAGCGCAGCCGCACTAGAATGAAAATGCTGCATCCATTACTTGACATACATAGCTGTTCTTGATCATGGAGAGGCTCCAGAAGAATCTCATGTACTTGTCACTGAAGAATGGTGGTAACAGTGTGCATTCTTATCTAATGATCCCTTTTTATATAATTAGGTTGACTTGAAACACATGCCTCCAAGCGGCATGCTTCTGTTGTTTGTTATCATATTCATTCCTATGTAAAATGGAAGTGCTTCAGGAAGTACACTTATCTGGGAACTGTTATTAAAATCTTTTTCTCAAGCTGTATTTTCCAGAGGAGATATTCAAATATATTACTTGCAATCCTATTTTATAAACAATTATATTAGATATTTAAAAAAAAAAAAAAAGTGAAACAGCAGAATTTACATCTACCTGCATCTTTGGAAGTTCTCAATTCAAGTAGCAACAGTTCTTTTTGCTTTTCTTCTGCATCTTGTATGGCAGAGACAGACTCCTGTTGACAAATACAGAAATGATAGTAAGAAGTAGAGCCAAGTGCAATGTATAATGCACAGGCCGTGATGCACGACCTGCAGGATAAGTATTGGTGGACTCAAGTCGTTCCAGGCAGGGAATTGCTGTATAACGGCAATGGGGACGCTGGTATGATAGACGTACATAGTGCCAAGGGGCTGTCACAGCCTGGTTTTGCCCAGGCATTCAAACTAGTCCATGCTCAGAATCCCACCTCTGAGCGCACTGCAAGGATTAGACAGTGAATTTTACCATGACAGCTTCACCTAGACAATGTAGACATAGCCTACAGATATCAATAAGAGCTCTCCTAACATACAACTTGTGCAAAAATCTTCCCGGCTGTTTTAAATTAAGATTAAACAATTTCTAAATACCTTCATTATCATGAAGAAAAATCATTACACTTTCAAAGAGCCATTTTGGAAATGTGATGAAAAGCCTCAGGATTCCTGACCTTTTTCTATTCATATAAGCAATAAGAAATATATATGTGTTGACTACTATTTGTACAATAAGTGTAAGGGAATCATGAACAGAGAGAAGTGATAATATACAAACTTATCATATACTCTAAGCCACAGTTTACTGAGCATGATGCTGTTTTTTAGATACATTTTAAAGGGTTAATTATTTAAATGTTATTTTTATGTTATTCAGTCAGTAAATGATACTATACAGTACTACACTATGAAGCAGTATAACAAAACTCTTCTATTATCTATACTTACCATACTGTATTTCTCATGTTGTGGCTACAAAGCTGCATCATCATTTTTACAGCACTCATAACAATGACGTTTTGATCTTCTTGATCTAGAAGGATTTTTCCTCTCTCCGCAATTGAGAAAAAATAAATAGAATTTAAAATGAAATTGCAGGAGCATAATAGGTTAGATATTAGCTAATACAGGTTACATAGATGCAATGGCAGATCACACTATGAAAAAATATCTTGTAAATGCAAATGAGATCAAATTTAGGTAGCATAAGGAAATAGTCTTTAAATCTACTACTTTCGAAAATTCAAGAAAATTATATGGATGATAACAAAAAACTGAAGAGCCAAATATGTCCTTATTCCTCAGATTCTCCCAGGAAAAAAACACCTCATGTTAATAGTTAATAGAGTTTAAAATTGCCAGGCAATATGCAGCTCTGCAAATCAGCAGCATTCTAATATTCAGTTTTTCCTTAAGACTACAAGGTAATCCTATGATTTACGTTACGAAACCAACATACCTGTAACCTCAACAGTTTCAACAGGAAGTACAGAGTCCATAGCACCATAAGACTTCAGCAGTTCCTTCATTTCATCATCACAAGCTTCATCCAAAGCACTTTTCCCTGAACTGTCCCTCTCACAGGGATTTGCTCCGTGCTGTAGTAGAATCCTGACTGCCTATTATATATTATTATTTGTACTGTGATTATTCTTGTTGTGGACTTATAATACAACCATATGTGTTGTATCTATCATAAGTCACAAATAATAAAGGTCCAAATAAGATACCCTTAAACTTGTTACACTTGCAGTCCCAGTTAAATGAATAAGTTTAATTGGCTCTTATCAACACAGACTTGTATCTTACACTTCTCATTTTTCCATTAAAATACACAAATAATTCACAACTTGTCGTTAAACCTACCATCTTTATGATATTGTTATAACAATAGCCTAGCTACACACAAGACTCATTACCTTATTTTGGGGTCTGGATGGACTGGGCACAGACATACAAAATGCTCAACAGTCCAGCTTATCATCACATTCTGAATTTGATTTTTTTTCTCAGCAGAGTATGGATTATTTAGGGCTGATTTAAACTGGCCATCATCTAAGAGTACAGAAAGCAAGCATACTAGTGAGCTTAATTTTACTCTCAAGCCTACCTACAGGCAATAGCCTTGCAGTGTGGACTAGGCATATAAGGGATCACCCAGTTACTATTTATAGCAATGTTTTAACATATTGTCTCTGGTTTCTCTACATAACATTGTTGTGCTAACTTATGCGGTCTATTGCTTTGTACCTTTGAATGCCTTCAGACTGAGATTCAGGATGAGGTGACTCTTCCAAAGGTACCTTGCCACCTTGCTAGCAGTCATGCCTTTCTGATCCCAGCTCCTTGCTCCCTTTCTGACTGATTTCTCCTGCATAAATGCTGGACTTCTAATTCAGTGAGCTTTCTGAGTGCCTATAGAAATCCCCCAGCTTTTAATATAGGAAAAACATATCAGATGTAGTGTTTATTTATAGCAGCGATTTTCTCTCATTCTTTTGCTAGTATAATTTTGTCATGTTCTCACTGAAATGAAGGACAACCCAAACTACATACAGCTGAAAGACACCATCAGTAAGACTCCCCCACGTAGGGTTACCTTTTTATGGGAACTGTTCCCAGAAATATTTTTTGACAGTTGGCTCTTTAAAAACAACCACTCACAATCCTGTGAGCGGCCACTGGCAGGTGACTGTTGTTTGATCCATGCAATCTTAAGTGCTCTTAGAAATTTATTCCTTCTTTTGACTGTTGAAAAGACTTCACCATCTCTCCCACACTCATAAAATAAAATTTAAATTGAGATGGATTTCCTTAACAGTAAATTGAAATATTTTTAAATAGGAATGAAGAAAACATTTATGGTTCAGAAAAATTTACAAAAGGGAAAAAATTATGACTGAATGTATTTTTTAAATATTAGATCTGATATTTTATTTGGTTATTGTGATACTTCTTTCACTTCAGTGGAGCTACTTCTGATTTTACATAATGTAGAATCATAGGTTTGGGTTGGAAAGGACCTTTAAAGATCATCTAGTCCAACCCCCCTGCCATGGGCAGGAACATCTTTCACTAGGTCAGGTTGCTCAAAGCCCCATCCAACCTGACTTTGAACACTTCCAATGATGGGGCATCCACAACTTTTCTGGGAAACCCATTCTAGTGTCTCACCACCCTCATTGTACAGAATGCCTTTTTTGTAAAGGAAAAACCCTAAGCCTGCTGTTTAAAAATCAACCATTTTTTTCATTAACCAGCAAAGATTTTCTTCTTTTTCTGGCCTACAAAAGATCCCTGCTCTCTTTGGCAGTATTTTGTCTTCTGATCCATCTATTCAACTCCCATAAGTTTCAACAGGAGGTGTATTCGTGAGAGCTTAATGAAATTATTCTGAGTGATCATTTATTTGCCAAAAAATGGATGTGTGGGTGTTACCAGAATTATTCATTGATTTTTGCTCAAATCAGGCAAAGATGTTTGTCTGAAAGGGTTAAATTTTGGAAAAATCTATTCCTTGTCTCTAAACATTCTGATTTTCTTTTTTAAATGATGTTTTGAGAGTTTAATTATGCTTGATTTTAGTTTCTTTTAAAGGGAATATTATCTAACTCAAAACATCTTTTTAAAACTCAAATTGAAAATGCTCAATGTTTCAGTATTATTTTAAAAAAGGCCAAAATGTGGGAGAGAACCATGGGGAGCTTCTGAATTGTTCTGATTTGTCCACTGGACTGAAAAAGTCAATTCTCACTATTGAAAAATAATTCTTTCTCTAATTTTGATCACTTCAAAGAATGTTGGTTTATTTCCTAAATGCAAATCTACACTAAAAATGTATTAGTAACTTTGACTTTCCTTATATAAACCAGGATTTTGCTTTGCTGACCCACTCCTGGAAATCAGGCTCAGGAAACCTAATATAAAAGAAAAATGTACCTCTAAATAATTGCCAGAAACAGCATCATGTATTGGCAAAATACCATCCAGACTTCCGCTGTTAACATTAGCACTGGCTTTCAGTAATTCTAAGATCACTTCAGTAAAACCCCCATTGGAAGCTTCGTGAATTGCTGTCCAACCTAATAAAAGCAATATGACACATACAGCATGCATCTGATTTGAAAACATCCACACAGATCACTAATTAGCAATTATACATTTTGCTGTGTTTGCTGTGCTATAAATAATGGACTACTCTCTTTAAGATAAATCTTAAAAAATCATCCTGAAATGCTAAGATAAATTATTCCCTGTGTAATTCAGTTTACTTTAGAGAAAAATGTATCCAATATTAACCAGGGAAAAAAATTACTTATAGAATAGAATAGACTAGACTAGACTAGAAGGGAATAGAATAGAACAGAATAGAATATTTCAGTTGGAAGGGACCTACAACGATCATCTAGTCCAACTGCCTGACCAATTCAGGGCTGACCAAAAGTTAAAGCATGTCAGTAAGGGCATTGTCCAAATGCCTCTCAAACACTGACAGGCTTGGGGCATCGACCACCTCTCTAGGAAGCCTGTTCCAGTGTTTGACCTCCCTCTCACAGTAAAGAAATGCTTCCTATTGTCAACTCTGAACCTCCCCTGACACAGCTTTGAACCATTCCCACACGTCCTATCACTGGATACCAGGGAGAAGAGATCAGCACCTTCCTCTCCACTTCCCCTCCTCAGGAAGCTGCAGAGAGCAATGAGGTCGCCTCCTCAGCCTCCTTTTCTCCAAACTAGACAAGCCCAGAGTCCTTAGCCACTCCTCATAGGACTTGCCTTCCAGCCCTTTCACCAGCTTTGTTGCCCTCCTCTGGACGCATTCAAGGACCTTCACATCCTTCTTAAATTGTGGGGCCCAGAACTGCACACAATACTCGAGGTGAGGCTGCACCAACGCTGAATACAGCGGGATAATCACCTCTCTTGACCAGCTGGTTATACTGTGCTTGATGCACCCCAGGACGTGGTTTGCCCTCTTGGCTGCCAGGGCACACTGGTGACTCATATTGAGCCTGCTATCAACCAGCACCCCCAGATCCCTTTCTGCAGGGCTGCTCTCCAGCCACTCCTCTCCCTATTTATACTTGTGCCTGGCATTACTCCGTCCTAGGTGCAGGATCTGGCATTTGGACTTGTTAAATTTCATCCCATTAATCATTGCCCAATTTTCTACTACACTACTAAAAATAATAAAAGAAACAAAACAATAGAGTAGAAAGAATCTAAGAACTCAGAAGCATAATATTAATAGTCTGATTTCTAAACCCAGTGGCATTTTATAACACCAAGTCTGCAGGGGATCCAGAATAGAATACCATCCATTCTGAGACTACAAAAATAGAAATGCATTATACATTTAGGTAGAAAAAATGAAAAAATAATCTTGTCATCTGATTTTTGTCCTCATTTCCTAAGGAAATAAGATTTGTGAATGTGCTTCACGTGTATATATTCATGTGCATAAGCATCAGTTCTCCTGCCAAACTTTCAAGTCCACTTTCCATACATATCTCTGAAAATGTGCTCTTCAGCAGAGGAGCAAGACCCAATTAATGTCCCTGCTGAAGGAAAGGCTGCATTCGCTCCACACTGAGACACAAATCCAGGGATTCACTGATTGTGCTTGTACTTGTCGAATGACTTCCTTCCCTCCTCTCCCTCCCCCATTTGAAAAGTTTGGGATCGAATTCTAAATTTATATATGTAGATACACCTTTTCTTACCAATAATCCCATGCATCAGGAGAGAAAAAATGAATTTCAAGCAGTCATAAAAACATCAAAAATCCTATGACTCTCCACGGTTTATCACATACCCCATCGCTATAAGGGTTTCATATAAACACTGTATGTGAGGAATGTGTGCATGCATGTATGCATTTATGAGCACTCATATGTAGTTATAAAAGCATTCTTGCTAATCACTGTAATGTATTTCCAAGAATTCCTATGTGTTCTTTGAAATTGTGTATTATAACAACATTTGAATGAAATATTTTAAAAGAAACAACCTGTGTTTATTTAACAAATATGTAACAATAATGAAGAGAAGATATTTTCTACAGCATTCTGGCTTAATAGTTTCAACAATCACATTATATCACAATTATATCATAAATCAAGAATCCATAATTATATTAAAATTACACAAAATATATAAAGGCATATATACTATAAATTATATAAAATTGTATCATAAAACAAGTCCATAAGAGAGTAATATTCAAACCTGCATAGTCCTGTTCATTGACACTAATTCCAGATGATATTAGAGTTTTCACCAAAGACAAATCTCCTCTCCTAGCAGCAATATGCAGATGAGTTTCTCCTTTTGCATTTCTCTTCTTTTTCATCTTTTTCCCAGCTCTTGTATTACAGGTACCATGCAAAATTACAGCTTCTTTTCTGGTAGATAGGGAGGATTCTAAACACATATTGGATGTTCATTAGGAACAACAAAAAATGTTTCATTATAAACAAGGAATTAAGCTTCATAACTCATTTGAATTAACGTAAATGTGTGCAATACTGTTGCCTCAATTATTCAATAACATTAATTGACTACATCAAAAGGTTAGAAGGTACTGCATAACAGATAACAAATAGACCCTGCTCAGATTACAAATAGACTCTATGCAAAAGAATTTACAGTTCAAATCTAGACGACTTAACAAGGGTACAATGGATTAGGGATCAATGGAAAAGGTAACAAGGTTGAACAGTCTTATATTGTATAGAGATAGCAAGTATGTCACATTTCTCCATGGACTGCTTTTAAGTTACCAGGCATGCCTGCTAAATATATAAAGTATATACATAAAGGTATTTAAGAAACTATTAAAAAGTGAAGACTTGACCATCACCTCTTTTCCATTCCTGATTCTGTATCAGGAGAGACGTTTCTACATAAGGTATTTTTACACCTGTGGTGTGAAAAAGTCCTATAGACTGATTACAAATCTTTGACTAATGTCGAGTGACATAGATGAACTGCCTTTTAATTAAACCTGTGCAGGATCGGACTCATGACTGTAAATAAACTTGATTTAATCCTTCTCTTATTGGTTCACAAACTAAACAACATCCGCTTTAAATTTTATCATGTGATTATCAGACAGGACCTAATTCTGAGGCTTCAGGTAACAGACATATCAAATTGTAAGATACACAAAGAAAAAACAGATTTAAAAAGCACTGATTCTGCATATAGAGTAAGGACAACCCCCTCACCCAAACTGTTACCAAAAAGACAGTGTGTATAAATCTTCAAAAGCTCTACCATACATGTTAGCTTTTTTTCACTCCTGTTCCTGCTAATACTGTGCTATCAGATTTTTTTAAAAATTCACTAGGTTCTTTCTCTAATTTCTTGAAAATCTGTAATTTATCCAAAAAAGATGTGTAAGGTTTTAAATAAGCATTTTGCAACTCTTATCCATGGTTTTTTTAATTATTCATATGAACAATTGGCTACTGCATCCCAAGCATTTCCTCTTCTCATCAGACAAGCTATCTTCTCAAATATTTCCAGTTATCAGTATCCATTGCTATCAAACATCTTCCATGATTTGACAGCTGCCTTTTTTGGGGCTCCTTCTGCCTTCTGGAAAATCTGCTTTTCCAAGGTTTCCTTTAAGGTAAACTACTGAGCCTGTCATCCAAGACTGTTTGGAAGAATATGAAAGACATACTGCAACTATATTAAAGACAGACATATAGTGAGGATATATCCATACTAATTTTAAACTAGCTTGTTCAGGTACTGCTGCAGCCAGACCATGGCAGCATGGAGCTCACCGTAGGCTATTCTAACCTGTCAGAAAGCATTCAGGCAGCCCTCACTGCATTGGGGGTGCTTGGCCCGCACCATAGAAGAGCTAAAGACTTCCTTTTTTAAATGAAAACTGAGATTCTAGAGCACACAGAGGGGTCACATTATTGAAATACTCTTCCAATCTGAGACCTACTTTTTCTGTAAGATAATGTATTGTGTTTTGTCTAAAAGCTTCTGGGTCTGAACTCCCAAAGCAATCATCCACTTTATGGTTCTTGCTTTTTTTCCCCCTTTGATTCATGGGAGAATGTCCTAGGGACTCTTTAGAGATGTAGGAGGGGAAAAAAAAGGCACACAACAGCCCATTAAGCTAATGACCCTTAGCAATATCGGCTGCAAATGAACAGAAATAATTGCAAAGTTTTCCAGTTAAGTTGTCATGCGCAAGATTTTTCTTCATGCTTGTTAGGAAACATTTGCAAAAGCATAATGGGACATTGGTATGTGAATCACAAAATACTGGTTCTCCATGGAGTGCATTGCCAGGTGGGTCATGAGCAGGAAAGATCAGGAATTTGGCAAATACAAAATCCAGTCAGTGCACGTACAAAGATAAGGTGGAGAGATTACAGTAACCAGCAGTTAGACTAGATTAGGCTGCCATACTTCAACAACTTCAAGGACATCCTCCTTCAAACAGACATTTGAATACTTCATCATTGGTCTATGAGCAATTCTTTTCACAGATCGAACTATAAGAAAAGAAGCAAGCTGTTCATACCTTCATTCTGTATAAGCAGAATAGGAATGTTGAGAGCCTAGTAAGTGACTGATTGTAGATTAAATGACTGCATCATTTAGGAAGAAAAGTTTTTTATTCAAGAATAGAATAATATAAGAAAGACCACTGGGACACAGGAACAATCAGATGAGATACAAAAGCCAGTTAATGAAGAAGAGGCATGAGACAGCAAAAAATCTGAAAACCCCACAAGCCAGAAAACATTATCCCATCTTCTACTTTTTTCTGCTGCAATCTGAATGCCATTGTCCCGGACTCCAAAGCTATTAATGTCTTCAGCTATCTAAAGAGCTATACTTTCTCCCATCATCTCTCAAACAGCAACATTCTCCTGGGTTGAAAGAAATAATTAAATTTTAGCTGAATAAAATATTACCTGAAGAATCTCTTTTGGGGGAAAAAGTGATCTGTGAAATGATATTCCAGAGGAGACCAAAATGTAAGACACATGTTTGGGATAAAGTTTTTTTTTTTTTTTAAATCATAACTGTATATATAGGAGGCAAAAATATAAAGGAAAAAAATCCAAAAATATATTAATGTACATAGACCTCATTATAAAGATCGAGCAGGAATATAGGAGCTGAAAAAAAGGACATCTGTAGGGAAAGGAATCATTTCTATGTTCAATGTTTATTCTTAGCAGTGGATGATGACATGTATCAGATATGCCATGTTTGTTTTTTTCCCAGAATTAAGTAAAAAGGGATACCTACAACAGGAGGAACCAATTTGGAGATAGGAAAGCTAAGTACTGACACTGCCAAATACTGGAGAACAGTAAGTAACAAGAAGCACCTACGCCTTTCCTTCTCCCCTCCACTTCCAAAAGAAAACAGGAGCTTGCAGTCCAGAAACTCAAGAGAGCAGGAACCTAAGATGGGTTGAAAACTAGCAACCACCTGAGATGGCAAGAGGAAACAGCATTCTGTACAGCTGAAGGCAGAAGAGGACAAGAAGATAGTGACTATCAAAGACAAAAGGATCAGCAAGAACTTCACATAGTTTCCTGAATGTTTTTTGTCATGACGCAATGAGTGTTACAGGACATTGCAGAGATTGGCTGATGACTCCTTAATTCAACATATAAGACTAGCGAGCATCCAGTCAAAAGTCTCCAAAGAGAAGTCAGTCCTTGCCAGAGAAGACAGAAACAGAAATAATATTCTGCAAGGCACAACAGTTTTTCATAGATGTCAAGCCAAGTATAGTTATGCAAGACAGGTTTCTGAAATCAGTGCGAACACTCTACTGATGTTACTTGCAATAACAAATTTGCATTATGGGACTCTTCTTAAATCAAAGACAATTTCAAATAATTTGAAAAATAAAAATGCTGGAAGAAGAGGATGTCCAAATAATCTTGCGACAAAACCTCTCTGTCCTGCAAGCAGAGTAAGTGGTGTCCCATCTATAGAATAATAAGCCACCACCTATGAAACAAGACACTTATACAGACAGATGGTCTCTGTCTCAATAAAAAAGTCCAGTCCTCTACAGATCAGTCAGGAGGGTACTAAGCTGTCGTGGTTTAACCTCAGTCGGCAACTAAGCACCATGCAGCCGCTCGCTCACTCCCCCCACACCCCGGTGGGATGGGGGAGAGAATTGGAAGAGCACAAGTGAGAAACACTCGTCGGTTGAGATAAAAACAGTTTAATAATTGAAATAAAATGATAATAATAATAATGTAATAATAATAATACTAATACACAAAGCAAATGATGCACAGTACAATTGCTCACCACCCGCCGACCGATGCCCAGCCAGTCCCCCAGCAGCGGCCCCCCCGGCCAGCTTTCCCCCAGTTTATATACTGAGCATGACGTCACATGGTATGGAATGTCACTTTGGCCAGTTTGGCTGTGCCCCCCTCCCAGCTTCTTGTGCACCTCCAGCCTTCTCAGTCGGTAGAGCATGGGAAGCTGAAAAGTTCTTGGCTAGTGTAAGCATTAACTAGCAACAACTAAAACATCGGTGCGTTATCAAATTTGTTCTCATCCTGAATCCAAAACACAGCACTGTACCAGCTACTAGGAAGGGAATTAACTCTATCCCTGCTGAAACCAGGACAATATCCACCCCTTATTCTATACCATCTGCGTCATGCTCAAGTCTCGTATTTTCCACATTTTCATTAATTACCACCCCCTTTTCTTCTATATATATATATGCACACACACAGAGATATCATTCCCTTAGTCTGTGGGCCATCCCTCTAAAACGTTCGGTGAGTTCATTGAGTCCATGACTTCGGGTTCCATATCTCAAAACAGTCCTTCAGAGCAGGAAAAAAATGGAGATGGTATGTGGTGTTGGATTGTTTCATGTTGAAGTCAGTTCTGGAACCATCATCACTGTGCTTTGCTCGGTTTCACTGAAGTTATTCTTCATTGGTCTGGGTGATTCTCATTGTAAATAACATTAGTATGGCATATAATATTATTTGTATTATTAGTATATCTGTGTGTTATTAGTATAGCTATTATAACTATAATTAGTACTTAACATCACATAATTCAGATATTTGGCTATTCTCACCCAAAATCAAATCCCCTTGAGGTACACATCGGACTTCCCCATCCTTCCGCATTGTCCACCAAGTGCACCCAGGTCCTTGAGCAAAAGCAATCCCACGGATGGGTTTGCCTTTGCCCGAGGTAGGAATAACCCAAACTGTTTTCCCCAGCATATTCTTTATGTGCACTACAGGGACTTTATTCCCATCTACAGTACGTAAAAGTTCTGACTGGGCAGGGCCTGCTCGATTGGCAGATCCCCTCGTGTTGACTAACCAGGTGGCCTTTGCTAAATGCGTATCCCAATGTTTGAATGTCCTGCCACCCATTGCTCTCAGCGTAGTCTTTAGCAGTCCATTGTATCGTTCAATTTTCCCGGAGGCTGGTGCATGGTAGGGGATGTGATAGACCCACTCAATGCCGTGCTCTTTGGCCCAGGTGTCTATGAGGTTGTTTTGGAAATGAGTCCCGTTGTCTGACTCAATTCTTTCTGGGGTGCCATGTCGCCACAGGACTTGCTTTTCAAGGCCCAGGATAGTGTTCCGGGCAGTGGCATGGGGCACGGGATATGTTTCCAGCCATCCGGTGGTTGCCTCCACCATTGTAAGCACATGGCGCTTGCCTTGGCGGGTTTGTGGGAGTGTGATATAATCGATCTGCCAGGCCTCCCCATATTTATATTTCAGCCATCGTCCTCCATACCAAAGAGGCTTTAACCGCTTGGCTTGCTTGACTGCAGCGCATGTTTCGCATTCATGGATAACCTGCGCAATAGTGTCCATGGTCAAGTCCACCCCTCGATCACGAGCCCATCTGTATGTTGCATCTCTTCCTTGGTGACCTGAGGTGTCATGGGCCCACCGAGCTATAAATAATTCACCCTTATGCTGCCAGTCCAGATCCCCCTGAGCCACTTCAATCTTAGCAGCCTGATCCACCTGCTGGTTGTTTTGATGTTCTTCAGTGGCCCGACTCTTGGGTACGTGAGCATCTACGTGACGGACTTTTACAGACAGGTTCTCCACCCGGGCAGCAATATCTTGCCACAGTGCGGCAGCCCAGATGGGTTTGCCTCTGCGCTGCCAGTTGCTCTGCTTCCATTGCTGCAACCACCCCCACAGGGCATTTGCACCATCCATGAGTCAGTATAGAGATAGAGCACTGGCCACTTTTCTCAATCAGCAATATCCAAAGCCAGCTGGATGGTTTTAACCTCTGCAAACTGACTCGATTCGCCTTCCCCTTCAGCAGTTTCTACAACTTGTCGCATAGGACTCCATACAGCAGCTTTCCACCTCCGATGCTTTCCCACAATACGACAGGACCCATCAGTGAATGGAGCATATTGCTTCTCATTTTCTGGTAGTTCATTATACATTGGATCCTCCTCAGCACGCGTCACCTCCTCCTCTGGCGATATTCCAAAATCTTTGCCCTCTGGCCAATCCATAATCACTTCCAGGATTCCTGGGCAACTGGGGTTTCCTATTCGAGCCCGTTGTGTGATTAGTGCGACCCACTTCCTCCACGTAGCATCAGTTGCATGATGTGTACAGGGGACCCTCCCTTTGAACATCCAGCCCAGCACCGGCAGTCGGGGTGCCAGGAGGAGCTGTGCTTCAGTGCCAATTACTTCCAAAGCAGCTCGAACCCCTTCATATGCTGCTAATATCTCTTTTTCAGTTGGACTATAGCGGGCCTCGGATCCTCTGTATCCCCGACTCCAAAACCCTAGGGGTCGACCTCGAGTCTCCCCTGGTGCTTTCTGCCAGAGGCTCCAGGTAGGGTCGTTCTCCCCGGCTGCGGTGTAGAGCACATTTTTGACATCTTGTCCTGCCCGGACTGGCCCCAGGGACACTGCATGAACTATCTCTTCTTTAATTTGTTCAAAAGCTTGTCGTTGCTCAGGGCCCATTTGAAATCGTTCCTCTTTCGGGTCACTTGATAGAGAGGGTTTACAATCAGGCTGTAATTTGGAATATGCATTCTCCAAAAACCCACGACGCCTAAGAAAGCTTGTGTTTCCTTTTTGCTAGTTGGTGGAGACATGGCTGTTATTCTGTTGATCACATCAATGGGGATCTGACGACGTCCATCTTGCCATTTTATTCCTAAAAACTGGATCTCCTGTGCAGGCCCCTTGACCTTACTTTGTTTGATGGCAAAACCGGCCTGCAGCAGGATTTGGACTATTTCCTTCCCTTTTTCAAAAACTTCTCCTGCTGTGTTGCCCCACATGATGATGTCATCAATGTTCTGCAGGTGTTCTGGAGCTCCACCCTGTTCCAGTGCAGTCTGGATCAGTCCATGGCAAATGGTGGGGCTGTTTTTCCACCCCTGGGGCAGTCAGTTCCAGGTGTACTGGACGCCCCTCCAAGTGAAAGCAAATTGTGGCCTGCACTCTGCTGCCAAAGGGATTGAGAAAAACGCATTAGCAATATCAATTGTGGCATACCACTTGGCTGCCTTTGATTCCAATTCATATTGAAGTTCTAGCATGTCCAGCACAGCAGCACACAGCAGTGGTGTGACTTCATTTAGGCCACGATAGTCTACTGTTAGTCTCCACTCTCCATTAGACTTCCGCACTGGCCATATGGGACTGTTAAAGGGTGAACGAGTCTTGCTGATCACTCCTTGGCTCTCCAGTCGACGAATTAGCTCATGGATGGGAATCAAGGAGTCTCGGTTGGTGCAATATTGCCGCCGGTGTACCGTGGTGGTAGCAATTGGCACTTGTTGGTCTTCGACCTTCAGCAACCCCACAACAGAGGGGTCCTCCGAGAGGCCAGGCAAGGTGGACAGCTTTTTAATTTCTTCCGTCTCAAAGGTAGCTATACCAGAAACCCACCAGTACCCGTTTTGGGTCCTTGAAATACCCTCTCCTGAGGTAGTCTATGCCAAGGATGCACGGAGCATCTGGGCCAGTCACAATGGGGTGCTTCTGCCACCCATTCCCAGTTAGACTTCGGCTTCCAATACAGTTATCTGTTGGGATCCCCCTGTCACCCCAGAAATACAGATGGGTTCTGCCCCTATATAGCTTGATGGCATTAGGGTACACTGTGCACCGGTGTCTACTAGAGCCTTATACTTCTGTGGGTCTGATGTGCCAGGCCACTGAATCCACACAGTCCAGTAAACCCGGTTGTCCCTTTCCTCCCCCTGGCTGGAGGCAGTGACCCTCTAAGCCTCATCACATTACTCATTTCTCATTTCTTGTACATATGAATCAGAAGTTTCTTCATTAAGATCAGGAGTAAGACCAGCCCTTCTACTCTGTCTGGGGAACTGCCCGCTGGAAACTGGAGCAGCAATTTTCCTGGAAGAACCTCTTTCTGTGATTGTTTTCCCTTGCAATTCACGTACCCGTGCCCCTAGGGCTGAGGTAGGTTTTCCATCCCACTTCCTCATGTCCTCTCCATGGTCACGCAGGTAAAACCATAGGGTGCCCCGTGGTGTGTACCCTTTATATTCTCTCTCTTGGGCAAAAGAACGCTGACTCCTAACAGCCGAGATACTGGTCCGTACAGGTGGGGGGTAGGACCTATCCTCTACAAGTTGCTGGACCTTCTGGGACAGTTTCTCCACAGCTGAGCCGAGGGAGGAAGAGAGACTTTCCTCATATTGCCGGAGTTGACTAGCCAATTCATCCACTGTTTGTCCCTCTCCATCTTTCCAGGTCATCACTGCCAATGAATTGGCGTATTACGATGGCGCGCTCCTTATAAACTTCGCCACATGGGTCATGTGCACTTGACTTCATCTGGATCTTTAGATAGTTGTTCGTTGTTCAGGTCATCATAAATCACCTCCAGCACAGCTAATTCTCTCAGAAACTGGATACCCTTCTCCATGGTGGTCCACTTGCTTGGGTGACATATGACATCTTCCTTGAAGGGATACCTTTCCTTCACGATTGACAAGAATCGCCTCCAAAGGCTGAGGACTCGTGTCCCTTTTCCAATCGCCTTGTCAATGCCCCCTTCCCTAGAAAGGGATCCCAGCTGCTTGGCTTCCCTACCCTCTAATTCTAGGCTATTGGCCCCATTATCCTAGCATCGGAGCAGCCAGGTGACAATATGCTCGCCTGGACGATGGCTGAAATCTTTTCGTATATCTCGCAGCTCACTCAAGGATAGGGATCGGGTGGTCACTGCCTCATTTATGAGTTTTTCCTCTTCTTCCTCCCCGATCAGCGGCCGACCCTCCTCCTCCCGTTCTCGTGATGGCCCTTCTCCAGGGTAGTCTGTCTCGTACACTTCTTCCTCTGGCTCCCTTTTAGAAGAAGCTTCTTCCTCCCTTACTAAACGAGCCGACTTCCGCTTCCAAGATTTCTTCTTGTGTACAGGGGCGACTGATACCGGCACAGGCTGGTTCTTTGTTTCAGCCACAGGACCTGTCGCCGGGGTCTGAGTGGCCGCAGGGCCTTTCGCCAGGGTCGGAGTGGCCACAGGGCCTGTTGCTGGGGTCGGAGTGGCTGCAGGGCCTGTCACTGGGGTCGGAGTGGCCGCAGGGCCTGTTGCCGGAGTCGTAGTGGCCGCAGAGCATGTCACTGGGGTCGGAGTGGCAGCAGGGCCTGTTGCTGGGGTCTGAGTAGCCGCAGAGCGTGTCGCTGGGGTTGGAGTGGCCGCAGGGCGTGTTGCCCGGGTCTGAGTGGCCACAGGGCGTGTCGTTTTACCGTCAGATCCAGAGACCTTCTCTTCCCTTTGAGGGTACTGAATGGTGTTGAAAAGGGCTCGGTAGGCATGGGCCAGGCCCCAGCACGTTGCAATGATCTGCATCTCTCTGGAGTTGCCAGGATGACAGCATACTTTGTCCAAATATTCTGCTAACTCTTCAGGATTCTGCCCTTGCTCAGGGGTGAAGTTCCAAAACTCTGGGGGTGCCCATTGGCCTAGGTACTTGCCCTACTTGTCCCACACACCCTGCCACTCATAACTATCCAGCCTTGGGGCAGATCTCTGGATGATATTCTTAAATTGCTTACCAACTTTAGACAAAATCAAAACAATATTCCCAAGAAGTACCAATAGAAGTATCTTAACTACCCAAGGCTCTTCAAAATACTGAAAAGTTACAGTAATGAAGGAGGAAACATCATAGAAGAAGGTAGTGACACTGCCATTCTGTATTTCCTCCGTAAAAAAACTCCCAGAAAAGTCGCTTGAATTGCTAGTTCTCTCCACGAAATGGTATCCGTGGTACAGTAACGGCTTCATTGCGAAGCTTACATACCACACTAATGTCAAGGTCAATGTTCTAAAAACAGACCTCACAAGCGAGACATCACTAATCACTGCAGACCACAGCAAACTGCAAAAACCAACACCAATCTTTAACATGTACAGCAAGAAAAAGAGCACGATGCAGATTACACAAATCAATATCGAGAACAGAGAAACCAACCTTGTGACCCACAACTATTAACAGATACAAATTCTTTAATACACTCCGGTTAATCTGTTATTATCTCAAACCCTTTGTGCCCCACGTTGGGTGCCAAAAAGGACTGTCGTGGTTTAACCTCAGTCAGTAACTGAGCACCACGCAGCCGCTCGCTCACTCCCCCCACCCCCGGTGGGATGGGGGAGAGAATTGGAAGAGCACAAGTGAGAAAAACTCGTGGGTTGAGATAAAAACAGTTTAATAATTGAAATAAAATGATAATAATATAATAATAATAATAATAATAATAATAATGCACAAAGCAAGTGATGCACAGTACAATTGCTCACCACCCACCGACCGATGCCCAGCCAGTCCCCGAGCAGCGGCCCCCCCGGCCAGCTTTCCCCAGTTTATGTACTGAGCATGACGTCACATGGTATGGAATGTCCCTTGGGCCAGTTTGGCTGTGCCCCCCTCCCAGCTTCTTGTGCACCTGCAGCCTTCTCAGACGGTAGAGCATGGGAAGCTGAAAAGTCCTTGACTAGCGTAAGCATTACCTAGCAACAACTAAAACATTGGTGCGTTATCAACTTTGTTCTCATCCTAAATCCAAAACACAGCACTGTACCAGCTACTAGGAAGGAAATTAACTCTATCCCTGCCGAAACCAGGACACATACCCAGGTGAAACAAGGAGGTGGCATTTCCCTCTCCTTTCTTTTGCCCTCAGAAGAGAAATAACAAGGAGAAAGAGGCACAGGGAAAGGCAGGTAGAACAGAGTAATGAAGCAGCTCCATCTTGACAGGTTGAGTTTTGACTGTGAAGCTACTGCTTGCAAGACCTGACATTGGTGGGAATGCTAAAGATGCCCAAGTTAGTCTTGCAGTAATTGCTGCATGCACGTGGCAGTACTTGTTTTTACATGTGTATGTGGGATCTGAAGATATCTGAGCTGCTTCTGGTGGTCCCACCATTTTATTCCTGCCAGTAACTGCACCTGGAAACTGGAGAAGAGGGACAGGGAAGCCCCAACATTTGGTTTGAAGAACTCATTTTGGTATTGCATGTGGAAGCATATTTCCTGCTGAGGTTGGTACAGTTGGGGAGAATAAGGCACAGCGTTACATGCATTTGCCTTACGCTTGTTGCAGGTATTGAAGAAGGGCTGTGTTGAGTCATCCATCCATCCAGCTATAATGCTGGGACTGACTGGGGACTGTTTTGTCATGGCATCATCACCTGTTGTGTAGCTTCGGGAACCAGAGAGCACATGGTGCTTTATCTGTTTCCCCTGTCCTGCATCTGACTTGGGGGGAGGCAGGGAGTGAGTGATGTGGGGAGACCTAGAGACAAGCTTCCCACTGTCCAGGGAACCTCCTGTCATTGAGACTATGTACCATCCTCCCGAATCATTTATTTTATTTGTAAATGAGTGTTTTGTAGCATTCTGTTCTGAATCGAAGCCTCTCTGGCCTTGTAATGGCATTGCATAACATTTACAGCAGGTTACGTGAATGCTTCTGCTGATTGTGCACTTCCGAAGTTTCAAACCCCATAACAGGTCTGAATATAAGCTGGCAAAGTGGGAAGGCATTTCCTTCACCCTGAAGCATTCTGGAACAGCTTCTTCTCAAAAGAAAATATTGGGAGCTGTTCAATTTAGAGAGAAAGTAGAGCTTAAACTCTTGTCAACTCCGGTCTAATTTTAATTCAGGGACAGCAACAATGCTGCTTGTACTCAGCTGGTAAAGCAAAGCTATATGGAAAGAGAATCACTGTATTTAGCTTTTATTGTGGTAATACCTCAGTTGTTAAGTTGCTACACAGGAATGTTATTAAATACCCTGTTGCATAAAAAGGGGCCACATCTGCATTTTTGTAGTCACAGCCAAGGTTGTGTCACACAGCAGAGAACAGGATAGATGCGCTATTGCTCACTGCTACCCCTCTTGCCTTCAAAAGGTTACATTATATACTCATTCCAGTGGATGGAAGTGCTATGTCTTCATCTGTCTCTTTCTTCAAGGCAGGTTAAGCAGTATTTTCCAGAAGAAATCTGGGCACAGAGAGGACTTTGGGCATGTCAGACCCTGCTGGGAGAGGATGGGAAGGAAATTAATTTCCCCTTGGACATCTTCATGGGCCAGCCCCAGTGTTAGAGACAATGAGGATGCTCTGACTGAATTCTAAAGCTTTCAGTTTAATGATTTTTTTTTTTTTTTAATACTAATACCTACTATTAAGTACACATTCTTTGCAGACTCACAAGAGATTCCCTTGCTACTCGCATTGAATTTCCTGGAGTTACTCGGGAAAATAAACTCTCCTTCCTACTCACTTAGAGGATAGTCATGTTTCTGCCAATGCAGGGGTTTCTGTACCTCAGTTTGTGACTCATAAGAAATTAAAAAAAAGTTTGGAAAATAAACAGTAGGAGTCTTATTCCAACACTCTTATTTAGCTGGAAATTATCTGAAATTTGAGTTGTTTTATTGCCTTCAGTCAGCTAATTCAGGGGAATGAAATCTTTGCCTATTATTGTGGCAAAATCTGTCTTTGAATTAATATGATGATTAAGAAGAAACTGCAGATTTACAGTGCTCTGTCCTGCTAAGGTGGTGTTTATGCTGTAGCCAGACTGGTATGCACATGTCTCTGTTAGAAGCTGGAATTATCTCTGATGCATTGTTCCTGATTTAAAATATCATCATATCTCTGTTTTCTTACAGAATGAAGAGACGTAAGTGTCCCTGCAAATGTCCCACAAGAAGGAAGATTCTGATCCTGTGTGTTATGGGGTGGCTGATTGTATTGCTGAAACTCCTCCATGTTGAAAGACACTTTTTCCCACCCAAGGGCATTTATTTGGTTGAGCACCTCTTGAGCACTTCTTCTTATGTTAGAAACAGGTATTCCTATCTTAGAAATGACTTCCAGTATGAAATTAATTGTTCATCTATATACGAACAAGATACCCGTGAAATTGGCAAGAGCTTAGAGATAAGAAGAAAAGAGATAATTGATTTAGATGATGAAGATGTTGTAGCAATGACAAGTGATTGCCACGTGTATCATTTACTTAGGAAATACTACCTAAAACCTGTTTCTCCAGAGGAAGAGTATTTTCCAATAGCCTATTCCTTGGTTGTTCACAAAGATGCAGTAATGGTAGAAAGGCTCATACATTCTCTGTACAGTCATCAAAATATTTACTGCATCCATTATGTCCAAAAAGCAGCAAAAAGTTTCAAATCTGCTATGAACAATCTAGCTAAATGTTTCCCCAATATTTTCATCGCGTCAAAATTGGAGACAGTGGACTATGCACATATTTCAAGGCTGCAAGCAGATTTCAATTGTTTGTCTGATTTGATGGACTCTTCAGTTCCCTGGAAGTATGTTATTAATTTGTGTGGCCAAGATTTCCCTTTGAGGTCGAATTTCCAGTTGGTTGCTGAACTGAAGAAACTTGGTGGAGGAAACATGCTAGAAACTGTAAAGCCAAGCAATAGCAAAAGAGAACGATTTACTTATCACTATGAACTTATGAAAGTGCCTTATGAATACATGCAGATGCCTGTAAAAACCAACATTTCCAAGAATCTGCCACCTCATAATATTGAGGTATTTGTAGGCAGTACCTATTTTGTTTTAAGTCGAGCATTTATTCGATATACTTTTGAAAGCTCTCTTGCAAAAGATTTTTTTGAATGGTCAAGGGATACGTACTCTCCAGATGAACATTTCTGGGCCACCCTTGTACGTGTTCCTGGGGTCCCTGGGGAAATTTCAAGGTTGGCCCAGGATAGAACAGACCTACAAAGCAAAACTCGTTTGGTGAAATGGAATTATCTTGAAGACCATTTGTATCCTCCGTGCACTGGTACCCACCTTCGCAGTGTCTGCATCTATGGGGCTGCAGAATTAAGATGGCTTATGAATTACGGGCACTGGTTTGCCAATAAGTTTGACTCCAAAGTAGACCCTGTCCTGGTAAAATGCTTGGCAGAAAAACTGGCAGAACAACAGAAAGAGTGGGTTTATTTGTCCTCTGATAAATATTTTCTGCATATATATTCTATGAATGCCTCACTATAGCAGTACTGTCTTCCCTGCTGTCAGTACTGTGTACTGTTATAGCACAGGGCCTGTAGTTCCTCTGCCTTGATCTGCTGCAGGATGTTAGCAAGCAAAATGTTCGTTCTGCATAAAGTTCAGGGCCCTGGAGAGCCAAGTGCCTGGACATTTATTTATGAAAAGTCATGCCTCTCTGATTAACTGTTTTGTAACTTGCTACAATAATCCTGTAATTGTTCTTCAAGGTGATTCTGAAAGGGTAAGGTTTGCTTTTGGAGACTCTGGCGCTGTCTGTCTCAATGGACTATTTCAGAAACATGTTTTACATCAAGTGTGTTTGTGTCTTTCCTAAGAAACTCCAACATGTCTGTCTGCCTGCCCCCTTTTCCTTCACTTTTGTTTTTCTTAAAGATGTGAAACAAAGACCTCTATATCTGCTACCTCAGGAAAACTGGAAGTGCCCAGCTCACAGACAAACCCAAGAGAACAGCATGACACCAAGTGAGTTGTGTGGCCTCACCTGAAGTCCCAAACTCCCCATCTGTGGGAGCTAACAAAGATCTTTCCAATGCAAATATGACTGGATGATATAAGGGAAGGAAGATCCTTAGATACCGCATTACACGTAGCATTGTTCTCTTCTCCCAGCTCCTCTGTGCATTGTTTTTCTTTCTGTAAAGTGCGTGTTCAGGCACCATGCCATGCCTATGAAATTGGTGGTGGTTGATTGAAACAGAATTATGTGCTGTTATTCTTTGAAAGCAGTATATGGGTGTGTCCCAAGGGCAGTCTCTGCACCCCCTTAGAGTAGATATTCATGCCAAAAGAGGTCGGTCTTCATTTCTATCTCTGCCCATAGAAATCCTCCTGTGAAATCCCAGTCCTCTTGAGACAGTATTTCTACACGCATTGGATAACAAGTGCTATTTCTAATTAGCGTTCAGCAGTGTGGTGCTATGTTGAAATGCAAAACATGAAGTCGAGCAGTAATCATAAGAATAGCCATATTGCAGAAATGAAGACCCTGCGTAGAAGTGGCTTTCTGTGCAAGTCTCGTGGCCTTGTGCCGCCATGATCCCAGGCTGATGGGTGCCTGAGCAAGCCCTGGTTCAGCTGTAGACAAACTGTACTCCAACAGCCTCTGCTGCCCATAGCCCTGCCAGGCCTCCAGGTAGCGAAGTGGTCCGGGAGCCTCCTCGCAGCTGGGCTCCCCACGCTACAGCATGAGGGAAGTGTTTGTTAGTGATGGGGTCCCTGCAGAAACTCTTGCAACTCGGAAATGCCCCTTGGCATTTTTGGGGTTTCTCTGGAACATTGCTCTGCCACAAGTTTGGTTTTGGTGGTTCCAGTGGACCCTGGAGTCTAGCTTGCTCTGTACTGCTGTCCTGTTTCTACCCATCTGGCTTTTATTAAGGGGCCTCCTCCCCTGACTTTGGGATATCTGGTTTTATTGATTCACAAATTGCTGCAATAATGACCATGTCCCGCACCTACAAGAAAGCTTTGTTTCTTATTTGAGTTGAAACAACCAAGTCATTTTTTGGTCTCAGTTTTTGTTTATAAATTTAGTCATGATCAAGTCATCTGTGGCTTGAGATTGGGTTTGAGAGTCAGGAGTCACAGGCCTTTTCCCCCATTTGTGACACTGATTTCCTATGAGACCTTGGACAACTCGTCTGACTTTTCTGTTTCCAGCTGTAAAATGGGAACAACGATGTTCTAGTATCTTGCTAAGCACTTAGAAACCTATGGATGACGTCTGATGTGGGTTGGTTGCACAGTACTAATTGCTTATCAAACTATTTATGAAGTCTGCGAATGCACAGGTCAAGTATTTCTTTGATGTACTGTTTCTCAAATAAATGAGGATTATTTTTAAAGTGTGTGATGCTTACTTTGGTGACTTGCCATGTCTGCCCAGGGCTGTCCTGACTTGATGTGATTTATAGACACTTTGTAGAATATGAAATATGGACTGTATTTACAGATTCATACATCAGTACTTGTTCTGAGAGAGAGATCCCACATGGAAAAAGGTTAATAAAAGAGAATGTTAGTATACCAGAGGGCCAAGCCTCAGCCTTCTTGTCGTGGTTTAACCCCAGCTGGCAACTAAGCACCACACAGCCGCTCGCTCACTCCCCTCGCAGTGGGATGGGGGAGAGAATCGGAAGGGTAAAACTGAGAAAACTCGTGGGTTGAGATAAAGACAGTTTAATAGGTAAAGCAAAAGCCGCACACGCAAGCAAAGCAAAACAAGGAATTCATTCACTACTTCCCATGGGCAGGCAGGTGTTCAGCCATCTCCAGGAAAGCAGGGCTCCATCACGCGTAACGGTTACTTGGGAAGACAAACGCCATCACTCCAAACATCCCCCCCTTCCTTCTTCTTCCCTCAGCTTTATATACTGAGCATGACATCATATGGTATGGAATATCCCTTTGGCCAGTTTGGGTCAGCTGTCCTGGCTCTGCCCCCTCCCAGCTTCTAGTGCCTTCTCAGTCGGTAGAACATGGAAAACTAAAAAGTCCTTGGCTAGTGTAAGCATTACCTAGCAACAACTAAAACATCGGTGCGTTATCAACTTTGTTCTCACCCTAAATCCAAAACACAGCACTGTACCAGCTCCTAGGAAGAAAATTAACTCTATCCCTGCCGAAACCAGGACACTTCTGTACACATAAATTGATGTTTAATGATATATTTAAAATTTTTTATTTAGTTAAACTGGCTTTATATATGTATATACACACATCCCCATTTGTGTTTAATTTGAGAGGTTTGCTCTATCACAAGTTTATAAACAAAATCCACCAGCACATTAAGCTTAATTGAAGTAAAAAATATTAATCAACATGCAACTTTGCGCTACTTTAACTGAATTGGGTTGAACAATGTAATTTAACTAGCTTGAAATAAGGTAGCTCATGCTTCCTCGGTAATGAAAAAGTGGATGCGGAGTTGGCACAGTGCGAGGCAGCATCACCCATTACAGTGGTACATTTGCTAGCTGGGGAAGTACAAGTTGTACAAGCATAGTTGCAACTTTATGAAATGAAGATTTTTCTAATGAATTATAGATATTTCTGTTTTTTGAAGGTAACTTTAAAGGCTATTCAAGCTTGTAGAAAGACAGTTCACAAAAATCACAGGATCACTCAGGCTGGAAGATAATCTAGTCCAGCCTCCTGCTCACGGCAGGGCCAACACTAAATTTGGGCTGGGTTTCTTGGGCTTTGTCCCAGGGAGTCTTGCAAATCTCCAAGGAAGATTCTGCAGCCTTCTGGGACAACATTTTCCAATGTTTCCAGGTACAAGAACGGCCAAAATATAAGTTTCTTAACTTTTGAATAATTTTCTCTCTCTTTTTTGACTTTGCTTTCAGCAATGTAGATGCCATATCAATGCCTGTATCATAGTGAAGTGATTAGACTATAGGGGTAGAGAACAACTTCATTATTTACCTTTGACTTGATCATCTTTGTTCTTTACACAGGTAGGTCTGTCTTTGCCGGAACTCAGTAGACCTGAGGCATGATCCACAAACACCTTTCTTTCTATGAGAAAAGTGGCTGAACCTAGTTTATGGCAAAGCAAATATAAAATAAAGTTTTATTTGGGCTGGAACTTAGATTATAGGCAGTTATCTGCCATTCTGCTCTCACAGGGATTTTTCTTTTTTTTTCCTTAGTAAAGCTCAGACGTCCCTTTCTTCTTCCTCTCTTCCCCTTCCTCACTTCTGAAAAAGATTCTTCTTCTAAGTTATTTTACAACTTTGAAATGCACATACGTTTGCACATATTAGATGGTTCCCTCTATCTTTGTTCTGCTGAAGCAGCCCCATGCTGGCTTTCTTCCACCCACCCTGCCCCATGCTGGCCGCGTGGAGCAGCTGGACTATCAGTTAACCTGATTTTCCCATGCAGGAAGGATGTATGGGCAGGGTGCTAGTGCTGCTCCTGGCTGTCAGCACCGGCATACAGTTCCAGCCCACTGTTTTGTTAGTGGCTGAAAACAGCAAAAATGCTGAATGCGTTCTAACGTGAAAAAGTTAAGTGAGGAAGAAAAGGAAATAATGAACTTTAAAGAAAGAGATGCAGAGACGACATTTGTACAACTTGTTTCGCTAATGAATTTATTCAGCTGGACATGGAGTCAGGAGGATAGCATATGCAAACATAAATGCCTCACTACATATTTTCTTTGATGTTGGAATAAAAGGATGTGAAAGGAAAGACTAGAAATTAGACACCTAATCTGTGATTGTAATTAAAAAAGACTTGGTCTGTTGAGCATTTCTATGGCTGCTATGTCATTCCTGTGACATTTGAATCAGAATGTATAAACATGAGAAAAACAGTATTTGGGCAGCAAATGTGAAGTATATGTGGCATGCTAGTGTGTGTTTACAGTGTGACTGTGATTTTTAGTTCAGGAATAATATCTGTTTGTATTTGGTGTTTTTATAGAACTTGCATAGTCCTTGGTGGTGATAATTTCCACTGACATAGAAATGATACTTCAGAACAATGTGATCTGTTAGCAATATGTGGTAAATCTGTACTGAAAGTACTCCAGCGCTGTTTGGTATTTCAAGTCAATAGTTGAACACTCTATCCTGGTCCTCTTTTTTTCAAAACTACCAGTCTCTTTGAGTTTTCTATTGCAGAAGTATACTAATCCTTATAGTACCAATCCTAATTAGAAAGGGAAGAAAGCAAAAGCCATGAAACTTTAGATGAGGCATTTTCTCAAGTGAGACAGGAAGGAGCCAGATGGCATATGGAAAAGGGAGACAGAGACAATATATTTTCTTGCTACAGAGCTGCCACGTATGTGTCTTAGCAGAGATTTGCTTAAGTGGAAATGCTTGCATATAGCATGATTGCTGCTGCCATCTCTGATCGAGGCAAGCAAGACTTGAGTTAGTACATTTTGAAAACAAAGATCATTTAGGAGAAAATGCCTGGAGTCTGTATCAGTTTCTCTTCTTGTAAAAAAATAGGTGTTCTGAAAAATCTTGAAAATTTACTCCAGCTTGACTAGGGGGTAACAAAAACACTCAGAAGACTGCTATTTGCATCAGAGCGAGCGCAGAAGAAGGAGCCTCTGAATTTTTTGCTCAAGGCAGGTCAATGTTTTTTAATGATGCTTTCTGTGTTATTTGTAGAAACCAATTTAAAGATATGCTAATTTGAAAAACTGGTGACTGACTTCCACCTTCAATCTCAAGTGTTTGCTATAACACATTTGAGTTTATTTAAAAGACTCTTCCCTGGGCTACAATTAGAGACTTCATTGTGATTTAATTAAAGGCAGCAGCTTTTCTGTTGCTGAGCCTCTTTTCTCTGACTGAGTTTGTTCTCTGAGACAGAAAGGATGGCAACTCTAAGCTTTACCTGGGGTGATGAGAAGATTAGAGAGTATAGAGAGATGCTGCAGGTGGCATTATTACCACCATAGCATAACAGTTGGGAAATAAGAACAACTGCATCTTATACTGTAGAGGTTCAAATAACCATTTATTCACAGAAGTAATAGGAATTGGAAATCATGCAGTTGGAAATGGATTCCTCCCAGTTAGCCTGGGAGGAATACAGAGAAATTGTCCGAGCAGCCAGGGATCAGGTTAGGAAAGCTAAAGCCCTGACAGAATTAAATGTGGCCAGGGACATCAAGGGCAACAAGAAAAGATTCTATAGGTACGTCGGGGATAAAAGGAAGACGAAGGAAAATGTGGGCCCTCTCCGGAATGAAACGGGAGACCTGGTTACTTGGGACACAGAGAAGGCGGAGGTACTTAATGACTTTTTTGCCTCGGTCTTCACTGGCAAGTGCCCGAGCCTCACCGCCCAAGCTGCAGAAGGCAAAGGCAGGGACTGGGAGAATGAAGAGCCGCCCACTGTGGGAGAAGACCAGGTTTGAGACCATCTAAGGCACCTGAAGGTGCACAAGTCCATGGGACCTGATGAGATCCATCCGCGGGTCCTAAAGGAACTGGCGGATGAAGTTGCTAAGCCACTACCCATCGTATTTGAGAAGTCGTGGCAGTCCGGTGAAGTTCCCACTGACTGGAAAAGGGGAAACATAACCCCCGTTTTTAAAAAGGGAAAAAAGGAAGACCCGGGGAACTACAGGCCAGTCAGTCTCACCTCTGTGCCTGGGAAGATCATGGAACAGATCCTCCTGGAAGCTATGCTAAGGCACATGGAGGACAGGGAGGTGATTCGAGACAGCCAGCATGGCTTCACCAAGGGCAAGTCCTGCCTGACTAACCTAGTGGCCTTCTATGATGGAGTGACTACACCAGTGGACACGGGAAGGGCTACAGATGTCGTCCATCTGGACCTCTGTAAGGCCTCTGACACGGTCCCCCACAACATCCTTCTCTCTAAACTGGAGAGGCATGGATTTGATGGGTGGACTGTCCGGTGGGTGAGGAATTGGTTAGATGGTCGCATCCAGAGGGCAGTGGTCAACGGCTCAATGTCCAGATGGAGATTGGTGACGAGTGCCGTCCCGCAGGGGTCCGTATTGGGACCGGTACTGTTCAATATCTTCATCAATGACACAGACAGTGGGATCGAGCGCACCCTCAGCAAGTTTGCAGATGACACCAAGCTGAGTGGTGCGGTTGACACGCCAGAGGGACAGGATGCCATCCAGAGGGTCCTGGACATGCTCGAGAAGTGGGCCTGTGTGAACCTCATGAGGTTTAACAAGGCCAAGTGCAAGGTCCTGCACCTGGGTTGGGGCAACCCCCAGTATCAATACAGGCTGGGGGGATGAAGGGATTGAGAGCAGCCCTGCCAAGAAGGACTTGGGGGTACTGGTGGATGAAAAGCTGGACATGAGCCAGCAATGTGTGCTCGCAGCCCAGAAGGCCAACCTTATCCTGGGCTGCATCAGAAGAAGCGTGGCCAGCAGGTCGAGGGAGGTGATTCTGCCCCTCCACTCTGCTCTGGTGAGACCCCACCTGGAGTACTGCATCCAGCTCTGGAGCCCCCAGCATAAGAAAGACATGGACCTGTTGGAGCGGGTCCAGAAGAGGGCCACGAAAATGATCAGGGGGATGGAACACCTCTCCTATGAAGAAAGGCTGAGAGAGTTGGGGTTGTTCAGCCTAGAGAAGAGAAGGCTTTGGGGAGACCTTATTGCAGCCTATCAGTACTTAAAGGGGGCTTATAAAAAAGATGGGGACAGACTTTTTAGCAGGGCCTGTTGCGACAGGACAAGGGGGAATGGCTTTAAACTAAAGGGGGGTAGATTTAGACTAGATATAAGGAAGAAATTTTTTACGCTGAGGGTGGTGAAGCACTGGAACAGGTTGCCCAGAGAGGTGATGGATGCCCCATCCCTGGAAACATTCAAGGTCAGGTTGGACGGGGCTCTGAGCAACCTGATCTAGTTGAAGATGTCCCTGCCCACGGCAGGGGGGTTGGACTAGATGACCTTTAGAGGTCCCTTCCAACCCAAACTATTCTATGATTCTATGAAATGACTACATGCAAATATTTTAGTACTAAATTGCTAGGGGACATAGGAAGTAGGAGGAAAATACATGTGGGATGTTGCTGTGGTTTAACCTGGCAGGCAGCTAAACACCACACAGCTGTTCACTCACTCCCCCCTAGTGGGATGGGGAAGAGAGTAGAGAAAAAGAGGTAAAACTCATGGGTTGAGATACAGACAATTTAACAGGACAGAAAAGAAAGGGAAAATAATAATAATAATAACAACAACAATATTAATAATGATAAAAGAATATACAAAGCAAGTGATGCACAATGCAATTGCTCACCACCTGCCGACCGATGCCCAGCCAGTTCCTGAGCAGCCAGCTTTTCCCCTAGTTTATACACTGAGCATGACATCATATGGTATGGAATATCCCTTTGGTCAGTTTGGATCAGCTGTCCCAGCTGTGTCCCCTCCCAACTTCTTGTGTGCACTCCCAGGCTACTCGCTGCTGGGTGGTGTGAGAAGCAGAAAAGGCCTTGAATCTGTGTAAGCATTACCCAGCAACAACTAAAACATCAGTGTGTTATCAACATTATTCTCATCCTAAATCCAAAACACAGCACTGTACCAGCTACTAGGAAGAAAATTAACTCTATCCCTGCCGAAACCAGGACAGTATCCACCCCTTATTCCATACCATCTACGTCATGCCCAGGTCCCCACACTTTCCAATACATCCCAATTAATAACCAACACCTTTCCTGTATTTTGATACATATACAAAGATATCATTCCCTTAGTCTATGGGCCATCCCTCTAAAATGTCTGTTGAGTTCATTTAGTCCATGACTTTGGGCTCCATCTGTCATAACAGTCCTTCAGGGCAAGAGAGATGGTGTGTGTTGTTGGACTGTTGCATCCTGAAGCCAGTTTTGGGTCCATGACCGCTGCACTTGTCCGGTTCTACCATCGCTGCACTTTGCTCGGTTTCATCAAAGTTCGTTCTTCATTAATCTGGGTGATTCTTACTGTGATACCGTTGATATGGCATATAGCCACCACAGAAGTGATGATATACAGTATTATGTAACAATTAACATCATACAATTCAAATCATTGGCTATTCTCACCCAAAATCAAATCCCCTTGAGGTACACATCGGACTTCCCCATCCTTCCGCATCACCTACCAAGTGCACCCAGGTCCTTGAGCAAAAGCAATCCCACGGATGAACTTGCCTTTGCCCCAGGAAGGAATAACCCAGACTCTCTTCCCCAGCATATTCTTTATGTGCACTACAGGGACTTTATCCCCTTCTACAGTACGTAAAAGTTCTGACTGGGCAGGGCCTGCTCGATTGGCAGATCCCCTCGTGTTGACTAACCAGGTGGCCTTTGCTAAATGCGTATCCCAATGTTTGAATGTCCCGCCACCCATTGCTCTCAGCGTAGTCTTTAGCAATCCACTGTATCGTTCGATTTTCCCGGAGGCTGGTGCATGATAGGGGATGTGATAGACCCACTCCATGCCATGCTCTTTGGCCCAGGTGTCTATGAGGTTGTTTCGGAAATGAGTCCCGTTGTCTGACTCAATTCTTTCTGGGGTGCCATGTCGCCATAGGACTTGCTTTTCAAGGCCCAGGATAGTGTTCCGGGCAGTGGCATGGGGCACGGGATATGTTTCCAGCCATCCGGTGGTTGCCTCCACAATTGTAAGCACATGGCGCTTGCCTTGGCGGGTTTGTGGGAGTGTGATATAATCGATCTGCCAGGCCTCCCCATATTTATATTTCAGCCATCGTCCTCCATACCAGAGGGGCTTTAACCACTTGGCTTGCTTGATTGCAGCGCATGTTTCGCATTCATGGATAACCTGCGCAATAGTGTCCATGGTCAAGTCCACCCCTCGATCACGAGCCCATCTGTATGTTGCATCTCTTCCTTGATGGCCTGCGGTGTCATGGGCCCACCGAGTTATAAATAATTCACCCTTATGCTGCCAGTCCAGATCCACCTGAGCCACTTCAATCTTAGCAGCCTGATCCACCTGCTGGTTGTTCTGATGTTCTTCAGTGGCCCGACTTTTAGGTATGTGAGCAACACCCGGGCAGCAATACCTTGCCACCATGCGGCAGCCCAGATGGGTTTGCCTCTGCGCTGCCAGTTGCTCTGCTTCCATTGCTGCAACCACCCCCACAGGGCATTTGCCACCATCCATGAGTCAGTATAGAGATAGAGCACTGGCCACTTTTCTCAATCAGCAATATCCAAAGCCAGCTGGATGGCTTTAACCTCTGCAAACTGACTCGATTCGCCTTCCCCTTCAGCAGTTTCTACAACTTGTCGCATAGGACTCCATACAGCAGCTTTCCACCTCCGATGCTTTCCCACAAGACGACAGGACCCATCAGTGAATGGAGCATATTGCTTCTCATTTTATGGTAGTTCATTATACATTGGGGCCTCCTCAGCACGCGTCACCTCCTCCTCTGGCGATATTCCAAAATCTTTGCCCTCTGGCCAATCCATGATCACTTCCAGGATCCCTGGGCGACTGGGGTTTCCTATTCGAGCCCGTTGCGTGATCAGGGCAACCCACTTCCTCCACGTAGCATCAGTTGCATGATGTGTACAGGGGACCCTCCCTCTGAACATCCAGCCCAGCACCGGCAGTCGGGGTGCCAGGAGGAGCTGTGCTTCAGTGACGATCACTTCTGAAGCAGCTCGAATCCCTTCATATGCTGCTAATATCTCTTTTTCAGTTGGAGTATAGCGGGCCTCGGATCCTCTGTATCCCCGACTCCAAAACCCTAGGGGTCGACCTCGAGTCTCCCCTGGTGCTTTCTGCCAGAGGCTCCAGGTAGGGCCGTTCTCCCCGGCTGCGGTGTAGAGCACATTTTTGACATCTTGTCCTGCCCGGACTGGCCCCAGGGACACTGCATGAACTATCTCCTCTTTAATTTGTTCAAAAGCCTGTCATTGCTCAGGGCCCCATTTGAAATCGTTCTTCTTCGGGGTCACTTGGTACCCAGATTGGCTTACAATCAGACTGTAATTTGGAATATGCATTCTCCAAAAACCCACGACGCCTAAGAAAGCTTGTGTTTCCTTTTTGCGAGTTGGTGGAGACATGGCTGTTATTCTGTTGAACACATCAATGGGGATCTGACGACGTCCATCTTGCCATTTTATTCCTAAAACCTGGATCTCCTGTGCAGGTCCTTTGACCTTACTTTGTTTGATGGCAAAACCGGCCTTCAGGAGGATTTGGACTATTTCCTTCCCTTTTTCAAAAACTTCTCCTGCTGTCTTGCCCCACACAATGATATCATCAATGTACTGCAGGTGTTCTGGAGCTCCACCCTGTTCCAGTGCAGTCTGGATCAGTCCATGGCAAATGGTGGGGCTGTGTTTCCACCCCTGGGGCAGTCGGTTCCAGGTGTACTGGACGCCCCTCCAAGTGAAAGCAAATTGTGGCCTGCACTCTGCTGCCAAAGGGATTGAGAAGAACACATTAGCAATATCAATTGTGGCATACCACTTGGCTGCCTTTGACTCCAATTCATATTGAAGTTCTAGCATGTCCGGCACAGCAGCACTCAGCAGTGGCGTGACTTCATTTAGGCCACGATAGTCTACTGTCAGTCTCCACTCTCCGTTTGACTTCTGCACTGGCCATATGGGACTGTTAAAGGGTGAACGAGTCTTGCTGATCACTCCTTGGCTCTCCAGTCGACGAATCAGCTTAAGGATGGGAATCAAGGAGTCTCGGTTGGTGCAATATTGCCGCCGGTGTACCGTGGTGGTAGCGATTGGCACTTGTTGGTCTTCGACCTTCAGCAACCCCACAACAGAGGGGTCCTCCGAGAGACCAGGCAAGGTGGACAGCTGTTTAATTTCTTCCATCTCCAAGGCAGCTATACCAAAAGCCCACCGGTACCCTTTTGGGTCCTTGAAATACCCTCTCCTGAGGTAGTCTATGCCAAGGATGCACGGAGCATCTGGGCCAGTCACAATGGGGTGCTTTTGCCACCCATTCCCAGTTAGACTTACTTCGGCTTCCAATACAGTTAGCTGTTGGGATCCCCCTGTCACCCCAGAAATACAGATGGGTTCTGCTCCTATATAGCTTGATGGCATTAGGGTACACTGTGCACCGGTGTCTACTAGAGCCTTATACTCCTGTGGGTCCGATGTGCCAGGCCACCGAATCCACACAGTCCAGTAAACTCGCTTGTCCCTTTCCTCCCCCTGGCTGGAGGCAGTGCCCCTCTAGTCCTGGTCATAGTATCCGTTACTCACTTCTTGTAAATGCGAATCAAAAGTCCCTTTATTAAGATCAGATGTAAGATCGGCCCTTCTACTCTGTCTGGGGAATTGCTCACTGGAAACTGGAGCAGCAATTTTCCTGGAAGAACCCCCTTTTGTGATTGTTTTCCCTTGCAACTCACGTACCCGTGCCTCTAGGGCTGAGGTAGGTTTTCCATCCCACTTCCTCATGTCGTCTCCGTGGTCACGCAGGTAAAACCACAGGGTGGCCCATGGTGTGTATCCGCTATATCCTCTCTTTTGAGCAGAGGGATGCTGACTCCTAATGGCTGAGATACTGGTCTGTACGGCGGGGAGTAGGACATATCCTCTTTGAGTTGCTGGACCTTCTGGGACAGTTTCTCCACAGCCGAGATGCAGGCCCATAGGGAGAAAGAGAGATTTTCTTCGTATTGCCGGAGTTGACCAGCCAATTCATCCACTGTTTGTTCCTCTCCATCTTTCCAGGTCATCACTGCCAATGAATTGGCGTATGACGATGGTGAGCTCCTTATAAACTTCCGCCACGTGGGTCGTGTGCACTTGACTTCATCTGGATCTTTGGATAGCTGTTCATTGTTCAGGTCATCATAAATCACCTCCAGCACAGCTAATTCTCTCAGAAACTGGATACCCTTCTCCATGGTGGTCCACTTGCTTGGGCGACATATGACATCTTCCTTGAAGGGATACCTTTCCTTCACGTTTGACAAGAGTCGCCTCCAAAGGCTGAGGACTCGTGTCCCTTTTCCAATTGCTTTGTCAATGCCCCCTTCCCTAGAAAGGGATCCCAGTGCTTGGCTTCCCTACCCTCTAATTCCAGGCTACTGGTCCTGTTATCTCAGCATCGGAGCAGCTCGCCTGTATGACAACTGAAATCTTTTCACATATCTCGCAGCTCACTTAGGGACAGGGATTGGGTGGTTACCGCCTTGTTTATGAGTTCTGCCTCTTCCTCCTCCTCTTCTCATGACGGCCCTGTTTCGGAGTAGTCTGCCTCGTCCACTTCTTTCCTTAGGTAGAATGTGCATTTTTATTTGACACATGGAAAAATTAGCTGTAGATGAATTGCAAGACCTTGCTTTTAGCAGAAAAGTAGAAGTCCTCCTCCTACAGAGGTTTGAAATTGAAGACATCAGCTTATTTTCTCCAAGAGATGTTATGCTTTCTTTTGTTTCCTACGGTTGTTTCTTACCTTTTAATACAGCAGTCCAAGCTCCTTTATGGCCTTAAGGTACACGTATCAATTGCATTTTATCAATATCAATTACATTTCATCACTTACTTACCTCTCATTTATTTTAAGCTACTTTGGAATCCGGATCTTGTTTTCTGTCCCGTAAGTGGTCTAAGGGCTCTCAATACAATCAGCATGTGGCATGGCTGAATTTCAATTTAATTTACTTTAGCAGGACATGTGCATGTACTCAGCTACCCTGGGCCTGAACTGTTACAACATTTATGAGCTTCCATCACTAGGAGATTACTCATATTTTACTCTGCTTATATTTCAAGGAAAAGTTATCAAAGGTATCCTTTGTTCCTATGCAAACATAGCTTCTTCCTCTTGCCTTGAATTCGGCTTGGTACAGGCTATATATAAAAAAGCTGTGTCAAGAAGATGCATCCAAAGCAGTAAAATTATGTACATCACCAAAAAAGGAAAAAAAAAGTTGGTTTGAAAAAGTCATTTCAAGTAATTAAAAAAACAGATGATGCTGGGGCTGAACAGGGATAAAATGCATGCAGATGTTAGTTGGAGAGTCACTTCTCTGGCTGTTGTATAGAGTAATATGAACTTGATTTAACAAGGGTTTCAGCTGCCTTAGAGTCTTTCCACAGTTGCCAGGTTAGCTGATGTTAGCGTGAAGCTTGGGTGTGCTGGCAGACAGTTTAAAATTAAACTGAAATGTTTCCTGTTAAACAAGTGGCACTCTGTGTAGTGTCCGAGAGAGATGTCTCTGAATATCCATTCTCTTGGTGGCCGATGCCTTCTCCAATGCAGGCATGATGAGGCTGGGACGTGATCTGAACTTTTGCGCTCCAGGAAGTGCAGTGACTGCTGGGCTACAAAGGGAGAGGATCCACATCGTCTTTTGGGTGCGCTTGACTGCTGTTAATTGAGATGACTGTCCAAGGCTGGGTTAGCTGGCAAGACTGGTGAGAAGATCACGTTTGTCCACCCGGTCTAGGCATAGGGATGAGGGAGGTGCCTGCGCAGACAGATCAGTTAAGATTTGCCTGGTTTTGCATGGAGTCAGAAAGTGATTCAGGCCTGATGTGTTATCAGTTGAAGGGTAGGGTACCCAGCAGCTTCTGTTGTTTCCAAGGCTGGGATGGGGGTGTGTTTGAAGACTGAAATGCCAAATCTGGAGGGGTTGTGTAGCTGCTGAATCCAGCCCTGGATGATTACGTTGCTTCACAACAAACTGGTCCTATAGTCTTTCTAAGAGTGGATTCATTCTCCTTCCCTTTGGATGCTGGGTAAATGCTCCTGAAAAATCCTTGTGAGATATTATCTATTGAGTCTATTGTGATCAACCATTTGATCATGTTCCTCATTTTTGGGATTTGTACAGAAAACCAAATCCATATGCGTCTCCTTGCTGAGGAGTCCTGGAAGGCACAACCAAGCCCCACTGATGTGAATGAACCATGTGCTGAATGTTTAATAGAAACTGAGTTATGGATGAGTGACCTGACCAGATAAAAATAAAATAATACCCAGAGGGAAGGGAAAGAAGCCAAAAAGAAGTTATGTCAGTGCTCCTGATAGATGGAGATGCCTGCCTTTTTTTACCCCCAGGCAAAAAAGCAACTTGATCTTGGGCCATAAATGCAGAAAGTGAACAAATCAGCTACTACAGTATTGCTTAATCTAGCAGACAGAAATATAATGAAGGTCTAGTGGCTGGACCATGATGCCAGATATTTTAGCAATAAAATTCAAATTATTACTCTTTTTCAGCAAGGCAATTTGCCTTTGGAACAAATTTCCAAGGAGTATGTTTGATCCTATGTCATTTGAAGATATTGCTAGTTTAGCCATAACTTGAAGGCTTGATGTAGGAATTACTCTGATTTTTCATGGTCTGTACTATGCAGAAGGCAGGCTGCATTTGATCAAGGCTGCAGATAAAGTCATAGAATCAACTTAGGAAAAAATACAGCTAAATTCACATGGAAGCGGGAGTTGCTCATATTAACCATCACAAACATAAAGGGCCCTTGCATTAATTAGCACCAGTGATGGTGGATTACATGTAAAAGTGGCTAGCTTTAATTATTCTGCTCTTCTTGAAGCAGCTGAAGCCCTACTAGTAGGAGCAGTTACACCTGTTTAACAGTGCTTATCCTTATGTAGTTTATTCTTGTTAGGAAGGAGAAAAGGAAGCAGTGAAGGGGAAGGTCATCTGTACAGCACATATACAAGCAGCTGTATCAGTAACAAGTCATAAGCCTAATCAAAGATGTTAGACTGGTACAGATGCCTCAATGTAAAGGTCCAAAGACCTGAGATCAGGGAACCTGGTGTGGACCCAGTGATTCAAACCGGTAACCATGGGCCCTGGGACTTGAGGTATTGGGGCTGAGGTGTCGGCCACAGCCAACAATGTTCCTGGCTCGGGTACGTGGGAAAAGTCTGCAGTTTTCGCTTGTGATTGCTGGTCCTGTAACAATAGCATGCTGTACGTGAGCCTTCATGCTACAGCCTTCTGTACTTGGAGTCTTGGTTTACAAGCTAAAGGAAAATTAACAGCCAGTGATGCAAACTCAGTCTAAAAGCCAAGCTGAAGTTTTTAGTGGGGTCATGCGCTACTGAAAAGCAACGTCTGCGACTGGAAGTTAATGAAGAGGTGCCACTGCTGCACAGTCACACCTTGAATGCTCCCTGGTGTAAGGTAACCACTTTCCCAGCAGAATCCCACTTCAGACTTCAAAGTGTTTCTCCTCGCTGTTTGTTGCCTCCACAGGCATCCCATTCCTGCCACCAGGTTACTTAAAAAATTATAGATGGGGCTTACTGAAAGGCTTTCTGAGAAGCCTAATTCTTGGCAGTTGCAAAGCAACTTTTCCTGTTCCAGAAACTTTTTTCCCTTTCCTGAAACAGTTTTAAGCTCCAGTTTGCCAGGCTCCATGGGGGCCCCCTCAGAGAAAGATTTAAAGTTTAATTAAATATTAGGAGGAAAGAGAAATGGTTGAAGTGTGAATGAGCCATGGAAGTAAAATGTAATTTCTGCTAGTAATTCTGACTGTTGTCTCAGGAGCATGTGCCTGTGCTCTTGGCATCGGGGGCCTGATCCCTTCCTAGTGTGGCTGCAGTGACTCAGCTTGGTTTTTTGCTTGTTTTCCAATGTCAGGAATGGCCTCTACAGCAAATCAGTTTTACACCTCTGCTTGCAAATATCTTAAATATTTAATGACTCTGAAATGGGTTTTGCTGTATTAGGGCAACAGGAGTGTTAATAAGTGGACCATGGTCCTGCAGCCACATTGGACTCGTCAACTGGTTTGTCCCCATGGACAAACCGCATTACCCTACATTTATGAAATGTTTGTTTCATAATTAAATTGGTTTAAAAAAATTCTGTTTGTAGATGCTGCTCTGGGAGCAGGGATGCTTTATGAAGACAACTGTGTCTTTTGTGGCCGATGGCAGAGCTGGAGGACCTGCTGCTGCAGGGGGTTTGTGGGAGGGAGGGATGTTCCCCCTGGATACAGCTGTGCCAGACCCAAACAGAGGGAGTGGGGAGGTCTGCAGCCCTCCCTTACTGCTGCCTCCATTGGGAGGGGAGGGAGGTCTGTGAGGCCAGCTGGGGAGGCTGGGGGTTTCGAGGGATGTGCAGGATCACTGATGCTATGGGGGAAAAGCGAGGGCTGGAGAGAGGCAGAGAAGGGAGTGTCTGCATAAGGGCGATGGGGAGCTCCTTGTGGAGTATATATAAGATCTGAATGGCTTGAAGGCTTTTTTTTTTTCAATATGCATTTTGTTGTTTTAGTTTTTGTCAGTATTTTTCCATTATTACTTTTATTGCTTTGAAAAATGCAGGTTATCTAAGATGACCTCTGATTTAAGATCTGGGCCAATGCCTTAATCACATGCCTGAGGCCTTATCTTCTTCCTGGATACATATGTAAAGAAATAGCAATTTCTGAGGGCCTGAATAAAGCCAAAATAGTTCCAATTTGTGTATGCTGGCTTCATTGTGCTTAAGTGAGCCAATATTTAAGCAATATTGCTTTTGTCTCTGTCCCCTCCCATATCCATACAAAGGTGTAAATTCAGGCAGCCCCTGAATTTGGTGTTTTGGATACTACAAGCAACCAGCTGTGAGACCAAAGCATGAGTAATACCATGAGGAAGAATGGACAAGGCATCACAGGTGCAGAATATATCTGGAAAAAAAGTTTAAAAGTACAAAGAAATTAGTTTTGCTTGGGTTCTGCTATGACAAAGCCATTTAAATAACGTCAGTTGGATGCTAATTATATTTTGATTTGAAGCAAAGCTCTGAGCTTGATATTGAAATACTATGAGGTTTTGCAGAAGTTACACGTAAACTTGTCAATTGTCAGAAAATATCTGCAGAAACTGCTGTTCTACAGAATACTGGACTTTTGATTAAGTTATTTCTTCTGTGACCATATTGACTTTCCTTTGGAAAAATATTAAGTTTTAAAGATTCTCCTTGGTTTTGTTGTTGCTTGAATATGAAAAACTCAGGTTTTCAGCTGAAACATTTTCCCAGTGAAACATTTTCTCAGCGAAAATACGTCTAGTTGCTGTGAGGTTGTAATATGTAGCATGCTATTGGAAGCGAACAGTTACTGTTTGCAAAATGTGTTGAAGAACAGAAGTGATAATGAAAGTTATGCAAACAAATCTCAAGGCAGGGTTTGACCAAATCTTAATAACTTGATGGCATATATAAACTCTTCAGATCCCCTCCAAAATATATTCCTTCTTCTGCTGGCTCCTTTTCTCATCTTTCCCTTCTGGCTTGTCCTATGTGGCGTTCTTTTCTGTATTTGTGGCTGGGTAAATTCTACTCTGCAGCCTGTCTGGGATACCACTTGTCCTGATAAACTGAAGAAGAATGAATTACTAAGGTGTATACTGACTTTGACAGGGGGAAGGAAAACCTCCTTGTCGTATTCTTCAAACCTGTGGCCTAAAATAAGTAAGAAAGCAATATGAACAGGAGCTAAGACTTTGGACTTGGCCACCCACACAGCTTGCACAGAACTGGAGTGTTCAGAATACATACTGAAATTCTGAGACTTGATGTCACCTTTAGTATTAAAAGTGTAAATGATTCTTGCAAAGCAAGCTAGCAGTAAATGATAAACAAGCTTCCTCTATTAGGAAGTAAGCCACCTGCAAACACTCTGTAGGTCTGTGTATGTGTATGTATATCCTTGTTACCTCTCTGCCATGTATAAACATTTGACTCACTGCTTGGCACATAGATCTTCAATCAGCCCATGTATGGTGAATAATACAACAGTTACCAATGTGATATTTATTTCTGGATGCTGAAAGTTGTTTTTGGTTCAATAATTTATGAAAATGAATCATGCTGTCTCCATCAGCTTTGGGAATGTCTGCAGCATACATCAGCCCAGAAGGTCATTCTGAGGATCCTTTTCTGATTGCTTTATACCAGCTTCCTCTCACGGTATTAAAGAAAAAAGCTCTGCTCTGTATATTATGCCAGTTAATATAGATGGGTATAAATAGAGGAATGTGTGTATGTATGTGTTTTCACTGTGATCTCATAGATCCTGATTAGGGGATTTCTGTCCTTATTTGACCTGTCTACTGTTTATTTTGTGCTTCTTTCCTTTCTAGCCTACATAATTGTCTTGCAATGATCAAGAAGCCTGCAAAGCAGTTCTTGTGCTGCTTGTGAGGACAGAGCAGCTGAGCAGCAGACTTTAATGAGGATGAGCTTGGCTAGAATAAACATGATTTTATGCTTCAGAATCTGGGGCCAGCAGAACTTGGGAGCATGAGATCTGTTGGGAAATGCAAGTAAGAGAGGAACTGCATTAAATCCTGCTACAACTGTTTGCACCTCACTGGCAGATCCTAGAGACTGTCTTTAGAAAACTAACGAAGTTATGGCCAAAGTAATTTCCTAATGGCGATTTGCTCATTATCTTTCTATAGTAGCTTACTTTCAGCTTACTCATATGCACTTATAAAAGTTATCCGTGGTTTTATAGGCTAGGAGGTACGGGTTGAACGGGAATATAGCACTCTCCTTCAAATTAATATAATATATTATCTTATTGAATGGATTTTTTTACTGTTTAAGAAAATGTGTGTTTTGTGTTTGCTGATATCAAGCGGTCTGTCATGCTGCAGAATTAGCTGCTGCAAGCACACAGAATACAGCTGTGTAGTTCAGGCAGTGACATTGGTTGCTGGCCCAGGAAGCAGCACAACTGGGGTGAAAACGAATCTTGGAAATATTACTGCGCAAAGTGATACAGATAAACAGTAAGGAGAAGTTAAAAATATCAGAATGTTTTAATTCTTGAAAATTGCTGACTTGAGTTTTGTGTATAATGTTGAATTTCACACAAGGAGAAAGCTGTGACACACAGCATTCAGGGCAATTTGTGTAACCAGAAGCTGCAAGCAGTAGAATTTGTAGTAAGAAAATATATACATAATTCAGTTAGTTTGCTGGCTTCTGTAGTAGCAGTAGAACAAATGCATCATGGATCAGTTTACAGACTTACCAAGCCTAATGTTCAACTTTTCATCTCAGACAGCCCTGATATGAAAAGCTATTAGGAAAACTCCCTGAAAAACAATGTGTCATATTTTGTACAGAACCACTTGAGGAAAAGTTACTTACCACGCCTTTCCGAAGCACATGGTAATGACCTGAAAGAGCTGCTGAAAGATTGTTTTAGGCTTGGCCTTATTGCAAAGAGGACAAATAGTGAAGGTCACTTATGTACTCTGTGTTGTAGTGATGGTTTTATTTTTTGGTGATGGTTCGTGAGAGCTCTGGGAGGAGCTTTGGTACCTAAATCTCATCTAGTCGTCTTTTCAGACAGTGACCTTCAAAACAGTGAGTCAGCCAGTGACAGAAGCAATTCAGAAACGCAGCCTTCCTTTTAATAAAATCGCTGTCTTTGCTTTTGTGAATGGCAGTGCTTCATAAAGAACAAAAAAAAGTGGGATTGGACATCTGAGGCACTGCTTCTGAGCAGTGAACGTGTGACTTGCGCAAAGCACCCGCATGGTTTGCACAGTGATTCGTAAGGAAGGTTTGTAACTGCGAAGTTTGTGGCAAAGGGGAAAAAAGTTCTTGTTATAGCAGCTTCCCTGCAAGATGGGGAGGGGTAAAGGTGTCCATGTGTGTGTCAGTCAACTTGGTGATTTATATGGGGTTGTCATAGAATCATAGAATCATAGAATCATTAAGGTTGGAAAAGACCTCTAAGATCATCGAGTCCAACCGTCAACCCAACACCACCATGCCCACTAAACCATGTCCCTAAGCGCCTCATCTACACGTCTTTTAAATACCTCCAGGGATGGGGACTCAACCACTTCCCTGGGCAGCCTGTTCCAATGTTTAACCACTCTTTCAGTAAAGAAATTTTTCCTCACATCCAATCTAAACCTCCCCTGGCACAACTTGAGGCCATTTCCTCTCGTCCTATCGCTTGTTACTTGGGAGAAGAGACCGACACCCACCTCGCTACAACCTCCTTTCAGGTAGTTGTAGAGAGTGATAATAAGGTCTCCCCTCAGCCTCCTCTTCTCCAGGCTAAACAACCCCAGTTCCCTCAGCCGCTCCTCATAAGACTTGTTCTCTAGACCCTTCACCAGCCTCGTTGCCCTTCTCTGGACACGCTCCAGCACCTCAATGTCCTTCTTGTAGTGAGGGGCCCAAAACTGAACACAGTAGTCGAGGGGTGGCCTCACCAGGGCCGAGTACAGGGGCACGATCACTTCCCTACTCCTGCTGGCCACACCATTTCTGATACAGGCCAGAATACCACTGGCCTTCTTGGCCGCCTGGGCACACTGCTGGCTCATATTCAGCCGGCTGTCGACCAACACCCCCAGGTCCTTTTCCCACAGGCAGCTTTCCAGCCACTCTTCCCCAGGCCTGTAGCGCTGCATGGGGTTGTTGTGGCCGAAGTGCAGGACCCGGCACTTGGCCTTGTTGAACCTCATACAGTTGGCCTCGGCCCATCGATCCAGCCTGTCCAGGTCCCTCTGCAGAGCCTTCCTACCCTCGAGCAGATCAACACTCCCGCCCAAACTGGTGTCGTCTGCAAACTTACTGAGGGTGCACTCGATCCCCTCATCCAGATCATCGATAAAGATATTGAACAAGACCGGCCCCAAAACTGAGCCCTGGGGAACACCGCTCGTGACCGGCCGCCAACTGGATTTAACTCCCTTCACCACAACTCTCTGGGCCCGGCCGTCCAGCCAGTTTTTGACCCAGCGCAGAGTACACCTGTCTAAGCCGTGAGCCGCCAGCTTCTCAAGGAGAATGCTGTGGGAGATGGTGTCAAAGGCCTTACTGAAGTCCAGGTAGACCACATCCACAGCCTTTCCCTCATCCACTAGGCGGGTCACCTGGTCATAGAAGGAGATCAGGTTGGTCAAGCAGGACCTGCCTCTCATGAACCCGTGCTGGCTGGGCCTGATGCCCTGGGTGTCCCGCTCATGCCTTGTGAGCGCCCTCAAGATGAGCCGCTCCATAATCTTCCCCGGCACCGAGGTCAGGCTGACAGGCCTGTAGTTCCCCGGATCCTCCTTCCGGCCCTTCTTGTAGATGGGCATCACATTGGCAAGCCTCCAGTCGTCCGGGACCTCCCCCGTTAACCAGGACTGCTGATAGATGATGGAGAGTGGCTTGGCAAGCTCCTCCACCAGCTCCCTCAGCACTCTCGGGTGGATCCCATCCGGCCCCATAGACTTGTGAGCATCCAGGTGGCGTAGCAGGTCGTTGACTGCTTCCTCTTGGATTATGGGGGGTTCATCCTGCTCGCCCCTGTCTTCCAGCTCGGGACGCCAAGTACTCTGAGGATAACCAGTCTGGCTGTTAAAGACTGAGGCAAAGAAGGCATTGAGTACCTCAGCCTTTTCCTCATCCTCGGTGACAACGTTCCCCCCCACATCCACTAAAGGATGGAGATTCTCCTTGGCTCTCTTCTTGTCATTAATATATTTGTAAAAACTTTTTTTGTTGTCCTTAACGACAGCGGCCAGATTGCGTTCCAGCTGGGCTTTTGCCTTTCTCATTTCCTCTCTGCACGACCTAACGAGATCCCTGTACTCTCCTTGGGTCGCCTGCCCCTTCTTCCACAAGCGGTAAACTCTCCTTTTTTTCCTGAGTCCCTGCAAAAGCTCCCCGTTCAGCCAGGCCGGTCGCCTTCCCCTCCTGTTCTTCTTATGGCGTATGGGGACAGCCTGCTCCTGCGCCTTTAAGACTTCCTTCTTGAAGAACGTCCAGCCTTCCTGGACCCCTTTGCCCTTCAGGACTGTCTCCCAAGGGACTCTCTCAACCAGCATCCTGAACAGGCCAAAGTCCGCCCTCCGGAAGTCCATGGTTGTGGTTTTGCTGGCCCCCCTCCTTACTTCACCGAGAATCGAGAATTCTACCATTTCATGGTCGCTAAGCCCAAGACGGCCTCCGACCACCACGCCTCCCACCAGTCCTTCTCTGTTTGTAAACAGTAGATCAAGCGAGGCACCTCCCCTGGTAGGCTCACTTACCAGCTGTGTCAGGAAGTTGTCTTCCACACACTCCAGGAACCTCCTAGACTGCTTCCTCTCTGCCGTGTTGTCTTTCCAGCAGATGTCCGGGAAGTTGAAGTCCGCCACGAGAACAAGGGCTAGCGATCGAGAGACTTCTGCCAGCCGCTTGTAGAACGCTTCATCCGCCCCTTCATCCTGGTTGGGTGGTCTATAACAGACTCCCAGCAGGATATCTGCCTCGTTGGCCTTCCCCTTCATCCTTACCCATAAACACTCGACCGTATCATCATCACAATCGTTGAGTTCTAGACAATCGAAACACTCCCTAACATACAGGGTGTCCTGGTTTCGGCAGGGATAGAGTTGATTTTCTTCCTAGGAGCCGGTGCAGTGCTGTGTTTTGGATTTAGGATGAGAGCAAAGTTGATAGCGCACCGATGTTTTGGTTGTTGCTGGGTAGTGCTTGCACTGGTCAAGGACTTTTTAGTTTTCCATGTTCTACTGACTGAGAAGGCACTAGAAGCTGGGAGGGGGCACAGCCAGGACAGCTGACCCAAACTGGCCAAAGGGACATTCCATACCATGTGACGTCATGCTCAGTATATAAAGCTGGGGGAAGAAGAAGGAAGGGGGGGATGTTTGGAGTGATGGCGTTTGTCTTCCCAAGTAACCATTACGCGTGATGGAGCCATGCTTTCCTGGAGATGGCTGAACACCTGCCTGCCCATGGGAAGTAGTGAATGAATTCCTTGTTTTGCTTGGCTTGCGTGTGTGGCTTTTGCTTTCCCTATTAAACTGTCTTTATCTCAACCCACGAGTTTTCTCAGTTTTACCCTTCCGATTCTCTCCCCCATCCCACTGCGGAGGGAGTGAGCGAGCGGCTGTGTGGTGCTTAGTTGCCAGCTGGGGTTAAACCACGACACAGGGCCACCCCACCGCCTCTCCTTCCTCGCCTGTCCCTTCTGAAGAGTCTATAGCCATCCATTGCAGCACTCCAATCATGAGAGTCACCCCACCATGTTTCTGTGATGGCGACTAAGTCATAGCTATCCCGCTGCACCATGGCTTCCAGCTCCTCCTGTTTGCCGCCCATGCTGCGTGCATTGGTGTAGATGCACTTGAGCTGGGCTATCGATTTCGCCCCCAGCATCGGCATGCCACCCCTAGGCTCGTCTCTAGTGAGCCTGGTTTTATCCCCTTCCCCCTTCAAACCTAGTTTAAAGCCCTCTCAATGAGCCCCGCCAGTTCATGAGCGAGAATCCTTTTCCCCCTGTGAGACAGCTGAACTCCATCTGTCACCAGCAGGCCCGGTGCCGTGTAAACCTCCCCATGATCAAAAAAGCCAAAATTCCTCCATTGGTACCAGCCCCTGAGCCACATGTTGATCAGGTGCGTTTTCCTGCTCCTTTCAGTATCCTTTCATGCCACTGTAGGGATTGAGGAAAACACTACCTGTGCTCCTGATCCTTCAACCAGCCGCCCCAGTGCCCTGAAGTCCCTTTTGATCGCGGCAGGACTTCTCTCCGGAACCTCATCACTGCCAGTCTGTATAACCAACAGCGGGTAGTAGTCGGAAGACCGTACCAGACCAGGTCCTTTTGGTGTTTTTTTATTTAAGCAAAATTGAAATTCAGCCATTTGGGCTGTGGCTTCCTTGTACAGTACATGAGATAGATAGCCACTCAAATTGGTCATCAGGGCTGCTTTGCGGAAGACTTTATGGCTCACCTGAAATATCAATGTATATATCCACCATTTGTCCAGCTACTCAGAACCGTGTTTATGGGTGTTGTCAAATGGAAGAAAAGGGTGGCTGTGCTTGGCCAGGCTGCTCAAATTCAGAGACACTTATTCTGCTAGGTCCTGCGCCTTGGCATACCTCCCTGGTATGAGCTTTGCCTCTAGCGGAGCCAGCCCACTGCGCAGCATGTACCGGGTGCTCAGTGGCTCTGTAGCTGCGGCTCCGCTCCGCCACAGGTCTGGCTCGCTTGTGGGCTCGCCCTGGCCAGGCCAGGCCGTGGGAGAGCTCAGTCTGCTGCCCTGGCAGATCTCCTTGGCTCTGGTGAAGAGCCTCTTCCTTCCTCTGCTTCCATGGACATAAGCCTTTACACTTTTGCTACCTACAGAAGTTCAGTGTAACCCACTCGCCTCACAGCACATTTCCTGTACCACAATAATAATATGCCGTCCCCTAAGCAAAGCACAAAAATTATAAACATAGAGACAAAACTATAATTCATATAAAGTCTTTTTTTCTCCTTTTCCACCACAGTTAGAGTATTGAGCTCAATCTCTCTTAATTTTCTCATCTCTGGGGATTACATTAGGGCTTACCTTGCACTCCCATGTGAAAAAGGTACAGGATCCTTAATGAGCACAAGTGCTAACATGCTTGATTTTCTCACCTGAACAACTGCAGCTCTGCTGCACCTTCTTTAGTAGGAAAGATGAGCAACATCTCACAGGAAAGAGGTGCAACCTACTGAGGTCCCAACCATTATTGTTGTGGTACTTGGTTATTCCTAGGACACATTTGGTTCAAATAGTGATACAATACGAGACTCACAGTCCAGGGTGCAATGGTTTCAGGAAAGAGAGACTTGTGCAGTCTGCCTCAATCAGTGGGAAAATCGCTATGATGGTGGACATTTTGTGTAGGCAAGCCCTGGAAGTTGGGAGCAAAATGTGATTCCATTTGCATTAGCTGTTGCACAAACAAACATTAAGCTCCAGCTTTTAATATCCATTTGTTTCATACAAAAACTATTAAGATATTGTGTAGAGCGTTTTCAGGACACTTTTATTTGCGGAGATAACTACTGACCTAGGAAAATCTTCCCATTCTGCGTAATCCAACCCACAGTAATTAGAACTTCTAAAAAATGAACCAGAAAGATATGAATAATTTCATGAAAAATTACATTAAAATTAGAACAGGGTGCTGTAATATGGGCCAGCTAGTCATACACGTTTATAATCATTAACAAGATTTATGTCAAACAACATGAGAATTTAATTCCTTACATTTGCAACAACTACCCTCTTCTTTCCCAACGCAGAAACCTGTTCACTGGTTGAGAATGAATGATATTTCACGTTTTTCACAGAGATAGCTCTTAAAAGCAATCGTCTGGTGTCCTGTTGCCAGTGATTTTTCTGGTAGTGACAGTAAGTGACATGTTGTATGATGCACCAAATAGAAAAGGTGTGATCACTGGTGAGAGTAAAAATGCCAGGAAGGTGCTGCCTGGTTCAGCTAACCATGACCCATTAACATTCGCCCATTAAAAACAACTCAAATGATGGAAAATAAGGCTGTGCTTAACTGGATAACCAGGGGGATATGAGGAGTAATTTATAGCTGGGAGATGAGTGAGATTCAAGCAAGCCACTATCTGCAAGAAAATGACTGAAAGCTCAGAACTGAGTTGTTCCAGTCAAAGGTAGGAAAGTAATAGCAAAACTGGTGACAGTAACAGATAGAGATAGGATAAAGATGAAGAAAAGGGCAATGCTATCTGGGTTGCATGCACACAAGGAACTTGTCAGAGAATGATTGATGCCTCTGCAGAAATTGAGGAAGCCCAATTTTCCACTATACAGTCGAGTTAATCTGGATTTTCATAAATAAATTGGTGTCCAGCAGCCTGTGGTTTTGTCTCTTATAACCCTGTCATGGTTTAACCTGTCGGCAACTGAGCACCACACAGCCGCTTGCTCACTCCCCCCCTCCCCAGTGGGATGGGGGAGAGAATCGGAAGAGTAAAAGTGAGAAAACTCATGGGTTGAGATAAAGACAGTTTAATAATTGAAATAAAATAAAATCCTAATAATAATAATAGTAATAATAAGAAGAAGAATATACAAAGCAAGTGATGCACAATGCAATTGCTCACCACCCGCCGACCGATGCCCAGCCAGTCCCCAAGCAGTGGCTCCCCGGCCAGCTTTCCCCCAGTTTATGTACTGAGCATGACATCACATGGTATGGACTATCCCTTTGGCCAGTTTGGGTCAGCTGTCCTGGCTGTGCCCCCTCCCAGCTTCTTGTGCACCTCCAGCCTTCTCAGTCAGTAGAGCATGGGAAGCTGAAAAGTCCTTGGCTAGTGTAAGCGTTACCTAGCAACAACTAAAACATCAGTGTGTTATCAACATTATTCTCATCCTAAATCCAAAACACAGCACTATACCAGCTACTAGGAAGGAAATTAACTCTATCCCTGCCAAAACCAGGACAAACCCTTAGCAATGAATCATGTTTGCTGCTACCCAGAAACCTGATTTGCTGGCAAGGGTTTCCTTCGTTGTATTGCAGACCATCATCTTTGCTTCTGGAAAGTGGAATAAAAGATCGTGTTTCAATGGGCACACGTTCGTTGTTCCCCAGCGAAAGTGATTTGGGCTTTGTAAGGTGCCTGAGAATATCATGAAACCAGAACTTCTATGGGCAACTTCTTACAGAAAAATCCTTGAGGGTTTGGCAGGAAGCAGTCTTTTTGATGGGTAGCTGAAAAAATCCTATAGAATAAGTAGCAGAATATCCTGCTGTAAAACTTAAAGGCAGTTTTTTTTCTAATATTCACAGAAATGTTACAATAGCCTGGGACAGAGTGTTTGCCCTGGCAAAAAAAAAAGCTCATTGTGCTTGTTTTGTCAGTGATCAAAGCACTTCTTTTTTTGGGTGTGTTTTATACCTCCTTCACCTGACAAATTTGGCTCTAAATAGAAATAATGTTCTGTAGGAGCCACAGCAGGGAAGACAGGCAGGGCGATGTTAATGTTAAGGATGTTGTCCTCTGAAGGGATGTACCTGCTTTTAGCGGTGGATCCTCAAGCAAGTGTCATTGTGGTGCCATTCCTCTGGAGGGGACAGGGGGATGGATTAGACACGGCAAACCTCCAGAGTGAAGGGAATGCTTCTGCATATTCCCTGTGAGACTTCATGTTGCTCAGCTCCTTTAATGGGTTGCTGATTGCTCAAAGCTTCAAATACTGCCCTTTTGATTCTCTAAATAGATGAAGGTGCTCAAAAGCACATCAGCAGGAGTTGTAGTATTATGGGATGCAGTCTTCTGTGCTCAGCTGGTGTTTGTCCTTTCAGATGAGTGTGGTTTTTGCTTGGAGCTCACAGCAGCGGTAGGCAAGGGACTAAACTGTGTTTTACAGGGTGAAGAGTGCTCTTTGAAGACAGTAGAAAAAATAGAAAAGAGGAAGCAAAGGGGCTTTGATTTGAACTTGGTGAGTTAATTTTATTGCGGGCATGTAAGTGTTATGCACATGAGAAGGTGGTAAAAAAAATTATGAGCTGGGCAGCAAAATCACAGAAAATTCTGAGCCTGTGTTGCTCAGAGTGCTTTCTCCTCTCAGCTGTGTGCATAGTACTAAAGAGACTTAAGGATGGTGAAGAGATCCTGTCTTGACAGGCAAAAATGGTTTGTTTTGAAGCCACGTTCAGGTAGATGCACATGATTGAAAACTATCCTTTGGGCTGTGAAGGCAGCAGGGTTGCTCCTGAGCTGTGAGTGACAGGGTCACAGGCTGCACGCTAAGAAGTGGAAGGCTACTCAAGACCCTGGATGAGCCCCAAGGATGCCTCTAGCTCAAAGGCTAAAATCTGAGGAAATAGATAAGGATAAGAGTTTGCACTGCAGCCTGAGGAGGAAGAATTAATATAAATGTCAGGTACATTTTCAAAGAAATCCCCCAATGGAAAACCCCCTTGCGCTTTCAGAATTAACAACCTCCAGGGGAAAAAAATGAAATTTCAAAAGGCTGGCTTTCTTGCAGGGTTTCCCTCAAATGGTGGAGCAAGTCTGATATGTTCTGGGTGGAGAAAATGAGGGAGGCCATGAGGACTGCCCTCTGTGACCAGCTACCTCTTCTTTTTTCTTCTAGTGATTTTTAATATTATTGCTTCTGTATTAGTGAGAATGCTCTCTGAGGAAGCCTATTAGGAAGGGAGCTCTAACAGTTTTGGGGAAAACAGGAAACTCTTTCTTTCAGCGAACAAGCTGTTTGCATGGCAGAAAGTTCTGCTGTCCCTCTCAGCTTGGCGGGCTCTGCCACTTGGCAAGTGGTCACCGCTGCATGGTGAGCACAGCGTGAGAGTCTCTTCTGTGTCGACTTTTCTAAGGAGATCTTCAGGATTCTGCTCCAGCCAACACTGGGTTCAAAGCAAGTTATGTTTCTGCAGCAGGACTTTTTGCATCCGGTCACTCACTGGAGGTGGAATTCAGTTGGGCTGCCTCTGGTCGCTCAGTGTGCCAGAGGCAGCAAACGTGGCATCCATGTGCAAGCATGTATATATGCATAAATGCATATATATATTTGTGTGTATATTTATGTACGTGTACACGTACAAATACACACTTTTATGCAAATGCAGACATAAAATACGTATTCTAAATGAAAGGTTTTGTATTTGCTTTCCTGATTCATGGGTAATTATGCTGTTGTACCTTTCAAAAAGCAAATACTACAAACAGTGCGCACAATTTGTGTCTTTCTATTTAGTCTGTGCTTAAGGCCTGCCTTGTTGATCTCTGTAATTAGGTAGATGCTTTCATGATGTCGTGGTTTAACCTCAGTCGGCAAATGAGCACCACACAGCCGCTCGCTCACTCTGCCACCCCCGGTAGGCTGGGGGAGAGAATTGGAAGAGCACAAATGAGAAAAACTCATGGGTTGAGATAAAAACAGTTTAATAATTGAAATAAAATGATAATAATAATAAGTATATGATAATAATAATAATACACAAAGTAAGTGATGCACAGTGCAATTGATCACCACCCGCCGACCAATGCCCAGCCAGTCCCCGAGCAGCAGCCCCCCCGGCCAGCTTTCCCCAGTTTATGTACTGAGCATGACGTCACATGGTATGGAATGTTTCTTTGGCCAGTTTGGCTGTGCCCCCTCCCAGCTTCTTGTGCACCTCCAGCCTTCTCAGTCGGTAGAGCATGGAAAACTAAAAAGTCCTTGGCTAGTGTAAGCATTACCTAGCAACAACTAAAACATCGGTGCGTTATCAACTTTGTTCTCATCCTAAATCCAAAGCACAGCATTGTACCAGCTACTAGGAAGGAAATTAACTATCCCTGCCAAAACCAGGACAATATCCACCCCTTATTCTATACCATCTACGTCACGCTCAAGTCTCATATTTTCCAGTACATTTTCATTAATCACCACCCCTTTTTTTCAGTATATATATATAAACACACACACACACAGAGATATCATTCCCTTAGTCTGTGGGCCATCCCTCTAAAACATTCGGTGAGTTCATTGAGTCCATGACTTCGGGCTCCATCTGTGGTGTTGGATTGTTTCATGTTGAAGTCAGTTCTGGTACCATCATCACTGTGCTTTGCTCGGTTTCACTGAAGTTATTCTTCATTGGTCTGGGTGATTCTCATTGTAATACCATTACTATGGCATATAATATTATGTGTATTATTAGTATATCTGTGTATTATTAGTATAACTATTATAACTATAATTAGTACTTAACATCACATAACTCAGATCATTGGCTCTTCTCACCCAAAATCAAATCCCCTTGAGGTACACATCGGACTTCCCCATCCTTCCGCATTGTCCACCAAGTGCACCCAGGTCCTTGAGCAAAAGCAATTCCACGGATGGGTTTGCCTTTGCCCGAGGCAGGAATAACCCAGACTCTCTTCCCCAGCATATTCTTTATGTGCACTACAGGGACTTTATTCCCATCTACAGTACGTAAAAGTTCTGACTGGGCAGGGCCTGCTCGATTGGCAGATCCCCTCGTGTTGACTAACCAGGTGGCCTTTGCTAAATGCGTATCCCAATGTTTGAATGTCCCGCCACCCATTGCTCTCAGCGTAGTCTTTAGCAGTCCATTGTATCGTTCGATTTTCCCGGAGGCTGGTGCATGATAGGGGATGTGATAGACCCACTCAATGCCGTGCTCTTTGGCCCAGGTGTCTATGAGGTTGTTTCGGAAATGAGTCCCGTTGTCTGACTCAATTCTTTCTGGGGTGCCATGTCGCCACAGGACTTGCTTTTCAAGGCCCAGGATAGTGTTCCGGGCAGTGGCATGGGGCACGGCATATGTTTCCAGGCATCCGGTGGTTGCCTCCACCATTGTAAGCACGTGGCGCTTGCCTTGGCGGGTTTGTGGGAGTGTGATATAATCGATCTGCCAGGCCTCCCCATATTTATATTTCAGCCATCGTCCTCCATACCAAAGAGGCTTTAACCGCTTGGCTTGCTTGATTGCAGCGCATGTTTCGCATTCATGGATAACCTGCGCAATAGTGTCCATGGTCAAGTCCACCCCTCGATCACGAGCCCATCTGTATGTTGCATCTCTTCCTTGGTGGCCTGAGGTGTCATGGGCCCACCAAGCTATAAACAATTCACCCTTATGTTGCCAGTCCAGATCCCCCTGAGCCACTTCAATCTTAGCAGCCTGATCCACCTGCTGGTTGTTTTGATGTTCTTCAGTGGCCCGACTCTTGGGTACGTGAGCATCTACGTGATGGACTTTTACAGCCAGGTTCAACACCCGGGCAGCAATACCTTGCCACAGTGCGGCAGCCCAGATGGGTTTGCCTCTGTGCTGCCAGTTGCTCTGCTTCCATTGCTGCAACCAGCCCCACAGGGCATTTGCCACCATCCATGAGTCAGTATAGAGATAGAGCACTTGGCCACTTTTCTCGGTCAGCAATGCCTAAAGCCAGCTGGATGGCCTTTACTTCTGCAAATTGGCTCGATTCACCTTCCCCTTCAGCAGTTTCTACAACTTGTCGCATAGGACTCCATACAGCAGCTTTCCACCTCCGATGCTTTCCCAAAAGACAACAGGACCCATCAGTGAATGGAGCATATTGCTTCTCATTTTATGGTAGTTCATTATACATTGGGGCCTCCTCAGCACGCGTCACCTCCTCCTCTGGCGATATTCCAAAATCTTTGCCCTCTGGCCAATCCATGATCACTTCCAGGATCCCTGGGCGACTGGGGTTTCCTATTCGAGCCCGTTGTGTGATCAGCGCGACCCACTTCCTCCATGTAGCATCAGTTGCATGATGTGTACAGGGGACCCTCCCTCTGAACATCCAGCCCAGCACCGGCAGTCGGGGTGCCAGGAGGAGCTGTGCTTCAGTGCCGATCACTTCCGAAGCAGCTCGAACCCCTTCATATGCTGCCAATATCTCTTTTTCGGTTGGAGTATAGCGGGCCTCGGATCCTCTGTATCCCCGACTCCAAAACCCTAGGGGTCGACCTCGAGTCTCCCCTGGTGCTTTCTGCCAGAGGCTCCAGGTAGGGCCGTTCTCCCCGGCTGCGGTGTAGAGCACATTTTTGACATCTTGTCCTGCCCGGACTGGCCCCAGGGCTCCTGCATGAACTATCTCCTCTTTAATTTCTTCAAAAGCTTGTCGTTGCTCAGGGCCCCATTTGAAATCGTTCTTCTTCCGGGTCACTTGATAGAGAGGGTTTACGATCAGACTGTAATTTGGAATATGCATTCTCCAAAAACCCACGACTCCTAAGAAAGCTTGTGTTTCCTTTTTGCTAGTTGGTGGAGACATGGCTGTTATTCTGTTGATCACATCCATTGGGATCTGACGACGTCCATCTTGCCATTTTATTCCTAAAAACTGGATCTCCTGTGCAGGTCCCTTGACCTTACTTTGTTTTATGGCAAAACCGGCCTTCAGGAGGATTTGGACTATTTCCTTCCCTTTTTCAAAAACTTCTCCTGCTGTGTTGCCCCACACAATGATATCATCATATCATGATATTGCAGGTGCTCTGGAGCCTCACCCTGTTCCAGAGCAGTCTGGATCAGTCCATGGCAAATGGTGGGGCTGTGTTTCCACCCCTGGGGCAGTCGGTTCCAGGTATACTGGACGCCCCTCCAAGTGAAAGCAAATTGTGGCCTGCACTCTGCTGCCAAAGGGATTGAGAAAATTGCGTTAGCAATATCAATTGTGGCATACCTCTTGGCTGCCTTTGACTCCAGTTTGTGTTGAAGTTCTAGCATGTCCGGTATGGCAGCACTCAGCAACGGCATGACTTTGTTCAGGCCACGATAGTCTACTGTTAGTCTCCACTCTCCATTAGACTTCCGCACTGGCCATATGGGACTGTTAAAGGGTGAACGAGTCTTGCTGATCACTCCTTGGCTCTCCAGTCGACGAATTAGCTCATGAATGGGAATCAGGGAGTCTCGGTTGGTGCGATATTGCCGCCAGTGTACCATGGTGGTAGCGATTGGCACTTGTTGGTCTTCGACCTTCAGCAACCCCACAACAGAGGGGTCCTCCGAGAGACCAGGCAAGGTGGACAGCTGTTTAATTCCCTCCATCTCCAAGGCAGCTATACCAAAAGCCCACCAGTACCCTTTTGGGTCCTTGAAATACCCTCTCCTGAGGTAGTCTATGCCAAGGATGCACGGAGCCTCTGGGCCAGTCACAATGGGGTGCTTCTGCCACCCATTCCCAGTTAGACTTTCTTCGGCTTCCAATACAGTTAGCTGTTGGGATCCCCCTGTCACTCCAGAAATACAAATGGGTTCTGCTCTTATATAGCTTGATGGCATTAGGGTACACTGTGCACCGGTGTCCACTAGAGCCTTATACTTCTGTGGGTCCGATGTGCCAGGCCACCGAATCCACACAGTCCAGTAAACTCGCTTGTCCCTTTCCTCCCCCTGGCTGGAGGCAGGGCCCCTCTAGTCCTGGTCATAGTATCCGTTACTCACTTCTTGCAAATGCGAATCAAAAGTCCCTTTATTAAGATCGGAAGTAAGATCGGCCCTTCTACTCTGTCTGGGGAATTGCTCACTGGATACTGGAGCAGCAATTTTCCTGGAAGAACCCCCTTTTGTGATTGTTTTCCCTTGCAACTCACGTACCCGTGCCTCTAGGGCTGAGGTAGGTTTTCCATCCCACTTCCTCATGTCCTCTCCGTAGTCACGCAGGTAAAACCATAGGGTTCCCCATGGTGTGTACCCTTTATATTCTCTCTCTTGGGCAAAAGAACCCTGACTCCTAATAGCCGAGATACTGGTCCTCACAGGTGAGGAGTAGGACCTATCCTCTCTGAGTTGCTGGATCTCCCGGGACAGTTTCTCCACAGCCGAGACGAGGGAGGAAGAGAGACTTTCCTCATATTGCCAGAGGTGACCAGCCACTTCATCCACTGTTTGTTCCTCTCCATCTTTCCAGGTCATCACTGCCAATGAATTGGCGTATGACGATGGTGAGCTCCTTATAAACTTCCGCCACATGGGTCATGTGCACTTGACTTCATCTGGATCTTTGGATAGCTGTTCATTGTTCAGGTCATCATAAATCACCTCCAGCACAGCTAATTCTCTCAGAAACTGGATACCCTTCTCCACGGTGGTCCACTTGCTTGGGCGACATATGACATCTTCCTTGAAGGGATACCTTTCCTTCACACTTGACAAGAATCGCCTCCAAAGGCTGAGGACTCGTGTCCCTTTTCCAATCGCTTTGTCAGTGCCCCCTTCCCTAGAAAGGGATCCCAGCTGCTTGGCTTCCCTACCCTCTAATTCCAGGCTACTGGCCCCATTATCCCAGCATCGGAGCAGCCAGGTGACAATATGCTTGCCTGGACGATGGCTGAAATCTTTTCGTATATCTCGCAGCTCACTCAGGGATAGAGATCGGGTGGTCACTGCCTCATTTATGAGTTCTTCCTCTTCTTCCTCCCCGATCAGCGGCCGGCTCTCCTCCTCCCATTCTCGTGATGGCCCTTCTCCAGGGTCATCTGTCTCGTACAGTTCTTCCTCTGGCTCCCTTTTAGAAGAAGCTTCTTCCTCCCTTACTAAACAGGCCGACTTCCGCTTCCAAAATTTCTTCTTGTGTACAGGGGCGACTGATACCGGCACAGGCTGGTTCTTTGGTTCAGCCGCAGAGCACGTCACCGGGGTCTGAGTGGCTGCGGGGCCTGTCGCTGGGGTCGGAGTGGCCGCAGGGCCTGTTGCCGGAGTCTGAGTAGCTGCAGAGCATGTTGCTGCGGTTGGAGTGGCCGCAGAGCACGTCACCGGGGTCTGAGTGGCTGCGGGGCCTGTCGCTGGGGTCGGAGTGGCCGCAGGGCCTGTTGCCGGAGTCTGAGTAGCTGCAGAGCATGTTGCTGCGGTTGGAGTGGCCGCAGAGCATGTCGCCGGGGTCTGAGTGGCTGGACAACGTGTCGTTTTATTGTCAGATCCAGAGACCTTCTCTTCCCTTTGAGGGTACTGAATGGTGTTGAACAGGGCTCGGTAGGCATGGACCGGGCCCCAGCACGTTGCAATGATCTGCATCTCTCTGGAGTTGCCAGGGTGACAGCATACTTTGTCCAAATATTCTACTAACTTTTCAGGATTCTGCACTTGCCTCGGGGGTGAAGATCCAAAACACTGGGGGTGCCCATTGGCCTAGGTACTTGCCCGTCTTGTCCCACACACCCTGCCACTCATAACTATTCGACTTTGGGGCAGATCTGTGGATGATATTCTTAAATTGCTCACCAACTTTAGACAAAACCGAAACAATATTCCCAAGAAGTATCAATAGGAGTATCTTAACTACCCAAGGCTTTTCAAACTACTGAAAAGTTACAGTAATGAAGGAGGAAACATCATAGAAGAAGGTAGTGACACTGCCATTCTGTATTTCCTCCGTAAAAAAACTCTCAGAAAAGTCACTGTAATTGCTAGTTGTCTCCACGAAATGGTATCCGTGGTACAGTAACGGCTTCATTGCGAAACTTACATACCACACTAACATCAAGGTCAATGTTCTAAAAACAAACCTCACAAGCGAGACATCACTAATCACTGCAGACCACAGCAAACTGCAAAAACCAACACCAATCTTTAACATGTACAGCAAGAAAAAGAGCACGATGCAGATTAGACAAATCAATATAGAGAACAGAGAAACCAACATTGTGACCCACCACTATTAACAGATATAAGTTCCTTAATACTCTCCGGTTAATCTGTTATTATCTCAAACCCTTTGTGCCCCACGTTGGGTGCCAAAAAGGACTGTCGTGATTTAACCTCAGTCGGCAACTGAGCACCACGCAGCCGCTCGCTCACTCCCCCCACACCCCGGTGGGATGGGGGAGAAAATTGGAAAATCACAAGTGAGAAAAACTCGCGGGTTGAGATAAAAACAGTTTAATAATTGAAATAAAGTGATAATAATAATAAGATAATAATAATAATACACAAAGCAAGTGATGCACAGTACAATTTCTCACCACCCGCCGACTGATGCCCAGCCAGTCCCCCAGCAGCGGCCCCCCCGGCCAGCTTTCCCCCAGTTTATGTACTGAGCATGACGTCACATGGTATGGAATGTTTCTTTGGCCAGTTTGGCTGTGCCCCCTCCCAGCTTCTTGTGCACCTCCAGCCTTCTCAGTCGGTAGAGCATGGGAAACTAGAAAGTCCTTGGCTAGTGTAAGCATTACCTAGCAACAGCTAAAACATCGGTGCGTTATCAACTTTGTTCTCATCCTAAATCCAAAACACAGCCCTGTACCAGCTACTAGGAAGGAAATTAACTCTATCCCTGCCGAAACCAGGACACATGAGTACAAAGTGTGTATTAATGTCTCTGGCCAATTTCTTCCCATTTTTTTTTGAGTGGCCGCTAGAGCATTTTGTGGTATTTTGCTCAGATATGAATGAACTCGCCCTTTCTGCTCTTCCCTTATTCCTACTGGCTTTATTAGGACGTTACTTAGGTTTGATCTTTGGGATCTTCCTTTGATGCTTCCCAGAGCTTTCCCTGGGAATTTTGAAAGCATGTGTTAAAAAGAGAAGAATGTAGTAGTATTTGGCCCAGTCACTAGGCAGAGCATATCACTTCACGTCCTTCTGGGTTGTTTCACTCCAGCAAAGCCTGGCCCAGCAGCTTGCAGGCAGCCTGGACCGGAGGGAAATCTCAGGACTTTTGCTGCTTCCCCATCCATCCTTTCAGGATTCAAAAATATCCCTGTGCCGGGGCTCGGACAAGGAAATAACATAGGCTGCATAAAATGCAGGGAGGCTTTCTGGCAGCTGGGAGATCATCATTCACAATGTGCTCCTTTGTGCTTTTGCTGGCCCTGCATGACCCATATCCACAGCGCTTTGCCCCTGCTCCTTTTTGCTTTGCTCTGCTCTAGTGTGTTCAAAAACACTCAATTATTTCTTCCCCTTCTTTCTTCACATCTGCTTTCGCTGTGTCCCAGATAGCAGAGACCTCCTTCTTCATGTCTTTAAAATAAAACATTTCTTCCATGAAGTCCTGAACATCTCGTCAGATGATAAAAGTATATCTCCCAGAACCTTCAAAAAGTTGTCATTACCTGACACAGCATCTATAAGCTCTTGTTGCTAACTATATCCTCTTTTCCTAGCAAATGCTTTCCTGCCATGGTGTTTGTTCTTGCCACTCATCCAATAATAATTTAATGTAAAGTCTTGTGGGTCTTGTGGATGTGAGCAGGCTTTACGTGTGAATTAGCTGAAGAGAAATTGGTGATTCAGATTGTATTTTACAGCAAAGAAATCTACAGTAGCTCTTTTCACTCTAGTTGATCATCTGCTCTGTTTTCATAGTGCTAGAGATAAGAACCAGGCCAAAAGAAATTAATTCTATGGAAAAGGATCAGAGGAGCACAAAATGCAGCCGTTGGATTGTAAGCTCATTGATGCATAAATACCATATGCATAAGTATCTACAAAACACCTTGGAAAATTCATCATCTCCTCATCTGTACCAGAGGGTGAAAAATCACAAAACATTATTTTCAGTGCTTTGAACAGATTTGTTGTTCGGAGTGTGTGTGTGTATGGGTAGTAGAAATACTAGGAACTAAGCAGAATCAAGAAGAAACTATCTGATTATAATGCTACTGCATATAAGAAAATGTAGAAGGGGAAAATCAATGAGGCATTTGTAGCTCATGTCCTATTAAAAGCCCAGGCTGTCTATTTGACAGAACATGAAACTTAAGCTTCTGTATGAATGTGAGCGGTTCTGTCCATGGAGATGTAACTACAGATTGCAATCGATCCGCTGTGAGTAGGGAAGACAAATTGTTTTCCAGACAAATGTTTCACAGACTTGTCTGCAAATGCTGGATAGGAAACAGTTTTTCCACAGTCCTTTTGGACATCTACAAAAAAGAATCACCAGCTATATCAAGGGTTTGGAGTCCCAGTCTTGGTGCATTGTTTGATGTTAGAGTTTATGTCGGCTGTTTGCAAGATCCAATAGAGTACTGGAACAAGGCACAAAAATAGAAAATTAGGATATATAAATTTTCAGCCTCCAGAACTTGCATATCTGTCTGATTGCATAGTCATAAACTTCGAAAATACATTTTGACTCTTTATCAGGAACAAAGTTCATTATCATACTCACTCTCATGCAATTTTCAATGGGGAAAGTACTAATTACTTGCAACGCTTGAATATACTGAGCCTTTTATTAAGGGCTGCAGCTCCATGCTCAGAGTTCTGCATTTAGCTGCCTCCCTGAGGTCCTCTCTGACTTTTCCTGAAAGCTGTCATACTAACATTAATTGGTCATAGGAACAAATGCAACAAAATCCTTCTCGGTCAATGGCTGCATTCAGTGGGAGGCCATTAAAGTGAGCAGAATGCATCTGCTGGATGTGACCCTTTGCTGGCAGGCCTCTCCGTTTAGTACTACCCTAATTCATATTTATCATGGTTCTGTACGAAGCACAAGGCAGGTGGAAATCAGACAGAAAGGGGAGAGAGGATTTTCCATACTTCGGCTTGTGGTTTAGGGCACAGACAATGACAAAATCACATGAAGAAGTGCTGCAACACTGGAACCTCATACTATATAGCACCACCTGCATCGTTGACCTGTGCGTATGAGAAAACAGGGCTAGCTGTAGTCAAGTCAAAGAAAGGGCTCAGGGCAGCAAAATGGCAATGGCCTCATTTTCACCTGGGTCAGACGATAGTTGGGAAACTGGGCTGGGGGATGCTGCTTCTGCTAAGAAAAGGGGTCGAGGTGTACAGAGCTTGCTCCTCCCAGTGGCAGCACTCTTCTTCCCATACTCTTCCAGAGCTGATGGTAAAGGAAGGGCAAGATTAATTCTCTAATCCCTTTTCTACTACTTTTTCCCCTCCTGGGTGCGCAGCAGCATGACCTTGGTCTAGTCCTGGCCAGACAAGCCTCGAGGCAGTTCTGCAGCAAAAAACACAAATCTGAACCTGCAGTGCGATTTCTCCTGGGCATGGGCTGGGGTAAATTTGTGTTCTCTGAAGGTGCCCTGTATGTTAGGGAATCTTAGAGGTCTTTTCCAACCTTAATGATTCTATGGTTCTATGATTCTAAAAAGAAAGTGAAATATAGGACAGTAAATGGAGTCATTTGGAGACTCTTCTCCCTAAGAAGGCTATCCATGTAACTGCTGGTCAGAGAGGCAGACAGAGAAATCTTCATGATTCCTGGGCCTTTGAGTTAATCAGAAAGGCTGAATCTGCCTATTATTATGAATATTTTGTATTGCTGAAGTTTCCAAAGCACTCCGCAACGCCTTCTGCAATCCAACCCCACATGCATTAGCACAGCAAGCTCAAAGCAATTCCGTAGCCAAGAAGATGGCTGCATCCAGGAAAACGGAGCTGTGTTTGTTTTCAAACTGTCTAGAGATACCCTATGTTACACTGTGGTGCAAAATGGGGCAATCAGTTCTGGGATAATTCCGTGTTGTTTTGCTTTACCACTGCCAACAAATAAAACCCACCTACTAAATCTGGACCCGTTCAGCTCAGTGGCCAACTGAGCCAAATCAAAACACTTGGGATTACTGGATCCTGTTTAGATGACTAGTCTCAGGCAGGCTAGTCTGTCCCTGTATCTTGTCGCCTTCTCTGTAGGGAGCATAGGCATTCACTTTAGGAAGATGGCTTTCCTACATACCTAGAATTTAGGTATGACTTCAGTGTTTCAGTCAAGCAGAGTAAAGTCTACCCTGGGATTCAACAGAAAGTTGGTCTCTCCTGGCCAGTGGCCAGATTAAACCAAAATGTGTTTGATGGAACTTCTGTACTGACTTGTTGTAGAGAGTGCTCGCTAACAACCAGGAACAAAAGGGAATGAGGAGAGACAGCAGTCTGGAATGGTTTGTTTTTATTGACAGAAATGTCCTGGATGCAAATTAGGTTCCTTCTCAAATCATTTACAGGTAACCTTATTTTACCTGCCCTTAGGTGAGAATTGCAAGTTCTGCAACACGCTGTAGACCGATATCATCATAACTTGCTTTGTGATCTTTGTGGTCCCTTCTCATCAGATTATGGACCAGGTTTGTTATGTCTAACTCAGTGGATCTCAAGAGGGTTTCCCCACCTCTAATGCTAATGCTTTGCCCTTCTCTTTCATTGTTGCTTTTCTTACAGTAATGCAAGACACAGAAACATCCAGCCTGATTCTCAGTATTTTCTGCACTGATGCCAATGAACTGATACCGTTATATGGTGGTCTGATGTGTGACTCATTTCTCCAGTGAGCAGGGCAGCATCTCCTGTTATGAGTGTTATCACATAGATTCTGGTGAGAATTACGTTAGGGTGATATGTTATTGCTTTTTGTTTATTTTTAATTTCCTGTTCACTGCTGATTGAAGTGGTAACATATCTTATAACCAAGGTGCAGGCAAATTGGTTCGGAAGAGGTGAGGACAGAAAGCAGTTAGAACATGTGCAAGGCAGAAATTGCAGTTGTTTTTTCTTAGTAATTAGGAAAGCATATTTCTGTGACTCTAGTTACAAAAGCCACAAAGTTAGATTACATTAAAAGGTTTCACACCATATAAAACACTGAATCGCTTCTGGAGGGACCTCCTTTGACTAACCGGGGAGCCTAATGCTCCTTACTTAGACAGCAGTGTTTGTTGCCAAAAATTAAATGGTGTGGCTCTTCTGCTGGCTTCTACCTCAGCCAGGTGGGAACCAGTCTTTGTGAGGCACGGTGACTTGGAGCAGATAAGCAAGTGCAGTTGTGCCAGCTTCTTACAAGCCATGTGATTCTCCTGCTGCTTCCACCATTTCTTGCCATCCTTTCTATGGTCCTGCTGCAAAAGGAGATTATAATTTCTTCACAGATGCATTGACAAAACTAGAAGACACCAGATGTCCTAAACTGATCCAGAAGCTCAGGCTCCTCAGCGCACAGATATTAATATCTGTTTCTGATAACCCTGTCTCCAGTGGACCCTGGTTAACCATAACAAAGAGCAGAGATGTAATAAACCTAAGTATAGGGTATAGTTCTCCTGGGCCTTCGTGACCACCCTTGAAAACGATGGGGTGATTGAAGATTTGAGCCCTCAAGACCCCAGTGTAAGATGCTACAGAGGCTAGCAAGAAAAGATGTACTCAAAAAGTACATGGTGACAGATCCTGCAAGGAAAATAAATCAAAGCCTGCTTTGAGCTACCTCGTGGGTGCAGTGCTGAGCCAAACTGGCTTTAAGGGCCAATTGCTAGTCCAGTCACGTGAAAGGACCCTCAGGAGCAGTATGGTAGCTGTGCTTGCCCATGCTACCTGCTTCTTTGCGTACTCTTCACGTCAGGAGGGTGAGGAGAGGAGCATGAGGAGTTGCAGCAAGGCTCGTCTAAGCTCACAGCACAATCTCCTGGAGGCTTCTCAGAGTTTTTCTAGGCACCAGGTCAACCATATGGCCATGTGTGGGGGAAAGCATAAAAATGCCCTACAGCTTTTATACCTCACTGCTGAGGCTGTGGGTAAATGTGACTGTTAGACAACATGTAACTTGATTAGGGAATGAGATTCACGTTTCTGCAGCAATGTGGAAAATCCAAACCAAAGCAAACCACCCCCCACATTCACCTTCAGTTTTTCCCTTCTGAAGAAAGCCAGGTGTGTCTCTCTCCCTGAGGGCAGCAATGTAAAAAGGAAGGAATTTTCATCATTCATCAGATTTCCTCTCCTCAGAAGCTGATTGCTCAGGTCTCTGCTCCCCCCTAGGTCTTTCCCAGCCCTGGAGGAGAGGCTGCCCTATAAGCTTATGGGTTTTATGTGGTGTGTTTTGGGATTGACTAACAAAGCTCGTTAACCGTGCTGTAATCTATAAATCCCAGGTAGCTCAGCAGAAGAGAACAAAGCTCAGGACTCTCCTGGATGGGTGTCTTTGGCACAGTGAGCCGCTGTGTGGACACAGAGCTCAGCAATGCTGTTTTCCTGCATTATTTTCCTTGGCAGGGGCTGGCAGTGCTGCTTGAGCAAAAGCAACAGCAGTGTGATGTTGGAGTCACCGCTGCACATGGCTGAGGTCAGAACGAAGCCTCCCATGTCTCAGTCAGTTCCCTCCTCTGTTTGCTCAGTCCTGCTTTCCTCAGCTGTGCAGGAGGTTTTGGTGGAAGGGAAGAGCTACTCTGGTGTCTCTTCAGTGACCCCTTTGCACACCAGTGCTCTCCTTGGGGCTGGCAGTGTGCTGGAAGGGCTCCCCCCAGCCAGCTCCCCACAGTGCTGGGGCAGCAGCATCTCGCTTCTGAGGCATCCTGGCAGGAGGCTCGTCTTATAACATGCATCAGGGACACAGCTCTTGAGATTGCTCAGGGTGACAGCAGACAAACAGAGCAGCCGACATCAAGCCTGTTTGGAGTTTTTGTCTCTTATCATCTTGGTCTGCTGGGTCTGACAATCTGATCAGACAATCATTTTCATTTACTAGTGCTAAAAGAAAAAACAGGAGTCAAGCTTAATATGGCAAGCAGCCACTGTAGTTTGTTAAGAAGCAGCTCAGCATTTGGTACATGAAAGCTTTTCCAGCAGTACTTTTTTTCTAAGTGAACAAAAATGTCCACGCTTAATTGATCTTCACTTCTTCTAAAAAGACGGCAGGACTTTACCCATGTTTTATCAGCTCTCTTCTTTTTTCTTTCTGGTGTCTGTGTCCCTCATCACCAGGAGACGGGCACAGAATTTTCCCGTTGCTGAGTATCTCTGCAAATCCTGCTTTTCATCTCCTATCTCTGGGTAGGGATCTGGGAAACAGATCTTGAACTTTAATTACTATTACTTTATGCATGTTACTTGATCTCCATGTGCCTCTAGTCTAACTATCTCTATGCTAAATGAAAAAAAATATTCTCATAAAGTACAGCTCCCCACCTGCTTTTCTAACTCACTTCTTGCCTACAGTAAAGCACAGCAGCTGTGGGAAAAGATCAGCTTGAAAAGGTAGACATCTATCACTTAAACTAAAAAGGGGACCCATTAGCTGTGAGTAGCAGGGTGCTATAGCTAAGATCAGACAAAACAGGGACACAAGATCAAATACAAAGCCAGGATACAGCACTTTGCAATCAGAAATTTGGCAGTGGTTGTGGGGGTTGTGAAGTGGACCTGTTGAGTTTAGTGATGAGGGTTTTATTGAACTTGATGGAACAAGGGCAAGAAGCAAGCAAGAGTACAAGAGTGGTTAAAATCAGCTTTAAAATATACACAAAATTGATGAAATCAGAAGTGGTGGGAGCCAAAGGTGTCTTGTTCACCCTCCTCTGAAATATTTGCTCTTTGATGTTACCTGACGTGTCTGTGAGGTTTTGGGGCCCCACCACGGCAGAGAAGAGCAGCTGTGCACTCTGCAGCACCAGCCAGCGGTCCCGCTCCTGCACAGGCAGTGCCCACAGGTGCCTTGCCCTGACATGCAGTCAGAGTGGGCAGCCAGGGGACTGGCACCGCAAGGTGTACTGTGGCCAAAGCTTGCAAGGCACTCCAGGTACCCAGCTGCAAAGCTCCTCCATCCCCTACCTCATTTCAAGGATCAACATTTACAAAGAGCAGACAGGGACAGAACTACGTCCGTGGGGGAATTCCCTCTGTGCGGGGACATTTAGAGACTCTTCCCTCAGCTCCTCACTGCGTGAGTTTGGGAAGGGGATACTGCTGATGCCAGGCAAGCCAGGGCTCGAGGCAGACAGATAGGCTAAGGCTGTGCCTCTTGTAGGGTGCAGCACAGAGTACAGATGGACAAAGCCATAGATATTTATTGTTTGTGTATAAGGAGTCACCTCTGAGTCCTAGTGAAGAAACGATCAACACGGTATCGTCAATATTGCCTTTACAAGCAATGTTTATGTTGGGCTGGGACTTTGTCAAAGCATGCTTTAAGCTCCAGTGGAAACTTCTGCTTTGCTAAGCTGCCATCAATATGCACAAGTTATTTTAGTATTAGAGCTTAAATGTACTTATCTCTGAAAGGCATATTTATATTCAGGTGCTGCAGCTCATTGCAATTGGTTGGAAGATTTCCTCTAGTCTAAATGAAACACCCTTCTACTTTTTGGGTTCAGCTGGCATTTCTCAGAGCTCCAGGCTGGAAATTTTTAATTTCACATTCCAAATATGAAACCTCAAATGCACATTTTAGGAGGTCAAAGTCAACTGGCTTCTTTTTTTTTTTTAAAGCCAAGCCATCAGAAAGAAGGGATAAGTTACCATTTAGTTTTGTTGGTGGAACACTAGTGAGTGGATAATCCTCTGGGAGAAACTGGGTAAAGAGAAAGGTGAAGTCAATGTCTGGAAGGCAGTATCAATTTTAGGAGGGGGCTAGCAAAAGAAACTAGTGAAAGGTTAGTACAAATTCATAATGGGAGATACGGATAAAGCAGATAAAGCTTTGTGGTCTAAATATGATGCCTTTTGCTCTTATCTTAGAAATGTGGATGGGAGATGTCAGCATGCCTGCTTTTTAGTGTAAACAAAAGTAGACAAAGATACTGCTTGTGATTCTTAAACTGTGAATTGCCTCACTTCCTAATCGCTTGGATTTTTAAATAACTCTAACTCTGCAGTGCGCTGTACTTCATATTAATGGACTGTTTCTTTACTACTTTAGTTGTATCTTTTTTGGTCTTGGGCCCACCATTTTTCCATTTCTTGGAATGCTGTTTTTCTTTACGCACAAACTCTATGTTTTCTTTACTCACATATTCAGTGTTCCAGTGAAACAAAGAAAAACTTAATACCTTGAAAACTTGTGGTGGTTTGACCTTGCCTGGATGTCAGGTGCACACCAAGGAAGTGGGTCGCACTAATCACACAACAGGCTCGAATTGGAAACCCCAGTCGCCCAGGAATCCTGGAAGTGATCATGGATTGGCCAGAGGGCAAAGATTTTGGAATATCGCCAGAGGAGGAGGTGACACGTGCTGAGGAGGCCCCAATGTATAATGAACTACCAGAAAATGAGAAGCAATATGCCCTGTTCACTGATGGGTCCTGTCGTCTTGTGGGAAAGCATCGGAGGTGGAAAGCTGCTGTATGGAGTCCTATGCGACAAGTTGTAGAAACTGCTGAAGGGGAAGGTGAATCGAGCCAATTTGCAGAAGTAAAGGCCATCCAGCTGGCTTTAGACATTGCTGACCGAGAAAAGTGGCCAGTGCTCTATCTCTCTACTGACTCATGGATGGTGGCAAATGCCCTGTGGGGGTGGTTGCAGCAATGTAAGCAGAGCAACTGGCAGCGCAGAGGCAAAGCCATCTGGGCTGCCGCATGGTGGCAAGATATTGCTGCCCGGGTGGAGAACCTGGTTGTAAAAGTCCGTCACGTAGATGCTCACGTACCCAAGAGTCGGGCCACTGAAGAACATCAAAACAACCAGCAGGTGGATCAGGCTGCTAAGATTGAAGTGGCTCAGGGGGATCTGGACTGGCCACATAAGGGTGAATTGTTTATAGCTCGGTGGGCCCATGACACCTCAGGTCACCAAGGAAGAGATGCAACATACAGATGGGCTCGTGATCGAGGGGTGGACTTGACCATGGACACTATTGCGCAGGTTATCCATGAATGCGAAACATGCGCTGCAATCAAGCAAGCCAAGCGGTTAAAGCCCCTCTGGTATGGAGGACGATGGCTGAAATATCAATATGGGGAGGCCTGGCAGATCGATTATATCACACTCCCACAAACCCGCCAAGGCAAGCGCCACGTGCTTACAATGGTGGAGGCAACCACCGGATGGCTGGAAACATATCCCGTGCCCCATGCCACTGCCCGGAACACTATCCTGGGCCTTGAAAAGCAAGTCCTATGGCGACATGGCACCCCAGAAAGAATTGAGTCAGACAACGGGACTCATTTCTGAAACAACCTCATAGACACCTGGGCCAAAGAGCACGGCATTGAGTGGGTATATCACATCCCCTATCATGCACCAGCCTCCGGGAAAATCGAACGATACAATGGACTGCTAAAGACTACGCTGAGAGCAATGGGTGGCGGGACATTCAAACATTGGGATACGCATTTAGCAAAGGCCACCTGGTTAGTCAACACGAGGGGATCTGCCAATCGAGCAGGCCCTGCCCAGTCAGAACTTTTACGTACTGTAGATCGGAATAAAGTCCCTGTAGTGCACATAAAGAATATGCTGGGGAAGAGAGTCTGGGTTATTCCTGCCTGGGGCAAAGGCAAGTTCATCCGTTGGATTGCTTTTGCTCAAGGACCTGGGTGCACTTGGTGGACAATGCGGAAGGATGGGGAAGTCCGATGTGTACCTCAAGGGGATTTGATTTTGGGTGAGAAAAGCCAATGATCTGAATTACGTGATGTTAAGTACTAATTATAGTTATAATAGTTATACTAATAATACACAGATATACTAATAATACACATAATATTATATGCCATAGTAATGGTATTACAATAAGAATCACCCAGACTAATGAAGAATAACTTCAGTGAAACCAAGCAAAGCACAGTGATGATGGTACCAGAACTGCCTTCAACATGAAACAATCCAACACCACATACCATCTCCATTCTTCCTGCCCTGAAAGATTATTACGACAGATGGAGCCCGAAGTCATGGACTAAATGAACTCACTGAACGTTTTAGAGGGATGGCCCACAGACTAAGGGAATGATATCTCTGTGTGTCTGCGTATATATATATATATAAAAAAAGGGGTGGTGATTAATGAAAATGTACTGGAAAATACGAGACTTGAGCATGACGCAGATGGTATAGAATAAGGGGTGGATATTGTCCTGGTTTCGGGAGGGATAGAGTTAATTTCCTTCCTAGTAGCTGGTACAGTGCTGTGTTTTGGATTTAGGATGAGAACAAAGTTGATAAGGCACCGATGCTTTAGTTGTTGCTAGGTAATGCTTACACTAGTCAAGGACTTTTTAGTTTCCCATGCTCTACCGACTGAGAAGGCTGGAGATGCACAAGAAGCTGGGAGGGGGCACAGCCAAACTGGCCAAAGGGACATTCCATACCATGTGACGTCATGCTCAGTACATAAACTGGGGAAAGCTGGCCGGGGGGGCCGCTGCTCGGGGACTGGCTGGGCATCGGTCGGCGGGTGGTGAGCAATTTCACTGTGCATCACTTGCTTTGTGTATTATTATTATTATTATCTTATTATTATTATCATTATCACCTAGTTGCCATCACAGAAACTTGGTGGGGTGACTCTCATGATTGGAGTGCTGCAATGGATGGCTACAGACTCTTCAGAAGGGACAGGCGAGGAAGGAGAGGCGGTTTGGTGGCCCTGTATGTTAGGGAGTGTTTTGATTGTCTAGAGCTCAACGATTGCGATGATGATACGGTCGAGTGTTGATGGGTAAGGATGAGGGGGAAGGCCAACGAGGCAGATATCCTGCTGGGAGTCTGTTATAGACCACCCAACCAGGATGAAGGGGCGGATGAAGCGTTCTACAAGCGGCTGGCAGAAGTCTCTCGATCGCTAGACCTTGTTCTCGTGGGGGGCTTCAACTTCCCGGACATCTGCTGGAAATACAACACGGCAGAGAGGAAGCAGTCTAGGAGGTTCCTGGAGTGTGTGGAAGACAACTTCCTGACACAGCTGGTAAGTGAGCCTACCAGGGGAGGTGCCTCGCTCGACCTGCTGTTTACAAACAGAGAAGGACTGGTGGGAGACGTGGTGGTCGGAGGCCGTCTTGGGCTTAGCGACCATGAAATGGTAGAATTCTCAATTCTCAGTGAAGTAAAGAGGGGGGGCAGCAAAACTGCGACCATGGACTTCCGGAGGGCGGACTTTGGCCTGTTCGGGACGCTGGTTGAGAGAGTCCCTTGGGAGACGGTCCTGAAGGGCAAAGGTGTCCAGGAAGGCTGGACGATCTTCAAGAAGGAAGTCTTAAAGGCGCAGGAGCAGGCTGTCCCTGTATGCAGTAAAAAGAACGGGTGGGGAAGGCGACCGGCCTGGCTGAACGGGGAGCTTTTGCAGGGACTCAGGAAAAAAAGGAGAGTTTACCACTTGTGGAAGAAGGGGCAGGCGACTCAAGGAGAGTACAGGGATCTCGTTAGGTCGTGCAGAGAGGAAATGAGAAAGGCAAAAGCCCAGCTGGAACGCAATCTGGCTGCTGTCGTTAAGGACAACAAAAAAAGTTTTTACAAATATATTAATGACAAGAAGAGAGCCAAGGAGACTCTCCATCCTTTATTGGATGCGGGGGGGAACGTTGTCACCGAGGATGAGGAAAAGGCTGAGGTACTCGATGCCTTCTTTGCCTCAGTCTTTAACAGCCAGACTGGTTATCCTCAGGGCACTCGGCCCACCGAGCTGGAAGACAGGGGCGAGCAGGATGAACCCCCCATAATCCAAGAGGAAGCAGTCAATGACCTGCTACGCCACCTGGATGCTCACAAGTCTATGGGGCCGGATGGGATCCACCCGAGAGTGCTGAGGGAGCTGGCGGAGGAGCTTGCCAAGCCACTCTCCATCATCTATCAGCAGTCCTGGTTAACGGGGCAGGTCCCGGACGACTGGAGGCTTGCCAACGTGATGCCCATCTACAAGAAGGGCCGGAAGGAGGATCCGGGGAACTACAGGCCTGTCAGCCTGACCTCGATGCTGGGGAAGATTATGGAGCGGTTCATCTTGAGGGCGCTCACAAGGCATGAGCGGGACACCCAGGGCATCAGGCCCAGCCAGCACGGGTTCACGAGAGGCAGGTCCTGCTTGACCAACCTGATCTCCTTCTATGACGAGGTGACCCGCCTAGTGGATGAGGGAAAGGCTGTGGATGTGGTCTACCTGGACTTCAGTAAGGCCTTTGACACCGTCTCCCACAGCATTCTCCTTGAGAAGCTGGCGGCTCACGGCTTAGACAGGTGTACTCTGCGCTGGGTCAAAAACTGGCTGGACGGCCGGGCCCAGAGAGTTGTGGTGAATGGAGTTCAATCCAGTTGGCGGCCGGTCACGAGCGGTGTTCCCCAGGGCTCAGTTTTGGGGCCGGTCTTGTTCAATATCTTTATCAATGGTCTGGACGAGGGGATCGAGTGCACCCTCAGGAAGTTTGCAGGCGACACCAAGTTGCGCGGGAGTGTTGATCTGCTGGAGGGTAGGAAGGCTCTGCAGAGGGATCTGTACAGGCTGGATCGATGGGCCGAGGCCAACTGTAAGAGGTTCAACAAGGCCAAGTGCCGGGTCCTGCACTTTGGCCACAACAACCCCATGCAGCGCTACAGGCTTGGGGAAGAGTGGCTGGAAAGCTGCCTGTCGGAAAAGGACCTGGGGGTGTTGGTCGACAGCCGGCTGAATATGAGCCAGCAGTGTGCCCAGGCGGCCAAGAAGGCCAATGGCATCCTGGCCTGTATCAGAAACAGTGTGGCCAGCAGGAGTAGGGAAGTGATCATGCCCCTGTACTCGGCCCTGGTGAGGCCGCCCCTCGACTACTGTGTTCAGTTTTGGGCCCCTCACTACAAGAAGGACGTCGAGGTGCTGGAGCGTGTCCAGAGAAGGGCAACGAGACTGGTGAAGGGTCTAGAGAACAAGTCTTATGAGGAGCGGCTGAGGGAACTGGGGTTGTTTAGCCTGGAGAAAAGGAGGCTGAGGGGAGACCTCATCGCTCTCTACAACTACCTGAAAGGAGGTTGTCGCGAGGTGGGTGTCGGTCTCTTCTCCCAAGTAACAAGCGATAGGATGAGAGGAAAGGGCCTCAAGTTGCGCCAGGGGAGGTTTAGATTGGATGTGAGGAAAAATTTCTTTACGGAGAGAGTGGTTAAACATTGGAACAGGCTGCCCAAGGAAGTGGTTGAGTCCCCATCCCTGGAGGTATTTAAAAGACGTGTAGATGAGGCGCTTAGGGACATGGTTTAGTGGGCATGGTGGTGTTGGGTTGACGGTTGGACTCGATCTTAGAGGTCTTTTCCAACCTTAATGATTCTATGATTCTATGACTACAGCTAAGTGGTTTGGGATTTCTTTGGGAATAGGCATCCATGCTCCAGAGCCTCCTTGTGCATTTTTAATAACCAAGTCTCCCATTTCCAGCTGACTTCCTTAACCTTTAGTTTTAGAGTTAGTCTTTGTTACGACTGTTGTTTGAGTTAAAATGGAGTAGAAAATCATCTTCTCTCCTGAAAAACAGCCTGTAGTAGGTGTCTAGAACACTTTTTGGAGAGATGTGTGTTTTAGTATCCTCAGGCAAAAGCGAGAATAGGAGTCAAGTCTTCTGCAGCCTGCAATTCATCTGAGCGGTAGCTATTTGGCATTGAAAGGCAGTGCATCCCAGTCTCCAGGAGCTGTGTTGGTGGCACAGGAGTCACCCATAGCACAGCATAGGCTGTGAAGGCTCAGTGTGGGCAAGGTTTTGAGATGCGCTCTTTTGGACAGCATCACCTTTCAGGCTATTTTCAGCGGCTCCCTGCCCAGCACACTGCCTGTTGTGCTTTCCAGTTGGAAGCTGTCAATTCCCATAGGCGTTTATTTGGAAACTGAACTGGGAACTGAGGATTTCTCTGCAGAGGTGAGTGGTTATAGCTTTGGTGCTGTGAGACTGTGTCCTACTCCCATTATGGATCTGGGCTTAAATTTCTTGTTTAGAATAAGACACGAGGGTTTAATTCTGAAGAAGAAAAGCAAAGAACAAAAACCCTGAGGCTCATTCCTTTAAGTCTCCTTTTTCTGGTGGAGACTTGAAGTGATTCCCTTCATGCTGGTGTGGGAGGCCTCCTTCCCCCCAAGCAGGCACTTCAGCTGAGCAGGCTGATGGCACAGGACATCTCTTCAGGGGAGCTTGGCGGTGCGGGCCTTTCAACACACAGTCTTGCAATTCAGGAACCAAATCAAATTGGTGGTTATTTTAATTATAAATGATGCAAACCTGGAAGTTACCAGGGAAAGGCAGGCGATCCTCTGAACCTTTTCTCTGAGAAGCTGCAAAAGGCTTGAGAACAGCACCATCTCCTGGAAATGCCTTATTTTCAGACTCGGGAAAGCATAGCTTTTCTTTTTTAAGTTGGTCAAATGCACTTTTTTTTTCCTAAAACTACTTTCATTCAAATTGATTGTTTGATTAAGGTATTCTCTACTACTACGAAATAGTAGTTTGGTTAAGGTATTCCCATGCTTCGGCAATATTTTCACACTACCCATGCATGTTTTTTCCAGTGTACCCCACGTAACTGTGAACCAAATGTGACACATGCATAGGGCAGTTATATCAGTGTAAAAGTTGAGGACACTCCGTATTTGCTACAGAGGCACACCAGGGTGCCTCAGAAAGCTAACTGAAACCCTTTGGGCTAGTAACCTGCAATCCAAGCTAAACTAACTTTTACATTTTCTCCAAAGCCTTGATCAGAAAGCTGATTTTTCTCAAAGTAACAAAGAAAAGAAAAAAAAAAATCAAAGGAATTAACAGTTGATGTCACCCCGCAGAGATCTCCCAGGATTGTCCCAGTATAGGAGAATATTTATTATTCCCTTATTGCTTCCTTATATGTGCTGCTCACGTCACAGTCTAGCACAGTCCCATAATCAATGCATTGCACTGTCGAACTACCCAACATCCAGAGGCACATTTCTTCTCTTAGCAGCTTTCAATTACAGCAACAACAGGTTCAATCTAAGCTAAAACTTTAGAGTATTAACCACATCAAATGGCAAAATTACTTAACAAGTAACTAGAGATTATAACTTTATGTAGTTTGTAGTCTTGGCTGAAGGTAAGCTGGAAACTTTGCATGTTTCCTGTTAGGAACAGATTTTGGATGTTAACAAAGTGTTTCTTGCCATAAATACAGCCACGATATGTTTTCTCTCTATCTACTCAAACTGCTGCATGAACATGCCCATCCTGTATCACAATAAGAGTTTTTTCTTGAAGAACATCAATATTATCTCACTTGAACAGACATGAAAGTAGATAGCATAATCTAGATAGTCATATATTTTAGATAAAGCCTCTGGCAAACTTTGTTACACCAGTGCTTTATCACATAAATTATCATACAAACGCACACAAACCTCTTGAAAATTGGCTGATAGCCAGTTAATTATTAAACATGTGGGGATAATTGGAATAATACAATTGGAAATGCTATACTTGGCAATTTGGAGGATTTTACTATTGAAATCTAGAATTGCCTATATTGTTCCTGTCAAGTGTTGCATTCTGCCTTTTGTATTTATATGGCCTTAATTGAAGGCTAGCTAAATGCACGCTTTGCTCTCTACTAAAGAGTAATTTTCTTGGTATTAAATTGGTGTGCTACAGCCTTTTCTTTTACAGTTATCTTATTCTTTTAATTTAACATCTTTGCCCACCCTCTGAATTGAAGACCATTCCTTATATTACACACTAGACTTTTTAATGCTTGAGACATGACTGAATCTTTTTCTCTCCAGATGAAACCCAGACTCAAGATGAAGCAGCTAGCAGCAGCGATAGGACAAGATGCTCTGCTTTGTTAGCTTTAATGCATCAACCAGGCTGTGTTTCAGGTATTAAATCACACAGATCTGCATGTGGGCTTTGCATGGCCTTAAATAGTACCTTGAAAAAACAAAAAATCCTTCTGCATCTTAAGGCCTATCATTAAATATTGTCAGCTCTTTGCTTCTTCTAAAACACGTGAGAGAAGAGTGCATAATTCCCAACCTAACTTCTTTTCCATGAATCATTATTGATAAGTGGGTACTGGCTCATCTGGGATCTCAGCTTATAGGTATAACTTTCAAGCTCATACTCCAATACTGCATCTTCTTTCTGTTTCTCATTCTTCTTTTTCTGTGAATCTCAGCCTGACCCTTCCCAAAAGACATTTACCTCCATTCTGTTCTCTCACATCTCTCCCACAAAATGTTACGTTATTGAAAACAAATGAGGGACTTGCAACAAAACTCACTTTTGTTTTCTTTCAGGAACGGGGGAAGCAGTTTTATTTAACACTCCAATCAGTGTCATCCTTTTTTTTTTCTCCCCAAGTCAAGCTCAAACTATCTGTCTTTGTTAAATCTAGTTAAAACTAAACCCAGGGTCAATCAGATTTCAACTAATGCTTTCACTGCTGTCAGTCATATGTGCTACGCTTGCTTCTGCTAATAAGCCATGGCTTGCAGAATGAAGAATAAATTGTTTAATAAAACAATACCCTTTGCGTTCCACTAGTGATGGAAAATAATTTGCCACACTTTACAATATACAGATGTATAGTGGGTTGAACATGGAGTTCAGATTGAGCTCAGTTTCATTGTAGGCGAAACAAAAATTTTTTAAAAGAAACACATCAAGTTGCTATGCCCAAAGTCTTTCTAGAAATGATTGTCCTTTCTTGAGGAGGCTAAATGTATAGTTACTAAGTAAATAAATATATTTATTAAAAAACAAGAGAAAAATTGCAGTGGCTGCCTGGCTGCAGAACAGTTGTTAAATAGCAGAGTGTGACCTGTGTGACTAGCACCCAGATGACAGAACGGTCCCTCTGACTGTGTCTGCCCTGTGTGTCTTCCTGTGTGGCATTTGTTATTCTGCTGCCTGAGCATCCTGACGACTGTGTGCCCAGGTCAGGCTTAGAGAAATCTGAAATGGGGGCACTAGTCACCTCAACATACATCAAGATATTCAGGGAGCTAATGAGTGCTATTGTGTGTTGCCTTTTATTGGTAGCCTCTTCCATCATTTTTCATTAGCAACCACTGAGGCTGTCTCTTCTCAATTAGGGACCCAATTAGGCACCTTTCAGTGTGAGTGACGGTGCATGGAGAGAAGTACGTTAGAGATTCCTAGAGGATGAACAAGCAGAGGGGTGTGATGAGTGGTGCTCTTGGCTTCATGAATTCTCTTGCAGGGTATGTACAGCTGGCTTGCTCTGAGCTGGGGGAGGCAGGGAGAAAAGCAAAATGAAGGTTGAAGCTACCTCCTTCTGAAAGACCTCTTGTTCTGGTATGCACTAAGCAAAGGTAGTTTATCTAAGGAACTGAGCACTTACACAGACAAGACCTCTCCCTGGAGCTCCTTCCTGTTCCCAGGCAATGGACTGGGGTGGAAGGTGATTGCTCTTCAGACCAGTACAAAAAAAGATCATCTCAGTGACAAATGGCAAACAAGCTGGCTTGTTGTTTCTTGAGTAATGAAAGGCTGTCCAGAGGAAGGTACTGTGTAACACATGCCCAAGTACACTGGTAATGCTGGTGGTATAAATGGAGAACAGTGCTTTCTGCTTGATGGCTGACCCACAAACTGTGAAGCGACAAGGCTGTCAAGTGAGAAACATAAGCTGAACAGGCCTGTACCCACAGCACCTACTGGGGAAGGAAAGGAGCAATCAGCAGGAGAAATGTGAAAAAATAATTTCCTCCTTTCTGTGATATTTTTCATTTCTTCCTCCCCACATCATTACTTATGTATAGTGTAAAGTGACCTATATAGTTCTGGAGGGTGTTCACAATTCACTGGATATTTATTTTGGTTTTGGCGTAGAGGGCCATAATGGACCACTGTTGCCTTTTCAAGATAGTGATTAATAATTTCAGTTGTGAAACTGGTTGGATTTACATTGCAGGATCCTTCCTTTCCGTCAGCTAAACTGCTTTAGGGGCAGTAGGAGGAGGGCGATGGTCAGCGTGAGAGTCAGCCGGGAGAGACAGAGAGAAAGCTCTGGCTGGAGGGCACACTGTGAGCTCCAGCGTAAAGGTGAAGAAACTTGGATAGATTTGATGTTTCTCATTTAGAAGAGAGGGACCAGCGAGCCATGTCTCAGGAAATTCACCTGAGAGGGGAGGAGGAAGGACCTGAGGATATGGACAGTAGCAAAGGTTCAGGCTTAGACTCTACAGGGCCAAGTAAGAACCAAAAAGAGCCCCACCTCAAACCACATCTCCAATGACCCCAAGAAGACTGGCCCAGCACAGGAGTTAGGTTTAAGTATACCAGCGTTTACTAACCTCTTGGTCTGTATCAACCCCCTTTGGGTGGACAGGTCAAATGTTTCCTTTAGTTCAAAACACAGGAGTACAGCAAAAAACCCTAGCCTATGGAAATTGTTTGTATCAGATATTTCGATACTTTTTGCTAAGCCTTATGTTCAGGTATTTTGAGATATAACAGGTACTCTACAAGGCACTGAGATATCTGTTTCTAGGAAACAGCTGTTTGAGTGCAGATGATAACCTGTTCCCTAGACCAATCTAGGTGGTACCTGGCTGACTTTAATGAGGTTAGTGAGGAAAATTAAGTTTGTTTAGTAACTTTTCTTCAGAATATTTTACAGTAATAGGAAAAATGGTGTGTGTCTCTCTTCTCCCCTGCATTGTTTTGTTCCCCTACAATCCTTCTCTCACTGCTGGTGCTCTAAGAGCCTGCCAGAAGAGACATGAGGTGTGAAAGATCCTCTCCTGAAAGAAAAATACAATTAGAGTGACAGTCATATAGGAACATACTGTTGTGATTATTATTGTTTTTTAAAAAGGAACACAATTTTCTTGAAGGATTTTTGTTACCTCTTCTTGCTCTATACCGTTTTGAGCAATTGGCTTCCGAAAATCACGTACAAGCAAGTGAACTGTGATATTTTAAATATCATGGGGCAGTCTGTAGGCATTCACTTCTATGCTAATCACTTCTGGCTTCTGTTACAATCAGTGGAGAGAAGTGGGCACTTCATCCTAAGCAGAATAATACCTGATTTTCTCTATTGACTGTAAGAGGAGTGTATGGGAAGTAATTAATGTATAGACCTCTACACAGTAGACGCTTAAGGTTAGTGTCGCAGAGGAAGCGAGACTGCACTTCACTCATAAGAGAGAAGCAACAATACACTTTATTGATAGAAAACAGTGAGTTAGAGTTCAATGGTAAATGCGACAGTGATTTAACAAGATTCGATGGCAAGGTACACTTGATTATTTACTGCATAGAGGACAGGGTCAGACAAAACTGTCAGGGAGAACCTCCCATTGAGTCGTGAGGTTCAGAAAGGGCCCCCTTGCTTTCTAGACTCCTTCTCGGAGAGGAGTCTAGGTGTGGCTGGATCCAATCCTAGTCTCAGTCTTGGTCAACGGTTTATGTCTAAAGGATTATATATGCACAATCAATCCTTTATATCACTTAGCTAAGATTTCAAAGTTTAGCATGCTATTAGTCACTTATCAAGGATCTGTTGCGGCAAGGAATCTCAACCTCGAGGAGTAGCCTTGAGAGGCATTCCTACTCAAGGGACATCCTGTCATGCAGCCCGCTGCATGACATTATAGGGGTAAGATGATTGACTCAGTCATATTTGCATACTGATAACTGTGGTTAGGTGGGCGTATTTCTCACAATAGCCCTTGGCTATTGTGTTGTTATCTGGCTCCTGAATCCACTTTGAATGGACGCAGCTATCACGACCAGCATCCATTACGACCGCCCCTGGTAGTTATCGCTTGAGCAGGGTTACAGGAGATAGATAAAGGTGAGGTTGGGTGGGGGAGCACACTGTCACAGTTAGGTGGGATGATTCCACCCAAAAAGAGCACTGGGCTGTGTTGACACAATTTAATGGGACTGTTTTCTGGAAGGTGGATTAACAATATGAAGTTTGAGCTCCTTTTCATGTACTTAAGTTTGATAGTCTGAATACCCACCTAAATGACTGACTTCACATCACACAAAAAAAATGTACGTGGCACGAGAACCCAAACCCTGAGTTTATGTATGCCACCCGGTGACATTCTTTCCCTCAGCATAAGGAATATTACTTCACAAATATGAATTCTAGTAATCTGAAATACTGGTAACTTTGAGGAGGGGGTGGGGTGGGAGGGACATGATGTATCTTGCTTTCATGTAAGGTTTACACACGACAGGCATTGCTGTATCCTGAAGCTTCTGGCAATTTCTTGGGAGCTCAACTGAAGTCAGGAATGATCAACGAAGTACTGAAATCAACAAAAACTATGTGCAGGCATTATGTCAGATTTACTCGTAAGTATTTGAAAGACTCAGTTTAGATCTCAGTTTGCAATGTTAAAGACAATTTTACTATTATGTTCTATCCATAAATATCAATTAAGATAATATTGACCTATTTTAAAAGACCATGTTTGGACATAGAGTTAAGAAAGAGTAATATTTTGTATTAATATTCACCTTTCATTTTTTTTAATTTGAGGATTAATTTTGGTCAACATTGAACTTTCTGAGTTAAGTTTAAGCATATTACAGAGCTTATCAATTATCAGGTGGTAGAGATCTGTTTTGTAACACACTTAATTTTAGTTAAGAAAATGATGACTATCATCTTCTCAAATCAGTCTCTTTAGACAGCCCACTGTGACTTTCAGAAGAGCCCTAGATGCAGTATTAAATGGTAAAGTAAAATTTTTAACTATTGTGTTTTACACCTGCATTCATTTTAAAATCTGTTTGTGTAGTATCTCAGAAACCTAAAATGTCCTTGGAAAAATCTAAAATCTAAAAGCAGAAACAAAGTTCGACTTTTTTTTGGCAATCTTTACAAAAGCTTTTTAGACATCTCTAGATCTTCCCTGGGGAAAAAAAGGCTGGTTTTTCTTACTGGTCCACTCTGATACCAGTCTGGATGGCTGAATTCTGCCTATCTAGATTCTGCCCTACAATTCCAGCTGTATAGGACATTAGACACTTCTTGTCCTAAACCGCTGCTTGTGTTCACAATGGCCTGATCGTCTAGCTCCAGCAGCAGGGTATTGGGCATTCCACTGTGTATCGGTCCCCGTTCAACAGAAATACAATATCAGAGCAGTCTGCTCCTCATTTATTATAGTACACAAGGGGTGTTGTAAGAGGAGAAATTGTTGCTGGGACTAATGAGCAGAGTCTTAATTGCAGTGGAACTAGGACAACAACATTTCAATTGCAGCATAACTGATTGAGGTAAAATGAGGATATTCTACTCAGGTCATCCTGGGCCTTTTGAAATGATCAGATACACAGATGCCAGTACTTCATAACTGTACGGTGGGGTTGTTTGTCCAGTTCAATCTATGGCAATTCTTTTTTATTTCAAGTATAGCCTAACAAGCATATACAAATGCAAAATTTCTAGTATTTTTTTTACTCTTTCTGGAATTGCCAGAGCCTCTCAGAGATACAAGTGATTAGGAATTATTTTTCCCCATTAAAAATTCCATATTTGAGATTCTTTTTTTTCTGAATTGAAACAAGAAGCCAAACTTTCTCCCACTCAAAGCATTTTGAGACTGAGGTAAGATTTTATTATTAGAAAAAAATTAAAAACTCTTTGGTTGCAATGAGATGAAAACACTGTCCATACAATGTCAAAACCTTGTAATGGAGAGGACACATCTGGTAGTCCAACAGAGGTGAAGCCATCGCAGCTCCACACTCACAGGTTCAACCAGGAGCAAGGCTGAGCATGTAGTCCCAATAGGTATACACAAAGACACACGTATACAATACACATACACACATAGCTGGCCACACAGATGAACATGGACAGAAAATGCACCGCTCCTGCAAACACAAACCGCACCAACAGCTTTGTCCTGTTCCCTTCTCTGGCTCATCAAGATGAAGGTCTGTTGGTGGGAAATATATCTATATGTATAAACAAAATATGGATTGCTCCAGCAACTGGCTGAGACCCTCACTAACTGGTCCTGGATCCTCAGTCTTCACAGTTGCTGGCACCTGTGCACACAAGCCCCCAGTGCCTGCAGGCCCACGCACAGAAATAAGCACACTATGGATCCCCCAGTAAGTGTCCCCTGGATCCTTTTGTCTCCAGTTGCCTCACACAGACATACACACATACAGATGGGTGTCTCAGTCGACCCCAGCCCCCATGGTCTGGCCTGGACACCCTGGTCACTCCAGAAGTCATAGAATCATAGAATCATAGAATCATTAAGGTTGGAAAAGACCTCTAAGATCATCGAGTCCAACCGTCAACCCAACACCACCATGCCCACTAAACCATGTCCCTAAGCGCCTCATCTACATGTCTTTTAAATACCTCCAGGGATGGGGACTCAACCACTTCCCTGGGCAGCCTGTTCCAATGTTTAACCACTCTCTCCGTAAAGAAATTTTTCCTCACATCCAATCTAAACCTCCCCTGGCGCAACTTGAGGCCCTTTCCTCTCGTCCTATCGCTTGTTACTTGGGAGAAGAGACCGACACCCACCTCGCTACAACCTCCTTTCAGGTAGTTGTAGAGAGCAATGAGGTCTCCCCTCAGCCTCCTTTTCTCCAGGCTAAACAACCCCAGTTCCCTCAGCCGCTCCTCATAAGACTTGTTCTCCAGAACCCTCACCAGCCTCGTTGCCCTTCTCTGGACACGCTCCAGCACCTTGACGACCTTCTTGTAGTGAGGGGCCCAAAACTGAACACAGTAGTCGAGGGGTGGCCTCACCAGGGCCGAGTACAGGGGGACAATCACTTCCCTACTCCTGCTGGCCACACTGTTTCTGATACAGGCCAGGATGCCATTGGCCTTCTTGGCCGCCTGGGCACACTGCTGGCTCATATTCAGCCGGCTGTCAACCAACACCCCCAGGTCCTTTTCCGACAGGCAGCTTTCCAGCCACTCTTCCCCAAGCCTGTAGCGCTGCATGGGGTTGTTGTGGCCAAAGTGCAGGACCCGGCACTTGGCCTTGTTGAACCTCATACAGTTGGCCTCGGCCCATCGATCCAGCCTGTCCAGGTCCCTCTGCAGGGCCTTCCTACCCTCCAGCAGATCAACACTCCCGTGCAACTTGGTGTCGCCTGCAAACTTCCTGAGGGTGCACTCGATCCCCTCATCCAGATCATCGATAAAGATATTGAACAAGACTGGCCCCAAAACTGAGCCCTGGGGAACACCGCTCGTGACCGGCCGCCAACTGGATTGAACTCCATTCACTACAACTCTCTGGGCCCGGCCGTCCAGCCAGTTTTTGACCCAGCGCAGAGTACACCTGTCTAAGCCATGAGCCGCCAGCTTCTCTAGGAGAATGCTGTGGGAGATGGTGTCAAAGGCCTTACTGAAGTCCAGGTAGACCACATCCACAGCCTTTCCCTCATCCACTAGGCGGGTCACCTGGTCATAGAAGGAGATCAGGTTGGTCAAGCAGGACCTGCCTCTCGTGAACCCGTGCTGGCTGGGCCTGATGCCCTGGGTGTCCCGCTCATGCCTTGTGAGCGCCCTCAAGATGAACCGCTCCATAATCTTCCCCGGCACCGTCGTCAGGCTGACAGGCCTGTAGTTCCCCGGATCCTCCTTCCGGCCCTTCTTGTAGATGGGCGTCATATTGGCAAGCCTCCAGTCGTCCGGGACCTCCCCTGTTAACCAGGACTGCTGATAGATGATGGAGAGTGGCTTGGCGAGCTCCTCCGCCAGCTCCCTCAGCACTCTCGGGTGGATACTATCTGGCCCCATAGACTTGTGAGCATCCAGGTGGCGTAGCAGGTCGTTGACTGCTTCCTCTTGGATTATGGGGGGTTCATCCTGCTCGCCCCTGTCTTCGAGCTTGGGAGGCCGAGTACCCTGAGGATAACCGGTCTGGCTGTTAAAGACTGAGGCAAAGAAGGCATTGAGTACCTCAGCCTTTTCCTCATCCTCGGTGACAATGTTCCCCCCCACATCCACTAAAGGATGGAGAGTCTCCTTGGCTCTCTTCTTGTCATTAATATATTTGTAAAAACTTTTTTTGTTGTCCTTAACGACAGCGGCCAGATTGCGTTCTAGCTGGGCTTTTGCCTTTCTCATTTCCTCTCTGCACGACCTAACGAGATCCCTGTACTCTCCTTGGGTCGCCTGCCCCTTCTTCCACAAGCGGTAAACTCTCCTTTTTTTCCTGAGTCCCAGCAAGAGCTCCCTGTTCAGCCAGGCCAGTCGTCTTCCCCACCCGTTCTTCTCACGGCGTATGGGGACAGCCTGCTCCTGCGCCTTTAAGACTTCCTTCTTGAAGATCGTCCAGCCTTCCTGGACCCCTTTGCCCTTCAGGACTGTCTCCCAAGGGACTCTCTCAACCAGCATCCTGAACAGGCCAAAGTCCGCCCTCCGGAAGTCCATGGTTGCGGTTTTGCTGCCCCCCCTCCTTACTTCACCGAGAATCAAGAATTCTACCATTTCATGGTCGCTAAGCCCAAGACGGCCTCCGACCACCACATCTCCCACCAGTCCTTCTCTGTTTGTAAACAGCAGGTCAAGCGAGGCACCTCCCCTGGTAGGCTCACTTACCAGCTGTGTCAGGAAAGTTGTCTTCCACACACTCCAGGAACCTCCTAGACTGCTTCCTCTCTGCCGTGTTGTATTTCCAGCAGATGTCCGGGAAGTTGAAGTCCCCCACGAGAACAAGGGCTAGCAATTGAGAGACTTCTGCCAGCCGTTTGTAGAACGCTTCATCCGCCCCTTCCTCCTGGTTGGGTGGTCTATAACAGACTCCCAGCAGGATATCTGCCTCGTTGGCCTTCCCCCTCATCCTTACCCATAAACACTCGACCGTATCATCATCACAATCATTGAGCTCTAGGACAATCACAGTCTAGGAGCTCTAGTCAGCTCCTGCTGTGGGCTCACTCAGAGACGCTTGCACCCCCGGCTCCCACGCCACCTCTGCTTGCCACCTAGGCCAACATGATCTTCGCTAGCACTCACACACTTGCTTGCACACCTGCACTTGCTCCAGTTGCTGGCAGCACGGATGCATGGGCCCCTGTGACGCGTGGTCCCTGCTCCGGTTGCTGGCACTCAGACACCCATGCGCACACGTGCATGCAGAGTAGAGAGTCCCTCACCCAGGAAATTACTTAGAAATGGAGTTTAGTGAGAAAACAGGACAGATTATGATGAGCAGGTGCAGGGCATGGCCAGACAAGCGTGCTGAGCAGCAGCATGTTTACATGTCACCACCCCTTTTATCCCCTTATCCCTCTATTTCCCACACTTGTTCCTCCCCAAACCACCTTGATCCCGCACTTTCCCCACCTTTGGTTCCTCCCCTAAACATCCTTCAATAAGTTGTAAACAATCCCCAAATGCTTTTCCCTGTATCCCATAAGTCGTGTAGCCCTAGGCAGTAACCCACCTCAGTCTAAAAGGTGCCCCAGAGTGCCTGTACGTTGACTCACAGTGATGGGTGTCATCCCTGGCCCATGGGGCTGATGGCCCTCCTAGGACAACCTTGAGAGGAGATAGGACAGGGGCTCCCTTTCTCTGACTGGGTTACTAGGGTTCCCCTGCCTGGTGCTGTGCCTCTGTGCTCCTTGTGTGTGCATGGAGATGTGCCTTTTATCACATAACCTAACAATACATACAGTAAATATCAATCGAATAAAAGCTCTAGGAAAATAAAACTTATTTTTACACTTTATTGAGATATTGGGAGGAGGAAACCTATGGGATCTGTCAAAAATTTGTCAAAAACACCAAAGTATTACTGTTAAATATTTTAATTTCAACAAATATATATTTATCAGTAACAAAAAGCTCTGTGCAGATTTTTGTCAGCCAGCTCTATGGAGCAGCATCGCTTTCTTGCTTTGGATCCTGTTTGGAATTTATCTGGGTAATATCTTTCACTGAAGTATTTTTCCTATTTTGTAACTGATAGTATGAATTAAAGTCAAATTGACAAATATGCAAAAAAATAACATTTCTCAGCTAAAATAAAATCTTGCTGAAGAAGTAATATAACTGTTATTTGTACAAAGAGTTAAAGAATTAAAACAAATATAGCTCCTGGCCCTGCAGGAACGTACACAAGTACTTAATTACTTAATATTATTCACTCTGAAAAAGTAGAATGCTAAACACACGTAGTAAATCTCTACTTGACCCTAGTAATCAAGAAAGAAGTTGATTTTGTTTGGCTTGCCATGAATATTGACTACAGAACAAATATCCCTAAAGATTATCTGTGGCTTTGTGGTGGGTTGACCCTGGCTGGATGCCAGGTGACCACCAAAGCCGTTCTATCACTCCCCCTCCTCAGCAGGACAGGGGAGAGAAAATATAACAAAAGGCTTGTGAGTCGAGATAAGGACAGGGAGATCACTCGCCAATTACCGTCACGGGCAAAACACACTCAACTCGGGGAAATTAATTTAATTTATTGTCAATCAAAAGTCAGAGTAGGGTAATGAGAAATAAAACCAAATCTTAAAACACCTTCCCCCCACCCCTCCCTTCTTCCTGGGCTCAACTTCACGCCCGATTTTCTCTACCTCCTCCACCCAAGCGGCACAGGGGGACGGGGAATGGGGGTTGCGGTCAGTTCATCACACATTGTCTCTACCGCTCTTTCCTCCTCAGGGGGAGGACTCCTCACGCTCTTCCCCTGCTCCAGCGTGGGGTCACTCCCATGGGAGCCAGTCCTTCACAACCTTCTCCAACACGGGTCCTTCCCACGGCCTACAGTTCTTCATGAACTGCTCCAGCGTGGGTCCTTTCCACGGGGTGCAGTCCTTCAGGAACAGACTGCTCCAGCATGTGACCCCGTGGGGGACTCAAGTCCTGCCAGAAAACCTGCTCCAGCGTGGGCTCCTCTCTTCACAGGGTCACAGGTCCTGCCAGGAGCCTGCTCCAGCGCGGGCTTCCCATGGGGTCACAGCCTCCTTCGGGCGCATCCACCTGCTCCGGCTTGGGGTCCTCCATGGGCTGCAGGGGGACAACCTGCCTCGCCATGGTCTTCACCATGGGCTGCAGGGGAATCTCTGCTCTGGTGCCTGGAGCACCTCCTCCCCCTCCTTCTTCACTGACCTTGGTGTCTGCATAGTTGTTTCTCTCACATATTCTCTCTTCTGACTGCTGCTGGTGTTGCACAGGTTTTTTTCCCCCTTCTTAAATATGTTATCTCAGAGGCACTACCACCATCGGTGATTGGCTCGGCCTTGGCCAGCAGCGGGTCCGTCTTGGAGCCGGCTGGCATTGGCTCTATCGGACATGGGGGAAGCTTCTGGCATTTTCTTACAGAAGCCACTCCTGTAGCCCCCCCCCCGCCAAAACCTTGTCATGCAAACCCAATACAGGCTTCCTTCACAGACTGAGCCTTGTTTTAAGGAAAAAAAACTTTAATTCCTTTGTCTGTAGATAAATTGAGGTTTAGGGTTCCTGATCACAAATGCTCCAAAGCAGAACTTTCTTGCAGATCACTGCTCTCAGAAAGCTGAAAAAACCTCCTTGGCAGGAGGTGAGATCTGCCTTTTCCCAGGTGAGGAGGTTCTAATCAAAGCTTCCTTAAGAGCTTGTCCTTAAAAAACAAAGACCTGAATTAACGTTACAGAGTTTATAGCATTTTAAGCTAAGATGTGTTCAAAGTCACTTACCCAGCAGTTTCATTTCATTCTATATTTACATTTGCTCATTCTCTTGAATGTTTGATTTTGAGGGGGTAAAAAAATCTCAGGCTGATATTTGGAAATGTCAAAGAATGTGTGTAATTTGAAGAGAACGGAAACGTCAGCAAACTTAGGAAATGGCAGAGAGGAGCTCTTTGGGAGCGATGGTAAGAGGAACAAACAGGTGAGGAGGAGGAGGAGGAAGAACATTTGTTACAAGGCACAATATTGCAAACACAACTGAAAATTACTATTGGACACCTTCTGAGAATGATCCTTCCCACTGATCTTGACCTTCTTAGGGTGCTATCAAGATGGCCCTCGATGGTCTGGTCTACAGAGTAGTGTTAGGCTATGGGGCTAATTATGACAAGAGACAGAAGAGATCAAGTATTCAGTGCCTACTTTCTTCAGTCTTCATGACATAGATAATTGTGATAAATTATCATGATTAAGTCTAACAAAAAGAATAGGAACAGAATAATTAAAGAACAGACTGAATAATATTTAAGGAAACTGGTTGTTTTCAACTTAGTGAGGCTGGTGAAAATTATTCTAGCATACTTTGAAAAATGTTTGAAGCAATCTGACCTGTCAGTGTTTATCTTCAAGGATGGAGAATGTAGTATGTTCCAAAAAGAGCACCAGTTTTTAACAGGAAGAAAAGGAAGGAGGTGGAGAGCTGTAAACCTGTCTGCCTAGCTTTGCTACCCAGACAATTATTGGAATAAAATCTTGTAAAATCTGTTACAAAACAGCAAGTGATAAAGAATAGCCCAGTAGGGATTTTTCAGGTACTACAAAGCTAATTCTTCTTTGACAGGATAACTGCCTAGCAGGTAAAGAGGAAACATCTGAAGTGATGTTTTTCCACTTTAGTGAGACTCTCAAAATTGGTCTCACCTGATAATACTATAAGCAAGTGTGGAAACATGTTTTGGATCAAATCTGAACATACTGTATCCATAACTGGTAGAAAAACTCCACTCAGAGAGTGTTTATCCAGAGTCTGCTACCCAGCTGGAAAGGGACTTCAAATAGGGTTCTTGGGAGAGAGCTGCCTTACCTCCAGTTCTATTTGATATTTTTGATGCTAACTCAGATGATGCAATAGAGAATATGCTTAGTGTATTTGTGGGTGACACCCAGCTGGGAGGAAATGCAGGCATGGCCTATGAAGACAGGAATTCAAAGTGAGCTTGACAAATTGGAGAAGTTGCACTGAATTTCACTGGACTGATTTTAAAAAAAAAAAGAGTACAAACACTGTATTTGGAAAGGAGAAATCAAATGCACACCTATAACATAGGGACTAGTAGGGCAGGTAGCAGTCCTTAGAAAAGGACCTGAATATTATAGTACATCACAAACTGACTATGGGTCAGCAATGGTACGTTACTGACAGGGAAGCAATTCTTTTCACGGGATCATAAGATAATTCATGTGGGACCTCAGGAGATCTCTAGTCCAACTTCATGCTCAAAGCAAGGTTGCCTAGGAGGTCAGACCAGGTTGCTCGGGGCCTTATCCAGTCTGGTTGTGAAAACCTCCAAGCATGGAGAGGCAGCCTCTCTGGGCAACCTATTCCAAAGCTTGACTGTCTTCATCATGAAAAAGTCTTTCCTTATGTTCTGTCAGAATCTCTTGTTTCAATTTTCCAGGATGTACTAACAGAAGTAATGACGACTATGGTAATTCTTTTGGTCTACTTGTGCTGGTGGACTTGCAGTTTTCCAGTTTGTAGTTTTTCTATATTTTTTCCAGCTTGGTGTATTGCACTTAAAAAGTATACTGACAAGTTGCAGTATTGAGAGAAGAACAATAAAGGGTGAAAAGAGGATTGGAAACATGATCCTTGAGGCAAGCATGAAAGGATGGGGTGGTTAGTGAAGAAAAGAAAAAACAATATACAGCACTGCACATGAAAATGTTCTCTTAGGCTGTAAGGGGACTGTGATCAATCATGCTCATGGACACAGTGACAAGGGACAAAAAGTAATTGAATTACGTTGATGTGAAGTTTGGTTAGACATCAAAGAAAGGTTTTTTAAAACTACAAGGCTGATTTTGTGGATTCTTCTTCACTGGAGGATAAAAGAGCAAGTTTAGACAAGTATCTGCCAGAGTTGTGCCCAGGCTCAGTCCTCCCTCAGTACAAAGGGATGGACTGGGGGTCCTTCTAGTCCCACGTTTCTCAGAGAGGGCTTGCTGCTATTAGATGGAGAAAAAAAAGATGTAAAAAATCATACTAGGTTGTCAGACAGCCTCTCTGTCCCTCTTACACCACCACAAAGGTCTTAAATGCTTATATCTGTGACTTTACCACTCCCTGCCCATTATTAGAGCTGTGGTGGGTTTCTTCATGCCCACTGGTGATTTTCTGGTCTTTATTGGGACTTTCCCTTCTGCAAAACAGTCTTCCCTACCTGTTGTCATCTAAGTGCTCTCTCTTCAGAGTGCTGCTGAGGGAGATTCCCCAGGTTTCCAGACACAACTTTAGAAGTTCTTCCTACCATCTCCCCAACAAGTCTTCCCTCTTCTTCCTCACACAGAATGCTATTCAATAGTGACTGAAAGAAATGAAGACTTGACATTTGTATTCATTCACTTCAGAAACACACTGCAGCAGCTGCTCTCCTCACATGGACACTTCCTCTGGAGTGGGAGAGCGTAGGCACAGTCACACAGCAGTGAGTGCTGATGCCACCACTGTCCTGTGCATTGGCACTAAGTCCCAGGATGTACAGACACACCTTCTCCAGCTACAGGGGAGTCAGCACATAGAAAGAAATGGTATATAGGGAGAGCTGCAAGTGAGTTTTAAAAGCAATTTTTGCTGTGAATGTTGGGCATAAAAAAGCAGAAGACAAAAATTTCCTTCTGACAAATGTGACTGTCCAGTAGGTGAGGTCACTGCTTTTCAAGCGAAAAAACACCTGAACAAATAAAGTGCTAAGAACTAATCAGAACAATTACTAAACTCCTGTTTTGTAGTACTAAATACACACAGGTATCTGAAGATGAAAGAAAGAGTTAGCTGTTTTCTAAGTCTTTGACATTAAAAATGTGTTCAGGTAGAACAATTGTTTTCAGTCTTTTCCACATTGCAGACCTCTGCTTTGCAATGTTCACTTCTATATAGTAAAATTAAGCCTAAGGACAGCAAACTTGCCTTTTTTAGTTATCCTTCAGAAATCCTTTAAAAGTTGTCACAAACCCACAGGGATATATATCCACATGTTAAAATATCACTGTGTTAGACAAGCAAAAAGATAAGGCTGTGAGACATTTTTACCTGCAAAAACGTAAGATAAGCAACATTCCTGTCACATGCAAAACAACCTATGGTTCTTTTGGATATGTTGAAGCTATGGGATGAAATCCTGGCTTCAGGATTACCGCTTGTCTGTGGTAATTTTTGTGTGGTATTTTAGGACAAAGGTTGTCCTTCCATTTTCTCCTCTGCCATAGATGGGGAATCATCTTATCTATGACCGGAAGATGGTTCCTGTTCAGAGAACTGACAGTCTCATGATAAGAAAGGAATCATGAGGGTTTATGGGCTGACAGAAGAAGCACGAGGTAACAGGGACACAATAGTGACCAGCCTGACAAGGAGTGGTTCAAGCCCATCAGTGGTCTGCATCTACCCATCTGCTATCAAGTGTTCGCAGCTATCGCAGACAAAAAAAGTTTTAAGAAAGGATTTGAAGGGAGCCATTGAGAGCTGCTTTGGTATTTATTGAAAAAATCTCTTAAGTACAAGGGAAGTGTGTGTCTTTCTGCCAGAAGTTAGGGTAAAAGTGCAGTAGAAATTTGTTTTGTTTTAAACAAATGAAAGGGGTAACCCCCTTGTACTTATACTCATCATTGGGTAAAGGTATTCTCATGGGTAGTTACTATAGATTAGTTAATGCTGTAAATCCACACCATGAATTGCTTCACACTAACTTGTTCTGTCACTACGCACTGAGATAAGATAAATTGAGTTTGCTGACCTTAACTCTATCTGCTCTTCACTGTTTAAGTAATGTCTTGTAAATTTGATTTAAGTTTTTCAGTGCAATTTAATTGCAAATTTTTCCATCTGTGTCTTTTCCCTCTTTCTTCCCATGTGTGCCCTGCACAGAGCCTCTCTAACTCCCAAAGACTGTGACTAGTGAATGCCTGGTTGACTTTTTGCTGCACAGAGCAGATGGGACTGCTGCGGTATTTCATTTCACACTAGGAAAGCTGCGAGGGGCCATAAGCCTTGGGGCCAGCAGGAGCAGTAAGTCATGGGGCCAGCAAGAGGACAGAGGCCACAGGGCCAGGTTTCAAATTAACTGCATAATAAGGGCATTGTATGGGGAGATGGGGGGGTAAGGGATATGCATCCTGTGGAGGCCAGACTAATTGCAGGCAGTTCTAATAGTGGAAGATGTGGAGGGTGAAACAATAAAGAATCTACATGTTTGAGCAAGCAAATTTGGGCAGTATTAGAATGGTATAAAGCTGTTTTTCAGCCTTTGTGAAGTGTCCTCTCTTGGGTTATTCTGTGATGGTAGAGCCCTCCTAGAGCACTTTCTACATCTAAAATTCCACTTGGCATCTTCGAACACACTTACAGGTCTCTGCATTGCTAATGCCCTTTTGCTATGAATAGCAGAGCTGACACAGTTAAAGGCCTGCACGCTGTATGCACATTAATATGTCTGCCTGTGTGGAAATCACACGTCTGACTGCAATATCAACATGGTGCAAGAGAAGGTCTATGTTGGTGGTTTACAATGCAGTTCCACTTGCATGAGGTCAAAAGATCCCCATAGATGTGATATGACTCCTCAAACAATGTAAGGAGGAATTATCCAGATTTTATTCTCACATTCCCATTTTTTACAGGAGAAAGCTTTCTATTTGGCTCGTTTATAGCACCTTTGGTTTATCTATAAATGCCCATTCTGTACTTGGGGAGTATGAAAATTTTGTCAAGAAATGGAAGATGCAGATGAAAGAAGTTTATGAAATAATCCTGAAATGCTCCAAGAATCTTAATCTCCTGTTAAAACTTACTATAACCATGCAAAACTGTTTTCTTACCAGAAGACAGAACATGGAGTCTTTTAGAGAGTAGGGGCTAAGCAAAATAAGTTCTGAGTGGGAAAACAAAACTCATACAGTACTTGGAGGAAAAAGAGAAATTTCAGGCTATGAAATTGGAAATTGAAAAGGAGGTGTTAACTTAGGAACTGTTATTTCTGTTACATGCTGTTGGATAATGAAAGTTCTGATGACACAGAAAAATCCTTTTGCGTGTGGAATAAGCTGACCAGAAATGGAGACATTTCTAGCTTTAGTACAGGAATATAAGAAGAGAAACAAACTTTGTTATGGGATTGTGGAACACACAGACTTTTGCTAATAAGTCACATGGATGGACTGAATATCTCATCAATAGAGATGACAAGATGAAATCACTTTTACTGGAGTGAACATGGCTCTGCAAAGGATGCCAAGGCTGTATTTGTCCATGCTGTGGAGGTTGGTGGGAGAGGTTAAAGAAGAGAAAGCTGGAGGGTAGATGTACCTGACATAGCTGTTTGATGTGCTCTAAAAGAAACTGTCAGTAAAAGGAATTGCAAGATGCATAGAATCATAGAATCATTAAGGTTGGAAAAGACCTCTAAGATCATCGAGTCCAACCATCAACCCAACACCACCATGCCCACTAAACCATGTCCCTAAGCGCCTCATCAACACGTCTTTTAAATACCTCCAGGGATGGGGACTCAACCACTTCCCTGGGCAGCCTGTTCCAATGTTTAACCACTCTCTCCGTAAAGAAATTTTTCCTCACATCCAATCTAAACCTCCCCTGGCGCAACTTGAGGCCATTTCCTCTCGTCCTATCGCTTGTTACCTGGGAGAAGAGACCGACCCCCACCTCGCTACAACCTCCTTTCAGGTAGTTGTAGAGAGCGATGAGGTCTCCCCTCAGCCTCCTTTTCTCCAGGCTAAACAATCCCAGTTCCCTCAGCCGCTCTTCATAAGGCTTGTTCTCCAGACCCTTCACCAGCCTCGTTGCCCTTTTCTGGACACGCTCCAGCACCTCAATGTCCTTCTTGTAGTGAGGGGCCCAAAACTGAACACAGTAGTCGAGGGGCGGCCTCACCAGTGCCGAGTACAGGGGCACGATCACTTCCCTACTCCTGCTGGCCACACTGTTTCTGATACAGGCCAGGATGCCATTGGCCTTCTTGGCCGCCTGGGCACACTGCCGGCTCATGTTCAGCCGGCTGTCGACCAACACCCCCAGGTCCTTTTCCCACAGGCAGCTTTCCAGCCACTCTTCCCCAAGCCTGTAGCACTGCATGGGGTTGTTGTGGCCAAAGTGCAGGACCCAGCACTTGGCCTTGTTGAACCTCATACAGTTGGCCTCGGCCCATCGATCCAGCCTGTCCAGGTCCCTCTGCAGAGCCTTCCTACCCTCGAGCAGATCAACACTCCCGCCCAACTTGGTGTCGTCTGCAAACTTACTGAGGGTGCACTCGATCCCCTCATGCAGATCATTGATAAAGATATTGAACAAGACCGGCCCCAAAACTGAGCCCTGGGGAACACCGCTCGTGCCCGGCCGCCAACTGGATTGAACTCCATTCACCACAACTCTCTGGGCCCGGCCGTCCAGCCAGTTTTTGACCCAGCGCATCTTTCTTTCTTTACACCTTTCTTTCTTTACACCTAATTTAATAACACCCCCACTTTTAAGATTTGCCCTTTTCTAGGAGTGAAAGGAAAGAAATACAGCGAGATGGTCAGTGGCTGTGATTTTGCATGTTTTGTATGCTTGGTTTGTTATGCTTTCATCTGTTATGTAAATCTTGCAAAGAGCAGATTGTCCCTTTTTCCAGATGGGTTAGGCACTCCTGAATCATTAGCGACAAACTACTCATTCCTTCTTGGCTGCCAAATCTTGCTGGCCCTACCTGTGCACTACAACAGGCGTGTAGCCATCAGAGCTCCCCTAGTGATGTCTGCCACCAGTCCTTTACTTGTCAAACCCATGTCTCTCACTGGTAACCCCCAGTATTTTGCCTGCTAAATTCTTGATTTCCTCTAGCGAGTCCCAGGATCACTAGCTGTAACATCTGCTAACAAGTATATTTCAAGGAAATTTTTTACGATGAGCATGGTAAGACACTGGAACAGGTTGCCCAGAGAAGTTGCAGATGCCCTATCATTGGAAGTGTTCAAAGTCAGGTTGGATGGGGCTTTGAGCAACCTAATCTAGTGAAAAATGTCCCTGCCCATGGCAGGGGGATTGGAGTAGATGATCTTTAAAGGTACCTTCCGACCCAAACCATTCTATGATTCTGTTTCTAAGTACATATGTACTGGAACATATGTTTGGAGTACAATTCACAGAAGCTGTACTGAATGCATGGTCAGATGCATATCTTGTAGCTACATAGCATGCTTGTATATTAGGTCATTTAGCATATGATACTCATTAATATGACACCAGGAGAACTTGTTACCTTTCCTTTGACTCCTTCTTTATTGGAAAAACCTTTAATCTAGAAGTCTACCTAGGCAGTCTGTGGGCATCTCCCTCACTGGAGATTTAAAAAAATATCAACTTAGATAAACATCTCCCAGGCTTGGTCTTGTCTCACTGAAAGATGGGCTGGACATTTTGTTGAGGTTCCTTCCAATATGACATTTCTTGGAAAGTATCAATTGCTGTAAGAGACTGGAGAGAGAAGATGTGAAAATGTGGGGTAAGATGCTAGACCTTCCACTTCTACATTCTCTCTTTAATGCAAAGGTTTTACAAAAGTATTTAGTTGTGGGAGCATCTCCTTTTCCTGTACACTACCATGGCTGTGATGGGGTATGGTCTTTACTGTAAAAATTGTCATGGTGACCCAAAATGCCGAAGGAGAGCTAAAGGCCCCTTGTGGCAGGTGGGAATACGCGTGTGTGTATAATCCATTGCATATATATGCAGGGGATCATCCCAATTCTATTTAATGTAATCTCTAAGATCCCCCATTACATATATTTAATGTTATTGGTGTGAGTAGTCGTATTAGTAAGGTTGAACATGCTTTTAAAAATTTGCAAGGTAAACATGATATAGGAGAGAAGGAATGGATACACAAACTCACGGTGAGATTAATATAATTACCAGAAAAAGCACTAGCCATGACCAAGCATCTTTTGTCAAGATTTCTGTAAGCCTCACAACCCAAGTTAAAGAGAAATCAGAAAGTGGGTATTTTTTTGCGGATTTTGCAAGGAGGTTCTTCTAGACATAAAAGATGAAATGAAAGAAATAATAACAATAAAAAAAAGAAAATGAAATGCAAATCTATTTTTAAACAATATTGGAGGTGACCTGTGAAGGCAATAATTTGTTGGAGGAGGGAATAATAAGATAATAAGAAGGGAAATATTTTTATTAAATTATTGTGTATTGTTAAAGTTTCCTTATCTCTTTTACAATACCTAGTAAATAACCATGACAAAGTTGGATGAAAAATTTTTCACCAAAAAAGGCCCAAAAGTTCTTGATCCTTCCATGAAACTGTCAGCAAAAAATGAAGAAAGAAACCCACAACCAATTTCTAGGTTCTTTCCTTCATTTGTCATGAAAGCAAAAAACACAGGAAGTGGAGTTACTAATTTTAAGAATTTCCTGACAGGTTTAAATTCCAGTCTTCGCTCATTAACATGTCTTGTTTTCTACTAGTATATATTGCAGAACAATTTTCACTATGTAACACCGCGTAAAAAAAATGTTCTGTCTTTCTTTGAAAGGCAAGTGCAAAATATAATCAGTATTATTCTAATTAGGAAAAAAATTAAGGTAACATAAACCTTGGTCCAGCTGTATGAGTTGATCTTTGAGCTCACAAGGCTTCTTGACGGAATAAGTGTTTTAGTATGACCTAAAGGTTATTCCCATATTAATCTCTTTTTCCGTAGCCAACAGACCCTTGTCAAAGCTTGGTCATAAATGGATTTTTAAGGAAATCACTGTATTTAAAAAGTTCTATTCATGCTGTCTCCCAAAACCCCTCTTGTAATCTGATAGTTTCAACAAAGTTACATTATTTTAGACATGCATGTGGTAGGTAATAATTATTAATGCACTGAATCCCTGCTCCTCTGGCCCCTGGAGCAACAAACCTATCTGTCGTGGTTTAACCTCAGCCGGCAACTGAGCACCACACAGCCGCTCGCTCACTCTCCCCCCGCCCCAGTGGGATGGGGGAGAAAATCGGAAGAGTAAAAGTGAGAAAACTCATGGGTTGAGATAAAAACAGTTTAATAATTGAAATAAAATAATAATAATAAAAAAAGAATATACAAAGCAAGTGATGCACAATGCAATTGCTCACCACCCGCCGACCAATGCCCAGCCAGTCCCCAAGCAGCAGCCCCCCCGGCCAGCTTTCCCCCAGTTTATGTACTGAGCATGACGTCGCATGGTATGGAATGTCCCTTTGGCCAGTTTGGGTCAGCTGTCCTGGCTGTGCCCCCTCCCAGCTTCTTGTGCACCTCCAGCCTTCTCAGTCGGTAGAGCATGGGAAACTAAAAAGTCCTTGGCTAGTGTAAGCATTACCTAGCAACAACTAAAACATCAGTGTCCTGGTTTCGGCAGGGATAGAGTTAGTTTCCTTCCTAGTAGCTGGTGCAGTGCTGTGTTTTGGATTTAGGGCAAGAACAATGTTGATAACACGCCGATGTTATCAACCGTTGGAGCGGTGGCGTTTGTCTTCCCAAGTAACCGTTACGCGTGAGGGAGCCCTGCTTTCCTGGAGCTGGCCGAACACCTGCCTGCCCGTGGGAAGTAGTGAATTAATACCTTTGTTTTGCTTTGCTTGCGTGTGCGGCTTTTGCTTTCTCTATTAAACTGTTGTTATCTCAACCCACGAGTTTTCTCACTTTTACCCTTCCAATTCTCTTCCCCATACTACTGGGGGGGAAGTGAGCGAGCGGCTGCGTGGTGCTCAGTTGCCGACTGAGGTTAAACCACGACAGTCCTTTTTGGCGCCCAACGTGGGGCTCGAAGGGGTTGAGATAATAACAGACTAACCGAAGTGTGTTAAGGAACTTATATCTGCTAGCGGTTGTGAATCACAATGTTACTCTCTTTGTTCTCAATGTTGATTTGTATGGTCTGCATCGTGCTTTTTCTGCTGTTGTACATGTTAAAGATTGCTCTTGGGTTCTGCAGTTTGCTGTGGTCTGCGATGATTAGTGATGTCTCTCTTGTGAGGTTTGTTTTTAGAACACTGACCTTGACATTCGTGTGGTATGTAAGCTTCGCAATGAAGCCGCTGCTGTACCATGGATACCATTTCGTAGAGACGATTAGCAACTACAGTAATTTTTCTGAGAGTTTTTTTACGGAGGGAATGCAGAATGGCGGTGTCACTGCTTTCCTCTGTGGTGTTTCCTCCTTCATTGCAGTAACTCCTCAGTATTTTGAACATCCTTGGGGGATTAGGATACTTCTATTGTTATTTCTTGCGAATATTGTTTTGGTTCTATCTAAAGTTCGTAAACAACTTAAGAATATCATCCAGAGATCTGCCCCAGGGCTGAACAGTTATGAGTGGCAGGGTGTGTGGGACAAGATGGGCAGGTACCTAGGCAAATGGGCACCCCCAGTGTTTTGGAGTTTCACCCCTGAGCAAGTGTGGAATCCTGAGAAGTTAGTAGAATATTTGGAAAAAGTGTGCTGTCACCCTGGCAACTCCAGAGAGATGCAGATCATTGCAATGTGCTGGGGTCTGGCCCATGCCTACCGGGCCCTGTTCAATACCATTCAGTACCCTCAAGGGGAAGAGAAGGTCTCCAGATCTGATAGTAAAATGACACGCACTGCGGCCACTCAGACCCCAGAAACATGCTCTGCAACCACTCCGACACCAGCAACATGCTCTGCAGCTACTCAGACCCCGGCGACAGGCACTGCGGCCTCTCAGACCCCAGCAACAGGCACTGCGGCCCCTCAGACCCTGGCGACAGGCCCTGTGGCTGAGCCAAAGAACCAGCCTGTGCCGGTATCAGTCGCCCCTGTACACAAGAAGAAATATTGGAAGCGGAAGTCGGCTCGTTTAGTAAGGGAGGAAGAAGCTTCTTCTAAAAGGGAGCCAGAGGAAGAACTGTACGAGGTAGACAACCCTAGGGAAGGGCCATCACAAGAACAGGAGGAGGAGAGCCGGCCGCTGATCGGGGAGGAAGAAGAGGAAGAACTCATAAATGAGGCAGTGACCACCCGATCCCTATCCCTGAGTGAGCTGCGAGATATACGAAAAGATTTCAGCCGTCGTCCAGGTGAGCATATTGTCACCTGGCTGCTCCGATGCTGGGATAATGGGGCCAGTAGCCTGGAATTAGAGGGTAAAGAAGCCAAGCAGCTGGGATCCCTTTCCAGGGAAGGGGGCATTGACAAAGTGATTGGAAAAGGGACACAAATCCTCAGCCTTTGGAGACGACTCTTGTCAAGTGTAAAGGAAAGGTATCCCTTCAAGGAAGATGTCATATGTCGCCCAAGCAAGTGGACCACCATGGAGAAGGGTATCCAGTTCCTGAGAGAATTAGCTGTGCTGGAGGTGATTTATGATGACCTGAACAATGAACAACTACCCAAAGATCCAGATGAAGTCAAGTGCACGCGACCCATGTGGCGGAAGTTTATAAGGAGCTCACCATCTTCATACGCCAATTCATTGGCAGTGATGACCTGGAAAGATGGAGAGGAACAAACAGTGGATGAATTGGCTAGTCAACTCCGGCAATATGAGGAAAGTCTCTCTTCCTCCCTCGTCTCGGCTGTGGAGAAACTGTCCCAGAAGGTCCAGCAACTTGTAGAAGATAGGTCCTACCCCCCACCTGTACGGACCAGTATCTCGGCTGTTAGGAGTCAGCGTTCTTTTGCTCAAGAGAGAAGATATAAAGGGTACACACCACGGGGCACCCTATGGTTTTACCTGCGTGACCACGGAGAGGACATGAGAAAGTGGGATGGAAAACCTACTGCAGCCTTAGGGGCACGAGTACGTGAATTGCAAGGAAAAACAATGACAGAAAGAGGTTCTTCCAGGAAAATTGCTGCTCCAGTTTCCAGCGGGCAGTTCTCCAGACAGAGTAGAAGGGCTGATCTTACTCCTGATCTTAATGAAGAAACTTCTGATTCATATGTACAAGAAATGAGAAATGACTACTGCGATGAGGATTAGAGAGGCCCTGCCTCCAGCCAGGGGGAGGAAAGGGACAACCGAGTTTACTGGACTGTGTGGATTCGGTGGCCTGGCACATCAGACCCACAGGAGTATAAGGCTCTAGTGGACACTGGTGCACAATGTACACTAATGCCATCAAGCTATACAGGGGCAGAACCCATCTGTATTTCTGGGGTGACAGGGGGATCCCAACAGCTAACTGTATTGGAAGCCGAAGTAAGTCTAACTGGGAATGGGTGGCAAAAGCACCCCATTGTGACTGGCCCAGATGCTCCGTGCATCCTTGGCATAGACTACCTCAGGAGAGGGTATTTCAAGGACCCAAAAGGGTACCGGTGGGCTTTTGGTATAGCTGCCTTGGAGACGGAGGGAATTAAACAGCTGTCCACCTTGCCTGGTCTCTCAGAGGACCCCTCTGTTGTGGGGTTGCTGAAGGTCGAAGATCAACAAGTGCCAATCGCTACCACCACGGTACACCGGCGGCAATATCGCACCAACCGAGACTCCCTGATTCCCATTCATGAGCTAATTCGTCGACTGGAGAGCCAAGGAGTGATCAGCAAGACTCGCTCACCCTTTAACAGTCCCATATGGCCAGTGCGGAAGTCTAATGGAGAGTGGAGACTAACAGTGGACTATCGTGGCCTAAATGAAGTCACGCCACCGCTGAGTGCTGCTGTGCCGGACATGCTAGAACTTCAATACGAATTGGAGTCAAAAGCAGCCAAGTGGTATGCCACAGTTGATATTGCTAATGCGTTTTTCTCAATCCCTTTGGCAGCAGAGTGCAGGCCACAGTTTGCTTTCACTTGGAGAGGCGTCCAGTACACCTGGAACCGACTGCCCCAGGGGTGGAAACACAGCCCCACCATTTGCCATGGACTGATCCAGACTGCACTGGAACAGGGTGGAGCTCCAGAACACCTGCAATACATTGATGACATCATTGTGTGGGGCAACACAGCAGAAGAAGTTTTTGAAAAAGGGAAGGAAATAGTCCAAATCCTGCTGCAGGCCGGTTTTGCCATAAAACAAAGTAAGGTCAAGGGGCCTGCACAAGAGATCCAATTTTTAGGAATAAAATGGCAAGATGGACGTCGTCAGATCCCAATGGATGTGATCAACAAAATAACAGCTATGTCTCCACCAAATAGCAAAAAGGAAACACAAGCTTTTTTAGGCGTCGTGGGTTTTTGGAGAATGCATATTCCAAATTACAGTCTGATTGTAAACCCTCTCTATCAAGTGACCCGAAAGAAGAACGATTTCAAATGGGGCCCTGAGCAACGACAAGCTTTTGAACAAATTAAAGAGGAGATAGTCCATGCAGTAGCCCTGGGGCCAGTCCGGGCAGGACAAGATGTCAAAAATGTGCTCTACACCGCAGCTGGGGAGAACGGCCCTACCTGGAGCCTCTGGCAGAAAGCACGTGGGGAGACTCGAGGTCGACCCCTAGGGTTTTGGAGTCGGGGATACAGAGGATCCGAGGCCCGCTATACTCCAACTGAAAAAGAGATATTGGCAGCATATGAAGGGGTTCGAGCTGCTTCGGAAGTAATTGGCACTGAAGCACAGCTCCTCCTGGCACCCCGACTGCCGGTGCTGGGCTGGATGTTCAGAGGGAGGGTCCCCTGTACACATCATGCAACTGATGCTACGTGGAGTAAGTGGGTTGCACTAATCACACAACGGGCTCGAATAGGAAACCCCAGTCGCCCAGGAATCCTGGAAGTGATTATGGATTGGCCAGAGGGCAAAGATTTTGGAATATCTCCAGAGGAGGAGGTGACGCGTGCTGAGGAGGCCCCAATGTATAATAAACTATCAGAAAATGAGAAGCAATATTCTCTGTTCACTGATGGGTCCTGTCGTATTGTGGGAAAGCATCGGAGGTGGAAAGCTGCTGTATGGAGTCCTATACGACAAGTTGTAGAAACTGCTGAAGGAGAAGGTGAATCGAGCCAATTTGCAGAAGTAAAGGCCATCCAGCTGGCTTTAGACATTGCTGACCGAGAAAAGTGGCCAGTGCTCTATCTCTATACTGACTCATGGATGGTGGCAAATGCCCTGTGGGGGTGGTTGCAGCAATGGAAGCAGAGCAACTGGCAGCGCAGAGGCAAACCCATCTGGGCTGCCGCACTGTGGCAAGATATTGCTGCCCGGGTGGAGAACCTGGTTGTAAAAGTCCGTCACGTAGATGCTCACATACCTAAGAGTCGGGCCACTGAAGAACATCAGAACAACCAGCAGGTGGATCAGGCTGCTAAGATTGAAGTGGCTCAGGTGGATTTGGACTGGCAACATAAGGGTGAACTATTTATAGCTCGGTGGGCCCATGACACCTCAGGCCATCAAGGAAGAGATGCAACATACAGATGGGCTCGTGATCGAGGGGTGGACTTGACCATGGACGCTATTGCACAGGTTATACATGAATGCGAAACATGCGCTGCAATCAAGCAAGCCAAGCGGTTAAAGCCCCTCTGGTATGGAGGACGATGGCTGAAATATAAATATGGGGAGGCCTGGCAGATCGATTATATTACACTCCCACAAACCCGCCAAGGCAAGCGCCATGTGCTTACAATGGTGGAAGCAACCACCGGATGGCTGGAAACATATCCTGTGCCCCATGCCACTGCCCGGAACACTATCCTGGGCCTTGAAAAGCAAGTCCTGTGGCGACACGGCACCCCAGAAAGAATTGAGTCAGACAATGGGACTCATTTCCGAAACAACCTCATAGACACCTGGGCCAAAGATCACGGCATTGAGTGGGTGTATCACATCCCCTATCATGCACCAGCCTCCGGGAAAATCGAACGATACAATGGACTGTTAAAGACCACGCTGAGAGCAATGGGTGGTGGGACATTCAAACATTGGGATACGCATTTAGCAAAGGCCACCTGGTTAGTCAACACTCGGGGATCTGCCAATCGAGCTGGCCCTGCCCAGTCAGACCTTCTACATACTGTAGATGGGAATAAAGTCCCTGTAGTGCGCATAAAGAATATGTTGGGGAAAACAGTTTGGGTTATTCCTGCCTCGGGCAAGGGCAAACCCATTCGTGGGATTGCTTTTGCTCAAGGACCTGGGTGCACTTGGTGGATAATGCAGAAGGATGGGGGAGTCCGATGTGTACCTCAAGGGGATTTGATTTTGGGTGAGACTAGCCAATGATCTGAATTATGTGATGTTAAGTACTAATTATGGTCATAATAGTTATACTAATACTACACAGATATACTAATAATAATATATGCCATACTAATGTTATAGAAATTACTCTAGCAGGAACCACCCGAACCAGTGGAGGACAAGCCTTACAAGAAGCAGTGCAAGTGCAGCAGTGACCCGACCTGAGCTGTTTTTGGTGTCCAGTAACTCCATGCAACACACCACCTCTCCTGGCCTGAGTGACCACCATAACAGATGAAGCTCAAAGTCACGGACTAAATGAACTCAATGGATATTTCATGGACATTTCTGGACATTTTACAGACATTCCATAAGGCTGGTTAATAAGTTTGTACTGGAAAATATGGGACTTGAGCATGACGTAGATGGTATGGAATAAGGGGTGGATACTGTCCTGGTTTCGGCAGGGATAGAGTTAGTTTCCTTCCTAGTAGCTGGTGCAGTGCTGTGTTTTGGATTTAGGGCAAGAACAATGTTGATAACACGCCGATGTTTTAGTTGTTGCTAGGCAGTGTTTACACCAGTCAAGGACTTTCCAGCTTCTACCGACTGAGCTAGGCTGGAGGGGCACAAGAAGCTGGGAGGGGGCACAGCCAGGACAGCTGACCCAAACTGGCCAACGGGATATTCCATACCATGCGACGTCATGCTCAGTATATAAAGCTGGGGGGGGAAGAAGGAAGTGGGGGACGTTTGGAGCGGTGGCGTTTGTCTTCCCAAGTAACCGTTACGCGTGAGGGAGCCCTGCTTTCCTGGAGCTGGCCGAACACCTGCCTGCCCGTGGGAAGTAGTGAATTAATACCTTTGTTTTGCTTTGCTTGCGTGTGCGGCTTTTGCTTTCTCTATTAAACTGTTGTTATCTCAACCCACGAGTTTTCTCACTTTTACCCTTCCAATTCTCTTCCCCATACTACTGGGGGGGAAGTGAGCGAGCGGCTGCGTGGTGCTCAGTTGCCGACTGAGGTTAAACCACGACAGTTATCAACTTTGTTCTCATCCCAAATCCAAAACACAGCACTATACCAGCTACTAGGAAGAAAATTAACTCTATCCCAGCCGAAACCAGGACACTATCTTTGGCAGACAGCATTGTGAAGTCAATGGAATGACTGCTGTCCCTCGCATGGGGCAGCGACCCCATTTTGTGCTCAGTCTCCTCTGTCCCAACGATGTCATCACAGCTGTGCACCTAGTACTTCCCCAGCTCGGCACAAAGTATCATACACTACAAAGCAAGGGTATGTTGCATAGCCTAAGTCAAGTGTGAGTGCTGTCCTCCCGCAAGAACCTTTGTTTAATTTTGTTGCTCTTCAGTTCCCTGGCATGCAGGTCTTCTTAGGAGTGGATGCTCTGGTGCCACAGCCTATTGGTGGTCAGTGCTGGGGAACAGGGCTGTCTGTTGGCTGTTTTCCTTTGGAAAACATGCTCCTGCCAGTAATTCAGTTCAGTTGGCCTCCCAGTTTGGTGAACAGGAGCGGTGGTGAGGCCTCAGGCTGGCCCACAGTGTGGGTGTCTGTCAGTGATGGGGAGGTAGCCCTTACTGGCCATGGCTGCAGGGCCGCCTTTCTTGCAGAGGGGATATTTCACCCCTAGTCTCATGGCGACCTGCCCAGTGCTAGGAGACCACGCGTGGCCTTGCTCCTTCCTTCCTGTGGATACTACCAAGCTCTGAGGCAGCCTCAGTCTTCCTTTGCATGCCTGGGCCACGGGGCAGGTACCACCACTCCCACCATGGTGGGAGATGGCATGGGTACCACCGCCACCGAGGCTGACCATGGAACAGATACCAGGGCTGTCACCATAGCAGACGATGGCGCAGGTAGCACCACCGCTGCCGCCGTGGTGGGGGGCACGGGTACCACCACTGCCGCCGACGGCTGTGGTACCACAGGAGCCGCCATGGTGGGGGGGCGATGGCGCGGGGACCCCGGCAGCCGCCATGTCGGGGGGCGCGGGGCGAGCGGCGGCGGCTCGAGGTGTAGCAGCGGGAGTGCGTCAGCGGCGAGGGGCGGGAGGGGAGGCCGCCGGGGGAGATTATATCAAGCGCCGGGCAGCAGGACCGGGGGAAGCCGGAGAACGCCGTGAACGCTGCCAGGGAACTCCTGCCGCCGCCGCGGGAGGCTGCCTGGCCGGCTGAGGTGAGGCGGCGGCGGGGATGTGAGGGGTAACCTACCGGGGCATCCCGCTTCTCCGCGCAGCCCAGCTGGGCCTGGCTAGGCGAGTGGAAGGACTCGGCGGCCGCCTGCTGCGGCCGGGGTAATGGAGGCAGGTCCGGCCTGCCGCGCCGGTGGGCGCGGGGCGTGCTGCCCACCGGGAGGCAGGTGGGCGGGCCAGAGTGGCCGCTGCCTCGCGGCCCCTCGTCCGCGCCTGCCGCCGCGGCAGGCCCCGGCGCCAGGTGTCTGCCTACACCCCCGCCGCCACCTCCCGCGAGTGCCGCGCTCCCTCCCTGGAGGCAGCGCCCGGCCTCCGCCGCCCTCCGCGGCCATCGCAGCGCCGGGCTGGCTGGCGCGGCCGCGCCGAGCCCGCCGTCGTGGGGGCCGCCGAGGCCTCGGAGGGGGGCAGATGCGGCTCTGTCAGGGCTCGGGCGGACGGTGGGGCCAGCCAGGCCCTCCCGCGGCGGGGGGCGGCCCGGCCCGGCCTCCCCTCGTCTGGGCCCGCCGTCCCTCGCCTCGCCTGGCCTCCGCCCGGCGCGGAGCCCGGGCGCCGTGGGGTGCGGGCCGGGGCTTGCGTGGTGCCAAGTTTTGTGTGAGTTTTCAGGAAAACGGCCACGTTTTGGCCCAGGCTACTCCGTGTTGGGTACGGCCAGTCATCTTTTGTGGAGGCATCTATTGTAGCATTGCAATTTACGTATTATAGCCACACACATATATAAGATCTATTATATATACATATATCTTTATGCATATATATGAAAATAAAAATCGCAATGCTGCAATAGGTGCCTCCCACAAAAGATGGCTGTGTGTGCATATGTGTGAAAATACACGTGGACACATACAGTCTCACATACACTCCTGTTTTCCTATATGATGTGTGGGTTTTTAAAAATTTTATTTTGAGGTAGGGTTGATTCTTCCCTCTTAAAACAAGGGGAAGCATTTTGCCTAAGATATCCATTGATGTAGCATTGCTATCCTGCTTATGGAGTGTTAAATCCAGCCTGAGAAAGTGGGTTACTTTAGGAGCTAGAGCAAAAGGTTTTACTAGCATTAATGGAAAACAAAATATACTAACTCACTGGTTTTAGATACATATTAATGTCCTATTTAGAGGAAACAATTAAAGAGTGATCTTTAAGCTGTTTTGGGCTGTGGTGTTTTCAGTATTAATAATGAGAAATTTGGAAAACTACCCTTTGGCGTGGAGACACTGTCCAACTGATACTTGGTTTTGTGTGTGTGCATGCAAGAGAGAGGAGGGAACTTTTTCTCCTTCCTGCTTAAGTTCAGATACTTGTTTTGTGTGTTGGGCCATGCCATTGGTCATAGTCTGGTATATAACCCACCAGTTTTTAAGGGGAATAAGTATTATGGCAGAGTGATCAGTATAATAAAATCAGTGCTGCTTCACTGGAGGACCTATAAAAGATTGCTGCAGATCAGAATGATTGTGGTCTTTCCTCCCCTCAAAACTCTTCCTATGGGAACTGAATGCATCTTCTCTCTGTTTCCTTAACCACACCAGCACCTTTCTTGTTGTTTAATTGACCTCTGCTTGATTTAAATATTGAAGAACTTCTCACTTCTTGTCTTAACGGTGGCTAGTAAGAAAACATTTTAGCACCTATTTCTTAGAGGAAAACATCAGGGCAGAGAGATGTTTATACTATAAACATTTAAATTCAGGTGTTATTAACCTCAGTGATCATATCAATTTCAACAGTATTTTATGAATGAAAAGCTGCTGGGGACTGTGATATAGCAGACTGGTGTTTAAGTTGCTTCCCCATTCCCCTTTCCCCAATCTGATATTATTTAGCATCTGCTCTGTGCCAAAGCAAATGTTTTACAGTGCCTTCTTTACTGTTGTGGAAGATGAGTAATTAAAATGGGATTCTACTGTACTTTTCCAATAAACTATCTCCAGCAATGCATGATCAAGACACACAGTACCAAGTCTTTTTGGAGTGTTTTGTAACCTAGCTCCTTTACAAAGAAGCATTACTCTGACAAATTACTTGTAAAATACTCTTAATTTCTTCTGTATGCATATTAAGATAGATAACATCTCTTCACTTTAATAATTAAAAATAGATTTATTTTTTTTACTCTTATTAGTATTGCAAAAATAACACAACTCAGAACAAACTTAAAACTCTCCTTACTTATCCAAACATCCTATCTGTGCAGGTTGGTTTAAATAGTTGTAATTGCACACCTATTACAGTACAGCATCTTTGCCAGTGAAAGACAGATGGAGTTCACTTCAGTGTTAAGGCTGACATTTAATAATGCTTTTGTTTTTATTTTTAAATGTGAAAAATGGAAATGTTTGATACAAAATCACTAAGAGAAGAACATGGAATTCGGTGGTATTAGAGAAACTCATCAGAGTAGAAGAGCCCTTTACTTGCTTATGTTCTTAGGTATAATAAGGCTTGATTTATCAATATCTCATACCAGTCAATGAATATCAAGTAGTAGTAATCATTTAAAGGTGTTACCAATTACATTTATAAACTTCAAATACAAATAGTATTATTAGAGCTGAAGTGAAATGTACTTATGCTTATTTTCACATTGCTATTCCTTAAATATTTCTGTATTCAAGTTACTAGCTTCTCATTTCCTCACAGATAAATACCTTCCTCCAGCCCCACAAGGTTGTAACCTAGTCATCAAATTGTATCAGCTATACATTCCAGAAAGCCTTAGTCATCCTTTACATCCTTTACATTCATCTGTGAAATGTAAAGTTTGGGGCAGCTATGGTAGAGGTGCATGCTTTTCTTTGGAACTCTTTTCATCAGTGAATGACTCTTGGATAGTCATTTCATAAACTGTTTAAAAACAACCAAAAAAACTTTTTCATACAATAGAAATGGGTTTAAAAAAAAAAAATCAAGCAAAATTCAACCCTCCTCCCAAACTTCTGCTTCCAGCTGTTTCAGTATGGATTAAACAATCCTGAGTGGAAAAGCCTGCTTTAATGTGTTTCCCCTACTGCATTGTTTTAAATATGACTGAAATGGCATATGCAGTGTCTTGATAGCTCTTCTCTGGCATTCTTGCAGTTTTGTTTGCTATTGCTGACTTTTTTTATTTTGAACAATGGGATGTGACAGCATGTATTTATTTAATCATTATAAATTTAGTTGGTGTTCTCCAGTGAGCCTGAGATTTCAAAGAAGCTTTTAAATATCTCCCTAAAATATGTAAAAGGATCCTTCCTCAAAAGAGTGATGAGCTTTCAAATCTTCCCTAAAATCTCTCTAATTTTAGTGAGAATAGTCAGGACTAACATATTTCTCTCTTTGTTTTCAAAGTTAACTGGAAAAATCTACCAATGTTCTAAATGATATATCTATATATACTTAAATGATTCCTTGAGTTGCAGATCTAGCAAGATGGATTTGTCTGAGTTGTGTGCTGAACTCTTTGTTGTACAGCTCTTCAAAAATAGCATTTTAGATTTTTGATTTGTTTTCAAATATGGGTTGTTCCTTTCTTGGCCCTGTACTTTATTTTTGTAGTAAAATACTATCCTATGATTTTATTATTACTGTAGAACAGAGGACCTGCGTATTCACAGTGGCAGTGTCTCTTCTGCTTATGGTTAGAGCTTGTTTATGGGCCAGGGTGAATTGAATTCACTGTTACCCTTTCTTCTAGGCTTCATCAAAACATGTAAAGTAAGGGTGGTTAAATAGGTTTCTTTAATTCTGTGGAATCGCTGAAGAGGAAGAATAATCGGTAAAGGTGTGGTCTCCGTCGAATCAGTAGCCCCTGAGGCAGTGCTAGAAGAATACACCTTGTTCAGAAGTTCTAACATAGTGGTGGTTGTGAGCCTGCTGCTGCACTGGCCTTTCCCAAGCACTGAATATCGATGAACTTCGATTTGGTTAGCTAACAGTCAGGCTGTTACACACACACAACCAATTGGAGTGGTACCCCATGAGCAGAGCATGGTCCTGCAATGTGTGACAAGGATTTGACCTGACAGTTTTACAGTTGTGCAACACACGGAGGCTTAGAGCAACAAAAAAGGGGCATGACGGACTGCATGGCAGAGACCTGGGCTGTTCCTGCTGCCTCTGTGGAGGAAAATGTGTAATGCTCTTGTCAAGGAAAACTGAAAAGCTATTTTCTCTCTCACTCTTTCTCTCTCATGCATTACTCAAGAGACTGTCTAGATTGGAGCCATCTGTATTTTTAATTTTTTAAAGACACTGACAAACCAGTTGTGTTTTTTAAGAGGTAAATGTATTAATTTATTACTGTTGACAGCCATTTGATTTGTCTTTGCTAGGTTACTTTGCCTTTCAGAATGAAGATGCTTGCATTTTGAACTGTTAGACTGCTCTCTTATGCTCTGCTGTAGATCAGAATGGGACTTTTCCAACCTAAAGTGATCCCAGTGTTCCTCCAGAACAGATTGAACTCATGAACTTGTGGTAGCTCATGCTTATGAGAGTTTGAGCTGTAGCTTGAAAGGGGCTGAGGGGTCTGTATCTGTGTATAGTTCTATAGACCTGGAAGAGCCTTAGCTGAAGAGCACTCAGTAGATTCCAGGAGCTCTTGTTCATCTTAACTTGACACTGCTTTGACAAGGAGAATTTGAATCAAAGAGCTTTCAAGGAGCTATTGCCACTATGGTTGGTCTTCAGTGCTTTAGTTTTTGTCTTGTCACCTCCTTAAAGTGTCTCTTTAGTCCGTTGTTGTGGGCTCTTGTTTTTAACGAGCTTGTAGCATCTCCTGTTCACAGTTGAAATGCTATTGGAAATAACCAGCTGGTAGGCACACTAACTGGCCAGTTGTAGAGAGAAGTTCTGAACAACACTTCTGTTTCTTCAGAGATGGATTTCAATGCAAAGTCTCCAAAATAAATGAACTCCTCCTTCCTGTTGTTATCTTTTGGGCTGTTTACTTTTTATTTGCTTAATCTGTGGCTTCAAAAACATCAGCTGGGAGGGAGATAACTGAGCCTGCCACCTCAAGGCAGCGTGGTCTATTGTAAATGTGCTGCAAACAGGGGGGTTGTGAGTTGGAAATCTGCCACGTTTGGGTCTAGGGGGATCTATAGGCTAAACCCTTCCTTTTCTGCTTATAAACATAGACTGGATTCATGTATCATTTTACAGACTGGGTGTTAATAGGCACCATCCTAATTAAATGCCTGGAGTATTTCTCCTTTCTGGCTTGGACATAGAGGGCTCTAGAGAGCAGCAGAGGGGAGTGTTCAACAGTCTTAGTTACACGTTTAGTAGGAATATGTGATAAACTGTGCATCATATCTCTCAAACTACCTGTAGTAATGATGTTGCTTATTTCTCAAGATGATGGCATTCCCTGTGGATATGTTGAACAGCTACAGTCATGAGGACTTGGAGAGCTCTGCAGAGGACTACTTGTCTGACCTTCGGTGTGGGGATCCAAATTGTCCTGAATTCTTGTCCCTGCCAGACCACGGTGAAGTAAGAACCAGCAAATACCTTAGTCCCAGTTTTCTTGATATACTTGTAGATTTAATATATTTAAAATATCCAGTCCATAACTGTTGAAATACATCATTATTTTAGCAAAACTTTTATATTTTCCAAATTCCTGTTTGTGTGTTAAGCTCTACTTTTTTTCATTCTGTAATTTGGTTTAAATTTGGGCGTCAGTGACTATTTGCTGCTTCTAGACAATGGATCTGTATGCATTAAGTAATTTAAAAAAAACAACCTTAAAATCTCAACTGATGAGTCAAACTCTTTCCTAAAAACACTAACTCACATAGTCACAAAAATCTATCATCATAACTAAGTGGTTCATGATTTACTGAAGCTAACTGGCTCTCTTTCTCAGTCCTTCAGTGATCTTCATGGTTGGATTCAATTCTTGATCAGCAAGTTTCACTAATTTTAGAAGTGATTCTTTTCTTTTTATCTGAAATATTCCCTGCTGTTGTTGGGAGTTCTACTAGAGGCTGCCCGTGACACTTCCTGTTTTAAACACTTATCCCTTGAGTGATAAGTTAGTCAATGTTGGTTCTGTCTAGATGAGCATTTCTAATAGAACTAGTACCAATAAAAGCAATGGTGTGTAACTTTAATGAAAAATAAGTGAGCTGAGAGGATTCTCTGTGGGAACAAAAGGTCAGTGCTGCAGATTCCTTGGCAGAAGCAGAGTCCTGAGTACTTTCCTGCATTTCTGTAGGTGCTGTATACCTAAATATTTGTCTGTATTAACATCGTTTGTAGCATAGCATATCATAATCTTCTTAAATTGGGTAAGCAAGTCTATTTACCACACCATTAATGCCTGTCTAGTTTTTATGCATTAATTAAATATTGAAAATGTGTGAATTTAAATATCAAAATGCATTTTCACAAAGGTCCTCAACTCCTGAAAGGTCGATTGATTTGACCCTTCTCATGTTGTTCCTGAGGGAAAGTCAAGCAGACAAATTTGGAATTTCTAAAATGTGTGCAATTTAAGGGAAAAAAACCCTTTTGAATCCAACCTTCCCAGCTTGGCATGTTAGGGCTCATGGTAACAAACAGCAATTTTGCTGTGCCAGTTTGTTTCTGTGCCTGACTGCCTGCCTCATTCTTCTGTCAGCTTTGACAGCTTGCGTAGCTGGGGCAGTTGAAGTGATTGTACTGCTGGCTCTTTGCACACCTTACTTCAGTTGTGCACATAAATGCAAACTGCTGACAGCAGAGAGCTGTAACAGTATAAATTGCTGTAGCTAAATCTGCCAGAGCTTGAGAGTCAGAGCTCTTTATAATGTAGTCTGTCTTTAGGAAGAAAACGTCTAAAGTAAGGGCCAAGGTCTGATACTTGTCTTTTACAGCTAACTGTTAAGCACTTGGTTTTCAACATTCGTCTTGCTTACCCTGCTAAACGTTCTCTGTATATTTTACTAATGTTGTATTAGCAAGAGTCTATTGAAGTATTGTACATTCTTGTTTCAGATTCCTATTAGCTTGTCAACTGTGGGCTTCGTTCCTCTTTATGGTGGAGAGCAGACACACAAAGTTCTTGCTTTGTTTGCACCAGAGGACTCGCTCACAGGTTTCATTTTAAGATTCTAATCTCTGTGTGTGTTGCTGTTTCTTTTTCTGCGACAAATACATGTAACCAGGCCGTTGCTCATTCCATGCTAGTGTAACTCATAACTTTGCCACTTTTGCATGTGTTGTTCGCTGCCTTCTTGTTCTCATACTATTCTTGTTGTTGTGGATTCATATACACAAGTGATAAAACTTTGCTCACTAATCAGAGTAGAACTGGACCCACTGAATTCAGAAGATACGTAGCAAAATAACATGGTGCTCATCTGAATCCAAGTACAACATGTGTCTCTTGATTGTTTTATGTACACCTCACCTCTCCAAAAGGAATTTATTGAGCATTCATAGAATCTATTTATTTGCCCATGAATTTAGATGCTCTTTATTAGCAGTGATTGATCAGCATCAAGTGTAAATTTGTCTTTACCTTCAGGTCCTAACATAGCTCTGGCCAAGGTGACATCTTACTGTTTTTTTGGGTTTTTTTCCTCCCTTTCTCCCTTCCTTTCCAGTCCTTCATGTTTCCTTCTCTTTCCATATAATGCCATGTATATGATTGCTAAATTTGCCACAAATGCCCGTGGATCAAACTCTTCCTGATTGCTAATCACATGGCCATCAGCCTTTTTACATTCATCTGGCTCCCTAAAACTTGCACAGTTTCAATATCAATATCCACTAACAACCCAAAACTAAAATACATGTATGAATGAGACTCCTCTCGGCAGGTCCAGTTTTTAGCGGAAGGAGGTGTTAGAGCACAGTGACACAGTTCCTGTATGTCATGCTGCATAAAATCTGCATTTTGCTTTATTGTTCTCAGTTTTCAAACAAGTTTTGGACCAGGAAGCATTTGTGGAGGGTTGACCTTTGTTAGCCGCCAGGTGCCCACCAAACTGCTCTATCAATCCCCCTCCTCAACTGGACAGGGGGAGAAAAATACAATGAAAGGGTTGTGGGTTGAGATAAGGACGGGCGATCACTCGCCAATTACCGTCACGGGCAAAACACACTCAACTCGGGGAAATTAATTTAATTTATTGTCAATCAAAAGTCAGAGTAGGGTAATGAGAAATAAAACCAAATCTTAAAACACCTTCCCCCCACCCCTCCCTTCTTCCTGGGCTCAACTTCACGCCCGATTTTCTCTACCTCCTCCACCCAAGCGGCACAGGGGGACGGGGAATGGGGGTTGCAGTCAGTTCATCACACATTGTCTCTGCTGCTCCTTCCTCCTCACACTCTTCCCCTGCTCCAGTGTGGAGTCCCTCCCGCAGGAGACAGTTCTCCACGACCTTCTCTGACGTGGGTCCTTCCCACGGCCTGCAGTTCTTCACGAACTGCTCCAGCGTGGGTCCTTTCCACGGGGTGCAGTCCTTCAGGAACGGACTGCTCCAGCGTGGGTCCCCCGCGGGGTCACAAGTCCTGCCAGAAAACCTGCTCCAGCATGGGCTCCTCTCTCCATGGGGTCACAGCCTCATAGAATCATTAAGGTTGGAAAAGACCTCTAAGATCATCGTGTCCAACCGTCAACCCAACACCACCATGCCCACTAAACCATGTCCCTAAGCGCCTCATCTACACGTCTTTTAAATACCTCCAGGGATGGGGACTCAACCACTTCCCTGAGCAGCCTGTTCCAATGTTTAACCACTCTTTCAGTAAAGAAATTTTTCCTCACGTCAAATTTTGACGAGAAATTTTTTGAGAAATTTTGCCTCCTTCAGACACATCCACCTGCTCTGGCCTGGGGTCCTCCACGGGCTGCAGGTGGATATCTGCTCCACCTTTAACCTCCATGGACTGCAGGGGAACAACCTGCGTCACCATGGTCTTCACCACGGACTGCAAGGGAATCTCTGCTCCGGCACCTGGAGCACCTCCTCCCCCTCCTTCTTCACTGACCTTGGTGTCTGCAGAGTTGTTTTCTCTCACATATTCTCACTCCTCTCTCTCCCAGCTGCTCTTGCTCAGCAGTTTTTTCCCCTTCTTAAATATGTTATCACAGAGGCGCTACCACCGTTGCTGATTGGCTCAGCTTTGGCCAGTGGCGGGTCCATCTTGGAGCTGGCTGGCACTGGCTGTATCGGACATAGGGGAAGCTTCTAGCAGCTTCTCACAGAAGCCACCCCTGTAGGCCCCCCGCTACCAAAACCTTGTCACGCAAACCCAATACAGCGTTGCATATGGGGGGGTGCGTGTATAGCACCACATATGTTGTGCTAAGGTAGTAAGAGCTGCATTAATATAGTGCCAACTAGAAGATGCTTAACTTGGTTACTACAGTGTTATTCCTAATTGTTTAGCAGCTTTAATGAATATGTTTCTTTTTGGAATGGTAAGAATCACTAACTTTTTTTTTCCCCTTGTTTCTTTCAAGCTGTAGCCCTGTATCTTGCTGACCAGTGGTGGTCAATTGATGACATTGTGAGAACATCTGTCCCTTCTAGAGAGGGGCTTCAGCAGGTAAAGTGCTCCAACATTCACCTAGCAATTATTCTTATCCTTCAAGATAATAGCAAGTAATGGCAAATAGCTAGTGTGTGGAAGTTACATGTTTTCATTTCATTCAGAAATGAGTTAGCTGTCTCATGTCAAAAGCAAGGTCAATGGGAATAGAGGAAATAGGTACTAGGGGGAAGGGTTGTGAAGATATTGTCTAGAGAAAGAGGGACTCTTGTACAGTAGCTTCATATGCAAGGTATTTAGATGTTAATGATGTTAAGAAGAGTTTTTTCCTTACTCTTTAGAACATAGTATGTCTGATTGTATTGAAACATCTTAGTAGAGTGGCGCATTCTAACATAGCAGTACCTGTCGGTGTTATCAGGAGACTAGTAAGCTAAAAATATTGAAAGGAACCTGTTTGATAGAGGTAAGTTGGAGCTGGTGGCCTGCAGTGGTGATACACGAGGTTTGGGAAAGTAAGTTGCCTGGTATCTGCTTTATTGCTCATCATTGAGCTGTGTTACCATTACTGACACCTATGTAGTATGGAGTTTTGGTTTCTTCCAGAACTGGAAACCTGTATTTTTCCAGGAGTGTAATTCATATCTGGGCACTCATCTTTGATTTTTGTATTTAAATTTACTCTAGAGAATTTGGTATGTAGCCTTGTTTTCCGTGTGCTTCATAATGGTAGGATGGTGAGTAAATCAGGAAAGCTGAATCTTTTACAGGTAGGGTAGCTGAGACTTTGGGCATTGGGAAGGGAAGATGGTTTCTCCATTCTTCCTTCACAGTGGGTAGGATAGTGATGAACTTAAATTTCATATGTAAAAGGAACCCTGCAGAACAGAGAAAAGGATATTGAATTCCTTGTTTCATGCCACAGAAACTGTTGTAACTAGTTCTCCCACTGCATCATGTCCTGTTGTCTTGCCACTCTATCAGCAGTGATTGAGTGTGCCAAGTCCTGCTACCCCGTGAGGCTCATTTCTTCTTTGTAGGACTCCAATTACCTGCTAGCCTGAGAAATCTGAGACTGGCATACTGCTATTGTATGTGGCGAATGTTTCTTAAATCCAAAAATAGTTTTGAGTTAAAATCAAAACATTTCCCCCACTACCCCACTCCCAGCACTTTTCTCAACTTTTACCCATTGGGTTGAGAGTGACATTGAAGCCGTGAAATATCCTCTGTCTATGGTAGTGCTTTATACTTAACCTATTGCTATGGCTTCAGAGCATCTCCTAGGCCTCAAGCAAACCCCAGAGCTTCATCCTGCTTTAGCACTTACAGCTTCTCTTGACTGTCTACAGCTGCGTTAGCTGGCGACTTTGAAAAATAAGGTCCCTGATGTGTGAGTATCAACTAAACCGACCACTCTTCTAAAATGTTTTTCTGTGTTTCCTTAGGTGAAGTCTGTTGGAGAGAGGGTGGTTCTCTATGTTCTGAATCGAATTATCTATCGGAAACAAGAAATAGAAAGAAATGAGGTCCCATTTCTCTGTCACGGTAGCAACGACTATGCTAAGATTATGTGGAAAAAAGGAGAGGCTATTGGGTTCTATTCTGTTAAACCTACAGGTAAAACACTTGTGTATTGTGGGATTTGAGGGGGGTAGAAGGGGGGAGATAGGGAGCTTATTTGAAGAATATTGTTTAGTAGACTTTACAAGCCTTGCAGGCCTAGTGAGTTGGTGTTTTCTTGAATTCATAAGAAGTCAGACTGCAGTTAAAATTTCTGGCTTAAATGCTTATATCCTTTAGTAATCTAAGAAAGTTTTTAGATTTCTTCATATTCTACAAAATAGATTTAAAATTGTAGAAATGAGGTATACCTGAAAGCTTTTTTTTCTTCTTTTTTTTCTGTAGAACAATTGTTTACTGTTAGATTGGGCTATGCTTGGTTTTTGGGTTGTTGGTGTTTGGTTTTTTTTTTTTGACCTAGCTCCAGAATGCAGAGCTCCTGTTTATCTGAAATGATTGTAGAATCAGATGTCATTATCACTTAAACATTTTATAGCATTACAACATAGAAACTTTACTCACAGGCACAAGATTCAGCTATACATGGTGGTAACAAAAAGAGATTCCCTTTCCTTCCACACATGCATTCCCTCAGAGATTACAGTTTAGCTAGCAGGTTTATGTCATTAATGGTACAGATTTTCTATTGTTTTTCTAAAACATTATAATTTCCCTTTAGTTATTTTGGACTTAATTGTGTTTTTCAATTTTTGCTGAATAAAATTTGGTATTTGAGTAGGCTCTTTAGCACGTTGATAGCACTTTGTAGAATATCAACTTTTGGATCAAGAAGAAACAATCTGTCATTTTTGTTTTATCTCTAGAGGGGGTTAATGAATTCAGGATTAATGATGGTACAGGAGGCTCGCTGGAGACATCCCCATCTGACATACATATATGCCTTTGCAAACTGTTAAAAATACAGTAATAAACTGTCTGGATCACTGACCTATTCGGGTCTGGCAATCAAGATAGGAAAGCAACCAGCTAATTTGTTCTGATTGTCTTTGTTATCTTTTTGTGGATTTTTCTTTTTTAAGAAATGATGCATTACATAATTTGTATAATTCTCAGTATTCTTTTTAATGTAAAAAAATGCTGTAGCATGGTGTTCACAATCATAGAATCATTTAGGTTGGAAAAGACCTTTAAGATCATTGAGTCCAACCATAAACCTAAAGTCCACCACTAAACCATGTCCCTAAGTGCCACATCTACACATCTTTTAAATACCTCCAGGGATGGGGACTCAACCACTTCCCTGGGCAGCCTGTTCCAATGCTTGATAACCCTTTCGGTGAAGAAATTTTTCCTCATGTCCAATCTAAACCTCCTCTGGCGCAACTTGAGGCAATTTCCTCTTGTCCTATCACTTGCTACTTGGGAAAAGAGACTGACGCCCACCTCGCTACAACCTCCTTTCAGGTAGTTGTAAAGCGCGATAAGGTCTCCCCTCAGCCTCCTTTTCTCCAGGCTAAACAACCCCAGTTCCCTCAGCCGCTCCTCATAAGACTTGTTCTCCAGACCCTTCACCAGCTTCGTTGCCCTTCTCTGGACACGCTCCAGCACCTCAATGTCTTTCTTGTAGTGAGGGGCCCAAAACTGAACACGGTATTCGAGGGGCGGCCTCACCAGTGCCAAGTACAGGGGCACGATCACTTCCCTACTCCTGCTGGCCACACTATTTCTGATACAAGCCAGGATGCTATTGGCCTTCTTGGCCACCTGGGCACACTGCTGGCTCATATTCAGCCGGCTGTCGACCAACACCCCCAGGTCCTTTTCCGACAGGCAGCTTTCCAGCCACTCTTCCCCAAGCCTGTAGCGCTGCATGGGGTTGTTGTGACCCAAGTGCAGGACCCGGCACTTGGCCTTGTTGAATCTCATACAGTTGGCCTCGGCCCATCGGTCCAGCCTGTCCAGATCCCTCTGCAGAGCCTTCCTACCCTCGAGCAGATCAACACTCCCGCCCAACTTGGTGTCGCCTGCAAACTTCCTGAGGGTGCACTCGATCCCCTCATCCAGACCATTGATAAAGATATTGAACAAGACCGGCCCCAATACTGAGCCCTGGGGAACACCGCTCGTGACCGGCCACCAACTGGATTTAACTCCCTTCACCACAACTCTTTGGGCCTGGCCATCCAGCCAGTTTTTTACCCAGCGAAGAGTACGCCCATTGAAGCCATGAGCAGCCAGTTTCTCCAGGAGAATGCTGTGGGAAACGGTGTCAAAGGCTTTACTAAAGTCCAGGTAAACAACATCCACAGCCTTTCCCTCATCCACTAAGCGGGTCACCTTGTCATAGAAGGAGATCAGGTTAGTCAAGCAGGACCTGCCTTTTATAAACCCATGCTGACTGGGCCTGATCACCTGGTTGTCCTGTATGTGCCGTGTGATGGCACTTAAGATGATTTGCTCTATAACCTTCCCCGGCACCGAGGTTAAGTATTGTTTGCATTGCAATCATTTTTGTTGTGGCCTTATAAAGCTGGAAATTGGAGTAGTGGTTCTATTTTTAGTCTAGAATGGGGACACTTGTTTATGTGGCACTGAAGTTTTGCTATACTCATGCTCATTTATTATAGTTTCCATGATGCTCTCCCATTTACTTTTCCTGAGTTAGCAAACACTGAAGGCATTATCAATATTTCACTCGTTTGATTGTGTGATGTATTCTCCAAATGAGTAGCCCATGTGGAGAAAGACAACTCTGGATACAGATGGTTAGGAAAGAGTGGTGGAGCTTGACTGCTATCCCAAAGGGTACCCAAGTAATGTAACCTCTCTGCCCACATTTTCCTTCCTTGAAAAATGCAGATAAGTATGTTCATTGGTCTCAAAAGTAAAAGGTTGCGAACACAAACTATGTTGTATAGACGACTGTATGCTTCTCTTTGACCTCGTTAGAGGAAAGGGCTAATGGTTTTTTTTGTGGTGGGTTTTTTTTTACATTATTCACACTGACTGACAAAATGAGGGCCTGAAAATGGATTGGATAGTTGAGATGCTATCTTAATGCCATTATATGACATCACTTTGTCACCACTGAGTCCATAGCTACCCTTTGAATCCTCTGATGCTGAAGCACATATGTGTTGTGACAGTCTGTTTCATCTTCATTTAATTATGGATAATGTATTATTTATGGGGGAATTTCAATGTAAAGCATCCTAGGATTTTTTTGTGGTTTCATTTAAAAAATTGGAATTATTGTTTCAATCCTTAAACAAGAGCTGAATTGTAGTCTTCATATTTGTCCTGAGGAGTTATATAATCTACATAAAAGTGCAATTCAAGAATTGTATTGTCTCCTTTTCCCTCCTCCCTTTTTCAGCTTCATTTTTAGTATGGTTTTCCTATGGAATTGTATAGTAAGATTTCAAAGTAAGCCTTTCCTCTCTATCTCTGCTATTCTTTTCTGGTACTACTGGACTGCTTTAGCAGACTCTTTCTAACATATTAATCTATGATATATCTTGGCAACATTATGAAGCCTGCCCAAAGAGCCAATAAATGTCTGATAGCAATTATTTATTTTTAATGAATATTATAAATTATTTTTATAACTTTAATATAACTTTATATATTATATGACTTATTATGTAGTTTGATATAATTTTTATAAATTATAAAGGTCTTTATTTGAATATGCTAAAATCCATGCGGCAACATGTCAATGCTGAAGTACTGATGGATTCCCCCCCCTATTATTTCAGGAAGTATTTGTAGCTCTTCTCTTACTCAGAGTTATCAGCTGCCTGTGCTAGACACAATGTTTGTAAGAAAGAAACATCGTGGGAAAGACTTTGGGCTAATTATGTTGGAAGACTTTGTGGATTCCTTTACTGAAGACACTCTTGGCCTTCGATACCCACTGTCATCCTTCATGTACATAGGCAAGCTCTTTGATTTATTCTTCTGATCTTCTTTGTGCTTTCTTTACATGTCCAAATGAGTGCTACATGTTTGTGGCTACATCCTCAGTTTTTGTTTTAAATGTCCTGCTCTTCAGTGAAGGTTAAAAATCCTGATTTGTTGAAGATGGTGAAGTATTTCCTGATTAGATTTTAATCCTCTGTGTGAAGTTAGATTATTGGATCTCTGTTGGCTTTCTGCTACTGTGCAGTTTACCGCTATGTTTCCCCCCCCCAAGCCTCCAGAGTGGGCTGAGGTGTTTCTGTGTATGATCTCCTAACGTATATCTTCTTTGTAGCACCTTTTTCTTGCTCACTCCTAAGCCTCACAAGGTCATTTAATTCATGCTTTCATGTATGTCAAGTGGACATACTAGGCTATGTTTTAACTTGGGTATAGGAAAGCACAGTTCTAATGTACAAGGAAAACACTTATGGCTCTTCCATTAACAACCCAAGAGGGTTATGTCAGCTAGGAAATGACACACATTTTGGAAACAATGTTGCTTGGGACTGTGTTCAGGCAAGAAGCATTTCCTTTGTCCAGTTTCGCAAGGCCTACTCTCGGGCCATCTGTCAGGCTTTCTTCTATTAACATTTTCATCTGGCCTTCTTACTTAGGCACTGGAAATTTTCTGCTTTTCCAAGTACCACTGTCTGCTGTTGGATCTGTCTAGACCTGGTTTGTTAGGCTTCAACCAGCAAACTGTCTTGAGCAGAATTTAATGACTATCCATTTCCCTGGCCAAGGAATGATACGGCAGGGATCTTGTCCACTGAGATTATGCATCAGTAGTGAATCAGGTGAAAAATGGTAGTTTTCCTGGTAGCTACTACAGAATAATGTCAAAACATTCCTCTCCACATGGATGTTTAGTATGTGTATTGAGAGGAAAGAGGTGGAGGGACAGCAGAGAAGAAAACATTCCAAAAGTGAACAGTGAGTGCATGATAAACCATGCAATGGCAACATGTTCATGTTCCCAAAGAGTGCTTTTTACAAGTGCCTATAATAACACGAGGTGACAAAAATCACTTGACTACATCCTCTGTCTAAGAGCCCTTCCATCCTGGTTGGGTCTTGTGATTGGCAGGGACAGTGACCAGTGAAGTTGTAAAACTCCAAAGTGGGTGCTTAGAGAAGAAGAAAAAAAATCCCATCTATCTTTGTTTGCAGTTTAAGATAATAATGAAAAGTGCTTAAACCTGAAGAAAGGATTTATTGAGAAAGATGACTAGGTAGGGTAAAGCAATATTATGTTTATTTCAGACTGGACTGTTTTGTTGAACAGTTCTTTCTGTGGTGGTTTATGTGTATGATGGAGGATTGCAAATGAATTTGATTTCAGATAAGCTTTAAAAACTGAGGTACAGACGAGTATATAGTATATATAGTAGTGTGGTTTTTCTTATGTTTATTCAGCTTGTAAGCACTATTTTGAGAAGTACCCTGGGGATCATGACCTTTTGTGGGAAGTGGAAGGAGCAGGACATTGGTTCCAGAGAACATCTATTACCACTGTACTGCAAAGGGAAAAGCTCAAAATTGCAGGTATGGATGCTTTGTTTTGTTTTCTGACACTGTAAAAGTTGTACTGTAGAGTGTTTGTTCAACAGTGACTTCTGTGAACATTGCCCATGGAAACTAGCAGAAAGATTTTTATTTGTCCTGAGATCAGTGAGATCATATTTGGAATGGTTAATTGTTATATAAAGGTACTATAATTTTCCTTTTCCCTGTTTCCTCTTTTAAATCTTAACAGCAGAGGTCTCTCAGAAAGAAAATACAAGTTTCCAAGCAGAGGATTATTTTCAACAGTCTGCAGCAGAATCTGAAGCAAGTGGACAAAAGACTGAGCTAGAAACACAGGTAAGTGTAGGTACACAGACTGTTTTCCATATATTAAAAAGGCTTGAGAGCTTTTAAGAGTTTTCTATAATCATATAACGTATCTTGTCATATTCTTCTGACTTTTTAATTACCTGTTCTTTATATTCCGTAAATATTTTTAATTTCTGCAAAAAAAATCATTTCTGAAATTAACTGGCATCGTTAGAACCCATCGTTCTATCAGAGGCATCACCAGAAAGTGATACCTCTTTTTTTTGATTGCTTTGTTACTAAAAAAACATAAAATATAAGAAATGCTTTTTGTTTATCTCATTATAATTGAATTGGCTCAAGTCTGCACTATATATAAAAGACAAATGCTTTTGTTACTTTTTGGGTGGACGTTATGCTTCCCACTGATGTAACACTGATGACTAAGCTGGGGTTAAAAATACACTTTTGGGGGGGGGGGTGTGTCCCATGAATGTAGAGGGGTCTGTCACACCTGTCAGGGTCTAGTAATTTGAGCTGTTTGCTAGCAGCTTAGAGAAGGAGAGTATTTCAACTGGCTCTGAGATTAAACTGTCTAGAAAGGCTGCTGAACAGTAGAGTCATCATAAGAGTGGAGAGAATGAGGAAAAGTGTTTATAGAAGTGCACGTTCACATCACAGTTCAATACAATGGAAAGTGTTTAGTTTGCATTCAGAGTTATACATTGACCGTATAGGAGGACTGCAGCTTTCTTTGCACGTATTTGAAATCTCAACCAGATTTCAGCTACGTATGGATATATGGTCATGAATATATTTGTGTCTTAGAATATTATGAAGCTGTTCCTCTATCTCATTTGTGTTCTGAGGCCACACAGAATGTGCTTGAGAAAAACTTATAGCTCCAAATACAGTAAGGATGGATTTGTGTGCTTCAGGACTGTCTGTAGTATTGACATGACCATGCTCTCATAAAAGTCAATGCTTTAATTAAAAATAGGAAATAATGGTTGAATCGGTACTCTCAGCTCTTCGTATCTAAACTTTAGATTTGAAATATAAATCAAATATCCCTTTTCCTAGTTGAGAAAAGTAGCATTTCCCAAAGCAAAACTGACAGCAAAGTAGTGATGTTTTTAGTCTCTAAATGATCAGAAGCAACAACTCTTAGTTATCTTTAATTTGTAACAGTGTCTTGAGCATCATCACTGAGTTCTAGATTCAGATTCCAATAATGATAATATCAGCAAAATGATCTCAAAAATGCATGTTTTGGTTGAAGAGCTACATGGATATACTTGGAGAAAATAGCAGAGGAATATTAGTAGTTCTTACGATTTTTGTGGCTGTGAGTTAAGAACTCAAGCCCTGTCTCTTGCCTTCTTCCAGAAGAGGGAAGATGATAGATACCAAAGTGCTCCAACTCCTCATAGCTTGGTAGAATTGCTGGCAGCTCTCTTCTTGGCACCTGCACTATCTGTAACGAGTTCTGCAATGCTTTGAAAATTGTTGAACCACTAAACAAAATAAAACACCTCACCTTCCCCCAAACCAGAAAAAAACATTCCCCAAATTACATTTTCACCTTTCACTTAGTGCTCCCTATTTTTGTGTGTTTTGATGCTAGAATGATTTATCGTTAGCCTACAAATTCTTATGTATTTAAAGCTTACTTGAAACTATTTCAGGCACCAGAATGTAGATATGGCCACTTGTTTCTGGCCTTCTTGGGTAGTACTGGAAGTGAGGCTGAAAAGGTGGCAGAACACCTGGATGCTGGTTATTGCCAGTTCTAGATTACTTACAGCAGCTAAGAAAGAGTGATGTGCATACTTTTATTTTAATGTGTATAGCTTGCACCCACTTCAGAGTATCAAGTGCTTGACCACTGAGTCCTCAGCTAACTTGCAGAAAAACTGGAAATAATGGGGTGATGGGGAAGAACAAGAGGCAAAAGAGCTCTAGGGAGAGGGAGCTCTGACATAAGCAGCCTCTTGTGCTGACTGTGCATGTAACCTGCATTACTGCTGAATCACTAAGTTCTGGGTTTTTTTCTTGTCTGATCTCTCTTTTTCTTTTAAGATAACCCATGGGCTGCCATATTTTATTGCATGCCACAATAAAAATAAGATTACAAAATAGAATACAAGTATAAAAATAAAACTGTCCTGATAAATTTTGTCAACTACTGTAGTACAGTCCCTTGGGTTTATACAAAAAGGAAAAAAAAAAGAAAAAAAAAGAGAAAAAAAAAGACTTCTGGCATTTAATTCTGTGGACACCTGTTATAAACTGAATGGTTAGGAAAAAAATTGGTAGTGTTTATAATGTCAGGTTACTTTCAAGTCTTATCTTCTATGTTGAGGCCAGAAGTAAAATGCAGAAAAAATATTCATGCTTGTAGTAAAGATGATAAAAAATATTTAATCTGTTGAGAGATAAGATACATACGTATAAGTATCTTAAATTAAGAATGGTTATAGCTGCTCTTCCATAGGATCATTACTATGAAATAGTGCTTTAGAAAGATGCAACCACAGGTAGGGAGATGAAGGTATTTCAATCAATTCAGAAGTTTTTGGAATAACGTTAGCCTTGCTTTTGCTTCACAGGCTGACTCTCAAAAAGGTAAAGAATCAATAGATGTCCATGCAAGCACATCTGAAGGTAAAAATAACCTTGATTATCAGTATTGTTATTATAGTGAATTAGTAGACTAGCAGGCTCTTTTACTGCTTTCAAGTTTAGCGTATTCATCTGCAAAGTGTATAAAACACATGCCTTCCCCTAAGGTGCTGAGGCTCAACTCATAAACATTTTGAGGTCTTTGGATAAAATTGTTATGAGTCTTGTTAAAGAGACTATGCATGTATATTCAGAAAATAAGTACCACAGTGAAATGTTTTACTTGCACTCAGTTGCTTTAATGAAACTTGGGGGGGGGGAAATATGTGCAGATCTTACAGACTGCATTTGTTCACTTGCATTTATTTTGGTTTTTTCCTAAGACCCTGACATAACTCCCGTTTCCATTCGGACACGAAGCAGTCATTTAAAACGTCCCAGGATAGGAAAAAATAGCCAGGAATCTGAACCTGAAACTTCCCAAGGAAATGAGGAAAATGTTCTTCGTGTGTCAGAAAGCAGGTAAAGGAGCCCATATTTCATTGATTATTTCTTATTTTGTTGCTTGGGCAGTCACAAACTGCAGCAGTATCTCCCAGTGTGCTAATTGGTATTTATTCTCCTTTTTTCCTACTCTGTTTGAGTGCTTGATTTTAAAATTACTGAAAATAAAGCCTGGTGTGAGAAAGGAAATTGAGACATCACCTGAAGAGTGATTGCACCAAAATGTCTGGTGTCTCTGAAAGCTCAGTAGATATTGGAAATTAACAAGAAAATGGTGAGGACTGAGGGTGTATGTACAAGGGGATGTGTTCTGTTATAACTGAGTCTGCATTAAGGTAAAACCATCTGTGTTCATACAGCATAGTTTCTTGCAATAATATAACTGGACATGTATCCTCAAATGCTATGTGTGATCTTTGGAGAGAGGTCCCTTCCTGACTTCTTGTTATGGTGGCATATTGCAGTAAAATAAAGCCTGACTGTTTAGTTTGGGAGCTGGTTACTGCTTGTCACTTAATAACAAAAGAGTTACAGGGAGCCACCCGTCTTCAAAGTAAAACCCTTCGTTTAGACAAATTCTGATTTAAAACTATCATATCCAAACTTACATCCTTAAAAAAAAAAAAGTCATCTCCAGTTTAAAGAATGTTATCCTGTGTAATAACTGTCAAGTGGGGATGTAAAGAATTGTACCACTTGTGTTCTATAACAGTTCATATAAGACAGGGCCTGAAGTACTAATTTGCACTGGCTTCCATCCAGAAAGCAGAGCTGTGCCTATTTAAAATAAATAAATAAATAGCTCCTTCCTCCTCCTTCCTGTGTGTGGGTATATGTACACTCATAGACACACACTGCTTCTCTCTCTCTGTGTCTCAGTCTCTTAAACAAACAAACCCAAAATAACCCTCACCCCCAACAAACAAACAAAAAAACACAACCCTCTTTTTGGGAACTGAAGATGACATGATTATTTTCTAGGAAATCCCTCAAACTTGTTCTATTAGCTTTCTTTAAACAGATAAAATTAGTTGGGTTTTGTTTTGGGGTTTTTTTTCCTGTGAGGCTGAGTTCTTCAGCTAGCTACAGCCAATTTTTTGCATTTAAATCGCTCTGTGGAACTACAGAGATACAGCACTGCTGTCCTGCACTGTCAGTGTGCTGCCCTAAGCTGGTTCAGAACAGGCCAAATGGCATGGTTTGACTCTGCCACAAGTTGAGAAATTCTTTGCTGTTACTACTAATTGGCTAGTTGGTATGTGAGAGAACTAGCCTGTTCTTGAACATCAGTATTTTGGGCCTTGCAAGGTGGAGTCAACAAGGTGCCACTACTCCTCTGAACAAGATGTGTAACATGGTGCTCATGAGCAGAGCTACAATGAATCCTGATGGCAACAGGGCAGGATATCAGCTTGGTTCTTCCCTTCCATGCACATTAGCAAATGCAGCAGTGTCTTCTGTTAGGGACTTTCTCCTCTGGAGTGCCTTCATCTCAAGACTGGCACCTGGGATAAAACCCTCCAATACTGCCTTTATTATGAGATTGTGAAGCAGCCTCCTGCAAATCTATTGTGTGTACTTTTTTCTTTGCTTGTATATAATACTTCCAGTACATCTAAGTTTTATCATCTCAAAAATGAGAACTGAATGTTTGAGATGGTGTTACTACCTATCAGATGCATCAGAGCTTCATCTTTAGCTTTTTGCTAATTTAATCTCTAGCTGATTGAATCTTCTTCAGCCTTGATGTGTTTATCACCTTGAATTCTTTTCCAGTCATAGTCTTTGTAATATATGTATATTCAGTGATTATACAAGCATATTTGCTTATATAGCTCCATAATTTTAAACTGTTTCTTCAGTGAGGCTGGGAGAAGTTGCTTCCTTTCTCACCCTTTTGTGGTTTCCAAATATGTAATTGATTACTGCTTTCTAAATTTAAAATAACAAACACATTTCTGACTTTTATTCACATAAAATGGAAGTGGGATAGATGTATTCATTTTATAATTGTCACAGCAATTTTGTTTAGTTAATGTATTTTTCCTAATTAGGAGTTAGCTGTTTTTAGATGTATTTAGTTTTCTGGATTCGTATTTCCTATGGCAAGTATGTGATATAGCAGTTTAAAATTGGTCATGAAAGAATTTCCCTGCTGCTGAGATCACCAAAATTATGTATTAATCTAAAAGACTTAAAGGATATATCTTAATACCTGCTGCAGGCTGGAACTTCCTGCCCACACATCTGAAAGCTCTGAAGACTTAGTAGAAGAACCTGAGGAGAATGCTGTTGAGAATGATGAGGAAATGATTGTTGAAAATGAGGACCGATCTGTATCAGAAATGGAGTTACATGCATCACCCCCTGAGAAACGGAGTGAGAAGGAGGTGAGCTGGATGTGATAGCGATAGCAGATAAGAAGTTTGGAATACAACTACAGTTTGTTAAGTATGGTCCTTGCTGCCTTGATCCATGTGACTATCAACTCTGATTTTTTTGTACCGATGCTTTGTTGAGAAGTATATCTGAGAAGCTAAAGCTAGTATAGAATTAGTATCAGGGAATATTCCTTTACTTATTTTGAATGATAGAGTTCATAGGATCTTCAGTAAGGTGAATTTCTAGCTTGTCTATCAACCTAACTTTCTTAATTGATTTGTCCTACTCAAATATTGTGGAGAACTGAAGTAGGGTTAAGATCTGATCCAGTATCTCTAATTTAAAAAAAAAAAAAATTCTTTGAAGAAGCTAATAGCTGGTATGTTTCAGTGACTACTGTTGACTCTGTTTCTCCCCTTAAAGCTTGCCTGCTTTGATTTTTAAATCCAACTTTTATCTACAAATACTTGTTACCAGCTTGAATTAAAATCTGGGAGTACCCTCTGTGCCTAGCGATACCTCCAGGGTTTTATGTTCTTACTGATTGGTGAGAAAGTGGATCTTACGCTATGTTGGGTTCGTTAATGTATGATTTCAAGGAAGGACTGCAGCATGTATGCTTGTGAGATGCGTAAAAACTACTTGGCTTGGCTCCTAACAGTGTAAGCCATGGTCAGAAACTTAGTGCAGGTGACAACACCAAGCTAATATGCTGGTTAAGTAGTTGGATAGCTACTCTACGCTAAGCTATACCTTCTTAGTACCTTCTTAGTAATTTCTAGATACCTGAGCTAGCTGCTTCTCAGATTAAGCTGCAAATTTAGATCACAGATACATCCACTAGTATTTGGGAACAATAGTTGGGCATAATCTTGACTTAGAAATGTGATTTTTAGGAAACTCCATCTGAACCTCTTAACAGTGAGGTAACAGAAGAAATTGGTAAGACCTCGCTTATGGCTGAAGAGGAAACAGCAAATGAAGTTCTAGGTGGTGAATCAAAATTGCAGTCTGAGAGTCAAGGAGAAGAACCCTTAATGCTGTTTGTTCCATTAATCCTTGAGTCTCCAGCAAAACCTTCAGATAACACTGTATCAGAGGTGAGAGAATTGAAACAAAATGTTAAGTCGTCTTTCCTTCAGAGTGTACATACCTTGCTGTTTTTTCTTTTGTTAAGTAACAGATAGAAAGTAGCCCCTACCATCATATGAAATTCTTGGGAGAAGCAATTATTAGGCCAGATGATGTAAATCCATAAACAGAATATACTAATGTTTCTGTTTTAATATGCAGAAGTGGGGCATATAAGTATGTGATACCAAAAAGAAAGATACGTTGCTCCAGTTTGCCTTGGCAGTAATGAAACAGCTATTTCTCACTAAAAATATTAGTTGTATATGAGTGAAAAGCCACATCCTTACTTTGTCTAGTAATTCTGCCCTGGTGAAGTGTACAAGCAATTAATTAATGGTAAAATACCCTTCTAGAACACAGATTTTACTGGTTTTTGTTTATAGTGCAAAAGCAGATTGTTATACACTAGCAAAATGATAATTGTATCTGTCTAAATTAAAACACCTTTATTTTTTTTCCCCGGGATTAATTTCAGAATGTTTTTACTGTACCTGAATAATCCATTGAATAATTTGAATTTGAAAATAGGAGAGCAACTCTGAATATCGAATGCAGTTCACAAAATAGTCTTGTGCAAAAAGGAGGAGAGGACTGGTTTGTTGACTGTGCATGTAGTCATGCTGAATGCCAAAATGGCCTCTGAGGTTGCTAGCTAAGGGCAGTAGTTGTTCAGCCTCTTGTATCTTCAATTAATTGTCCCTTTGATTGTTTTGGCACCCTTCCCCTCCCCCTGCAGGTTTTAAATGCAAATTATTCAGAAGTGCTGACTGAAGAAAGCACATCAGTAGAGAAGGAGGGCACTGAAGAACAACACCAAGAATCTGAAAAGTTGTCATCCACTGAAAATGCAGCTGCTTCAGCACCGAAGGAAGAACCCTCTGACAACGGCCTGCCCAACTCTATGGTAATTGAAGCAGCAGAAGAATCTGTTTCTGAAAACGTATTGCCCAAAACAGCTTCCTCAGTGGAAGATCAAAATGAGGAAGCAGGGCACAACTCACAGGAGGCCCCTGTTGCTTTGAGTCGGAGCTCTTTGATAGTGGTTGAACTCGAGGGTGTTTCTTTTCAGCAGCCTTCTGGACAGGAAATACAGAAGAACCAGTTGGAAGAACACTTAGAAGAGTCTGCTGAGCAGACGGATCAGTACACACAGACAGTGGCAGAGCGGGCTGCTGACAGCAGCTCTGAAGAAGCAGAAATTGAGGTACCCATTGTAGATCGGAGAAACTTGCGAAGAAAGGCCAAAGGTTACAAAGGTCCACCCAAGAAAAAAGGAAAGCCAGCTTAAAAATGAAATATTGATTGTTAATTCATCTATTTGTAAGGAAGTTATTATTTTGTATAAAACACTAGGGTATAACTAAACCATATGGGACATGGAACACATGTTTAAAATACTGTGTTGGACTTCCTTTTGGGATTCATTACCTTTCTTCAAGTTTTCTTGAATTTTTAACCACTAGACATTGAGCTTCATCAGAGTATGAAAGTAAACAGCCAGTCTCCTCCTTTTATAAAGGATACATGCTGAATAAATACAGTTGTGCTAGCAAAGGGAACAGTTTGTATATTTGAGGTGGCAGTCTTGGAAGAAAAATGAAGTGTGAAATCCTGGCACTACTAAGATCCCTTAAATTGCCATAGACTTCCACAAGGCCAGACATCACTCTAGCATTTGTTTAATAACCTTGTGTTCTCTACTGTGGGGAAAAGCAGAACAAGAAAAATCCTTCCTTGCTTCTTGTTCCCTCCCCATAGACTTTCTCAGATGAGATTAAAAGAATGTAAGATTCTGTAGTTCTAGGTCTCAAAATATATAAGAAGGTATAACTCAGTAGATCAAAACATAAGCAGCATCTGTCTTTCATGAGAATCAGACTGGAGAGAATTGACGACTTCTGATTCCCAACTACTATTTGCTAATCACTTGTAACAGCTAAGTCAGCAGAAACACCATCAATGCAGTATCTACCATAGCACACTCTGATAATTAAGTTCTTTATGTGAAGATTAAGAGATGTCTACACAGTATTGTAGCTTCCAAAGCGAGCGTCTCGCTAAGCATAAGTTTTCCCAGAATGTATGGAGTGTAGACTCCAGTACATGTATGGAATTGTTTGAACTGCCTTCCTAACTACTTGCATGTGTTGAGTGGATACTTGATTGCTTGTTACATTACAGGAAAAGGATATGACAACTTTTGATCTAGTTTTGGTCTGAATGGAAGTGGTGCTTTGTGTTTTCCAAATACTCAGCTGGTGCTGTGGGGTAACTATTAAAATGTTGTATCTGCCAGGTGTATGACTCCTGTGAGCTCTGGCCTTTCAGGGGGTTGAGACATTCATCAGTGTGAATATTAGTAGGTGTTTCAGCAAATACTTGTTTGCCAAACTTCTATGCCTTTAGGAGTTAGCAGGTGATTGCTGCAAATACTTGTGATTCCCACTTTCTTTTTCTAACTTGGGTGTAATTCCTGGGATAGTAGCTTCCCAGTTCATAGCTTTTCTTAAAAGCAGCAACCAAACTTTGCTGTATGCAAACAGAAATAAACAGGCTCTTCATGCATGTTTCCCTTCAGAGGTTCTCCTGGTAAACCATATATTGTATGTATGACAAATTAAGTTTAATAAGTTACTCCTTAGTTTGCTATGTGTTTCTTTCAATAAATGAAGCTCCTGTCATAATGGGTTAAAAACTCAGGAATAAGAAAGAACAATGGTTCTAAGAACAGGAAATCACACAACTATTTGTCCTGCTATATACCTTTTCTAAGTTGAATGAACTAGTCTCCTACAGTATCTCAAAAATAAGAGTTATCTAGAAATTGCTGTTCAGGACTTCTGAGTACAAGGTTCACTTGAATAGTTGCAATGCTGTCTTAATTTTTATCCCTCTATGAAGCTAATGTAAGAATCTGGGTTTGGATTTTATGCTTATACAGTTTAACTGTATTTATAAGATATTTTAACTGTATAAGATATATTCTTACTATTTATTTCAGCTGATGAAGTACCATGTGCCTTTTTAATCTGTTAAGAGAAGCTTATGGAAAAAAGGCAGTTTTTAAGAAATATGTATTACCTAAACTTTAGATTTAGGGTGCATGGGATTAACTAGTTAAATCTGGGGTTTTTGCACCGTTGCACGTAGCTGTAACTTCCTATCAATGTACATACAGGTACTCCTTATGAACCCTGTGACTGATAAATGTTCACTATCTTTCATGATTGTAAACATATTCAAGTGAACCGTAAGCATTTCTAAAACTAATCAAACATTTTCTATGAAGCACATGAGACAAAACTTCTGTTGTCTTCTGTATGGCTTCTCTTTTAGTGCTAAGATTTATTGTGTTAAAAAAAAAAAGTGGCTAGAAAATACATCTATTGTGTTGCTAAGAATTTGGGATTTGTGAGGGCTGATGGTTTAAAAAAGGGTGGTTGTCTGCAGTATATTGTGACTCATCTTCTATTTGTTAGAGCAAGCTTTGCTAAACATTAATCTGCTGAATACTTCAATTGAAACAATTGAATCCACTTTCAGTAAGTTAAGGATTCTTTTGTTTATGAAAAGTGAGTCCCAGTTATTTCAATTACTTCTAGGTGGATTTTTGATACATATGTTTATTGCTTGTATTCCCTGTGAGGTTGGAAAACAGTGTTTGTGAGAAGGTAATTTCACTCATCTGGCTTTTACTTTTCATGGCTAAGTTGGAACTGATTTCAATTAGTATCATACTTTTAAGACATTTGTATGTTGAATGCATATATATTACAACAGGATTATTAGATTAGGTCAATCTTGGTTTCTGCTGAGAACAATCAGATTTCTGATCTAATTTCAGTGAGTCAGTTTTAAATACTGAACTTAAGAGTACACTTAAAAATATGAATTTGAGTAGATACCTCTGTAAATCTGGGGTACCTGAGATAGTACCTGATGGCCAGACTGTTACATACAGAATGTGGGCAGTCGGGATGCAATTAGCAATTCCGATAACCAGTACGGTCTTGAAAACTGGACATAGTTCTAATTGTGATCGCAGCAGTACTTTGAACTAAAGGGCACAGTTTATTTCTGTAACAATTTCTTTGGCACCAATCATCTTGCAGTAAATATGGAGTAGCAAAATCAAAATACTGACTTTAAATAATAGTTTTTATTGCTGTACTGATTGTCCCATTGGAACAGTAGTTTAATAGTCTATACCTTCTGTTACATTAATGCAAGGGAACATATCTGACAGCTATATTGACTGAAGTGTTTTACCTTGGGAAAACCAGCGTTTTTTAGGCTTGGATGATTTTTTTTGTGTGTGTCTGTTAACTGTCTGTCTTATTACCATCGAACACTTAAAGAATTTTTAAGATCTTGTCTCACCAGCAACCAATGATTAAAACATTGACTTTATACAAGTTTGTACCAAATGCTATTACAACATGCTGTGGAACTACATGTGTACAGTGAAAGCAAGCAGTATTATTTTTGAGCTTTATTTAGTCTAGGAATAGAGTTTAAAGGACATTAATTTGTGACTTCAGCTTTGGACTTAAATGGTAAATAGTTTTGTATTTGAATCCAACATTTGTTCAAACGTCTCTCTTGTACTGCTTGTTAACTTTTAACAGGATTTGCTTTGCTTCTCTCACATTCTCTTTTGGTCTCTTTTCATTTCATGCAGAATTCCTGTTTGCTGTTCTCATGTTTCATAGCCCTTTACATGAAAATGTATACATGTCTTATTTCAAAAGTGCTTTTAACTTATTTTAAATGTTGTCTGACCTTGGTTTGTTGCTTTTTTTTTATACCATTTCATTTGTAGATGTCAGTAATCAAATTGATCATTTACAATGTCATCAACACTACTAAGTTAAACATAGCAATAAATAAGCCTAAGTTTCAGCTTCTCTGCCCTGTGACCATTCTAAAATTTTATTTCCAAGAGGATACGCTTCTACATTTATTTTCATAAATGTGGTGTTAGATGTTTTCTAAACTAGTGATACCCTGTTTATAAATCTTATGAAAGGTATTGCTATTCTAGAGTACTGTACTTAAATCTTGTTACAGTGTGTTTTTAGTTTTTTCCTTTTTTTAGTATTGTCTTGACTGCTTTTGAAATGTTTTGAAGTAGTAATTAAACTTATATTTTGTGATTATTTTTTTTCTTGGTTTTTAGTATTTGAGTCCTTTCTGCTATCCAGGAGGCATGTTTTAAAGTGGTTCAGTTCACTAGAACTAGCATCATTTCACAATCTGTCTGCTGCCAAGGAGCTTTGAAAGCTCAAAGATTATTAATTGAAAAATCTTTTGCCTATTAAAACAATTTCCTGTACTTAATTAGCTTATGCATCAGACTTTTTTTAAAAAGCTGTAGAATAGGCTGTTCTGAATGTTACAATATGTGTTCTGCTGTTTACATTGTCTTGCATAGTTGCTATAAACTTAGCAGTTATTAATGTAGTTTGTTATAGACAAACCGACTAGAAATGCTGTAACGTACTCCCTATAGTGTGGTACATTAAAATGTCTTAAGTACAACAATTGTTATTCAGCCAACAAGTCATGTATTTTATAACACAAAATGTAGTAATGTTCTTAAGACAGCTGTACTTTGGGGGGGGGGGCACTGTGTAATAGAAAATTAAAGTATTCTGTTCATGTTATTTGTTAACATGCAGTAAAGGGTAAAGCAACAAGGACTTAAACGGAGGCTTATCTGTTTTGACAAAATGCCCTCTCTCTAAGCAAATGACTTACTGGCTTGGCTACTGACCCTCTCTTAGTTTCAAATCACTTATCACTGCACAAATAAGTAAAAATCATAGTAAGTTACTAAGTCTAGACTAGGGCAATGTGTTGAACTAACAAAATAGCCTGTAAGAGGAGAAACCTTTGGTATCATTAAAGTACTGCCTCTATCAGATAGTGTAAGAGAAGTTACAAAGCTGGTACAAAAGCAGCTAGCTTGACTTCCTGGCCAAAGTTCCAGATCTAGAAATACTGTTACAGTCATGAAGATGATTAAGGGATTGGAGCATCTGTCATGCAAGAGGCTGAGAGAGTTGCAGTTGTTCAACCTGGAGAAGAGAAGGCTCAGGGGGGATCTTACCCTTGTGAACAATTACCTAGTGGGAGGGTATAAAGAAGATGGAGCAAGCCTCTTCTCAGTGGTGCCTAGTGACAGGACACAAACTGGAATATAGGAAATTCTATTTAAACATAAAACATTTTAAACTGTAAGAGTGGTCAAACACTGGATCAGGTTGCCTAGAGAGGTGATGGAGTCTCCATTCAGGTTGCCTAGAGAGGTGATGGAGTCTCCATTCTTGGAGATATTCAAAACCTGACTGGACATGGCCCTCAGACACCTACTGTAGTTGACTCTGCTTTAAGTAGGGAGCTTGGATTAGACAATCTCAAGAGGTCCCTTCCAACCTTAACTACTCTGTGATTCTATAATCACCTGCCTATATAACCTGCCTGTCCCTGTAGCTTACTGCATGTGTGACCACCTCTAGCCTTAAACTTTCACCTATGTTAATGCAAAAAAACCCCAAAACCTATTCACGTTCTGGCTTCTGAAATATCTTAAAGTTTTGTTTGAAAGTTTCCCTTTTACAATGTTGAGGGGTAAGAGTGCCTTCATAAACTGGATTTGACTTGGAATTTGTGTTAAAAGTTCCTTGGCTTGAAGTGAAGTACTGTTTAAGAGTAGGAATATAAAATGGTGAGTGTGTGTATTTGTAGTGGTAGATTGTGCTAAGTTTGTTTACCACCAAATTCTCAACTGGAAGATTACTGATGCAGTTATACAGCATTGCTGAGAGCTTCCAGTTTAGAAGCAGCTTTTGTTTCTTGCATTTTGAGGATGTAAGCTAAATATACATTGATCAGTTGATGCTTGTGACTTTAGTTTTTCTTGAATGTTTCTTAAAGCAACCAAGATAGCTACAAGTAGTTGTAGCTATCATCAGCGTTGTCATGCCATTCTCAAATTTCACATTGTAAAACCCCTACAACTTCATAAACTTAAACTTCTGAAACTTCTTCTCTTGCCTGGAACCTCAATGCTACGGCCCCCAGCCCTTATTCTTTCCATTAATGCAGTCATGGAGGCAAAGGGGAGAAAGAAAGGAGGTAATAGGAAAAAAGAAATAGCTGCCCTTCTAGTTACCTTCCCCACTGCACCCCCATGCTGCTGATATGATCTCAAGCCTGTGCTTCTGTAGGGGCAAGTACATCAGAAATTAAACACTCAGTTTGGTAAGTCTGCAGTAAGATTATAGCTGCATTCTTCCACCTCTACTGCTTTCGCAGAAGCAGAATGCAAGTTAATATGTTCCTCTGTACCTTTCGCTATTACAGTAGGCCATCATGGGAGATAGTGGCTGTATTTCCCATCACTAGGAATGTGAGCTGAATAAGTATTTATACAATATATCTACTGAAAAAACACCAAGAAAGTTTAGATCAAATCCATACCACATTAGCAAAACATGAAAATTGAATCACTTTATTTGGACAGTGTTCAGCTAAGCAAACATAATAAATATAAAAATCTGAGCAGTCGTTTCTGGCACGTTTAAGTTCCTCACCAGCTTGTGGGGCCAATGTTCTTGAATGGTTGAAGGTTCCAGAGATCTTCAAACTTGTTGAAACTGCATTGATTTTGCAGGAGCCCATGTCCAGTGCTTAGTATCAAACACAACTTAGACAAGTAGAACTGCATTAATACAGCCATCATTTTCTGGACTGTTTGTTACTTGTGCATATTTCCCTAAAGAGAAAAGGTAATTAAATGTCTACAGAAGCTTGAAGTAGTTTATATAATAAATTAGAATTTTCTATGTTTGCAAGTTCAATCCACAAGTTGCTTTAGAAGTGTAGGAAATTCCTGTTCCAAAACCAAAATGTATTTTGAAATCTAGATGTACTTGCTGCTGAGCTGCAAACTTAGGTTCTCAAAATATTTTATTCAGGCTGGTTTTATAAATGTATCATTTAGTTATGGGTACATTAAAAAAATAATCATAGAATCATTGAATCATAGAATAGTTTGGGTTGGAAGGGACCTTTAAAGGTCATCTAGTCCAACCCCCCTGCAATGAGCAGGAACATCTTCAACTAGGGCTTAGCAACCATGAAATGGTAGAATTCTTGATTCTCGGTGAAGTAAGGAGGGGGACCAGCAAAACTGCAACCATGGACTTCCGGAGGGCGGACTTTGGCCTGTTCAGGATGCTGGTTGAGAGAGTCCCTTGGGAGACGGTCCTGAAGGGCAAAGGGGTCCAGGAAGGCTGGACGTTCTTCAAGAAGGAAGTCTTAAAGGCGCAGGAGCAGGTTGTCCCCATATGCCGTAAAAAGAACGGGTGGGGAAGGCGACCGGCCTGGCTGAACGGGGAGCTCTTGCTGGGACTCAGGAAAAAAAGGAGAGTTTACCCCTTGTGGAAGAAGGGGCAGGCGACTCAAGAAGAGTACAGGGATCTCGTTAGGTCATGCAGAGAGGAAATGAGAAAGGCAAAAGCCCAGCTAGAACGCAATCTGGCCGCTGTCGTTAGAGACAACAAAAAAAGTTTTTACAAATATATTAATGACAAGAAGAGAGCCAAGGAGACTCTCCATCCTTTATTGGATGCAGGGGGGAACGTTGTCACCGAGGATAAGGAAAAGGCTGAGGTACTTAATGCCGCCTTTGCCTCAGTCTTTAACAGGCAGACCAATTATCCTCAGGGTACTCGGCCTCCCGAGCTGGAAGACAGGGACAGTGAGCAGGATGAACCCCCCCATAATCCAAGAGGAAGCAGTCAACGACCTGCTACGCCACCTGGATGCTCACAAGTCTATGGGGCCGGATGGGATCCACCCAAGAGTGCTGAGGGAGCTGGCGGAGGAGCTCGCCAAGCCACTCTCCATCATCTATCAGCAGTCCTGGTTAACGGGGGAGGCCCCGGACGACTGGAGGCTTGCCAATGTGACGCCCATCTACAAGAAGGGCCGGAAGGAGGATCCGGGGAACTACAGGCCTGTCAGCCTGACCTCGGTGCCGGGGAAGATTATGGAGCGGTTCATCTTGAGGGCGCTCACAAGGCATGAGCGGGACAACCAGGGCATCAGGCCCAGCCAGCACGGGTTCACGAGAGGCAGGTCCTGCTTGACCAACCTGATCTCCTTCTATGACCAGGTGACCCGCCTAGTGGATGAGGGAAAGGCTGTGGATGTGGTCTACCTGGACTTCAGTAAGGCCTTTGACACCGTCTCCCACAGCATTCTCCTCGAGAAGCTGGCGGCTCACGGCTTAGACAGGTGTACTCTGCGCTGGGTCAAAAACTGGCTGGACGGCCGGGCCCAGAGAGTTGTGGTGAAGGGAGTTAAATCCAGTTGGCGGCCGGTCACGAGCGGTGTTCCCCAGGGCTCAGTTTTGGGGCCGGTCTTGTTCAATATCTTTATCAATGGTCTGGATGAGGGGATCGAGTGCACCCTCAGGAAGTTTGCAGGCGACACCAAGTTGGGTGGGAGTGTTGATCTGCTCGAGGGTAGGAAGGCTCTGCAGAGGGACCTGGACAGGCTGGATCGATGGGCCGAGGCCAACTGTATGAGGTTCAACAAGGCCAAGTGCCGGGTCCTGCACTTCGGCCACAACAACCCCATGCAGCGCTACAGGCTTGGGGAAGAGTGGCTGGAAAGCTGCCTGTCGGAAAAGGACCTGGGGGTGTTGGTTGACAGCTGGCTGAATATGAGCCAGCAGTGTGCCCAGGCGGCCAAGAAGGCCAATGGTATCCTGGCCTGTATCAGAAACAGTGTGGCCAGCAGGAGTAGGGAAGTGATCATGCCCCTGTACTCGGCACTGGGGAGGCCGCACCTCGACTACTGTGTTCAGTTTTGGGCCCCTCACTACAAGAAGGACATTGAGGTGCTGGAGCGTGTCCAGAGAAGGGCAACGAGGCTGGTGAAGGGTCTAGAGAACAAGTCTTATGAGGAGCGGCTGAGGGAACTGGGGTTGTTTAGCCTGGAGAAAAGGAGGCTGAGGGGAGACCTCATCGCGCTTTACAACTACCTGAAAGGAGGTTGTAGCGAGGTGGGTGTCGGTCTCTTCTCCCAAGTAACAAGCGATAGGATGAGAGGAAATGGCCTCAAGTTGCGCCAGGGGAGGTTTAGATTGGATGTGAGGAAAAATTTCTTTACAGAGAGAGTTGTTAAGCATTAGAACAGGCTGCCCAGGGAAGTGGTTGAGTCCCCATCCCTGGAGGTATTTAAAAGACGTGTAGATGAGGTGCTTAGGGGCATGGTTTAGTGGGCATGGGGGTGTTGGGTTGATGGTTGGACTCGATGATCTTAGAGGTCTTTTCCAACCTTAATGATTCTATGATTCTATGATTCTTGATCAGGTCGCTCAGAGCCCCGTCCAACCTGACATTGAATGTTTCCAGGGATGGGGCATCTACAACCTCTCTGGGCAACCTGTTCCAGTGCTTCACCACCCCCAGCATAGAAAATTTCTTCCTTATATCTAGTCATAGGTTCTGCTATAGTTCAAGTCAACCTCACTGTTAAAAGAAGTCCATCTCATCCTATGAAGATACTTCTATACAGAACTTCCACTGAAAGCATAATACGATTGTTCATAGTTCATATAGTTAGGTCTTTATAGACTTGTAGCACTGCTTAATGTGAGACATCATAGGCAAGCAAGTTAAGTCTTTTTTTCTGAACTTCACCTAATTTGATGTTGAAAGTGTGAACCGAAAGCCTAAGATTAAAACTTAAAACTTGCATTTATAGAGCTGCTTCTGCTACAGTCCAAACCTAACATTTAACAATGGATCAATTATGACAATTTATAGGATGTGGTCTTAACAATACATCAGAAAATGAAGACTTAAAACTTTTTCAAAAGTAGTTCTGCAGTAGAGCTAATTTAACTACTTACCCCAGATAACTTTGCCCCCTTCTGTCACGAGGCCAAGCTCACTCACGTTCACCTCGATGATGGTACCTTTGGTAATTACACCCAGTGTTGTATACAAAGGAGAAGAAGGATTCTTTTTTACACCAAGGACAGGTAGGCAAAAAGTAGCTTTAATTTCAGGATGTGTCACATGTGCCTTCTTGAAACGTAAGCCCTGTTGCATAAGGAGTGTTAGAACGAGTTAATATTTGCTTTAAGCCCTCGCAACTAATCTAGCTTAACACTTTTAGTTTCGTGTCCTCAGCTTTATATGTTTTAAGAGACTGGGAAGAATGAAACAACCTAAATACAGAATGCTGTCTGCCTACTACAGAATGCCAGATTTGTTTAAAAACCTGATTAATGACAAGATAAAGCTTTCTATGTATATTTTCAGGATGCCAATTTTTAATAGTAGTACAAGAAGAATACTTGCTACCTCAGATGGCTTCTGTTCCATGAATAAATTAGGAGTTTATGGTAAAGCATTTAACAGTGCTATTGGTTTTTAAGACTAGAAATTTTTCCTTTATTCTTGTAAAACTGAAAAACCTCTCACATACTGTAAAATATTAAATACCCATCTCTTATAACACTTTCTATCCAGTGACCTGTACTTTGTAAAGGGGACTTTACCGCTAAGTACCATAACCTTTTCTGTGTCAATAAAAATCTATCCAAGGCTTCTGTGTAAGAAAGATGACTGTCAAAATAATAATGAGGTATGATCCAACAGGCAGCCTGTATAGTGATTCTGTTGATTCCTGTAAGGAAACAGGAACAGGTATTTATAGAAAAACTACACTATCTTAGTGAATCTAATTTTTCCTCCTGTGCACTGCCAGGCAGTTAGAGCCCACAAGCTGTTCCTGCAGCCGTGTAAGAAAGAGCCAGGCTGGAGGCATAGCATTTCCCTTGCATATGGTCACCTCTGTCCTTCAAGCTTACTTAACAAGCCACAAGGAGGGAGTTCTGGAGTTCTAGAACAGAATTGGCTTCTGCAGCTGACAGAATCACAGCAGTCTGAAAAAGACAGAAGCCTCCAATTTTAAAAGTTATTCAAAGTGCCTCTGCTAAAGACCTTCCCATGCTAATTTGACAGCTCGTAGCTTTAACTTACTGGCATCATCTGAGTTATGGGAGTAAGAGTTGAGATATTTCAATGCAGATTGTGACTGCAGGGGCATCTCCCCACCCTCAGGCTATTCTAAGTTTAGATTTCTGCAAGGGAACTAAGAATGTTCTATATCAGTAGTAATCAAGTGCATTATCATAGAAGAAAGTTTCCTTACCACAGGAACTCAAAGCAGTAAGTCAAAAGAATTATTACTTAAACATTCTTTAAGTCTCAAGAACATTACCATTGGTCGAATGAATCATTCGTATTTAGGAGGTTTCCTAGTAAAGCCATCTCCAATAAAACAAACTTTTGTAACCGTTTTCTTCCAGGCCTTCTTTTTCCTGTACGAATCACTTTTAAAACTTATGTTTCTCCTTGTGCATGGGCCTTTGGTACAGGAACCTCCCATTTCCCCTGGGGGGGGATAAGAAAAAGTCAATAGTCTTACATGCAGCACTGCTACATGAAAGGGGACAACCAAAGCATGAAATAAAATTTCCCTAAAGAGTAGTGGTAGACCACACTTTTTATACAACTCATAGGTACTTATTTTAACTAGCATTTACAGTTATGAAAGATCAAGATATTGCATATGCTTACTTTGTCCTAGATTGTTCAGTTATTCAAGGTTTCAGGTTTTGTACAATATCAATATTTAGACTTTGCTTGTCAGCTGTAAGTCACCTGAGCATCAGCAACACAAAGTGGTCATTGTCACAAGTAATAGTAAGTATCTGAATTTTATTACAGTTACTTACAGCTTTTTCTTTTCCTTTCTGTTTGATCATGTTAGAGAGAACCTTAGCCTGGGACTGGCCCTCGCTGTCCAGCAGGTATGCTGGTACAGCTCCTTTAGGTGTTTTATCATCATTCTTTTCCTTTGTATTTCTCTTTCATGCATTTTAATGCTGCAAAGAAAGAAAAACAGTATTTTTTTTTTAAACCCACTCAGTATTAAGAATAGAAAAAAAAGCACATTTTTAGATATGATATCCTTTTAACTCATAGCTTGTGCTTGCTCAAAATTTTCTTTTAAAAGAGATATTTCTAAACAAGTATAACAATAATCCTAAATACTTTTCAAGGTAAACAAGTAATTTCACTTAATATAACAATTGACAGACTACACAGTGCATAAAAGCTTGACAATTCCTGTCAAGATAGGGACACAAGACATTCATCTTACTGAGGAATTTCTGAATGGCTTAAAACAAGCAGCCTAACTCTCAAAGCCAAGCACTTTGAGAGATAGTAGCCTTCCTCTCTGAAAAAAAAAAAGCATACTACTGTAGCCATACGTTTGGGTTAATACCTAGACTGTAATCTTCATTGTACTAGCCTGATTACCTTGTATAAACAATGCATGCCTTACAATGACTATGCCCTTGAAGAATCATAGAATCATAGAATCATTAAGGTTGGAAAAGACCTCTAAGATCATCGAGTCCAACCGTCAACCCAACACCACCATGCCCACTAAACCATGTCCCTAAGCGCCTCATCTACACGTCTTTTAAATACCTCCAGGGATGGGGACTCAACCACTTCCCTGGGCAGCCTGTTCCAATGTTTAACCACTCTTTCAGTAAAGAAATTTTTCCTCACATCCAATCTAAACCTCCCCTGGCGCAACTTGAGGCCATTAGAAGAAGGCAACTTGAGGCCACAAGAAGAACTAGAAGACTGATAAAAGGGGAACATCCTGCCCTAGAAGGCATCGGAGGCTAGATGATTGCCAAAGAAACAAGAAGTCAGCAAAAAACTGTGGTAACTAGGGGAAAGGTAAAGGCGGCAGGGGGAGATCGCGACCACCGACTCAATTTAAGACTGGAAAGACTTGCCCCCCCACACCTGCAAGGAGCATGCATGCTAATTTACATGGCAAGCGAGGGTAATTTGAACATAACTAACCAATGAGCATGATTTTAGGCTGGTTTTTGCTAATCATGTAACAATATAAATATGCTGTAGTTCTTTTGTGTGGTGTGCTAGCTTTGTGGAATTACCACCTAGCACCCATCTTTGCGCAAATATGAGCTAAATAAATATCTCAGCTCTGTGTGTAAGATCGGCTTATTGCACACCGGGTACCGGACCCCACTTGTGGGACAACAGTTTCTGGCAACCCAGATGGGACTGCTATTTTTAGCCTTGCCCGGATTGTCCTGCTGCTCCGGATGAGAGACGGGACTGGGAAGGACTCCAGCATGCACCGACCTTTTGATTGGGGAATCCACCGATTCCTCTCTGTGGACGGACGACAGGCAATTCAACGGTGCAACGCCAATACAAGATATTTAAAAGGAGGCAAGGGACTACAGAGGTAAGTAGCCGCTTTTGAAATGGCTTGGAATTGCTCTGCATAAGATGCACCAAGAAAGGCCCACAGCAGGAGCTTAAAAAGGGTTCCTATTCCGAGAGGGGGTCGGAATCTGGTAAGCTGAGTGGCTTAAATTTGCTCTACATAAGACACGTCAAGAGAGGCCTGCGGTAAGAGCTCAGAGGAATCCTATTCCAACAGGGGGTTGGAAACTGATAATATGGGTGCAGCTGCCTGTACCGAAGTACCCCTGTGTACTCCCTTAGGATGCATCCTGAAAAATTGGAGGTTTGGAGGGGATCCCCTAAAGAAAGATAAATTAAAAGCTTATTGTGCCCAATGGTGGCTGATGTATGAACTGGATGATGGAGAAAAATGGCCAGGGAATGGATCATTGAATTATAACACTATTTTGCAGTTAATGCTGTTTTGTAGAAGGATGGATAAATGGGATGAGGTTGCGTACATCGATTTGTTTTTCGATTTGAGGCCTGATCATGGGGGGGGGGAAGAAAAAAAAAAAAAAATGTAGATTGTTGATGGACGATGCTGATGGGATGTATGTATTAGCAGAAAGTGTTAATGGGAAAGGAAAGAAAAAGGGTTGTTGTAAAGAATGTGAAAAGAAATGCATTGAGGACAGTGGGGAGGCTGAGGATGTGCAGACAATCAGCCCTGACATTAGAAAGAAACTGCAATGGGTAGATGGAGCTGGAGGAATGTCTGTATGACAGTTGATAGAAATAGCATACAAGGTTTATAATAATAGAGATAGGGGAAAATGTGGAGCGGAGTGGGGCGGGGAGTTAATTCCTCGAACCGTACTCCTTTGGGTCCTAATCAGTGTGCTTATTGTAGAAAGGAAGGACACTGGAAATCTGAATGCCCACAGAGAAGAAAATCATTTGCTGAATCCTCAGGAGAAGGGGGCAAGAATCAGATGCTAATCAGATCATGTTAGGGACATCTGATACTGAATGAAGGGGACTGGGGGAGAATATCAAGATTTCCCCAGCCAACCCCCTGGTTCCCGTAAAGCTGGGGAACGAGGTTATAGATTTCTTAGTAGATAGCGGGGCAACCCATTCGGTAGTAACTAGTTGTAAAGGGTCTTTAAGTAAAATGTATATGCCAATTGTTGGGGTCACGGGAAAGCGAGCTCTTAGGCCATTTTTAAAACCTATGGAATGCACAATTGGAAACACTACATTGACTCACGAATTTCTGTATATGCCAGAATGCCCCCTCCCATTGCTGGGATGTGATCTATTGTGTAAAGTGAAAGCGCAATTAACATTCTCTGATAAGTCCATTCAGTTACACGTGCCCGAGGAGACAGCGTGGAGAGCTCAACTGTGTCTATTGACTGAAAAGAAACAAGAAGGGACCAGAATTTCAGAGGAAATTTTGAATGCTATAATACCCCTGGTATGGGCTTCCAGGAAACCTGGACGAGCCAAGAACGCTGTTCCGATAAAGGTCGAATTAACACCAGGAGCTCAACTGGTAAGAAAAAGACAATACCCTATGAAATTAGAGGTTAGAGTGGGCTTAGAACCGTTGATTAATACTTTTATGCAGTATGGACTGTTGCGGGAGTGCCAATCAGAGTACAATGCTCCCATCTTACCAGTTAAGAAACCTCGAACCCAAGAGTATCGATTGGTACAAGACTTAAGAGAAATTAATAAAATCACAGTTGATGTACATCTAGTTGTACCAAATCCCTATACCTTGTTGTCTGCAATACCCGAAGACAATGTGTATTTTACAGTGTTAGATTTAAAGGATGCCTTCTTCTGCATTCCCCTGGAAGAGGAGAGCCAGAAGATTTTCACCTTTGAATGGGAGAGTCCCACCACTGGAAGGAAGACACAGCTCTGCTGGACTGTACTGCCGCAAGGATTCAAGAACAGCCCAACCTTGTTTGGTAACGTACTTGCCAAAGAATTGGAAGAATGGCAAGGTAAGAATCCTTCCACTACCCTGTTACAATATGTAGATGATATTGGGGGCAAAGACTGAGCAGGAATGCAGGAATGCAAAATTGCGACCATAGTTTTGTTGAATTTCTTAGGACTGGCTGGGTACCGAGTATTCCAGAAAAAGGCCCAAGTTGTGCAGACAACTGTAATTTACCTGGGATTTGAAATATCTCAGGGAAAAAGGGAACTGGGCGTGGAACGAAATGAAGCTATTTATCAAATAGCTCCTCCGCAGTCTAACAAAGAACTGTGAGGATTCCTGGGAATGGCAGGGTGGTGCAGACTTTGGATACCAAACTTCAGTTTAATTGCCAAACCGTTATATGCTGCTATCAAAGGACTTGGGGAAACTTTGGAACGGACTCCAGAATGCCGGAAAGGATTTGATACCATCAAAACTGAATTAATGAGGGCCCCTGCTTTGGGGTTGCCAGACCTGACAAAACCATTTACGTTATATGTGCATGAAAGGCAACATGTGGCATTAGGAGTTCTGACCCAGACTCTGGGAGACTGGAGAAGACCAGTAGCTTGCTTCTCCAAACAGTTAGATGAAGTAAGCAAAGGATGGCCTGCATGTTTGAGAGCTGTAGCTGCAGTGGTGCTGCTAGTCAAAGAAGCCCGGAAATTAACCTTGGGGCAGCCTATCATAGTTTTTGTACCGCATGCAGTGATGGCTGTACTTGAACAAAAGGGGCACCACTGGATCTCTCCTAGCAGGCTAGCCCAATATCAGGTGGTCTTGATCAAACAGGATGATGCCACTTTAAAAATGTCTTCAACCTTAAATCCTGCCACTTTAATGCCAATAGACGAGAAAGGAGAGCTAGAACACAATTGCCTACATGTTATTGAAAAGGTATATTCCAGCAGACCCGATTTGAAAGATGTACCATTAAGCGATCCAGAAGTTGAACTTTTCACAGATGGAAGTAGCTTCATGGTGAATGGAGAACGAAAAGCTGGATATGCCATGGTAACTCTACAAGAGGAAGTCGAAGCACGAGCATTGCCACCCAATACCTCCGCTCAGAAAGCAGAAATCATAGCTATTACTCGAGCTTTAGAGCTATCCAAAGATAAAAGGGTAAACATACACACAGATTCCAAATATGCGTTTGGTGTGGTCCATGCACATGGAGCCATTTGGAAAGAGTGTGGACTGTTACCCTCTCAGGGAACCCCTATCAAGTATGGACCAGAGATTTTAAAACTGCTGCAAGCTGTTTTAGGACCAAAAGAAGTTGCAATTGTACATTGCAAAGCTCACCAGAAAGGACAAACTGAGGTTATCAAAGGAAATCAAAAGGCAGACAAAATGGCTAAAAGGGTTGCTGAAAAGGAATCATTGATTGGAGCATTGATTCCACTGAGAAAAGTTCAATGGGAACCTCCTCTCGGGGAAGTGAGATGGGGTCAAACCCCGGGGGAATACTGGCAAATAGATTTCTCCGAGTTACCAAAATGTAACCAGTTTAAGTATCTCTTAGTGTTAGTTGATACTTTTTCTGGGTGGCCTGAAGCCTTCCCGTGCCATACCAACAAATCCAGGGAAGTGGTTAGAATTCTGCTCAAAGAGGTGATTCCGAGATTCGGCATCCCTGAAGGGATGTCATCAGACAATGGACCTCACTTTGTAGCAGAAATAGTTCAAGGGGTCTCTAAGTTTTTACAAATACAATGGGATTTACATACCCCTTGGAGGCCACAGTCAAGCAGGAAGGTAGAAAGGATGAATCAGACCCTGAAGAGACAGATCTCGAAGCTATGTCAGGAAATGCAAATGAAGTGGGTAGATGTCCTACCTATAGCATTAATGAGAATTCGAGTTACTCCTAGAGTAAGAGAAAAAGTGAGTCCTTTTGAAATACTGTATGGAAAACCATATCCTGTACATTCGATGACAGGAAAAGAGGACCAAACGCACATGAAAGGAGAGGGAATGCTGGTCAATTATTTATTATCCTTGTCACAGACTTTGTCTTCCTTGCACAGGTACCTTAACCAGCGAGCTCCTTTGCCTTTAGATTCACCGATGCATGAATTTCAACCTGGAGATGAAGTTTACATCCGCACCTGGAAGGATGAGCCTTTGAAAGAAAGGTGGAAAGGACCTTACCTGGTGCTACTTATCACTTATACCACTGTGAAAGTGAAGGGTATAGATCCATGGATACACTATACCCGCATGAAGAAAGCTCCGCAGAAGGAGTGGATCCCTGAAGAAACGGGACCACTGAAGCTCTCTCAATCCCAATGAACTGTAGTTGGGACTCTGGAAAGTCATACATTGAGCTAGACTGTATACAAAGCTTAATATCTTTGCATTGCGTTTTGGTAATTGTTTTCATATCTTTGCTAGTGTATTTGTGTAGGTATACAGATTTCTTTAGGAAAAGAAATGAAGGAGCTGAGGGGGGTGATACTCCTCTGTTGCCTATGGATGAAATTAAGAAATGCTAAAGTGTCTTATGGGGAACCAGGAAATCTGTGGGAACAGAATTGGCATTTTACTTTGATGCAAAAACCAGCACAAATGGTGAACAAGTCTAATCGTTGGATCTGTACTCATTTCCCCGCGCATTCTAAGAATGGTGTTCCTTTAATAGGAATACCCCTCAATTTCTCTTTCCTGATATTTGTAAAACATGTACAGAATAACGGTGACCAAACATCATACAACAATACAATAGAACAAGAATGGGAAGTAAAAGAAACATAAATAATCCATTGATTGACAGACCCACAGGATTTCACTCCTTCGCTAGATGGTTTCTCCCTTGGTTAGGAGTTAGTGAATTAGAAAAAGATATAGTAAATATTTCTGCCGTAATTGAGAAAACTGGGAACGAGACTTGCGATGCTATGAAAGCCCTACAAGAAGAAGTGTCTGAATTGGCTAAAAATCACTTTACAGAACAGATTGGCTCTAGATATGATGCTAACCTACCAAGGAGGAGTGTGCACAGTTTTAAATACAAGTTGTTGTGTGTATGTAGACCAGAATGGTAGGATTTCTACAGATTTAGAAGAGATCTGGAAACAGACTAAAATACTCCATGAGATACAAAGGGATGACACATCTTATGGATTTGAAGAAACATTTAAATGGTTGACTTCCTGGTTCCCTGATCTGGTCACATCCAGAGGGTAGTGGTCAACTGCTCAATGTCCAGATGGAGATTGGTGACGAGTGGCGTCCCGCAGGGGTCCGTATTGGGACCGGTACTGTTTAATATCCTCATCAATGACACAGACAGTGGGATCGAGTGCACCCTCAGCAAGTTTGCAGATGACACCAAGCTGAGTGGTGCGGTCGACATGCCAGAGGGACAGGATGCCATCCAGAGGGACCTGGACAAGCTCGAGAAGTGGGCCTGTGTGAACCTCATGAGGTTCAACAAGGCCAAGTGCAAGGTCCTGCACCTGGGTCGGGGCAATCCCCAGTATCAATACAGGCTGGGGGATGAAGGGATTGAGAGCAGCCCTATCGAGAAGGACTTGGGGGTACTGGTGGATGAAAAGCTGGACATGAGCCAGCAATGTGCGCTCGCAGACCAGAAGGCCAATCGTATCCTGGGCTGCATCAAAAGAAGCGTGGCCAGCAGGTCGAGGGAGGTGATTCTGCCCCTCTACTCTGCTCTGGTGAGACCCCACCTGGAGTACTGCGTCCAGCTCTGGAGCCCTCAGCATAAGAAAGACATGGACCTGTTGGAGCGGGTCCAGAGGAGGGCCACAAAAATGATCAGGGGGATGGAACACCTCTCCTATGAAGAAAGGCTGAGAGAGTTGGGGTTGTTCAGCCTAGAGAAGAGAAGGCTTTGGGGAGACCTTATTGCAGCCTATCAGTACTTAAAGGGGGTTTATAAAAAAGATGGCGGCAAACTTTTTAGCAGGGCCTGTTGAGACAGGAAAAAGGGGAATGGCTTTAAACTAAAGGGGGGTAGATTTAGACTAGATATAAGGAAGAAATTTTTTACGCTGAGGGTGGTGAAGCACTGGAACAGGTTGCCCAGAGAGGTGGTGGATGCCCCATCCCTGGAAACATTCAAGGTCGGGTTGGACGGGGCTCTGAGCAACCTGATCTAGTTGAAGATGTCCCTGCCCACGGCAGGGGGGTTGGACTAGATGACCTTTAGAGGTCCCTTCCAACCCAAACTGTTCTATGATTCTATGAAAGTATACCTAAACATTTTTGTTATCTGAGAAATCACAAATGAAGATATTTAAGTGATGGATCTTTTATAATCAACCATGTAATGCACAGTACTGATCTCTTTTTCTAGTGCCTACAGATTAACTCTACTTTAGTGGAGGCCTTAATGAGGCATGCATTCAAAACCTACTCTATTTCTGACATACTATTTAGACCTAGAAGTAGTATGAATATATATGCAAGACACACAAAAAAGACTATATATGTGTGTGTCTATTGTGTATATATATAGTACACCTTCTGCAATTACTAGACATGTTTTATATTGAACGTAGAGAGTTGATCTCGATTTAGAAAAGGGTTGATTTAAAGGTGAATGACCTCAAATTCGTTTCTCCCAAATTATTTCTAGTTCATCTTCATCACTGTTGGAAGAACTAAGAAGGGTCATTAATGATTTCACTTTAGCTTTCTTTTTATATAAATCATTGCTTTTGCTTGATGGTAGCAATATATTCTGCTGGTATGCCTTTCCTTGATTGGAAATTATCAAGTAGAAAGTTGCATTTAGAACATGTAGAAAGTGCCAAACTATGAAATCAGAAACTTCTCTGAACAATTCTCATTCTCAGCTCCTAGGTTAAAAATCAAGATACAGCATTCTTATTGCAGCCCTCACTGAAGCATTTTTAAAGAAGAAAAAAAGTGGTTGAAGCTGTGAGGTATATTAGTCATATCCTGGCTGTAAGAGTATTTGCTATGGGAAGATGGATTTGTGCAATTAGTAATCATCAATGGAAAATGGATCTGTTCTGCCTCTGTAGGAAAGTCTTCTGAAGGACAAGTCTGACAAAAATATATGAAAGGTCATGTTAAACCTTATCCACAAGAGAATAAAAAGTAGCAACACATACAGATATGGAGAGAAGGTATGACCCAAAATTCATAGGCTACAGAGGTCAAGCAATTATTTGACAGAAATAATGCACCAATTTTCTACACATTTATCAAAAGAAAATCAGGGTTTTCAGAATCAATGAAGCTTCTTGAACTATTAAAGACTGATAGTAAGACGACGGTTAACTCCAGTGGTTATAATGTATTATGACTCAGCTAAATGCAATAAACAATCAGATAGAAGTTATGAGTCATCACTCTGTCCACATGTCGCCAAGGTCACAATGTACTCTATTATTTTTGTTCATTGTCTTCAGATTTGTGGAAGCCAGATATAGAAGGGAAAATGTAAACATCTGCTGCCGATTCAGCAGTGAACATAAAGAAAAGCCATATTTTAACATTGTAATATGTTATGAAAAAAATATAAATTTTACATTCATTAACCCTGCAAGGTATTCTGTTAAAGTGCCCATGTATGTTACAAGAATGATTGTGAAGTAAAAACTAAGAATTTTCATCTAGTCACTTCCACAGAGACTCTCCAAATCAAACTCAGAGGAGTAACCTGATCTTTCATTTGTCATCATATCATCTCCCTGTAGTCATCTATTTCTCTACCAAGTAGTATTCCACAAATGAATACTTTCTTGGGGTCAAATTTTTTGATATCTGGAGAGTTCATCTGAATTATCATAAGATCTGTCACACTTTCAAACATTAGTTTAGAGTGCAAATGCATCATGGTGAGTTTCATTTGACTGAAGCCTTGCTCTGTTTTAGCTGAACTTGCTGGCAGAGTTAGGATCAAATCTACCAATGTCAGGATGTTGGGATACTTCTTTGAATAATCTGAGTTCACCGAATTCCATGTCAAGGCCTGGATGTTCTGAAATCTAAAAAGCATGGTAAAAAGTATAATTATAACTATCACTAAATGTATTTCCATAATTATTTTCAGTAAATCAATAAACAGACACAAATGCAGTTTTCTTATTACCTGTTATATAGCTCTAATTTCAACGTGCTCCATTCAGTTTCTACTTCACCTATTTTCACACTAACAGCTTCTAGTATGACTTCATAATGTTTAGTCAAGACAGACACTTCCTTTTCACCAAATTCTATAACAGAGGCAAAACAAAAATATTTTTAAGCTTTTAAAAAAATTAGAATGTGCACTTCAAATAGCCACTAACACAGTTCTATATCTTGCTTCATTTTGTCAGGCCATAGTTAAAACTTCCAATAGTAGTTGCTCTCAAAACATCTTGACTTGCATCACAAAAACAATCACATAGCCTCTTCACCAAATTACTTAGTACTTTGGTTTGTACTGCTGAAATATTTCCCATTTCCAACAAGCTGGTAAACATGAAAGTGCTGAATGGTCTCCATCAGGCATTCCTTTGGACCAGCTCTGAAAGATACAGAATACAAAACAATATATAATACTCTTTTATTATATTCTAAAATATCATGGTTCAGCTGTTAGAAATGCCAGACCTTGTTTTACACATGTGGAGTGTTTCCAGCATTGACTGCACGGTTGAAAATATATCCTAGAATCCTAGAATCATAGAATATCTCAAGTTGGAAGGGACCCATAAGGATCATCGAGTCCAACTCCCTGCTCCTTGCAGGACCACCTAACACTAAACCATATGACTAAGACCATCGTCCACACGCTCCTTGAACTCTGACAGGCTTGGGGCCGTGACCACTTCCCTGGGGAGCCTGTCCCAGTGACCGACCACCCTCTCAGTGAAGAACCTTTTCCTAATGTCCAATCTGAACTTCCCCTGATGCAGCTTCATTCCATTTCCACATGTCCTATCGCTGGTCACCAGAGAGAGGAGATCAGCACCTCCCCCTCTGCTGCCCCCCTTGAGGAAGTTGTAGACTGCGATGAGGTCACCCCTCAGCCTTCTCTTCTCCAAGCTGAACAAACCCAGTGACCTCAGCTGCTCCTCATAAGTCTTGCCCTCGAGACCTTTCACCATCTCGGTCGCCCTCCTCTGGACACACTCTAATAGCTTGATGTCCTTCTTACATTGAGGCGCCCAAAACTGCACACAGTACTCGAGGTGGGGCCGCACCAGTGCAGTGTAGAGGGGGACAATTGCCTCCCTCGACCGGCTAGCTATGCTGTGCTTGATGCACCCCGGGACCCGGTTGGCCCTTTTGGCTGCCAGGGCACACTGTTGACTCATGTTCAACTTGCCATCAACCCAAACCCCCAGATCTCTTTCTGCGGGGCTGCTCTCCAGCCTCTCATCCCCCAATTTGGACGTATAACCAGGATTACCCCATCCCAGGTGGAGAATCTGGCACTTGCTCTTGTTAAATTTCATATGGTTGGTGATTGCCCAGCTCTCTAGTCTTTCCAGATCTCTCTGTAAGGCCTCTCTACCCTCGAGGGAGTCCACAGCTCCTCCTAATTTAGTACCATCAGCAAACTTGCTTAATGTACATTCAACTCCTGCGTCCAGATCATTTATAAAAACATTAAAGAGCACTGGCCCTAAAATTGAGCCCTGGGGAACCCCACTGGTGACTGGCCGCCAGCCTGATGTAACCCCATTTCCTATAACTCTTTGAGCCCGACCCATCAGCCAATTGTTCACCCAACATATTATGGACTTGTCTAGCTGTGCGCTGGACATTTTGTCCAGAAGGATACTGTGAGAGACAGTACCAAAAGCTTTGCTAAAATCCAAAAAACCCCACACCTACTGGCTTCCCTTGGTCAACTAGATGGGTGACCTTGTCACTATGCAATGGAGGAGTTGTGATCCAGAATAACACATGACAGAATGTTGAGGACATTTATGACATCCAACAAGAAGTGAGAAAACTTGACTATCTCAGTTTTCAGAAGGAGGTGTTAAAGGGCTTCGACTTTCTGCTGGTTTGAGGCTCTTGAATCTCTTTCAGTCTCGAAATCAATGCAGAAAAAGAAAGCGTCAGGTACGTGGACCAAAATTAGCCATAGCAATTAATTTTTCCTGAAGTTACATCCAAATTTTAAATCATTTACCTTACTCAGATGTAGAACAATTGCAGGATAACCTTTAAGGAGAATTTGTAGAGCTGTTTGTTGGGAGCCTCCAATACAAGAAGGAATAGCTGGGAGTAACTTAATGACTTCATATGTGGCTTTGAGATTATTCTTATTTAGAGGTGAGTTATGATAAAAGTAATACATATTTCTCAAGACACTGCTCAAGATGTTGTATAGCTGAATATTTTTCAGTGCTCCTTTGTAAGCCAGCTTTAGGCGGTGAGCAAAGCAAAGCACAGACTGTACACAAGACTGAATTTCCCTCAGAAGTTTAGCTATCCCACTGTTTTCTCCTACCATGACATCTGTCCTGTCGCTTCCAAACCCAACTAATTTTCTTGACCAGTCTTGGCTTGCCAGACTGAGCTGAAGATTTATTTGTAATGTTTCCTCAATTGCATTTTTTATAGATGAAACGTCAGTTTTGTGAACAGGTTGAACCCCAACAATCTGGCAATGGCCTTTTCCTTCATTTGCAAAGCGTACGTAGACAACTGCAGCTGCTTTGAGTATACTGTCTGTGACTCCATCACTAATGACAGAAAAGAATTTACATTTCTCCAGTTTCTCTTTCAAAGCTCTTCTTTCTACTTTAGCAATAAAATGTATAAACATTCTTGCTGACTTGTCATTTCTACATACAGAACCAATATCCACTCCTTTCATATCATCTAGTTTGCACATCCAGTCAAGGTCTGTAAAGGGACGACCAGATTTAGCAATAGCATGGCATGTTCTAAAGATATTTTCTACTCTTCCTAATGTTATGGAGTTCATGCTCTTCAACAGCTGCTCAGTAGAAACTGTATCTGGTGAAGCAGTACTGGCAGCTTCCATGCAGGTAGCCCAGGCGTGAGCTTCACTACTCTGGTGTGTATTTATAAATTCAAGTTTGAAGTCGTCAGTGCCAGAACAAAAATTATGAATGTTTTCCCCCAAATCCACATTATGCTTATGACATGGTGCACAAAACATTATTCCCCTTTCATCATCATATTTTAAACAGGAGTATTTTGTTAGCAATATTTTTGGAAACTGGCAATTCCTCTTTGTTCTCTGATGTTCCAAATCTTTCTTCTCTTTCCCTCTGTTACCAACTTCTCTCTTGCTAGAAGAATTACTCTTGCTTTTAAATTGCCTCAGTGCTCTTATGGCTATAATTTTAAAAGAAACAACTAAATACAAAATAGTTTTTATTTCATAAATTATCAGTTGTATTTTTCCTTTTTTCTTCCACATTTAGTTAATTTGAGACTAGACTGTGACATGAAATAAACAGCCATAAAAGGGAACAAGGAAAACTGAGATCTACTCTTAAATCACTCGGAGGCTTACCCTTGTAAGAAATGGTCAGTTTTGATTCCAGTTTCCTTTTGACTACCAGAAGTTTGTCAGAATATGCAACCAGTAAAGTGGAGCAGCATCAATACCATTTTTGAAACAGAGAAAAAAAGAGTTAGAAAATGGAATTCAGAATGGTCTTTCAGGAAAAATGTCTCCAGAAGATACTACTGAGGTCACAAGCCTATTATGATGCCCATTACACCTGACATTAACAGAAAAGTTAACTTGGAGCAAGTCCGTAATTACATAATCAAACACCTATCACAGAATGCATAAGATGTTCTACAGCATATGTAGCTGACTTGATCATTGTAAAATATATTTATCTGCAGAATGATTTTAATACTGCTTTGAGAAAGAGGAACTGTATAGGCTTCATATTTTGTTCTCAAAATGGAAACATTCTTAAAGCATTAAGATTGTTCTCAATATTGTTCTCCCAAATTGTTATCAAGATGGTAATTCTTATATTTTGTAGGAGCAAATGCCATAAGCTGACATTTTTGAAAATTCTATCTGTTGTGGTTTAACCCGGCAGACAGCTAAACACCACACAGCCGTTCGCTCACTTCCCCCCCGCCCACCCAGTGGGATGGAGGAGAGAATCATGAAAAAAAAAGTAAAATTCATGGATTGAGATAAAGACAGTTTAATAGGACAGAAAAGGAAGGGGAAATAATAATAATGATAAAAAAATATACAAAATAAGTGATGTACAATACAATTGCTCACCACCCGCTGACCGATGCCCAGCCAGTTCCCGAGCAGCGGTCACCGCCCCCTGCCCAACTCCCCCCAGTTTAAATACTGAGCATGACGTCACATGATATGGAATATCCCTTTGGCCAGCTTGGGTCAGCTGTCCCGGCTGTGCCCCCTCCCAGCTTCTTGTGCATTTCCAGCCTTCTCAGTTGGTAGAGCATGGGAAGCTGAAAAGTCCTTGGCTAGTGTAAGCACTACTTAGCAACAACTAAAACATTGGTGTGTTATCAACATTATTCTCATCCTAATTCCAAAACACAGCACTGTACCAGCTACTAGGAAGGAAATTAACTATATCCCAGCTGAAACCAGGACACTATCTCTAGAGCTCGTGAATCTCCTACTTTTGCCAATTAATTTAATGATTCTTTTAGTACACTGTTGCCATAAGGTCATGACTTTGAAAAGAAAGCAGCCAAATAACTAAGACAAATTCCATGCAGAACTGAGGCAATAAAACTTCAAATCTATTCATTGGGAAATAGCCGAAGTAAAGCACTGAGGAAATGACCTAAGAACAATCTGACTCCCCACCCTTCTTGCTGTGATGTGTACGTCAAGAGGCAAAATTAACAATTACATTAAGCTAATCATAGAAAGAAATGCCATTTCTGCTGCCTGCAAAGGTCTTAAGAAAAATAGTCCTTGTACCCCACTCTTTTCTATTTTATAAGAAGGGGCAAATTTTCATATATGCATTATACAATTTGTGAGAACTGTTTGTTCCCATTGTCATAAAAATGACAGTGTGTCTGCTCTGTTCTCTTCTGAGCATCCTGAAACGCCATAATATTAAAAAATGTTAGGAACATGCAGTTTAAATACATTTCCATTACAAGCAATTCTTTTAAAGAACTGTTGATACCACATGGAAAACTTTAAATCTGAGCTAGCAGCTGTGGTCCACATGGATAGCAAAAATAACTAGACCTCCACAGAAGCTTTTTCTGACATGTGCCCAGGTACCACATCCAGCACCAAAAAGAGAGGAGGAGAAGCATTCTTAACATACAGTAAAGATTAAACACTTCCCGAACATTATGCAGCCACAAACCCACAAGAATCAGTGAAAAAGAGATGGGGGGCAGGATTAATGGATCTGCAACTGCAGAGGTCAGAGGGTGGAAGGGACAAAATTGTTGTAACACCTCTATTGTGCCTACTGCTTCTTAAGGTGTATGGGCACCTGTAGAAATTTGCTGCTGATTAGAAAAAAAAAGTGGATCAGAGTAGGTTCTGTGAGCCACTGTCAGGGATAAGATTCCCTGTAAGATGGACCTTCAATGTTACCAACATTTTCCAAGTTTTGATTTTTTTTGTTTCAAAACACAAGGGTTTAAACTCTTAGAAAAATATCTTTGGGACATCATGTGTTTACAAGTGATAAGTTGTATGTGTCTTTAGAAAGAGAGCATATTCTACAGCGTGTGAGAACAGTAAATGTATAGCTAAGAGGCATGAATCATCAGATCAGATCTATAATCCATCTAAACTCTGATGACCTCTCTAAACCAGCTTATACTCATTATAAATCCTCCCTCTAGTATATTCTTACCACGCTTTCCTAAGGAAATGAAGGTTATGCAGTTGTGTTGCCTATATATCTCTACATCAATTTCTCTGTCTGCCAGTTCTCCCTCACTGATAATTTTAGAATGGCCAATTTGAACCAAGTTTGTCAGTAAGGTAGAGTTATGAAGGTCCTATAAATTTCTTTCAGATCTGTTCCAAGGTACAGGAGTGTCGTGGTTTAACCTCAGCTGGCAACTAAGCACCACACAGCTGCTCACTCACTCCCCCCTGGTGGGATGGGGGAGAGAATCGGAAGGGTAAAAGTCAGAAAACTCGTGGGTTGAGATAAGAACAGTTTAATAATTGAAATAAAATGATAATAATAATAAGATAATAATAATAATAATACACAAAGCAAGTGATGCACAGTGCAATTGCTCACCACCCGCCGACCGATGCCCAGCCAGTCCCCGAGCAGCGGCCCCCCCGGCCAGCTTTCCCCCAGTTTATGTACTGAGCATGACGTCACATGGTATGGAATGTCCCTTTGGCCAGTTTGGCTGTGCCCCCTCCCAGCTTCTTGTGCACCTCCAGCCTTCTCAGTCGGTAGAGCATGGGAAGCTGAAAAGTCCTTGGCTAGTGTAAGCATTACCTAGCAACAACTAAAACATCGGTGCGTTATCAACCTTGTTCTCATCCTAAATCCAAAACACAGCCCTGTACCAGCTACTAGGAAGGAAATTAACTCTATCCCTGCCAAAACCAGGACAAGGAGAAAGATCCTCATAACACTCCTACTGAGGAAAAAGCAGGGAGACGACCAGCTTTTATCCACTCTGTGGCCAAGACGCATAAGTCAGCCTAAACTCAGTTCCAGACCACACACAGCATCCAGTGCATCCTAGCCATAGCTGTGCAAGCAAAACACATAGGTAAGAGGACATGGAAGAAAGACAACAGGGGTGTTTTTTTTTTAAATGAGGCTAATAGACATGGAAAGGAACAGGGGATGGACTAGTGGGAGGAAACTGGGAACGTGGGAAAAGGTGGGATTTGTTGTAGTGGTACTATGGAAAGAACACAGGATACAAAAGGCAGCCAGCCTGTACTACTTATGAAGCAACCTCATTTTCACATAAAAGTTTGTCATCAATGAAATAAAAAAGAAAACTAATGTAGAAAAAGCTACACAAGGTAAAATTGTTTTTCATTAAAAACTTTGTAAAAGTGATTATCATGCAGTGATACACAAGATGACACTAACAAGCACTGCAGAAACATAAAAAACAAATGCAAAAAATTAATTAGTGAAGAAATTAAGATTATGACCACAAGTTAAACTGAAAACAGAAAAATAAACATTCAAAAAGGAGCGTTAAGAATGATAGCAGTGTAAGTATACACTAGATGTGTACTTTGTTATCCTGGTTTCAGCAGGGATAGAGTTAATTTCCTTCCTAGTAGCTAGTACAGTGCTGTGTTTTGGATTTAGGATGAGAACAAAGTTGATAACCCACGAATGTTTTAGTTGTTGCTACGTAGTGCTTAAACTAGCCAAGGATTTTTTAGTTTCCCATGCTCTACGGATTGAGAAGGCTGGAGGTGCACAAGAAGCTGGGAGGGGGCACAGCCAAACTGGCCAAAGGGACATTCCATACCATGTGACGTCATGCTCAGTACATAAACTGGGGAAAGCTGGCCGGGGGGGCCGCTGCTCGGGGACTGGCTGGGCATCGGTCGGTGGGTGGTGAGCAATTGTACTGTGCATCACTTGCTTTGAGTAGTATTATTATTATTACATTATTATCATCATTTTATTTCAATTATTAAACTGTTTTTATCTCAACCCACGAGTTTTTCTCACTCGTGCTCTTCCAATTCTCTCCCCCATCCCACCGGGTGGGGGGGAGTGAGAGAGCGGCTGCGTGGTGCTCAGTTGCCGACTGAGGTTAAACCACGACAGTCCTTTTTGGCACCCAACGTGGGGCTTGAAGGGTTTGAGATAATAACAGATTAACCGGAGAGTATTAAGGGATTTATATCTGTTAATAGTGGTGGGTCACAATGTTGGTTTCTCTGTTCTCGATATTGATTTGTCTAATCTGCATCGTGCTCCTTTTCTTGCTGTACATGTTAAAGATTGGGGATGGTTTTTGCAGTTTGCTGTGGTCTGCAGTGATTGGTGATATTCCGCTTGGGAGGTTTATTTTTAAAACATTGACCTTGGGCTTAATTTGGTATCTGAATTTCGCAATGAAGCCATTACTGTACTACGGATACCATTTCATGGAGACAACTAGCAATTACAGTGACTTTTCTGAGAGTTTTTTTACGGAGGAAATACAGAATGGCAGTGTCACTACCTTCTTCTGTGATGTTTCCTCCTTCATTACTGTAACTTTTCAGTATTTTGAAGAGCCTTGGGTAGTTAAGATACTTCTATTGGTACTTCTTGGGAATATTGTTTCGGTTTTGTCTAAAGTTGGTAAGCAATTTAAGAATATCATCCAGAGATCTGCCCCAAGGCTGGATAGTTATGAGTGGCAGGGTGCGTGGGATAAGATGGGCAAGCACCTAGGCCAGTGGGCACCCCCAGTGTTTTGGAACTTCACCCCTGAGCAAGTGCAGAATCCTGAAGAGTTAGTAGAATATTTGGACAAAGTATGCTGTCACCCTGGCAACTCCAGAGAGATGCAGATCATTGCAACGTGCTGGGGCCTGGCCCATGCCTACCGAGTCCTGTTCAACACCATTCAGTACCCTCAAAGGGAAGAGAAGGTCTCTGGATCTGACGGTAAAATGACACGCCCTGTGGCCACTCAGACCCGGGCGACAGGCCCTGCGGCCACTCCGACCCCAGCGACACGCTCTGCGGCCAGTCCGACCCCTGCGACAGGCACTGCGGCCACTCCGACCCCGGCAACATGCTCTGCTGCTACTCAGACTCTGGCAACAGGCCCTCTGGCCACTCAGACCCCGGCAACATGCACTGCAGCTATGCAGACCCCAGCAACACGCCCTGTGGCTGAACCAAAGACCCAACCTGTGTCGGTATCAGTCGCCCCTGTACACAAGAAGAAATCTTGGAAGTGGAAGTCAGCTCATTTAGTAAGGGAGGAAGAAACTTCTTCTAAAAGGCAGCCAAGTGGTATGCCACAACTGATATTGCTAATGCGTTTTTCTCAATCCCTTTGGCAGCAGAGTGCAGGCCACAATTTGCTTTCACTTGGAGGGGCGTCCAGTACACCTGGAACCGACTGCCCCAGGGGTGGAAACACAGCCCCACCATTTGCCATGGACTGATCCAGACTGCACTGGAACAGGGTGGAGCTCTGGAACACCTGCAATACATTGATGACATCATCGTGTGGGGCAACACAGCAGGAGAAGTTTTTGAAAAAGGGAAGGAAATAGTCCAAATCCTCCTGAAGGCCGGTTTTGCCATCAAGCAAAGTAAGGTCAAGGGACCTGCACAGGAGATCCAGTTTTTAGGAATAAAATGGCAAGATGGACGTCGTCAGATCCCCATGGATGTGATCAATAAAATAACAGCCATGTCTCCACCAACTAGCAAAAAGGAAACACAAGCTTTCTTAGGCGTCGTGGGTTTTTGGAGAATGCATATTCCAAATTACAGTCTGATCGTAAACCCTCTCTATCAAGTGACCCAAAAGAAGAACGATTTCAAATGGGGCCCTGAGCAACGCCAAGCTTTTGAACAAATTAAAGAGGAGATAGTTCATGCAGTAGCCCTGGGGCCAGTCCGGGCAGGACAAGATGTCAAAAATGTGCTCTACACCGCAGCCGGGGAGAACGGCCCTACCTGGAGCCTCTGGCAGAAAGCACCAGGGGAGACTCGAGGTCGACCCCTAGGGTTTTGGAGTCGGGGATACAGAGGATCCGAGGCCCGCTATACTCCAACTGAAAAAGAGATATTGGCAGCATATGAAGGGGTTCGAGCTGCTTCGGAAGTGATCGGCACTGAAGCACAGCTCCTCCTGGCACCCCGACTGCCGGTGCTGGGCTGGATGTTCAGAGGGAGGGTCCCCTGTACACATCATGCAACTGATGCTACGTGGAGGAAGTGGGTTGCCCTGATCCCACAACGGGCTCGAATAGGAAACCCCAGTCGCCCAGGAATCCTGGAAGTGATCATGGATTGGCCAGAGGGCAAAGATTTTGGAACATCGCCAGAGGAGGAGGTAACGTGTGCTGAGGAGGCCCCAATGTATAATGAACTACCAGAAAATGAGAAGCTATATGCCCTGTTCACTGATGGGTCCTGTCGTCTTGTGGGAAAGCATCGGAGGTGGAGGGCTGCTGTATGGAGTCCTATGCGACAAATTATAGAAACTGCTGAAGGAGAAGGTGAATCGAGCCAATTTGCAGAAGTCAAGGCCATCCAGCTGGCTTTAGGCATTGCTGACTGAGAAAAGTGGCCAGTGCTCTCTCTCTATACTGACTCATGGATGGTGGCAAATGCCCTGTGGGGGTGGTTGCAGCAATGGAAGCGGAGCAACTGGCAGCGCAGAGGCAAACCCATCTGGGCTGCCGCATGGTGGCAAGATATTGCTGCATGGGTAGGGAACCTGGTTGTAAAAGTCTGGAACGTAGATGCTCACGTACCCAAGAGTCAGGCCACTGAAGAACATCAAAACAACCAGCAGGTGGATCAGGCTGCTAAGATTGAAGTGGCTCAGGGGGATCTGGACTGGCAGCATAAGGGTGAATTATTTATAGCTCGGTGGGCCCATGACACCTCAGGTCACCAAGGAAGAGATGCAACATACAGATGGGCTCGTGATCGAGGGGTGGACTTGACCATGGACACTATTGCGCAGGTTATCCATGAATGCGAAACATGCACTGCAATCAAGCAAGCCAAGCGGTTAAAGCCTCTTTGGTATGGAGGACGATGGCTGAAATATAAATATGGGGAGGCCTGGCAGATTAATTATATCACACTCCCACAAACCCCGCCAAGGTAAGCGCCACATGCTTACAATGGTGGAGGCAACCACCGGATGGCTGGAAACATATCCCGTGCCCCATGCCACTGCCTGGAACACTATCCTGGGCCTTGAAGAGCAAGTCCTATGGCGACATGGCACCCCAGAAAGAATTGAGTCAGACAACGGGACTCATTTCTGAAACAACCTCATAGACACCTGGGCCAAAGAGCACGCCATTGAGTGGGTGTGTATCATCCCCTATCATGCACCAGCCTCCGGGAAAATCGAACGATACAATGGACTGCTAAAGGCTACGCTGAGAGCAATGGGTGGTGGGACATTCAAACATTGGGATACGCATTTAGCAAAGGCCACCTGGTTAGTCAACACGAGGGGATCTGCCAATCGAGCAGGCCCTGCCCAGTCAGTACTTTTACGTACTGTAGATGGGAATAAAGTCCCTGTAGTGCACATAAAAAATATGTTGGGGAAGAAAGTCTGGGTTATTCCTGCCTCAGGCAAAGGCAAACCCATCCCTGGGATTGCTTTTGCTCAAGGACCTGGGTGCACTTGGTGGATAATGCGGAAGGATGGGGAAGTCCGATGTGTACCTCAAGGGGATTTGATTTTGGGTGAGAATAGCCAATGATCTGAATTATGTGATGTTAAGTGCTACATGATATTATATGCCATACTAATGATATTACGATAAGAATCACCCAGATTTTTGAAGAATAACTTCAGTGAAACCAAGCAAAGCACAGTGATGATGGTACCAGAACTGACTTCAACATGAAACAATCCAACACCACATACCATCTCCGTTTTTCCTGCCCTGGAAGATTATTACGACATATGGAGCCCGAAGTCATGGACTAAATGAACTCACCAAACATTTTAGAGGGACGGCCCATAGACTAAGGGAATGATATCTGTGTGTGTATATATATATATTAAAAAAAATGGGGGGTGGTGATTAATGGAAATGTACTGGAGAATATGGGAATTGAGCATGACGTAGGTGGTATAGAGTAAGGGGTGGATATTGTCCTGGTTTCGGCAGGGATAGAGTTAATTCCCTTCCTAGTAGCTGGTACAATGCTGTGCTTTGGATTTAGGATGAGAACAAAGTTGATAACACACCGATGTTTTAGTTGTTGCTAGGTAATGCTTACACTAGCCAAGGACTTTTTAGTTTTCCATGCTCTACCGACTGAGAAGGCTGGAGGTGCACAAGAAGCTGGGAGGGGGCACAGCCAAACTGGCCAAATGGACATTCCATACCATGTGACGTCATGCTCAGTACATAAACTGGGGGAAAGCTGGCCGGGGTGACCGCTGCTCGGGGACTGGCTGGGCATCGGTCGGTGGGTGGTGAGCAATTGTACTGTGCATCACTTGCTTTGTGTATTATTATTATTTTTATTATTATTACATTATTATTATTTCTATTATCATTTTATTTCAATTATTATACTGTTTTTATCTCAACTCACGAGTTTTTCTCACTTCTACTCTTCCAATTCTCTCCCCCATCCCACCGCGGGGGGGAGGGGGAGGAGTGAGCAAGCGGCTGCGTGGTGCTTAGTTGCTGACTGAGGTTAAACCACAACACCTGTGAAACAGGTCTGTGACATTTTAAAGGGACGTAAGAAATAAAGAGCAATCACCATGCCTCAGTTATAAGACACAGATATTATACAAAAGAGACTATTTCTTAATGATACACCAGTCAGCAGTAAAATATTTTGATTTTAAATTTCACTTTGGCACTCTGAAAATATTTCCCTAAACTGAGGAACTGTAGGAAAGATACAGATTATAAATTTACACAGGCAACAAAATATGAAGAGATTTTAAACCTACACTAGAGATGAGAATTATGTTAACATTTTATTTCCTTTTCATCAAGTTTTACCAAAACATTTAAACAGATTCATATTCCCCTCCATTTTCACTGAGAAAAAGGTTTCCATAGCAATTTCTGACTAGATTTTTGGGTGATGATCTATGGAAGTTATGCACCAGATTCTGTAGCAACACTATAATGGAATGAGTGAAATAAACCCTGAGGCTGAATTATATTCATCTAACTTTAGTACTCTAAAAGCTAGTAATATGGGATACTTCTGTCATTAGATGAAAAAGACAGGAGTCTCAAAAATATGATTAATTTCCTCCAAGATACTGAGATACTCATCACCCCCTGCAGGTGATTTTCACTGTAAATATTTGCTTCATTTATTCACTAATTATTACTGATTCTGATATGTTACATGCCCAATCTTTACTAATTAGCAAGAATTGGGATTTTAAATTTAGAATCACACAGAATAGTGTACGCCCGTTGGTGCACACATGCAATGAGGGGAAAGGAGAGCTCCTCTGTCATGCTGATTGAGATCTTAACACTTGGATATATATATTCAAATGCACATAAACATATACAAACATGGTAAATATGTTTCATAAAAGTAATTGGATACACATATTTTTAAACACCATAGGCACACAGTCACAGGTTTCTGAAATTAAATAACATGCATGATTTAGTAAGAGACTTAACGGGAGGTGTAAGTGAAACTAAGTCAGTAGAATTACCAAATTTTCCATTATCTGTAGGGAGAGGTATTATATCTATTCTGGATCTCTGATTAAGGGCTTTATATCCCAAAAGTTTAGGCATTTTCTACCTATATCATTTGTCTAGTAAAAGATACTTCCTCTCTCTACAAACTTAACGTTTCTTATTTTTAAGTTTTGAAAAAAGCACATTGAAAAGAAATATAGTCTTAGAAAAGATAAAAGTTAGAGATGACAAACTTATATCTATGCTCACATATGAACTTCACTCCCTATTCACATCAATGTCAGATCATGAGGGTTACTATTGTAAGCTCTTGAATTGTTTCTACAAAAGTGCTTGGGAAGACATACAGTCACTGTTACCTAACTTTATAGTATTCTCTATTTTGCTAGCACAGTGGTGAAATTGGAATTAGAAATTACAAATGTACAACTTCAAGCAAATCAGATGCACTAAAAAAGCTTGCTCAACCAAAAGCCTATGCACAGACCTAGCACCAAATGCAAATCCTATATTCTCCACCAAATGCAGAAACAAAATATTGTTTGCAATGGAAACAAACATTTCTGAATTACTGTTAACCTACTGAAGTCATGCCAAAGAAGAAACAGCTGGACTAGTATATAAAAGAAGGAAGGAATTTTCCATGTCAACTGGGCAGTGTGTGGGAAAGAACTTTTTTTATTTTACCATGGTTGTGATCAGAAATATTTATTTCTTTGTTGACATTTACAGAGTTTAATATGCAAACATAAAAATCCTACAAAAAAGTAATGGAAACAGTTTTACAATCATATCCTTTCAGAAACAAAATGCACTATAAGTGACAGGAAAATATTTATTATATATATATAAAAATACAAAAATATTCATAAAATATATATAATCACAGGAAAAATATTTCCATCAAGTTTTAGTTATCTCTTACAGTTTTTGTAATTTTAGTCATAGAATCATAGAATCATAGAATATCTCAAGTTGGAAGGGACCCATAAGGATCATCGAGTCCAACTCCCTGCTCCTTGCAGGACTACCTAACACTAAACCATATGACTAAGACCATCGTCCACACGCTCCTTGAACTCTGACAGTTCCACTGACCGACCACCCTCTCAGTGAAGAACCTTTTCCTAATGTCCAATCTGAACTTCCCCTGACGCAGCTTCATTCCATTTCCACGTGTCCTATCGCTGGTCACCAGAGAGAGGAGATCAGCACCTCCCCCTCTGCTGCCCCCCTTGAGGAAGTTGTAGACTGCGATGAGGTCACCCCTCAGCTTTCTCTTCTCCAAGCTGAACAAGCCAAGTGACCTCAGCCGCTCCTCATAAGTCTTGCCCTCGAGACCTTTCACCATCTCGGTCGCCCTCCTCTGGACACACTCTAATAGCTTGATGTCCTTCTTACATTGAGGCGCCCAAAACTGCACACAGTACTCGAGGTGGGGCCGCACCAGTGCAGTGTAGAGGGGGATAATCACCTCCCTCGACCGGCTAGCTATGCTGTGCTTGATGCACCCCAGGACCCGGTTGGCCCTTTCGGCTGCCAGGGCACACTGTTGACTCATGTTCAACTTGCCATCAACCCAAACCCCCAGATCTCTTTCTGCAAGGCTGCTCTCCAGCCTCTCATCCCCCAATTTGGACGTATAACCAGGATTACCCCATCCCAGGTGGAGAATCTGGCACTTGCTCTTGTTAAATTTCATATGGTTGGTGATTGCCCAGCTCTCTAGTCTTTCCAGATCTCTCTGTAAGGCCTCTCTACCCTCGAGGGAGTCCACAGCTCCTCCTAATTTAGTACCATCAGCAAACTTGCTTAATGTACATTCAACTCCTGCGTCCAGATCATTTATAAAAACATTAAAGAGCACTGGCCCTAAAATTGAGCCCTGGGGAACCCCACTGGTGACTGGCCGCCAGCCTGATGTAACCCCATTTCCTATAACTCTTTGAGCCCGACCCATCAGCCAATTGTTCACCCAACGTATTATGGACTTGTCTAGCTGTGCGCTGGACATTTTGTCCAGAAGGATACTGTGAGAGACAGTATCAAAAACTTTGCTAAAATCCAAAAAGAAACCACTCCTACTGGCTTCCCTTGGTCAACTAGATGGGTGACGTTGTCATAAAAGGAAATGAAGTTAGTTAAGCAGGACTTTCCCCTTGTGAACCTGTGCTGGCTATGACCAATGACTGCATTGTCTCTCAAGTGTTTTTCAATAACTCCCAGAATAACCTTCTCCATAATTTTACCAGGCACTGAAGTGAGACTCACAGGCCTGTAATTACCAGGGCCTTCCTTCTTTCCCTTCTTGAAAACTGGGACAACATTTGCCAGCTTCCAGTTGACTGGGACCTCTCCAGAATCCCAAGACCGTTGAAAAATAATGGAGAGAGGTCCCGTGATAGCATCGGCCAGCTCCTTCATTACCCTGGGATGAATCCCATCGGGCCCCATAGACTTATGCGCATCCAGCTGGAGCAGCAAGTCTTGAACAAGTTCAGGGTCGCCTGGGAGTTTATCATCCCCCCAGTCACGGTCTTCCAACACAGGGCTCCGGGGATCCCAGGGCCCATAATTGGTGTTAAAGACAGAGGCGAAGAAGGCATTAAACATCTCTGCTTTGTCAATGTCCCTATTTGTGAGGTGACTGACCTCGTCAAGTTATGGACCAATGTAGTCCTCCCGTGTCACCTGTCATCAGCTTGGAGTCCGAAATCTCCTACTTATCCTTAAAATACATAAAAAGCTGGCATCACTGAGGAAAGATTTTCTACCTCTGCTTTTTCTTGAAGGGAAAGAAATACCTGAGAATAATGTGCTCAACAAAATACTCTAAGCCTATCTAGATGATGACTAAGCATAATAAATGGTTCTCCTGTGTTTCTTTAATCTTTGCAATTTTGTAATACTTCAATAAGAATTTTTAGAAATACTTCAGGATGAGATTAAGAAGTCCTTGTAACTGCAGCAACTTAGACACAGTGATTTTATCTTAGACCTAAAAAATCTATATATAGAATAATATCACCATATATTACGTTTTATTTAATAGGAAAAATTTATATTTTCCTTGAACTCTTTTTAAACCTACTAGGGATAGTTAGGTTTTGTATGTAGTTCCAAATCTGTTCATTCATTTCTCATAAGAGTCTTTAGCCAGTTTACAGCAAAATTTACTAAGAGGTGAACAAAAGCAAATGCACGAGGTAATTCTTAATTATAGTTAATTTCTCACTACATTTACATAACTGAAAACTACTGAATTAAATTCACGCCATTGTTAAAGCTCAATATTAATATAAATATTATTATTCCAGGTGCACCTTGTTGGTGTCCTTTAATCATAAGACCTAATTAGAAGATCAATTCATTTAAATTACCTAAAAACAGGGGATGCAAATGTAGTCATTTAGAATGGATACAGAATCTCATAAATCACACCTGAAATAAGAACTCAGGTGGGCTAAGACACAGGTACACATCCTGACAGCAGAATAAGGAACTGCAAATTATGGCAAAATGAACTTCAATTAATCTATTTAGTGAAGAGCAGCTGTATTAAATCTGGAGATGGCAGTTCACTTTGAGTGGAACAAATGACCAGTTTGTTAGTGCTGAAAGGGAGAGGTCTTGCTTCCTCACTTTTCCCCCGTTCCTCTTGCTTTTGATTCAGTTCCTTCCATCTCACCTTCAGTAATCCAGTTTCCCCACCCTGCCTCACTGTCCAGGATATAGCATCCAGATGATCTCAAGATTAAGGATTTAATGAGTTAAACAGCTTCTGGTTTTCCCAAGTTAGTTTTCTGACATTTTAGTGAGCTGGCTATGCTCACATGCAAGGTAAGCAACAGACATTTGTGGCCAGAACTGGGAAAAGAGAAATAAGATAGGGGATTTCCCATTCTGCCCTGGAGAGTTGTTAATGTGTCTACATCTATTTCATGTAACCACGTCTTATTAGCATATTTTAAAGAGGAAATATACTGTTTATTCATTAACTTGTAGCCTGTATCAAAGTTTCAGGATCTATTAATATCTGCGGGGAAAGAGAAATGAAGGCAAAAGATTTTCTGCTCAATAAATGTAAAAAAGGTGAATCTGAAGATTTAGAGAAATCTGTAGCTGGAAGAAGCAATCCTGAAAGTACTATAGGCAACTAGAGGACAGCAAAACACAGTCAACTCTGTCAAGTAAAATACATGCTAGAAAGGTTACTGTAACTTGCTCATCTTGGAACAAGGAAGTAATGTTCCCTCTTTAATGAGTTTGACTGAGCTGAACTTTGAGTAGATTGTGTGCTCCCTAAGAGACAATACTTTCAGAATGACAAATCAGGATTCACCTCACTTAACCAGATGCCTATAGCTGAGCTTGTAGCTGAGCTGTATAGGGGTCCCTATATGGTCAATGAAGAGAAACAGGCTCTTATAGAATGTGACTCATCTTACCTGTTTTAGATATATACTTAAGGATGAGACAAATTTCTCTGAGAAGTGCCTATTTCTTCACTGACTATGAACAGGGAGTCTAGGCAGGCTGTTTTAAGTATCCACACTTAGTCAGAAGAATTGCAATCACAGTAACAAGTCCAAAGGAGTTGAGAGACAAACAGCAAAAAATCAGAAAAATATACAGAAAATAGTAACTAAGCCTCATCATCACAGACAACTGCAAACACCCTCTAAGGGCATATCTTTGGAGACTGAAGATTTCACTCATGTCCATGTATGATACCTAGCCTAGCCTTTTTTCATGAGAACCCACTCTTCCCCCCTGACAAGCATAAAAATAATGGAAGAATCCTGTTCATCTTGATGAACTTAGGACTTGGACCTAAAGTCTGAATGAGGGGGTTACATGGGGTTACACTTTCTTTTAATAATGTAGTAATGAAAGACTGAGGATGGATGAAAAAAGTATATATTGTAGTAGAAAATAAATACAAGCAGTAAAGCCAACACACTTTTTATGTTTTGTGTGGGAGTTTTCAAAGAACACAGAAGATAGAAAGGGAAGTTCAAATGAAAATTAAAGAAATTGCTGCTAGGCAATATTGCCTGATAAAATAATTTAACCATCCTTCAGTTTCCCTCTTACATCACATTTTATTGTTGATTATACTCACTGGAATTGTAGTATGAATATTAAGGACTCTAAGACAACAAAAATCTTGTGAGTGTATGTACAGAACAACTACCCAACATGCCCAATTTGAAAGCAATCTTATTTTTGCTGCCAAATTTATTAATAATTTTTGGCAACTTCCACATTCCATTTGCACAGCAAGCTCACTACCCTGGACATCAGGAGAGCAGACTTTGGCCTCTTCAGGGATCTGCTTGGTAGAGTGCCATGGGACAAAGCCCTGGAGGGAAGAGGGGCCCAAGAAAGCTGGGTAATATTCAAGGATCACCTCCTTCAAGCTCAGGAGCGATGCATCCCAACAAAGAGGAAGTCAGGCAAAAATGCCAGGAGGCCTGCATGGATGAACAAGGAGCTCCTGGACAAACTCAAACACAAAAAGGAAGCCTGCAGAGGGTGGAAGCAAGGACAGGTAGCCTGGGAGGAATACAGAGACATTGTCCGAGCAGCCAGGGATCAGGTTAGGAAAGCTAAAGCCCCGACAGAATTAAATGTGGCCAGGGACATCAAGGGCAACAAGAAAAGATTCTATAGGTACATCGGGGATAAAAGGAAGACGAAGGAAAATGTGGGCCCTCTCCGGAACGAAACGGGAGACCTGGTTACCCGGGACACGGAGAAGGCGGAGGTACTCAATGACTTTTTTGCCTCGGTCTTCACCAGCAAGTGCTCAAGCCTCACCGCCCAAGCCGCAGAAGGCAAAGGCAGGGACTGGGAGAATGAAGAGCCGCCCACTGTGGGAGAACACCAGGTTTGAGACCATCTAAGGCACCTGAAGGTGCACAAGTCCATGGGACCCGATGAGATCCATCCGCGGGTCCTGAAGGAACTGGCGGATGAAGTTGCTAAGCCACTACCCATCGTATTTGAGAAGTCGTGGCAGTCCGGTGAAGTTCCCACTGGCTGGAAAAGGGGAAACATAACCTCCGTTTTTAAAAAGGGAAAAAAGGAAGACCCGGGGAACTACAGGCCAGTCAGTCTCACGTCTGTGCCTGGGAAGATCATGGAACAGATCCTCCTGGAAGCTATGCTAAGGCACATGGAGGACAGGGAGGTGATTCGAGACAGCCAGCATGGCTTCACCAAGGGCAAGTCCTGCCCGACTAACCTAGTGGCCTTCTAGGATGGAGTGACTACACCAGTGGACACGGGAAGGGCTACAGATGTCGTCTATCTGGACCTCTGTAAGGCCTCTGACACGGTCCCCCACAACATCCTTCTCTCTAAACTGGAGAGGTATGGATTTGATGGGTGGACTGTCTGGTGGGTGAGGAATTGGTTAGATGGTCGCATCCAGAGGGTAGTGGTCAACGGCTCAATGTCCAGATGGAGGTTGGTGACGAGTGGCGTCCCGCAGGGGTCCGTATTGGGACCGGTACTGTTTAATATCTTCATCAATGACATAGACAGTGGGATCGAGTGCACCCTCAGCAGGTTTGCAGATCATAGAATCATAGAATCATAGAATAGAATCATAGAAGAGTTTGGGTTGGAAGGGACCTCTAAAGGTCATCTAGTCCAACCGCCCTGCCGTGGGCAGGGACATCTTCAACTAAATCATGTTGCTCAGAGCCCCGTCCAACCTGACCTTGAACATTTCCAGGGATGGGGCATCCACCACCTCTCTGGGCAACCTGTTCCAGTGTAGATTTAGACTAGATATAAGGAAGAAATTTTTTATGCTGAGGGTGGTGAAACAGGGCTTTGTCCCATGGCACTCTACCAAGCAGGTCCCTGAAGAGGCCAAAGTCTGCTCTCCTGAAGTCCAGGGTAGTGAGCTTGCTCTGCGCCCTCCTCGGTGCCCTAAGGGTCTTGAACTCCACCATTTTGTGGTCACTGCAGCCAAGGCTGCCCTTGAGCTTCACATTCCCCACCAGTCCCTCCTTGTTGGTGAGAACAAGGTCCAGCATAGCACCTCTCCTCGTTGGCTCCTCTACCACTTGGAGAAGGAAGTTATCATCGACGCATTCCAGGAACCTCCCGGATTGCTTATGCCCTGCCGTGTTGTCCCTCCAACAGATGTCGGGGTGGTTGAAGTCCCCCATGAGGACCAGGGCTTGTGAGCGTGAGGCTGCTCCTATCTGTCTATAGAGGGCCTCATCCGCTCGGTCTTCCTGGTCAGGTGGCCTGTAGCAGACCCCCACCGTAATGTCACCTGTCCCTGCCTTCCCTTTAATTCTGACCCATAAGCTCTCGGTCGGCTCCTCATCCATCCCCAGGCAGAGCTCCATGCACTCCAGCTGGGCATTGACAGAGGCCAACACCCCCTCCTTGTCTCCCCTGCCTGTCCTTCCTAAAGAGCCTGTATCCCTCCATCCCAACACTCCAGTCATAGGAGCCATCCCACCACGTCTCCGTGATGCCAATAAGGTCGTAGCCCTGCAGGCGTGCGCACGCCTCTAACACCTCTTGTTTATTCCCCATGCTACATGTGTTTGCATAGAGGCATTTAAGTTGGGCCCCCGATGAAGCTGTCTTACTGGCTGGAGTTCCTTTGTGCTGCTCAGATGACACCATGCTGAGTGGTGCGGTTGACACGCCAGAGGGACAGGATGCCATCCAGAGGGACCTGGACAAGCTCGAGAAGCGGGCCTGTGTGAACCTCATGAGGTTCAACAAGGCCAAGTGCAAGGTCCTGCACCTGGGTCAGGGCAACCCCCAGTATCAATACAGGATGGGGGATGAAGGGATTGAGAGCAGCCCTGCCGAGAAGGACTTGGGGGTACTGGTGGATGAAAAGCTGGACATGAGCCAGCAATGTGCGCTCGCAGCCCAGAAGGCCAATCGTATCCTGGGCTGCATCAAAAGAAGCGTGGCCATCAGGTCGAGGGAGGTGATTCTGCCCCTCTACTCCGCTCTGGTGAGACCCCACCTGGAGTACTGCATCCAGCTCTGGAGCCCTCAGCATAAGAAAGACACAGACCTGATGGAACGGGTCCAGAAGAGGGCCACGAAAATGATCAGGGGGATGGAACACCTCTCCTATGAAGAAAGGCTGAGAGAGTTGGGGTTGTTCAGCCTAGAGAAGAGAAGGCTTTGGGGAGACCTTATTGCAGCCTATCAGTACTTAAAGGGGGTTTATGAAAAAGATGGTGGCAAACTTTTTAGCAGGGCCTGTTGTGACAGGACAAGGGGGAATGGCTTTAAACTAAAGGGGGGTAGATTCAGACTAGATATAAGGAAGAAATTTTTTACGCTGAGGGTGGTGAAGCACTGGAACCGGTTGCCCAGAGAGGTGGTGGACGCCCCATCCCTGGAAACATTCAGGGTCAGGTTGGACGGGGCTCTGAGCAACCTGATCTAGTTGAAGATGTCCCTGCCCACGGCAGGGGGGTTGGACTAGATGACCTTTAGAGGTCCCTTCCAACTCTAACTATTCTATGTTTCTATGAAACATTTTATGGGGGAAGGGGTGGTTAATGAGGATGTATTGTGATAGGGTGGGACCTGAACATGACGTAAATGGTATGGAATAAGGGGTGGATAATGTGCTGGTTTTGGCTGGAATAGAGTTAATTTTCTTCATAGTAGCTAGTTTGGGGCTATGTTTTGGATTTGTGCTGAAAACAGTGTTGATAATACAGGGATGTTTTAGTTGCTGCTGAGCAGTGCTTACACAGCATCAAGGCCTTTTCTGCTCCTCAGACTGCCCCGCCAGCAAGTAGGTTGGAGATGCACAAAAAGTTGGGACAGCTGACCCCAACTGACCAAAGGGATATTCCATACCATATGACATCATTCTCAGCAATAATACTGGGGGGGAGGTTTGGGGGGGGGGGCCGCTGCTTGGGGACTGGCTGGGCATTGGTCAGTGAGCTATTTTTTTCATTTGCATCACTTGTCTTTCTTGGGTTTTATTTCCCTCTCTTTGTTATCAAAATCAATAGACAGCATCAGTTATTACAAAGTTCACATAATCTCTTAGAGCCGGTTACTGTTCCTCATACACAGTTAAGTTACACACGTACCAAGTCAATTATCATACCAGCTTACTAACTTAAGTTAAAATATTCAAAAGACAGTAGAGGACATTTCTTTCCTAATATAAATACATTATTAAAAAAAAAGTTGCAAAATAATCACAGACTTTTATGCCAGTTCAAAATGAGCTTTCCCTCTCCAATATTATTGCTCTTTCCTCCTTTGACAATGACTACTGTTAAAGTGAAGATAAAGTAAACATTTTCTCCCAGGGCCAAGAAAAGTAATTGCAAGTTGCATCATGTCAATCCCATTTTCATTTTTTGAAATGTATCTCTTTCTTACGCACTAAGCAAAAGCCATTAAGTAAGCTAGTAACAATGAATATTTTCTCACAACTCTAGGGTACAGACTTATAGATAGCCTCATATAGAAGGGGTAATACTACATATATATACACATGAGTTATATATGTTTACATACATATATACACATACATGTAAAAATAGATATATTCACTAAATTTTATTCTGAAATATAAGAAAAAATTTATATACGTGATCTATCAAATTAAAAAACCACTACAATGCAAATACACATTTGCCTTTATAATCATATCACCTGTTTCCAAAATTTAAAGTTATGTGTGCAAAAAAGCCTATATTCTTGAAGAAACCAAATAGCTCATGTACTTTCCATGATAGAAAAGTAGAAAAACCAAACAAAAATCCATACAAAGAATACATAATAAACAGGTAATATGTTAAAGGCTGTATAATGAAAAAATCCTCTTTCAGGCTGACTGCTCTGGGTTCAAAGTGAGAAATATATAATACACAAGAAGGGTCAGAACAAGAGAGAAATTATCAGTCTAGTGCTCTTATAGTTCAATTTCTTATAAGAAAACATCTTACAGTCTAACGTAGAATTATAGAATATTGCTTTAAAAGACTGTAACACCAGATCCACTTTCAATGCTGTAAGAAAATTTAATATCAAATATTCAGAAGACATGCCTGAATTAAGAAAAACTTGACATTCACTGTATCTAGCAGAAAGGACAAAGAATTTTGATGAAACCATAACAAACATTAAAGTTAAGAAAAGGTTGGGCAACATAAAGACCAGCAAAGCAGCACAGTGTAGGTAGCAACAAATATGGTCTACATCTGCTAGTTTAAGCTGTGGTGATTTCCAGAGATTGTCCCTCCATTAAATGATAGACTATACCATATTTTTGTAGGGACAATAAAGTAAGTGGATAGCTCAGTATCCAGCACACTGAGAATTAAGCCCCAAGTTATATTAACTGATGAGCTGCTACAAATAAAACATGTTTAAAGTCAAATGCTAAACTAAGAAAGAAAAAATCCCAAACTATAAAGTATGCTTTTAATCTCCACCTGATGCATTTTCTCAGGCATCATCAGCTCTTGTGTTTAAATCCTATCATAAATGAATTTCTGAGTCATGGCGAGGCAATGAACGGTAATTACTGGCAATAACTATAAATTACAACATATAGTTTTCTACTCCATTTAAACTTATAGTCGGCTTATACAAGCCATCAAAGGACAACACCTGTCACAAATGAGATCCAGTATATTGACCATAATGTCAAGTCAGACTGGTTCCTAATGATTTAGCAGGCTGGCATTTTGTTGCGAGGACTAGTGTTTTGTGTCCCAGAACTTGATTTTATTTCCTTTAAAAAATAAGCATAAAACGGATCTACCATAAAGTGGATTAAATAACAAACAAGTCCCCAAATTAGAAAAAAAAATAGAATTTCATACTATACCTAATTTGAAATTGTAAATAAAAAACACTTAATTGTGTAAGAACAGAAATAAAACTGTTCACATATATGAAAAAAAAATTCCAAGTTTACAACTTGATTGAAAGTAAATCATCAAATCAAAGAATCAGCGAAATAGTACTCTAGCCAAAAGATTAAAGGAAAAGATAATCCTAAATCCTTTAAGTAGATTGCATTGTATCTCAACAATAAATACCTGTTCTGGCCAGGAGTTAGAACAGTATATAAAAGGTCTTACTTGGGCATGAAAAACATAGCCAAGTTAAGCCTCTAAGTGTGTGAGACTGGGACATATAAAAGGTAAAATTAGTCATCTGTCCATCAAAAATTATTCATCAAATTGTTTCTTAGATTTTTAGATGACCAAAATTTTAAGGATCGAGCAAGGAAATATATCAACGTTTTCCAGCTAAGCAAATAGGCCCCTGTATTAGATTGACGTGGCAAGGTTTTGGGGGGGAAGCTATAGGGATGGCTTCTGTGAGATTGTCAGAAGCTTCCCCCATGTCTGATAGAGCCAGTGCCAGCCGGCTACAAGACAGACGTACCGCTGGCCAAGGCTGAGCCAATCAGCAACGGTGATAGTGCCTCTGTGATAACATATTTTTAAAAGGGTAAAAACTGCTGAGCAACAGCAGCTGGAAGAGAGAGGAGTGAGAATATGTGAGAGAGACAACTCTGCAGTCACCAAGGTCAGTGAAGAAGGAGGGGGAGGAGGTGCTCCAGGCGCCAGAGCAGAGATTCCCCTGAAGCCTGTGGTGAAGCAGGTTGTCCCCCTGCAGCCCACGGAGATCCATGGTGGAGCAGATATCCACTTGCAGAATGTGGAGGACCCCACACCAGAGCAGGTGGATGTGCCCTGAAGGAAGCTGTGACCCTGTGGAGAGGAGTCCACGCTGGAGCAGGTCTTCTAGCAGGACCTGTGGCCCTGCAGGGGACCCACGCTGGAACAGTCTGTTCCTGAAGGACTGCACCCCGTGGAAAGGACTCATGTTGGAGCAGTTCGTGAAGAACTGTCTCCTGTGGGTGGGACCCCCACGCTGGAGCAGGGGAAGAGTGTGAGGAGTCCCCCCCCTGAGGAGGAAGGAGCAGCAGAGACAATGTGTGATGAACTGACCGCAACCCCCATTCCCCATCCCCCTGCGCCGCTCGGGGAGGGGGGGAGGAGATAGACAAGCGGGAAGTGAAGTTGAACCCAGGAAGAAGGGAGAGGTGGGGGAAAGGTGTTTTAAGATTTGTTCTTATTTCTCATTATCCTACTGCTTAGTTGCCAGCTGGGGTTAAACCACGACAACTGGAAAGTGATTTTATAACTATGGCATCACTGATTTGATCAGTATATTCTTTCATGAACACCACCTAATTAATGAAATATTGAATCTGTTCCGTCATTTTGAACTTGTCAGAGTAGCATAGATGTCTACTTCTGTTTACTGATACTTAAAATACATTTGAAGGTACTAATTGTACGTTCATATACAAGGGTCTGCTCAAGAAAAATCACCAGGAAAAAGCTTTTACCAGTTACACCTCGAGATCTACTTCCTCCTATTCCTGTGACACCACCATCAGTTGAAGCAGGATCAGATGAATGGGTTTATGTAGATAAACCCCTTCCCAAGGTACATTCATTCATGATTAAAAGTCTTAGATATCAAAGTATATATTTTTCTCAGTATTTTATGTATACACAATGTATACTTGCTTAGTCATGGAAAATGAAATTAAATGAAACTAAACAAAAGAAAACAAAAGGAAGAATGAAAAACGCATTTCTATTGTAAATATATTTACCACAAAATCACTGATGACTACCACTCTAAAAAATTTCCTGATTTCTCCAGACACTCCTTTCTCTCCCCTCCTTTTTCTTACTTATCCATCCATTTTCCCAGGAAGAGTTTCTGGCTAGTTTTGACTATTACACTACCTAAATTAGGAATAACAATCACCCCCCAATATAAGTAACCAAAAAGTAACATACCCTCATGTTTCAAGGCACTGAAATATTCTTGCTTTATATTAAGTGTCAGTTCTTGTTTCTTTAATTCTTCTGGGGTTATAGGAACCAGACTGACATCAACCACAGATGTGGTAGAAGGTGGTCCTGCAGGAAAATAGACCCTCACACAGTCTTTGGACTTTGCTGGTAAGTTTGTGTATCTGTACAGAGGCACCCACAAGACAGCACATTTTTTTAAATGAATAATGGCACTTTCTACCTTACTTGATGTGACTGTTTACAAGAATACAAAGGTGGTTACTCAGGTGTCTTATGTCAACATAACATATTTAGATTTCTTCAAACGTGATTTACATCTGCAAGACATGCTAAGATTAACACTGCATAAAACTACTCCAGCATATACAACTGTATTAAAATTGGTTAAATAACATCCTAAAATGTATTTCTGAATGGAAAATCATGACTGAATAGGTGTGCCTCTGTTGTGATCCTAGATGGTCAAAATGGCCTCTTTGACCTTAAAATCTACCAATATATGACAACTTGCACATAAATAAACCTCTTCTGAATGATAGCTGTTCCTTATGGAGCAAATTCAAGTTTAGCAAACTGTAGTAAAAATGCTGTTAGTAAATATCATTGTTTACCATCAAAGCAGTGAAAAGAACAATAATACTATTTAAAAAAAATCATAATATGTCAGGAGAAAAAAAGAGAGGAATGTTATTTCATGCCTTTCTAAACCATTCTGTTAGCTGCTTTTGCAGCTTGTTTTAACTTACACACCTATGAACAGACATTGTAAAGGTACTTTATCATGCTGTTTTTAAAAGTTGCATGAAATTCTGCAGTCACAACACTGACTATTACTCAAAAATATTAAAATATTTGTAACTGCTTTGTCCTAGAAGAAGAGCAGATGGAGCTGTTATGGAAAAAAAAAGACATCTGCATGATACATTAGGTCAACATAAAATCATAGAATCATAGAATCATTAAGGTTGGAAAAGACCTCTAAGATCATCGAGTCCAACCGTCAACCCAACACCACCATGCCCACTAAACCATGTCCTTAAGTGCCGCATCTACACGTCTTTTAAATACCTCCAGGGATGGGGACTCAACCACTTCCCTGGGCAGCCTGTTCCAACGTTTAACCACTCTTTCAGTAAAGAAATTTTTCCTCATGTCCAACCTAAACCTCCCCTGGCGCAACTTGAGGCCATTTCCTCTCATCCTATCGCTCGTTACTTGGGAGAAGAGACCGACACCCACCTCGCTACAACCTCCTTTCAGGTAGTTGTAAAGCGCGATGAGGTCTCCCCTCAGCCTCCTCTTCTCCAGGCTAAACAACCCCAGTTCCCTCAGCCGCTCCTCATAAGACTTGTTCTCCAGACCCTTCACCAGCTTCGTTGCCCTTCTCTGGACACGCTCCAGCACCTCGACGTCCTTCTTGTAGTGAGGGGCCCAAAACTGAACACAGTAGTCGAGGGGCGGCCTCACCAGTGCCGAGTACAGGGGCACGATCACTTCCCTACTCCTGCTGGCCACACTATTTCTGATGCAGGCCAGGATGCCATTGGCCTTCTTGGCCGCCTGGGCACACTGCTGGCTCATATTCAGCCGGCTGTCAACCAACACCCCCAGGTCCTTTTCCGACAGGCAGCTTTCCAGACACTCTTCCCCAAGCCTGTAGCGCTGCATGGGGTTGTTGTGGCCAAAGTGCAGCACCCGGCACTTGGCCTTGTTGAACCTCATACAGTTGGCCTCGGCCCATCGATCCAGCCTGTACAGATCCCTCTGCAGAGCCTTCCTACCCTCAAGCAGATCAACACTCCCGCCCAACTTGGTGTCGTCTGCAAACTTACTGAGGGTGCACTCGATCCCCTCGTCCAGACCATTGATAAAGATATTGAACAAGACCGGCCCCAAAACTGAGCCCTGGGGAACACCGCTCGTGACCGGCCGCCAACTGGATTTAACTCCCTTCACCACAACTCTCTGGGCCCGGCCGTCCAGCCAGTTTTTGACCCAGCGCAGAGTACACCTGTCTAAGCCGTGAGCCGCCAGCTTCTCGAGGAGAATGCTGTGGGAGACGGTGTCAAAGGCCTTACTGAAGTCCAGGTAGACCACATCCACAGCCTTTCCTTCATCCACTAGGCGGGTCACCTGGTCATAGAAGGAGATCAGGTTGGTCAAGCAGGACCTGCCTCTCATGAACCCGTGCTGGCTGGGCCTGATGCCCTGGTTGTCCCGCTCATGCCTTGTGAGCGCCCTCAAGATGAACAACTCCATAATCTTCCCCGGCACCGAGGTCAGGCTGACAGGCCTGTAGTTCCCCGGATCCTCCTTCGAGCCCTTCTTGTAGATGGGCATCACATTGGCAAGCCTCCAGTCATCCGGGACCTCCCCCATTAACCAGGACTGCTGATAGATGATGGAGAGTGGCTTGGCGAGCTCCTCCGCCAGCTCCCTCAGCACTCTCGGGTGGATCCCATCCGGCCCCATAGACTTGTGAGCATCCAGGTGGCGTAGCAGGTCATTGACTGCTTCCTCTTGGATTATGGGGGGGTTCATCCTGCTCACTGTCCCTGTCTTCCAGCTCACGGGGGCCGAGTACCCTGAGGATAACTGGTCTGCCTGTTAAAGACTGAGGCAAAGGCGGCATTAAGTACCTCAGCCTTTTCCTCATCCTCGGTGACAATGTTCCCCCCTGCATCCACTAAAGGATGGAGATTCTCCTTGGCTCTCTTCTTGTCGTTAATATATTTGTAAAAACATTTGTTGTTGTCTCTAACGACAGCGGCCACATTGCATTCTAGCTGGGCTTTTGCCTTTCTCATTTCCTCTCTGCATGAACTAATGAGATCCCTGTACTCTTCTTGAGTTGCCTGCCCCTTCTTCCACAAGCGGTAAACTCTCCTTTTTTTCCTGAGTCCCAGCAAGAGCTCCCCGTTCAGCCAGGCCGGTCGTCTTCCCCGCCCGTTCTTCTCACGGCGTATGGGGACAGCCTGCTCCTGCGCCTTTAAGACTTCCTTCTTGAAGATCGTCCAGCCTTCCTGGACCCCTTTGCCCTTCAGGACTGTCTCCCAAGGGACTCTCTCAACCAGCGTCCTGAACAGGCCAAAGCCCGCCCTCCGGAAGTCCATGGTTGCGGTTTTGCTGGCCCCCCTCCTTACTTCACCAAGAACTGAGAATTCTACCATTTCGTGGTCGCTAAGCCCAAGACGGCCTCCGACCACCACATCTCCCACCAGTCCTTCTCTGTTTGCAAACAGCAGGTCGAGCGAGGCACCTCCCCTGGTAGGCTCACTTACCAGCTGTGTCAGGAAGTTGTCTTCCACACACTCCAGGAACCTCCTAGACTGCTTCCTCTCTGCCGTGTTGTATTTCCAGCAGACGTCCGGGAAGTTGAAGTCCCCCACGAGAACAAGGGCTAGCAATTGAGAGACTTCTGCCAGCCGTTTGTAGAACGCTTCATCCGCCCCTTCATCCTGGTTGGGTGGTCTATAACAGACTCCCAGCAGGATACCTGCCTCATTGGCCTTCCCCTTCATCCTTACCCATAAACACTCGACCGTATCATCATCACAATCGTTGAGCTCTAGACAATCAAAACACTCCCTAACATACAGGGCCACCCCACTGCCTCTCCTTCCTCGCCTGTCCCTTCTGAAGAGTCTATAGCCATCCATTGCAGCACTCCAATCGTGAGAGTCACCCCACCATGTTTCTGTGATGGCGACTAAGTCATAGCTATCCCGCTGCACCATGGCTTCCAGCTCCTCCTGTTTGCCACCCATGCGCTGCGTGCATTGGTGTAGATGCACTTGAGCTGGGCTATCGATTTCGCCCCCAGCATCGGCATGCCACCCCTAGGCTCATCTCTAGTGAGCCTGGTTTTATCCCCTTCCCCCTTCGAACCTAGTTTAAAGCCCTCTCGATGAGCCCTGCCAATTCATGAGCAATGATCCTTTTCCCCCTGTGAGATAGCTGGACTCCATCTGTCGCCAGCAGGCCCGGTGCTGTGTAAACCGCCCCATGATCAAAAAAGCCAAAATTCCTCCGTTGGCACCAGCCCCTGAGCCACGTGTTGATCAGGTGTGTTTTCCTGTTCCTTTCAGTATTCTTCCCTGCCACTGTAGGGATTGAGGAAATCCCCTCCTGCGCCTGCACCAGGGGAGGTTTAGATTGGATGTGAGGAAAAATTTCTTTACGGAGAGAGTGGTTAAACATTGGAACAGGCTGCCCAGGGAAGTGGTTGAGTCACCATCCCTGGAGGTATTTAAAAGACGTGTAGATGAGGCGCTTAGGGACATGGTTTAGTGGGCATGGTGGTGTTGGGTTGACGGTTGGACTCGATGATCTTAGAGGTCTTTTCCAACCTTAATGATTCTATGATTCTATGAAAACACTACCTGTGCTCCTGATCCTTCAACCAGTCACCCCAGTGCCCTGAAGTCCCTTTTGATCGCTTCTGGACTTCTCTCTGCAACCTCATCACTGCCAGCCTGTATAACCAACAGCGGGTAGTAGTCAGAAGGCCGTACCAGACCAGGGAGTTTCCTAGTAATGTCTCTGACCCGGGCCCCAGGGAGGCAGCAGACTTCCCTGTGGGACGGGTCCGGTCGGCATATAGGGCCCTCCGTTCCCCTCAGAAGGGAATCGCCTATGACAATTACCCTCCTTTTTTTCTCAGCAGAAGCAGTCATAATGCGTGGGGCTGACTGCCTCACCCTAGGCAACCCCCTGGATGGACCTTCATCTACATCCTCGTTTGCCTGGCCCTCAAGTTCCAGGGCCCCATATAGGTTGTGTAAGGGCAACCAGGAAGGTGAGGGAGACCGGGTGGGGGTTCGCCTGGCACCCTGAGCAGGGACCTGTTTCCATTCCCCCCTGTTGCTTAGGTCCCCTCCTTCTGCTTGGCGGCAAGAAGGCAGGGGATCCTCTGCTTCTTGTGGAGCCTCCATCTGCTGCCTTTGCCTCAGGGATGGTAGGGTGTGGCTCCACCAATCTATCTCCCTCTCACACTCCCTGATACTCCTTAACCTTTCCACTTCCTCCTTCAGCTCTGCCACCAGGTCAAGCAGATCATCCACCTGGTCACACCGCACACAGGTGTTGTCTCTGCTGCCCTCTGGTACAAGTGACAGGCTCAGGCACTCCCTGCAGCCAGAGACCTGGACAGCTGTATGCTTGTGTGAGAGCTCCATCCGGGTCACCACATTCCTTCTGGCAATGGCTTTCGGCCGAGTGGAAACCATAGCTGGTCCTCTTCTGGGAGGGCGACGACTACTAGTTGAGTTGGCCTCTAGAGCCAGGAGGGGGACTACGCCCTGCCTGCACAAACCACCACACCGCGCTCCGGGTCGCTCGCGCTCCCTGGGGGCTGCTCTTGTACGTGAGGGGATTTGGCCGCCGTCCCTCTTGGCCCCGCCCACGCTGAGTCAGAGCTGCCGCTCGTCAGGAGCTCCCTCCTCCGGCTCGGGGCGGGGGGGCTGGGTCATCCTCTCACCCCCTGCGCTTTTGCCGCTTTAGGAAGGGTCCCCCGGCGCGATCCTCCGCTCCGGAGCCCTTTGCCTCGGTGGCTTCGCTGAAATGGCATTTTTTGCCATTTGTCTTTTTGCTAGTTATTACAAATGTACAAGGAAAATACTTGTTCTGTCTTAATCATGTCAAGAATATTAGAGTTTGTATTAGACAAAATTTTTTGGTTTTAAATATCTTAATGGATAAATGTTTTAAAAACAAAAGAAAAACTTTTAAGTGGAATGACCAGTCAAACTGGTATCTGTGTTTCACCTCTATGGCACTATCTAATGATTACAAATGTACAGATTTTTAGTTTCACATGGCATTATATATGCAATACTATCTGCTACTTTAATCACTATAGAAGAGTTTGGAATGCTTACACACACACCCACGCTCCTACACTATAGATAAGATGATATGCATATCTCTAAATGTAAACTGTGAACATCAGCAACGGTGGTAGTGCCTCTGTGATAACATATTTAAGAAGGGGAAAAAAATGCTGTCCAACAGCAGCCGGAGGGAGGAGTGAGGATATGTGAGAGAGACAACTCTGCAGTCACCAAGGTCAGTGAAGAAGGAAGGGGAGGAGGTGCTCCAGGTGCTGGAGCAGAGATTCCCCTGCAGCCCGTGGTGAAGACCATGGTGACGCAGGTTGTCCCCCTGCAGCGTATGGAAGTCTCATGCCTTTGGATTCTTCTGTCTGGCACATTTGTAAAGCTACTTTCTGTCAGCTCTCTGTAAGCTCATAACTTGTTGACCAGGCTTTGACATTTATAACAATAAAGAAAAAGCCCCAAATGGGAAGATGCCCTATGCACAGGCAAAAAATATATTTTAATAATAAATATTAAAAAAATATTTACATTTTCTTTCATAGTTATTTCTCATATTTGATTTTGTGTTTTAGGACCTAAGAGATCTTCTCTGGGATATCTGTGATAACAGATGGGAAGAAACAGAGCAGGAACGTACTGATATCATGAATGATGGCTGGTTAGTGGATCATAAGGGGATTGCAATGAATCATTTCTTTTCACTTATGCAAGTATGGCTCTACTATGGAGTCTGCAATGGAAGGGGATAATGAATTAGATTTGGAGGACAGTAAGCCTCAGATGAATTTCATATGGTTGGCTCTGAATAAGTGAGGGATCGAGAATTAGATAAGCAAATGTTCACGCCTCTTCTGAATTTATCTAGAAAGTTAGAGAATAAAAGTAGATGACATTCCATACATTTAACTGTTTTGCAGGCAGAAAAGGTTAAGAAAAATACCGTTGTTATTGTCCAACTCCCCAGACTTTCAATCTGTAATGTATAGTGCTACTTTTTGCAATTTTATCAGTCTAGTGAATCATCAGTTTTGTAACAGAAATGTTAGAGCTGTTTATCCTTCTGTGATCATATTGACATCTGCTCTTAATTTACAAATTACATAATTCACTGGTGTTGTAGATCCACTTGCTGTTAAGATTGTCCTGTATTTCCCATATCACAAAATTATTTCAGTTGTAACTTCACCAATGTGGCTTGAAATTTTACCTACAGACTGAAAAAAAAATTTTGCAAGGAATCTTTTTGCGAATGCGATGTCATTTGTTGCTCTTGAGAAAATCCGTTCAAATATGACCCAGCTTTCACACATCTAACTTTAAAGTTTTCAAGAGACCATCTTCAGTTAGTTGGCTCTCCCCTCCCCCACATTAAGCCTTTCCTCTCATTCAGCCAGACCATGAATTACTTCAGTTCCTGAAGTAAAGTAAGTTTTCCCCGTGACTGCTGATATAGGTGCATAAATTTGGTTTAGGGCTGGGCTGGGCTTGGCTGGAATAGACTAGTCTAGACTAGACAGGCTTTTCTGTAAACTGAGTGACCATTCTGTGAAAGTTTTGGCAACTTTAAAGAAGACAATGGAAACAGTGCTTTAAACACCTGCCATGTAATTCTAATTTGGCTGAAAAATCAGGCCTAAGCAGCTTAGGGTGGGCTTCCTGCCCTTTAATTCTCTGTGTTATTTGTATATGCTTATTAAACAAGGGAACCATTCTCTTATCTCACATGAGTGTTGTGGTAATTTAAGTAAAGTTTGTGAAGTAGTCAGTTGCTATAGGAAGGAAATTATTAACTGTTTTCAAAGAGTCTAAATAATGCCCTAAATAAAGACTTAAGGCCACTGACTAAAGAGAGAGGTCTAAATATCAAATAGCTGCTGACTAATTGAACAACATTCATCTTGTAATTAGGATATTTATATGACTGTGTATTTAAAAATATATCTTAAATTATATGCATAAGGGAGCCAAATTAAAGTAATATTGCTGAGCTTAAATCTTGTATTTTTCTCATTTAAATTCATGTATAACTTTGCAACCCAAATTCTCTTCTAACAGAATTTCATGGACATGTATGATGCAGTCCAGAGGAGATTCACTATGAATCTAATTTGACCTGTCTTGTGTGGATATGCAGAATAGCCAGCAGGTGGAGCAGGAACCTTCCTTCTCTTGCCAGAAGTCACAAGCTGCCTTTTTCCAACCCATCAAGCATACATTCTGCCTGCCTCTCCCTCAGTACAGCTGGGGATTCAGGTTCCTGTATCTGCAGCGTCTCAAAGAAGATCCAGTTGTATTGGGTTTGTGTGGCAAGGTTTTGGTAGCAGGGGGTGGGGGGGGCTACAGGGATGGCTTCTGTGAGAAGATGCCAGAAGCTTCCCCTATGTCCGATAGAGCCACTGGCCAAGGCTGAGTCAATCAGCAGTGGTGGTAGCGCCTCTGTGATAAAATATATAAGAAGGGGAAAAACTGCTGCGCAACAGCAGCTGGAGGAGAGGAGTGAGAATATGTGAGAGAAACAACTCTGCAGACACCAAGGTCAGTGAAGAAGGAGGGGAAGGAGGTGCTACAGGTGCCGGAGCAGAGATCCCCTGCAGCCTCTGGTGAAGACCATGGTGAAGCAGGTCATCCCCCTGCAGCCCATGGAGGTTAATGGTGGAGCAGATATCCACTTGCAGCCCGTGGAGGACCCCAGGCCGGAGCAGGTGGATGTGCCCCGAAGGAGGCTGTGACCCCATGGGAAGCCTGCTCTGGAGCAGGCTCCTGGCAGGACCTGTGACTCCCTGGAGAGAAGCCCACGCTGGTGCAGGTTTTCTGGCAGGACTTGTGACCCCGTGGGGGACCCATGCTGGAGCAGTCCATTCCTGAAGAACTGCACCCTGTGGAAAGGACACACTACTATCACTCACCTCTTCCTCCTGGTGCTCCTGTGTGGTTCAGACTTAGCCAGCTCAGACACTTTGTTGCACAGAGCCCTCAGCCTTTCATCTGCTACCAAGTTTTGTGAATGTGGTTTTGTGCATTTTCCCATGAATATTTAGTACTGTTTTGTCAGTTAGAAACAAACACCATACTGTATCAATAAACCAAAACATGACAGGTGTTAAATGTTTTTTGAATCTTGCTTGATTTCTTCCAAGATGATTCACACAAAAAGATCTTCAAGATACTTAGGTGTGTAAAGTTTGTTGATTTCTTTGGTCCAGAAAAACTGTATGGCTTTTAAAATTTTCTCCATTATGCTGGATCTAGACTGCAGATTTAACAGATTTATGAGCATCAGCAGACAACCATTTATTCCATTTAGTAGAAGCCTCTATATCATTTCAGTGGCTTCTGTCACTTTGGATTGTGGGGTTATTTTCTTTCCTGTGCTTTACATATGCTAGAAACCTCCACCTACCGTTATTACCACCACGTATAACATTTCTCAAAATTATTTCAAGTTCAATTAAAAAACAAGGTTCTTCTTCGCAATTTTTCTGTCCTAGTAAATAAAATGTGCTTGGGACCACTCTATGACACTTAGACCATCTGGCACAGAATGGCCTATGTCCATATCATTAAAGTATTTTACTCTCCAAAAGAAAGGGGTCACTTTGCCTTTTGGAAAATGTTTCTGGCCTGTACTAACTTTTGAAGCATACCTAGGACAGTGCTAGTTGATCCATGTCAAGGCAAGTCTAAGACAAGAGACATGTAGAATGTGAAGGCTCTAACAGGCAGTAGTTCAAAGAGGCTGAGCTCTGCCTGCTAGCCAGTTTCATTGGCTCTTCTGACAACAACAACGGCTACCAAAGACACGATATTTGCAGAACATTGTCCTTTGACCTGACACCTGAGGCCAAACCTGTGCCTAGTTGAATGGTATAGACAGCTGACTTCTTTCCCTGTATAAGTTGTGCTCGTTACACTTGAAATAGGAGTTCATATGCCCCTCCACAATGGTAATCTAGAAAGTGCTCTGTACATCTAAGATTTAGGGGCAGAGCAGAAGACAAGGCACTGAGATAGGCTAAAGGGTGATTACAGATGGAACATGTGTGCTCCACCCCTATAAAATTTATAGAATATGTCTCATCCTTTCAGATTTTTCCATCAGGTCTCTTCTGTGGCTTAGATCTGCCTTTATATAAATTTCTTACCAGAGTCATAAAATTTCTTGCTGCCAGAGGAGGAGTACATTTCATAATGATTTTGCTGAGTACAGAATTCACACAGAGGATTTGTAATTCTTACTTCAGGAAAGCTCCCAGAGTGTAAACGCATTAAAATTTGAACCTAAGTTATTAACAGTGTATTAAAAAGTACTCATTGTTTTCTGCATTTACATTTTCACAGTGTTGAAAAGCTGATTGAGGTTGCACAACACCATATTGAGAGTTCTAGCAAAATCCAATACGAAATTACTTTAGAAGAAACAGAATTCTTCATCAGCAGTGATGTAAAAGTGATTCCTGACCCTGTTCTTCCACCACATGTTCCACATGTAGAGACCTCTGGAAGTGGTACTTAAAACTATTTCACAATTTACTACACTTCATAAGCAGTTTCTACAGGTGGCACTTAAAGGTTAGAAAAAAATTTCTTTTTCACTCCTGAAGGACTGTTAGTTACCTACTTAAAAGTTAAAGTAACTGCTGGGAGCTACTAAACATTAGTTACCTATATTGTTAAAGATCATACTACAATTAAAGATTGTGCTACATATAAAAGCAAAGTCATAGTGCAGAATATTAAAAATGTGAAATACCAGACCACTTGAAAGCTTTTAGCATCTTTGCTATCCTCAAAACCACGTACTTAATATTCCTCTAACAGGTGTCTCTGTAAAATGTTGAGTGGTACATATCATGCTTAATTTGCTTAGAGATCATTTCAAATGCAAGTCTCTAACTCATTTACTAATTCAGAGCTCAGTGAACACTGAAGCTATATTATTTTAAAACGCATTTTTAAAGAAATCAGTGTTTTCATGAAACTATTATATAGGGTCTATTATAACTATTAACCATTATATTCTTCAAGTCAATGTGTGCCAGTTGTTTTGGGTGATTTGCAAGTGTTAACTCAGATATGTATTTTTTTTCCTTTCTATGTGCATTTATTGTGTGCCTACTCTCTAATTATGGGAACCTTAGGATTAGGATGTTTGAAAAGACTTATCTGCAAAAATTAATACTGGTGTATAAATGTTATAAAATATTTAGGTAGGGCAGTTTTAAACTGAGATGGAAAGTAGTTAAACACGTATTTGGAGAGGGTTTCATTACTACCATGCGCCATTCATTACTACTATTTTGTGCCAGGGGAGGTTTAGATTGGATGTGAGGAAAAATTTCTTTACTGAAAGAGTGGTTAAACATTGGAACAGGCTGCCCAGGGAAGTGGTTGAGTCCCCATCCCTGGAGGTATTTAAAAGACGTGTAGATGAGGCGCTTAGGGACATGGTTTAGTGGGCGTGGTGGTGTTGGGTTGACGGTTGGACTCGATGATCTTAGAGGTCTTTTCCAACCTTAATGAGTCTATGATTCTATGATTCTACCAGTGTTCCATATTATAATTATAATTTTAGTATGAATGCCACTAAGATCATGAAATCCAATGTGTAAACATGTACTTACAATTTTGGATCCAACTCTTCCAGTATAAGGCCACAAAGGCATAATGAAGTTGAATTTAATCCTTTATTCAGAAATGCTTTCCATGTATATTTATGGAGAAATTCCACTTACCTTTTGAGCATGAACCCATTTTAGGCAGAAAGATGTTCACAGTTTACATTTAGAGAGATGCATATCATCTTATCTATAGTGTAGGAGCGTGGGTGTGTGTGTAAGCATTCCAAACTCTTCTATAGTGATTAAAGTAGCAGATAGTATTGCATATATAATGCCATGTGAAACTAAAAATCTGTACATTTGTAATCATTAGATAGTGCCATAGAGGTGAAACACAGATACCAGTTTGACTGGTCATTCCACTTAAAAGTTTTTCTTTTGTTTTTAAAACATTTATCCATTAAGATATTTAAAACCAAAAAATTTTGTCTAATACAAACTCTAATATTCTTGACATGATTAAGACAGAACAAGTATTTTCCTTGTACATTTGTAATAACTAGCAAAAAGACAAATGGCAAAAAATGCCATTTCAGCGAAGCCACCGAGGCAAAGGGCTCCGGAGCGGAGGATCGCGCCGGGGGACCCTTCCTAAAGCGGCAAAAGCGCAGGGGGTGAGAGGATGACCCAGCCCCCCCGCCCCGAGCCGGAGGAGGGAGCTCCTGACGAGCGGCAGCTCTGACTCAGCGTGGGCGGGGCCAAGAGGGACGGCGGCCAAATCCCCTCACGTACAAGAGCAGCCCCCAGGGAGCGCGAGCGACCCGGAGCGCGGTGTGGTGGTTTGTGCAGGCAGGGCGTAGTCCCCCTCCTGGCTCTAGAGGCCAACTCAACTAGTAGTCGTCGCCCTCCCAGAAGAGGACCAGCTATGGTTTCCACTTGGCCGAAAGCCATTGCCAGAAGGAATGTGGTGACCCGGATGGAGCTCTCACACAAGCATATAGCTGTCCAGGTCTCTGGCTGCAGGGAGTGCCTGAGCCTGTCACTTGTACCAGAGGGCAGCAGAGACAACACCTGTGTGCGGTGTGACCAGGTGGATGATCTGCTTGACCTGGTGGCAGAGCTGAAGGAGGAAGTGGAAAGGTTAAGGAGTATCAGGGAGTGTGAGAGGGAGATAGATTGGTGGAGCCACACCCTACCATCCCTGAGGCAAAGGCAGCAGATGGAGGCTCCACAAGAAGCAGAGGATCCCCTGCCTTCTTGCCGCCAAGCAGAAGGAGGGGACCTAAGCAACAGGGGGGAATGGAAACAGGTCCCTGCTCAGGGTGCCAGGCGAACCCCCACCCGGTCTCCCTCACCTTCCTGGTTGCCCTTACACAACCTATATGGGGCCCTGGAACTTGAGGGCCAGGCAAACGAGGATGTAGATGAAGGTCCATCCAGGGGGTTGCCTAGGGTGAGGCAGTCAGCCCCACGCATTATGACTGCTTCTGCTGAGAAAAAAAGGAGGGTAATTGTCATAGGCGATTCCCTTCTGAGGGGAACGGAGGGCCCTATATGCCGACCGGACCCGTCCCACAGGGAAGTCTGCTGCCTCCCTGGGGCCCGGGTCAGAGACATTACTAGGAAACTCCCTGGTCTGGTACGGCCTTCTGACTACTACCCGCTGTTGGTTATACAGGCTGGCAGTGATGAGGTTGCAGAGAGAAGTCCAGAAGCGATCAAAAGGGACTTCAGGGCACTGGGGTGACTGGTTGAAGGATCAGGAGCACAGGTAGTGTTTTCATAGAATCATAGAATCATTAAGGTTGGAAAAGACCTCTAAGATCATCGAGTCCAACCGTCAACCCAACACCACCATGCCCACTAAACCATGTCCCTAAGCGCCTCATCTACACGTCTTTTAAATACCTCCAGGGATGGTGACTCAACCACTTCCCTGGGCAGCCTGTTCCAATGTTTAACCACTCTCTCCGTAAAGAAATTTTTCCTCACATCCAATCTAAACCTCCCCTGGTGCAGGCGCAGGAGGGGATTTCCTCAATCCCTACAGTGGCAGGGAAGAATACTGAAAGGAACAGGAAAACACACCTGATCAACACGTGGCTCAGGGGCTGGTGCCAACGGAGGAATTTTGGCTTTTTTGATCATGGGGAGGTTTACACAGCACCGGGCCTGCTGGCGACAGATGGAGTCCAGCTATCTCACAGGGGGAAAAGGATCATTGCTCATGAATTGGCAGGGCTCATCGAGAGGGCTTTAAACTAGGTTCGAAGGGGGAAGGGGATAAAACCAGGCTCACTAGAGATGAGCCTAGGGGTGGCATGCCGATGCTGGGGGCGAAATCGATAGCCCAGCTCAAGTGCATCTACACCAATGCACGCAGCGCATGGGTGGCAAACAGGAGGAGCTGGAAGCCATGGTGCAGCGGGATAGCTATGACTTAGTCGCCATCACAGAAACATGGTGGGGTGACTCTCACGATTGGAGTGCTGCAATGGATGGCTATAGACTCTTCAGAAGGGACAGGCGAGGAAGGAGAGGCAGTGGGGTGGCCCTGTATGTTAGGGAGTGTTTTGATTGTCTAGAGCTCAACGATTGTGATGATGATACGGTCGAGTGTTTATGGGTAAGGATGAAGGGGAAGGCCAATGAGGCAGGTATCCTGCTGGGAGTCTGTTATAGACCACCCAACCAGGATGAAGGGGCGGATGAAGCGTTCTACAAACGGCTGGCAGAAGTCTCTCAATTGCTAGCCCTTGTTCTCGTGGGGGACTTCAACTTCCCGGACGTCTGCTGGAAATACAACACGGCAGAGAGGAAGCAGTCTAGGAGGTTCCTGGAGTGTGTGGAAGACAACTTCCTGACACAGCTGGTAAGTGAGCCTACCAGGGGAGGTGCCTCGCTCGACCTGCTGTTTGCAAACAGAGAAGGACTGGTGGGAGATGTGGTGGTCGGAGGCCGTCTTGGGCTTAGCGACCACGAAATGGTAGAATTCTCAGTTCTTGGTGAAGTAAGGAGGGGGGCCAGCAAAACCGCAACCATGGACTTCCGGAGGGCGGGCTTTGGCCTGTTCAGGACGCTGGTTGAGAGAGTCCCTTGGGAGACAGTCCTGAAGGGCAAAGGGGTCCAGGAAGGCTGGACGATCTTCAAGAAGGAAGTCTTAAAGGCGCAGGAGCAGGCTGTCCCCATACGCCGTGAGAAGAACGGGCGGGGAAGACGACCGGCCTGGCTGAACGGGGAGCTCTTGCTGGGACTCAGGAAAAAAAGGAGAGTTTACCGCTTGTGGAAGAAGGGGCAGGCAACTCAAGAAGAGTACAGGGATCTCATTAGTTCATGCAGAGAGGAAATGAGAAAGGCAAAAGCCCAGCTAGAATGCAATGTGGCCGCTGTCGTTAGAGACAACAACAAATGTTTTTACAAATATATTAACGACAAGAAGAGAGCCAAGGAGAATCTCCATCCTTTAGTGGATGCAGGGGGGAACATTGTCACCGAGGATAAGGAAAAGGCTGAGGTACTTAATGCCGCCTTTGCCTCAGTCTTTAACAGGCAGACCAGTTATCCTCAGGGTACTCGGCCCCCGTGAGCTGGAAGACAGGGACAGTGAGCAGGATGAACCCCCCCATAATCCAAGAGGAAGCAGTCAATGACCTGCTACGCCACCTGGATGCTCACAAGTCTATGGGGCCGGATGGGATCCACCCGAGAGTGCTGAGGGAGCTGGCGGAGGAGCTCGCCAAGCCACTCTCCATCATCTATCAGCAGTCCTGGTTAATGGGGGAGGTCCCGGATGACTGGAGGCTTGCCAATGTGATGCCCATCTACAAGAAGGGCTCGAAGGAGGATCCGGGGAACTACAGGCCTGTCAGCCTGACCTCGGTGCCGGGGAAGATTATGGAGTTGTTCATCTTGAGGGCGCTCACAAGGCATGAGCGGGACAACCAGGGCATCAGGCCCAGCCAGCACGGGTTCATGAGAGGCAGGTCCTGCTTGACCAACCTGATCTCCTTCTATGACCAGGTGACCCGCCTAGTGGATGAAGGAAAGGCTGTGGATGTGGTCTACCTGGACTTCAGTAAGGCCTTTGACACCGTCTCCCACAGCATTCTCCTCGAGAAGCTGGCGGCTCACGGCTTAGACAGGTGTACTCTGCGCTGGGTCAAAAACTGGCTGGACGGCCGGGCCCAGAGAGTTGTGGTGAAGGGAGTTAAATCCAGTTGGCGGCCGGTCACGAGCGGTGTTCCCCAGGGCTCAGTTTTGGGGCCGGTCTTGTTCAATATCTTTATCAATGGTCTGGACGAGGGGATCGAGTGCACCCTCAGTAAGTTTGCAGACGACACCAAGTTGGGCGGGAGTGTTGATCTGCTTGAGGGTAGGAAGGCTCTGCAGAGGGATCTGTACAGGCTGGATCGATGGGCCGAGGCCAACTGTATGAGGTTCAACAAGGCCAAGTGCCGGGTGCTGCACTTTGGCCACAACAACCCCATGCAGCGCTACAGGCTTGGGGAAGAGTGTCTGGAAAGCTGCCTGTCGGAAAAGGACCTGGGGGTGTTGGTTGACAGCCGGCTGAATATGAGCCAGCAGTGTGCCCAGGCGGCCAAGAAGGCCAATGGCATCCTGGCCTGCATCAGAAATAGTGTGGCCAGCAGGAGTAGGGAAGTGATCGTGCCCCTGTACTCGGCACTGGTGAGGCCGCCCCTCGACTACTGTGTTCAGTTTTGGGCCCCTCACTACAAGAAGGACGTCGAGGTGCTGGAGCGTGTCCAGAGAAGGGCAACGAAGCTGGTGAAGGGTCTGGAGAACAAGTCTTATGAGGAGCGGCTGAGGGAACTGGGGTTGTTTAGCCTGGAGAAGAGGAGGCTGAGGGGAGACCTCATCGCGCTTTACAACTACCTGAAAGGAGGTTGTAGCGAGGTGGGTGTCGGTCTCTTCTCCCAAGTAACGAGCGATAGGATGAGAGGAAATGGCCTCAAGTTGCGCCAGGGGAGGTTTAGGTTGGACATGAGGAAAAATTTCTTTACTGAAAGAGTGGTTAAACGTTGGAACAGGCTGCCCAGGGAAGTGGTTGAGTCCCCATCCCTGGAGGTATTTAAAAGACGTGTAGATGCGGCACTTAAGGACATGGTTTAGTGGGCATGGTGGTGTTGGGTTGACGGTTGGACTCGATGATCTTAGAGGTCTTTTCCAACCTTAATGATTCTATGATTCTATGATTTTATGTTGACCTAATGTATCATGCAGATGTCTTTTTTTTTCCATAACAGCTCCATCTGCTCTTCTTCTAGGACAAAGCAGTTACAAATATTTTAATATTTTTGAGTAATAGTCAGTGTTGTGACTGCAGAATTTCATGCAACTTTTAAAAACAGCATGATAAAGTACCTTTACAATGTCTGTTCATAGGTGTGTAAGTTAAAACAAGCTGCAAAAGCAGCTAACAGAATGGTTTAGAAAGGCATGAAATAACATTCCTCTCTTTTTTTCTCCTGACATATTATGATTTTTTTTAAATAGTATTATTGTTCTTTTCACTGCTTTGATGGTAAACAATGATATTTACTAACAGCATTTTTACTACAGTTTGCTAAACTTGAATTTGCTCCATAAGGAACAGCTATCATTCAGAAGAGGTTTATTTATGTGCAAGTTGTCATATATTGGTAGATTTTAAGGTCAAAGAGGCCATTTTGACCATCTAGGATCACAACAGAGGCACACCTATTCAGTCATGATTTTCCATTCAGAAATACATTTTAGGATGTTATTTAACCAATTTTAATACAGTTGTATATGCTGGAGTAGTTTTATGCAGTGTTAATCTTAGCATGTCTTGCAGATGTAAATCACGTTTGAAGAAATCTAAATATGTTATGTTGACATAAGACACCTGAGTAACCACCTTTGTATTCTTGTAAACAGTCACATCAAGTAAGGTAGAAAGTGCCATTATTCATTTAAAAAAATGTGCTGTCTTGTGGGTGCCTCTGTACAGATACACAAACTTACCAGCAAAGTCCAAAGACTGTGTGAGGGTCTATTTTCCTGCAGGACCACCTTCTACCACATCTGTGGTTGATGTCAGTCTGGTTCCTATAACCCCAGAAGAATTAAAGAAACAAGAACTGACACTTAATATAAAGCAAGAATATTTCAGTGCCTTGAAACATGAGGGTATGTTACTTTTTGGTTACTTATATTGGGGGGTGATTGTTATTCCTAATTTAGGTAGTGTAATAGTCAAAACTAGCCAGAAACTCTTCCTGGGAAAATGGATGGATAAGTAAGAAAAAGGAGGGGAGAGAAAGGAGTGTCTGGAGAAATCAGGAAATTTTTTAGAGTGGTAGTCATCAGTGATTTTGTGGTAAATATATTTACAATAGAAATGCGTTTTTCATTCTTCCTTTTGTTTTCTTTTGTTTAGTTTCATTTAATTTCATTTTCCATGACTAAGCAAGTATACATTGTGTATACATAAAATACTGAGAAAAATATATACTTTGATATCTAAGACTTTTAATCATGAATGAATGTACCTTGGGAAGGGGTTTATCTACATAAACCCATTCATCTGATCCTGCTTCAACTGATGGTGGTGTCACAGGAATAGGAGGAAGTAGATCTCGAGGTGTAACTGGTAAAAGCTTTTTCCTGGTGATTTTTCTTGAGCAGACCCTTGTATATGAACGTACAATTAGTACCTTCAAATGTATTTTAAGTATCAGTAAACAGAAGTAGACATCTATGCTACTCTGACAAGTTCAAAATGACGGAACAGATTCAATATTTCATTAATTAGGTGGTGTTCATGAAAGAATATACTGATCAAATCAGTGATGCCATAGTTATAAAATCACTTTCCAGTTGTCGTGGTTTAACCCCAGCTGGCAACTAAGCAGTAGGATAATGAGAAATAAGAACAAATCTTAAAACACCTTTCCCCCACCTCTCCCTTCTTCCTGGGTTCAACTTCACTTCCCGCTTGTCTATCTCCTCCCCCCCTCCCCGAGCGGCGCAGGGGGATGGGGAATGGGGGTTGCGGTCAGTTCATCACACATTGTCTCTGCTGCTCCTTCCTCCTCAGGGGGGGGACTCCTCACACTCTTCCCCTGCTCCAGCGTGGGGGTCCCACCCACAGGAGACAGTTCTTCACGAACTGCTCCAACATGAGTCCTTTCCACGGGGTGCAGTCCTTCAGGAACAGACTGTTCCAGCGTGGGTCCCCTGCAGGGCCACAGGTCCTGCTAGAAGACCTGCTCCAGCGTGGACTCCTCTCCACAGGGTCACAGCTTCCTTCAGGGCACATCCACCTGCTCTGGTGTGGGGTCCTCCACATTCTGCAAGTGGATATCTGCTCCACCATGGATCTCCGTGGGCTGCAGGGGGACAACCTGCTTCACCACAGGCTTCAGGGGAATCTCTGCTCTGGCGCCTGGAGCACCTCCTCCCCCTCCTTCTTCACTGACCTTGGTGACTGCAGAGTTGTCTCTCTCACATATTCTCACTCCTCTCTCTTCCAGCTGCTGTTGCTCAGCAGTTTTTACCCTTTTAAAAATATGTTATCACAGAGGCACTATCACCGTTGCTGATTGGCTCAGCCTTGGCCAGCGGTACGTCTGTCTTGTAGCCGGCTGGCACTGGCTCTATCAGACATGGGGGAAGCTTCTGACAATCTCACAGAAGCCATCCCTATAGCTTCCCCCCCAAAACCTTGCCACGTCAATCTAATACAGGGGCCTATTTGCTTAGCTGGAAAACGTTGATATATTTCCTTGCTCGATCCTTAAAATTTTGGTCATCTAAAAATCTAAGAAACAATTTGATGAATAATTTTTGATGGACAGATGACTAATTTTACCTTTTATATGTCCCAGTCTCACACACTTAGAGGCTTAACTTGGCTATGTTTTTCATGCCCAAGTAAGACCTTTTATATACTGTTCTAACTCCTGGCCAGAACAGGTATTTATTGTTGAGATACAATGCAATCTACTTAAAGGATTTAGGATTATCTTTTCCTTTAATCTTTTGGCTAGAGTACTATTTCGCTGATTCTTTGATTTGATGATTTACTTTCAATCAAGTTGTAAACTTGGAATTTTTTTTTCATATATGTGAACAGTTTTATTTCTGTTCTTACACAATTAAGTGTTTTTTATTTACAATTTCAAATTAGGTATAGTATGAAATTCTATTTTTTTTTCTAATTTGGGGACTTGTTTGTTATTTAATCCACTTTATGGTAGATCCGTTTTATGCTTATTTTTTAAAGGAAATAAAATCAAGTTCTGGGACACAAAACACTAGTCCTCGCAACAAAATGCCAGCCTGCTAAATCATTAGGAACCAGTCTGACTTGACATTATGGTCAATATACTGGATCTCATTTGTGACAGGTGTTGTCCTTTGATGGCTTGTATAAGCCGACTATAAGTTTAAATGGAGTAGAAAACTATATGTTGTAATTTATAGTTATTGCCAGTAATTACCGTTCATTGCCTCGCCATGACTCAGAAATTCATTTATGATAGGATTTAAACACAAGAGCTGATGATGCCTGAGAAAATGCATCAGGTGGAGATTAAAAGCATACTTTATAGTTTGGGATTTTTTCTTTCTTAGTTTAGCATTTGACTTTAAACATGTTTTATTTGTAGCAGCTCATCAGTTAATATAACTTGGGGCTTAATTCTCAGTGTGCTGGATACTGAGCTATCCACTTACTTTATTGTCCCTACAAAAATATGGTATAGTCTATCATTTAATGGAGGGACAATCTCTGGAAATCACCACAGCTTAAACTAGCAGATGTAGACCATATTTGTTGCTACCTACACTGTGCTGCTTTGCTGGTCTTTATGTTGCCCAACCTTTTCTTAACTTTAATGTTTGTTATGGTTTCATCAAAATTCTTTGTCCTTTCTGCTAGATACAGTGAATGTCAAGTTTTTCTTAATTCAGGCATGTCTTCTGAATATTTGATATTAAATTTTCTTACAGCATTGAAAGTGGATCTGGTGTTACAGTCTTTTAAAGCAATATTCTATAATTCTACGTTAGACTGTAAGATGTTTTCTTATAAGAAATTGAACTATAAGAGCACTAGACTGATAATTTCTCTCTTGTTCTGACCCTTCTTGTGTATTATATATTTCTCACTTTGAACCCAGAGCAGTCAGCCTGAAAGAGGATTTTTTCATTATACAGCCTTTAACATATTACCTGTTTATTATGTATTCTTTGTATGGATTTTTGTTTGGTTTTTCTACTTTTCTATCATGGAAAGTACATGAGCTATTTGGTTTCTTCAAGAATATAGGCTTTTTTGCACACATAACTTTAAATTTTGGAAACAGGTGATATGATTATAAAGGCAAATGTGTATTTGCATTGTAGTGGTTTTTTAATTTGATAGATCACGTATATAAATTTTTTCTTATATTTCAGAATAAAATTTAGTGAATATATCTATTTTTACATGTATGTGTATATATGTATGTAAACATATATAACTCATGTGTATATATATGTAGTATTACCCCTTCTATATGAGGCTATCTATAAGTCTGTACCCTAGAGTTGTGAGAAAATATTCATTGTTACTAGCTTACTTAATGGCTTTTGCTTAGTGCGTAAGAAAGAGATACATTTCAAAAAATGAAAATGGGATTGACATGATGCAACTTGCAATTACTTTTCTTGGCCCTGGGAGAAAATGTTTACTTTATCTTCACTTTAACAGTAGTCATTGTCAAAGGAGGAAAGAGCAATAATATTGGAGAGGGAAAGCTCATTTTGAACTGGCATAAAAGTCTGTGATTATTTTGCAACTTTTTTTTTAATAATGTATTTATATTAGGAAAGAAATGTCCTCTACTGTCTTTTGAATATTTTAACTTAAGTTAGTAAGCTGGTATGATAATTGACTTGGTACGTGTGTAACTTAACTGTGTATGAGGAACAGTAACCGGCTCTAAGAGATTATGTGAACTTTGTAATAACTGATGCTGTCTATTGATTTTGATAACAAAGAGAGGGAAATAAAACCCAAGAAAGACAAGTGATGCAAATGAAAAAAATAGCTCACTGACCAATGCCCAGCCAGTCCCCAAGCAGCGGCCCCCCCCCCCAAACCTCCCCCCCAGTATTATTGCTGAGAATGATGTCATATGGTATGGAATATCCCTTTGGTCAGTTGGGGTCAGCTGTCCCAACTTTTTGTGCATCTCCAACCTACTTGCTGGCGGGGCAGTCTGAGGAGCAGAAAAGGCCTTGATGCTGTGTAAGCACTGCTCAGCAGCAACTAAAACATCCCTGTATTATCAACACTGTTTTCAGCACAAATCCAAAACATAGCCCCAAACTAGCTACTATGAAGAAAATTAACTCTATTCCAGCCAAAACCAGCACATTATCCACCCCTTATTCCATACCATTTACGTCATGTTCAGGTCCCACCCTATCACAATACATCCTCATTAACCACCCCTTCCCCCATAAAATGTTTCATAGAAACATAGAATAGTTAGAGTTGGAAGGGACCTCTAAAGGTCATCTAGTCCAACCCCCCTGCCGTGGGCAGGGACATCTTCAACTAGATCAGGTTGCTCAGAGCCCCGTCCAACCTGACCCTGAATGTTTCCAGGGATGGGGCGTCCACCACCTCTCTGGGCAACCGGTTCCAGTGCTTCACCACCCTCAGCGTAAAAAATTTCTTCCTTATATCTAGTCTGAATCTACCCCCCTTTAGTTTAAAGCCATTCCCCCTTGTCCTGTCACAACAGGCCCTGCTAAAAAGTTTGCCACCATCTTTTTCATAAACCCCCTTTAAGTACTGATAGGCTGCAATAAGGTCTCCCCAAAGCCTTCTCTTCTCTAGGCTGAACAACCCCAACTCTCTCAGCCTTTCTTCATAGGAGAGGTGTTCCATCCCCCTGATCATTTTCGTGGCCCTCTTCTGGACCCGTTCCATCAGGTCTGTGTCTTTCTTATGCTGAGGGCTCCAGAGCTGGATGCAGTACTCCAGGTGGGGTCTCACCAGAGCGGAGTAGAGGGGCAGAATCACCTCCCTCGACCTGATGGCCACGCTTCTTTTGATGCAGCCCAGGATACGATTGGCCTTCTGGGCTGCGAGCGCACATTGCTGGCTCATGTCCAGCTTTTCATCCACCAGTACCCCCAAGTCCTTCTCGGCAGGGCTGCTCTCAATCCCTTCATCCCCCATCCTGTATTGATACTGGGGGTTGCCCTGACCCAGGTGCAGGACCTTGCACTTGGCCTTGTTGAACCTCATGAGGTTCACACAGGCCCGCTTCTCGAGCTTGTCCAGGTCCCTCTGGATGGCATCCTGTCCCTCTGGCGTGTCAACCGCACCACTCAGCATGGTGTCATCTGAGCAGCACAAAGGAACTCCAGCCAGTAAGACAGCTTCATCGGGGGCCCAACTTAAATGCCTCTATGCAAACACATGTAGCATGGGGAATAAACAAGAGGTGTTAGAGGCGTGCGCACGCCTGCAGGGCTACGACCTTATTGGCATCACGGAGACGTGGTGGGATGGCTCCTATGACTGGAGTGTTGGGATGGAGGGATACAGGCTCTTTAGGAAGGACAGGCAGGGGAGACAAGGAGGGGGTGTTGGCCTCTGTCAATGCCCAGCTGGAGTGCATGGAGCTCTGCCTGGGGATGGATGAGGAGCCGACCGAGAGCTTATGGGTCAGAATTAAAGGGAAGGCAGGGACAGGTGACATTACGGTGGGGGTCTGCTACAGGCCACCTGACCAGGAAGACCGAGCGGATGAGGCCCTCTATAGACAGATAGGAGCAGCCTCACGCTCACAAGCCCTGGTCCTCATGGGGGACTTCAACCACCCCGACATCTGTTGGAGGGACAACACGGCAGGGCATAAGCAATCCGGGAGGTTCCTGGAATGCGTCGATGATAACTTCCTTCTCCAAGTGGTAGAGGAGCCAACGAGGAGAGGTGCTATGCTGGACCTTGTTCTCACCAACAAGGAGGGACTGGTGGGGAATGTGAAGCTCAAGGGCAGCCTTGGCTGCAGTGACCACAAAATGGTGGAGTTCAAGACCCTTAGGGCACTGAGGAGGGCGCAGAGCAAGCTCACTACCCTGGACTTCAGGAGAGCAGACTTTGGCCTCTTCAGGGACCTGCTTGGTAGAGTGCCATGGGACAAAGCCCTGTTTCACCACCCTCAGCATAAAAAATTTCTTCCTTATATCTAGTCTAAATCTACACTGGAACAGGTTGCCCAGAGAGGTGGTGGATGCCCCATCCCTGGAAATGTTCAAGGTCAGGTTGGACGGGGCTCTGAGCAACATGATTTAGTTGAAGATGTCCCTGCCCACGGCAGGGCGGTTGGACTAGATGACCTTTAGAGGTCCCTTCCAACCCAAACTCTTCTATGATTCTATTCTATGATTCTATGATTCTATGATCTGCAAACCTGCTGAGGGTGCACTCGATCCCACTGTCTATGTCATTGATGAAGATATTAAACAGTACCGGTCCCAATACGGACCCCTGCGGGACGCCACTCGTCACCAACCTCCATCTGGACATTGAGCCGTTGACCACTACCCTCTGGATGCGACCATCTAACCAATTCCTCACCCACCAGACAGTCCACCCATCAAATCCATACCTCTCCAGTTTAGAGAGAAGGATGTTGTGGGGGACCGTGTCAGAGGCCTTACAGAGGTCCAGATAGACGACATCTGTAGCCCTTCCCGTGTCCACTGGTGTAGTCACTCCATCCTAGAAGGCCACTAGGTTAGTCGGGCAGGACTTGCCCTTGGTGAAGCCATGCTGGCTGTCTCGAATCACCTCCCTGTCCTCCATGTGCCTTAGCATAGCTTCCAGGAGGATCTGTTCCATGATCTTCCCAGGCACAGACGTGAGACTGACTGGCCTGTAGTTCCCCGGGTCTTCCTTTTTTCCCTTTTTAAAAACGGAGGTTATGTTTCCCCTTTTCCAGCCAGTGGGAACTTCACCGGACTGCCACGACTTCTCAAATACGATGGGTAGTGGCTTAGCAACTTCATCCGCCAGTTCCTTCAGGACCCGCGGATGGATCTCATCGGGTCCCATGGACTTGTGCACCTTCAGGTGCCTTAGATGGTCTCAAACCTGGTGTTCTCCCACAGTGGGCGGCTCTTCATTCTCCCAGTCCCTGCCTTTGCCTTCTGCGGCTTGGGCGGTGAGGCTTGAGCACTTGCTGGTGAAGACCGAGGCAAAAAAGTCATTGAGTACCTCCGCCTTCTCCGTGTCCCGGGTAACCAGGTCTCCCGTTTCGTTCCGGAGAGGGCCCACATTTTCCTTCGTCTTCCTTTTATCCCCGATGTACCTATAGAATCTTTTCTTGTTGCCCTTGATGTCCCTGGCCACATTTAATTCTGTCGGGGCTTTAGCTTTCCTAACCTGATCCCTGGCTGCTCGGACAATGTCTCTGTATTCCTCCCAGGCTACCTGTCCTTGCTTCCACCCTCTGCAGGCTTCCTTTTTGTGTTTGAGTTTGTCCAGGAGCTCCTTGTTCATCCATGCAGGCCTCCTGGCATTTTTGCCTGACTTCCTCTTTGTTGGGATGCATCGCTCCTGAGCTTGAAGGAGGTGATCCTTGAATATTACCCAGCTTTCTTGGGCCCCTCTTCCCTCCAGGGCTTTGTCCCATGGCACTCTACCAAGCAGATCCCTGAAGAGGCCAAAGTCTGCTCTCCTGATGTCCAGGGTAGTGAGCTTGCTGTGCAAATGGAATGTGGAAGTTGCCAAAAATTATTAATAAATTTGGCAGCAAAAATAAGATTGCTTTCAAATTGGGCATGTTGGGTAGTTGTTCTGTACATACACTCACAAGATTTTTGTTGTCTTAGAGTCCTTAATATTCATACTACAATTCCAGTGAGTATAATCAACAATAAAATGTGATGTAAGAGGGAAACTGAAGGATGGTTAAATTATTTTATCAGGCAATATTGCCTAGCAGCAATTTCTTTAATTTTCATTTGAACTTCCCTTTCTATCTTCTGTGTTCTTTGAAAACTCCCACACAAAACATAAAAAGTGTGTTGGCTTTACTGCTTGTATTTATTTTCTACTACAATATATACTTTTTTCATCCATCCTCAGTCTTTCATTACTACATTATTAAAAGAAAGTGTAACCCCATGTAACCCCCTCATTCAGACTTTAGGTCCAAGTCCTAAGTTCATCAAGATGAACAGGATTCTTCCATTATTTTTATGCTTGTCAGGGGGGAAGAGTGGGTTCTCATGAAAAAAGGCTAGGCTAGGTATCATACATGGACATGAGTGAAATCTTCAGTCTCCAAAGATATGCCCTTAGAGGGTGTTTGCAGTTGTCTGTGATGATGAGGCTTAGTTACTATTTTCTGTATATTTTTCTGATTTTTTGCTGTTTGTCTCTCAACTCCTTTGGACTTGTTACTGTGATTGCAATTCTTCTGACTAAGTGTGGATACTTAAAACAGCCTGCCTAGACTCCCTGTTCATAGTCAGTGAAGAAATAGGCACTTCTCAGAGAAATTTGTCTCATCCTTAAGTATATATCTAAAACAGGTAAGATGAGTCACATTCTATAAGAGCCTGTTTCTCTTCATTGACCATATAGGGACCCCTATACAGCTCAGCTACAAGCTCAGCTATAGGCATCTGGTTAAGTGAGGTGAATCCTGATTTGTCATTCTGAAAGTATTGTCTCTTAGGGAGCACACAATCTACTCAAAGTTCAGCTCAGTCAAACTCATTAAAGAGGGAACATTACTTCCTTGTTCCAAGATGAGCAAGTTACAGTAACCTTTCTAGCATGTATTTTACTTGACAGAGTTGACTGTGTTTTGCTGTCCTCTAGTTGCCTATAGTACTTTCAGGATTGCTTCTTCCAGCTACAGATTTCTCTAAATCTTCAGATTCACCTTTTTTACATTTATTGAGCAGAAAATCTTTTGCCTTCATTTCTCTTTCCCCGCAGATATTAATAGATCCTGAAACTTTGATACAGGCTACAAGTTAATGAATAAACAGTATATTTCCTCTTTAAAATATGCTAATAAGACGTGGTTACATGAAATAGATGTAGACACATTAACAACTCTCCAGGGCAGAATGGGAAATCCCCTATCTTATTTCTCTTTTCCCAGTTCTGGCCACAAATGTCTGTTGCTTACCTTGCATGTGAGCATAGCCAGCTCACTAAAATGTCAGAAAACTAACTTGGGAAAACCAGAAGCTGTTTAACTCATTAAATCCTTAATCTTGAGATCATCTGGATGCTATATCCTGGACAGTGAGGCAGGGTGGGGAAACTGGATTACTGAAGGTGAGATGGAAGGAACTGAATCAAAAGCAAGAGGAACGGGGGAAAAGTGAGGAAGCAAGACCTCTCCCTTTCAGCACTAACAAACTGGTCATTTGTTCCACTCAAAGTGAACTGCCATCTCCAGATTTAATACAGCTGCTCTTCACTAAATAGATTAATTGAAGTTCATTTTGCCATAATTTGCAGTTCCTTATTCTGCTGTCAGGATGTGTACCTGTGTCTTAGCCCACCTGAGTTCTTATTTCAGGTGTGATTTATGAGATTCTGTATCCATTCTAAATGACTACATTTGCATCCCCTGTTTTTAGGTAATTTAAATGAATTGATCTTCTAATTAGGTCTTATGATTAAAGGACACCAACAAGGTGCACCTGGAATAATAATATTTATATTAATATTGAGCTTTAACAATGGCGTGAATTTAATTCAGTAGTTTTCAGTTATGTAAATGTAGTGAGAAATTAACTATAATTAAGAATTACCTCGTGCATTTGCTTTTGTTCACCTCTTAGTAAATTTTGCTGTAAACTGGCTAAAGACTCTTATGAGAAATGAATGAACAGATTTGGAACTACATACAAAACCTAACTATCCCTAGTAGGTTTAAAAAGAGTTCAAGGAAAATATAAATTTTTCCTATTAAATAAAACGTAATATATGGTGATATTATTCTATATATAGATTTTTTAGGTCTAAGATAAAATCACTGTGTCTAAGTTGCTGCAGTTACAAGGACTTCTTAATCTCATCCTGAAGTATTTCTAAAAATTCTTATTGAAGTATTACAAAATTGCAAAGATTAAAGAAACACAGGAGAACCATTTATTATGCTTAGTCATCATCTAGATAGGCTTAGAGTATTTTGTTGAGCACATTATTCTCAGGTATTTCTTTCCCTTCAAGAAAAAGCAGAGGTAGAAAATCTTTCCTCAGTGATGCCAGCTTTTTATGTATTTTAAGGATAAGTAGGAGATTTCGGACTCCAAGCTGATGACAGGTGACACGGGAGGACTACATTGGTCCATAACTTGACGAGGTCAGTCACCTCACAAATAGGGACATTGACAAAGCAGAGATGTTTAATGCCTTCTTCGCCTCTGTCTTTAACACCAATTATGGGCCCTGGGATCCCCGGAGCCCTGTGTTGGAAGACCGTGACTGGGGGGATGATAAACTCCCAGGCGACCCTGAACTTGTTCAAGACTTGCTGCTCCAGCTGGATGCGCATAAGTCTATGGGGCCCGATGGGATTCATCCCAGGGTAATGAAGGAGCTGGCCGATGCTATCACGGGACCTCTCTCCATTATTTTTCAACGGTCTTGGGATTCTGGAGAGGTCCCAGTCAACTGGAAGCTGGCAAATGTTGTCCCAGTTTTCAAGAAGGGAAAGAAGGAAGGCCCTGGTAATTACAGGCCTGTGAGTCTCACTTCAGTGCCTGGTAAAATTATGGAGAAGGTTATTCTGGGAGTTATTGAAAAACACTTGAGAGACAATGCAGTCATTGGTCATAGCCAGCACAGGTTCACAAGGGGAAAGTCCTGCTTAACTAACTTCATTTCCTTTTATGACAACGTCACCCATCTAGTTGACCAAGGGAAGCCAGTAGGAGTGGTTTCTTTTTGGATTTTAGCAAAGCTTTTGGTACTGTCTCTCACAGTATCCTTCTGGACAAAATGTCCAGCGCACAGCTAGACAAGTCCATAATACGTTGGGTGAACAATTGGCTGATGGGTCGGGCTCAAAGAGTTATAGGAAATGGGGTTACATCAGGCTGGCGGCCAGTCACCAGTGGGGTTCCCCAGGGCTCAATTTTAGGGCCAGTGCTCTTTAATGTTTTTATAAATGATCTGGACGCAGGAGTTGAATGTACATTAAGCAAGTTTGCTGATGGTACTAAATTAGGAGGAGCTGTGGACTCCCTCGAGGGTAGAGAGGCCTTACAGAGAGATCTGGAAAGACTAGAGAGCTGGGCAATCACCAACCATATGAAATTTAACAAGAGCAAGTGCCAGATTCTCCACCTGGGATGGGGTAATCCTGGTTATACGTCCAAATTGGGGGATGAGAGGCTGGAGAGCAGCCTTGCAGAAAGAGATCTGGGGGTTTGGGTTGATGGCAAGTTGAACATGAGTCAACAGTGTGCCCTGGCAGCCGAAAGGGCCAACCGGGTCCTGGGGTGCATCAAGCACAGCATAGCTAGCCGGTCGAGGGAGGTGATTATCCCCCTCTACACTGCACTGGTGCGGCCCCACCTCGAGTACTGTGTGCAGTTTTGGGCGCCTCAATGTAAGAAGGACATCAAGCTATTAGAGTGTGTCCAGAGGAGGGCGACCGAGATGGTGAAAGGTCTCGAGGGCAAGACTTATGAGGAGCGGCTGAGGTCACTTGGCTTGTTCAGCTTGGAGAAGAGAAAGCTGAGGGGTGACCTCATCGCAGTCTACAACTTCCTCAAGGGGGGCAGCAGAGGGGGAGGTGCTGATCTCCTCTCTCTGGTGACCAGCGATAGGACACGTGGAAATGGAATGAAGCTGCGTCAGGGGAAGTTCAGATTGGACATTAGGAAAAGGTTCTTCACTGAGAGGGTGGTCGGTCAGTGGAACTGTCAGAGTTCAAGGAGCGTGTGGACGATGGTCTTAGTCATATGGTTTAGTGTTAGGTAGTCCTGCAAGGAGCAGGGAGTTGGACTCGATGATCCTTATGGGTCCCTTCCAACTTGAGATATTCTATGATTCTATGATTCTATGACTAAAATTACAAAAACTGTAAGAGATAACTAAAACTTGATGGAAATATTTTTCCTGTGATTATATATATTTTATGAATATTTTTGTATTTTTATATATATATAATAAATATTTTCCTGTCACTTATAGTGCATTTTGTTTCTGAAAGGATATGATTGTAAAACTGTTTCCATTACTTTTTTGTAGGATTTTTATGTTTGCATATTAAACTCTGTAAATGTCAACAAAGAAATAAATATTTCTGATCACAACCATGGTAAAATAAAAAAAGTTCTTTCCCACACACTGCCCAGTTGACATGGAAAATTCCTTCCTTCTTTTATATACTAGTCCAGCTGTTTCTTCTTTGGCATGACTTCAGTAGGTTAACAGTAATTCAGAAATGTTTGTTTCCATTGCAAACAATATTTTGTTTCTGCATTTGGTGGAGAATATAGGATTTGCATTTGGTGCTAGGTCTGTGCATAGGCTTTTGGTTGAGCAAGCTTTTTTAGTGCATCTGATTTGCTTGAAGTTGTACATTTGTAATTTCTAATTCCAATTTCACCACTGTGCTAGCAAAATAGAGAATACTATAAAGTTAGGTAACAGTGACTGTATGTAATGAAATATTTCTACAAAATTGTCTTCAAGTATCAAAGAAGACATATGTCTTATTTCTGGTACTATCTCTAGGCCCTATTGATGGTCATTGACATTGCGCAGAAGCAATGTGTTTTTTACAGTAACAAATTTTTAGACTAGCTGAGGTTTTGGTCTGCAAAAAAAATAGTGTTGTTCATTTTGCTGTAGCCTTTTGCACTGTAATTTCTGGATTCAGTAGTGGTCTTGCTCTGTGATTCAAACAGGAAATTTGGCTGCAATGATACTAGTGAGTTAGAGCTGGTTCCAATTGATTCCACTTCTTATCTATCCAGAAACTGCATGCATGTTACTTAATTCATGGAAAACATATTTATTATAGCTAGCTGTGAGAGAAACATGATGAATCAGTTAACCAGAACCAAAAAAATAAGGGGGGGGGGGGGGGACAGGGCGGGGCAGGGGGGAGGAGAAAAGAGAATAGTCCTTTTCTAGAGGTGAAAAGAAACTCCAAGGTGTGTCAGTTCTTTCTGCTTCATTTAAACTCTTTTGACTGATTTTTTTTCTCCGAATAAGTACACTTTGTTTTTAGAATTAAGCAACATAGAGAAATGAAACATTTAAAGAGATACATGGATACAGTGTTAATTCCTTTGCATAATCAGAAATATATGCAAGGGTATTAAAGAGGTGGTTGAAAACTGCTGTGACAGGATATATTCCTGCTGAGAAGCCTTTCTACTCTCACGTCTTTGTTGTGCAAAGACTGTAGTTATGAATGCAGAGAAGAGATTTTCCACTCTACGTCTCTCATCGTGGATTGCAGGGTTATTGTATATCCAACAGCTAAAATGAGGATTGGTGGAAGTAGGTATTTGAACATCACATCCTCCCAGACTCTTCTGTCCCTGAGATTTTTCCACCCCGAGGACTGCTTTTTTGCTCTTAGTCCTTTTTTCTATACCCATAGTTTTGGTCTTATGCCTTAGACTCACGGTCCAGGTGATTACTGGGACATATTGTTATACTCTTATTAGCTGTTCCAGTCATTTGAGCCTGCCTGCTCAGAAGTTGAAAAGAACTCAACAAAAGTTCCTGTTTTTACAGAGGTTTTAGAAAACCTGGCCAAGCTGCACCTTACCTGTCTGCCTGGGAATGCTGAAACAGAAAAATAGGACAAGACTTAAAATGAAATTGATACAACAGTAGCCATGGGGCCTCTGCCACAAGCTTTCCCCTGCAAAAGCACATTCCCTGCAAAACAGGCTTTACAGAAAACACTGACCTGTTTGCATCTTGTTTCTGTCATGACAGAAAAATAAAAGTGCCAGAAGAGCTTACCCATTAGAGCTGCTGACTGTCTCTCATGCATAGCAGCTATGCTGGGTGGCAATTCCTGTGATTTGGACCCACTTATACTGCTTGCAAGGAGTGAGATTGTCCAGTGGACTCAAATAACAGAAATTGTAAGGGAGGGTAAATAGTAGCAGGAGAGGAAAAGAAGCAAGCTTGAAAAGTCTTCAGTGCACAGTCTGGCACATAGAGGGTATACATATTCTTATAAGCAAAGTTATGCTCAGAGAAGTAAGCTCATCATATGGAAAGTTAAGTAGATAGGAAGGGACTTTGAGTTTAAGCAAAACTCAGGAGTTCAACATTTAATTTTAATTAAATAATTTCATGATTGATTGGAATTAAAATCCAAGCTCCTGTGTATCATAGAATCATAGAATCATTAAGGTTAGAAAAGACCTCTAAGATCATCGAGTCCAACCGTCAACCCAACACTACCATGCCCACTAAACCATGTCCCTAAGTGCCTCATCTACACGTCTTTTAAATACCTCCAGGGATGGTGACTCAACCACTTCCCTGGGCAGCCTGTTCCAATGTTTAACCACTCTTTCAGTAAAGAAATTTTGTTGATGAGATGATTGCATGTAAATGCTCTTCAGATATTATCAATAACTGCTAATGGCTTATTAATGTCTGAGAAAGGTTAGATGATAGTAGCTGTCTTTTTTTCTTTTAAGTATCAAGATCATAACTCAATTTTCTTTTTCAAAAGAGCATTTTATCTAATCCTAAAAATCAAGTGTGAATGAAAACTATTATGTACAGAACGTTCTGAAGTAAGAATTCATGTAAATTGGTGCTCTGTTTCTGGGTCATTCTTTCCTAGGCAAAGTGAGTTATTTTTGAAGGAAGTAGCATATTAACCATACAGAATTGCTTTATAGGCCCCATTAAATAGGGATTTTTAGATCAGTGAGAGCTGGAAGGTCACAGTCTTTCAATCCAAAAAGCTTATTTTGGTTCACTCAACCTTTGAACCCACCCATGGATGTCAAATCCATTGTCCAAACTGTCACTCTGGGGACTGGGTAGTAGAGCAGCCAGTAACCTAAGGACAGTCCATAACATAATGGACAAGGTTTACTGGCTGCATATATAACTATGCAAAACTCACCAATGATGTATAATCCCTGTTAACGAGATCTTACATCTGTTCTCTAAATGTTCTGGGAGTCTGGAGAGCTTGGAAATGATGTAACTCAGAGGTAGACTCAGCTTTTCTTCGTTTTGAGTGTTCACAGGTTGGTTGTTCTGGTCACTTTCTGTAATTTTCCCAGTTCCTCGTTTGTCGTGTTTTCACTTAATTCAGCAGTTGTTTTACTTCTCTGAGCTATTATGCTATTTTCATTATCCTTTCCAGTCTTGTTTAAGAAGTCATAAATCACTGTGGCAGCTACTCATTGCCTTGTTACATTTTGGGTTCAGTATAGGTTACTTTTACTAACTGCCAGCTGCTTGGCCTACAACAGGCTACGTGGCAAAATCAGCTTTTACTTTGGACTAAATTATCTAGAAATTAATTGTCTCTTAGTGACAGTTGTTCACTAAGGTAGAAACTGTCACCTAACTTCCTCCAATTCCCATATTCATATACAACTCATTTCTTGGTTTTGTTATTCTTTTTCTTTTGACAGTGCTGTACATTTAATGTGCATGATTATTCTTATTTTGGCTATATTAAGATATTAGAAGTTTATGAACAATTGAACACCCAAATAAAAGTACAATGGATAGCCAAGATCAAAACTTCCCTTTTTATTTCTTTATTTGGCATTTGGGTTGAACGTATCTCAAGATCTTGGATTTATAATCTTTCTACATGCTTTTCTATTTCAACAAGCTAAAACAGTTAAGCTTTCTAATATACAATCTGGATTAGAATCTGCATTAGCAATTTTAAAGGCATTTTTCTATTTCCATGTTTTCCAGCTGAAATAAGAAGTTACTTTAATAAAACTGTAAATCGGTCTCAGCGAACTCTTTACATTCTGTAAGAGTTTGAATATTTTTTTTTATCCAAAGATGGCTTTACTGAAAATTTTGACTTCACTGAGAAAGACTTTATCCTTTTAAGTAATCTTATTGAAGCCAAAGCTCCCTCGTGTTTATCTTAATTAGTTAATACATGTTAAATGACACGTTGTCTAGCATACATCAGCTAATACGTGGGGTTGGGATTCTTTAAAAATCACCAGCTCTCCTAATGTCAAAAGGCAAACAAAATTTATTTCAATTCCCTGACTTTCATTGTCTTGTCTCATGTGATATCATTTCCAAGTGTCATTTGAGACTGCCTGCGATTTTACCTTTAACATTAAGCTGGAAGAAAAGAAGAACTTCTGAATTTCTCAATAAATCATAAAGAGCCAAAACAAAATCCAATCCCAAATCTTTTTCCCTTTACAAAATATCATAAAATTCAGCTCTTAGAGACACAATGATGTAGGTAAAGAAGTCCAGGTACCAATTATATCAACACTGCAGCTGTTAATAGGCTGACCAACACCTTTGCATATATTATACATTTAGCATTTGCCACGGCCTTTCCCGTTATTATTTTATTTAATACCCTAACAGGGTGCATACTTAATAAGTAGGCTATTCAGGAAAGTGTGTTTTTCTTCTGAGAGAAATTAGTCAGATTTTCTTTAAATAAATGTAAATAAATATCGAGTCTTTCCTAGAACATTGTTTTGGTGCTTGGAATGATTTTATAGGAAGCTGTGGATGGCTCAGCTCCTTTTAACATTTTGCCCACTTTACTGTTGAAAAGTGTATGCTTATAATGTATATGTCTGTGTTACATGACTAAAATTAGATGGGATTAATCAGGGTCTTGTTTTTCTTTGTCCAATGGACAGTGTGGTATGTTTGTCAGACCCAAAGTTTTTTTAGGGGGTAATAAGGATGTAGTAGTAATAGATTAGGCTGCCAATGATCCTTAAATTGTAAATGATGTCAGAAGTACTGTGATGCAAAGTTTTTCTTACGATGATATGCATGTATGTGTGTGTTTGCATGCATACTGTATTCACTGTGTGCATCTTGAGCAGTGCACAGCTCATTCTGTAATCAGATTATTAGTTCAATTGTATTAGAGTACTTTATACTCTGAGGGTATTCCCTTAATCCCGTTCCTTTAGCATGCAGAAAATATGGCAAATAGCAGTAATGAACATTAGGCTCAAGGAATAGTCCCTTCCTCTCCACCCCCACCTCTGCAGCTTTAGAATTGAAGAGACTTTGCTTGAGCCTACAGGGGGAAAAAAACCCAACCCAAAACCAAAACCAAACACTGACACTCTTAAAATTCACACACTTTTCTCTGGTGCTGTCTTAATTGTTTAGCTCCGTTTTACCAAATAACCATTTGGACAGCTGGGAAGGTTACATTGCTGAAATATGTAAAATAACAGGCAGTAAAGTACCATGTTTTGTAGATTACCATATTTTATTAGCATATGCAGCTTTGATGTTGTGTAAAACACCATTTACAGCTTGCTAGTCATAACATATACTTACAAAAGTACAATACTTGTTTATTCTTTCTTATATATACTTTAAGTACAATATCAGTAGGCTTCCTATGCATATTAAAAAGATTCAGCATTCCTTTCTGCCAGGCAGTCATTACGGTTATATCTTTTTTATTAAGTTAAATGTGCCCAGGAATATTGGCTTGGAGGCCAACTGGCATGAAATACTCTATGTCCATATGTTTTAATTGTCTTGCCCTCCAAAACTCTGTAGTTGCATGCAAACCACCTACTGGGACTGGTTGTTTGTGCAAGCTCCAGATCTATATCCAGATCTGCAGTTATTTGGGAGAGTAATAGATGACTTGGACTAAATCTGTGTCAGGGACCATTCCAACAATTTAACGGTATAGGCAATCATGTTCCAATGCCCAGGAATGTTCCTAGATAGACTGATTTACAAGCTTAGATGTAGCCATTACAGCTAACGTAGCAGTTTCATACTGTAAAATTCAATGTGACCTTGTTAGCATCTGAGTAATATGTAATGTGGTTTTAAAGCACACTAATGTGTGCTTTTTGAATGCTGTTACCATCTCTATTGAATTTTACAATAACTTCAGGTTCTGAGGAAAAAATAAATTAATATATTCTGTTTGCTACCTTCAACATGAATCAGATTGACTACTTTTACTGGCACATTTAGTAAAAAAAAAAGGCACCTAAATTTTTTTGTGTATGTTCTTTTACATTGTAATGGGTGTGAATGATTTTACCTATCCATGATGCTTTCTAATATATTAGTAAATATATTGTGAAATGTTTTGTTTTAATCATCATCTCAGTAGTTGAGAACTGTATCACAACCTCTGTTGAATCTTGACTGAGAAACAAAATAAGACCTCTGAGTTTTGGCAGTACTTATTTTAGAAGATTTGTACATTAACAAAGTGAATATTAAGCACTGTTATAACTAATACCAGTCAGCATGTAGTCAAGGATAGATATCTATCAGCTTACAAGGAATATTCCTGTAAAATAATTCAATTCTAGGCCAGTCATTTTGGCAGATCTGTAATGGAAAATAACTACAACTTTAAAAATAGTAATTTTTCCAGTTCAAGAGCTGCAGGATTCCATCACAGCATCAACAACCACTTTAAAAACATGAAAGTTTATGATTTTTTTAGACATGTAGAAACAGAGATCTCTGTGCTGAAGAGTTAATGCTGCAAGCAGGCAACATACAGTTGAGAGGTTAACTGAGAGATATGGATCAGGGTCCTTTCCTTTTCATGTTTTTGCTATTCTAGCTTATGGTTTTGAAACTATTTTTTATTTAGGGAAATTCTCCTCCAACTGTATACATTGTTATACATATATAATGTGCTTTTATGTTTCTTTTATACTAAAAATATTTTAAAACCATCTGGATTTTGCTGCATTTCTCAGACCTGCTCTTTTTTACCACAATGGAGACTTCTTGAGTTGTCTGTGATCCTTACCTTCCTTGCTCTTTTGCGTTTAGACAATTTCTGTTTAGCACCTACACCACTGCATTTTAATTTGAATTTATTTTTCTTTCATCCGGGGCTGCAGCCTCTGTCTCACAGCTTTCTGTTACAGTAATCTTCAGGGCATAAGAATGTTCTATCACAAGCTGCTGGAAGCTTTCAGTAAGTTGGATTTTGAATGAACAGAATTCATTAGTTCTTGCATGCTGAGGCTGCCTTCCTTTCTGTCTCTTCAGAAAGCGTGTTTATATCTGTTGGTGCATTCCAAACTAATGTGCTCCTGTTTCACTGTTGCTCATGTGTAAAATTCTTGTTTCCTAAGAATGCTCTTCCAACTTACACTTCAGATCATTTCCTCCAAATGTATATAGCTGATGATTGCATTGTTTCCAGTGTCCAAGCAAACACCACCTCCTTTTTACCCGTCTTTGTCCTTCACAAAGAAGCTACACTGTTTTATAGTAATACATATTAATTATCCTACTGATTCTCTGCTATATCAACTCATAACAGGCTGATTGTACTTTCTGTACTGACTACATGAATTGATATAGGAGAGGCTCAGTGATGTTTGCTTGGACACTTGGTCTGGAGTCTGTAATACAGTGGCAGATAAACATACTGAAATTTCTGAATAGTTGTTAAAGGAGACAAGAACGTAGACAATTATCATGGTGAGGACCTAGTAAACAATTAACCTAGAAAGATTAAGAAAACAAAGCTTCTAATGAGCAGCTAGTAGAATCATCTACCATCGCTAGTGATAGTGAAGGATTTTGACTACTCAGATATCTTTTGATGAAAGGAATACAGCAAAATAAAACCATCAGATTCCAAATTAGCAGACTTCAGCTCTGAAAATTAATATGTAATATTTCACAGGAGGTAAGTCTAAGAAAAGACTAAAGGAAAACAGGTATCACCTTAAATACAGTATACTATTATACTAACTACACACTCCTCCAATGCAGAGGATATACAGTGTAGAAAGCAACAGCCCAAATAAATCATAAGTTCTTGTTTGACCTCAAATATAAGAAGTAAGCAAAAAGAAAGCAGAAGCTAGGTCAAATGGCAACAGATGAGTAGAAGAGAATTGTATAAAACAGGGACAAACTCAGACAAATCCAGAACAGTTGGAGCAATCAAAATAAAAGAAACCACTGATTAATTAGACAAAAGTTAGTGGCTGTGTCTATACCGGTATATAAAATGAGCCAGGGACAATTCTGTAGCCCCAAGAACATGTGGTGCCACACATACCATATCCATATAGCTAAATTCTCTTTCCTCCAAAACAGTATGGCCTTGTCCCATACTGCCTGTAGGGAACAGTAACTGGTCCATGCTACTTCCCAAACACTCCTGTGCACCATCTGGAAGAGTGCTGATTTGAACAGGATAAAACTGGACCAGGAGCGTGCTAACTGTTAAATAGTATGGACAGATGCATACTAGTGCTTGAGCTTGTGCCATGACCTTATTTTGTTTACTGTCCTGGTTTCGGCAGGGATAGAGTTAATTTTCTCCCTAGTAGCTGGTACAATGCTGTGTTTTGGATTTAGGATGAGAACAAAGTTGATAACCCACGAATGTTTTAGCTGTTGCTAAGTAGTGCTTACACTAGTCAAGGACTTCTCAGCTTCCCATGCTCTACTGACTGAGAAGGCTGGAGGTGCACAAGAAGCTGGGAGGGGGCACAGCCAAACTGGCCAAAGGGATATTCCATACCATGTGACGTCATGCTCAGTATATAAACTGGGGGGAGTTAGCTGGGGGAGGGGTGACCGCTGCTTGGGGACTGGCTGGGCATCGGTTGGCGGGTGGTGAGCAATTGCATTGTGCATCACTTGCTTTGTATATTCTATTATTATTATTATTATTATTACTATTTTATTTTGTTTCAATTATTAAACTGTTCTCATCTCAACCCATGAGTTTTCTCACTTTTACTCTTCCGATTCTCTCCCACATCCCACCGGGGTGGGAGGGTGAACGAGCAGCTGTGTGGTGCTCAGTTACCAGCTGAGGTTAAACCATATTTACTATAGTAAATATTGCCAGTGAGTCCTTTTCACAGTTTACTGTAGAATATATTTCTTTTCCTTATGGAGATCCTTACATGCGCTGCCTATCCTTTCCCTCAAGGGACCGTTTTAATACAGCACATTTCTCTTCCTGGGTTTAGTCCCTGTTTAAAGCCTTTGAATAGGAATGAATCTTCCTTGACTTAGTAACAGCATAGGCTCTTGGTTTTCTTATAAATCAATATTATGAGCTTTCCCAAGCACAAGACATGAAATGAGATGTGACTTAAAGAGGGACAATTTGGAAAATGTGAAATATCTCTCTGGTACAGTAAGATAAGTAAGAGAAAGACCAAGAGAATATTAGTTCTCTAAAAAGTGGAAAAGCCAAAGATTTTAATTAGCTTTCATTGAAGAAGTCAGTCTCAATGAGCTGCTGAATGCAGTTAATACCAAAAGGGAGAGATAATGGAATCTGTTTAATTTTGAAGGAGAGAAATAGAACAATATAATCAAACTACTTACCTATAAACATCAAGAGGGGGACAAGGAGATGAGTAACTTAACAGCTTTGTCATGAACAAATGATGTCAAACCAGTTTGATTTCTTTCTCTGAGAGGATAGCAGGCCTTATAGATAAACAGTAAATATTAGATATCTTGATTTTAATAAAGCTTTCAATGCTGTATCACATGCCATTCTCATAAGTTACCAGGGAAACATGGTCAAGATGAATTTATGTTAGGGTGAAAACAAAACTAATTGGAAAATCAAACCAGAGAGAGTTATCAATGGTTCAGCATCAAAAGTCTGTATCAAGTTCTATATGTGTCTGTCCTGTATCCAGTACTATTCAGGATTTTTATTAACATCCTTAAATATCTACTTAATAAGTAAACAAATGAAAGAAAATTGGTGTGGTGGAGCTGCAATGGCAGATAATCCAAAATAGCCTTTAAAAATTGAAATAATGTTATGAAAAAATAAGAGAGAACACAACAAGAAAGGATGGAAACTTATTAATTTAGGAAGGAAAAAATAACCACACAGCAATCGGATGGGGAACAACTAAATATTAATTCTGAAAAAATAAAAGGATCCATAGCAGATCACAAGCTGAGCGAGAGTTAAGCTTGTTGAATACTGTTTGGTGTGTTTCATTTCAAGTATCTGAATATGAAATTTATTTGCACATTGAAACCATGCTTTATTTGCAAAAGGAAGACTTTCTGTTTTGCCATATGTTTCAGTAATTCTTTGCAGATAAACTTATTTTATCTGAGTTAAACATATGGCTACTTCCTGGTTTACTAGGAAAAACTATCATTTGTGAGAAGGGCAAGTATTATGTCGGATATAAAGAGGAGTATAGTTCGTAAGATGTGTATTTTTCCTTCTACTCTTCAGCAATGGTAATAACTAAATTGAAGTACTTCATTCATTTTGGGGGTGTTTTTCTTCAAGAAGAGGTAGAATAATTTCAGAGAATCTAGGAGAGAGCAGCAAGCTTTGTCAGAAATCCAGAGAAATCTATGACAATGGAAAAAACTTGAAATCTTTGATCTTGAGAAAATAAGATAGGAGGAGGACAGTAGAGGGATATGATAACAATTTTCAAATACTTAAAAGCTACTGCAAAAAGGAACAGGTTAATCTGGTCTCTGTCTGTGGTGCACAGAGCAAACAGTAATAGTTCCAAATCACAGAACAGGTGGTTTAGGTGAGAGATTAGGAAGAGCTTCATGTAAGAGCTTAGGAGAGGTTATGGAAAAGGCAGATTTTTTTTTAAGATTTCTAGATTTCTTGGCAGACTGTGGAAATCCATCAGTGAATCATTAAGAGTAGGTTGCAAAAATGTCTTTGAGGAATGAGAAAGCGCTTTGGTATTGGAGATAGAGCAAATGCTGTCTTAGGGCTGTTTCTGACCCTATTTTGCAGTGATTCTTAGGGTAAAGTTCCACATTCAATAGCAGCACTGGCATAAGTCCTTTCTATTTGCATCAACCTTTTCAATATTTGAAGCTCTATAATGTTTTCATTCAGTCTTCATTTCCCTACATTAAATTACACTTTCTTTAGTCATCCTTCATAGATTATGAAAAGCCCCCCTGATTTTTCCCTGCTCATTTCAAGTCAGAGTGCGTTGCCTCTCTTTTGTTTTGACACAATTGACTGTGGAGCAAGACTGTGAACCGAATCGAGCAACTAACAAACTCTTATTTTGTGGAAGGTCTGATCAAATTTCCAAGCTGTTTTCAGGTGGACCAGTTCCTAGATCCAGTTCACAATAGAACCTGCAAAATAAATAAGCAGATGTAACTAAAGAGGCATCAGAGGGGAGGAAACAAGCAGATGTAGGTTGTGATGAAAGGCATTAAAATGAGCACTGTCAACATGAAAATGTACATGGATCTGTGGGGTCAGGGTCATACCCCCGTCCCCCCAAGCCATTTTAAAAATTCTGTCTATATATTTTCATATACTAGTTATCAAGCATCTGTTGTTGCTATTCTCAGAAGGTATAGGTTAAATTTTTATCCTAAGGATGTCACAAACATCAATAAATCGAGCCACACTAACAATGGGATTGAAATTCCAGCTGTGAGCAACTCTGGAGAATTAGCTGCTAGTATTTTTTTTTATAGAATAGAATAATTCAGTTGGAAGGGACCTACAACGATCAGCTAGTCCAACTGCCTGACCAATTCAGGGCTGACCAAAAGTTAAAGCATGTTATTAAGGACATTGTCCAAATGCCTCTTAAACACTGACAGGCTTGGGGCATCGACCACCTCTCTAGGAAGCCTGTTCCAGTGTTTGATCACCCTCTCAGTAAAGAAATGCTTCCTATTGTCAACTCTGAACCTCCCCTGGAGCAGCTTTGAACCATTCCCACGTGCCCTATCACTGGATATCAGGGAGAAGAGATCAGCCCCTCCCTCTCCACTTCCCCTCCTCAGGAAGCTGTAGAGAGCAATGAGGTCACCCCCTCAGCCTCCTTTTCTCCAAACTAGACAAGCCCAGAGTCCTTAGCCACTCCTCATAGGACTTGCCTTCCAGCTCTTTCACCAGCTTTGTTGCCTTCCTCTGGACGCATTCAAGGACCTTCACATCCTTCTTAAATTGTGGGGCCCAGAACTGCACACAGTACTCAAGGTGAGGCCGCACCAACGCTGAATACAGCGGGATAATCACCTCTCTTGACCAGCTGGTTATACTGCGATGCACCTCAGGATGCGGTTTGCCCTTTGGCTGCCAGGGCACACTGCTGACTCATATTGAGCCTGCTGTCAACCAGCACCCCCAGATCCCTTTCTGCAGGTCTGGTCTCCAGCTACTCCTCTCCCAATTTATACTTGTGTCCAAAGTTACTCCATCCCAGGTGCAGAATCCGGCATTTGCTCTTGTTAAATTTCATGCCACTGATTGCCCAATGCTCCAATCTTTCTAGATATCTCTGTCTTTATAAAGAAATGCATCTCTGCTTCCTAATTGCTTCAGCAGCAGTTCAGTTCAACTGTCCTTCCTCTGGATGAGAATCATTTTTTATGTTTGAAGAAAACAGAAAGAATATATTTATATACTCACATTAAGTGTTAGAATATTGTTACAAGTAATCTTCACTTTGTTAAAATACCAGCCAAGAAATGGTCATCTGTCTAACTCAGATAAACTACACTTATCTGCTAACAGCAACTGATTCATATGGGGGGTGGGGGAAAGAAAAACAACCTATACTTACTGAATATAAAGCATGTTTTTATAACAGAAGTATAATCTTGATTCAGAGATTTGAGATAAAACACTCCAAACAGTATTGAAGACATTGGACATTTTTACCATTTCAAAGCTACAGCCTGCAAAGACAATGCAGATATATAACATCGATCAAGTGTGATCAATCATGCTGAAGTTTTATTTGGCATGAAACTACGCCTAGTAAAACAGAACTGTACTACATTATATTGATAGCAGGTAAGGAACTAACATGCTTGGAGAGATTGACTAGATCTGTATCTTTATCTTATTCCTTCATATTTTGAGAGACATGAGTTGTTGCAAAGTGATTCACATCTATTATATTTATGGCATATTATTATTGTAATTAAGTGTCCTGGTTTCGGAAGGGATAGAGTTAATTTCCTTCCTAGTAGCTGGTACAATGCTGTGTTTTGGATTTAGGATGAGAACAAAGTTGATAACGCACCGATGTTTTAGTTGTTGCTAGGAAATCCTTGCACTAGCCAAGGACTTTTTAGTTTCCCATGCTCTACTGACTGAGAAAGCTGCAGGTGCACAAGAAGCTGGGAGGGGGGCACAGCCAAACTGGCCAAAGGGACATTCCATACCATGTGACATCATGCTCAATACATAAACTGGGGAAAGCTGTCCGGGGGGGCCGCTGCTCGGGGACTGGCTGGGCATCGGTCGGCGGGTGGTGAGCAATTGCACTGTGCATCACTTGCTTTGTGTTTTATTATAATTATTATCATTTTCTTTCAAATATGAAACTGCTTTTATCTCAACCCACGAGTTTTTCTCACTTGTGCTCTTTTCCAATTCTCTCCCCCATCCCACCAGGGGTGTGGGGGGAGTGAGCGAGCGGCTGCGTGGTGCTTAGTTGCCGACTGAGGTTAAACCACGACAGTCCTTTTTTGGTGCCCAACGTGGGGCTCGAAGGGTTTGAGATAATAACAGATTAACCGGAGAGTATTAAGGAACTTATATCTGTTAATAGTGGTGGGTCACAATGTTGGTTTCTCTGTTCTCTATATTGATTTGTATAATCTGCATCGTGCTCCTTTTTTTGCTGTACATGTTAAAGATTGGTGTTGGTTTTTGCAGTTTGCTGTGGTCTGCAGTGATTAGTGATGTCTCGCTTGTGAGGTTTGTTTTTAGAACATTGACCTTGATGTTAGTGTGGTGTCTAGGTTTCGCTATGAAGCCGTTACTGTACCACGGATACCATTTCGTGGAGACAACTAGCAATTACAGTGACTTTTCTGAGAGTTTTTTTACGGAGGAAATACAGAATGGCAGTGTCACTACCTTCTTCTATGATGTTTCCTCCTTCATTACAGTAACTTTTCAGTATTTTGAACATCCTTGGGTAGTTAAGATACTTCTATTGGTACTTCTTGGGAATATTGTTTTGGTTTTGTCTAAAGTTATTAAGCAATTTAAGAATATCATCCAGAGATCTGCCCCAAGGCTGAATAGTTACGAGTGGCAGGGTGTGTGGGACAAGATGGGCAAGTACCTAGGCCAGTGGGCACCCCCAGTGTTTTGGAACTTCACCCCTGAGCAAGTGCAGAATCCTGAAGAGTTAGTAGAATATTGGGACAAAGTATGCTGTCACCCTGGCAACTCCAGAGAGATGCAGATCATTGCAACGTGCTGGGGCCTGGCCCATGCCTACCGAGCCCTGTTCAACACCATTCAGTACCCTCAAACGGAAGAGAAGGTCTCTGGATCTGACAGTAAAATGACATGCACTGCAGCCACTCAGACGCGGGCAACACGCCCTACGGCCACTCTGAACCCAGCGACACGCTGTGCGGCCACTCAGACCCCGGCGACACGCTCTGTGGCCACTCTGACCCCAGTGACAGGCCCTGCGGCTTCTCACACTCCAGCAACAGGCCCTGCGGCCACTCAGACCCCGGCGACACGTCCTGTGGCTGAACCAAAGAACCAGCCTGTTCTTGTGTATCAGTCGCCCCTGTACACAAGAAGAAATCTTGGAAGCGGAAGTCGGCTCGTTTAGTAAGGGAGGAAGAAACTTCTTCTAAAAGGGAGCCAGAGGAAGAAGCGGAAGAGGCAGACTACCCTGGAGAAGGGCCATAACGAGAACGGGAGGAGGAGGGCCGGCCACTGATCGGGGAGGAAGAAGAGGAAGAACTCATAAATGAGGCAGTGACCACCCGATCCCTATCCCTGAGTGAGCTGCGAGATATACGAAAAGATTTCAGCCGTCGTCCAGGCGAGCATATTGTCACCTGGCTGCTCCGATGCTGGGATAATGGAGCGAGTAGCTTAGAATTAGAGGGTAAAGAAGCCAAGCAGCTGGGATCCCTTTCTAGGGAAGGGGGCATTGACAAAGCGATTGGAAAAGGGACACGAATCCTCAGCCTTTGGAGGTGACTCTTGTCAAGTGTGAAGGAAAGGTATCCCTTCAAGGAAGATGTCATATGTCGCCCAAGCAAGTGGACCACCATCAAGAAGGGTATCCAGTTTCTGAGAGAATTAGCTGTGCTGGAGGTGATTTATGATGACCTGAACAATGAACAGCTATCCAAAGATCCAGATGAAGTCAAATGCACGCGACCCATGTGGCGGAAGTTTATAAGGAGCTCACCATCGTCATACGCCAATTCATTGGCAGTGATGACCTAGAAAGATGGAGAGGAACAAACAGTGGATGAATTGGCTAGTCAACTCCGGCAATATGAGGAAAGTCTCTCTTCCTCCCTCGTCTCGGCTGTGGAGAAACTGTCCCTGGAGATCCAGCAACTCAGAGAGGATAGGTCCTACCCCCCACCTGTGAGGACCAGTATCTCGGCTATTAGGAGTCAGCGTTCTTTTGCCCAAGAGAGAGAATATAAAGGGTACACACCACGGGGCACCCAATGGTTTTACCTGCGTGACCACGGAGAGGACATGAGGAAGTGGGATGGAAAACCTACCGCAGCCCTAGGGGCACGGGTACGTGAATTGCAAGGGAAAACAATCACAGAAAGAGGTTCTTCCAGGAAAATTGCTGCTCCAGTTTCCAGCGGGCAGTTCCCCAGACAGAGTAGAAGGGCTGATCTTACTCCTGATCTTAATGAAGAAACTTCTGACTCGTATGTACAAGAAGTGAGAAACAAGTACTGTGATGAGGACTAGAGGGGCCCTGCCTCCAGCCAGGGGGAGGAAAGGGACAACCGGGTTTACTGGACTGTGTGGATTCGGTGGCCTGGCACATCAGACCCTCAGGAGTATAAGTCTCTAGTAGACACCGGTGCACAGTGTACCCTAATGACATCAAGCTATATAGGGGCAGAACCCATCTGTATTTCTGGAGTGACAGGGGGATCCCAACAGCTAACTGTATTGGAAGCCAAAGTAAGTCTAACTGGGAATGGGTGGCAGAAGCACCCCATTGTGACTGGCCTAGAGGCTCCATGCATCCTTGGCATAGACTACCTCAGGAGAGGGTATTTCAAGGACCCAAAAGGGTACCGGTGGGCTTTCGGTATAGCTGCCTTGGAGACGGAGGGAATTAAACAGCTGTCCACCTTGCCTGGTCTCTCGGAGGACCCCTCGGTTGTGGGGTTGCTGAAGGTCGAAGACCAACAGGTGCCAATCGCTACCACCACGGTGCACCGGTGGCAATATCACACCAACCGAGACTCCTTAATTCCCATCCATGAGCTGATTCGTCGACCAGAGAGCCAAGGAGTGATCAGCAAGACTCGCTCACCCTTTAACAGTCCCATATGGCCAGTGCGGAAGTCTAATGGAGAGTGGAGACTAACAGTAGACTATCGTGGCCTAAATGAAGTCACGCCACTGCTGAGTGCTGCTGTGCCGGACATGCTAGAACTTCAATACGAATTGGAGTCAAAGGCAGCCAAGTGGTATGCCACAATTGATATTGCTAATGTGTTTTTCTCAATCCCTTTGGCAGCAGAGTGCAGGCCACAGTTTGCTTTCACTTGGAGGGGTGTCCAGTACACCTGGAACCGACTGCCCCAGGGGTGGAAACACAGCCCCACCATTTGCCATGGACTGATCCAGACTGCACTGGAACAGGGTGAGGCTCCAGAACACCTGCAATCCATTCATGACATCATCGTGTGGGGCAACACAGCAGGAGAAGTTTTTGAAAAAGGGAAGGAAATAGTCCAAATCCTTCTGAAGGCCGGTTTTGCCATCAAACAAAGTAAGGTCAAGGGACCTGCACAGCAGATCCAGTTTTTAGGAATAAAATGGCAAGATGGACGTTGTCAGATCCCAATGGATGTGATCAACAGAATAACAGCCATGTCTCCACCAACTAGCAAAAAGGAAACACAAGCTTTCTTAGGCGTCGTGGGTTTTTGGAGAATGCATATTCCAAATTACAGTCTGATTGTAAACCCTCTCTATCAAGTGACCCGAAAGAAGAACGATTTCAAATGGGGCCCTGAGCAACGACAAGCTTTTGAACAAATTAAAGAGGAGATAGTTCATGCAGTAGCCCTGGGGCCAGTCCGGGCAGGACAAGATGTCAAAAATGTGCTCTACACCGCAGCCGGGGAGAACGGCCCTACCTGGAGCCTCTGGCAGAAAGCACCAGGGGAGACTCGAGGTCGACCCCTAGGGCTTTGGAGTCGGGGATACAGAGGATCCGAGGCCCGCTATACTCCAACTGAAAAAGAGATATTGGCAGCATATGAAGGGGTTCGAGCTGCTTCGGAAGTGATCGTCACTGAAGCACAGCTCCTCCTGGCACCCTGACTGCTGGTGCTAGGCTGGATGTTCAGAGGGAGGGTCCCCTGTACACATCATGCAACTGATGCTACGTGGAGGAAGTGGGTCGCACTAATCACACAACGGGTTCGAATAGGAAACCCCAGTCGCCCAGGAATCCTGGAAGTGATCGTGGATTGGCCAGAGGGCAAAGATTTTGGAATGTTGCCAGAGGAGGAGGTGACGCGTGCTGAGGAGGCCCCAATGTATAATGAACTACCAGAAAATGAGAAGCAATGTGCCCTGTTGTCCTGGTTTCGGGAGGGATAGAGTTAATTTCCTTCCTAGTAGCTGGTACAGGGCTGTGTTTTGGATTTAGGATGAGAACAAAGTTGATAACGCACCGATGTTTTAGTTGTTGCTAGGTAGTGCTTACGCTAGTCAAGGACTTTTCAGCTTCGCATGCTCTACTGACTGAGAAGGCTGGAGGTGCACAAGAAGCTGGGAGGGGGCACAGCCAAACTGGCCAAAGGGACATTCCATACCATGTGACGTCATGCTCAGTACATAAACTGGGGGAAAGCTGGCCGGGGGGGCTGCTGCTCGGGGACTGGCTGGGCATCAGTCAGCGCGTGGTGAGCAATTGCACTGTGCATCACTTGCTTTGTGTATTATTATTATTATTATTATATTATTATCATCATTTTATTTCAATTATTAAACTGCTTTTATCTCAACCCATGAATTTTTCTCACTTGTGCTCTTCCAATTCTCTCCCCCATCCCACTGGGGTGCCGGGGGCGTGAGCGAGCGGCTGCGTGGTGCTCAGTTGCCGACTGGGGTTAAACCACGACATTAAGTAAACATTTTGTAATAAAAGAAATTGATGGATCATATTTTTCAACCTTGCTCACAGATGCTGCAATATTTCTATTTCAATGTTTTTCATCCCAAAGTACTGTGATACAATCAGCTACTTTTTGCAATTCTGTTTCATAATTAGACAATAGTTCTTCTCTTAAAATCATTTTCAGTGTGTTGTGGTTTAACCCAGCAGGCAGCTAAACACCACACAGCCGTTCCCTCACTCCCCCCCAGTGGGATGGGAAATAATTGGAAGAAAAAAATAACCCTCATGGGTTGAGATAAAGACAATTTTATAGGACAGAAAAGAAAGAGAAAATATTAATAATAATAATAATAATGATAAAAGAATATACAAAACAAGTGATGCACAATGCAGTTGCTCACCACCCACTGACCGATGCCCAGCCAGTTCCCGAGCAGTGGACCCCCAGTTTATATACTGAGCATGACATCATATGGTGTGGAATATCCCTTTGGTCAGTTTGGGTCAGCTGTCCCAGGCATGTCCCCTCCCAACTTCTTGTGCACTCCCAGCCTACTTTCTGGTGGGGCGGTGTGAGAAGCAGGAAAAGACCTTGCACTACTTAGCAACAACTAAAACATCGGTGTGTTATCAACATTATTCTCATCCTAAATCCAAAACAGCACTATACCGGCTACTCGGAAGAAAATTAACTCTATCCCAGCCAAAACCAGGACACAGTAGCAGATTAATTTGTTCAGTTGTATTCAATAGAGAACTTCAGAAATACACATAATTCCTAAATGTAGCAAATTGATTTAAAATGGCAAATTTTATTAATTCCAACTTTCTTTTTTATTAAGTTATAGCCAAACATAGAGCTGTAGATGATGTCTGAGAGTCAGAACTTGTGGTAGAAAGAGGTGCTAGAAGAACTGAATCTTTAGAAATTAACCAAAGGGGAAAATCATACAAAGTACAATGAACAGAAGAGTCCTGAAAAGCAATGGTTAAGAATAGACAACTGGGTATGAGAACAGAGGTAAAAATAACATATTGCCAAAGAAGGAGATATCAGAGCACAATAATCAGACAAGAAACAGTCAGAAATTGGAAATTTCACCATGGAAATGAGAGAGTATTGCTTAAGTATACTGCAAAATGAGACTTGACACCAGCAAAGGTATTTAGGTGGAATACAGGAAGTCATCATTGGATCTGGCCAGTAAAGGATAGCAAACATCAAAACTGCAAGTATCATCCTGAGCTCAAGTTAACAGGCCATGCAGAGAAGTGGAACCTATTAACTCAAACTCAGTGTCACACTAATATCACTACACTACTTTTTGCTCATGTGTGGTCCATCCACTTTCTAGGTCAGCTGGACATGTGATGATCTGCATCTAGTATTCTAGACATGCCCTTTGCTTGGCTGTCTGACTCTATGAAAGAAAACTGCTTTATTGATACTGTTTCTCTTCTGCACTTGGGTTCTACGCTGTTTCTCTTCTTTACTTGGGTTCTTTAACTAAAAAAGGCCATCTGCCCAAGTGGCTTACCAGCATCTTCTTTGAAATCACTTTAAACTGTTTTTCTTACAAAAATGAGAATTTTGGCAGCTCATCTCTTTAAAGAAAGGAAAAGTACTGTTTTTCCCTTTCTCTGCATGATTAAATTGGAGGGAAAGAGAAAGTTTTTGACACAGAAATATAAGAAATAATGAATTGAAATACAGATAGTGGATGTGATCTCCATTCCTTCCACCATGTTCCAATTCTGTTTTAATAATAACCATAATTAAACTATGTGCTGACTGCAAGAGAATGAGATACTCAGTGAAGGCATCCATGAAAGCTATGGGTTTGTTACAAGTCCACAATTAAAAGACATAAGAACATTTCACTAATTTCTTTAGGAAGTAGTCAAGTGATCAAGCATGGCTTAATGAAGTAGGAAGCTGCCACATTGTACAATGATCCCATCCAAGAAAAAATAATTATTTTATCTGTATCAACAGATAAACTCAGCTGAACATGCCAGCACAGGGGTTTATAGGGCAAGTGATACAAGGCTAAATTAGATAATGTTACACTTAATATTCAGTCTGTATTAAAAAATATATCGAAGTATTTTGTATGTATATTGGACATCATGAGACAAGGATGATTCCTGAAGAACAGCTCTCAGTGATGACAGGCATATTCCTTACATTTATGTAAATACCAAAGATGTGCTTATCATTTCAAAACAAAAAAAACCATATGGAAACAACTTCTGTAAAACTAGAAGAACTGGTTAATTCATTTGTTCATTAATTCATTCAGGCTTTATAAGATTTTCAGTTTTCTTCAACACAGTTATAGCTAGTTAAGTCTTCGCATTGTACCTAACTTAGTAGGAGTCCAGTTTTCTCTATTATACCAATGTAGATAAGGAGTTGCACTGGCTGCAGGCATGAGCAAGTGTGGTAGATGGAATACTTCGTCAATAGTTAAAGGACAGCTTTCATACAAGATAAGAAGTGACCTCACTTCTGGCAAAAGTCCTGCCTGCCACAGTCACATGACAAGTTTACCCCAGAAATGTGTCACATTCCTTAAGACCAGGAAGTCCTCCCTTCCTTTGCCCATGTCAGCTGCCACTTTGCCACTGTCAGTCACACCCTGCGCGATCTCAGGACTCCCCGTGATTGCCTGGCTCCTGAAGCCATGCCTGCTTGCCAGCATGGTCCATGCACACAAAGGTCATGCTGAGTGAGATCCCATTGTTTGAGCACCTGCTACATGTTAATATAAAGATCATCAGCATGTCTGAGGGTAAAAAAGACGAGATTTCTGTGGCAAATGGCAATCTCACATATCCCAAGAACAGGAGTACAAGAATAAGGTGCCTTAAGCGCAGACTGCCGTGCAGGTCTGGGGAATAGTTACAGCGGCACAAGACCCTGGCTATTAAAGTTATTGTGGTTTTGTTTGAGAGGTGCAAAGGATATGTGGAAAAGACTCACAAATGTAAAGGCTGGAAATGTGGTATGTGTTATGAACAGATCTTGAAAATAAACCATCATCAGTGCTTTTTGTCCATGACCAAAAATCCAGAAACAGGGAAGGGCTGTATTTTTGATGACATGGAATGTATGCTGAATGTCCTGGACTTGCTGGCTTTAGGGTACTTCTGGGTAAACAAGAAGGCATGGCTTCAGCTGCCAGCCCATCATAGGCCATTCTCAGATAGCATGGGCTACAGCTCTGTCAAAATGGTAGCCACCATGGGCTAAGGACATCCTGGTCCTAGGGATCCTTGCTGTACTTCTGGGGTGAACCTGCTGTGTGACAAGGAAAGGGGCAGGACTTCTGAGGCACATGGGTGATGTGAGAGTGAGTGAGCGGCCATGGCACCTGCCATGTCTTCTCTTGTATGACAACTGTCCTGTAAGTACATTTTGTCTGTCTCTAAAGAGACTCACATCAGAGGGTTTTGGCTGCTGCTTCTTCAGAGGAGATCATGGTAAGGAAAGAAGGCAGCAGCAAATATCATTGTCTCTGTAGTTCTATGAATTCTTATTCCTATTTTATTTCTTATATTCTTTTTTCTACATTTAAAAACAGAGACTTGCCCTGTTTGCTTTCCTCTGCTTTTTTTTTGGGGGGGGAGAGGGGGAGGAAGGGCAGGAACAAACAGCCACAGCCCCTATACAAACTGTTACTCTCCAAGGAAGGCTGGAGGTTTTTTGTAGATAAGGGCTGTGGGAAAGGGAAAGACAGATTGCAGTCTCCTCTCATATGCCCTTTCAATCTCGCTGCCTGACATGCTCCTTTTAGCATTTTTCTCACCTGTAAAGCCCTTTCCTGAAACCTTATTGCTTCCTTTGATTGGTTCCTCCAACTTGTATCTTCTTTCCTGCCTTCCTCCCAATCCTACGTGCTTGCTGTTGTGACACTATTTTGCTCTTTTTGAGGGCAGTGAAATTCTGTTTTGCCTAAATGTCAGAAGCCTGATAGAGCTCCGATGCAGAATAACTTCACTGAGGTTGGTGAGGTTATACCGATACAAATGTCATTATATTGAAAATAAAGTTAGGCCCTTGCTCTCTTAATTTACTAAACCTTCCTTTCCATAAATGACCTGTTGATGCCTGTAAGGACTGCTGTTTGGAATTTAATAGCTTATTTTAACAGTTTCCAAGCCTACAAACTTTTCTAAATAAATCAGTCTTTGGAAATGAAATTATTATGCTTCTAGACCAGCCACAGAAGAATCTTTCTCTGCTGACTATAGGGGTAGCTTAAGATCCTGACCTAAACCAGATTTCTAAAGTGGATACACCAGTTACATGACATGGTATGAGTCAAGTTGATAATCCCTTTCAGAGACTAGCCAAGCTCTATTCTAGAACTAGCTATGCTTTTTTTTTACCGTATTGAAAGTCTGCTCCAATTCTTCATACTCTGATGGTTAGTATCCTTTTAGTTTACTGCCTGATTTTATTTCTGTTCTGTTTCTACCTGTTGGTTTTGCTCCAGCATTGTTCTTTAGCCTAAACAGCTACTAGACTTTTCCAGTGCTTACTATCTTTTGTATTTAAAGACACACATTATCTTTATAGGGACATGTAAGTGCCTGTTCCATTTTCTGCCTCAAACTTTACTTTGCCACATTAAACCAGCCAAGTGCTGTCAGTCACTTTTTAATAGATAGACTTTAGAGCCTTTACCTTATCTTGGTGACCTTTCTTTTCACCTGTCCTAATTTGAAAGAATCTTTCTTGAACATGGGTGACCTGTGTTCTGCGCATATGAGATCTTACTACTAACTTAAAATATTCTTCTTAATCCAGCGCTCCTAGGATCACAGTTGTCTTTTCTTGGCAGTATTCCACCAGAGGCTGAGTGTGCTTGTACAGACCTGCCTTACTGGCTTAAATATTGCTAGTAGCGTAGCCACAGGCATACAGTGCTCATTAAAAGCTGAAAAATCTAACTCAAAATCCTGGGGAAATATTTAAGAACTCTCTCACACTGCACTGCCTGTTGTCACAGTTACCAAGGTTGCATCATGTCAGCTAGCTATAAACTAGATAGCACAGATATAAATGTCTAAAGTTATCCTTGTTACGTATTCAATGATAGTTCTTAACTCTCATCCCTCATCTTGTCTTTCACTAAATCATTAGTGATTTAGTTTTTGTTCTCTTTTTCCCTTCAACCAGATTCCAGGGGTATAAAGCCTATTTTGGTGAGGGAAAAATGTACATGCAGACCTTAACATTATATACTCCTCTTACAGAAATTAAGATAGTGATGGTGTGGACAGTATTTCCTTGATTCACCTTCATTTTGAAAATCTCTTCCCTAGGCAGGATCTTATCTCTCCCCCCCGCCTCCCGTTTTGACTCCCTGTGTTTAGCAGAGGCAAGCAGATGCAGAAATAAAACAACCAGCCACAGCCTTCTATATCTTTTCTGACTGGTGAAATACCTGTTAGATTCTACCTTCTGTTCCTGTTCTCATTTCTGAGGTGATAGCATCTTTTCAAGCACACATTCCCTATTTACCAGGAGCAGTTTCATCCCTTTTGACACAGAGAGTCACTGATGGAATTTGCTCAGAGCTGGTTGAACACTGTGAGCATGAGATCAGTTTTAGGGCATAGTTTTATGATACAATCAACGGAGTCTTTACTGCCAGCTATGCATTCTGTTCCCCTATCACCAGCATTTGTTTGACCTCAGAGTGAGCCTGTTCAGAAATTTACAATAGAAGAAAAAAAAGGAATTGTCTTCTACCAGTTTAGCTCCCTAAACTATCCTAACATGGGGTCAAATGGATAACAGAGCACACATGATGGATGGAAGGGAGCAATGCAGGTGGAGGTGCAGAGTGAAACTGTTCCTCTCAGCAGCAGCTGGCAGTTAGTGCAGTCCAAACCATACTGAAGAAACACACCTGAAGTTTTATAATCTCTATGTGGATAGATCACAAGGTATGTGTTCCTTACTTGAAAATGTTTGCCTGTCTTGCCAAGAAACGGTTCATATGATTACTGATTGTTTGAAATAGTCTGCAGAATGTCCATTTGGTCACAAGTTGTGAACAATTCTGACCTTGATTAGAGACTTGACTATAATAACAACTTACCATCCACACCACAGAAATCTCGCTTCATTATGAAAAAGAATGTTCTTGCTCAATCTCCTTGCTTAAAAGAATTTTCACTACAAATGCATGCATTTTATTTTCTATTTACTTCACTGACATGAATACAGAGAAGATAAAAATGTGAGTCAATGAAAGCATTAATAAGAATATGTAAAAATGCTTTCAGTTAAGTAGAGGTGGATGACGTGAATAATTATGTTAGTAAAATTCAAAGCCCTATTACATAATCTGAAACTCTTTTCAAATCATAGGAAAGAGATAACAAAATTACAAAAAAAGACTTTTTTTTCCTTCTGTTTAGTCAGCTTTTTGATGTGTCATGGTTTAACCCCAGCCGTCAACTAAGCACCACACAGCCACTCGCTCACTCCCCCCACAGTGGGATGGGGGGAGAATCAGAAGGGTAAAAGTGAGAAAACTCGTGGGTTGAGATAAAGACAGTTTAATAGGTAAAGCAAAAGCCGTGCACACAAGCAAAGCAAAACCAGGAATTCATTCACTACTTCCCATCGGCAGGCAGGTGTTCAGCCATCTCCAGGAAAGCAGGGCTCCATCACGCGTAACAGTTACTTGGGAAGACAAATGCCATCACTCCAAACGTCCCCCCTTCCTTCTTCTTCCCCCAGCTTTATATGCTGAGCATGACATCATATGGTATGGAATATCCCTTTGGTCAGTTGGGGTCAGCTGTCCCAGCTGTGTCTCCTCCCAACTTCTTGTGCACCCCCGGCCTACTCGCTGGTGGGGTGGTGTGAGAAGCAGAGAACGCCTTGACTCTGTGCAAGCACTGCTCAGCAGCAACTAAAACATCCCTGTATTATCAACAATGTTTTCAGCACAAATCCAAAACATAGCCCCATACTAGCTACTATGAAGAAAATTAACTCTATCCCAGCCAAAAACAGTACATTCTCCACCCCTTATTCCATACCGTTTACGCCATGCTCTGGTCCCACACTATCCAATACATCCTCATTAACCACCACCCCCCCTTCCCATCCTTTGATACAATACACAGATATCATTCCCTCAGTCTATGGACCACCCCTGTAAAATGTCTGTAAAATGTCCTGAAATGTCCACAAAATGTCCATTGAGTTCATTTAGTCCATGACTTTGGGCTCCATCTGCTATGGTGATCACTCAGGCCAGGAGAGGTGGTGTGTTGCGTGGAGTTACTGGGCACCAAAGCCAGCTCTGGTTGGGTCACTGCAGCACTTGCACTGCTTCTTGTAAGGCTTGTCCTCCATTGGTTCAGGTGGTTCCTGCTATAGTAATTCCTATAACATGCAACTCAAATCCCGGGTTACAACAATTTAGAGGTATTTCCATTACAATCTCCACCCCGGTCCCTTTGGATCAGACCATAGGGTTTAACATTGCAATGAAGCCCTCCCCTTGCCCCGCTATGGCTTGGACTTATCCACAGACTGCAGTCCCTTAGGGGAGTACCAGTTCCAAGTGGATCCTTATCTATGAGCCACAGTCTCTTCAGGGGTATACCTGCTGCGGCATAGACTTATCCACAGCCACAGTCGCTTTGAGGTGCACATGTTCCAGCGTGGCCTTCTCCATGGGCCACAATGCCTTCAGGAGTGAACCTGCTCCAGCGTGGCCTTACCCATGGCTGCAGTCCCTTCAGGGGCGTACCTGCTCTGTCGTGGGCTTATCCATGGCCACACGCTTTGAGGTGCTCCAGCATAACCTCATGCACAGCCACTGATGCTTCAAGGTGTACCTGCTGCAGCATGGACTTATCCACAGCCACAGATGCTTTGAGGTGTATCTTCTCCAGTGTGGACTTATCCTTGGGCCACAGTCCCTTCAGAGGTATACCTGCTGCGGCACAGACATAACCATGGCCACAGACACTTGGAGATGTACCTGCTCCCACGTGGGCTTATCCACAGATCACAGTCCCTTCAACTCGAGTTCACACTGGAGTTCCAGCCTGTCCAGTACAGCAGCACAGAAACAGCAGCGATGGCCTGGCCATCTGCCAGCCCAGGTGCATCACCATTGCTGTTATCAGAATGTTCCCAGGCACAGTAGAGTAAGATGATAAGCAGTACAGCAAGCAGCAAAAGCAAAAAGCAGCCACTAACAAGCACTAGACTCTAATATACAGAGAGGCAAGCAAGCCCCATGGCAAGCACAGGAGCCTGCCGATCAATAGCTAAACAGTAATAACAGCTATAAATTCGATCTAGCACATTCCAATCAAACCTGTCGTTATCTCGAACCCTTCAAGCCCCACGTTGGGTGCCAAAAGGGACTGTCGTGGTCTAACCCCAGCTGTCAACTAAGCACCACACAGCCACTTGCTCACATAGCTACTATGGAGAAAATTAACTCTATCCCAGTCAAAACCAGCACATGTTGCAAAAAGAATTTATTTTTTCTGCTATTCTAGAATATAAAACATGGACTACTAGTGCACAAAGGGTATTATGGATGCAGTTCATGTTGAAGGGGTATTAGTTTTCCCTTAAAAAAACATAATCTTAGGCAATAAGCATTTAAAAGGAGCCACAACAACCTGTAGAGCATGTAGCTGATGCTTAAAAATATTCTTTTTCTGCTGATGCATTCCTATGCTCCAGATTACACCTCTCACCTTTAAAGCTCTCACACTCCAAACATTGCTTGTACTGAAGAGAATCACTGTTTTGCCTCGAGCAAGGAACATAAGTGTTGCAAAACTGACTCCTCCTCTAATGGGAAGAGCATGTACAAGTACAGAGTTGTATTTCTCCTAGAGCTGCCAGGCTGAATATTTTGCAGTCAGAGCTGTAAACCTTACAGGCTTTTTCTTTGTTTACCTTTCTACTTTGGGGTCTTTTTCCCCTCTTTCTTTCTGGATTTTTTTTTAATATATGTGAAACTCTTTCAAATGCTGGATTTTCATGTCCTTGTTCAGGAAGCATTCATGAATTGACATGGGTCAACATATTTTTCGTTACCAGGCAAAAGTAAGTACTGCAGTTAAACCTGTTCCTACTGTATGTTTACCTGACTATAAAGGGTTCTGTGTCATCGTATAAAGGACAGAGTAGACTGTAGTTCTATTAGCAGAAATTAAAAACTTACAAAAAAAGTAAAATCAGTTGAACTTAATATGGTATGCTAAATACTGTATGGCTCACATTCTGTAAAAAAAACATTTTTACTTTGTCAGTCAGTGGTCTCTCTTTTAAAATACTGATATAAGCCAGACACAGAGATGCCACTCCTTCTATATGTTTTTTTAAAACGACATTCAGGATTGCATTTATTTTTTGAAAGCATTTTTAATGCATTTAGTAGTACTGATCTCATTATATTACCCCTTTATATAATTTATGTTCACTAAATATACCTTATTTATGTCATTCATTAATGAAAATATGCTGGCTGAGGAAATAAACCTCCTGGAACTCCCATAACTGCCATCATATCTTCCACTATCTAATGTTCCCTAGCTATTATTTTATGCTTCATGTGTTACCCTCTCCTATGTTCGCATATACATTTACTAGTTACCAGATCCTGTTGTGTGTTATTATCTTCAGAATTCTTTGGTATAGGCATAGACTGGCAGTCGAAGGCTGAAGGGAAACAGATATCAGAGAGAAGGGAAAGAAAAGAAAAGCTGATAACTGAGCTGGCGAGGAGTAAAGAAAATGGTGTGATCTTTTTTAAATGTGTCGAGTTTTTGTGGCTCCAGCTGAATTAACACCCATAGCAAATGAAGCTCTGCTATTGGAAACAGGGTACTTGGGAACAAAGGTGGCTTTTCAAAGCTCTGGCCTTAATTTAGAGATTGTGGAAGTTTAACTTTTACACATTCTTTACTGCAGTGAAGCAAATGGAGTTCAGCCACTTCCTACAGCTTCATCAGGATTTCAGTCCAAACTTCTAGTGTCCCAGGCCTGTATTCTTCACCAGAATTAGACACAGGTTAATTAGAGACTCATAAAACAATAGAAATACTTTGTTCCTACTACCTCTTGGTTTTGTCTTGTTTGAAGCTAATATTCTGGAAATTCCAGACACTCAAATTTACAAACTTTAATATGTTTTCTATATACTTATGTTCTTGTATATACATATATACATATCAATACACTTTTTATCCTTCAGGCAGGATTTTGTTTGGGTTTTGACCCAAACCCTTGCTATGCAATACCCTTCTTTCAAAGATCTACTCCACCATGAAAACCTTAGTCTTCTGTGGCTTCAGCTTCAGCGCCACTTTTTGGTTCCCATTTATTCCTTCAGTACAGCTGCCTTTCAGAGAGGTTGTAGGACTTCACAAGGTAGAATCAAAGGGCAACTCGACTTGTACCAGAAGTTCTTGGTTGGACTAATTAATTGGGCTAATCTAATGCTCTAATAACTTCACTCACAAAGACTTTCTCATTAACCTTTTCCTGACTGGTCCCCTACACTTTTGGGGGAATGCCTTCATTCCCTGGTTTGGTCTCCATTCTTGTTTAGCTCTGATTGCTATCACATTTCCCCTCAGCCTGGTTCTGAGTTAGAAATATCCTGTCACATGAGTCTGTACTTATTCCTGCTGTATGGGCAACTAGGCTAAACTTAGTTCATTTGAGGCTGATCTTAACCCTTTTAAAGAAACAGCTCATGTTATTTTAATATCATTTATTGATTGGTCAGCTGTAGCTGTACCTATTCTGCAATCCTCCCCCCACCCCAAGTTATCACTGTGGAGCAATTTAATTAAACATTATGAAATCAAGGATTCAGATTTTTCCATGAGCTAAATAATGAGAGAAGGAAGGTTTCTCACTTTCTTGTCCTTCCTATCTTTTTTATTGTCTGGCCCTACTGAAGAGGTCACGACCTCGCTCTGAAAGAATAGTATCACACAGTTCCGATATCCTTTTAAAAACTTATTTGCTAAGAAACTTACTTTCATATCCAGTGGACTTTTTTTACAATCACTTTTTAGTCCTAAAAGTTCCCTTTATGGTAACTTCCAGTAGAGCCACAGGTAATTCTGTTGATAAGAATATTTTTGCAGACAATCTAATTGGACTTTTATACAACTGATTTTTCAGTTCATTGGCAGTACCAAAAACTATTTTTAAAGAAATTGAAATTATCAGGTTTTCTTAATTGTCTTTTGGAAAATTGAAAAGACAAAACTTCAGGCTGAACAAAGCATTCAGCTAATGCTGTCTAATCTGAAAGAAAACTATTTAATTTTAAAAGTTTTGTTTTAGAAATAAAATTAGGTGAATTACGAAACTGTCATTAAAAAATGTAAAAGATTTCTTCATAAAAAGCTGTGATGACTGATTTCAGTGTTTCAGAATTTGTTTAGGTTGTCTTTCTCTTCTGAAACACTTTATTAAAATTGATACAACTTATTTAAAGGTTTCAGCTCACTTTAGCTTGTGTGTCTGGATAAAAGTTCTGCCCAAAAATTTTGCTCAGTATAAATTAAATCTCTGCTTTTCCTTTTCTAAGATTTACTATCAATTTCAGTATGGTCTGGACTAGTACAATCTTTATTCTGAGAATCTTGTAACTACTTTTCAAATTGTTGCTTTTCTGTTATGAGTAAGAAGAAATACCTTCTAATCATGCAAGTGCAAGGACTTTATGAGTCTTGCAGCTGTTGCATCCACCATCAAAATCTTTCTCCCACTTTTTCAAGTGTGAATATTGAGAAATACCAAAATGATCTAGTCATCTCATCTTACTTGGGACATTGCACCCTACTTGTTTTTGGTTTAGGAATTACAAACTGTTGCTGTCCTTTGGAGTTCAACCAAATTGCACAGCAGTTTTCTACAGCTGATCAACAGAAGTTTTCTTAAGGAATGACAATTCAATTCATAGTGTATAGCAAGTAATTTCATATTCCCAGAAGAAGCCTGATAGAATTCTGCAATAATAGTGATGTTTTCTAGATGTGCTGTATTCTTCTGGAATTTTTCTCTTGCGGTAAAAAAGTTTCATATTTTGAGTTACAGGATAGCCAGTGACCTTACAAAGGCTTTGTTTAATCTTTACTTCAAACTAAACTAACTCCATAGGATGTTTCGATTGAAGATTCAGAAGAGTTTGGATCAGAATTCTTAAAATGAGAAATCAGGAAGCACTGAACCATGAGGAAATTTGTATCAGTTTCTGAGCGCTGACTAAGGAATCTAGTTGTAACTACAATGATTCATCTGAAAGATGTATCTGGAGGTTAAATCTGGGAAAGCATACAATAAGTTTACTTTTACTTAAAAATAGATATCCCTTTTTCCATCAAATTCAAACATTCAACTCAAACTTTATTTATTGTAAGAGCATTTCTTAGGATATACAGTAAAGTGACTAGAAAAGGGGGAGGAGAGAGACAAGTTGAGAGACAAAACAATCAATTCTGTCTCAAATTATAGTATTCACAAACACAGTTCACTGCCATGGAACAGATCCAGTCGAGATCTGCGGTAGTTCAAACTTTGAAAATCCACTTCGGGACTGCAGATTCATTTTTGCAAACTGCTTTATTTTACATATTTTTCCATATTTCACTGAAAACTGTAAAATTGGCAGATAAGAAAAAAAAAATTTAAAAATAGTTGCAAAGATACAAATAAGTGTAAATCTCAAAGCACTTATTCTTTTCCATAATTCAGGCTTCTTATCTTATATTATGGGCGTTGGGAGGGACGGAGCATTCCAGAAGTATTTGCAACACATGAGCATTTCAGAAAAGTACCTAGAAGCTTCTTGAATATGTACACTCATGTGTCCACATATTGTACCTGTGGAGAATGAGTGAGGTGCCCGTGAGGTGCTCTGGTGCCTTTGGATGAACTCTGTAACATGCTCTGTGGGGCAGCTTGAACCCGGACTACCTCTTAACACAGGAACCATTATTCCCCTACCTGCAAAATGTACCTGCCAAGTGCAGCTGTGGCTCTGCCTGATGACCTTTCTTCTACCATATATACCCCCATACCTTGCAGCAGCAAATGACCAACCAAGCAGAGGAGTCTGTTTAGACTCCTTTTCAGGTGGGCTGACATAATGCAGCAAAAAAGAGCTAGAGGATTATTTCACATTTCTAAGAGACCACTAGATTTTTTTTTGTGTCTCTTGAAGAGCCAAAGGCACTCTGCTTTATTTTTGTTGTTTTCTCTTCCTGCTCCACACTAGGTTGCTGAATTAAAAATGTGAAAGAATGAAAGTTTAAAATAAATGTTAAAAATACAGTTTTCTGAAAGATCTCTGCTGTTCAGGATTGCACTTAGGCAAGTCCTATCATAGAAACATAGAATCATAGAATATCTCCAGTTGGAAGGGACCCATAAGCTCATCACAGGACTACCTAATGCTAAACCATATGACTAAGAGCATCGTCCATATGCTCCTTGAACTCTGACAATGTCCTGGTTTCGGCTGGGATAGAGTTAATTTTCTTCCTAGTAGCTGGTATAGTGCTGTGTTTTGGATTTAGCATGAGAATAATGTTGATAACACACTGATGTTTTAGTTGTTGCTAAGTAGTGCTTACACTAGCCAAGGACTTTTCAGCTTCCCATGCTCTACCAACTGAGAAGGCTGCAGGTGCACAAGAAGCTGGGAGGGGGCACAGCCAGGACAGCTGACCCAAACTGGCCAAAGGGATATTCCATACCATGTGACGCCATGCTCAGTATATAAACTGGGGGGAGTTAGCTGGGGGAGGGGTGACCGCTGCTTGGGAACTGGCTGGGCATCAGTCACCGGGTGGCGAGTAATTGCATTGTGCATCACTTGCTTTGTATATTCTATTATTATTATTTTTATTACTATTTTACTTTATTTTATTTCAATTATTAAACTGTTTTTATCTCAACCCACGAGTTTTCTCACTTCTACTCTTCCGATTCTCTCCCCCATCCCACTGGGGCGAGGGGAGAGTGAGCGAGCGGCTGTGAGGTTCTCAGTTGCTGGCTGAGGTTAAACCACGACAGACAGGATTGGTGCCATGACCACTTCCCTGGGGAGCCTGTTCCAGTGACCGACCACCCTCTCAGTGAAGAACCTTTTCCCAATGTCCAATCTGAACTTCCCCTGATGCAGCTTCATACCATTTCCTCGTGTCCTATCACTGGTCACCAGAGAGAAATCAGCACCTCCCCATCCACTGCCCTTCTTGAGGAAGTTGACTCATTTTGAACTTGCCATCAACCCAAACCCCCAGATCTCTTTCTGCAAGGCTGCTCTCCAGCCTCTCATCCCCCAATTTGGACGTATAACCAGGATTACCCCATCCCAGGTGGAGAATCTGGCACTTGCTCTTGTTAAATTTCATATGGTTGGTGATTGCCCAGCTCTCTAGTCTTTCCAGATCTCTCTGTAAGGCCTCTCTACCCTCAAGGGAATCCACAGCTCCTCCTAGTTTAGTATCATCAGCAAACTTGCTTAATGTACATTCAATTCCTGCATCCAGATCATTTATTAAGACATTAAAGAGCACTGGCCCTAAAATTGAGCCCTGGGGAACCCCACTGGTGACTGGCCGCCAGCCTGATGTAACCCCATTTCCTATAACTCTTTGAGCCCGACCCATCAGCCAATTGTTCACCCAACGTATTATGGACTTGTCTAGCTGTGCGCTGGACATTTTGTCCAGAAGGATACTGTGAGAGACAGTATCAAAAACTTTGCTAAAATCCAAAAAGAAACCACACCTACTGGCTTCCCTTGGTCAACTAGATGGGTGACGTTGTCATAAAAGGAAATGAAGTTAGTTAAGCAGGACTTTCCCCTTGTGAACCTGTGCTGGCTATGACCAATGACTGCATTGTCTCTCAAGTGTTTTTCAATAACTCCCAGAATAACCTTCTCCATAATTTTACCAGGCACTGAAGTGAGACTCACAGGCCTGTAATTACCAGGGTCTTCCTTCTTTCCCTTCTTGAAAACTGGGACAACATTTGCCAGCTTCCAGTTGACTGGGACCTCTCCAGAATCCCAAGACCGTTGAAAAATAATGGAGAGAGGTCCCGTGATAGCATCGGCCAGCTCCTTCATTACCCTGGGATGAATCCCATCGGGCCCCATAGACTTATGCGCATCCAGCTGGAGCAGCAAGTCTTGAACAAGTTCAGGGTCGCCTGGGAGTTTATCATCCCCCCAGTCACAGTCTTCCAACACAGGGCTCCGGGGATCCCAGGGCCCATAACTGGTGTTAAAGACAGAGGCGAAGAAGGCATTAAACATCTCTGCTTTGTCAATGTCCCTATTTGTGAGGTGACTGACCTCATCAAGTAACGGACCAATGTTATCTCTGATCCTCCTTTTGTTGTTGACATATTTTAAAAAGCCCTTTTTGTTGTCCTTCACAGTGCTGGCCAGCTTGAACTCTAATCGAGCTTTGGCCGCATGAATTTTCTCCCTACATTGGCAAACAGCATCTCTGTAGTCCTCCCATGTCGCTTGTCCTTGCTTCCAATGTCCATACACTTTCCTTTTCCGCCTAAGTTCTAGAAGGAGATCCCTGCTCAGCCAAGCCGGCCTTCTGCCCCGCTTGCTTGACTTCCGACACTTGGGAATTGCCTGCTCCCGCGCTCTTAAGAGATGGCTCTTAAAAAGTGACCAGCATTCATGGACCCCAATACCTTCAAAAGCACATTCCCAGGGGACCTTACTAACTAGCTCCTTCAGCAGCCCGAAGTCTGCTCTCCCCATATCCAGGGTCAAAGTTTTCCTGGAAGTTTTTCTCCTATCTATCTCCAACAATTTGAAACTCGACTACTTTGTGGTCACTGTGAGCAAGAGAGCAACCAATCACCACTTCTCCCACGAGTCCCTCTCTGTTTACAAGCAGCAAATCTAGGAGGGCACCTTTCCTAGTCAGCTCCCTTAGTACCTGCCTGTTGTGGTTTAACCCGGCAGGCAGCTAAACACCACACAGCCGTTCGCTCGCTTCCCCCCACTCCCCCAGTGGGATGGGGGAGAGAATTGGGAAAAAAAAACGTAAAATTCGTGGGCTGAGATAAAGACAGTTTAATAGGACAGAAAAGGAAGGGAAAATGATCATATTAATAATAATGATAAAAGAATATACAAAATAAGTGATGCACAATGCAATTGTTCACCACCCGCAGACCGACGCGCAGCCAGTTCCCGAGCAGCGGTCACCCCTCCCCCAGCTAACTCCCCCCAGTTTATATACTGAGCATGATGTCACATGGTATGGATTATCCCTTTGGCCAGTTTGGGTCAGCTGTCCTGGCTGTGCCCCCTCCCAGCTTGTCGCTGGCAGGGCATGAGAAGTTGTAAAGTCCTTGACTAGTGTAAGCACTACTTAGCAACAACTAAAACATCAGTGTGTTATCAACATTATTCTCATCCTAAATCCAAAAGACAGCACTATACCAGCTACTAGGAAGAAAATTAACTCTATCCCAGCCGAAACCAGGACAGTATCCACCCCTTATTCTATACCATCTACGTCATGCCCAGGTTCCCAAACTTTCCAATACATCCCAATTAATCACCACCAATTTCCTATTTTTTGATATATACACACAGATATCATTCCATTAGTCTATGGGCCATACCTATAAAATGTTCATTGAGTTCATTTAGTCCATGACTTTGGGCTCCATCTGTCATAACAGTCCTTCAGGGCAGGAGAGATGGTGTATGGTGTTGGATTTTTTTGCATGCTGAAGCCAGTTTTGGCCCCATCACCGCTGCACTTGTCCGGTTCTATAATTGCTGCACTTTGCTCGGTTTCATCAAAGTTCATTCTTCATTAATCTGGGTGATTCTTACTGTAATACTGTTGATATGGCATATAGCCACCACAGAAGTGATGATATACAGTATTATGTAGCACTTAACATCACATAATTCAGATTATTGGCTATTCTCACCCAAAATCAAATCCCCTTGAGGTACACATCGGACTTCCCCATCCTTCCGCATTATCCACCAAGTGCACCCAGGTCCTTGAGCAAATGCAATCCCACGGATGGGTTTGCCTTTGCCCGAGGCAGGAATAACCCATACTGTTTTCCCCAACATATATTTTTACGTGCACTACAGGGACTTCATCCTCTTCTACAGTATGTAAAAGTTCTGACTGGGCAGGGCCAGCTCGATTGGCAGATCCCCTCGTGTTGACTAACCAGGTGGCCTTTGCTAAATGCGTATCCCAATGTTTGAATGTCCCACCACCCATAGCTCTCACCAGAGGCTGAGTGTGCTTGTACAGACCTGCCTTACTGGCTTAAATATTGCTAGTAGCGTAGCCACAGGCATACAGTGCTCATTAAAAGCTGAAAAATCTAACTCAAAATCCTGGGGAAATATTTAAGAACTCTCTCACACTGCACTGCCTGTTGTCACAGTTACCAAGGTTGCATCATGTCAGCTAGCTATAAACTAGATAGCACAGATATAAATGTCTAAAGTTATCCTTGTTACGTATTCAATGATAGTTCTTAACTCTCATCCCTCATCTTGTCTTTCACTAAATCATTAGTGATTTAGTTTTTGTTCTCTTTTTCCCTTCAACCAGATTCCAGGGGTATAAAGCCTATTTTGGTGAGGGAAAAATGTACATGCAGACCTTAACATTATATACTCCTCTTACAGAAATTAAGATAGTGATGGTGTGGACAGTATTTCCTTGATTCACCTTCATTTTGAAAATCTCTTCCCTAGGCAGGATCTTATCTCTCCCCCCCGCCTCCCGTTTTGACTCCCTGTGTTTAGCAGAGGCAAGCAGATGCAGAAATAAAACAACCAGCCACAGCCTTCTATATCTTTTCTGACTGGTGAAATACCTGTTAGATTCTACCTTCTGTTCCTGTTCTCATTTCTGAGGTGATAGCATCTTTTCAAGCACACATTCCCTATTTACCAGGAGCAGTTTCATCCCTTTTGACACAGAGAGTCACTGATGGAATTTGCTCAGAGCTGGTTGAACACTGTGAGCATGAGATCAGTTTTAGGGCATAGTTTTATGATACAATCAACGGAGTCTTTACTGCCAGCTATGCATTCTGTTCCCCTATCACCAGCATTTGTTTGACCTCAGAGTGAGCCTGTTCAGAAATTTACAATAGAAGAAAAAAAAGGAATTGTCTTCTACCAGTTTAGCTCCCTAAACTATCCTAACATGGGGTCAAATGGATAACAGAGCACACATGATGGATGGAAGGGAGCAATGCAGGTGGAGGTGCAGAGTGAAACTGTTCCTCTCAGCAGCAGCTGGCAGTTAGTGCAGTCCAAACCATACTGAAGAAACACACCTGAAGTTTTATAATCTCTATGTGGATAGATCACAAGGTATGTGTTCCTTACTTGAAAATGTTTGCCTGTCTTGCCAAGAAACGGTTCATATGATTACTGATTGTTTGAAATAGTCTGCAGAATGTCCATTTGGTCACAAGTTGTGAACAATTCTGACCTTGATTAGAGACTTGACTATAATAACAACTTACCATCCACACCACAGAAATCTCGCTTCATTATGAAAAAGAATGTTCTTGCTCAATCTCCTTGCTTAAAAGAATTTTCACTACAAATGCATGCATTTTATTTTCTATTTACTTCACTGACATGAATACAGAGAAGATAAAAATGTGAGTCAATGAAAGCATTAATAAGAATATGTAAAAATGCTTTCAGTTAAGTAGAGGTGGATGACGTGAATAATTATGTTAGTAAAATTCAAAGCCCTATTACATAATCTGAAACTCTTTTCAAATCATAGGAAAGAGATAACAAAATTACAAAAAAAGACTTTTTTTTCCTTCTGTTTAGTCAGCTTTTTGATGTGTCATGGTTTAACCCCAGCCGTCAACTAAGCACCACACAGCCACTCGCTCACTCCCCCCACAGTGGGATGGGGGGAGAATCAGAAGGGTAAAAGTGAGAAAACTCGTGGGTTGAGATAAAGACAGTTTAATAGGTAAAGCAAAAGCCGTGCACACAAGCAAAGCAAAACCAGGAATTCATTCACTACTTCCCATCGGCAGGCAGGTGTTCAGCCATCTCCAGGAAAGCAGGGCTCCATCACGCGTAACAGTTACTTGGGAAGACAAATGCCATCACTCCAAACGTCCCCCCTTCCTTCTTCTTCCCCCAGCTTTATATGCTGAGCATGACATCATATGGTATGGAATATCCCTTTGGTCAGTTGGGGTCAGCTGTCCCAGCTGTGTCTCCTCCCAACTTCTTGTGCACCCCCGGCCTACTCGCTGGTGGGGTGGTGTGAGAAGCAGAGAACGCCTTGACTCTGTGCAAGCACTGCTCAGCAGCAACTAAAACATCCCTGTATTATCAACAATGTTTTCAGCACAAATCCAAAACATAGCCCCATACTAGCTACTATGAAGAAAATTAACTCTATCCCAGCCAAAAACAGTACATTCTCCACCCCTTATTCCATACCGTTTACGCCATGCTCTGGTCCCACACTATCCAATACATCCTCATTAACCACCACCCCCCCTTCCCATCCTTTGATACAATACACAGATATCATTCCCTCAGTCTATGGACCACCCCTGTAAAATGTCTGTAAAATGTCCTGAAATGTCCACAAAATGTCCATTGAGTTCATTTAGTCCATGACTTTGGGCTCCATCTGCTATGGTGATCACTCAGGCCAGGAGAGGTGGTGTGTTGCGTGGAGTTACTGGGCACCAAAGCCAGCTCTGGTTGGGTCACTGCAGCACTTGCACTGCTTCTTGTAAGGCTTGTCCTCCATTGGTTCAGGTGGTTCCTGCTATAGTAATTCCTATAACATGCAACTCAAATCCCGGGTTACAACAATTTAGAGGTATTTCCATTACAATCTCCACCCCGGTCCCTTTGGATCAGACCATAGGGTTTAACATTGCAATGAAGCCCTCCCCTTGCCCCGCTATGGCTTGGACTTATCCACAGACTGCAGTCCCTTAGGGGAGTACCAGTTCCAAGTGGATCCTTATCTATGAGCCACAGTCTCTTCAGGGGTATACCTGCTGCGGCATAGACTTATCCACAGCCACAGTCGCTTTGAGGTGCACATGTTCCAGCGTGGCCTTCTCCATGGGCCACAATGCCTTCAGGAGTGAACCTGCTCCAGCGTGGCCTTACCCATGGCTGCAGTCCCTTCAGGGGCGTACCTGCTCTGTCATGGGCTTATCCATGGCCACACGCTTTGAGGTGCTCCAGCATAACCTCATGCACAGCCACTGATGCTTCAAGGTGTACCTGCTGCAGCATGGACTTATCCACAGCCACAGATGCTTTGAGGTGTATCTTCTCCAGTGTGGACTTATCCTTGGGCCACAGTCCCTTCAGAGGTATACCTGCTGCGGCACAGACATAACCATGGCCACAGACACTTGGAGATGTACCTGCTCCCACGTGGGCTTATCCACAGATCACAGTCCCTTCAACTCGAGTTCACACTGGAGTTCCAGCCTGTCCAGTACAGCAGCACAGAAACAGCAGCGATGGCCTGGCCATCTGCCAGCCCAGGTGCATCACCATTGCTGTTATCAGAATGTTCCCAGGCACAGTAGAGTAAGATGATAAGCAGTACAGCAAGCAGCAAAAGCAAAAAGCAGCCACTAACAAGCACTAGACTCTAATATACAGAGAGGCAAGCAAGCCCCATGGCAAGCACAGGAGCCTGCCGATCAATAGCTAAACAGTAATAACAGCTATAAATTCGATCTAGCACATTCCAATCAAACCTGTCGTTATCTCGAACCCTTCAAGCCCCACGTTGGGTGCCAAAAGGGACTGTCGTGGTCTAACCCCAGCTGTCAACTAAGCACCACACAGCCACTTGCTCACATAGCTACTATGGAGAAAATTAACTCTATCCCAGTCAAAACCAGCACATGTTGCAAAAAGAATTTATTTTTTCTGCTATTCTAGAATATAAAACATGGACTACTAGTGCACAAAGGGTATTATGGATGCAGTTCATGTTGAAGGGGTATTAGTTTTCCCTTAAAAAAACATAATCTTAGGCAATAAGCATTTAAAAGGAGCCACAACAACCTGTAGAGCATGTAGCTGATGCTTAAAAATATTCTTTTTCTGCTGATGCATTCCTATGCTCCAGATTACACCTCTCACCTTTAAAGCTCTCACACTCCAAACATTGCTTGTACTGAAGAGAATCACTGTTTTGCCTCGAGCAAGGAACATAAGTGTTGCAAAACTGACTCCTCCTCTAATGGGAAGAGCATGTACAAGTACAGAGTTGTATTTCTCCTAGAGCTGCCAGGCTGAATATTTTGCAGTCAGAGCTGTAAACCTTACAGGCTTTTTCTTTGTTTACCTTTCTACTTTGGGGTCTTTTTCCCCTCTTTCTTTCTGGATTTTTTTTTAATATATGTGAAACTCTTTCAAATGCTGGATTTTCATGTCCTTGTTCAGGAAGCATTCATGAATTGACATGGGTCAACATATTTTTCGTTACCAGGCAAAAGTAAGTACTGCAGTTAAACCTGTTCCTACTGTATGTTTACCTGACTATAAAGGGTTCTGTGTCATCGTATAAAGGACAGAGTAGACTGTAGTTCTATTAGCAGAAATTAAAAACTTACAAAAAAAGTAAAATCAGTTGAACTTAATATGGTATGCTAAATACTGTATGGCTCACATTCTGTAAAAAAAACATTTTTACTTTGTCAGTCAGTGGTCTCTCTTTTAAAATACTGATATAAGCCAGACACAGAGATGCCACTCCTTCTATATGTTTTTTTAAAACGACATTCAGGATTGCATTTATTTTTTGAAAGCATTTTTAATGCATTTAGTAGTACTGATCTCATTATATTACCCCTTTATATAATTTATGTTCACTAAATATACCTTATTTATGTCATTCATTAATGAAAATATGCTGGCTGAGGAAATAAACCTCCTGGAACTCCCATAACTGCCATCATATCTTCCACTATCTAATGTTCCCTAGCTATTATTTTATGCTTCATGTGTTACCCTCTCCTATGTTCGCATATACATTTACTAGTTACCAGATCCTGTTGTGTGTTATTATCTTCAGAATTCTTTGGTATAGGCATAGACTGGCAGTCGAAGGCTGAAGGGAAACAGATATCAGAGAGAAGGGAAAGAAAAGAAAAGCTGATAACTGAGCTGGCGAGGAGTAAAGAAAATGGTGTGATCTTTTTTAAATGTGTCGAGTTTTTGTGGCTCCAGCTGAATTAACACCCATAGCAAATGAAGCTCTGCTATTGGAAACAGGGTACTTGGGAACAAAGGTGGCTTTTCAAAGCTCTGGCCTTAATTTAGAGATTGTGGAAGTTTAACTTTTACACATTCTTTACTGCAGTGAAGCAAATGGAGTTCAGCCACTTCCTACAGCTTCATCAGGATTTCAGTCCAAACTTCTAGTGTCCCAGGCCTGTATTCTTCACCAGAATTAGACACAGGTTAATTAGAGACTCATAAAACAATAGAAATACTTTGTTCCTACTACCTCTTGGTTTTGTCTTGTTTGAAGCTAATATTCTGGAAATTCCAGACACTCAAATTTACAAACTTTAATATGTTTTCTATATACTTATGTTCTTGTATATACATATATACATATCAATACACTTTTTATCCTTCAGGCAGGATTTTGTTTGGGTTTTGACCCAAACCCTTGCTATGCAATACCCTTCTTTCAAAGATCTACTCCACCATGAAAACCTTAGTCTTCTGTGGCTTCAGCTTCAGCGCCACTTTTTGGTTCCCATTTATTCCTTCAGTACAGCTGCCTTTCAGAGAGGTTGTAGGACTTCACAAGGTAGAATCAAAGGGCAACTCGACTTGTACCAGAAGTTCTTGGTTGGACTAATTAATTGGGCTAATCTAATGCTCTAATAACTTCACTCACAAAGACTTTCTCATTAACCTTTTCCTGACTGGTCCCCTACACTTTTGGGGGAATGCCTTCATTCCCTGGTTTGGTCTCCATTCTTGTTTAGCTCTGATTGCTATCACATTTCCCCTCAGCCTGGTTCTGAGTTAGAAATATCCTGTCACATGAGTCTGTACTTATTCCTGCTGTATGGGCAACTAGGCTAAACTTAGTTCATTTGAGGCTGATCTTAACCCTTTTAAAGAAACAGCTCATGTTATTTTAATATCATTTATTGATTGGTCAGCTGTAGCTGTACCTATTCTGCAATCCTCCCCCCACCCCAAGTTATCACTGTGGAGCAATTTAATTAAACATTATGAAATCAAGGATTCAGATTTTTCCATGAGCTAAATAATGAGAGAAGGAAGGTTTCTCACTTTCTTGTCCTTCCTATCTTTTTTATTGTCTGGCCCTACTGAAGAGGTCACGACCTCGCTCTGAAAGAATAGTATCACACAGTTCCGATATCCTTTTAAAAACTTATTTGCTAAGAAACTTACTTTCATATCCAGTGGACTTTTTTTACAATCACTTTTTAGTCCTAAAAGTTCCCTTTATGGTAACTTCCAGTAGAGCCACAGGTAATTCTGTTGATAAGAATATTTTTGCAGACAATCTAATTGGACTTTTATACAACTGATTTTTCAGTTCATTGGCAGTACCAAAAACTATTTTTAAAGAAATTGAAATTATCAGGTTTTCTTAATTGTCTTTTGGAAAATTGAAAAGACAAAACTTCAGGCTGAACAAAGCATTCAGCTAATGCTGTCTAATCTGAAAGAAAACTATTTAATTTTAAAAGTTTTGTTTTAGAAATAAAATTAGGTGAATTACGAAACTGTCATTAAAAAATGTAAAAGATTTCTTCATAAAAAGCTGTGATGACTGATTTCAGTGTTTCAGAATTTGTTTAGGTTGTCTTTCTCTTCTGAAACACTTTATTAAAATTGATACAACTTATTTAAAGGTTTCAGCTCACTTTAGCTTGTGTGTCTGGATAAAAGTTCTGCCCAAAAATTTTGCTCAGTATAAATTAAATCTCTGCTTTTCCTTTTCTAAGATTTACTATCAATTTCAGTATGGTCTGGACTAGTACAATCTTTATTCTGAGAATCTTGTAACTACTTTTCAAATTGTTGCTTTTCTGTTATGAGTAAGAAGAAATACCTTCTAATCATGCAAGTGCAAGGACTTTATGAGTCTTGCAGCTGTTGCATCCACCATCAAAATCTTTCTCCCACTTTTTCAAGTGTGAATATTGAGAAATACCAAAATGATCTAGTCATCTCATCTTACTTGGGACATTGCACCCTACTTGTTTTTGGTTTAGGAATTACAAACTGTTGCTGTCCTTTGGAGTTCAACCAAATTGCACAGCAGTTTTCTACAGCTGATCAACAGAAGTTTTCTTAAGGAATGACAATTCAATTCATAGTGTATAGCAAGTAATTTCATATTCCCAGAAGAAGCCTGATAGAATTCTGCAATAATAGTGATGTTTTCTAGATGTGCTGTATTCTTCTGGAATTTTTCTCTTGCGGTAAAAAAGTTTCATATTTTGAGTTACAGGATAGCCAGTGACCTTACAAAGGCTTTGTTTAATCTTTACTTCAAACTAAACTAACTCCATAGGATGTTTCGATTGAAGATTCAGAAGAGTTTGGATCAGAATTCTTAAAATGAGAAATCAGGAAGCACTGAACCATGAGGAAATTTGTATCAGTTTCTGAGCGCTGACTAAGGAATCTAGTTGTAACTACAATGATTCATCTGAAAGATGTATCTGGAGGTTAAATCTGGGAAAGCATACAATAAGTTTACTTTTACTTAAAAATAGATATCCCTTTTTCCATCAAATTCAAACATTCAACTCAAACTTTATTTATTGTAAGAGCATTTCTTAGGATATACAGTAAAGTGACTAGAAAAGGGGGAGGAGAGAGACAAGTTGAGAGACAAAACAATCAATTCTGTCTCAAATTATAGTATTCACAAACACAGTTCACTGCCATGGAACAGATCCAGTCGAGATCTGCGGTAGTTCAAACTTTGAAAATCCACTTCGGGACTGCAGATTCATTTTTGCAAACTGCTTTATTTTACATATTTTTCCATATTTCACTGAAAACTGTAAAATTGGCAGATAAGAAAAAAAAAATTTAAAAATAGTTGCAAAGATACAAATAAGTGTAAATCTCAAAGCACTTATTCTTTTCCATAATTCAGGCTTCTTATCTTATATTATGGGCGTTGGGAGGGACGGAGCATTCCAGAAGTATTTGCAACACATGAGCATTTCAGAAAAGTACCTAGAAGCTTCTTGAATATGTACACTCATGTGTCCACATATTGTACCTGTGGAGAATGAGTGAGGTGCCCGTGAGGTGCTCTGGTGCCTTTGGATGAACTCTGTAACATGCTCTGTGGGGCAGCTTGAACCCGGACTACCTCTTAACACAGGAACCATTATTCCCCTACCTGCAAAATGTACCTGCCAAGTGCAGCTGTGGCTCTGCCTGATGACCTTTCTTCTACCATATATACCCCCATACCTTGCAGCAGCAAATGACCAACCAAGCAGAGGAGTCTGTTTAGACTCCTTTTCAGGTGGGCTGACATAATGCAGCAAAAAAGAGCTAGAGGATTATTTCACATTTCTAAGAGACCACTAGATTTTTTTTTGTGTCTCTTGAAGAGCCAAAGGCACTCTGCTTTATTTTTGTTGTTTTCTCTTCCTGCTCCACACTAGGTTGCTGAATTAAAAATGTGAAAGAATGAAAGTTTAAAATAAATGTTAAAAATACAGTTTTCTGAAAGATCTCTGCTGTTCAGGATTGCACTTAGGCAAGTCCTATCATAGAAACATAGAATCATAGAATATCTCCAGTTGGAAGGGACCCATAAGCTCATCACAGGACTACCTAATGCTAAACCATATGACTAAGAGCATCGTCCATATGCTCCTTGAACTCTGACAATGTCCTGGTTTCGGCTGGGATAGAGTTAATTTTCTTCCTAGTAGCTGGTATAGTGCTGTGTTTTGGATTTAGCATGAGAATAATGTTGATAACACACTGATGTTTTAGTTGTTGCTAAGTAGTGCTTACACTAGCCAAGGACTTTTCAGCTTCCCATGCTCTACCAACTGAGAAGGCTGCAGGTGCACAAGAAGCTGGGAGGGGGCACAGCCAGGACAGCTGACCCAAACTGGCCAAAGGGATATTCCATACCATGTGACGCCATGCTCAGTATATAAACTGGGGGGAGTTAGCTGGGGGAGGGGTGACCGCTGCTTGGGAACTGGCTGGGCATCAGTCACCGGGTGGCGAGTAATTGCATTGTGCATCACTTGCTTTGTATATTCTATTATTATTATTTTTATTACTATTTTACTTTATTTTATTTCAATTATTAAACTGTTTTTATCTCAACCCACGAGTTTTCTCACTTCTACTCTTCCGATTCTCTCCCCCATCCCACTGGGGCGAGGGGAGAGTGAGCGAGCGGCTGTGAGGTTCTCAGTTGCTGGCTGAGGTTAAACCACGACAGACAGGATTGGTGCCATGACCACTTCCCTGGGGAGCCTGTTCCAGTGACCGACCACCCTCTCAGTGAAGAACCTTTTCCCAATGTCCAATCTGAACTTCCCCTGATGCAGCTTCATACCATTTCCTCGTGTCCTATCACTGGTCACCAGAGAGAAATCAGCACCTCCCCATCCACTGCCCTTCTTGAGGAAGTTGACTCATTTTGAACTTGCCATCAACCCAAACCCCCAGATCTCTTTCTGCAAGGCTGCTCTCCAGCCTCTCATCCCCCAATTTGGACGTATAACCAGGATTACCCCATCCCAGGTGGAGAATCTGGCACTTGCTCTTGTTAAATTTCATATGGTTGGTGATTGCCCAGCTCTCTAGTCTTTCCAGATCTCTCTGTAAGGCCTCTCTACCCTCAAGGGAATCCACAGCTCCTCCTAGTTTAGTATCATCAGCAAACTTGCTTAATGTACATTCAATTCCTGCATCCAGATCATTTATTAAGACATTAAAGAGCACTGGCCCTAAAATTGAGCCCTGGGGAACCCCACTGGTGACTGGCCGCCAGCCTGATGTAACCCCATTTCCTATAACTCTTTGAGCCCGACCCATCAGCCAATTGTTCACCCAACGTATTATGGACTTGTCTAGCTGTGCGCTGGACATTTTGTCCAGAAGGATACTGTGAGAGACAGTATCAAAAACTTTGCTAAAATCCAAAAAGAAACCACACCTACTGGCTTCCCTTGGTCAACTAGATGGGTGACGTTGTCATAAAAGGAAATGAAGTTAGTTAAGCAGGACTTTCCCCTTGTGAACCTGTGCTGGCTATGACCAATGACTGCATTGTCTCTCAAGTGTTTTTCAATAACTCCCAGAATAACCTTCTCCATAATTTTACCAGGCACTGAAGTGAGACTCACAGGCCTGTAATTACCAGGGTCTTCCTTCTTTCCCTTCTTGAAAACTGGGACAACATTTGCCAGCTTCCAGTTGACTGGGACCTCTCCAGAATCCCAAGACCGTTGAAAAATAATGGAGAGAGGTCCCGTGATAGCATCGGCCAGCTCCTTCATTACCCTGGGATGAATCCCATCGGGCCCCATAGACTTATGCGCATCCAGCTGGAGCAGCAAGTCTTGAACAAGTTCAGGGTCGCCTGGGAGTTTATCATCCCCCCAGTCACAGTCTTCCAACACAGGGCTCCGGGGATCCCAGGGCCCATAACTGGTGTTAAAGACAGAGGCGAAGAAGGCATTAAACATCTCTGCTTTGTCAATGTCCCTATTTGTGAGGTGACTGACCTCATCAAGTAACGGACCAATGTTATCTCTGATCCTCCTTTTGTTGTTGACATATTTTAAAAAGCCCTTTTTGTTGTCCTTCACAGTGCTGGCCAGCTTGAACTCTAATCGAGCTTTGGCCGCATGAATTTTCTCCCTACATTGGCAAACAGCATCTCTGTAGTCCTCCCATGTCGCTTGTCCTTGCTTCCAATGTCCATACACTTTCCTTTTCCGCCTAAGTTCTAGAAGGAGATCCCTGCTCAGCCAAGCCGGCCTTCTGCCCCGCTTGCTTGACTTCCGACACTTGGGAATTGCCTGCTCCCGCGCTCTTAAGAGATGGCTCTTAAAAAGTGACCAGCATTCATGGACCCCAATACCTTCAAAAGCACATTCCCAGGGGACCTTACTAACTAGCTCCTTCAGCAGCCCGAAGTCTGCTCTCCCCATATCCAGGGTCAAAGTTTTCCTGGAAGTTTTTCTCCTATCTATCTCCAACAATTTGAAACTCGACTACTTTGTGGTCACTGTGAGCAAGAGAGCAACCAATCACCACTTCTCCCACGAGTCCCTCTCTGTTTACAAGCAGCAAATCTAGGAGGGCACCTTTCCTAGTCAGCTCCCTTAGTACCTGCCTGTTGTGGTTTAACCCGGCAGGCAGCTAAACACCACACAGCCGTTCGCTCGCTTCCCCCCACTCCCCCAGTGGGATGGGGGAGAGAATTGGGAAAAAAAAACGTAAAATTCGTGGGCTGAGATAAAGACAGTTTAATAGGACAGAAAAGGAAGGGAAAATGATCATATTAATAATAATGATAAAAGAATATACAAAATAAGTGATGCACAATGCAATTGTTCACCACCCGCAGACCGACGCCCAGCCAGTTCCCGAGCAGCGGTCACCCCTCCCCCAGCTAACTCCCCCCAGTTTATATACTGAGCATGATGTCACATGGTATGGATTATCCCTTTGGCCAGTTTGGGTCAGCTGTCCTGGCTGTGCCCCCTCCCAGCTTGTCGCTGGCAGGGCATGAGAAGTTGTAAAGTCCTTGACTAGTGTAAGCACTACTTAGCAACAACTAAAACATCAGTGTGTTATCAACATTATTCTCATCCTAAATCCAAAAGACAGCACTATACCAGCTACTAGGAAGAAAATTAACTCTATCCCAGCCGAAACCAGGACAGTATCCACCCCTTATTCTATACCATCTACGTCATGCCCAGGTTCCCAAACTTTCCAATACATCCCAATTAATCACCACCAATTTCCTATTTTTTGATATATACACACAGATATCATTCCATTAGTCTATGGGCCATACCTATAAAATGTTCATTGAGTTCATTTAGTCCATGACTTTGGGCTCCATCTGTCATAACAGTCCTTCAGGGCAGGAGAGATGGTGTATGGTGTTGGATTTTTTTGCATGCTGAAGCCAGTTTTGGCCCCATCACCGCTGCACTTGTCCGGTTCTATAATTGCTGCACTTTGCTCGGTTTCATCAAAGTTCATTCTTCATTAATCTGGGTGATTCTTACTGTAATACTGTTGATATGGCATATAGCCACCACAGAAGTGATGATATACAGTATTATGTAGCACTTAACATCACATAATTCAGATTATTGGCTATTCTCACCCAAAATCAAATCCCCTTGAGGTACACATCGGACTTCCCCATCCTTCCGCATTATCCACCAAGTGCACCCAGGTCCTTGAGCAAATGCAATCCCACGGATGGGTTTGCCTTTGCCCGAGGCAGGAATAACCCATACTGTTTTCCCCAACATATATTTTTACGTGCACTACAGGGACTTCATCCTCTTCTACAGTATGTAAAAGTTCTGACTGGGCAGGGCCAGCTCGATTGGCAGATCCCCTCGTGTTGACTAACCAGGTGGCCTTTGCTAAATGCGTATCCCAATGTTTGAATGTCCCACCACCCATAGCTCTCAGCGTAGTCTTTAGCAGTCCATTGTATCGTTCGATTTTCCCGGAGGCTGGTGCATGATAGGGGATGTGATAGACCCACTCAATGCCATGCTCTTTGGCCCAGGTGTCTATGAGGTTGTTTCGGAAATGAGTCCCGTTGTCTGACTCAATTCTTTCTGGGGTGCCATGTCGCCATAGGACTTGCTTTTCAAGGCCCAGGAGAGTGTTCCGGGCAGTGGCATGGGGCACGGGATATGTTTCCAGCCATCCGGTGGTTGCCTCCACCATTGTAAGCACGTGGCGCTTGCCTTGGCGGGGTTTGTGGGAGTGTGATATAATCGATCTGCCAGGCCTCCCCATATTGATATTTCAGCCATCGTCCTCCATACCAGAGAGGCTTTAACCGCTTGGCTTGCTTGATTGCAGCGCATGTTTCGCATTCATGTATAACCTGCGCAATAGTGTCCATGGTCAAGTCCACCCCTCGATCACGAGCCCATCTGTATGTTGCATCTCTTCCTTGGTGACCTGAGGTGTCATGGGCCCACCGAGCTATAAATAATTCACCCTTATGCTGCCAGTCCAGATCCCCCTGAGCCACTTCAATCTTAGCAGCCTGATCCACCTGCTGGTTGTTCTGATGTCCTTCAGTAGCCCGACTCTTGGGTACGTAAGCATATATGTGACGGACTTTTACAACCAGGTTCTCCACCCGGGCAGCAATATCTTGCCACCATGCGGCAGCCCAGATGGCTTTGCCTCTGCGCTGCCAGTTGCTCCGCTTCCATTGCTGCAACCAGCCCCACAGGGCATTTGCCACCATCCATGAGTCAGTATAGAGATAGAGCACTGGCCACTTTTCTCGATCAGCAATGTCTAAAGCCAGCTGGATGGCCTTTACTTCTGCAAATTGGCTCGATTCACCTTCTCCTTCAGCAGTTCCTACAACTTGTCGTATAGGACTCCATACAGCAGCCCTCCACCTCCGATGCTTTCCTACAATACGACAGGACCCATCAGTGAACAGGGCATATTGCTTCTCATTTTCTGGTATTCATTATACATTGGGGCATCCTCAGCACGCGTCACCTCCTCCTCTGGTGATATTCCAAAATCTTTGCCCTCTGGCCAATTGTCCTGGTTTCGGCAGGGATAGAGTTCATTTTCTTCCTAGGAGCTGGTACAGTGCTGTGTTTTGGATTTAGGGTGAGAACAAAGTTGATAACGCACCGATGTTTTAGTTGTTGCTAGGTAATGCTTACACTAGCCAAGGACTTTTTAGTTTTCCATGTTCTACCGACTGAGAAGGCACTAGAAGCTGGGAGGGGGCACAGCCAGGACAGCTGACCCAAATTGGCCAAAGGGCTATTCCATACCATGTGACGTCATGCTCAGTACATAAAGCTGGGGGAAGAAGAAGGAAGGGGGGGACGTTTGGAGTGATGGTGTTTGTCTTCCCAAGTAACCGTTACGCGTGATGGAGCCCTGCTTTCCTGGAGATGGCTGAACACCTGCCTGCCCGTGGGAAGTAGTGAATGAATTCCTTGTTTTGCTTTGCTTGCGTGTGCGGCTTTTGCTTTACCTATTAAACTGTTTTTATCTCAACCCACGAGTTTTCTCACTTTTACCCTTCCGATTCTCTCCCCCATCCCATTGCGAGGGGAGTGAGCGAGCGGCTGTGTGGTGCTTAGTTGCCAGCTGGGGTTAAACCACGACACCAATCCATGATCACTTCCAGGATTCCTGGGCGACTGGGGTTTCCTGTTCGAGCCCGTTGTGTGATTAGTGCGACCCACTTCCTCCATGTAGCATCAGTTGCATGATGTGTGCAGGGGACCCTCCCTCTGAACATCCAGCCCAGCACCGGCAGTCAGGGTGCCAGGAGGAGCTGTGCATCAGTGACGATCACTTCCGAAGCAGCTCGAACCCCTTCATATGCTGCCAATATCTCTTTTTCAGTTGGAGTATAGCGGGCCTCGGATCCTCTGTATCCCCGACTCCAAAACCCTAGGGGTCGACCTCGAGTCTCCCCTGGTGCTTTCTGCCAGAGGCTCCAGGTAGGGCCGTTCTCCCCGGCTGCGGTGTAGAGCACATTTTTGACATCTTGTCCTGCCCGGACTGGCCCCAGGGCTACTGCATGAACTATCTCCTCTTTAATTTGTTCAAAAGCTTGTCGTTGCTCAGGGCCCCATTTGAAATCGTTCTTCTTCCGGGTCACTTGATAGAGAGGGTTTATGATCAGACTGTAATTTGGAATATGCGTTCTCTAAAAACTCACAACGCCTAAGATAGCTTGTGTTTCCTTTTTGTTAGTTGGTGGAGACATGGCTGTTATTTTGTTGATCACATCCATTGGGATCTGACAACGTCCATCTTGCCATTTTATTCCTAAAAACTGGATCTCCTGTGCAGGTCCCTTGACCTTACTTTGTTTTATGGCAAAACCGGCCTTCAGAAGGATTAGGACTATTTTCTTCCCTGTCGTGGTTTAACCTCAGTCGGCAACTGAGCACCACACAGTCGCTCGCTCACTCCCCACTCCATCAGTGGGATGGGGGAGAGAATCGGAAGAGTAAAAGTGAGAAAACTCATTGGTTGAGATAAAAACAGTTTGATAATTGAAATAGAATAAAATCCTAATAATAATAATTATAATAATATACAAAGCAGTGATGCCCAATGCAATTGTTCACCACCCGCAGACCGATGCCCAGCCAGTCCCCGAGCAGCGGTCACCCCTCCCCCAGCTAACTCCCCCCAGTTTATATACTGAGCATGACGTCACATGGTATGGATTATCCCTTTGGCCAGTTTGGGTCAGCTGTCCTGGCTGTGCCCCCTCCCAGCTTCTCGCTGGCAGGGCATGGGAAGCTGAAAAGTCCTTGACTAGTGTAAGCACTACTTAGCAACAACTAAAACATCAGTGTGTTATCAACATTATTCTCATCCTAAATCCAAAACACAGCACTGTACCAGCTACTGGGAAGGAAATTAACTCTATCCCTGCTGAAACCAGGTCAACATCTTATTTCACAGTGGAAAGGAGATTGTGAAGTTGCATCTGCTGCCCTGGAAGTTTTTGATATTTTAGGAAAGCACACCATCATGTAGTAAAGAATAAGTAGTAAAGGGAGTAGTAAAAGAATTAAAAGGACCCCTACTTGTACATGAATTATTACAGAGCCCAGGTCGGGTAAAAGGTATATTCCATGGCCTGTTTTCAAAAGTTATATCATTTTTCTAAACGAGTTTGGAAATTATTAAGCCACACATTAAAAGTGTGGCTGAAAACATGGCCAAAGATGTGATCAGATGTGTCTCCCAGGCTGTTGTGGCCAACTTGTAAAGACTGGCAAAGCAGGAGGTCTCAGGGGTTGTTTATATTGAGAGACACATCACAGCCCTGAAGGGAAGGCATTCCTCAAACCCTTAAAAGGAAAAGGATGGTTAGTGCCAGGATGCATCCCAGCCACAACAAGAAGTAAAAGAATAGCAAACCCTACTGAACAGTGGAAAAGAAACAAGAAATCCAGAGAAAGAAGGCCCGTTCTACCACTAGAAAAGGAGATATATTTTAACAAGGCTGATTTTTGCTCATAGCTGCTCAGAATAATTTACCAAATCCAAACTAGCTTTTTTTGGCCCTAATGCAGACAAGCATCAAGAAGAGCTTATTCATTGAGATGCCATTACTTTCAGCTATAACACAGGTTGCTCCCCTGGACTTGAATGGGAAAGATTGTGTAGGTCTGAACAACAGTGCTGAATCTTTGCATCAAAACTGTTGAAGAAAAGAGTCTGATGAATTACCTGTTGGCATTTACTTTCAGCCAGTTAGATATTATGTTAGGAGACATCCTCATTCTGAGTTTGTAAGGCACTGTCTGCTATGTAGGTTGTAGATGACCTGGAAGTTGCCTTCAGGAGTTCATCTTCTGTCCTAACAGGAGACATGTTTACTGCTGCATTAGGTTCAGGAGAGCCATTTACATTAGAGAGGCCCTTTAGTAAGTGTAACCCCCACTGCACAATTTGGTTTTGTTTCAGAAATCCCAACCCAACTATCATTTATCCGATGGATGTGGTTTTGGGGGAAAACCCTTTGGGAACTTTTCTTAGTGTTCCTACACCTTGCTGTAAAGTTGAATTTTTGTTCTGGTTTTCCATTTCAGTAGGCAATGTTGCCAGTATCTAGTAGCACAGCACAAAGTCCAAAGACTGCCCAAGTAATACTGTATGGTGATCTGGTTGTCTTTTCAGTAGTCTTGTTAACTGGTGGTCCCATAACTGTATTTTCTTTTTATTTATTTTTTTCTATTCATATTTAAACTTTGTTAATTTCAGTACCTCGTATTAAGCGATCTTTTATATGTTAACTTTTGCAAATATAAATTCATTTATATATATAAAGAAGTGTATGTATGCATTTATACATATTTAGACCCTCTTTTCTGTATATATTTATAGAGATATTTACATGGCTATATATCATATGTATCAAGAATATATGAGGGCCCTTGAGAAGCTTCCAGGTGACCAGGAAGGCGGGGTTTCAGCTGCCAACCGATCACAAGGTACACTGAGATCACAGAGTTTATACCATTAACAAAATGGCAGCTGTGACAAAATGGTAGCCCCATGCTGGGCAAAGGGAAGACATTCTGCTCTCACTATACTTCTGGGTTGACCAAGGTGTGGCCTCAGCTGCCAGCCAATCACAGGAAGTGCTGGTATCACGTGGGTTATGGCTGTGTCAAAATGTCGGCCTCAGTTGGGCAGAATAATTCGGGGGGCCTGATGTAGTTGTGAGGGGATAAGCCAGTCACATGACTGGAAAATGGGGGGGGTGCTTCTGGAGCAGATGGGTCATGTGACCATGAGGGACTGGACTTCTAGTAGGGGAGAGGGTGCACAGCATTTGTTGTGTCTTACCTTGTGTGAAATTGTCCTTCAGCTCCTAATAGGGAGGGGGAAGCGCCCTGGGCCCGGTGGGCAAGGGAGGCAGGCACTTCCTGCCAGCTTGCGCCTGCATGTGCAGTCTCTCTGTTAGAGAAGTGTCCCATGGAAATGGTTTTCAAGCCAGGATCTGGCCCTCTCGCTACCTGATTCCAGCTGAACGCCTGACCCTTTCCACAATCTAAAAGAGGATGGGGAAAAGGGAGAAAATCTTTTCTTTAGGCTATAGAATACACAGTCAGCAGTTTCTGTAGTCTGATTGCAAATAGTACCTCTGCGCTTCTGTTGTGTGAAGATTTTTAACTGTTGGATCTGCTTAGTCACAAGAAAGAAAAATTTTGTAACAAAAATAATTTAAATTTAACAGATGTGATTTAGGGGCAGTAGAGTGAAGAATAACTTTTATGAATATTGTGCAAATTTCTCTTAATGAATCATCCACTCCCAGGCAATTAAAACTGAGAGACCTGTACCCTCTATAACTTGATTATAAACTGCTGGAAGACACTGAAATGAATATATGAGAGAACATGGAGATAAGTAACGGCAACATAGGTTCCTGAAGAAAAGAAACAATCTTCTCAAAGCACTCCAGTTTCCTTCTAAAGAAGGACAACAAGTCTTGAGGACAGAAGAGCAGCAGTGATGTCATACATCTGCACTGTGGTCAGGCTTTCAATACAGTTTCATGAAATTTTCATAAATTAGCTAGAAACACATAGTCTAGATGATACTGTGCTGGATGTGCAGGTCCTTGGAAAAAACATTTACAAGTGATTATCAGTGGGTCACTGTCAGAACAAAAGGATAGTTTGAAACAAGCTGCACAAGACTAGCTCCTTGGTGTGGCAACTAATCAGTATTCCATTAGTGACGTGGATAATGTCATGCCAAATGTATTTACTAGACAACAGTGAAATGAGAGAGACCTCCCGTTTACTGGAGAAAGGGAAGAGAAAGCAAAATGATTTTGATAGGCTGCTGTATTGTTTCTGAGGAAAAAAAAGTTACTCAGTAGAAACAAGAGCAAGGTGCTGCTCTTAAACACGGATACTCAATTGCACAAATACAGGAAAGAGGTAACAAGGAGTCAGGAAGATATTTTGTATAAATAAGGGTTATAATGGTATACAAGAGGAACAGGAGTCAGTAATGTCATCCTGCTGTGCAAAAAGTAAATACCATGACAGGATTTATAAACAGCAGTCTGGTTTGAGGTGTACAAAGTGATTCTTTTATTCCCTTCAGTATTTTCAAGGCCTCAACTGAAATACTTTGTCATTCTGGGGCACGGTGCTTCACAGAAGATAGGCAGAGAGTCTGTAGGAGAGTAACAAGAAGATTTAGAGGTCTGGAAAGTGTGGTATGTGAGAAAATGAATCAAGACTGATAAATCTAAATGAGAGAAGACAAAGGTGATATATTTGAAGTGTTCAAATTAGTGTTTCTTAGCTCTGCAGAGACAGTAGTCTTGTTTTGTTGCTTTTAGACTGCAAAAGAAATAATTGGATTAAGTTGCAGCAAGGAAGATACAGATCAGATATTAAGAACATTTTAATAATAAAGATAATAAAGCAGTAGCCTACATTGCCTAAGGAGATTGCGAAATTCCCCTAATTGGAAATTTTTAAGAACAGATTAAGCAAATCTCAGGAATGAAATTGGCATTGTTAATCCCTCCTTGGGGCACTCTAGATGGTCTAGATGACCTCCTGAGACCTCTTCTAGTCTATGATTTATTGAGAAACTTTTATGCATGAAATTATTAGGTTGCACATTCTTTGAAACAGGAACCATATCTTTTGTATTTGTACAGCACACAATCCATGGCTAGAGAGTGTAGTCATTATAGAAACTGTATAGTAATAATATCTAATCAGCATGCTGTGTTTTGTAATGTTGGAACATAACTGTAAAACTGTGAGTCACTGCGCTATCAGTGACAACCATGTTTCAGAATTACCTGTCATCATTCAAATTATCTCAGCTAATTTGAACTTTATTGGAAACTGTGGCAGTGACTGGTATAGGTAAAAATCATGTTTTGATACGATCTGTAATAGAAATAATCCATGATAAACTGTAATTTATCATTTTAATATGTTTTTGTCAATATAGTCACAAACCCAATTTAAGTATTTTAAAGGTTAAAAGTTCAGGTGACATACTAGTCTTTTAGCACATTACATGTACACCTTCCATACATTAACTGCTCAGTTTTAACCCCTTCCAGATTTTGATTGTCATTTGTCCTATTTAGTAAGGTGCCTTTGACTACCCCACAAAAGCAGTGAGATGAGTTACCCAACAGAACATTGCATGTGGCCAAAATGGTATAGGCTCTGATAACCTGGTTTTCATTCTAAAGCCAAGTTAGACTGTCTGGTGCCTGAAAATGCTCTCGGTGCTGAAAGTGCTTCAGTCTTCCATGGAAGTCCTTTTCCAGGCTGCGGTGCAGTGGGGTAAGGCGAGAAGGTGGAATCCATTTGTGGAATTATCTGCCTTAATAACTATGCTTTCTTACAAGGACAGATGAGCTATTTTTTATTTACCAACAGCATCTGGGTGTTAGGCTTTTATGATGCTAAACCTGTGGTAACATCACTGAAATGATTGCTGAATCTGGAGTCACGAATGATTGTTACCTGTATCATATTTGTGGGGCCTTTAGAGTTTGTTTTCTCCCGGAGCACTGAGCAAGAGGTATTCAGATCACATGGTTAATAATACTGTGTGCCATTGAATTCAGGGGGCTCTTGGATTTTTTACTGTTTTTCTATATTCATCAATTACCATACAATCATAAAAAGTGTAGCAGATATTATTATGGCCATGCTGTTCAGCCCCTTGATAAAGAGGAATGCTCCCTAAATGAATTATGTCCAATCTGTTGTGAAATGTCTTGATTAAAATGATTTTTTTAATGTACTCTTTTAGACTCTGTTTAACTAGTAAGAATGTATTTGTATTAACAGTATAGCATTTTACGTGCCACTGCTTGGTGTTTATTTGCAACTGTAGTCTAGAAGAGATGATACGCTGTGACAATGCTAATGAATGCTTTATCCTGAAGAACTACAAAGCAAACACTTTACAAACCAAAGCAGTTTAGAAAAATCACTTCAGGCAGCAGACGGAAGTGGGCAGCTATTTACAGCACACAGTGATGTTACACAACAGTTTTTGGAAGAAAATGTGGAAAAGAGTCTTTCATTAACTAAAACTTAAGGGGAATTAATTGGTGAAGAATATATTTTCTTGAATTGGAATTTGAGCCTAACAGTGGGGAATAGCACCCTTTATTTTATGAAAGAATAAAGTTGTCAGATCTCAGTGTATGTCTACATTGCACAATGCTAAAAAGCAGAATATATTAGCCCCCGTGGAGTGTTACATTAATGCAGTGATACTAATTTAAATGCTCAAGCTAATTTACTCAGAACTAGCTTGATTATCTGTGGATGGCACTGATACTGAACAGGTAGACCCTTAATTTTGTATTTCAGATGTAAGAAACCTGATTCTGATTTCACAATAACAGTGTAAATCAGGGGTGAACTTGTTGAGGTAAAGAGGTGCTTTATGGTTTAAAGCAGGGTGAGTTTTATGAGAATCCAGTCTTTAGAAAGACACATTCCTTGATGCAGTGCATTGCCTAACTCCATAAAGAGCGTGAAGGGGTAGCACAGCAATTGAATGGTATGTTTTAATATCTGTTTTTCCAAACAAATTCTGAACTCAGTTACAAGAGATTTTCATTTTAAAATTGCATAGTAACTTCTTTAAATTATTTTATAATTATTTTAAGATTAATTTAACTTTATTTTCTTTCTAAAACAAATTTGAATGTGTGCATGTATGTTTGTCTCTTCCATGGTATTATCTAGGTTCTTTCAGTATAACTTCTTTCAGTCCCCCTTTCCAACCTCCTGATGCATAATGGAACATACAAATTCATGACAGATAAGTATTGGTGTAAAATGTTGGAAAGTTTTATTTGCTGAGACACAAATGCTCTATGGGAATATTAAAAAAAAAAGGATCAATTTTTTATTTGGAAGGGAGATGTTTCTCGTTATCATTTTTAACCAGAAATTCTAGTTAAAATAGTTGAGAGGCTAGGGCATTCATTCTCATGGGGTTTTAGAGAATCAGCTCCAGGTCCTTGCTTTCTTTCAACTTGAGTAGAGCCTTTAACTGTAGTATTCTATACCCCAGTTGATTGTCTTACCCACTAGGATAAAAGTACTATAATACCTTTTTTTTTTTCCAGTTTGAAAGAAGCCTAAATAGCTACTACGGAATTGTTTCACCTCACGTAGCCAAGTAGTTAACTAATGTTAATATTTAATATTTATGAAAAATGAAATAGTTTAATTACTTTTGTCAGTAGTCCCACTCTACATAAATAATACAGTATTAACTGTAGCTTGGATCCTGGCTGTCCAGCATTGTAGATGAATGTTTTTGCTGCTGGATTATGTTTTTCCTTTTGCTCTCTGGTTCAATTAATATTTAATAACTATATAAAGGGAAATAGTTCAGACAGGCTGAGTTGAGATACAGAAGTTGAAACTTGCCGATAACTCAGTAGTAATGGCATTGATTGGGGTTTGAGAGATTATCTGAGGGTCTCTGGACTTTTTAAGGGCCAATCCTAATCTAATCATGCATACTCTTGATGGAGGCCATGAGAGGGTCCTGTAAAGAGAGGTAAAGAATCGACACACTGAATTAACTGTGTCTGACTTCATTTCTGCAGGTACATCCTGTGGCAGGTGGGGAGTGGTATAAGGAAAATGTAACTAATTTAGGGAGGGAAGGTTGGTTTGCTGTTGTATTGTAGAAAATGAACTGTGATAGGCTCTGTAAATCTCAAGATGGGATAGATTCCTATGTAAGGTTGCTAGAAATGAGATAAGCTAGTGATGTGGCCTAGAGATGCATTAAAATAATGGAATATTACAGAAATAGGACAAGCACTGTTGTGAACCTTTGGGAGGAACAGAGAAGAAAATAGGAAAAGATTTTTTTTTTAAATTGCACTCAAGTGGAATTTAGGAATTGCTACAAAAGAAAGCAGTCCAGAAAGCCTGGGACACAGAAATGGACATGACTGGGAGATTTTATGTCTGATAGAAACAGGGCAGTCCAAGTCTTGGAGTATGGAAACTAAAAGGCACCCCAGGAGAGGTTTCTGGAAATCTTTATTCTGGGGAAAGATTGCTAATGCATAGTGAGGAGTGTTTTCATTTTTCTTAGTGCTGAGGAAGGGATAGTACAAAAGGATTGTGTCAGGGCAATACAGCGTTGTTGAAGGTGATTCTTTAAGGGAGAAATGTACCTGGATTGTGCTCAAAGAAACAGGGACAAGGCATTCCAGAGCACCTGACATTCAAATCTTCATATAGATAAATGAAGGCATCATCAGAACAAAATGGAATTACTAACAAAAAGATGGCGACAACTATTTCACCAAAGCCAGGAGCTCTGTAGTTGAGACACTTACTGTAGCAAGGAAGACTTGCATGCAAGTTCTTGATCTGAATCTAGGAACAGAAGGTCTTGAGCCTGGATTTTCTATAATCTACTATTGTGCTGTTTGGATATTTCGGAAAATGTGTTTTCTTTAATGGGACAAACTTGTAATGATCTTTGTTTTCCTTCTCCTGGTAACAGAAATTGTGAGTGCATGACAGGTCGAGGAGGAGACTTTTCTTCTGCCCAGGCTTAATGACAGCATGTGTTCTTTTTGTTATTATATAGTGTTTTCTTCTTTTAAAGTTGGAAGGTGCACATGGAACTGGGGAAGAAAATTTGACTTCAGCTTTGGAGATAAAGGTCTGTTGTGACTTGTAGGCATGAGCAGACACACAGCCTAGCTCTGGACTGTCTATTTAAGATACTAGAAGTAAAACGTCTCTGCTGAGAAGGCTGATGTAAATACTTCAGGTGAAGCAGCTAGAGTGTTTCTGGTGTCCTGACTGGAGCTAAAATGTGTATCTACATGGCACTACATTTTGCCTTCAGAGAAGCATAACTGTACTCTTAGTGGGCTGGTTGAGTAAAAGGTTGGAACAACAGCTAAACTGAGGGGCTAACTTTTCATCACTCTCTCAAAGCTGAATCTATTGAAGAGCAATGAAAGCTCTGTTTCAAGCTGCAACCCTGCCAAAGAATCTCACTTCTCTACATCTGTTAACATCTGTTAGTCCTGTGTCAGAACTCAGATTTGAATTCCATTCCCCAGTATCCCAAAATCCAACCCTGAATGTTCCAGTGCCAAAGTCTTGAAACTTATTGGTCCTTTGCAGTGCACAAACTGGCAGGTCAATGTGCAACAAAATACACTGTTCGCTGTCACTGCTGAGCAGATCCTGGAAACAAAGGAGTGATGAACACCTGATTGCTGTTTCCCAGCTCCAGTAAAAGTTAATTAGCAAGTTCAGACCAGAACTCAGGAATGCTCCAGGAGGAGAAAAGCAGCTTTTCTCCTCCCTTTTCCTGTTCCTGCAGTACAGGGTCAGCTGAGCAGCAGCGCCCTAAACTGAGTTACCAGCTAATGCCAGAAACTAGGAATAGTGGAGGAAAGAATTATTCCGGAGTTAGGCACTGATCTCAAGTGGAAGGGTTGTCTGTCCCCTTTCAGCTGAAAACTGTAGTTTCTTGTGGATGCAAGAGATTGAGTTGAGTTGATTCAAAGTCAATGCCTAGCATTGGAGATTTAAGATACAGTATGATCAGAAGCATAATGACTTTAGGATAAGTGACTTTAAGGCACCCACCACTTTCTTTGTTGGGGTTTGGTCTGACATTTGATGTGAAGTAAGAAAGAATATTAACCTTGAATAGGTGTCAACTAAAGAGTATTTCCATGATACATTACTTTTAATAGCAAAGCTAAAGAAATTCCAGCCTTAAGCTTTTAGTTCCTACCCCTGTCCTCCAATTCACTATCACTCTGTCATGCCAATACAGCTGTTTGTTTAGCAATAGTATAAACTGAATCACTGAGATGACTCAGGCTTTAAGAAAAATTGAAGGGTATTTTTTTAGTACAAACCCTTTCCGTGATTGCCTCACAGACCCATAAACAGCTGTATCAACCCAACTGAATAAGTAGAAAATTGCAGTATGGAAAGGGCAGTAAGTTTAGTTAGGAAAGCTTCCTGAGATAGCTGTGTTGGTGTACCTCAGCATGTTGTAGAATTACACCCCTAGCATTTGGAAGAGAGGTCAGCGTAACCTACACTCCTTGTATAAACTGTCTGAGCTGAGGACTGTGACCCTATTAGCTGGGGAACAGCTGCCTTCATTCTGACCACTGATAATGGATTGTGCTTGACACAAACTTGAAATGACAAGTTTCTTTATACAAGAAATCATGACTTTATACATACTATGCATCCAAAGTCAGGTAGATACGGTCTAGAGTGTATGGACTAGATTCCTTAAATAGGAGATCATTTTCACTGGATCTGTAGGACTTTGTCTCCCCCCACACCCCCATTACCATTTTTTACACCAGACCTTAAGGCTTTCCTTTTCTGACTGTGAGAAGACTGGTAGCCACAGCTTAAGGACCAACATCACGTTCCCAAATTTTTTACTTCTCAGACTTTGCTCATGCTATCCCATTGCATGGGGATCCTACTGCTACTTAATTGTAACAAACATACTTGAGGAAAGTTGCTGTTTGTGTATTTTGCTTACTCCTACCATTATGAATTGCTGAATTGTGGGAGTAGCTGATTTTAATCCTCTCTGGAAAATCTCTCCTTGGTTCCCACAAATAGCAACTAACTTTTCCCAGCTCACAGGGGTGCGCGTGGCTGTTTTCTGTGATTCTGGAGGCAGGTAGCTGAGCCACAGGTGACTCGGGCTTGGAAGCTCTTCTTCAGTTGTGTGATGGGCTCTTATTACAACTCTTCCCTAGTAACTCCATGAAAGTCTGGGTTTGTCATCACAGCTGTACTTGGATTTGTAGCGTGAGCTGTCTTCATTCAAACAGGCGTGAGGGAAGCTTGTTGCAGGTAATAAGCAATACCCACGAGTACCTGAAAAATGCCTTTACTGTATTTCCACTCTTGTGTTTTACTTTTCAGCTAACTGCTGTTAAAAGACTGCTTACTAGGTTCAACAGGTCAATGACTATGTAGGGCCAGCCTTGATGGCTACAAAGAACAGCTAGACATATTTTAATAATCCTTTGATAGCAGTCAGTAAAGTACTAGTTTTTCATTGGCTTTTACATTGTCACATTGATGTTAACTTTTAGCTATGTCCTCATACCTGAATCAAAACTCCACAGAGATTATTCTTAGTGTTTGCTTGAAGAAAGGTTACTTTAAACAGATTGGGTTTAAGTGTGATTGCATAAGAGTTTAAACTATCTCCACCTCCTCCCTTGTTCTTTGACTGATATTCATCTGATCTGTTCAAGGAGCTAAGATGATAACAAAAAATTAGCTCTACAAAAAGAAAAGTGATTAGTTTTAGTTCCTTGAACTGATTCATTGCAGGTTCAAGTGAGTACTGGAAATGATGCTACACAGAAGGTAGGAATATCTGGAGTTTATTGGGCAGGACTGCTGAAATTAGTTCAAGTTATCATAGAAGTATACCTTATAAACTGACTTAACTGCTCAGCATCACCAAAAAAGACTAGAAGAAAACTACCCCCTACTACAAAATGTGAACTTTTTTTTTCATAGGTTGACATCTGTAATTTATAAGTCTGTTGGAGGTTGTTCTAACAATCTCTCTATACATACATAAATTTCTTTTGAAGATAGATGTCCGTTAGCCATACTGACCCCCTTTTCTGTTTACAGTTGGAGTAACTGCGTGTTAAAATCCTATGCCCTATTTTGGTTTATATATCATACCATGTCCAGTGCTTTAGGTATTTTCCTCTGTTCTAATCCATATTAGAAAAAAGCTAATATTATAGTGAGTTTTATGAGAATAACTTCAGGCTGGTATAACTAGAATAATTACCTCTCCCTTGCTCAAAATGTGTAAAATCCGGTCTCTTTCCTAACTAATAATCTCAATCCTGTTGTGCTGCCAGAATGAAATAAGCACCTATATTGTTTAATCAGCCTCTTGAACGTTGAGCAGTCAGTGTCCAATGACTGATGACTGGCAACTCATTAACTCCCATATAAACTGCCCCATGGGAAAAATTAAAGAGATTAAATTAATGAATTAATGAGTTTGTTACCATTTATTCATTTTTAATTTCAGCTACATAATTTTAATAGAGTTAGTTAAACTCATTTGCTTTTTTTTTTTTACTAATTCAGTTCACAGCCTGCTAGTGTAGGCACTTGTGAGGGTTAAGCTGAAGCAAGAAACCTTTTTGTAAATCAGTGCCATGCTAAAAACAGTTTAGTCGGGTTTGATATAGCACTGGTAGATTAAAAACTGCCTCCAGTCTCCTTGGTTATGCTGCTTTCCCCACAGGGAACCTCCCACATTTAGCTTGGTGGGAGGCTAATTTTCTATCCACCCTGAAACTCAGGTCCAGGCATCCTTGTCTGCAGAATGGGTTGTTAATCAGGCAGCGCAATCCTGCTAAGCTGCAGAGTAGCTTAAGAGTTAGCTCTTGGCTACTGTCCTAGCCCAAAGGCTGCATGTGCATTTCCCAGTACTTGGGACACAAACACAATGCAGAGCAGTAACGTGTGTCATTGCAGCCACTGGCCTGCCAAGCACAGCGCTCCATGTGTGGCAGATGATGTGCATGCCCCTCTCTGTCTTTTGTTTCCCGTTGCTTTGGTCCACAGCTGTGCTGAAGAGATTTGCCTTAAGAAGTCAGTCATATTTTTCTTTAGAGAACCTATTAATGCAAACATTCTGGAGCATTTTACAAAGCAGATATCTTACCACGTAAAACAAACTGAAATCAAATTACGTGACTTGCAGTGAAGCTGTCTTCTGTGTTGCCTAAAATATACCCCTGAAGTTAAAAATACATAGGCAAGACTCTGTCAAGCAAAGACTCTGTTTCTTTGTTTAGTTAGTTGGAGAATTCCACAGGCAAGGCACATGATACTGTAAACCATGACATGGCACCAAACAATGAAGATTGCAGGTGCATAGAAAGTGCAGTTTGTTCCAAAGTCCAGTTAAAGCTGAACACAGAGATCCCTTGGAGACATACCAAAATAATACTGATTTACAGGTATGCTTTTGTCACCAAAAATTGGGAATGAAACTCCTTAACACTGGGTGTATTAAAGAGCAGGCATTACTTTATTCGGCGCCGGGTGCATGGGGGATCTCTCCACCTAGCATGCACACCGTATGTTGCATCAACCATCCCTTATATGGCTCTTCGATATACATATTCATTATATTTTCTTGGAATAATCATACATATTCATTATATTTCTCAGAACTAATTATAACATCTGCATAGTCTTTCATGCATGCGTTTTGAGTCCTTTAGGGGCTTCTACAGGGGTCTTGGGTGGTTTCTAGTGGTCTCTGCAGGAGGTGAACTTTTCCTTACGTGGTCACAAATTGGCTCATCACCGCCCTTTGTTACAGTTCTGGTTGTCCTTGTCTGGTTTCTGCTAGTTCTTACCTATCTCACGATGTGCTCGTTAGCTTAGGCCTTGTATGCTTGACGTATGCTTGATTAATCCAGCTGTTTCTCACAACTATTCACAACACTTCCTGCTAGAAAACTATTAACTAATGTAATCTTCAGTTGATCTCTAAAACTTAAAAATAGCCTGACCCTGTTACAACTGACCAGAAGTCAACAAGGATAAATTTGGTTTTCCAACCTGTCAGAAGAATGTATATTTAAACAACTACATTGTTCTTTAAAAAAATATATCATGGCTACTTTTAAAGGCCAACTCTGAGGGTTGATCTTGTTGTGCTAGTTCTTTAGAAAAACAAAATGAGAAATCATTCTATCCTGAAGATTTTTGTTTGGTCTTATAATTTTCCACCAAATATTTTCACAAGAAAAGACTTATTTTCTTCTGAATGTAGATATATTTCAGATTTTTTAGTAGACAAAGGGCTTTTCACAAGCTTTTTAAAAGGGCCAAGTACTAGTACAGTTTCATCTTTTCCATATCCTTGAATGCTTTTCTTTGTTTCAAATATACATTAATATTTCCGTATGAGAATTATATCCTCTAAACCTCTCAGTTCCCACAAAAAAAGAACATGATCTAGCAAGCAGAATGTGTTAGGTGTAGATATAGTTCTGTTAAGTGTCACAACACAGACAAGCAAATTTTTTTTTTTTTTTTGCAGAATCAGGCTTTTCTGGATCAGAGTAGGTCACAGGATCTAACACAGAACAGCTGAAATTTAGATTACATCAGTTAGTTCTGAATTTGATTTTGTTAACCACAGCAAATCCAAAATGAATCATAGACTCATTAAGGTTGGAAAAGACCTCTAAGATCATCGAGTCCAACCGTCAACCCAACACCACCATGCCCACTAAACCATGTCCCTAAGCGCCTCATCTACACGTCTTTTAAATACTTCCAGGGATGGGGACTCAACCACTTCCCTGGGCAGCCTGTTCCAATGTTTAACCACTCTTTCACTAAAGAAATTTTTCCTCACATCCAATCTAAACCTCCCCTGGCACAACTTGAGGCCCTTTCCTCTCGTCCTGTCGCTAGTTACTTGGGAGAAGAGACCAACACCCACCTCGCTACAGCCTCCTTTCAGGTAGTTGTAGAGAGCGATGAGGTCTCCCCTCAGCCTCCTCTTCTCCAGGCTAAACAACCCCAGTTCCCTCAGCTGCTCCTCATAAGACTTGTTCTCCAGACCCCTCACCAGCCTCGTTGCCCTTCTCTGGACACGCTCTAACACCTCGACGTCCTTCTTGTAGTGAGGGGCCCAAAACTGAACACAGTATTCGAGGTGCGGCCTCACCAGTGCCGAGTACAGGGGCACAATCACTTCCCTACTCCTGCTGGCCACACTATTTCTGATATAGGCCAGGATGCCATTGGCCTTCTTAGCCACCCGGGCACACTGCCGGCTCATGTTCAGCTGGCTGTCAAAGATGAACAACTCCGTAATCTTCCCCAGCACCAAGGTCAGGCTGACAGGCCTGTAGTTCCCCGGACCCTCCTTCCGGCCCTTCTTGTAGATGGGCATCACATTGGCAAGCCTCCAGTCATCCGGGACCGCCCCCGTTAACCAGGACTGCTGATAAATGATGGAGAGTGGCTTGGCCTCATCACTGCCAGCCTGTATAACCAACAGAGGGTAGTAGTCGGTAGACTACAGAAGACCGTACCAGACCAGGGAGTTTCCTAGTAATGTCTCTGACCCGGGCCCCAGGGAGGCAGCAGACTTCCCTGTGGGATGGGTCTGGTCAGCATATTGGGCCCTCTGTTCCCCTCAGAAAGGAATCGCCTATGACAGTTACCCTCCTTTTTTTCTTAGCAGAGGCAGTCATAATGCATGGGGCTGACTGCCTCACCCTAGGCAACCCCCTGGATGGACCTTCATCTACATCCTCGTTTGCCTGGCCCTCAAGTTCCAGGGCCCCATATCTGTTCTGTAAGGGCAACCAGGAAGGTGAGGGAGGCCGGGCGGGGGTTCACCTGGCACCCTGAGCAGGGACCTGTTTCCATTCCCCCCTGTCGCTTAGGTCCCCTCCTTCTGCCTGGCGGCAAGAAGGCAGGGGATCCTCTGCTTCTTGTGGAGCCTCCATCTGCTGCCTTTGCCTCAGGGATGGTAGGGTGTGGCTCCACCAATCTATCTCCCTCTCACACTCCCTGATACTCCTTAACCTTTCCACTTCCTCCTTCAGCTCTGCCACCAGGTCAAGCAGATCATCCACCTGGTCACACCGCACACAGGTGTTGTCTCTGCTGCCCTCTGGTACAAGTGACAGGCTCAGGCACTCCCTGCAGCCAGAGACCTGGACAGCTGTATGCTTGTGTGAGAGCTCCATCCGGGTCACCACATTCCTTCTGGCAATGGCTTTCGGCCGAGTGGAAACCATAGCTGGTCCTCTTCTGGGAGGGCGACGACTACTAGTTGAGTTGGCCTCTAGAGCCAGGAGGGGGACTACACCCTGCCCACTTGCCTTCCCTGCGCAAACTGCCGCACCACACCCTGTTTGCCGGGCTCCGAGTCGCTCGTGCTCCCTGGGGGCTGCTCTTGTACGTGAGGGGATTTGGCCGCCGTGCCTTCTGTCCCCGCCCACGCTGAGTCAGAGCTGCCGCTCGTCAGGAGCTCCCTCCTCCGGCTCGGCGGGGGGGGGCTGGGTCACCCTCTCACCCCCTGCGCTTTTGCCGCTTTAGGAAGGGTCCCCCGGCGCGATCCTCTACTCCAAAGCCCTTCACCTCAGTGGCTTCGCTGAAATGACGGGTACACTGGGTTTTAAACTGCCGCCGTCCCTCCTGTCCCCGCCCACGCTGAGTCAGAGCTGCCGCTCGTCAGGAGCTCCCTCCTCCGGCTTGGAGGAAGGAGGAAGGAGAACGGAGAACCCTAAAGCTCTTGAGCTATAGGGACCAGTTTAAATCCCAAAGCAAGATTTCTTTGTAAGGGTTCTTGAAGGTCTGAATTACATCAGTGATGTAATGTTCAGAAAAATATATTTTCTTTGAGAAACATCTTAATTTTCTCTTCAGAATTCTGTTTAAAACAGTAAGTGCTTCAAAAATGGATTAAAATACACACTAAATCTCCAAAGGTAATAGTGTTTGTTTAGAGGTGTTTCCAGAAGACCTCTGGAGAAAGCAATACTGCATTTGCTTCTCCTTGATTATTTTAATTCTCAATGATGAAAGAAATAATGAAATCACTCCTGAGTAAAGTGGCCAACGATTGTCATGGAGGTAAATAAGGAAGAGACGAAGATGATCATATACAGCAGCTTGGGTCACATGATAGCTTAGAGCCATTCATACAGTGTGTTAAGCATAGTTAGGTACAAAAAGGTAGATAGCAATTAGCAAGGAATGAAGGTCATTTTTACAGTGGAGACTGTATCAGTGATTCTGAAAATTGCTGAGGCTTCAGGGAGGATGAGCAACTCGGGTACTCAGTTTGATGCTGTAGGCTAACATGAGATCTCAACAAGGTTGCCTCCATAACAGGGTAATTTTGTTTACAATCTCTGTACACCATTACAAAATGCATTCTCATATATTTGGTATGTTCCTACATTTCATGAATGCTGAAGAAATAGAAGGGTGCAGAGATATGCACTATTTGCGGGGGGAGCTGAACTCAGTGTCTTAGTGTAAGGCGAATCAGGGACTCAGTCTGGTTATTCAGAAAGAATAGGTGACGATTAATTTTTAAGTAATTGTATAAAGAGAAAAATTATTAAAAGCCTTTTAATCTGGGGGTTAAAGTCATAGGAACTGATCACCAGAAGCTAAAACCAGAAAACTTGAAAGTTAACAATACCCTTTCAGTTCTGAGCATGATTCTCCCCCCAGATAAGTTATCAGAGATAATGTCTAAATAAGGAATTTATGCTAGGTGTTCATAGGGAGAAGTGAGGCATAAGTTGAAAACTGACACAACATATTCTTTCTGTCAATTGACAGGGAAAAAGCCACAACACTGCACTTCAGCCAGGAGATTTGGAATCAAAGAGGGTTTCTGAAATCAGTGGAGGCTGCTTGAGAACAGAGCCTGGTAAGATCACACTATTACTTCTGCCCTTTTTCTGGATGATACATATTATCTCAAATTATTTGGTTAAATGGATGAAATGTATCAGCCTCAGATGTGCAAATGGTACTAGGTGGTCTGATTTTTCCTTTTGTCCTTGAACTCTGTGTCTGCAAATAACTTGGGAATTACTTAAGTAATAAGAAGTAGGGTATGTGGATTACTGGGATAGAACCCTGCTGCAAGTATCCCATTAGAAACTTAAGCTGTGGGCAAGCTATTGCTGATGTAAAATTCCTATTAGCCTAGGTTATAGAATATTTCTGTATCATGTTATTACCAAAAATGTATATAACCTTTGAATTTGAGTTTTAAATACAAAATTAATCCAAGAAAAGTAATTCCCAGTGTTTTAAATTAAATAATGTACCTTCCCCACAGTTAAGTATTGGAATAAACAACGTACATGTTAGAAAATATCCACTAGGTTTTGTGTTTAATAAAAGAGACCCAGAGCTGAAAGGAGACACTTCAGAGGAAAAACTTGCAAAAATACTTCAGACTTTGTTAAGAAGCAAATTTAGGACCAAGTCCACTTAAAAAGAATATTTGCAAGTGTGGTGAGTTGACTTTGTCTGGATGCCAGGTGACCACCAAGCCACTCTATCACTCTCCCTCCTCAACTGGACAGGGGGAGAAAATATAACAAAAGGCTTGTGAGTCGAGATAAGGACAGGGAGATCACTCAGCAATTACCGTCATGGGCAAAAACCAGACTTGACTTGGGGAAATTAATTTAATTTATTGCCAATCAAAAGTCAGAGTAGGGTCATGAGAAATAAAACCAAATCTTAAAACACCTTCCCCCCACCCCTCCCTTCTTCCTGGGCTCAACTTCACTCCCAATTTTCTCTACCTTCTCCCCCCGAGCGGCACAGGGGGATGGGGAATGGGGGTTGCAGTCAGTTCATCACATGTTGTCTCTGCTGCTCCTTCCTCCTCACACTCTTCCCCTGCTCCAGCGTGGGGTCCCACCCACGGGAGACAGTCCTCCACGAACTTCTCCAACATGAGTCCTTCCCACGGGCTGCAGTTCTTCACGAACTGCTTCAGCATAGGTCCTTTCCATGGGGTGCAGTCCTTCAGGAACAGACTGCTCCAGTGTGGGTCCCCTGTGGGGTCACAAGTCCTGCCAGGAAACCTGTTCCAGTGTGGGCTCCTCTCCACGGGTCCACAGGTCCTGCCAGGAACCTGCTCCAGTGTGGGCTCTCCACGGGGTCACAGCCTCCTTTGGGCGCATCTACCTGCTCTGGCGTGGGGTCCTCCACAGGCTGCAGGTGGATATCTGCTCCACCTTTAACCTCCATGGGCTGCAGGGGGACGGCCTGCCTCACCATGGTCTTCACCACAGGCTGCAGGGGAATCTCTGCTCCGGCGCCTGGAGCACCTCCTCCCCCTCCTTCTTCACTGACCTTGGTGTCTGCAGAGTTGTTTCTCTCACATATTCTCACTCCTCTCTCCTCCAGCTGCTGTTGCACAGCAGTTTTTTCCCCTTAAATATGTTATCACAGAGGCACTACCACCATTGCTGATTGGCTCAGCCTTGCCCAACAGCGGGTCCTGGAGCTGGCTGGCACTGGCTCTATCAGACGTGGGGGAAGCTTCTGGCGTCTTCTCACAGAAGCCACCCCTGTAGCCCCCCCTGCTACCAAAACCTTGCCACACAAACCCAATACATTCCACCCCTCGCCTCTGTGAATCACATATTTAAGAATTATCATTAAAATACACATTCATCACACAATCTACAGTTTTCACAAACTTCACTTACATCAACAAAAAGAATTCCCCACACCAAAATCAAATAACATCATCACAACACCGACAACAGTGGACAATTTACACACAATCCACCCCTTGTCCCTTCATCACAATTACAACAACAGAAATTCCCCACAAGCATTCTACCCTTCACTCTCTAGCTATGTTCAGTCCATGTTTTGCCTGTTACCTCTCCCAATTACTATCCTTATCTCGAATTCCTCATGCCCCACATTGGGTGCCAAAAAGGACTGTGGTGGGGTGACCTTGGCTGGATGCCAGGTGCCCACCAAGCCGTTCTATCACTCCCCCTCCTCAACTAGACAGGGGGTGAAAAATATGACGAAAGGCTCATGGGTCAAGATAGGGGCAGGGAGAGATCACTCAGCAATTACCATCACAGGCAAAACATGGTCAACCCACCACAGCAAGTCAATTTTAATTAATATAATGAAATACTCCTGTGGCTTTGGACTAGATCTGTTATTTTGCTATCTGGGTTTTTTTCTTTCAGCAAGACATAGTGCTACATCTATGTATGTATGTAATTTCTTTTCAAGTATTTTCCTCAGGTTTATGGAATGAATTTGAACAAGCAAACCCTGAAAGGGCATCTGAAAACTTTGTATTTCTTTAGAAACTAGTATCACCAGGGAAAAAAATAGTTATTTTTTTACAATAATTTGCTCTCAAAAGAACTGTGTGTGTTTCCTTGGCATCTTCATTTTGATGTGAATGTGTATAACTTTGTATTTTTTGTGATAATTTTATTCCTTGAATAGAATAAACAAACCTGAGTTTATAACTTGAAACTGTATATGTGAGAAATAAGATATTTCAGTAAAAAATAAAAACCTTTGCTTTTAAAATTGCAGAACATTTTTGAAGCAGCTGAAATGATGAATTGACAAACATCTGGGCTAAAGCCAATCTTTGTAAGACAATGCCAGAATATAATTTTAAAGATCTGAGAACTACAAAAACAAGGGTGTTTTAGACACAGTGACAGAAAGCCAGGCTGCTAATACAAAACATACCGCCTATGGATCTGAGAACAGTGCCCCAAATTGCTAACACACAGCAACACACAGAGTCGGATTTCAACATTGTTCTTCATTTCATAAACTCGTACAGATTTCAGTAGATGTTTAACTTTTCTCCAGCATTGATTTGTACAGTTATAAATCACTTGGTATTTTTGTTTTTTCAAGGTTTCACACAAGATTTCTTTTTACAAATAATTTGTTGAGTTCCCAAGTCATCTACTAATGTTGGGGGATGGGGAATCTCCATCACATAACTTTGTAGAAGCAGTGTAAGAAAGCAGAGCATGTAATTATAAAGTCTGTTCGTTCTCGGATATTATGAGATGACTCAAGAATGTTGTGTATATAGAATCTATATTAAAGGGGAAGTTGGGAGAAAGAGATGCAGGCAGCTATGCACTGATCAGAGTAATTTAAAAATATGCAGAACTTTAGAACAGTTTTTTAAGGAAAATACAAATACAGAAATAAAGGGAGAGTAGAATGAAATGCTGAAGTAGTTTGAGATAGACTAATCCGATACATGTCTATGTGGAAGTGCAGTAAATCTCATCTAACTTCAGTAAAGCATATCTTTTGTTGACACATAGGAAACTATGGGATTGGAAAGTGGGATTTAGTAAAGGATTTGTAAGGCTGTACCTCAGTAGATAACAACAGTAGTAATGAAAGGAAAACTTTTGTATAGAAGAGGGTTAGCTTTGGAATTCCTCAGGGTGAGTGTTGGATCTGAATCTTTAATACTTGTTTTAATCATTTCGACACAAAAGGTAGGAATATGGTGATGAAATTTCCTGGTTATGCAAAGTGCACTGTCATTATCAAGGTGCTATACGGGAAGAACTAGGTGACCTTGAGAACTAAAGTAATGTAAACAGGATGAAATTCAGTAGTACAAATTGCAAACCCAAATGGAATGGAATGCAAGGACTGAGTGGACTAATAACAAAAATTACTGTTTCAACCAGAAGCTCATTAGTTGGAAACATAGGCAAATTACTTTGGCAAGTACAGTCCTAGGAGCTTTGGCCTGCCTTAGCTGAATTATTTCTAGCAGAATTAGAGGAGCGTTAATGATGCTATGCAAAGTTCTAGTGAACAAATCAAAATAATTTGTGAAGTTCTACTCATTCATATTCAGGAAACATGAATTAAAATTGGAGCAGATGCAAAGAAAGGCTCTATTCTTCTTACTATTTTAGTAGCCTTTCTTACAAGAAGATACCTCAAAAATAATCTGTTTACCCTAGAAAAAGTCCGAGAAGGAATAAAATCATAGAATCATAGAATGGTTTGGGTTGGAAGGGACCTTTAAAGATCGTCTGGTTCCAACCCCTCCTACCATGGGCAGGGACATCTTTCACTAGATCAAGTTGCTCAAAGCCCCATCCAACTGTCTGCTGTCTGAGAAGGGATATTGTATCTCTCCGTAACATGTTGTACAGTGGAGGAAGGATGCTAAGGGGAGGCTGTAACATTAAGGACAGAGAGGAAAAGAAAATGCAAAAGTCTTTGAACTATCTGAGCCACAAGAACAAGTAGATGTAAAATAGAGAATAAACTTAAGTGGGAAATTGGAAGATGATTCCTTTCTGTTAAAGCAATCAATGGCTGGATCATCTCCCAATAAAAACAGTCAGCACCAAAGAAGTAGGTACTTTTAAAATGTATCTTGATTAGTTCATTAACAGGCTTATGCAATATGGTTATTCATAATAGCAGGTGGCTTGGCTGAATCAGGTGGTTTCTTCCAGCCTCTGCTCCCAGTTGTTGCCTCTGTGAGGGTGGATCTGTAGAGAAGTCTGTGGAATTACTCTGACGGATTGCTAAAATATTACAGATCTACCTTAACTCAAAAATTATTTTTTGAAGACTGAACCATGACGCTAGTGTCATCTCTTTGAAATTGTCTGGTTCAGCTATTATTTCAGTTGCCTGCAGCACATATTTTCATTGCAGGTCTAGGCAGTGGTCAGAGCTGATTCATGTATGCAGGGGTATTAGCTTTTCTCACTCTTGAGCTTTTGACATATCAGTGAAGAATGTGAAAGGCTTAATTATGCCTTTGTGAAGCTAAGGTGCTGCCTGTGGTGGGAAGGAAGTGCTTTATGCCAGCTGGGGAGGCTGTATTCTCCTCAAGCACTGCTGATACAATGGTTGGGCAGTACCGGCAGGACAGGTCTAGCCAGTGTTCCCTCAGCTTTCCTGACTGTCTTTTCCGGGTGTGTGCAAGTGGAGGGAGTTCATTGGAAAAAATGGGCAGAAAGGGAAAAGACAAAGGGGTATAATCCCACCTTTCAGACACCTCTTCAGAGTTGCTGTTGCCCATATTAGTGGGTAACTGTTACTGAGTTTATGAAGTCCTATTTTGTTGACCTCTTGCTTAGATTAGTACAGGTTACCAAATTGGTAAGCAGGGCAATTGCCTTGAACTTGCACTTTTCTTTCTATGCGCTGTTGCTTTTCTTCCATGTATATAACCCCTGCTAAAGGTTTTGGGAGCTTTGCTTAGGGAACGTGCATGTTTAACTGCCAAACTAAATAGAGGAATATGAAGAAGTGCTATATGTGTTTCTGTAGCCCAGCTCTGTACAATGGAGATAAGCTTTTAACATTGTTCTCTTAGTTTCTTACTCCAGTTTTTTATCAGGCATCCAGTAACATTTGTCCAACACTGTGGAATCCTGCAATGTGCATTCACATGGGAGTAGTAATTACATAAACACTTCTGGTGTTTATGCACTTCCCACAGACCTCTTGGAGCCCTTGTGTAATAATTTTCTACAATAAAGAAAACTGTATAAGCATTAATCATCAAATATAGCAAGATCCTGTAGTTTGGTAGGTCAGGCAGCTTGTCTGGGTTCTGCAGAGTGCAGTTTGACATTTTTTGGCATTGACAAGTTCAGGAAGGATTGGGTTGGGTGAGTTTAACACTGCCAAAGCTACAGGCTTATTTAACTATTTAGAAAGCCCGGTGAGAACACGTATATTTATGCATGCTATTCAAGGAGCTAAACTATTTTCTGTACTCTCTTTTGTCTCCCTTCACAAACTCTTAGAGAAATTTAGCATAGCACAATTTCATTTTATAGTGATCAGTCACGCAATTGGCTATAACTTTTTAGGACTGGGTTTGACACTGCAGCTGAGTTAAACTAGTGAATGCTTCTGTAAAAGGGGAGGTCCTGTTCACCCACTCCTCTTTCCACTCCTTTATTCCTACCTACCAGGAGGTAGGACCACCTCCTTTGCACTGTCTTTGATGCTCACTGGACCTCTTATAATTTAATCTGATTTAACTTGCTGTCGCGGATGGAGCGAGACTGTACTCATAAGAGAGAAGCAACAATACTTTATTGATAGAAAACAGTGAGTTAAAGCGTGAATTAACAAAGTTCAATGGTAAATGTGACAGTGAACAAGATTCAATGGCAAGGTACACTTGATTATTTACTGCATAGAGGACAGGGTCAAACAAAACCGTCAGGAAGACCCTCCCATTGAGTCATGAGGTTCAGAAAGGATCCCCTTGCTTTCTAAACTTCTCAGAGAGGAGTTTAGGTGCGGCTGGATCCAATCCTAGTCCCAGACTTGGTCAACGGTTTATGTCTAAAGGATTATATATGTGCAATCAATCCTTTATATCACTTAGCTAAGATTTCAAAGTTTAGCATGCTAGTAGTCACTTACCGAGGATCTGTTGCAGCAAGGAATCTCTCAACCTCGAGGAGTAACCTTGAGAGGCGTCCCTACTCAACAACACGGCAGAGAGGAAGCAGTCTAGGAGGTTCCTGGAGTGTGTGGAAGACAACTTCCTGACGCAGCTGGTAAGGGAGCCTACCAGGGGAGGTGCCTCGCTTGACCTGCTGTTTACAAACAGAGAAGGACTGGTGGGAGACGTGGTGGTCGGAGGCCGTCTTGGGCTTAGTGACCATGAAATGGTAGAATTCTCGATTCTCAGTGAAGTAAAGAGGGGGGGCAGCAAAACTGCGACCATGGACTTCCGGAGGGCGGACTTTGGCCTGTTCAGGACGCTGGTTGAGAGAGTCCCTTGGGAGACGGTCCTGAAGGGCAAAGGGGTCCGGGAAGGCTGGACGATCTTCAAGAAGGAAGTCTTAAAGGCGCAGGAGCAGGCTGTCCCTGTATGCCGTAAAAAGAACGGGTGGGGAAGGCGACCGTCCTGGCTGAACAGGGAGCTTTTTCAGGGACTCAGGAAAAAAAGGAGAGTTTACCGCTTGTGGAAGAAGGGGCAGGCGACCCAAGGAGAGTACAGGGATCTCGTTAGGTCATGCAGGAAGGAAATGAGAAAGGCAAAAGCCCAGCTGGAACGCAATCTGGCCGCTGTCGTTAAAGACAACAAAAAAAGTTTTTACAAATATATTAATGAAAAGAAGAGAGCCAAGGAGACTCTCCATCCTTTATTGGATGCGGGGGGGAACATTGTCACCGAGGATAAGGAAAAGGCTGAGGTACTCAATGCCTTCTTTGCCTCAGTCTTTAACAGGCAGACTGGTTATCCTCAGGGTACTCGGCCCCCGTGAGCTGGAAGACAGGGACAGTGAGCAGGATGAACCCCCCCATAATCCAAGAGGAAGCAGTCAATGACCTGCTACGCCACCTGGATGCTCACAAGTCTATGGGGCCGGATGGGATCCACCCGAGAGTGCTGAGGGAGCTGGCGGAGGAGCTTGCCAAACCACTCTCCATCATCTATCAGCAGTCCTGGTTAACGGGGGAGGTCCCGGACGACTGGAGGCTTGCCAATGTGACGCCCATCTACAAGAAGGGCCGGAAGGAGGATCCGGGGAACTACAGGCCTGTCAGCCTGACCTCGGTGCCGGGGAAGATTATGGAGCGGTTCATCTTGAGGGCGCTCACAAGGCATGAGCGGGACAACCAGGGGATCAGGCCCAGCCAGCACGGGTTCACGAGAGGCAGGTCCAGCTTGACCAACCTGATCTCCTTCTATGACCAGGTGACCCGCCTAGTGGATGAGGGAAAGGCTGTGGATGTGGTCTACCTGGACTTCAGTAAGGCCTTTGACACCATCTCCCACAGCATTCTCCTCGAGAAGCTGGCGGCTCACGGCTTAGACAGGTGGACTCTGCGCTGGGTCAAAAACTGGCTGGACGGCCGGGCCCAGAGAGTTGTGGTGAATGGAGTGAAATCCAGTTGGCGGCCGGTCACGAGCGGTGTTCCCCAGGGCTCAGTTTTGGGGCCGGTCTTGTTCAATATCTTTATCAATGATCTGGATGAGGGGATTGAGTGCACCCTCAGTAAGTTTGCAGACGACACCAAGTTGGGTGGGAGTGTTGATCTGCTCGAGGGTAGGAAGGCTCTGCAGAGGGACCTGGACAGGCTGGATCGATGGGCCGAGGCCAACTGTATGAGGTTCAACAAGGCCAAGTGCCGGGTCCTGCACTTCGGCCACAACAACCCCATGCAGCGCTACAGGCTTGGGGAAGAGTGGCTGGAAAGCTGCCTGTCGGAAGCTACTTTGCTTCGACAATGAAAACCGTATGTCTCCTTAGTATTTCGGTATCAATCCCTCCTTTTCTTTTGAGGATTCGTAGCTAGCAAGCTACGATCCTCACTTCATTAAGAGAGTTAACAAAGTTCAATGATAAATGGGATAGTGCACAAAGAGCAGATTATATTAATAGTATATGCTAAGCTGGGTTATTTGTCTCATCATGTACCAAACCTTTATGTACAGTATAATTATAAGCAGCAAACATATTGAGATCAGAGTTAGTAAAATTACCACTGGATGAAGCATAAGGTTAAGCACTCCCGTTGCTGTCGGCGACCATCCGAAAAGAATTTCCCACCAGTGATGTTCTCCATCTTTCTTTACTCTTTCCAGAATTTGATGTATTTCTTTTGTATCATGATGAACAGTGATTAGAGTTTTGTGCCCATGGTTTCGGACACGTTCTAGTTCTAGTAGTTGACACAGATCATTGTGATGTAATAGTTTCTTTACCAATGTAAGATTCATTCCAATGGGAGCAGGCAATAAGTCTTCACTTAATGTATAATTTGATTGCAACAATTGATAAGATGTAACAGGAGCTCTAGATATCCTTTTAAGTACCAGTCGGAGAGGTGATCTTGATTCTGTTTTCCATTCCGCAGGAACTTTCTTAGTTCATGAAGAGTGGATCCATGGTCCTTTTCCTTCTAATTTAACTGCTGTATGTGTAGTTAACAGGATTTGAAATGGTCCTTTCCATTTTTCTTGTAGCAGTTCAGAAGTCCAAGATTTGATGTATACCAAATCTCCAGGTTGGAATGGATGCACATCCGTGCATAGCTCCCAATCCGGATTCTGCAAGGGAACGTCCTTTAAGTCGGGCCTGCTTGAATAGACTTCTTCAATGGTCTGCAGGCAGTCATGTTCAAGTTTACCTTCTTCTTGTTGAGCTGAGAGGAACATAGCAGGATTAATTATGGCAGTAGTCTTTAAGGTCACATCATCTGGTTCTATTAGTACCACTTGATATTTTAGCATTCTACTAGGAGACAGCCAATGTCCACCCTTTTGGTCCAATACTGCAATTACCATGTGTGGAACATAAACAGTTATTTTTGTCCCATGGTGAGCTTCCAAGCCTCTTGTATTAACAATACTGTTGCAGCCACTGCTCTTAAACATCCTGGCCATCCCTGGCTCATGGATCCAATTGCTTGGAAAAATATGCCACTGCTCTTCTACATTCTCCCAAGCACTGGGTTAAAACACCTAAGGCCACTGCTTGTCTTTCATAAGTGAATAGTTCAAAAGGCTTTTCTAAATTAGGCAGCCCTAAGGCTGGGGCTTTCATCAAGGCCCTTTTAAGTTGAATATATGCATTCCGACTTTCATTTGTCCATTGCAGGGGAACTTTTGATGATTTCAGTAACTCATATAAGGGTTTTACCATCAGTCCGTAATTAGCAATCCATAAGCGACACCATCCCACTATTCCTAGAAAGATTCTCAATTCATGAACATTTTGAGGTTCTGGAAGTTGACAAATAGCTTCTTTCCTTTCATTGTTTAACTGTCTCTGTCCCTTCAGAATTTCAAAGCCTAAACATGTTACAGTTTCTTTTGCAATTTGAGCCTTCCCTTTTGATACTCGATAACCGCTGAGTCCGAGGAAGTTTAATAGACTAATTGTCAGTTCCAAGCATTCTTCTCGGGAGTTCCCAGCTAATAGTATGTCATCAACATATTGTAACATTACTCCATTTCTATTATTTTGCCTCCATAATTCTAACTCTTTTGCTAGTTGATTTCCAAAAATCGTTGGACTATTTTTGAATCCTTGTGGTAATACTGTCCAGGTATACTGAGTTCTTCTTCCCGTCTCAGGGTTTTCCCACTCAAAGGCGAACAATTTCTGACTTCTGGAGTCAAGTGGGACGCAGAAAAAGGCATCTTTTAAATCCAAGACTGTAAACCAGTCCTCACTGATCCTCAGTGAGAGCAGTTAATAGTGTGTATGGGTTTGCTACCACTGGGTGTATATCCTGGACAATTTGATTCACTGCCCTTAGGTCCTGGACTAACCTATAAGATTTCCCATCAGCTTTCTTAACAGGTAAAATTGGAGTATTATATTTAGATTCACATTCTCTTAATAACCCATATTCCAAAAACTTCTGTATAATAGGTACCAACCCAAGTTTAGCTTCTAACTTTAAGGGATACTGTTTCAGTCTTACCGGTGCTGATCCTGGTATAAGGTCTATCCTTACGGGTTCAGCCCTCTTTGATTTTCCGGGTATTTCTCCTGCCCAGATGACAGGAATCACTGCATCCTCAACTTCAGCCGGGATTTTTCCTTCCACCTGCTCAATTTCCTGCAATAATAATATTGACGCTTGGACAAATTTAGATTCTGGCATTGACACTTCTACTTCTCCATTTTTGAACTTTATTTCAGCTTCTAATTTTTCTAATAAATCTCGGCCTATTAAAGGTTTTGGTGCACCTGGTAGATACAAAAACTGATGCGTTACCCATTGTTTTCCAATTTTTAATTTTAAGGGTTTAAAGAAAGGTCGTGTTTCTGATTTTCCTGTTGCACCAATAATTCTCACAGTATCATATCCTAACTCATGTTTCTTTGTGTTCAAAGCCGAATAGGTGGCCCCTGTATCGACTAAACATTCTATTTCAGTTTCATCTTCCCCCAGCTTAATTTTAACCAGAGGTTCTGCTGGGGAAGATCCCTCTGGTGTTTTTCAGTCTCTCGCCTCTACAGCTAACACAGGAGTGTCTTGTTCCCCTAATTTCTGCAACGATGGGCACTCTCATTTCCAATGTCCCTTTCTTTTACAATAAACACACTGTGTTTCTCCTATTGGGGACCTTGGGAATCCTCTACCACGTCCTCTTCCTCGATAACCGCCTCTAAATCCTCCCCTGGGTCCTCCTCGAGGTCCATAAGTTCCTCCTAGTGCCGCAATTAGTCTAGCGGAAACTGATCTCTGTTCCTATAAATCACCCAAGCCACATCCAACAATTTTCCCAGGTTCCTGGCATCTGCTCCTTGTAATTTCTGCAACTTTCTTTGGATATCATCAGCAGACTGCCCGATAAACAAAGTTGCTAACTGATTCTTCCCTTCCTCTGATTCAGGATCCAGAGTGGTATACTTCCGGGTAGCTTCTTTCAATCTATTTAGGAAATTGGTGGGAGGCTCCTTTCTGTCCTGCTTAATTCTCATATAATTTTGACCAATTCATCGCTTTTGGTATAGCATTTCTTATACCATACAGAACCCACCTCTGATATTGCGTTAATAACAATTTCTGCCCATTATCATTAGGGTCCCAGCCAGGATCCGCCGAGGGAAAATGATGTTCCAGTTGTCCTTGTAATGTCCCTGCCACTATTTGGGCTTCAACCTGAGCTGATTTCAGCATAACCTCCTTATCCATTCCACCCCTGTACACAGAGCTTCAAGGATTCCTTTTATCTATGGAATGTCCAGTCTGCAGAACATTTAGCTACTTTGCTTCGACAATGAAAACCGTATGTCTCCTTAGTATTTCGGTATCACTACACTGGGGACATTCTGTAAGAATAGTTTCACAAGTTTTCCTGTTTATAGGCCAGTGTCCTGGTTTCAGCAGGGATAGAGTTAATTCCCTTCCTAGTAGCTGGTACAATGCTGTGTTTTGGATTTAGGATGAGAACAAAGTTGATAACGCACCGATGTTTTAGTTGTTGCTAAGTAGTGCTTACACTAGCCAAGGACTTTTCAGCTTCCCATGCTCTACCGACTGAGAAAGCTGCAGGTGCACAAGAAGCTGGGAGGGGGGCACAGCCAAACTGGCCAAAGGGACATTCCATACCATGTGACGTCATGCTCAGTACATAAACTGGGGAAAGCTGGCCGGGGGGGCCACTGCTCGGGGACTGGCTGGGCATCGGTCAGCGCGTGGTGAGCAATTGCACTGTGCATCACTTGCTTTGTGTATTATTATTATTATTATTATCATATTATTATTATCATTTTATTTCAATTATTAAACTGTTTTTATCTCAACCCACGAGTTTTCCTCACTCATGCTCTTTTCCAATTCTCTCCCCCATCCCACCGGAGGTGGGGGGGGAGTGAGCGAGCGGCTGCGTGGTGCTTAGTTGCTGACTGAGGTTAAACCACGACAGCCAGCTTTTACTCTGTGCAGCGAAGTAAAGTGCTTCTTTACCTGTGTGGCCTAGGTTTTGATGTAACCATTCTCCCAGTTGATACTACTCAGGATTTAAGGTAATTTTCCTAAGTTTAGTTAGCTCATCTACCTTTTGATTCCACTTTGTGGCTGATTGATTATCCTTAGCATGAGCTTTTACCCATCCCACCTTTCACCTTTCAGTGTTTTCCTGGCTATATCTAGTAATAATTGCCAGTCTTTGTTCCTCCAAACTGGGGATCTATTTACTTCCCAATTCAAGGCTTCCCATTGACAAAGCCACGGTGTGGCACTGTTGAAGATTATCTTAAGTTTTACCGAATCTTTCTATATTTTGTGTTTGTTTGTGAAATAATCAACTATAAGAACATCTTGATTTTAAGAAGTTAGCCTCTATGTTAGCATTATGTATGGGTTGCTGTACTACTTGTTATCCGAGGCTGTGTTGCTTGAAGTCCCTATTCTCTGGTCTATGTTAGCCTTAGTCCTTACTCTCTAAACCATAACCAGAGCACCTAGGTTCTATTGTATATAGGATGAGTTATTTGACATCCTGGCAAGGTAGATATCTAGCTGGCCAACTTGTCAACAAAACTTACTTTTAAGGTGTCCTGAAGTGAACTGCCTTCATTATAATACTAAGAAACACACCCACAGGTCAAGACGACCCTTGCCCAGGTGAAGATCCTTCCCCTGCACAAGCGTAGTAACAGAAGAGAATGACGCAGCAGATATTATAATTATATACAAATCACTAACCAATCATTGTAACTGGGAGTGTGCTACCTTGTAATTTTTGTGTATAAATGTAACGGTGAAATCAGCATGGGGTGTACTTGATTTGTGGAAATTCCACCTAGCACCCAGTGCTGCAATAAAGAAGTGCCTGCTTATCTGCCTCGTGTAGATGGGTTCTTCATTTCCCGGTTAACAGCACCAGCCCACACAGCATAAGAGTCTACATATATGATTTTTGCTCCATTCTGTGCTGCCAAAACAACTGCTCTTATTTCTCCTACTTGTGCACTGCCTTCACCTTCCTCTATTACTTGTCTGCCAGTGGTAATATCTAATGCAACAGCCTTAGATTGCCATTTACTGTTTACTCTTTTTGCTGAAGCATCCATAAACCAAACATTTTCTGTTGGTGTACCCTCAGCGAGGGGCAGTGCATCCAGAATGGCTGAAGGTTTAAAAGGTTGTTGTAACACTAAAGAGTCTGTGTTTATGGGCATCTGCAATTTGGAAACCTTAGTGTGTCCTTCAGTTAATTGCATATTTTCTGCAACTCCTGTTAGGTAGGCATACCATTTTCTGATAGTGGGTTTTTGTGCAACTCCTTCTGGGGGAGCAGTCCCCTTTAGGATTGCTTCTAATAAATTAAATGGTCTTCTAGTTTGCACAGGTTGTCCCTGACGTATTTTCTCAACTTGTTTTAACTGCTCAGACTAAAGATAAAAGTCCCTTTTCCCATTCAGAGTATCGTTGTTCTGTTTCTTTAAATGCAGTTGAGCTAAACAATAAAGGTCTTTTTGGCCCATTGGGGCCAGTTTGGAATAGGTTACAATAAGTAGCACGTTCAGCGAAACCCCATTCAGCTATAATAGGGTCGCGGGGGTGTACTGGTCCCAGTGACTGATATGTTTCTAATTCTTCAGTTCGAGTTTTCACCGCCTCTTTATGTTCTAATTTCCACTCCCAGGGTTTGCCTTTCCGTAAGAGTGAGTATAATGGATGGGAAATGATAGAAAATCCAGGTACATGCTTCCTCCAATATCCTAAAGTTCCCATTAATTGTTGTAACTCCTTCCTTGATTGGGGCACTTGCAGCTCTTAAGGTATCTGGAGGAATCGCTGCACTGCCTGCTATCCACCAAGTACCTAAAAATTTTACTACTTTACTTGGTCCCTGACATTTTCCGAGTGGAATCTCAATTTCTGCTTTATTTAGTGCTTGCCATACTGCTGCTGCTGCTTCCCCCACCTTCTCAGGGGAAGTTTCTCCAATCAGAATAGCATCTATATATTGGTACAGTTTCAATTCTTGGGGGAGTGAGACTGTAAAAGTTCAGCAAGTACGGCATGAGCAATTGTAGGTGAATGTTTATACCCCTGTGGGAGTCTGTTAAAGGTGTATCATACTCCCTCCCAAGTGAAAGCAAACTTCCCTTTATCCTCCTCCTTCAAGGGAACCATAAAGAACATATCTTTTACATCTAGCGCCATCATCCATGGGTGTGCAGCTGCTTGCAAAGTAGCTGTTAAGTTTGCAATATTCGGTGCAGCAGCTGTTAGCGGGGCTGTATTGGCATTCAGGCACCGATAATCGACTGTTAAACGCCACCTCCCGTCTGGTTTCCAAACTGGCCAGACAGGTGAGTTATATGGGGAGTGGGTTCTGGAGATAATTTGTCGTTTCTCCAGATCAGCTATGACTTCAGAAATTCCATTCCATGCCGCAGCAGAAATCGGATATTGCAGTACATAAGTAATTTTTGACTCGGGGAGGGCAGGGGCTGCGCCAAGTGCACGCACTGTAGCCTCCCGCTTTAGAATCATAGAATCATTAAGGTTGGAAAAGACTTCTAAGATCATCGAGTCCAACCGTCAACCCAACACCACCACACCCACTAAACCATGTCCCTAAGCGCCTCATCTACACGTCTTTTAAATACCTCCAGGGATGGGGACTCAACCACTTCCCTGGGCAGCCTGTTCCAATGTTTAACCACTCTCTCTGTAAAGAAATTTTTCCTCATGTCCAATCTAAACCTCCCCTGGCGCAACTTGAGGCCATTTCCTCTCGTCCTATCGCTTGTTACCTGGGAGAAGAGACCAACCCCCACCTCGCTACAACCTCCTTTCAGGTAGTTGTAGAGAGCGATGAGGTCTCCCCTCAGCCTCCTCTTCTCCAGGATAAACAACCCCAGTTCCCTCAGCCGCTCCTCATAAGACTTGTCCTCCAGACCCCTCACCAGCCTCGTTGCCCTTCTCTGGACACGCTCCAGCACCTCAACATCCTTCTTGTAGTGAGGGGCCCAAAACTGAACACAGTAGTCGAGGGGCGGCCTCACCAGTGCCAAGTACAAATGGCACGATCACTTCCCTACTCCTGCTGGCCACACCATTTCTGATACAGGCCAGGATGCCATTGGCCTTCTTGGCCGCCTGGGCACACTGCTGGCTCATATTCAGCCGGCTGTCCACCAACACCCCCAGGTCCTTTTCCGACAGGCAGCTTTCCAGACACTCTTCCCCAAGCCTGTAGCGCTGCATGGGGTTGTTGTGACCCAAGTGCAGGACCCGGTACTTGGCCTTGTTGAACCTCTTACAGTTGGCCTCGGCCCATTGATCCAGCCTAGTCCAGGTCCCTCTGCAGAGCCTTCTTACCTTCGAGCAGATCAACACTCCCACCCAACTTGGTGTCATCTGCAAACTTACTGAGGGTGCACTCGATCCCCTCATCCAGATCATTGATAAAGACATTGAACAAGACCAGCCCCAAAACTGAGCCCTGGGGAACACCGCTCGTGACCAGCCGCCAACTGGATTGAACTCCATTCACCACAACTCTCTGGGCCCAGCCGTCCAGCCAGTTTTTGACCCAGCGCAGAGTATACCTGTCTAAGCCGTGAGCCGCCAGCTTCTCGAGGAGAATGCTGTGGGAGACGGTGTCAAAGGCCTTACTGAAGTCCAGGTAGACCACATCCACAGCCTTTCCCTCATCCACTAGGCGGGTCACCTTGTCATAGAAGGAGATCAGGTTGGTCAAGCAGGACCTGCCTCTCATGAAGCCATGCTGGCTGGGCCTGACCCCCTGGTTGTCCCGCTCATGCCTTGTGAGCGCCCTCAAGATGAACCGCTCCATAATCTTCCCCGGCACCGAGGTCAGGCTGACAGGCCTGTAGTTCCCCGGATCCTCCTTCCGGCCCTTCTTGTAGATGGGCGTCACATTGGCAAGCCTCCAGTCATCCGGGACCTCCCCCGTTAACCAGGACTGCTGATAGATGATGGAGAGTGGCTTGGCGAGCTCCTCCGCCAGCTCCCTCAGCACTCTCGGGTGGATCCCATCCAGCCCCATAGACTTGTGAGCATCCAGGTGGCGTAGCAGGTCATTGACTGCTTCCTCTTGGATTATGGGGGTTCATCCTGCTCACTGTCCCTGTCTTCCAGCTCAGGGCGGCCGAGTACCCTGAGGATAACTGGTCTGACTATTAAAGACTGAGGCAAAGGCGGCATTAAGTACCTCAGCCTTTTCCTCATCCTCGGTGACAATGTTCCCCCCCCCATCCAATAAAGGATGGAGATTCTCCTTGGCTCTCTTCTTGTCATTAATATATTTGTAAAAACATTTGTTGTTGTCCTTAACGACAGCGGCCAGATTGCGTTCCCGCAGTCAGGCAGTTTCCATATTTCTGTGGCTCTGAGATGGTATCGCTCATCAATGCAAAATTGCTTCCTGTCCATTTCACTGAGAACACAACAGAACTGTAGAATGATGGCAACACTGAGGTCACACTAGCATCTGCAGATAGACCACATAATTCTTCAGGTGTTGGACTATTAGTAATGGGATACTAATTTCAGGATGTGGAAGGCCCTTCTGGGCCTTATTTCATTACTTCAAATTTAGCTATTCTGCCTTTTCAGAGCTGTTCCTGAGCATCCATACTGATCCAGAAGTTGGTAGGCATCACCTTCTGGAATTTGGCCACTGCCGGCGATATCTCGGAAATGCTGTCTGACGCCGGAGGGGGAAAGCGCGGTCCTGGAGTAATGATGAGTCCCAATGTGGGTATGGTCATTCTCCTTTATTATCGCTCACAGCATTGTTTATATAGACACACAGCTTGATCACGCGCAACACAACAACTACTAATTGGTTTAGCTACATTGTCCACGCACCTAAAACTTAAGTCCCATTGGCAGGGACTTGCTTGCTTACTCCAGGACATAGCTCCGTCTTATCTGCTTGCTGCAGGTGGTGTCTTCCCTGATATCAACATTGAAGGACATGTCTGGGTTGCTCAACAACAACAACAACTCAATTTCGCCAAGGCAGTAAGATACTACTGCTGCTGCTTTCTGACAACCATTCTTCCACAATTCCCCCTTCTTGTTTTTGAGCAACCCAAACAGCTGACATGGCCTTTTCTATCATCTTCTGCATACATCGTAACAAGCAAGGAATACATACTAAAATACAGCAAAACACTAAAAGGACTAAATTACTATGTTTATATTTAGTTTTATGAATATTAAGCTACTCTGCATTCTAATCAACTAGCCGAAGCCAAGCGTGTTTGCTGGTGGCAAAAGCAAGTGTATTAAGCTCTGCGTGACCAGTGATTAACAAGATTCTATAATATGCTACTCTTTCTATATAGCAAGTAGAGCACCACTGGCAGGCACGACTACGCCGAGCCCACTAACAGTTCTCACACTGTCCACAGCCACACAGGACCCACGGCTCGCACTGTAGACAATCTCCACAGCTCACTTGGGTCCTGTGCTTCACCAGTGGAGTGGTCATAAACTGCAACAGATCTGGTGGTGCTGCTACGGGCCTGTCTGATTTAAAGGCGGCACGGCTTCACCGATTTGCTTGGTACCCAAACCGGTCCGTTATCTGTGGAAACACACATATATCCTCTTCCACTAAAGATCACTGAGACGGGGCCCAGCCACATGCCAGTGACAGGGTCCCGGTACATCACTTTAAAATCCGGTATAGTAGTTTGCTGATTGAATTTGAGATTCTGATGATGAATAACTATTGACGGCTCTTCCTTATCCCCCATCAAGCAAAGATAATTTAGGGTAAAGAGGACCTTATTTAGCCTTAATTGTGGGTCCTTTTCTTCCCCTTTCTGTTTGGGTAAATAATCTTTAAGTATCTGGTGAGTACGCTCTACAAGGCTTTGTCCTGTTGGAGAATATGGAATACCAGTGACATGCTTAACACCCCAAGTCATTAGAAAGGTTCTCAATTTTGCGCTGGTATATGCAGGACCACTATCCGTTTTTATCTGTTCTGGCACTCCCAATACTGCAAAGCAGGCAAGGAGGTGTTTACATACATGGCGAGCCTTTTCACCTGGCAAGGCTGAACTCTCAGAAACATCCATTCTAAAATAACAAAGAACGTATGGTTTGTGGTTTTAGACGCGCTTTTGTCCCTCTTGTTCTTATTGTCATCATATTTGTCCTCATATTTATCAGCATATTTGTCAATGGCATCTCCGAGCGGTAGCGGGGTCCCAGAGGCCCCGTTTTTGTTTTGCCATTGACAAATGACCGCAAAGGGGGAGTCACCAAGATTACAAATTAGTAACGAAATGGAGCTTCGTTGCATGAGTACCTTTCTGACACTTATGACATCAAACGGTGGTGCGGTAGTGTCGTCTACTATGCCCTTGCTCTCCGCAGCGGTAACATCGCCCTCGGAAGGGTGGCAGCGATTTAGAGTGTTGCATTGCGGCCGCTAATGGCTGCACCACTTCCTTGACCATGGTCTGCAATGTTGCAGCCATGGCTTCATTCTGCTTTCGAGCTCGGGCCCGCTCCACTTGGGTAATCATTTCTTCCACCCCCGCACCCTTAGGCAAAGTAGCCAAGATACTCTTGGTAGAATTGTTTGCATTGTCAAAGGCTAATATACGAAATATTTGTTGTTTATTATCCTCCCCCAAGTCCGGATGATTCATCACCGATTCCCATAATCTATCAATGAAATGTCCATATGCTTCAGTAACACCCTGCTGTACCGAGCTAAAAGAAGGTGTGGAAGACCCGGGTAAAGCGAGAAAGGCATCCAACGCAAGCTTAGCAGATAACTGTAACATATTTGCCGGAAACGTCAGCTGGACGTTTATGTCTGCATACGGCCCCTCCCCAATTAACATTTCTGCAGTTACCCCGTACAAGGGATCTCCCTGTTGTTGATGTTGTGCCACGGCAGTAACTGCTCGCTGGGACCACGAGGACCCCCATAATAGGAATTGTGTGGGTGTCAACAATAGGCGCATTAAATTTTGACAATCATGTGGACACATCAAATCTGCAGAAAAAATCCAAGTGACAATTTGACGGGACGCCTCCGACTTAACCCCGTACTGTGACACCGTATTTTTGGCCTGTTGTAAAATTTTCCCTTTTTTTTTTTTTTTTCTTTTTTTTTCCCCCCTCTTTTTTTTTCCTTTTTTTTCTTTGTTTCTCTTTTTTTTTATTTATTTTTTTTTATTTTATGGGTAATAAAGCGTCTCGAACTATGCCACTCCAGCGTCCTGGTCGTGGTGTCACCGTGGGCCCGGAGAAACAGAGAGGAAGAGAACTCCCATCATGCGATCGCTGCGCTGTTATGCTTGACCGTAGGATCGGGGTGTTCAAATGTTTAAGTTGTTGCAGAACCTCTCCCAGTAGTTCCTCAGTGCTAGCGGTGGCTTTGCTTTCACCGGCAGCAGCCGGAGGAGTAGCCGTGTCCGAAGAGTCTGTTGAATCTGGCAAAGGCAGATATAAAGGCGGAGCAGTAGGCGTGGGGACGCGGTGGTGGGCGGCAGGGTGGCAGTTCTCTCCACCCACTGAGTGAGTTTGTAATCCTTCTGCCTTTGGCTCAGTCTGTTGCTCTGCCTTCACAGTAACAGCTTCCAGTTTATCAGAGCAGGACGTAGTAGCGGGAGGGCTGGGAGGGCACAGTTCTGCGGGGTCCGCTGACTCGGGGCGGTGCTCAACACTATTTTTTAGCTCCTGCGCGGTACCATAACTAGTTCCTGAAGCCCCCTTTACAGCATATAATCCAAAAAACCGCGCGAAAGGTCCCGCCTTGGGTTCAGGACTCTTAGGCACCTCCAACGCAGGTTCAGGAGCCAGCATCTGCGCCGCCGCACACGCCACTTCCCTTTCCGCTTTCATATATTGCAAAGTCTCTAACACAGTTCTCCACAATTCACGCACCGACTTGATTTCTTTTTCTGTTTTTTCATCACCTTGAATAGTCTTTTCCCACAAGGTGTTCCCTAATTCTCGCCATTCGAGCACAGAAAATACTGTATGATTATCCTTGAAATGCCCCCAACGTTGTCCTAGTTTAATCAACTTATAAAGTTGCTTCACCGTTGCCGCTATCCCTCTCTTAGAGAGTATACTTGCAAGCAACACCGCTGCTGCCTCACTATCCATGGAGGCGGCGTCCCTCTGGGAGGCAGGTAGCTACTCTGCTCCGTTATCTATCCCGGGGCATCAGCGGGATAGTACTTCTCCCAGCCACTGTTTTTTCTCCCCTCCCCTTCTCTCACTGCGCTTACCGCAGTCTCGAAGCAGGGGCGTCAGAGAACCATCCTCTGCTACCAGATGCCGGCGATATCTCGGAAATGCTGTCTGACGCCGGAGGGGGAAAGCGCGGTCCTGGCGTAATGATGAGTCCCAATGTGGGTATGGTCATTCTCCTTTATTATCGCTCACAGCATTGTTTATATAGACACACAGCTTGATCACGCGCAACACAACAACTACTAATTGGTTTAGCTACATTGTCCACGCACCTAAAACTTAAGTCCCATTGGCAGGGACTTGCTTGCTTACTCCAGGACATAGCTCCGTCTTATCTGCTTGCTGCAGGTGGTGTCTTCCCTGATATCAGCATTGAAGGACATGTCTGGGTTGCTCAACAACAACAACAACTCAATTTCGCCAAGGCAGTAAGACACTACTTCTGCTGCTTTCTGACAACCATTCTTCCACAGGCCACAACATGCTCATTAAAGATTTGGGGCTATGTTACCGTTGGCAAGCTCTGTTCCTGTAACTGTTCCTGTAGCAAACATGCTCAAGGCCATCCACTAACTGTTCATTGCTTTGGTCATTGCTGTCCTGATATCACTGCTGCTTTCCACGGAGGCAACATGACCAGCTGGGCCAGAGGTTTTGTTGAGAAATATATAACCATAGCTGTTCTCTGGAGAAGTCCTGACAACATTGCATCATACTCTGGTAACTTACAAGGTACTCTAAGCAATTCATGTTCAACTTTATTATATACTTTGTGAAACACTGTGATTCATGTATTTTAGGACTTCAGAGTCTCCCTGTAGGCTGTGATGTTAACTTGTTCCCATGCAGAGATTTACAGTCAAGACATGAATGTTCTGACCTAGATTCTTACTACTTATTCTTAGCTCTGCTGTCATATGGTATGTTCCCCTATACTGATGATAGCTTCTTATTAGATATCTACTGAGTGCACTATCAAGTGGTTTAAGGCCTACTAGTATTGTCCATAAAATCAACTTAATACAAGCCTGGATAAAATTATTGGAAGGCAACTGAATACTTTGCAGTCCATGAAAGGACAGTAAAGAGCAATGGCCCTTTCTGTTTGTGTCTCCAGGCCCACTTCTAAGCTGTTGCTAAGCCTGAGGCTGACTTTGGTTACAAACTCAGCAGTCTATGAGGAACAGCAAAGAGGTTGAGCAAGCCAGCCAGAACAGACTTTGCTGCCCTCACATCAGAAATGTTAGTGGACATATTGGGTGTATGTGTCAAGGTGTTGGCATCAGGGGGCTGCAGGGGTGGCCTCTGTGAGAAGAGGTCAGGGGCTGCCCTGTGCCTGACACAGCTGGTTCCAGCTGGCTCCACAACAGACCCACCGCAGGACACAACTGAGCCCATCAGTGGAGCTGGTGGCACGTCTGTGAAAACGTATTTAAGAAAGGGTGAAACATTGCATGGCAATGTGAGGACTGAGGAAAAAAGTGTGAGAAACAACAGTGTGAGCACCAAGGTCAGAGAAGAAGGGAGGAGGCACTCCAGGCGTCGGAGCAAGTATTCCCTTGCAGCCCGTGGAAGAGACCATGGTGGAGCAGATACCCACACTGCAGCCTGTGGAGAACCCCATGCTGGAGCAGGTTGATATTTCCTGAAGGAACTGCAGCCTATGGAGGAGCCCATGCAGGGGCTAGTTCTCCTGACAGGAACTGTGGCACTTGGAGGACCCACACAGGAGCAGATTTTTTCCTGAAGGACTGCAGGCTGTGGAGAGGACCCACACTGGAGCAGTTCTTGAGGGACTGAAGCAGGGGAGTAGTATAGGGGAAAAGTGCAAGGAGGAAGGAGTGGCAGAGATGAACTGTTATGTACCGACCATAATCCCCCATTCCTGGTCCTCCCTGCACCGCTTTGGTGGGGGGGGAGTAGATGAGTCAGGAATGAAGGAGTGAAGTTGAGCCTGGGAAAAAGGGGTGTGGGGGAAAGGTGGTGTTTTAATTTTGTCTTTGTTTCTTCTCACCATCCATATCTATTTAATTGGCAATAAATTAAATTAATTTTCCCCAAGTCAAATCTGTTTTGCCCAAGATCGTAAGTGGTAGGTGATCTCCTTGTCTTTATCTTGACCCACAAACTTTTTTCATTTTATTTTTGCCTCCTGTCCTGTTGAGTGTCTGGGTGTGCATTTAGCAGCTGACCAAGATCAATCCACCACAATAAAAAGCCAAAAGACTTTCTCCTGGGTTTTATTTCAGCCTTTTTATGATAAGCAAGAGGACTTGCTTGGATTTTACACACATTTCCATTCATGCTTAGATAGCCTTAATTTGTGTATGAGCTCAGAAAATGCTCTGCCCAAGGCACAGTCTAATGGGGCACTGTCGTGGTTTAACCTCAGTAGGCAACTGAGCACGACGCAGCCGCTCGCTCACGCCCCCCACCCACGGTGGGATGGGGGAGAGAATTGGAAAAGAGCACGAGTGAGGAAAACTCGTGGGTTGAGATAAAAACAGTTTAATAATTGAAATAAAATGATAATAATAATATGATAATAATAATAATACACAAAGCAAGTGATGCACAGTGCAATTGCTCACCACCCGCCGACCGATGCCCAGCCAGTCCCTGAGCAGTGTCCCCCTCGGCCAGCTTTCCCCAGTTTATGTACTGAGCATGACGTCACATGGTATGGAATGTTTCTTTGGCCAGTTTGGCTGTGCCCCCTCCCAGCTTCTTGTGCACCTGCAGCCTTCTCAGTCATTAGAGCATAGGAAACTAGAAAGTCCTTGGCTAGTGTAAGCATTACCTAGCAACAACTAAAACATTCATGGGTTATCAACTTTGTTCTCATCCTAAATCCAAAACACAGCACTGTACCAGCTACTAGGAAGGAAATTAACTCTATCCCTGCCGAAACCAGGACAATATCCACCCCTTATTCTATACCATCTACGTCATGCTCAAGTCTCATTTTCCAGTACATTTCCATTAATCACCACCCCCCTTTTTTTTTTTTTAAATACATATTATACACACACACGCACACAGAGATATCATTCCCTTAGCGTATGGGCCATCCCTCTAAAATATTTGGTTAGTTCATTTAGTCCATGACTTCGGGCTCCATCTGTCATAATAATCTTCCAGGGCAGGAAAAATGGAGATGGTATGTGGTGTTGGATTGTTTCATGTTGAAGTCAGTTCTGGTACCATCATCACTGTGCTTTGCTTGGTTCCACTGAAATTATTCTTCATTAGTCTGGGTGATTCTTATTGTAAGAACATTAGTATGGCATATAATATTATTAATATTATTACTATAACTCTTATAACTATAATTAGTACTTAACATCACATATTTCAGATCATTGGCTATTCTCACCCAAAATCAAATCCCCTTGAGGTACACATCGACTTCCCCATCCTTCTGCATTATCCACCAAGTGCACCCAGGTCCTTGAGCAAAAGCAATCCCACGGATGGGTTTGCCTTTGCCCGAGGCAGGAATAACCCAGGCTGTCTTGCCCAACATATTTCTTATGTGCACGACAGGGACTTTATTCCCATCTACAGTACGTAAAAGTTCTGACTGGGCAGGGCCTGCTCGATTGGCAGATCCCCTCGTGTTGACTAACCAGGTGGCCTTTGCTAAATGTGTATCCCAATGTTTGAATGTCCCGCCACCCATTGCTCTCAGCGTAGTCTTTAGCAGTCCATTGTATCGTTCGATTTTCCCGGAGGCTGGTGCATGATAGGGGATGTGATAGACCCACTCAATGCCGTGCTCTTTGGCCCAGGTGTCTATGAGGTTGTTTCGGAAATGAGTCCCGTTGTCTGACTCAATTCTTTCTGGGGTGCCATGTCGCCATAGGACTTGCTTTTCAAGGCCCAGGATAGTGTTCCGGGCAGTGGCATGGGGCACGGGATATGTTTCCAGCCATCCGGTGGTTGCCTCCACCATTGTAAGCACGTGGCGCTTGCCTTGGCGGGGTTTGTGGGAGTGTGATATAATCGATCTGCCAGGCCTCCCCATATTTATATTTCAGCCATCGTCCTCCATACCAGAGAGGCTTTAACCGCTTGGCTTGCTTGATTGCAGCGCATGTTTCGCATTCATGGATAACCTGCGCAACAGTGTCCATGCTCAAGTCCACCCCTCGATCACGAGCCCATCTGTATGTTGCATCTCTTCCTTGGTGACCTGAGGTGTCATGGGCCCACCGAGCTATAAATAATTCACCCTTATGCTGCCAGTCCAGATCCCCCTGAGCCACTTCAATCTTAGCAGCCTGATCCACCTGCTGGTTGTTTTGATGTTCTTCAGTGGCCTGACTCTTGGGTACGTGAGCATCTACGTGATGGACTTTTACAGCCAGGTTCTCCACCTGGGCAGCAATATCATGCCACAATGCGGCAGCCCAGATGGCTTTGCCTCTGCGCTGCCAGTTGCTCCGCTTCCATTGCTGCAACCAGCCCCACAGGGCATTTGCCACCTTCCATGAGTCAGTATAGAGATAGAGCACTGGCCACTTTTCTTGGTCAGCAATGTCTAAAGCCAGCTGGATGGCCTTTACTTCTGCAAATTGGCTCGATTCACCTTCTCCTTCAGCAGTTCCTACAACTTGTTGCATGGGCCTCCATACAGCAGCTTTCCACCTCCGATGCTTTCCCACAAGATGACAGGACCCATCAGTGAACAGGGCATATTGCTTCTCATTTTCTGGTAGTTCATTATACATTGGGGCCTCCTCAGCACGCGTCACCTCCTCCTCTGGCGACATTCCAAAATCTTTGCCCTCTGGCCAATCCATGATCACTTCCAGGATTCCTGGGCGACTGGGGTTTCCTATTCGAGCCCGTTGTGTGATTAGCGCGACCCACTTCCTCCACGTAGCATCAGTTGCATGATGTGTGCAGGGGACCCTCCCTCTGAACATCCAGCCCAGCACCGGCAGTCGGGGTGCCAGGAGGAGCTGTGCTTCAGTGCCGATCACTTCCGATGCAGCTCGAACCCCTTCATGGGCCCCAGGGCTACTGCATGAACTATCTCCCGTTTAATTTGTTCAAAAGCTTGTCGTTGCTCAGGGCCCCATTTGAAATCGTTCTTCTTCCGGGTCACTTGATAGAGAGGGTTTACAATCAGACTGTAATTTGGAATATGCATTCTCCAAAAACCCACGACGCCTAAGAAAGCTTGTGTTTCCTTTTTGTTATTTGGTGGAGACATGGCTGTTATTTTGTTGATCACATCCATGGGGATCTGACGACGTCCATCTTGCCATTTTACCCCTAAAAATTGGATCTCCTGTGCAGGTCCCTTGACCTTACTTTGTTTGATGGCAAAACCGGCCTTCAGCAGGATTTGGACTATTTCCTTCCCTTTTTCAAAAACTTCTCCTGCTGTGTTGCCCCACACGATGATGTCATCAATGTATTGCAGGTGTTCTGGAGCTCCACCCTGTTCCAGTGCAGTCTGGATCAGTCCATGGCAAATGGTGGGGCTGTGTTTCTACCCCTGGGGCAGTCGGTTCCAGTTGTACTGGACGCCCCTCCAAGTGAAAGCGAATTGTGGCCTGCACTCCGCTGCCAAAGGGATTGAGAAAAACGCATTAGCAATATCAATTGTGGCATACCACTTGGCTGCCTTTGACTCCAGTTCGTATTGAAGTTCTAGCATGTCTGGCAGAGCAGCACTCAGCGGTGGTGTGACTTCGTTCAGGCCACGATAGTCTACTGTCAGTCTCCACTCTCCATTAGACTTCCGCACTGGCCATATGGGACTGTTAAAGGGTGAACGAGTCTTGCTGATCACTCCTTGGCTCTCCAGTCAACGAATCAGCTTATGGATGGGAACCAGGGAGTCTCGGTTGGTGCGATATTGCTGCCGGTGCACCGTGGTGGTAGCGATTGGCACCTGTTGGTCTTCGACCTTCAGCAACCCCACAACAGAAGGGTCCTCAGAGAGACCAGGCAAGGTGGACAGCTGTTTAATTCCCTCCGTCTCCAAGGGAGCTATACCAAAAGCCCACCGGTACCCTTTTGGGTCCTTGAAATACCCTCTCCTGAGGTAGTCTATGCCAAGGATGCACGGAGCCTCTGGGCCAGTCACAATGGGGTGCTTCTGCCACCCATTCCCAGTTAGGCTTACTTCGGCTTCCAATACAGTTAGCTGTTGGGATCCCCCCGTCACCCCAGAAATACAGATGGGTTCTGCTCCTATATAGCTTGATGGCATCAGGGTACACTGTGCACCGGTGTCTACTAGAGCCTTATACTTCTGTGGGTCTGATGTGCCAGGCCACCGAATCCACACAGTCCAGTAAACCCGGTTGTCCCTTTCCTCCCCCTGGCTGGAGGCAGGGCCCCTCTAATCCTCATCACAGTACTTGTTTCTCACTTCTTGTACATACGAGTCAGAAGTTTCTTCATTAAGATCAGGAGTAAGATCAGCCCTTCTACTCTGTCTGGGGAACTGCCCGCTGGAAACTGGAGCAGCAATTTTCCTGGAAGAACCCCTTTCTGTGATTGTTTTCCCTTGCAATTCACGTACCCGTGCCCCTAGGGCTGCGGTAGGTTTTCCATCCCACTTCCTCATGTCCTCTCCGTGGTCACGCAGGTAAAACCATTGGGTGCCCCGTGGTGTGTACCCTTTATATTCTCTCTCTTGAGCAAAAGAACGCTGACTCCTAATAGCTGAGATACTGGTCCGTACAGGTGAGGAGTAGGACCTATCCTCACTGAGTTGCTGGATCTCCAGGGACAGTTTCTCCACAGCTGAGACGAGGGAGGAAGAGAGACTTTCTTCGCATTGCCAGAGTTGGCCAGCCAATTCATCCACTATTTATTCCTCTCCGCCTTTCTAGGTCATCACTGCCAATGAATTGGTGTATGACGATGGTGAGCTCCTTATAAACTTCCGCCACATGGGTCACGTGCACTTGACTTCATCTGGATCTTTGGATAGTTGTTCATTGCTCAGGTCACCATAAATCACCTCCAGCACAGCTAATTCTCTCAGGTACTGGATACCCTTCTCCATGGTGATCCACTTGCTTGGGCGACTTATGACATCTTCCTTGAAGGGATATCTTTCCTTCACGTTTGACAAGAGTCGCCTCCAAAGGCTGAGGACTCGTGTCCCTTTTCCAATCGCCTTGTCAATGCCCCCTTCCCTAGAAAGGGATCCCAGCTGCTTGGCTTCTTCACCCTCTAATTCTAGGCTACTGGCCCCATTATCCCAGCATCGGAGCAGCCAGGTGACAATATGCTCGCCTGGATGACGGCTGCAATCTTTTCATATATCTCGCAGCTCACTCAGGGATAGATATCGGGTGGTCACTGCCTCGTTTATGAGTTCTTCCTCTTCTTCCTCCCCGATCAGTGGCCAGCCCTCCTCCTCCCGTTCTCTTGATGGCCCTTCTCCAGGGTATTCGTACAGTTCTTCCTCTGGCTCCCTTTTAGAAGAAGCTTCTTCCTCCCTTACTAAACGAGCCGACTTCCGCTTCCAAGATTTCTTCTTGTGTACAGGGGCGACTGATACCGGCACAGGCTGGTTCTTTGGTTCAGCCACAGGACGTGTTGCCAGGGTCTGAGTGGCCGCACGGGATGTCGCTGGGGTCTGAGTGGCCGCAGTGCATGTCGCTTTACCATCAGATCCAGATACCTTCTCTTCCCTTTGAGGTTACTGAATGGTGTTGAACAGGGCTCGATAGGCATGGGCCAGGCCCCAGCACGTTGCAATGATCTGCATCTCTCTGGAGTTGCCAGGGTGACAGCATACTTTGTCCAATTATTCTACTAACTCTTCAGGATTCTGCCCTTGCTCAGGGGTGAAGTTCCAAAACTCTGGGGGTGCCCATTGGCCTAGGTACTTGCCCATCTTGTCCCACACACCCTGCCACTCATAACTATTCAGCTTTGGGGCGGATCTCTGGATGATATTCTTAAATTGCTTACCAACTTTAGACAAAATCAAAACAATATTCCCAAGAAGTATCAATAGAAGTATCTTAACTACCCAAGGATGTTCAAAATACTGAAAAGTTACTGTAATGAAGGAGGAAACATCATAGAAGAAGGTAGTGACACTGCCATTCTGTATTTCCTCCACAAAAAAGCTCTCAGAAAAGTCACTGTAATTGCTAGTTGTCTCCACGAAATGGTATCCGTGGTACAGTAACGGCTTCATAGCGAAACCTAGACACCACACTAACATCAAGGTCAATGTTCTAAAAACAAATCTCACAAGCGAGACATCACTAATCACTGCAGACCACAGCAAACTGCAAAAACCAACACCAATCTTTAACATGTACAGCAAAAAAAGGAGCACGATGCAGATTATACAAATCAATATCGAGAACAGAGAAACCAACATTGTGACCCACCACTATTAACAGATATAAGTTCCTTAATACTCTCCGGTTAATCTGTTATTATCTCAAACCCTTCGTGCCCCTGTTCAGGCACCAAGAAAGGACTGTCGTGGTTTAACCTCAGTCGGCAACTGAGCACCACGCAGCCGCTCTCTCACTCCCCCCACCCCCCGGTGGGATAGGGGAGAGAATTGGAAAAGAGCACGAGTGAGGAAAACTCGTGGGTTGAGATAAAAACAGTTTAATAATTGAAATAAAATGATAATCATAATATGATCAAAATAATAAAACACAAAGCAAGTGATGCACAGTGCAATTGCTCACCACCCGCCGACCGATGCCCAGCCAGTCCCCGAGCAGCGGCCCCCCCGGCCAGCTTTCCCCAGTTTATGTACTGAGCATGACGTCACATGGTATGGAATGTCCCTTTGGCCAGTTTGGCTGTGCCCCCTCCCAGCTTCTTGTGCACCTCCAGCCTTCTCAGTTGGGAGAGCATGGAAAACTAGAAAGTCCTTGGCTAGTGTAAGCATTACCTAGCAACAACTAAAACATTCGTGGGTTATCAACTTTGTTCTCATCCTAAATCCAAAATACAGCATTGTAACAGCTACTAGGAAGGAAATTAACTCTATCCCTGCCGAAACCAGGACCGGCACACCGGATATTTGGCTGTACCTGAATCAGTTTTTGCTCCAATAGCTTGTGTCAGGAGGTTTTTTCCTCTTTTTTATTTTCCTCTTTTTTATTTTTTTATTGCTGCCCAGACTTTTCCTGCTTGCTGTGTTGCTTGTCTGTCAGGGGAAAATGAGCAGCTTCCATAAAAGCTGACATTCAGTAGAGACCCAGGAATGATACCCATATTTCCTCCTTTCCAGTCCTTATGTTCTGTAATCCAATTCTGTTGCCCTGTACCTGCTTCCTCTGCTATTTCTAGCATATACAATTGGAGCTGCCCTATCTTCTATAGGACACTGCAGGCCTGCATTTAATTCAGGTCATGATGCACTCACCCAAAGTCAGGTCTCCCTTTGCCAGGCAATATGATAATAGTGTTTGAGTGAAGGGATTACACATTCAGCCTGGAATGCCTTACAAGAAGAGATGGCATGATATGACAGGGTCCCTGGCCTCCATCTGAAATGATTCTTTGAAAAAAGCATGGGGCAAGGCTGCCAGTCCTTGTTGATCTAATCAGCCTCCTCCATTTGGCCAGAGCATCTCTGACCACCTTGCATGTGTGTACTTGCTAGCACACGTGGTTTTCCTTAGTGGCTCAGAGCACATTCAGCAAGCGTTGCAATGGAGATTTCACTGTAAGAGCATGACTAGGCATGACATTGAGCTTCTGTCCTGATTCAGGACTGTGCCCCATCCTTTGTGGAGTCCTTAGGGACTCCTTCCAGGGCCATGATCTATTGCACTGCCTTGGGATCTTTGTCCCCCGTATTAGGTGATAATGAAACAGACTCACTGAAGCTCTGTTCCTTTTCTTGGTTGGCTAAACTTTGTCATAGAATCATAGAATCATAGAATCATTAAGGTTGGAAAAGACCTCTAAGATCATCGAGTCCAACCGTCAACCCAACACCACCATGCCCACTAAACCATGTCCCTAAGCACCTCATCTACACGTCTTTTAAATACCTCCAGGGATGGTGACTCAACCACTTCCCTAGGCAGCCTGTTCCAATGTTTAACCACTCTCTCCATAAAGAAATTCTTCCTCACATCCAATCTAAACCTCCCCTGGCACAACTTGAGGCCATTTCCTCTCATCCTATCGCTTGTTACTTGGGAGAAGAGACTGACACCCACCTCGCGACAACCTCCTTTCAGGTAGTTGTAGAGAGCGATGAGGTCTCCCCTCAGCCTCCTTTTCTCCAGGCTAAACAACCCCAGTTCCCTCAGCCACTCCTCATAAGACTTGTTCTCCAGACCCCTCACCAGCCTCGTTGCCCTTCTCTGGACACGCTCCAGCACCTCAATGTCCTTCTTGTAGTGAGGGGCCCAAAACTGAACACAGTATTCGAGGTGCGGCCTCACCAGTGCCGAGTACAGGGGCACGATCACTTCCCTACTCCTGCTGGCCACACTGTTTCTGATACAGGCCAGGATGCCATTGGCCTTCTTGGCTGCCTGGGCACACTGCTGGCTCATTGTCAGACGGATCCTTCCAGAGGGAATGGGATGTCTTTGTATGTGGGCCAACTAACAGGCTGGGTGGAGGCCAATAAGCTCAATAGTGTAGATATTCCTTGCCAGAAGGAGGAAGGGGTGTCCCAGATGAATGGATTTAGCTGATAATTTCATCTCATTGTTTCTGAGTTGTAAACCTAGATGAGTTGATGGCTAGGGGAGATTTTGTTGGAACAGTGGTGTGCCATGGTAAAAGAATACCAACAGCTGTGTGAATAGAAGTTTTGCCACTACCCTCTGAGGAGATATCTACAGAGTATCTTGAAGGCCCTTTTTATTCTTCTCCATCACATTACGGTGATGAATTCATGCACAGGTACAGGCTCTGTAGTTCTCCCCAGAGTGAGAACCTCTAACAGGAGTTCTTCCTCCCCACTCCTCTTCCAGTTGTCCCTGTCCTCAGATTTGTGATAGTCATAGTTTCTTTACTTTTGTCTTACACTGGTGTCCAGTCCGCTTGCAGCATATAGGCAGTGATGTCCATGTAGTAGGTGGCATTTTCAAAAATATGATCCTACCTACACAAACATCTTAAATAAAATAAGGAAGGTGCTATACTGCAGCTGGATTCATGTTGCCTTTGCCTCCAACCTTGAAATGATGCATTGCAGCATGTTCTCCATTGTGCAGGAGGATGCTGTGGAAAATATAGTAAGCATTGGGCACTCAAGAGGTTTCACTGTTTGGTGCTCTCAGGGAGTGTCTTGAATGTGCAGAAACTTGTCTCTCTTCTGAATGTGACTGCCAGAAACCCTCTGGTACTTCAGATGTAGAAAAAGACTGGGCATCCTCCATTGCTTACAGAATTTCTACTCTTGCTGGCAGTACAAAATGTTCCCTTTTTACATAATTATGAAACTCTCGTGTTTATACATAAGCAAAGAATTATATCCTTGTTGACAATGAGCAGCAGGCCTATCCACTCTATAGATTGTTTTAATGCTCTTTTTTTTTTTTTTCTTAAATCCAAACCTTATCCAGTCCCTCTGTAAGCTTCCATTTTAACCTGATAGACTTAGGTCATTAATCTTTCTGCTGTGGTCTGGAAAGCATCCCCAGACTCGTTCCCAGATGTTTTGTTCACATTCTTATGCAAAATGTGCACCCTGTTGGTGAATCTAAAATTTTAACGCAATCATGGGTACTTTTTTTCACGATGCCGTTATAAACTGCATGTTTTCCAGATCATTTGCAAACTCAGTGCATAAATAGCTTCACTAAATCATGAAATTTATCAGTTTAAATTTTTCCAAGTAGTCTGCTAAATTTGTCCATCACCACCACTACCACCACACAAACACACGCTGGTTTTGTTTTCATATTGGTTTGTGTACCTGCAGGGAGTAGGAGAGGCAATTAGCTTGTACTGGAGGACCAAGACTACTTTTAATGAGGGCACATGTATTTGCTGAGGAGGTCCTTTGGAGCAAAGTCATAGTCCCCATTTTGAAAACCTCTTAAGCTTTCATTCAGACAGTAGCTGTTTTGCTATGTGCAACATGGGGTCTGCAAGATTTCTGCATGTCTTGATGTGGGCCACAAACATTCACTTCCTAGAAGTCTGAAGTAAAAAGTCTAGGTTTTGTCTGTGATCTAGAAGTGTGCTCACTATTCTTCTGGCAACTGGACCCTGAGAAATGCTGATATCGTGTTCAAAAAGGAAGGCTTTTTTTTTTTAAATACTTAACTCTATTTGTGCTGCTTATTACTTTGATTTACTTCCCTGGATCTTCAGAACAATGGAAACTATTTTAGAATGCTTTAAGACATCCTCTTCTCCTCCATCACAACATCTCTGCTTGGTTAATGGCTTTTAGAAAGCTGTATGTTCCAAGTAATGTGTAAATGATATATGACATGCTATTCCATCTTTTTGGTTGCTGTAGCAACATCACACTAAACTACACATTAGTCAGTAGTCCAGTCCAGCAACTGTCTTGTTTCTAAAGCATGGTTTACACATTATGAACACTATTAGAAACAAATGCTAAAACAGATAATTGACTTCAGCAGTTCCAGCTGAAGAATGTGCATGAGAAAGCATTACATTGATTTGGTTTAGAACTGAGTCTGTATATTAAGTTCGATATATAAATCTTTCAAATTTCCCTCACCTCCTCTTCATCCATGCAAGTACATATACCACTTTTTATATGCATGCAATGCAGAAAAAAACATGCTTCAAAGGTAGGTAAAAAGAGAGAACTAGAAGTTCTTTGTGATGACCTATGTATCTCTGTCCTGTATCTGCGATACTCAGTCATATGATGTTGCTGTATTTGCTATGGTCCTTTTGTTTCTGTATATAATATGATGATACAGATTTTAGGAAAATCAAGTAGAGAGATTATCTGAAAAACAGCTATCAAAACATCTTTTGTTTTGATATCAAAACAACAGGGATGTCACCAAGAGGCTACCAAGCCTTGTACAGTCCACTGACTATTATCTGCTGCTGCTGTTTCACGTGGGCACCAGTGACACAGCCAGGAGCAGTCTGAGGACTATCAAGAAGGACTACAGAGCCCTGGGAGCGGCGGTAAGGGACTCGGGAGCACAGGTAGTTTTTTCATCAGTCCTGCTGGTCAAAGGGAAGGGGTTTGAAAGGGCCAGTCGAATCTGGCGAGTCAACAAATGGTTACGGGACTGGTGCCACAGCCAGGGGTTCGGCTACTTAGACCATGGGACTCGCTTTGAGAAACCTGGTCTACTGGGGGCTGACGGGGTCCATCTGTCAGAGGAGGGGAAGAGCATCTTCGGTCATAGGCTTGCCAAGCTGGTGAAGAGGGCTTTAAACTAGGGATGCCGGGGGAGGGGAACCTCAATCCATCCCACTCCTACCAGTTTGACGCCAGGGCCAGCAATAGATGCCCAGAGCCTGGAGAAGGATCACAGGTCAGCAGGAGAGCGCCTGAAGAGCAGCACAAAGGAACTCCAGCCAGTAAGACAGCTTCATCGGGGGCCCAACTTAAATGCCTCTATGCAAACGCACGTAGCATGGGGAATAAACAAGAGGCGTTAGAGACGTGCGCACGCCTACAGGGCTACGACCTTATTGGCATCACAGAGATGTGGTGGGATGGCTCCTATGACTGGAGTGTTGGGATGGAGGAATACAGGCTCTTTAGGAAGGACAGGCAGGGGAGACAAGGAGGGGGTGTTGGCCTCTATGTCAATGCCCAGCTGGAGTGCATGGAGCTCTGCCTGGGGATGGATGAGGAGCTAACTGAGAGCTTATGGGTCAGGATTAAAGGGAAGGCGGGGACAAGTGACATTACGGTGGGGGTCTGCTACAGGCCACCTGACCAGGAAGACTGAGCGGATGAGGCCCTCTATAGACAGATAGGAGCAGCCTCACGCTCACAAGCCCTGGTCCTCATGGGGGACTTCAACCACCCCGACATCTGTTGGAGGGACAACACGGCAGGACATAAGCAATCCGGGAGGTTCCTGGAATGCGTCGATGATAACTTCCTTCTCCAAGTGGTAGAGGAGCCAATGAGGAGAGGTGCTATGCTGGACCTTGTTCTCACCAACAAGGAGGGACTGGTGGGGAATGTGAAGCTCAAGGGCAGCCTTGGCTGCAGTGACCATGAAATGGTGGAGTTCAAGATTCTTAGGGCACCGAGGAGGGCGCAGAGCAAGCTCACTACCCTGGACTTCAGGAGAGCAGACTTTGGCCTCTTCAGGGATCTGCTTGGTAGAGTGCCATGGGACAAGGCCCTGGAGGGAAGAGGGGCCCAAGAAAGCTGGGTAATATTCAAGGATCACCTCCTTCAAGCTCAGGAGCGATGCATCCCAACAAAGAGGAAGTCAGGCAAAAACACCAGGAGGCCTGCATGGATGAACAAGGAGCTCCTGGACAAATTCAAACACAAAATGGAAGCCTGCAGAGGGTGGAAGCAAGGACAGGTAGCCTGGGAGGAATACAGAGACATTGTCCGAGCAGCCAGGGATCAGGTTAGGAAAGCTAAAGCCCTGACAGAATTAAATGTGGCCAGGGACATCAAGGGCAACAAGAAAAGATTCTATAGGTACGTCGGGGATAAAAGGAAGATGAGGGAAAATGTGGGCCCTCTCCGGAACGAAACGGGAGACCTGGTTACCCGGGACACGGAGAAGGCGGAGGTACTCAATGACTTTTTTGCCTCGGTCTTCACCAGCAAGTGCTTGAGCCTCACCGCCCAAGCCGCAGAAGGCAAAGGCGGGGACTGGGAGAATGAAGAGCCGCCCACTGTGGGAGAACACCAGGTTCGAGACCATCTAAGGCACCTGAAGGTGCACAAGTCCATGGGACCCGATGAGATCCATCCGCGGGTCCTAAAGGAACTGGCGGATGAAGTTGCTAAGCCACTATCCATCGTACTTGAGAAGTCGTGGCAGTCCAGTGAACTTCCCACTGGCTGGAAAAGGGGAAACATAACCCCCATTTTTAAAAAGGGAAAAAGGAAGACCCGGGGAACTACAGGCCAGTCAGTCTCACGTCTGTGCCTGGGAAGATCATGGAACAGATCCTCCTGGAAGCTAATATCTCATAATAACATGAGATATTAAGGAGTGTTAGTCAGGAAATTGAAAATAAAATTTGAATGTTTAAATAATTTCTAGGTAAGGGGTAATGTGTTTTAAATTTTGTTATGGGCAAAAAGGAAACACTCTTTATATGTAAAGCTGTGAATTTATTTTTATTATAATAGAAATCTTAAGAGTCTAATCAAAGAATTATTTCTAGTCCTGATCCAATTGTTACAGAAAAAGAAAATAAAGAATACAATTTCAGAAAAAGTCTCAAAAATAATAATGAAAATTGTTGTGCACACAATTCCTAGTATCTATCTCTCTTTCTCTGCTGTTATGCTCATCCTTTCGCTGCCTCTCTGCATGCTAAGGACAACAATGCTAGTCTACCTCGAGCAGAAAGGAAGGGGGAGCATTGCAGCAAATCATCAGTGCTCCATGTCTTTCACCGAGAGGAGTGAAATATTGATGCTGAGGTTACCTGCTCATCTTTGCTAGGAGGAATATGATATTGGTGTTCATAGTTTCTTCTTCCCCTTCTTTAGGATACACTTTGAGCCATTTTTATATGTTTGTTAATGCTCTGCGCCTCGCTATTTATTCATTGGTCTGCAAGTTTACATCACATCCAAGTTTACTCTACATGGTGGGTTTTACATATTTTGGATGTTGTTCTTCATTATCTTCATTTTGCTCAGTTCAGTGTAGGCATTCTTTAACTGACCATTGGTGAGTTGTTTATAGCCCTGGGATCTCTAGCATCATCCTGTCCCCATTTTATTATCAACCCATGCCTGTACTCCTCTGCACTATATCCTGTGTCCCCATTCTCAAGGCCTCTGCTATCATACCAGACCTGTATTCCTCTACACTGTATCATTATGTCATTAGTAAATATTTCATCGTACCAGATTACGTGCTACTACCATTTTAAAAAAAATATGGTTATACCATACAAAAAAGATAAGTAAAAGTAAAATAAATTAGAAAAAATATTACTACACCTAAACAAGCCCCCAAAAAAGGTACAGGCAGGACAAGAAAAGTTCAAAGTAAGCCTGACAAGTCTCGGTCCTGAGGACTTGCAAAGCCAGTACAGTGTGCGGCCAATTGCTAGCAATGGCAATAGTGTGTTTACAGGACAACAGGGCTACAGCAGAAGACAGCTATACCTTTAGAGAAAAATGTAATTGAATTTGAGATACAATTTGATCCTGGACCACAGTATGACAAGTGTCAAGGTGCTGTGATTTAAAATATCTGAAATTGTGAAAAAACACAATTAAAGAAATGGGAGGTCTCACATTAAATTAATATCTGGAAAAACAAGTAGTGATACTTTGAACAGACATGAATTTTTCAGTTTGCTTGTCAAGTAAATGCAAGATAGCTATGGCAAATATTGAAAGTGTTGCCATTCTTGAAAGAAAAGAATTGAAGCTGTTGTTCACTTGGTAAACCTTTACATAAATAATCCCTCCATAGTTAACTTTTGTGAATTATGGTTCATCAGAATGAGAAAGAGGTTGATGATTTGACCATAAAATATGAAAGAACATGGTTAGCCTAAAAAGTTGCTTGAAATTCCACTATAATTAGCAAATACTTCCAGTTTTACTTTCAAGGATGACACAATGTGTTGATATGGGTGCAGCCTTCACATGGTTTGTTCCCTAATTTCTAATTGTTCTCTTTTCTTGCATCACATTTTTCCTCTTGTTTGAAGATGCATCCCTACTCGATATGCTAGAATTATTCCAATTAAAGTTGGCACAAGTGGCAGTGAGATCAGGGGGATATTCCTGGTCTTCTGTCAAACACGATTTTTTTTTCTTTAATCATGCAAGTTTTCCATGAATTCCATTTCATGGAAAACCTGTTAGTTTGAGTTTTGTGGGGTTTTCATATTTTGCCCAATGAAGCAGAAAGCTACCGTCTGGAAGTCAGATGTACTATGTGTATCTTCAGCTAATTCTAAATTCAGTGAGATTTCTCTGTATATACTGGTCCGAATGTGGACAATGCAGAGCAAAAGAAGAGATTAAAGTGTACATATGGTTGGTATAGCAGGTTAAATAACTCAGTATTTAACTAAGAGGACCACTTGCCATATTTTTATTACTTGTCATTGTTAGAGATAAGATAGTGGCTCAGATGAGCTTTTGTCTAACCAGTTAGAGAAAGTTCAGTGATTTACAAAAGAAAAATGTATGTGAATATTTTTATTTTTTTCCCACATAGTATTCTTAAGTGACTGATTGAAACCAGTGTAAGCTCAGTATTGCAGATTCTTTACAAAGTTTAGTTGACTTAATTGCCTATGCTTACCAACTGCTGATTTCATTTAGGTATCCTATTTCTACCAATGGAAAAATCATGAGCTAGCATTCACAGACACTGAAAATATTGAACTAAAATGAGAAATAATTCAAATCAATGCTTTGCACTATAAAAGGGAAAAATTAGGACACCAAAGTCTTTTGTTTTGGAATTTGTTTTATTTTCTGATTTAAGCAGGAGATCCTTTTCAGGATTCATGGAATATTTTAGTACTGAATTTGGTGTTTGGCATTTAAAGTGCATCCTGACAATTTTATGGAAGGAATGATTCTGTAATTAATAGTTTCATCTTGGGTCTGAAGAAATTGAATATACATGTTCACTGTATATATTGCTAGTAAAATTTTTTTCCTATTTCATCTTGAGTTGCCATTTTTTATTCTCAGTAACACTAATTTTGAAAGCAGTAGTTACTGTGGACAGTTTTGCAAGTTATGTAAGTAGTCCTACAGGCAACTCGAGCTTCTTGCAGCATCACTGTTAGAGTATGTCTGACCTCCAGTTTGTGCAGCAACTATTCTGGTGTAAGAGTACTTCAAGCCAACACTTCTTTTGTCAGAAGTGGTTGTAATATTTAGCTTAATTGGAAAGAGAGTGGGCAAAAAGGAGAATCTGTATTCTTAATACGGAACTAGGAAATAAATATTATTCACTGTTTAAATGTACTATTAATAAATAACAGTTATTTTCTTGGAAAAAAGGATGTTAGATAAACTCTAAGACATTTTAAAGATGTGTGCATTTCAGCAAAGCAATATCATAATTAAACTTTTCCTCCTTCAAATCTTCATCTTCCTCTAAGATCAGATATCCTGAGCTTGCATCACACCAATCTTAATTATAAATATTTTGATAGGATCTATATTTTTCCTGGTAATCTCATTATTAGGTATCAGTATAATCAAGCAGAATAGAAGAGGATAACTATTTAAATTATGATTTGGAATGTCAGAGAGTTACCAGAGACCAATTAATTGACTTTAGGCAAGATAATAAAAAATTTTCACTAAATTTCATAATTAATATGCTACTGAAATTAAAAATAATATCCAGCAAGTAGGAGATTATTGCAAGCTTGTGGAAGGTACCAGGAAGCAGCAGATAGAAGTTACACTGCAAAGCACTGTACGTGTCTAGTCAGGTATGTTACCTTCAGATAGGAAGAATCTTCTGAACTATCTCCTGTGAGATTTCCGGAGGTCTGTAGGTGCCTAGTGTGGCACTTAGGCAAAATCAAAGCATATAAATCCAGCATTTGCAAAATCTAGCAGGTGCTTATATTTTAATTTTGAAAATTCCCTAGGTGTTTAAGCTTAGGCTTCTGCATGTGTGCCATTGGTGTAGTTAGAAAGACTGTCTCCATTCAGCATGCTGAAAACATGCCTAATTCATACCAGCAGTATAGCTCCTTTTTTCCCAGTTATAAAACACATCCTTTATTTAGGAGTGCTCCTGACCCGAAGTAATTTCTTGTCCTATCCTTAAAGTTTGAAGATCAAACCTTGGGTCCTATATGCAGAAGTATAACAATAATAATTAGAGCACAATTCTCCTCCCTCATGTACCAGACTCCTTGAGCTCTTCCTGTGGCAGCCCCAGCTGCCTTGCTAGCCATTTGCTGGAGATCTCTTCTTTCTGGGCAGCATTAACAGCAAGAGCTGCAGAAAGAGCTTGATCCATATCTGTATCCATCTGCTGAGTCTGTTGCCCTGCCTTTGCTGCAGGTCTTCCTGTAATACAGTGGAACAAAATCAAAACTTAGGAACTAAATTCCACAAAACGTTTGGACAAGTGGAAACTTAAATTTATTATCCAGGCCCAAACCTAATTAATCTCTCTTCCTCTTTAAGAGTGCATGAGATTTGCTTTGTCAGCCAACAAAAGCTCTTTGTTTCATTGCTGTGTAAGAAGTGGTTGTTTTTTTAATTGAAGCTCAGTTACATATTCTGTATCAGTAGGTCCTAGTTCATCTCATATTTATAATCTTGTTTAAATAAAACCAATGCTAAAAGGATACTGATAGAGATTTTCCAAGGATTTTAGGAAGATAAGGCATCCGACGACTTGATTATTTTGTCTCTAATAATATCTCCTTTATTTTTAATTAACCTTTTTTCTCTTGGCAGCTTGCCCATGGTTTTTTGCTCTTCTTTTCTATATGCCAGCTGTCCATATAGAAAACAAAAATGGTTGAAAGTTGGTATGTCATGATAATAAAACTGAAATACGTTTCAATATTTCAAAAACTGGTTCATTCATAGGTATTTTATGTGGTATTGTGTTCACCTGTTTGGCAAATGTCTAGATTCAGAGCTGAAAGAGTTCCTGCATTAAAACAGTATTCCTCTGCATTAAAATAGTCTTTTCTGATTTTTTAAAGAAAAAATAATTTAGCTGAATGCGATACCAGCAGAATTTAAACCTAACCGTATGTAAATATGCTCTAGTTGTTGTAGCTTTAGCTATCCTGCAGAGCATTCACGAGATCAAGGATGGAATTTTAACTTATCTTAGAATAACAATCACAAGGACTTGAGCAATTAAGGATGTATGGAATGCTTACAAAGCCTTTGGAAAGATAACATCTGTAGTGGCATCCTGAAGTTAACTACCCCTCGGAATGAATAGGGGGCACCTACCCAAACGACCAGCGACGACCACTCGGGACCCCTGCGCATGCTTAGTATAGTTTCACAACGTTAGCAATATGTAAATGTAGTAGATAAGAAGGGTCAACGTGACGTATACTAATGAATTATGCAAACTTGAGTGTATAAATATGCTAAGTTTTCTGTTTAACCTTCCACTCGATTTGGGGAACTTCCCCCGAGTGTCCGATTCTGCGCACTATTGAATAAAGCAATGTCTCCTTCCTAAACGTAGTCTTTTCTCTGCGTTTCGGGAGTTAGAGTAAAATGATAACAAATGGATCGATGTGTTTGTGACCGAATTACAGTGTGTAGCATAAAACTTACAGGAAACATTTTGGAAATTAAAAAACCCAACAATTATTACCTGTAATAATGCATTCTACTTTTTTTTGACAGAACATTTTTCAGCCCTGTGCTTTAGGCAGTAGTCTTCCGTTGTGGGAAGGACTGAAGGTTTGCACTTACAGCACTGAATTCTTTGCTGCTCAGATTCACTTCTTCATGGAATTTTTATGTATGCTATAATCAGTCTCAGTTCTGAGTTTCAAGTATACTTTTATCTACATCTACTTTCTAGAAGTCTTTCTGAACTTATTTTCTTGCTAGTTTTCCTCATAGCTTCCTTAATTTGATCTGCTGTTTTTCTTTCAGCTTTGTGTTTGTCTACATGGTCTTTCATAGAATCATAGAATCATTAAGGTTGGAAGAGACCTCTAAGATCATCGAGTCCAACCGTCAACCCAACACCACCATGCCCACTAAACCATGTCCCTAAGCGCCTCATCTACACGTCTTTTAAATACCTCCAGGGATGGGGACTCAACCACTTCCCTGGGCAGCCTGTTCCAATGTTTAACCACTCTTTCAGTAAAGAAATTTTTCCTCACGTCCAATCTAAACCTCCCCTGGCGCAACTTGAGGCCCTTTCCTCTCGTCCTATCGCTTGTTACTTGGGAGAAGAGACCGACACCCACCTCGCTACCACCTCCTTTCAGGTAGTTGTAGAGAGCGATGAGGTCTCCCCTCAGCCTCCTCTTCTCCAGGCTAAACAACCCCAGTTCCCTCAGCCGCTCCTCATAAGACTTGTTCTCCAGACCCTTCACCAGCCTCGTTGCCCTTCTCTGGACACGCTCCAGCACCTCAACGTCCTTCTTGTAGTGAGGGGCCCAAAACTGAACACAGTATTCGAGGGGCGGCCTCACCAGTGCCAAGTACAAATGGCACGATCACTTCCCTACTCCTGCTGGCCACACTGTTTCTGATACAGGCCAGGATACCATTGGCCTTCTTGGCCGCCTGGGCACACTGCTGGCTCATATGCAGCCGGCTGTCGACCAACACCCCCAGGACCTTTTCCGCCAGGCAGCTTTCCAGCCACTCTTCCCCAAGCCTGTATGGTTGCATGGGGTTGTTGTGGCCGAAGTGCAGGACCCGGCACTTGGCCTTGTTGAATCTCATACAATTGGCCTTGGCCCACTGATCTAGCCTGTCCAGGTCCCTCTGCAGAGCCTTCCTACCCTCGAGCAGATCAACACTCCCGCCCAACTTGGTGTCATCTGCAAATTTACTGAGGGTGCACTCGATCCCCTCGTCCAGATCATTGATAAAGATATTGAACAAGACCGGCCCCAAAACTGAGCCCTGGGGAACACCGCTCGTGACCAGCTGCCAACTGGATTGAACTCCATTCACCACAACTCTCTGGGCCCGGCCGTCCAGCCAGTTTTTGACCCAGCGCAGAGTATACCTGTCTAAGCCGTGAGCCGCCAGCTTCTCGAGGAGAATGCTGTGGGAGACGGTGTCAAAGGCCTTACTGAAGTCCAGGTAGACCACATCCACAGCCTTTCCCTCATCCACTAGGCGGGTCACCTGGTCATAGAAGGAGATCAGGTTGGTCAAGCAGGACCTGCCTCTCATGAACCCGTGCTGGCTGGGCCTGATGCCCTCCCTGGTTGTCCCGCTCATGCCTTGTGAGCGCCCTCAAGATGAACAACTCCATAATCTTCCCCGGCACCGAGGTCAGGCTGACAGGCCTGTAGTTCCCCGGATCCTCCTTCCGGCCCTTCTTGTAGATGGGCGTCACATTGGCAAGCCTCCAGTCATCCGGGACCTCCCCCGTTAACCAGGACTGCTGATAGATGATGGAGAGCGTCTTGGGGAGCTCCTCCACCAGCTCCCTCAGCACTCTCGGGTGGATCCCATCCGGCCCCATAGACTTGTGAGCATCCAGATGGCGTAGCAGGTCGTTGACTGCTTCCTCTTGGATTATGGGGGGTTCATCCTGCTCGCCGTCCCTGTCTTCCAGCTCAGGGGGCTGAGTACCCTGAGGATAACTGGTCTGACTATTAAAGACTGAGGCAAAGGCGGCATTGAGTACCTCAGCCTTTTCTTCATCCTCGGTGACAATGTTCCCCCCCGCATCCAATAAAGGATGGAGAGTCTCCTTGGCTCTCTTCTTGTCATTAATATATTTGTAAAAACATTTGTTGTTGTCTCTAACGACAGCGGCCAGATTGCATTCTAGCTGGGCTTTTGCCTTTCTCATTTCCTCTCTGCATGACCTAATGAGATCCCTGTACTCTTCTTGAGTTGCCTGCCCCTTCTTCCACAAGCGGTAAACTCTCCTTTTTTTCCTGAGTCCCAGCAAGAGCTCCCCGTTCAGCCAGGCCGGTCGTCTTCCCCGCCCGTTCTTCTTATGGCCAATAAGGCATTAGAATAACCAAGACAACCTGGTAGTTTCTTCTCATTCTTACCTTGTTGATTTGCATTATCCTGTGACCGAGCAGACGTGCTTGCTTTACTCTAAAGGAGCCTGGATTGGTGAAAGCAGATGGCCAAACGTTTTGTGACTGGCAAGAGCAGGGTTTCGGTGCTTTTGTAGAGTCACAGCAGTAAAAGAAAATACTTTCTTTGTTACCTCATGGCTGCAGAATTTCTTGTAAATGTGCTTTACAGTGGTGGTGTACATAAATCTGAGGGTTTCTTTTCCTGGATGTGTAAATCATTAACAGAACAGTATGTGTGGTCAGTAGTCCACTTACGTTTTAAGTAAGTAGTGCTTACTTTTATCTAGGATGTGGTTACAGCAAAGCATAAAACTGGTAAAGGTTCAAATTCAGTAATACCTCATCTCTAGCTGCAATAATGACATCTGGAATTTTATATTTTATACGTACAGTAATTGTTCAAAATATAAATACTTTTTTTCCTTATAGACAAATCCAGCTACTGAAAAGCAGCTTGCGCATAAAATCTGCTTAAAGTAATCTTCTTTTCCTGCTTCAACCTCTTCTCCTGGAGTCAGTCCACTCAGGACCTTTATTTTCTTAAAGAGAATTTAAGCTGCTTGTCCTCACCCTTGAGGACTATACAGCCTCACTGCAGTTACTCATACAATCCCTCCCTAACCTGTGGCTCCACTCTCCTTCTCTTTTGTGCTATCATGTGTCAAGGTTATTGTTCTGTGCCTATTTCTATCAAATGCGTTTAGGTCGACATAAACTCCCCCCCCCCCCCCGCTTTTCTTCCTCAGTATAAAAGACATTTGAGGGACAAGTTAATACTTGATCTGGCTGGGACAGGCAGTGAAGGCTTGAATTTATAATCTTGAGTTTTGTGATATTCAGGTTTACTTCTTCCACAGAGTTTTTTATGGTAGAATCAGTCTCCCAGTACTTGGCTTCCAAGAATACTTTTTATCTACACTTATTTCTTCTAGAAGTTCTTTCATAATCCTTCCTAATTTGTGATTTTCTGCTTGATCCTTCTTAGCTTGTAAGGCATTAGCCATAGGAATGCATCTTAACCTGAAATTTGAAAAATAGCATGTAAAAATGCAATGTTATACAAACGATTTTTATCAGTAACCTGTTTAAGAATATTATGTAGTCCAAATATAGGGGGTTTTATTGCATTTTAGTTGCATTAGTTCATTTTAATCCTTAAAAACCATCTAACTATATCATTTTAAAAATAGACTGAAATAAAGGTAGTAAGGGAAATTTTTTTTTTAAAGTAAAGGTTAAGTTTTTACTTCATCTTTCTTTTTTTATGCAGGAAGCAAAATATATTATTTGCCATACAAGCTTTGATGGTGAAATAACCTTACAGGTTTTATTTTCAGCCATATTCAATGTATTTCACTCACTGTGCCCTCATAGAAAATGGAAATAACAGTAATTTCTGTACAGTTTATGAAGTGTGAGAAAAATTATGAAGCTATTATGAAATTTGGCGGGGGAATTATAAGTTGTTCTTACTATTTTTTTGTATTGGAATTACCTCAGTGAAGTTGAAATCAGCTGTTTACTATAAGGGATGTACAATGTCTCTGCTTATTTATATAAATAGTTGCTTATTTATCTGAATAAGGGGAAGCACCTGAAAAATTATACTGGCTGATGTTACAAGTTCTTCTAGAGTTTTTTCAGAAAATGTAGAGTAAACAAATCCAACCAGAGAATGGAAAGAACAAATATGTAGATACTGGCATTCAAAAATGGAGCAGGCAGATGTGTCAAGAGAGGAATCCCAAGGACCTACAAGGAATAAAAGGAATGTTTTACATTAAGTCTGAGCTTGTTAAGCTGTGGGATGAACCCCATAGCTAGCTAAGATGAAACTGTCCTGGGACAAACAGTTGTGGATTATATTAAAGGTTTTGATATTTTCTTCTAGTTCTGTTCTTTTCATGTCATCTGAGTACAGAAGATGTGTTTAGACTCCCTCTGCAAAGCTGAAATGGTTTTGCATGTTGATCTGTCCAAAGAGAGGGTCTATTCCACTTGTTGGGATTCCTTGGAAGTCAACAGTGTTCCCAGGAACATAAAGCTAGAGGGCTCCATTTTATCAGAGCCCCACTAGCAGCCCATATGCAGAGACTATGTCACAGGGCAAGCAAAGCTGTATCAGTTCAGGACGGACAGACGTGTCGAATGCAAAGGTCCAGTGCACTGGGACCCAGCTCAACAGTCAGGTGAAGGAAGGACTCAACCAGCACCGAGATACCCACTTTGTACAGAATATTTTGAATTCTTGAATAGGGAATGCTGTGTGAGTGTGCAAGATGCCAGGGATTATCTTTCCATTGCATTGAACAGCGTCTTACAAAGCAGAAAAGACTAAGTCAAATTTAGAGAACTTTTTTGTTCAAGTGAGATTCTAATCTCACTGATTTTAGCTTCAGGAGAATGTTCAGTTTCATTAGAATTAGCTCTGGGCTCTTAATGGTTTATTTATTAAGAAAATGGGGAAACACTAAGAATTTGCATTTGGGTTTTCATTTCAGCTGTTTATACACAAAAAGAGGGAGATTATTATTTTTATCTTCAAATCAGTTTAATAACTGAAGGTGCTACTGGAGCCCTGCTGCATCATCATATTAGAATCTTTCTGAGCCCATTTCCAGATTGTTTCCACATAAACAGCATGGGTTTATTTAAAATAAAGATGTTACATTTCCTGTGATCTAGACTATGTTCTGAGTCAGAGTGCAACTTTTTTAGTTTTTCTCAAGTGTTCACAAGCTACTTATATTCTACAGGCATGTTGCATGAGGAAAATGGCATTGCACTCCCCTTACAAGTAAAAGAATCCATCAACATCAGCAAAACTTGCAAAGCTTATACCACATAAGCACATGCTTCAAGCCAAAAAAAAAAAAAGTGGGAAAGCATATAAGAATCTCAAAAACTTATATTTTCTGTTGCTGAGTAAAGGCAAGGTGTTGCCTTTTCTTTACACATAAAACTTTATTGTATCCCTCCTTCAGGAAGTAGCTTCAGTCTCTTGCCATAGTAAAGAGAATAGCGTACATATTCCCAGGGCCATGGTATCTTGAGCCTCAGGATCTTAGCGACTGAGAACAATGAACTGATAATTAGTTATTGATATAGCTCCATTCACTTCAACAGTTTTAAACCTAAACATTTGTTGTCTAGTGATCTTATTTGCAAACAATATTGCTCTAATAGGCTCCATTCTTCCAATGCAGGTCAGTTTAGTGAAATGCTAATGCTACCCAGTAAATTGTCTCTTATTCTGCAGCTGTAGGTATAAATGAGCACCTGTAGAATATCTCTATCTGCGGGGAAAGGGACAGTGGCATTAAAAGGAATGGGAACGTGTGGCTCTTATAAAAGCGACAATGAAAAATGAATTCCCACCTATCTTTTTCATCTGAAAACAATAGGCAGCTGCATCAAGCTAAGCTCTTTCTAATCTTGTCAATTTCAATAAGTACTTTTTCCATAAGTATGAAATGTTCTTGAACAATTTCTTTCGCACACAAAGTTTGAATAGGTTTTGTTTTAGCAGTGAGTTGACATTTTTTTTGTGCTTGCTTATTCTTGTGTAATTTTTGGAGTATTCATCCCAAACTGGCTAGGGAAGGCTGATAATATTATACCAGTCAAAATGTAAACTCCTTTTCTGAGCCTATGATGAAATCCCTAATTTCAAGACTGTTTCATTATCAGCCATTTCTCCTGAGAGTATGAGAGCCCACAGGCTGGTTCACATTCTTTGTTGAACTCTTGGTACTGTTTACCCTACCTCTCTACTGAGACCACCTAGTTTATTTGCAGCAAAGTAGGTTTCTAACTGCATCCATACACACAATGTATGAAGAGAGGAATGATTAAAATGCACAATGTAACAAGGCTAACAGTTAAGTGTCAACATACAACTTGGTAATTATCTCACACATATCTATTTTTAATATTCTGGTCATTTTTTAGATCTGTTCACTGTTGCAGTTGACAGTTCTATGGGAGCTGATGAGATTTGTTCTATTTTATATAACTCATTCCAGAAAAATTAATCAAAATTATTGTTTCAAGTTGAGACGGCTATGAAGAAACAGCAGTAGCTCACTAGGGTTCATTTTCATGATCTATGTGAATTTTGTTTCCTTTTGTAGAAATATACATGTTCATATTAAGTTGCTGCTGACATACTGGTTTTATATAGGTCAAGTGCATTTTTCTTTTTCCTTGATTGTTGGTACTTAGTCAATGTGACTGAAGGAACTGCAGTTTTTGTTTTATATTGTTTTCATTTGCTTCTAAGAGGAAGAAAGGGCCACAGACATCATAGAATGAATGTGCAGTTACTGCATCAGAAAGTCAGCCTAAAATTTGGATAAGTGCTCCAAGAGAGTAAAAGTTTTGGATTACAACCAGAGTGTGACAATAGGACAGTAGAGCTATAAACAGAAAGGAAAATATGGGCCTGCATTTTCCTGATGGCAGTCTTCCAGTACCTGCAGGGAAGTTATTGAGAAGATGAAGCCAGGCTCTTGCTGCAGTGCATGGTAGGAGGACAAAAGTCGACAGGCATATATTGAAACAAGAGAGGTTCTAACTGAATATAGAGTAGTATTTGTTCACCCTAAGGACAGTCAACCAGTGGAACATGTTTCCCCAGAGAGGTTGTGCAGTATCCATCCTTGGAGATTTTCAAGCTATGAATGGATAAACCCAGAGCGACCCAGTCTGGTCTCATAGGTGACTCTGCTTTGAGCAGAGGTTGAATTAGAGATCCCCCAAGGTCCCTTCCAACCTGAATTATTCTTTGATTCTGCAGTTCTATGCTGTTCTACTTAAACTTAATAGGTCCCATGAAATTTAGGTGACCCTGCTTGGTCTTTCTACTGCTTTTGTTTTCCATTTTTAGTGCATTTCTTGCAATCTGCTTCCATACAGACACATCGTCTCTGTGTGCATCATTTCCTGAATTTAATGATTCCTGTGTGCATGTCCTACACAGTTACCTCTGCTTTTTGAATTCTTCACTAGCAGCGCCCCCAGTAAGAAGTAAAACTTAGTAGCTTGTGCTTAACTGGTCTTTTTAGTCTTGGCAATAAGATTTACCTGCCACATCTAGCTCAGTGTAATCAACACATGCAGGAGAATATGTGGATACCATGCTTCCTAACCATAAACCTCACAGGTTTGTTTACTACATACTAGGTAGCTCCAAATGTTCACAGCATTTTGTGGAGTTCTTAATAAACATGTTGTATTTGGTTTTCCACTTTCCTAACTTAAACAGCTGTTGTATGTCTAGAGTTAAGGTCAACTAGCTTTTTTGGCTTTCTTACTTGTGTTCAGGCAAATACCATTGATTTGTTCTTCGAGACTTTTTAGAACATTTCTTTTGAATGGAAAGTTAAACTAAGATATGCTTCTGCATGTCTAATTCAACAAACACAGTGATACCGAATATAAAGAAATACTAAGGAGACATATGGTTCTCTTTGTCGAAACAAAGTAGCTAAATGTTCTGTGGATAGATAGACTGGACATTCCATAGATAAAAGGAATCCTTGAAGCTCTGTGCACAGGGGTGGAATAGATAAGGAAGTTATGCTGAAATCAGCTAGTTAGTGCAACTGGGCCAAAAGACAAACTGTGCAGGCGAAAAGACTGAGTTCAACTAGCGGACACGGTGAGGAAGACTATCGACTACCACCAGAGGACCCTGGAAGACCACCAATGAACATAAGAGCACATGCGTTCAAGACTTTTACATATGTTAATGAGTTCCAAGAAATAACATGAATATGCTAATCATTTCTTGGAAATCTAATGAATATGTATATTCTGATTGTACATAACTCCCATAGTTGAGCAGTTCGGCGCGCACACTAGGTGGAGCGATCCCCTGTGTGCCCGGCACCGCAATAAAGAATGCCTGCTTTCTACAACTCCAAATTGAGTCTTAGAGAGTTTTTCATCTGCTGACTTAAGGTAACACAGATAGTTGGCTAATTTCAGTCTCCAAGGACAGTGACTCCACAAGCTCTCCTATGCAAACTTTCACTATTTAATACGCAGCTTGTGAAATATCAATTGTAGTAATTGATTTCTCTCTAAGAGAAATTTAAAAAGACAAGTTGCTTTGTCCCTTTTCCCCTACAACTGTCTTCTCTTCTTCCCCAGCCCCCCCTCCCTTCTGCGTGCACATGTGTACAGACACACACACAACAGGAGACAGAAGTTTTCCTTTTATCTCTCTCTTCCATACTTCTCCTGACTACTTCAGCATGTCTTCTCTCTTCTTTCCCTGCAGGGGTCTACTCTTGATCCTCTTTCATTCTCCCTCCACACCTTATTCTGCATCTTATCCAAATCTCATCTGAAAAGACAACTCCATCTATCTTCTCTGTGGTGATTACCCATGAATCTACATCTCCAAACCTTTCCTTTTGCCTTTTGTCCAAACAAAAATATTGGCCTGTCTCTCTGACATTTCTTTGTGAATTTGTCACCAGCAGAGCAAGCTAGACAGGGCTCGAGGACAGTTTTTGATCAGTCACCCAAATCCTTTGTTTCTCACGTTCTTCCTTAACTACTGTAGAAGACTGACCCACCCTGCCAGTTAAGCAGCAAAGCAGTTTTCAGATCTGACTTCAGATACAGGCTGTCTTGCACATTCCTTTACATTGCTATTCTAAAATACTGTGTTTCCTGCCCACCAGATCTCTTCATGTATTTTACATTAAGCAGCCACTGTACAATAAACAGAAAATTTGGGCAAGGAGCAAGCAAACCTCATCCCCAACCAAGTACCCTAAACACTAAGCTATAGTCACATTCTGTCCTGCTTATCTTTTTTCTGTCCCTGTAACTCTTGCATTCATAGCCAGAATGGAAACAAGAGGGGTAGAGAACAGTTCTAGCCCAGATTACTCCATGCCATAAGAAATAAGAGAGTTGGGATTGAATTTCCCTAGGATGAGATGATAATTTAACTTATGCCTCCTGGTTTCTAGGCAAATGACCAAACAGGTCTATTTCTATCCAAGTGAGGCAATAATTTGTAGTCCACATGTTTTTTTAAAAGCCTATGCCTTGTTTGCTCAGGTGGCAACCCATAAAAGAGAACTGCTTGCTCAGAGTGGACAGAAACACAGAACATGCCAGATGATACAGGCTTACCAGAAAAATAAAATTTAAATCGCTCTAAAATTACAGAATAATCATTGGAGATTTTGATATGTGAAACTGCTCTTGGTTTACTAAGGAAGTGAGGCTAACTGATCTCACAATCTATAGGCCCCATTCCCTCCAATAATGTATTATCCTGTTGTCTGGTATGTTACATTTAAAAGAGGGTAGAATTCACAAAAATAATAGAAATGTACAATTTTTCTGAAAATTGTCAAATGAATGGAAAAGAGAGGCCCTAATTAGTGTTCCTCCTCATGTGGAAGGAAAGTTGTGCAGAATTTAGTTAACATTGCGTTCCATTTGGCAAAAGCCGGTTGGATGGTCAGCATATGCATGCTGGCCAGTCAAGCCAACTCGTGTAGAAGCCATCCCATCAGCACAAGTTTATCTCCAGCCCAGCCATAGCCTTTCTGTCTCTTGGCCAATGGAGTATCATAGAGGATGTCGGGAAGGAGGAAGCTGGTGTTATAGTGGCAAGGTGAAACAAATTCTTAGAAAATCAGGCTTTATTAGTTCCACTGCTCCATGGTTTTTTTTTTCCAGGCTGGTCTCAGCTTTAATTATGTTTTATTGCCACATTTAAAAATTTAACTCCTGTTGACTCAGTATTGCAAAACTGTTCCTGAAAGAGCTTTTGTTCTCTCAAAATTACAGACTTACTATATTCAAGGGCACAAAGTGTTAGCAGTGGCCAAGAAATGTTTGGTGCAACTGAGAATATAAGGGGATAAGCAATGTCTCTAAGCCACTCATCACACCCTGGCACCATCAACATAGGTCAATACCATTGTGTAAAATGGAACTATTTGAAAATAATTTTGTTTCATACCAGCTGTCTGTGATTCAAACCTCATCTCCTGGCTTGAGAAGAAGGATGGTACATAAATCATTACAAAAAAACAGGATGAGTATTCTCTTCTTCTGTGCTGCCATAGTCATAGCTGTCACAGAGCCCATCTCCCCAATTCACAGTGTCCTTAGTCAGGTACTCCACCCAGACTCCATAACCTAGTACTATTTTCATCATATAAGTAGGAGTTTTTACTGGGTTTTAATGACAAACATTGTCATATAAGTAAAGCTGCAGGAAAAACACAGACCTGCATATTTTGTAGATGCTAAAAAGAACAAAGACTCATGTTCCTCAGTAATGAGACATGTGGTGTCACAGAGCTTTTTGTAAAGTGACAATCATTAAAATGTTCTGGGATGTAATTTCAGTGCAATCACTGAAAATGTCACTCAAATAGAAATACTAGACATATAATTCTTGTTAGGGGTTACCAACCTGCATGCTAATGGAGGGAGAAAAAAAAATATCAAGAAATGACAAAGCTTTTATTTTCCATGCAGTTAGCCAAACACTAACAGATGAACTTTCTGAAGAATGACAGTTTGTTCCCAGATTGAGAATTTATATGACTTATTTAATGGTTTGGCTGTAAAGTAAAAAATAAAGTGGTTTGTAAAGGAATTAGGTCATTGGCTGCTGCTTTTGTTATGAACACAGCTCCTCTAAAAAAGGAGTCAGAATTTGACTAACGGAAAAATATCATATAAAAGAAAATAAAAAGAGATTCAGGATTAGAACCAGAATTTCCTGAACCTCAGTGCCAGTTCTTATACATATTCATCAGTGGCAAATGAGCATAGCAGAGCTCTAATGCAAAGTTCTTCTCAGAGCTGGCCTCATAATCTCTCCCTCTCTCAATGAATGGAATTAGTAATATATTTTAGCTTTGTTTTTCGAGTGTTGTCCTGAAGGGTCAGACAGTCTTAAGTTTAAAGCGCCTGGAGTGCTGTGTCCAGTTCTGGGCTCCCCAGTAGAAGAAAGACATACATAGGCATACCAGAGTGAGTCCAGCAAAGGACCACTAAGATAATTAAGGGACTGGAGCATCTCTCCCATGAGGAGAGGCTGAGAGAGCTGGGACTGTTCAGCCTGGAGAAGAAAAGGCTCCGGGGAATCTTATCAATGGGTGTAAATACCTGATGGGGGAAGTAAAGAAGATGGAGCCAGACTCTTCTCAGTGGTATCCAGGAAAGGATAAAAAGCAATAGGCACAAATTGAAGTACAGGAGAATCCCCTTAAACGTAAGAAAAAACTTTTTTACTGTGAGGGCAGGCAAACAGTGGAATGGGTTGCCCATAGAGGTTGTGGAGTTGCTGTCCTCGGAGATATTCAAAACCCAACTGGACATGACCCTGGGCAGCCTGCTCTAGTTGACCTGCTTTGAGCAGTGGGGTGGGACTAGACAATCTCCAAGGGTCCCTTCCAACCTCATCCATTCTGTGATTCTTTGAAATGCTTACTAGAATTCCTGCCACTTGGATTTTTTTATTTAATTATTTACAGCTAAATTGCTACTAGCAAAAATTCTGCTCATGAATACTCCCTTCAATCTAAAGTCCTTAAAGTACCTTGGAAACATTAATTTCGATCAACATGGAAATTATAATTGTAGTTTAAAAGATACACATCTCAGTGAGATTTAGTGTCTGCCCATTTTGCAGGTGGGCAAGAGAGGTCCAAGATGTCAAAGACTAAGCTATTGGCAGGGACATGAGCAGAACTCAGGAGCTAAGTTCTAATTCTCTTTCTTCATCGGCAGAACATACACCTGCTTTCTGATACTCACTTCTGTCTTCTCCACCTCTTGGATGGTACCTGGAAGGCTTGGTGTCCTCCATGCAAAACCTGCAAAGGCAAAAGCGCAGGGAGTGAGAGGGTGACCCAGCCCCCCCCCGCCGAGCCGGAGGAGGGAGCTCCTGACGAGCGGCAGCTCTGACTCAGCGTGGGCGGGGACAGAAGGCACGGCGGCCAAATCCCCTCACGTACAAGAGCAGCCCCCAGGGAGCACGAGCGACTCGGAGCCCGGCAAACAGGGTGTGGTGCGGCAGTTTGCGCAGGGAAGGCGTGCAGGGAAGGCAAGTGGGCAGGGTGTAGTCCCCCTCCTGGCTCTAGAGGCCAACTCAACTAGTAGTTGTCGCCCTCCCAGAAGAGAACCAGCTATGGTTTCCACTCGGCCGAAAGCCATTGCCAGAAGGAATGTGGTGACCCGGATGGAGCTCTCACACAAGCATATAGCTGTCCAGGTCTCTGGCTGCAGGGAGTGCCTGAGCCTGTCATTTGTACTGGAGGGCAGCAGAGACACCACCTGTGTGTGGTGTGACCAGGTGGATGATCTGCTCAGCCTGGTGGCAGAGCTGAAGGAGGAAGTGGGAAGGTTAAGGAGTATCAGGGAGTGTGAGAGGGAGATAGATTGGTGGAGCCACACCCTACCATCCCTGAGGCAAAGGCAGCAGATGGAGGCTCCACAAGAAGCAGAGGATCCCCTGCCTTCTTGCCGCCAAGCAGAAGGAGGGGACCTAAGCAACAGGGGGGAATGGAAACAGGTCCCTGCTCAGGGTGCCAGGCGAACCCCCACCCGGTCTCCCTCACCTTCCTGGTTGCCCTTACACAACAGATATGGGGCCCTGGAACTTGAGGGCCAGGCAAACGAGGATGTAGATGAAGGTCCATCCAGGGGGTTGCCTAGGGTGAGGCAGTCAGCCCCATGCGTTATGACTGCCTCTGCTAAGAAAAAAAGGAGGGTGATTGTCATAGGCGATTCCCTTCTGAGGGGAACAGAGGGCCCAATATGCTGACCAGACCCATCCCACAGGGAAGTCTGCTGCCTCCCTGGGGCCCGGGTCAGAGACATTACGAGGAAACTCCCTGGTCTGGTACGGCCTTCTGACTACTACCCGCTGTTGGTTATACAGGCTGGCAGTGATGAGGTTGCAGAGAGAAGTCCAGAAGCGATCAAAAGGGACTTCAGGGCACTGGGGCGACTGGCTGAAGGATCGGGAGGACAGGTAGTGTTTTCCTCAATCCCTACAGTGGCAGGGAAGAATACTGAAAGGAACAGGAAAACACACCTGATCAACACGTGGCTCAGGGGCTGGTGCCATCGGAGGAATTTTGGCTTTTTTGATCATGGGGAGGTTTACACAGCACCAGGCCTGCTCGTGACAGATGGAGTTCAGCTGTCTCACAGGGGGAAAAGGATCATTGCTCATGAATTGGCAGGGCTCATCGAGAGGACTTTAAACTAGGTTCGAAGGGGGAAGGGGATAAAACCAGGCTCACTAGAGATGAGCCTAGGGGTGGCATGCCAATGCTGGGGGTGAAATCGATAGCCCAGCTCAAGTGCATCTACACCAATGCATGCAGCATGGGTGGCAAACAGGAGGAGCTGGAAGCCACGGTGCAGCGGGACAGCTATGACTTAGTCACCATCACAGAAACATGGTGGGGTGACTCATGATTGGAGTGCTGCAATGGATGGCTATAAACTCTTCAGAAGGGACAGGCGAGGAAGGAGAGGTGGTGGGGTGGCTCTGTATGTTAGGGAGTATTTTGACTGTCTAGAGCTCAACGATTGTGATGATGATACGGTCGAGTGTTTATGGGTAAGGATGAGGGGGAAGGCCAATGAGGCAGGAGCAGGCTGTCCCCATATGCCGTGAGAAGAACGGGCGAGGAAGACAACCGGCCTGGCTGAACGGGGAGCTCTTCCTGGGACTCAGGAAAAAAAGGAGAGTTTACCACTTGTGGAAGAAGGGGCAGGCAACTCAAGAAGAGTACAGGGATCTCGTTAGGTCATGCAGAGAGGAAATGAGAAAGGCAAAAGCCCAGCTAGAATGCAATCTGGCCGCTGTCGTTAGAGACAACAACAAATGTTTTTACAAATATATTAACGACAAGAAGAGAGCCAAGGAGAATCTCCATCCTTTAGTGGATGCAGGGGGGAACATTGTCACCGAGGATGAGGAAAAGGCTGAGGTACTCAATGCCTTCTTTGCCTCAGTCTTTAACAGGCAGACCAGTTATCCTCAGGGTACTCGGCCCCCCGAGCTGGAAGACAGGGACGGCGAGCAGGATGAAACCCCCCATAATCCAAGAGGAAGCAGTCAACGACCTGCTACGCCACCTGGATGCTCACAAGTCTATGGGGCCGGATGGGATCCACCCGAGAGTGCTGAGGGAGCTGGCGGAGGAGCTTGCCAAGCCGCTCTCCATCATCTATCAGCAGTCCTGGTTAACGGGGGAGGTCCCGGATGACTGGAGGCTTGCCAATGTGACGCCCATCTACAAGAAGGGCCGGAAGGAGGATCCGGGGAACTACAGGCCTGTCAGCCTGACCTCGGTGCCGGGGAAGATTATGGAGCGGTTCATCTTGAGGGCACTCACAAGGCATGAGCGGGACAACCAGGGAGGGCATCAGGCCCAGCCAGCATGGCTTCATGAGAGGCAGGTCCTGCTTGACCAACCTGATCTCCTTCTATGACCAGGTGACCGGCTTAGTGGATGAGGGAAAGGCTGTGGATGTGGTCTACCTGGACTTCAGTAAGGCCTTTGACACCGTCTCCCACAGCATTCTCCTAGAGAAGCTGGCGGCTCACGGCTTAGACAGGTGTACTCTGCGCTGGGTCAAAAACTGGCTGGACGGCCGGGCCCAGAGAGTTGTGGTGAATGGAATTAAATCCAGTTGGCGGCCGGGCACGAGCGGTGTTCCCCGGGGCTCAGTTTTGGGGCCTGTCTTGTTCAATATCTTTATCAATGATCTGGACGAGGGGATCGAGTGCATCCTCAGTAAGTTTGCAGACGACACCAAGTTGGGCGGGAGTGTTGATCTGCTCGAAGGTAGGAAGGCCCTACAGAGGGACCTGGACAGGCTGGATCGATGGGCCGAGGCCAACTGTATGAGGTTCAACAAGGCCAAGTGCCGGGTCCTGCACTTTGGCCACAACAACCCCATGCAACCATACAGGCTTGGGGAAGAGTGGCTGGAAAGCTGCCTGGCGGAAAAGGACCTGGGGGTGTTGGTCGACAGCCAGCTGAATATGAGCCGGCAGTGTGCCCAGGCGGCCAAGAAGGCATCCTGGCCTGCATCAGAAACAGTGTGGCCAGCAGGAGTAGGGAAGTGATCGTGCCCCTGTACTCGGCCGTGGTGAGGCCGCCCCTCGAATACTGTGTTCAGTTTTGGGCCCCTCACTACAAGAAGGACATTGAGGTGCTGGAGCGTGTCCAGAGAAGGGCAACGAGGCTGGTGAGGGGTCTGGAGGACAAGTCTTATGAGGAGCGGCTGAGGGAACTGGGGTTGTTTAGCCTGGAGAAAAGGAGGCTGAGGGGAGACCTCATCGCTCTCTACAACTACCTGAAAGGAGGTTGTAGCGAGGTGGGTGTCGGTCTCTTCTCCCAAGTAACAAGCGACAGGACGAGAGGAAAGGGCCTCAAGTTGTGCCAGGGGAGGTTTAGATTGGATGTGAGGAAAAATTTCTTTACTGAAAGAGTGGTTAAACATTGGAACAGGCTGCCCAGGGAAGTGGTTGAGTCCCCATCCCTGGAAGTATTTAAAAGACGTGTAGATGAGGCGCTTAGGGACATGGTTTAGTGGGCATGGTGGTGTTGGGTTGACGGTTGGACTCGATGATCTTAGAGGTCTTTTCCAACCTTAATGATTCTATGATTCTCCGCCCTTGAAATTTTTTTCCTCCTCCTATCCACAGATTTGTGCTCCAGAATCTATGCTTTCACTAAGGAAAGTAAAAATAGTATCAGCTCTTAAGTAGCAGCAGCAAGTCTCCAAGCTGAGAGCCTGATTTTATCACCTTTGAACCAATGGAGAGATTCCTACCAATTTCACTTGCAGACAGTCTGCAGAAATGCCTCTGATTTTAACAGTTGCCTCCTGTACTTCTGCAGTATTTTTTAAGATAACGATATTATCAGTGCTACCAGTGCTTCCTGCTGATTGTTTACATATCCAATTGATGCATTTAGCCCATAATCTAGAGTATTTGCCCTGTCATGGTACCAAAAGCACAAACTATTTCCTACCATTTTTAGTTTCTAGTAATGGATTGATTATATACAGTTATTTAATTCACTGAGTGGCAAAAATGCATGAATTCAGTGAAATAAAATTGATTTCATATCAGAGTGTATACTAGTGAATTTAATTCCAAAGCAAAACTGAACTCGAGAAGCTGCTACTAAGCCTTCTGATTCCTGCAGGGGAATGCTTGTTTCCTGAAGAATTTGAGCAAGGATTGTGTCAAATCAGGAATCACTCCATAAAATTTTTCAATAATTCACATCCATTTAGTGTGCTACTGTTTTAAGGCTCCACTTAATATTGTATATTTTACATGTAGGAATTCATATTTTGTAGATACTATATTAAAAATAATCCTCAGATGCTATGATACTTAGGGTTAAATAAAATCTAAATAAAGCAGTGTGTAGCTCCCATTACATTCATCACAGAGAAGACTGAGAAATCTTGGAAAGTTCAGATCAATAGGACTCTCAAAGGAGTAGAGAGGTTCATACAGACAGCTTAGTAAAGGACTAAGGCCATGTGCTTGATTGCTGAGTCTTGTGAATTATGAACATATCATTCCTAGAAATTATGTTTAGTAACACCAAAAAATAGATCTGTCTGGACTGTGAAATTCTCATTAGAGTGAGTGAGGTGGTTTTTTTTTTCAGGTGAAATTATCAGATGTGGAGCATGTAAAGAAAATGTAGTATCAATGATATGAAAATCCATCACATGGAGAAGTAAGATAACAAATTATTCCTGAAACATGCCTTAATAGCATTTTCCTCAGTAGAAGAGTCTTGCCTTTGCCACATAAAAGATCTTAAGACTGCTTTCTTCTTGCATTTATTATTTACAGTTGTCCCATGAATACATCATTGACATATAATGGAGCTTTAACACTATGCTCAAAGAAAATATACACATATATCTAGTCTCACAAATGTATCTGCTCAGAATGTGATCCTGTAAAAGGAATCACAGCATTTGTTTACATTTTGAATGTTATAAGTTATTTGAAGGACAAGGTGATTCAAGATTGAGTATTAAAATGAAAAGGAGTAAGCTTAAGCTAATAAATAAGTTAAGAATAAATGGTCACACTTTGTATAGAAACATGGTTGTTATTGTGCACTTGTTGATTTGGAGATTTTTCTGTTTATGTATACTGTTGTATACACATAATTGTGTATTGTGTACACAATTATGTGTTGTATTCACATAATTGCGAAGCTATTCTAGGTATACGCAGGGATAAAAAGTAAGCACTCTTGCACAAATCAGAGTATTCGAGACATAAAAAAGAGCCCATGACCTTTTCCTTTCATATGCTTCTATGCATACATCAGTATTTTCAAGTACCAGTTTGTCGTGGTTTAACCTGGCAGGCAGCTAAACACTGCACAGCTGTTTGCTCACTCCCCCCTGCCCAGTGGGATGGGGGAGAGAATCAGAAAAAAGGTAAAACGCATGGGTTGAAATAAAGATAGTTTAATAGGACAGAAAAGGAAGGGAAAATAATAATAATGATAAAAGACTATACAAAGCAAGTGATGCGCAATGCAATTGCTCACCACCCGCTGACCGATGCCCAGCCAGTTCCCGAGCAGCGGCCGCGCCCCCCTGGCCAACTCCCCCCATTTTTTTGTTCAGCATGACATCATATGGTATGGAATATCCCTTTGGTCAGTTTCGGTCAGCTGTCCTGGTTGTGCCCCCTCCCAGCTTCTTGTGCACCTCCAGCCTCCTCGCTGGCAGGGCAGTATGAAAAGCTGAAAAGTCCTTGACTAGTGTAAGCATTACCTAGCAACAACTAAAACATCTGTGTGTTATCAACATTATTCTCATCCTAAATCCAAAACACAGTACTATATCAGCTACTAGGAAGAAAATTCACTCTATCCCAGCCGAAAGCAGGACACAGTTTCACCCTTCAAAGAATGAATATTGTTTAAGCAATTAAAGAATTGAGCAATGAAATTAGAGTTGGAAACTGAAATAATGGAATAGATTTTGAAATGCAGTGCCCATCAACAACTTGCAGAACCAGTGTTCTTTCACATCACTGGAGGAGGAATGTACCAGAAATTGCTATTAAAAAAACTGTCATAGAATCATAGAATAGTTTGGGTTGGAAGGGACCTTAAAGATCATCTAGTTCCAACCCCCCTGCCATGGGCAGGGACATCTTCAACTAGATCAGGTTGCTCAGAGCCCCATCCAACCTGACCTTGAATGTCCTCTTGATTTGGTTTTCATATCAAAGATAAAAGCAGGCTTTGAGAAGTGGCTAAATGTTACTGTGTTTAACCTTCCAACATCTGGGGCATTGCTTCTCTCTTGTCTGTATAGGATAATACAGCATTCTGACTGCACTTACAGCTTCTGTCGAAGGGCAGTAACATATCCATACAAGAGGTTAATGTTTTTGTGTTCAGATCTGTATGCCTGTGTGTCGTGGTTTAACCTCAGTCAGCAACTAAGCACCACGCAGCCGCTCGCTCACTCCCCCCACCCGGTGGGATGGGGGAGAGAATTGGAAAAGAGCACGAGTGAGGAAAACTCGTGGGTTGAGATAAAAACAGTTTAATAATTGAAATAAAATGATAATAATAATATGATAATAATAATAATACACAAAGCAAGTGATGCACAGTGCAATTGCTCACCACCTGCCGACCGATGCCCAGCCAGTCCCCGAGCAGCGGCCCCCCCGGCCAGCTTTCCCCAGTTTATGTACTGAGCATGACGTCACATGGTATGGAATGTCCCTTTGGACAGTTTGGCTGTGCCCCCTCCCAGCTTCTTGTGCACCTCCAGCCTGCTCAGTCGGTAGAGCATGGGAAGCTGAAAAGTCCTTGGCTAGTGTAAGCACTACCTAGCAACAACTAAAACATCGGTGTGTTATCAACTTTGTTCTCATCCTAAATCCAAAACACAGCACTGTACCAGCTACTAGGAAGGAAATTAACTCTATCCCTGCCGAAACCAGGACAATATCCACCCCTTATTCTATACCATTTGCGTCATGCTCAAGTCTTGTATTTTCCATTACATTTTCATTGATCACCACCCCCTTTTTCCAATATATATATATACACACACACACAGATATCATTCCCTTGGTCTGTGGGCCATCCCTCTAAAACATTCGGTGAGTTCATTTAGTCCATGACTTTGGGCTCCATCTGTCAAAACAGTCCTTCAGGGCAGGAAAAAAAACGGAGATGGTATGTGGTGTTGGATTGTTTCATGTTGAGGTCAGTTCTGGAACCATCATCACTGCTTTGCTTGGTTTCACTGAAGTTATTCTTCATTAGTCTGGGTGATTCTTATTGTAATAACATTAGTATGGCATATAATATTATTAGTATTACTAGTATATCTGTGAATTATTAGTATAACTATTAAAACTATAATTAGTACTTAACATCAAATAATTCAGATCATTGGCTATTCTCACCCAAAATCAAATCCCCTTGAGGTACACATCGGACTTCCCCATCCTTCCGCATTATCCACCAAGTGCACCCAGGTCCTTGAGCAAAAGCTATCCCACGGATGGGTCTGCCTTTGCCCCAGGCAGGAATAACCCAGACTGTCTTCCCCAACATAATCTTTATGTGCACTACAGGGACTTTATTCCCATCGACAGTACGTAAAAGTTCTGACTAGGCAGGGCCAGCTCGATTGGCAGATCCCCTCGTGTTGACTAACCACATGGCCTTTGCTAAATATGAGTCCCAATGTTTGAATGTCCCACCACCCATGGCTCTCAGCGTAGTCTTTAACAGTCCATTGTATCGTTCGATTTTCCCAGAGGCTGGTGCATGATAGGGGATGTGATAGACCCACTCAATGCCGTGCTCTTTGGCCCAGGTGTCTATGAGGTTGTTTCGGAAATGAGTCCCGTTGTCTGACTCAATTCTTTCTGGGGTGCCATGTCGCCATAGGACTTGCTTTTCAAGGCCCAGGATAGTGTTCCGGGCAGTGGCATGGGGCACGGGATATGTTTCCAGCCATCCGGTGGTTGCCTCCACCATTGTAAGCACGTGGCGCTTGCCTTGGCGGGTTTGTGGGAGTGTGATATAATCGATCTGCCAGGCCTCCCCATATTTATATTTCAGCCATCGTCCTCCATACCAAAGAGGCTTTAACCGCTTGGCTTGCTTGATTGCAGCGCATGTTTCGCATTCATGGATAACCTGCGCAATAGTGTCCATGGTCAAGTCCACCCCTCGATCACGAGCCCATCTGTATGTTGCATCTCTTCCTTGATGGCCTGAGGTGTCATGGGCCCACCGAGCTATAAATAATTCACCCTTATGTTGCCAGTCCAGATCCCCCTGAACCACTTCACTCTTAGCAGCCTGATCCACCTGCTGGTTGTTCTGATGTTCTTCAGTGGCCCGACTTTTAGGTACGTGAGCATCTACGTTCCAGACTTTTACAACCAGGTTCTCCACCCGGGCAGCAATATCTTGCCACCATGCGGCAGCCCAGATGGCTTTGCCTCTGCGCTGCCAGTTGCTCTGCTTCCATTGCTGCAGCCACCCCCACAGGGCATTTGCCACCATCCATGAGTCAGTATAGAGAGAGAGCACTGGCCACTTTTCTCGGTCAGCAATGCCTAAAGCCAGCTGGATGGCCTTTACTTCTGCAAATTGGCTCGATTCACCTTCCCCTTCAGCAGTTCCTACAACTTGTCGCATAGGACTCCATACAGCAGCTTTCCACCTCCGATGCTTTCCCACAAGACGACAGGACCCATCAGTGAACAAGGCATATTGCTTCTCATTTTCTGGTAGTTCATTATACATTGGGGCCTCCTCAGCACGCGTTACCTCCTCCTCTGGCGATATTCCAAAATCTTTGCCCTCTGGCCAATCCATGATCACTTCCAGGATTCCTGGGCGACTGGGGTTTCCTATTCGACCCCGTTGTGTGATTAGCGCGACCCACTTCCTCCACGTAGCATCAGTTGCGTGATGTGTACAGGGGACCCTCCCTCTGAACACCCTGCCTAGCACCGGCAGTCGGGGTGCCAGGAGGAGCTGTGCTTCAGTGCCGATCACTTCCGAAGCAGCTCGAACTCCTTCATATGCTGCTAATATCTCTTTTTCAGTTGGAGTATAGTGGGCCTCGGATCCTCTGTATCCCCGACTCCAAAAGCCTAGGGGTCGACCTCGAGTCTCCCCTGGTGCTTTCTGCCAGAGGCTCCAGGTAGGGCCGTTCTCCCCGGCTGCGGTGTAGAGCACATTTTTGACATCTTGTCCTGCTCGGACTGGCCCCAGGGCTACTGCATGAACTATCTCCCGTTTAATTTGTTCAAAAGCTTGTCGTTGCTCAGGGCCCCATTTGAAATCGTTCTTCTTCCGGGTCACTTGATAGAGAGGGTTTACAATCAGACTGTAATTTGGAATATGCATTCTCCAAAAACCCACGATGCCTAAGAAAGCTTGCGTTTCCTTTTTGTTAGTTGGTGGAGACATGGCTGTTATTTTATTGATCACATCCATGGGGATCTGACGACGTCCATCTTGCCATTTTACCCCTAAAAATTGGATCTCCTGTGCAGGTCCCTTGACCTTACTTTGTTTGATGGCAAAACCGGCCTTCAGCAGGATTTGGACTATTTCCTTCCCTTTTTCAAAAACTTCTCCTGCTGTGTTGCCCCACACGATGATGTCATCAATGTACTGCAGGTGTTCTGGAGCTCCACCCTGTTCCAGTGCAGTCTGGATCAGTCCATGGCAAATGGTGGGGCTGTGTTTCCACCCCTGGGGCAGTCGGTTCCAGGTGTACTGGACGCCCCTCCAAGCGAAAGCGAATTGTGGCCTGCACTCCGCTGCCAAAGGGATTGAGAAAAACGCATTAGCAATATCAATTGTGGCATACCACTTGGCTGCCTTTGACTCCAGTTCGTATTGAAGTTCTAGCATGTCCGGCACAGCAGCACTCAGCGGTGGCGTGACTTCATTTAGGCCACGATAGTCTACTGTCAGTCTCCACTCTCCATTAGACTTCCGCACTGGCCATATGGGACTGTTAAAGGGTGAGCGAGTCTTGCTGATCACTCCTTGGCTCTCCAGTCAACGAATTAGCTCATGAATGGGAATCAAGGAGTCTCAGTTGGTGCGATATTGCCGCCGGTGTACCGTGGTGGTAGCGATTGGCACTTGTTGGTCTTCGACCTTCAGCAACCCCACAACAGAGGGGTCCTCCGAGAGACCAGGCAAGGTGGACAGCTGTTTAATTCCCTCCGTCTCCAAGGCAGCTATACCAAAAGCCCACCGGTACCCTTTTGGGTCCTTGAAATACCCTCTCCTGAGGTAGTCTATGCCAAGGATGCACGGAGCCTCTGGGCCAGTCACAATGGGGTGCTTTTGCCACCCATTCCCAGTTAGGCTCACTTCAGCTTCCAATACAGTTAGCTGTTGGGATCCCCCTGTCACCCCAGAAATACAGATGGGTTCTGCCCCTTTATAGCTTGATGGCATCAGGGTACACTGTGCACCGGTGTCTACTAGAGCCTTATACTCCTGAGGGTCTGATGTGCCAGGCCACCGAATGCACACAGTCCAGTAAACCCGGTTGTCCCTTTCCTCCCCCTGGCTGGAGGCAGGGCCCCTCTAATCCTCATCACAGTACTTGTTTCTCACTTCTTGTACATACGAGTCAGAAGTTTCTTCATTAAGATCAGGAGTAAGATCAGCCCTTCTACTCTGTCTGGGGAACTGCCCGCTGGAAACTGGAGCAGCAATTTTCCTGGAAGAACCTCTTTCTGTGATTGTTTTCCCTTGCAATTCATGTACCCGTGCCCCTAGGGCTGCGGTAGGCTTTCCATCCCACTTCCTCATGTCCTCTCCGTGGTCACGCAGGTAAAACCATTGGGTGCCCCGTGGTGTGTACCCTTTATATTCTCTCTCTTGGGCAAAAGAACGCTGACTCCTAATAGCCTAGATACTGGTCCTCACAGGTGGGGAGTAGGACATGTCCTCTTTGAGTTGCTGGGATTCCCGGGACAGTTTTTTGGACAGTTTCTCCACAGCTGAGACGAGGGAGGAAGAGAGACTTTCCTCATATTGCCGGAGTTGACTAGCCAATTCATCCACTGTTTGTTCCTCTCCATCTTTCCAGGTTATCACCGCCAATGAATTGGCGTATGACGATGGTGAGCTCCTTATAAACTTCCGCCACATGGGTTGTGTGCACTTGACTTCATCTGGATCTTTGGGTAGTTGTTCATTGTTCAGGTCATCATAAATCACCTCCAGCACAGCTAATTCTCTCAGAAACTGGATACCCTTCTCCATGGTGGTCCACTTGCTTGGGCGACATATGACATCTTCCTTGAAGGGATACCTTTCCTTCACGATTGACAAGAGCCGCCTCCAAAGGCTGAGGATTCGTGTCCCTTTTCCAATCGCCTTGTCAATGCCCCCTTCCCTAGAAAGGGATCCCAGCTGCCTGGCTTCCCTACCCTCTAATTCTAGGCTACTGGCTCCATTATCCCAGCATCGGAGCAGCCAGGTGACAATATGCTCACCTGGACGATGGCTGAAATCTTTTCGTATATCTCGCAGCTCACTCAGGGATAGAGATCGGGTGGTCACTGCCTCATTTATGAGTTCTTCGTCTTCTTCCTCCCCAAGCAGCGTCCGGCTCTCCTCCTCCCGTTCTCGTGATGGCCCTTCTCCAGGGTAGTCTGCCTCTTCCACTTCTTCCTCTGGCTCCCTTTTAGAAGAAGCTTCTTCCTCCCTTACTAAACGAGCTGACTTCCGCTTCCAAAATTTCTTCTTGTGTACAGGGGCGACTGATACCGGCACAGGCTGGTTCTTTGGTTCAGCCACAGGACGTGTCACCGGGGTCGGAGTGGCCGCAGTGCTTGTCACCGGGGTCGGAGTGGCCGCAGGGCTGGTTGCCGGGGTCTGAGTGGCTGCAGGGCCTGTCACTGGGGTCTGAGTGGCCGCAGGGCTTGTCGCCGGGGTCTGAGTGGCTGCAGGGCCTGTTGCCGGAGTCTGAGTAGTTGCAGGGCCTGTCGCCGGGGTCTGAGTGGCCGCAGGGCCTGTTGCTGGAGTCTGAGTGGCCACAGAGCATGTTGCTGGGGTCGGAGTGGTCGCAGAGCCTGTCGCTGGAGTCTGAGTAGCTGCAGAGTATGCTGCTGGGGTCGGAGTGGTTGCAGAGCATGTGGCTGGGGTCTGAGTGGCTGCACGGCGTGTCGCTGGTGTCGGAGTGGCTGCAGGGCGTGTTGCCCGGGTCTGAGTGGCCGCAGTGCGTGTCGTTTTACTGTCAGATCCAGAGACCTTCTCTTCCGTTTGAGGGTACTGAATGGTGTTGAACAGGGCTCGGTAGGCATGGGCCAGGCCCCAGCACGTTGCAGTGATCTGCATCTCTCTGGAGTTGCCAGGGTGACAGCATACCTTTTCCAAATATTCTGCTAACTTTTCAGGATTCTGCACTTGCTCAGGGGTGAAGTTCCAAAACACTGGGGGTGCCCATTGGTCTAGGTACTTGCCCATCTTGTCCCACACACCCTGACACTCATAGCTATTCAGCCTTGGGGCAGATCTCTGGATGATATTCTTAAATTGCTTACCAACTTTAGACAAAATCAAAACAATATTCCCAAGAAGTATTAATAGGAGTATCTTAACTACCCAAGGCTGTTCAAAATACTGAAAAGTTACTGTAATGAAGGAGGAAACATCATAGAAGAAGGTAGTGACACTGCCATTCTGTATTTCCTCCGTAAAAAAACTCTCAGAAAAGTCACTGTAATTGCTAGTTGTCTCCACGAAATGGTATCCGTGGTACAGTAACGGCTTCATTGCGAAGCTTACATACCACACTAGCGTCAAGGTCAATGTTCTAAAAACAGACCTCACAAGCGAGACATCACTAATCACTGCAGACCACAGCAAACTGCAAAAACCAACACCAATCTTTAACAGGTACAGCAAAAAAAAGAGCACGATGCAGATTATACAAATCAATATCGAGAACAGAAAAACCAACATTGTGACCCACCACTATTAACAGATATAAGTCCCTTAATACACTCCGGTTAATCTGTTATTATCTCAAACCCTTCGGGCCCCACGTTGGGCGCCAAAAAGGACTGTCGTGGTTTAACCTCAGTCGGCAACTAAGCACCACGCAGCCGCTCGCTCACTCCCCCCACACCCTGGTGGGATGGGGGAGAGAATTGGAAAAGAGCACGAGTGAGGAAAACTCGTGGGTTGAGATAAAAACAGTTTAATAATTGAAATAAAATTATAATAATAATATGATAATAATAATAATAATACACAAAGCAAGTGATGCACAGTGCAATTGCTCACCACGCGCTGACCGATGCCCAGCCAGTCCCTGAGCAGCAGCCCCCCCGGCTAGCTTTCCCCAGTTTATGTACTGAGCATGACGTCACATGGTATGGAATGTCCCTTTGGCCAGTTTGGCTGTGCCCCCCTCCCAGCTTCTTGTGCACCTGCAGCTTTCTCAGTCGGTAGAGCATGGGAAGCTGAAAAGTCCTTGACTAGCGTAAGCATTACCTTGCAACAACTAAAACATCGGTGCCTTATCAACTTTGTTCTCATCCTAAATCCAAAACACAGCACTGTACCAGCTACTAGGAAGGGAATTAACTCTATCCCTGCCGAAACCAGGACACTGTGACTCAATCTGTGTGATTCTTGATACCTATCTTGAGTAGCTCACAATATAGTCCAGAATGGAGAAATGAGGTCTGCATCAGCATGTTGTTTCATTGGCAGTAGGCATCTGAAGCAGTTTAGGAACATTGCAGATGTGGCTGTTGAACTGAGTGTGTCCTTAGTGTATATTATTCAGCAGCATTTAACTACGAAGAAGAATTGATCTATTATTGAATAGCTAGTAATTTTTGTACCAGTCAACATACTTCATAGAAGGTAGTTATGTAAATGAAAAGTAGGATAGCAAATGTTTAAATATAGCCAGGGCTCTGAAAGTGAGGTAAAAATCAGTTTGAAGAGATCTGAGAAAAAAACCCAGAAAAATGGTATATATAACCCAGTGGACTTTTATGACTGATTTGGTCTACTTATTTCTAAAATGTATGTTTACATCTAAAGATTTCTAAATGCCTCAATTACCCATTCATATTGTCTGCAACTAATTTGCCCTCTTAAGGTCCTATTGCTATTTGTGCTGTCTTGAAAGACCACCTCCAGGCAATCCTCAAAACCTGTTCTTCATCCAGATAGCAACTTTGCAAGCTGAGTCCCCTACACACTCTGAGTTGCACTTGGGACAAAACTCCAGGGAGGAGGAAGGAAAGGTGCCTCTTTTACCCACTTTCATAGCTGGTTCTTAGAGCCTTAGTTTCTGTGTGCTTAAGCTGCTTCACAGCTGTTTTGTTCTGTGTGCTGGTGATAGCCACCCAAGACTGTTATATTCGCAGCCTTGTCAGAGGTGTAACCATCCTTTTCCCATGCACTCTGAGGGGCCTACAAATTTCAAGTGGAAGAAGACCTTAAGGGAGACAGAGATCTGACTGTTCTGGCTCAAGGCTTCTACCATGCCCAGTTAAACAAACAATCTGAATTTGATTTGAAAGTCTGGTGCCAGTATCTGTTAAACAGTGTCACATCATATATTCAACATACTGTCAGTGGAGCAACTCAAGGATTAAATTAAAAGACTAATTTAAAACGTGGCCACTCCAACACCCCATCTTCATACCTTCCCCTTTGGCCCCTAAATTGAATGGAGGTTTTATAATCTTGAAGAAGCATGCCATTTCAAAGGCAGAGAACTCCAGTGTTGACTCCAGTGTTCCAAGGTGAAGTCATTACCCAGTAAAATAAAGCTTATAAGACTTGATAATTATAGTACACACCATAGGTCCAATCTGAGACTGCATGAAAAAAAGGAAAAATTTCACAGCCACTGAAGCTATACATAAACAGTGAATCAAGAACATTTACTGAAAAAACAGATGTAGCCTGATGTGTCAATACATGCTATAACCAGAAGTCCTTCATTTCATTCTGAGTCTTTTCACCAAATAACAGGAACTTACTGAAGAAAAATGTTAAAATAGATTTTGCTCTAGTACAGAATATATTTTTTTATTCCTTGAAAGCTTTTCTTCTCCAAATTCCGTTTAGTAGCTATTTCTTCATTATTTAACCAAGAAATTTGCAAGCTCCACAGAGGAGTTGGGCGAACTGAAGCATTCATGTTAAATCTAATTGTACATATTTGGTATCACAGCAGAGGTGAGGGAGACGCATTCTTATGTCCTTAATTTGTTAAAACTAAACACTATCCATAGTCCAAAACCTAATATCCCATATTTAATTAATCTTTAGTCATGAAGCCATTTGATTGCCTTTGCTGCACAATGAAGATTTCTCTATCTTTGCAAAATGAATTTCTTCAAGTAGTTTCTTGACACGTTTTATTTTCTCTGTCAGAGATGCAAATATTACCTGTTAGAAATGCATTCATCAGTAGGAGACACAATACTGTCCTTGCAGTTTCTAAGGAACAGAACAAGTGAGTTAATGAATAAATGGGTTAATGAATACATTAATAAATTTACCTTTAACCTCCAGAGACTGCAGTGTAAGTCTTTATTCTGTAAACAAGTACATAAAAGTCTCACAGTCTACAACCTCAAGGTCATTTTCTTATACTTCAAAACAAATGAAAAATCCAAAACACATTTCACCATGACTGAGAATCTCCAAGGAATAGCAGCTTGGGATGAAGATGGGGGGTAGATCAGGTTAGTGCTATACTTCATTCAGTTTATTATATACATCATGAAGAAATTAGAAGGGAAATCCGTACTCCTGATCAAAGGGTGAATTCAGTTCCTTCAGAGATGCATATTGCATCTTTTAGGAGCTTCAGTATTTTGGCACTAATACGTCCATATTCCTCCCCTTTATCTCTCCTGTTCTTTTTCACAGCCACATTACAGAAGTAGTTCATGATCATCTAATTTTTAAAAAACAAATGCACCCAAGGAAAAATACTTGGTTTTAAATGCATTAATTTCATCCTATTTCTATTAATTTGGTTCTTTAGGTCTTCAGTTTCCGAAATTATCCTGTTTTCCTTGCAGAGTGCTCTAATACAGCTCTTTCTTGATGGTGCCTCTCTATTTTGTCATATTGACAAATTTCATTCTTTTACTCACTGTAATAATTTTCTCTTATCTGTCATTTTGTTACACAGAAAAGATATGTCTGTAAAACAAAAAAAACCACCATGGTACCAGTTCCCTATAGGGAAGCACAGTATGAGTCTCAGTTTGAAAGTGCTGTATTTTGCAAATGTTCCAACTATTTTTGGAAATAATAAAATATTGTAACTAGTATCATATGTACATGAAATGGTCACTGTTTATAGTTCATTATTTCACCTTCACTTGAGAAAAATATGCCTCTTTCTTGCATGAGCTCAATGGTCTGTGTCCTGCATTATATAACACCAAGTTTTCAGCTCATATCTGAATTTAAACACTAACGTTTGTGCCTGCCGTTTGTTTACAGTCATAAAATTTGCATGTGCTTACACAAAACTGGAATTTATATTTTAATGGTCTGCTCTCCACTGACTGTATATGCACAGATTGCTGTAAGTGAGTTTAAAACTAACACAGATGCAATTTTGCAGCATGTAGCTCAGTTGCATGTGTGAAATGTGCCTGGATATTCAGAAGTGGTATATGGAAATGTAGCTAGCTGTTGTTCTTCACCACATTGTCCACAGTAAACATATTTTAGACTCATTTAAATTAACTGATACTTCATTTGCCTTTGCGCTTGAAAAACATTTATGTGCTGACGGGTTATAGTTTCTTGATGCAGAAAATGAATTGCATAATGAAAACTGAGTCATCTGATAAACCACAAAGAACTTTTCCTCAGCAAAGAGACAGTTGTTCCCACGCTGTGCTACACTGAATGGGTTTCAAGCATACAAATACCTGTCAGATGTGCTTGGTAGGAGTGGAAAGCCGAGATAAGGAGTTTCCTTTTTAGATAGTGTCCTGGTTTCGGCAGGGATAGAGTTAATTTCCTTCCTAGTAGCTGGTACAGTGCTGTGTTTTGGATTTAGGATGAGAACAAAGTTGATAACACACGGATGTTTTAGTTGTTGCTAGGTAATGCTTACACTAGTCAAGGACTTTTCAGCTTCTCATGCCCTGCCAGCGAGAAGCTGGGAGGGGGCACAGCCAGGACAGCTGACCCAAAGTGGCCAAAGGGACATTCCATACCATGTGACATCATGCTCAGTACATAAACTGGGGAAAGCTGGCCGGGGGGGCCACTGCTTGGGGACTGGCTGGGCATCGGTCAGCGGGTGGTGAGCAATTGCACTATGCATCACTTGCTTTGTATATTATTATTATTAATTATTATTATTGTTATTATCATTTTATTTCAATTATTAAACTGTTTTTATCTCAACCCACGAGTTTTTCTCACTTTTGCCCTTCCGATTCTCTCCCCCATCCCACCGGGGGTGGGGGGGAGTGAGCGAGCGACTGTGTGGTGCTCAGTTGCCGACTGAGGTTAAACCACGACAGATAGTAAATTGTTCTTTAGTTTCAAAGAGTGAGATTGGCTAACGAGAATCTAATAGCCGACTCCAGTCACCATCTCCAAGCAGGAAGCACATTGGTGGGAGAAGCAGGAGGTTTGCTTTAAGTCATTCTGTCTTTTCTTCAGGCTAAGCAGATTTAACAGTAACAGATGGGTTAGAAGACTTCAGCAATCACTTCCACTGGCTCTCTGGAACCTGTAAAAGCTATGCAGTGGACAATGGCATTAAGAAAAGTAAGAGCTGCACTCTACTAGCCCACTGCTGCATCTACAGCAGCCTGAACTCTTCAGACTTTGTAGTCTTTATTTTGGGGGGAAAATGCTTACTATAGTCTCTGGAATTGTCCAATGACTCTTTAGTCTGAAAGCAGTTTTCTGATTTTCTTCACATTGCCAGGCATGAAAAATCTGATCCAGCCCTAACCTAATCCCTGTGATTCTTTCATTTCAGAGAAGAACAAGTTTATGAATGTCCAGATTACAGAACTGAGGGCCCCAATTCGTGCTACTTCGATAAAAAACACACCTCTTTCTGGACCATATACAATAGTACTGTGAGGGCAACTAATGAAATGGGAAGTAACACCTCTGATCTTCATTATGTGGATGTGACTTACATAGGTAAGAGATAAAAAGTATTTTCTGTGGAACCAAATAATTCAAAATTATGGGTTTTGACACAAGAATTTTAATTCCAGCTCTTGTCATATATAGTATTATATCCAAGTTAAAAACATGTAAGAACAAATAAGTTCTTATCAATATTCATCCCTTTAGCATTTTATTTTCAAAGGAAGCCTAAAAATGCTAAAAGCTTTAAAACTGCATTCAGATAAGCATTTATTGGCTTTCCATATTTCTTTCAGTCAAGCCCTAAGAAGCACCATCCAGCTAAAATCCTTTTCCACTCTATCAGCAACTGAAATCAAATTGATCTTTTAACTAATAATACTTAAATTTGGTTACCTAAAAGTAGTTTCCAGACCCAAGAGAAGCTGAATCAGTGCTTTTTATAGCAGTGTACTGATAATCTCTTTTCTCAGACTTCTTCCACAGAGTGACTGTGGACAAGTATTTAGGTTTTTTTCTAAGGGAATGGAACATTATCACCGATAACCATTTTGTTATCAAGGATGTGGCTGCCAGGAGCCTGGCAACTGGAAAAGGGTTCCTGGAGAAAAGGCTTTACATTTTACCTCCATGCTGTGACTACTTACTTGATGAAGCTTTGCATCAGACAGTGGTAGAATACATGCATGATATGCAGAAGCTCTGCGTCTGAAGTGAGGTAGCTGCAAGCCTGACTGTGGTGGAAACCTGCGTTTCATTTTGTTTTATTTTTGAAGTATAGACAGGGCTTTAATATTACTGTTTGTTTTTTTTTTTAATTTTTAAATATCCCTACGTATGCATGCAGGGATTATGCTGTTGTGTTTTCTGAATGTAAAAGATGGGGGGGGGAGTTTTATCAGCTAAATCTATGTTTTCAGCATTCCTAAACGTATATGCCAACTTTGATAAGATTATGGTAAAACACAACTTTCATAACACAGCATTAAAGATGCTAACTTTGAAACATAGTTGTAGGGAAGAGCAACAATAAATGGTAATGTAAGAAAAAATTATTTCTGGTGATAAATGATTAAGGCAAATCTCAATATGAACTCAACATATTTACTGTTTTTCAGTTTCTTCAAATTCATAAATCCATGCTTACTTCATCAGGAAATTCTTGATCTCTGTATTCCAGCACCAGTTCTAAGTTACTAGACACAATGGAGGTGGCAACTCACCACTCACACCTTTTTATATTTCCTCCTAAGATGCAAGGAAAAATCATTTAGACTCTTATTGTCAGTTCCCTTATTTTAACAGTACAGCCAGATCCTCCTGTGAATGTAACCCTAGAATTAAAAAAGCCAATAAATAGAAAACCATATCTAGTCTTGACGTGGTCTCCACCCCCGCTGGCTGATGTCAGATCTGGATGGCTTACCCTTGAATATGAGTTGCGACTAAAGCCTGAAGAAGGACAGGAATGGGAGGTAAGGATGTTGCAAGTTTTTGCTAGATGATGTTTTCTGACCAGTTAGATTTTGTCAGCTAGGTCCCATGCCTGAATGTAATGAAGCAGGCACACTGCATAGTTCATCCTTTTTCAAAAGCAGTGCTTGTGTGATCTACGATCTCCTACTGAGAAGACTGGTATCTCAGATGCTGTTGTGTGTTAGCAGGTGATAAAGTACTTATTTTTAATTGTGGCCATTATATATTAATCATATTTGCATTACAGTTTAAATTGTTACTTCTCATGTAGTCAGGTTTCTTTTGTGATAATTTGTTCTTAACCACAAGCACTTCTTAGGTAACAGAAAGCTCAGTGACATTATATAAAATCATTTAAATTTGTACAAATAGCCATTAGGTGATAGTTGTCATGGCTACATAATAATAATAATTTTCTATACCCTAGATCTGCAACTCAAACAACTGGGTGACAAATTAAAGACTCCAGCTATTGGTATTTGGCTGCATCCCCTTCTTGTCTGCTGCAATACTTCCCAGCCATCTCTGTATCTCCTCCTTCCTTCCCCCTGCCACTGCACTTCCCAGCCCCCTGGCCATTGCAAGATCCACTTTTTACTACCTTGTGCAGTTCCACCAACTCCACATTCCTTCTTTTCTCTCTGCATTTTTTTCCCCATCTCCATTTCTTGCCTCCTTTTCCTCCTCTCACCATTGCAGTTCCCACCATTACCACAGTTCCTCCCTATTTGCCATGTGCTCATGATGTGTTTTTTTTCAGTAGTTTAATTTGCACAGTATACCAGGGCCAGATCTCATTCCCACTGCATTATGTTAGAAAGCTGAACTATAGAAATAGAATAAATGTACCATTATTCCATGCCTGCATAACAATTATTAGGAATCTATCCAGATTCATTCTATATTCCCAACTTGGTCATCAAGACTTAAACCTAGCTGTGATTTTCATAGAAAAATGTCTTAACTTTATATGCATTTTATGATTTTTATTTAATTTCCAGGATGTTTTTGTTGGACAGCAAACACAATATAAAATGTTTAGTTTAAATCCAGGAAAGAAGTATGTTGTACAGATTCACTGCAAACCAGACCACCATGGATCATGGAGTGAATGGAGCTCAGAAAAGTATATTCAGATCCCTAATGGTGAGTGGCCAGGCATCCCTTCAGTAATTGTTATTACATGGAAGTTCATGTAATACTTTTGTTAGTTGTTTGTGGCACCCATGCGGATTGACATCCCACAGTTTCCCTAGGACAGGTAAGAACATCATTGCTAAGGTAACTGAATTCTCAGCTTCCCTGCACCATACTCAATTGGCCTTCCCCTTCATTACTTTTCAGAGTTAAGAAGGTGAATCAAGTCCCTTACTTATTTAGAATCATAGAATCATAGAATCATTAAGGTTGGAAAAGACCTCTAAGATCATCGAGTCCAACCATCAACCCAACACCACCATGCCCACTAAACCATGTCCCTAAGCGCCTCATCAACACGTCTTTTAAATACCTCCAGGGATGGTGACTCCACCACTACCCTGGGCAGCCTGTTCTAATGTTTAACCACTCTCTCCGTAAAGAAATTTTTCCTCACATCCAATCTAAACCTCCCCTGGCACAACTTGAGGCCCTTTCCTCTCGTCCTATCGCTTGTTACTTGGGAGAAGAGACTGACACCCACCTCGCTACAACCTCCTTTCAGGCAGTTGTAGAGAGCGATGAGGTCTCCCCTCAGCCTCCTTTTCTCCAGGCTAAACAACCCCAGTTCCCTCAGCCGCTTTTTGTAAGACTTGTCCTCCAGACCCTTCACCAGCCTCGTTGCCCTTCTCTGGACACGCTCCAGCACCTTGACGTCCTTCTTGTAGTGAGGGGCCCAAAACTGAACACAGTAGTCGAGGGGCGGCCTCACCAGGGCCGAGTACAGGGGCACGATCACTTCCCTACTCCTGCTGGCCACACTGTTTCTGATACAGGCCAGGATGCCATTGGCCTTCTTGGCCGCCTGGGCACACTGCCGGCTCATGTTCAGCCGGCTGTCGACCAACACCCCCAGGTCCTTTTCCAACAGGCAGCTTTCCAGCCACTCTTCCCCAAGCCTGTAGCGCTGCATGGGGTTGTTGTGGCCAAAGTGCAGCACCCGGCACTTGGCCTTGTTGAACCTCATACAGTTGGCCTCGGCCCATCGATCCAGCCTGTCCAGGTCCCTCTGCAGAGCCTTCCTACCCTCGAGCAGATCAACACTCCCACCCAACTTGGTGTCGTCTGCAAACTTACTGAGGATGCACTCGATCCCCTCATCCAGATCATCGATAAAGATATTGAACAAGACCGGCCCCAAAACTGAGCCCTGCGGAACACCGCTCGTGACCGGCCGCCAACTGGATTTAACTCCATTCACCACAACTCTCTGGGCCCGGCCGTCCAGCCAGTTTTTGACCCAGCGCAGAGTACACCTGTCTAAGCCGTGAGCCGCCAGCTTCTCCAGGAGAATGCTGTGGGAGACGGTGTCAAAGGCCTTACTGAAGTCCAGGTAGACCACATCCACAGCCTTTCCCTCATCCACTAGGCGGGTCACCTGGTCATAGAAGGAGATCAGGTTGGTCAAGCAGGACCTGCCTCTCATGAACCCGTGCTGGCTGGGCATGATCCCCTGGTTGTCCCGCTCATGCCTTGTGAGCGCCCTCAAGATGAACCGCTCCATAATCTTCCCCGGCACCGAGGTCAGGCTGACAGGCCGGTAGTTCCCCGGATCCTCCTTCCGGCCCTTCTTGTAGATGGGCATCACATTGGCAAGCCTCCAGTCGTCCGGGACCTCCCCTGTTAACCAGGACTGCTGATAGATGATGGAGAGTGGCTTGGCGAGCTCCTCCGCCAGCTCCCTCAGCACTCTCGGGTGGATCCCATCCGGCCCCATAGACTTGTGAGCATCCAGGTGGCGTAGCAGGTCATTGACTGCTTCCTCTTGGATTATGGGGGGTTCATCCTGCTCGCCCCTGTCTCCCAGCTTGGGAGGCCGAGTATCCTGAGGATAACCAGTCTGCCTGTTAAAGACTGAGGCAAAGAAGGCATTGAGTACCTCAGCCTTTTCCTTATCCTCGGTGACAACGTTCCCCCCCGCGTCCAATAAAGGATGGAGAGTCTCCTTGGCTCTCTTCTTGTCATTAATATATTTGTAAAAACTTTTTTTGTTGTCTTTAACGACAGCAGCCAGATTGCGTTCCAGCTGGGCTTTTGCCTTTCTCATTTCCTCTCTGCACGACCTAACAAGATCCCTGTACTCTCCTTGGGTCGCCTGCCCCTTTTTCCACAAGCGGTAAACTCTCCTTTTTTTCCTGAGTCCCTGAAAAAGCCATGTCCTTTCTGTTCATTGCCTCATTTGTTCTCATGATGGTAATTTTTAATTAAAAGAATACCAGCAACTGCACTAAAACTGCTACATAGACAACAAAGAGTGACTGCCTTCAGACAGTAACAGCTCTTCATTACTCTTTATCTGGAATGAATTTGAAATAAACACCTCAATGTAAAAAGTGTCATGTTACAATAGAAATCCTTAAAAATATCTAGTCCTAGATCATTTAACCCACCATTTAATTAATTATATGATATGTATTTGATAATGAAATGACTACAGTATTGGCATAAGTGGATTTGAACCCAATTTCTATAACCAGCTGTGACAAAATTTCCCTCTTCATACATTTTTATATCATTTTTCCAAGAGAGTTTATTTCCTGCACAGTGCCATTAATAAAAAGTATATTTATTATCAGGTATTACAATGATTATTGAGATAAATCTATGCTAGTAAAGGCCTCTAGATTCAATACCAAATTTGGCAGTTTAGACCAATTTTTAAAATAAAAGTAATTTGAGACTTTTTTTTGCATGCTGACTATGCATATGCCAAATGTGTGTCCTTAAATGATTCTGTTTGTTTCCTAGACTTTAGACTAAAAGATATGATTGTGTGGATCGTTGTGGGTGTCTTGTCATCTCTTATGTTTAATCATGAGCTGGACAATGGTTTTGAGGGAGTACAGGTAAGTCACCAATTTCACAATTGTATGGAGTTGAAAATCTCAGCAAACTTTTCAAAAATAGGCTTCTAACATTTGATATAATTTCCTATAGGTTTTGTGTTCTCTTATAAACTATAAGTTACAGGTATTTGACTTTAAATTCACAACTGATAAAGAGGTATTTCTGTTCTTTAGGGAAACCAGGCTAAATTCTCGATTGGTAAAGACGTGTCTATTAGATCTGACCATCCTGGTTAGCCGTGTAAGTATTCAGCAAACATCATTTGGAGTATCCCTGCTTCTGTAGAAGACATGCCTTTTGGTTTTGGCCTAATTTCCTAAAGGAAACAAGGTTATATTATGAGGTTGTCTTTCTGCCCACCTGTCTGTCAATTCCCCAAATAATGTATTAATTCACTGGCTAATTTCAGTCAAATCTGAGAGAGAAAGGTGTCGCAAAGATTATCACTTTTGTACAAGTCTTGCAAAAAATACTGGCTGAGTAGAGGAAAGAGATAGAAACTGTTGTTGGAAAAGCCATCAGAAGTCATTCATCATAAATCCTGTTTAGTAGTAGTCAACTGACAGTCAGGTATGTACATACAGGCCCACTAGTCCTCCTGAACTGTGCCCCACATAGCTGTTTCCTGGCCAGTGATGAAGTTACAGTGATATCAGAGAACTGGAGGTTAAGGGACAAAGGACAATAAAAGGACATTAGCATTGTTACTTTTCCAGTTGAATAACTTTTGTACTGTTCTCTTTCTTATAAATACATCTAAGGATAACTTATGAACTATAACTGGATTTATAAATTACCTGGCTTGAGAGGTAGACAGGAAACAGAGGTCCAACAGGGAGGTATCAGATATGGGAGAAGTGTTTAAAACATCAATCACATTCTGAGGAAATGGGAGAACAAAGAGAGAGAGAGGGCCTGTACTTATACCTTCTGTGTTTGTTCTGGGTTTTTTTAGAATGATAGCCTTTATCCTACCACCTGTTCTGGGACCGAAGATAAAAGGCATAAATGCACATCTGTTAGAGGTGAATACCACTGATAACAACAAAAGAATTCACCATTACTTACTTTTCCAAATTATATACTAGCAAAAACTATTACCATAATAAAGTATAAAACAGCTTCAATTAATTTAATCAATGTTAAAAATAAGCAACACTTTCAGGTTGATCATGTGGAAGGTATGTGTGAGACAGAGTCTTGCCTTGCACTAGTAGTAGGAGGGCGTTTGAGAACAGGGTTCGTAACCACAGCTGTTCCCTGGGACACCACAAGAGCCAATGCCTGCGTGATCTTCCTAGTAGTTCTTACAGAAGTTGCTCTCCACAGTCTCTTGCCATGCTGAGGAGACAGGACATGGCTGTTCTATCATTCTCCTCCATTTCCTTCTTGCTAAACCCATGAGACCCTTACCTGCCAGAAGCTCCCTAGTCCTCCCATTTTAGAAACATGAATTCTGGGACTGTCTCTCCCCACTAGGGAACTTGAGAAATGTTCTGCTGTTCTTCCACTATTTTCTGCAGCAGTAGAAATTCAGTTTAGGTCTAGTGATATAACTATTAAAGTATTTGCATATTAAATATGTAGGTTGTTCCAATCAGATAAACCCTAAGGTTAACAGTGAAAAAATATATCTTATTTATTATGCCCTTAGACAGGAAAATCTGAAGAATTATTGAGTGCTCTTGGTTGCCATGGTTTCCCTCCAACATCAGACTGTGAGGAACTATTGATAGAATATCTGTAGGTAGAGGACAGTGAGGATCAGCAACTCATGCCAAGCCATGACAATGGTCATCCCAGTAAAAATGCAAAAATTACATCCAAGGAAACAGACAGTGACTCAGGACAAGGGAGCTGTGATAGCCCTTCTCTGCTTTCTGAGAAGTGCAGGGAGTCCCACGCCCTTCCATCAACACTTCAAACACAAGATGTAAGAGATGTTCAAGAAAATAAAGGAGGAAAAAGGAGCTGGGAAACTCAGTGTATAGCCTCAGAACAGAAAAGACTCCTTTTTAACAGTGAGAGTACAAAATCGTCCACATGGCCTGCAGCTCAGTTACCTAATAATCAGCCTCCTATGTTTGCCTACCACAGTACTGTAGATGCACATAAGATAACATGGAGTACCACAAATGTGAACATTGCACCAGTTTTGGTGGGAAATGAAGAAAAGCATCAGTCACAATATTCTATCATTGAAACTGTCCATGACAACATGGAAAAGCAAAGAGAGATGGAGAATTTGCATTCCAAAACTGACCAAACCACAGTGCAGGTCAAATAAAACATACCTAATGACAAGTCACCTTTTTTGAATCCTAAACTAATGGAATATGTAGAAGTTCACAAAGTCAGACAAGATGAGGAGCCAGCAGTATTACTGAAACATAAAGAAAATAGTGGAAAGACTGAAAAATACACTGTTCCAGGAACCAGCAAAGAATATACCAAGGTCTCAACAGTTGTGGACCATAATATTCTAGTATTAATGCCAGATTCATGCATCCAGCACACATCTGTGTCTCAAGAATCTGCAAAGGAAACGTCTCAGAACCTTCAGCAAGGTCAAACTGAGAAAAATATGAGCTACTGTCTGACAGCTCCAAGCGAGTGCAAAAGAGAGACCAGTGGATCAGAGTACATGGACCCATCTTCCTTTATGCCCTCCTTTAAATAACTAAAAGTTTGATCACTCTTCATCGGGTAATGCTACAGAATGAGTCAAATACAATCAGTATAATGATGCAAAGATTTGTGGTTTACGATTATGCTGCTGCATCATAGTTGTAGCTTACGCCTTTTCCTAGCTGACAAGTCTGTGATTTACATATTGAATTTGTTAGTAGTTATGTACAGTAAAACAAAACCACATAGCAAATAGCTCCTTAAAAAAGCCTAGCCTCCTATGTGTATTATACAGAGAATAAAATAAACTCTGGATTGAGGTAATAATCATGGAAGTAAACCTTGGATCATTAACACGTTTCTGACACAGGGAAATGAGTAAATGGATGTTATATGCCATGAAAAATACATTGTAAACTAATTATTCAGCTTTGCAGATCTATTAGTTGATTAAACCTGAGGGAATATTGCAGATTCAACAAATATGAAAATTGTTATGGGTCAGTCAGTATATCACAGTGATCTGAGCAGTTCCTAAATCTGATAAATCATTATACATTAACATTCCAATCTACAATGTATTTTTTTCTGAATGCTTTCTGACACTAAAGTTTTCTTTATATTTTTTCTCAATCCTTAAGAAAAAGGAGCTCTTATATATGAAAAATCATATATAAAAGAGAATATATTCAACTAATTACAGTAAAATAACAAATTCTTCTAAATATATTTTTGCTTTGTTTCAATGTGACAGAAAACTTTGCATCCCATTCATATCCTAGTCCAATCAAACCAAACATGAAGAAAATAGCAGGACACTATTTGATATACTTCCTTACTGTATATAATATACAATTCTACTTTAGTACAAGCCCATATGTTTAACAATGTATTTTTAAAGGCTATTTTTCTATTACCAAAAAAAAGCAAAATAAAATATTTTTTAATTTCCCAATGTTATTTAGCTACTTAGGAACTTTTGTTTCTTTCTGCTGAGACAGAGGTAACAAGTAAAGCTACCATTTCTTTACAAAGCATAAAATTAAACTTTATACTAATTAAGAATATGAAGTAAAGTAATTTTTAAACTATATTTCTAATATATTGCAGATGTATTACTATTTGAATTGTAAATTATTTATTTCACATATTTTTTACCAGCTGTTATTATAAAATTAAAATAGAATCTAGGTTTTGAGAGCAAAGCTTCTTTCCCACTGAATTTGTACTCTGATGCCAATCATGAATGGAATGGTGTTCTCCTGCATCCTTAGACATTGTCTTCACTTTTCTCTGAGCCTGCAAGGAAAGTCTGAAGTCAGATTTTTCATAATGAACTTATCAAAATTAATTTTGGAATCCAGCCTCCAAAGTCAGAGATACAAGGCATAAAGTCTGAGTCAGCGCTCTGCTGAAATAGTGATGGGAATGAGGAAAGGAGTCCATGTACTTGGGCTGGACAGCTGCCCCCCAGAACAGCAGTGGGAACAGTGAGGATTCCTCATAATCCCACATAACCAAAGCCAGAATCAAAATCATACTGGAATGGCTGAGAACTTACTGTGGCCCACCCTTCTTGAAACAAAAGTTTAATTTACTCCAGGAAAGTATGACCAAGTGATGACTGATTAGAACTGGGTCAAGCATTTAGCCAATACCACTAGCTTCAGGGGAAATTGGAAACATAAGGTAAGGAAAATTGTACTGTACATGTGAGGGAAAATGTATTTACTATAGATGAGCTCTCTTCTGTTCTTGTCCTTCCTGAACAGCTTTACATTTCTCCAGCTTTTCATGATTTTATGCACTGAGCCAGCCTTCCTGCAGTATCAGGTAACCTGCTGCAGAGCCAGCCAAAAGAGACTTTCAGATTTTGAAGGTCCCAGAAGGCCACATCTGATTTGGTAAATCAGATTCTCACCTTGTATCTTCATGCCACGGAACTGATCAAGTACACATCAGTCGAACTATCTAGCCCTTTTGCTGGCAGGACTTTAGAATTTAACTAATTATCTGTGTGTCTATAAACATATGTGTTAGTGTATACTGTACCATTTACTTTAGGCATCAAATTTAGAGCCTGTGGCCTCTATACAGGCAATGTACTGCCCACTTCTAGAGGTTGATCAGAGCAGTCTGGATGCTCTGATGAATGTGTGGGGAGGTATCTTAGATTCTTAATTCAGCCACTTAATTTAACACTTGAAGATGTGAAGTGGCTACTCCAGAAAGCAGCCAAACATAACATTTTGTTTAGTTACAGGTAACAGGACAATTTTACTGTAGCATTTGTAGTATATCTTACAGATTTTCTCGAGATGTTAAAAGTACTGCAAAGAAACTATCAAGTTATCAGTCAAAACTGGAATGTTTTGCAGGGCAGCAATTTGTGTGTGTGCGTGTATGTAAGCTGATAACACGCTCTTTCTGACAGTGCTTCATTTACACTTCAGTTTTCTGACTGAATCTGACAAAGCTGATCCGGATCAGACAGTCTCTTTCTTTACACAGATAGCCATATCTGAGCCAAGCAGTTGTTTTCTACTCCTAACGCCATGCATAAAGACATGCTGCTGCAGGCCTTTCGTGATGCATCTGTTGATGCATAGAGGCTACAGAATCTTATCAAGCCACAGCCTAAAGATTTTCCTTATGTAGTGGATTTCTTAGGGTAATACACAGGTGGCTACACAGATGTTATAAACCAAAGAAAGCACAGGATAAGGTGGTAGCAGCAGGCTGTTGCTGTCATACCAGTTACTTTGGACCAGAGGCAGACAGACACAACTTTTAGCAGATTTTAAGTGTATGATTCATCTTGCCTAACTGTAAGTATATGTGTACCTCCAGTAATCCACACAGAGAGAGAACTGAGTGGAAGAGTTTCTATGCTTTGCCATAAATTGGTAATGAAACTGCAAAATAGCTGTAGCCTAAATTACATTGTGAGGCGTAGATTCTCTCCCACCTTTGCCAATGAATGTCTCATGATGCCAAATCATCATGGCTTTCCGTGAAAAGGGAAATTCAGCCAGAGTGGAAAAGGTGCATTTTCTGGTTACTCTGAAGTAGCTAAGCTTTTTGAGGGATTTGCTAGGTAAATATAATTTGAACACATTTTTCATAAACATACTTCATTCTTTAAGCTGAACAAATGTGCAGGTTGATTATTTTTCCTTTGGATGTGCTTTTATTTTCCAAAACACCTTGTTACTCCCAAGGTCGGAGTAACACCTTCTGAAAGTGGCCTTTAACATCTGAAAGTACATTAAGAAGAGAATAAACTATTGTTCTGTAAAATCAGAATAACCTTCAGCTAAGTGTGCAGGCCTTTGGATGTTCAAATATTTCATTATTTCTGTTTGCAACAATATTTTTCCTTGCAGCTCTTTAAGGAATAGCTTTTTATTAGGAAATAGATGAGATTTTGTAGCAGTTGTACACAGTGGATTGTTGCAAAGTTATGACACACCAGTGGGGAATAGCAGGCTCTTGACAGCTCCTTTGATATACAGAGGGATGAAGTATGTAACAGAATTTACCCCAGGAGAAAGGATTAGCTCTCTAGCTCTTGCACCATTAGTTAAATTTCTCACTTGGAATAATTATTTGAAAAGTTTGAATGATGTTTTCAATGTCAAATCTATGCATGTGTCACTTAAAGTGTGAATTACCTTTTAGTAGCATAAAAGCCCTAAAAGGAAGCATAAAGGCTCTTCAGAAGTAATTAATTTTATAAAAGTCATAAAATTGTATATATTTTTTTTAATTAATTACCTTTCCTTTGTATTCAGAATAATTTTATTAACAGTTTTTGTTCAGTATTGACAAATATGACTCATTACCTTAAATTTTCTAATTAGACTTTTTTCTTTAGCAAAGACATATTTGATGTACAATTTCAGTATTTCAGTGTAATATTCCTGTCTTTTAAAGAAATATGATTTATTGAAGTGGGACATGTGCTCCCAAAACTCCCTGTCACATAAAATGCAGGCTTGAAGAATGGTCTTGATGATACTATGTAACTACAAAGGATTATTTAATAAAAATGCAGTAAACTGACCTTATATAATACTAGTAAGAGGATATATGTGTTTATGGAACAAACTGAAAAACAAATATGTAATGATAATTGTTTTATGTTAAAGAAGTGAATTCTGTGGTATATCTGTTTATGTGTCTATGTTTAGATGGCTGGAAAATATACAGTTGCTTTAAATGTCATTTAAGTATTTAAAGTGTAGTAACAGCAGGTGTTCAAAATGGATAAGCAGATTTTTTTTTGGTGACCTCTGAAGCATTGTATATATGGAGTTCACATCATTAAGCCTGTAAATGTATTTCATAATTTTTCATTAACTGCAAACAATTTGAAGGTGTTGTGCCAGGAAACCAAAGTCATGTAAGCCAGTTAATGGATATTAGACATCTTCTACAAAGCCATAAAGACAAATGAAATGAAAAAGTGTCATGAGATCAGGCACCATATTCTCAAAGATTTTTTTTTGCTCCCTTTAAAAAGGCATTTTACTTTGTGTGTCAAATTGCAAATCTTTCTATCAAGATTAAAAAAATCTTATTTGTAACGTTCAAATTATTTTTGCTTGTCATGGAATCATCACTTGTGTTGCACTAGTAGTACTAGGATGAGATATTAGAGATGTGTAGCAAAATAAAATGTTTTTAATATTTTAATATGAAAAAATAACAGAGAAATTTCCATCTTGTAGGGAAAGCCATACTGACCAACTTGGCAGCCAAGCATCAGTTCCTTTCCTGGGCTGAAAAGTTTTTTTGCCACTGCCTGTGTGCCCAGATCGCTAGGACTGAATGAGCTGAGTTGTCAGAGATGTTCTGATTCTGGATCTCGGCAATGGAACTAAGCATTTATCAATACTTGCTATTTAGAAAGACCTGTTTTCAACTGAGTTCCTGAGAAAGAAATCTTCAAACTCTGTCCCTAAATGAGTGAAAATGGAGACTAGCCCTGCTCTCAACTATCTCAAACCTTCATACTAAATTCAGACTCCAGTTCCTGCGGGTGTGGAAGGATGGACTGAATTACATTAATTGGAACAATCTTGTGGCCCTGCCTTGAAAACCATTTTGAAACAAATAAGGGAATTTCTTCATCTTTCCTGTGTATGTCAAGCAGGAGATTAAAGATAAATGGAATACAGAAATACATAATGTATGGGGATAGAAAGAGAGCTTAATGATGGAAAGAGGGACACGGTTGCTGCATGTGGCAGAATGGAAGAGGAGTACAGTCACTATAGGATGGTACATAGGTAGATAATTAGAGAAATCAGAGGGGGTAAACACGCATTTTGACTACAGCTGAGAGGAGAGGGAGGGAGAACAGAAAATGGAGGCAAAACAATCAAATGTAAGAGTAGATAGGAAAAAAGGAGAAATAGTAGAACTGAGAGGAGTGATAAATGAGTTTGCAAGAAAAAAAGGAAGAGAAGAAAATACTTTTATATCAAAAGTGGGAATATGCATAGCTACCTGAGATAGTCCACAAAAGTAGTAATGCCTTATTAAATGCTAAACAGTTGGCAAAATGCTGAAATTGGCTACTACAGATCAGCTATTATATACAAGCAGAAAAAGTCCTATGCATGAGAATTGGTCATTCCCTTTCTATCAATTACAGGATTTCTTCCAAGTATCTGATATTTGTCCCAGGCAAATAGAATACTTGAAGAGCTAGACCCCTCATCTGATCTGCTGTTGCATTTCCTACATTCCTAAGGAAAAATTCAAGAGAAATAAAGTGTACCACACTGTTTTTAAAAGCAACCTTCAATTTTTCAGACAGATCTACAGATGAGGTGTATTTATCCATTTACATTGTCTCACACATATGCCTATCATTCTTAAGCATTCTTCTATTTTTTATTTATTAAAGATAATGTAATGACCTAGAAGCTCCAAGAGAAAAAGGACTTTGTGGATACTAGTAAATGGTCTCTTGGCATTTCTGGGCACTGTTTAGTTTGTGCCTGTGACAATATATCAGTTAACATTTTCCTTAATTGGAAAGTCCTTGTCTTGGTGATAAATTTTGAAAATTACCAAGTCAGGCTTAAAATACTTCTCTCCCATTTAAGCTAAGTTTTTAAGAGAAATTATTATATCTGTCAAAAGTAATTAAAAAAATTCCTGAATTAGTTGTGTGGCCTCTTGCAGCGCTGATATGCTAAAAGCTGGGATTATACTCAAGACATTGGTGTGCAAAGAAGTTAGATATAAGGAAGTCTTTTTTCACATCTTCCTCTCTTATGTTTGGAAGGGTTAACATCCTGTTCTACTTTGTGATGCTGCTTGTCTTGGACCTTGTCTTTATTTGACTTTTTTTTTGGACAATGCTGCTTCTGGGTCTGTTTTTGCGAGCTGCTGATTACCTTCACCTCATTTTGACATCAGTAAAAATTGAAAGATTTCACTTCATTTCAAAGACTGCAATGGTCAATTTTACAGACATGTAGCACTGAGTATAATTTTTACAGGATGTTGGAAATCTTTGTAGAAGTCACTTGTAGAAAATATCCCTTCAGTAGGACAGAAAATTCTACATGTCTAGGAAGAGACAGATTTCTCTACATGCGGAATACATGTGGAAATATAATGATGTCAAACCGTATTTTTTAATATTCATAATGCTGTAGGCATCTTAATTCTCATCCCTGTGTCCTTCATTCCAAAAGGAAGAGGAAACTACTGCTCAGATATACTCAGAAAGAGCTCCCGGGCTGCTTTACTGTGGTTTATTTTTCATCTTGGAAAGTAATTTTTTAATTCTGACTACAAATACCATTCATGATCTGGAATAGCACAACCATCAGTTTCATATATGCATTATATTGCTCAGAGATACTCAGCACTACCTAGGCTTCTGAAATCTTTATATTGTGCTTCATATATTTTTTTAGTCATTGTGTAAAATATAGCAATACTGGGAGTGCTGGTCTGAAAAAGTACTGCCCAGAAAAAACATGTCAACAGTCGTTAACAAATTGTATTTGTTCAAATTTCTGCCATGCTGTTAAGTGCAGGTAAAAGTCTCTGGAACTTCCTTGCCTTTAATTGTGCTAGCAGGTTGCTCAAAGAAACATATTTATAAATTAAATTGCATGTTCTGAATAATATGAACAATAAACAATATACTTTCCAACAGAGAAAGAGACGGTCCAATATTTAAAGTAAATATTTCCATTTGCATAAACCATTTCATTGCTAGCCCTGCAATACAAGCTAGGCATTTTTTCCATTAAAATTTCAGAAATTGTATGCAATCTGGAACATCCAAGTTATCGTAGTGTCATTACTGTAGCAACAGAATGACTTGAAGCACAATTATTCTATGAACCACATCCAAATGTCTTGTAAATTTCTAAAATTTAAGAAATTATAGAAAGTAGATTTCATATGCAGTATGTACATTGGTTGGAGAATACTGGTATAAAAATAGTTGCTTGGGAATTCTTCATTGTTTCTAAGTGTATTTGAAGGAAAATGCTTTAAAATGTATTTTTTAAGTTCTTAATACTGAAAATGCTGGCTTTAATAAAATACGTTAGCAATTTCACTCATATGATCAATATTGTTACTGATGTCTGTAGCTTTCTGTTGGACTTTTCAATCTTTTGTCATTGTAAAATCTCTTTGCAATGGTGTTCACATTTCAATTTTATAAAAGTTCTTGAATAAAATTCACAAAATATTCTAGCTTTCTTCATGAAATTTAGCAATTCCAGTATATAATATATAAAAAGAAAAACAAAAAGCCAGACATCCAGCACAGTTTGTAGGATGGACTCCCACTGTTCTGCGTGTGGAAGGCCCAGCTATAGATGCATTTAATCCACTTTGTATGCACCGAGCAATTGAGCCAGTTGACGCAGATGGCTCATGCACTAGGCCACAACTTTTATAGTCATGCTTCTTTATGTCTTTTTGTTTTGAAAAAAAAATCTTTATCACTGAAACTCAGGCATTGCGAGTTATCAAAGCTAAAGTTTGATTGAGAAAGGTTGAGAATTTGGGAGTCCTAAAGTATATAAGCACTGCCCTGATTAGTAGAAAGTACAAATCTCTGACCCATTGCAGCAAGATCAGGCAGTTTTCCTGCAAAACTGAGGCTTCCCTTCAGGGTAGGTGAAGTAGGCAGTCTTTCACTGTCTAGTTACAGTGTATGCTAATTACCATTCTAGGGAACACCATCACAAATCTATTTATTTTAGTATTACGAGGAACTGGAAGGTAATGGAAGAAGGCAACAGAGAGCTTCCTGCTTTTCCCATCCTTGTAGGAGGTTGTGCTGGTACTCTTTACTGAGGAAGAAAAAAAAAAGGAAGAAACTGGTCATCAATTATTTCTCTCCTTATAACATGATCTTTCAATTTCTCCTTATCACCTGGCTGTATTTAAAGATAACATCTCCTTCTGTTTTTTTTCCTGATGTGACTTCGTTTTGCTGATCTGCCCTCACACTCATTGTTGCCTAGGCGAAGCACAGTCTGCCACGCTCAACCTTAGAAGTGCTCTCTCTGTCGAGCACGAGAGCTGCTGTGTGAGGATGGCCAATACTCACAAACATTATCACTGTTGTATAAGGGTAAAACACTGTCCTGGTTTCGGCAGGGATAGAATTAATTTCCTTCCTAGTAGCTGTTACAATGCTGTGTTTTGGATTTAGGATGAGAACAAAGTTGATAACGCACCGATGTTTTAGTTGTTGCTAGGTAGTGCTTACGCTAGTCAAGGACTTTTCAGCTTCCCATGCTCTACCGACTGAGAAGGCTGGAGGTGCACAAGAAGCTGGGAGGGGGCACAGCCAAACTGGCCAAAGGGACATTCCATACCATGTGACGTCATGCTCAGTACATAAACTGGGGGAAAGCTGGCCGGGGGGGCCGCTGCTCAGGGACTGGCTGGGCATCGGTCGGTGGGTGGTGAGCAATTGCACTGTGCATCACTTGCTTTGTGTATTATTATTATTATCATCATATTATTATTATTATCATTTTATTTCGATTATTAAACTGTTTTTATCTCAACCCATGAGTTTTTCTCACTTGTGCTCTTTTCCAATTCTCTCCCCAGTCCCACCGGGGGTGGGGGGGGAGTGAGCGAGCAGCTGCATGGTGCTTAGTTGCTGACTGAGGTTAAACCACGACAGTCCTTTTTTGGCGCCTGAACAGGGGCACGAAGGGTTTGAGATAATAACAGATTAACCAGAGTGTATTAAGGGACTTATATCTGTTAATAGTGGTGGGTCACAATGCTGGTTTCTCTGTTCTCGATATTGATTTGTATAATCTGCATCATGCTCCTTTTTTTGCTGTACATGTTAAAGATTGGTGTTGGTTTTTGCAGTTTGCTGTGGTCTGCAGTGATTAGTGATGTCTCGCTTGTGAGGTCTGTTTTTAGAACATTGACCTTGACCTTAGTGTGGTATGTAAGCTTCGCAATGAAGCCGTTACTGTACCACGGATACCATTTCGTGGAGACAACTAGCAATTACAGTGACTTTTCTGAGAGCTTTTTTACGGAGGAAATACAGAATGGCAGTGTCACTACCTTCTTCTATGATGTTTCCTCCTTCATTACAGTAACTTTTCAGTATTTTGAACATCCTTGGGTAGTTAAGATACTTCTATTGGTACTTCTTGGGAATATTGTTTCGGTTTTGTCTAAAGTTGGTAAGCAATTTAAGAATATCATCCAGAGATCTGCCCCAAGGCTGAATAGTTACGAGTGGCAGGGTGTGTGGGACAAGATGGGCAAGTACCTAGGCCAATGGGCACCCCCAGTGTTTTGGAACTTCACCCCTGAGCAAGGGCAGAATCCTGAAAAGTTAGTAGAATATTTGGAAAAAGTATGCTGTCACCCTGGCAACTCCAGAGAGATGCAGATCACTGCAACGTGCTGGGGCCTGGCCCATGCCTATCGAGCCCTGTTCAACACCATTCAGTACCCTCAAAGGGAAAACAATCACAGAAAGAGGTTCTTCCAGGAAAATTGCTGCTCCAGTTTCCAGCGGGCAGTTCCCCAGACAGAGTAGAAGGGCTGATCTTACTCCTGATCTTAATGAAGAAACTTCTGACTCGTATGTACAAGAAGTGAGAAACAAGTACTGCGATGAGGACTAGAGGGGCCCTGCCTCCAGCCAGGGGGAGGAAAGGGACAACCGGGTTTACTGGACTGTGTGGATTCGGTGGCCTGGCACATCAGACCCACAGAAGTATAAGGCTCTAGTAGACACCGGTGCACAGTGTACCCTAATGCCATCAAGCTATATAGGGGCAGAACCCATCTGTACTTCTGGGGTGACGGGGGGATCCCAACAGCTAACTGTATTGGAAGCTGAAGTGAGCCTAACTGGGAATGGGTGGCAAAAGCACCCCATTGTGACTGGCCCAGAGGCTCCGTGCATCCTTGGCATAGACTACCTCAGGAGAGGGTATTTCAAGGACCCAAAAGGGTACCGGTGGGCTTTTGGTATAGCTGCCTTGGAGATGGAAGATATTAAACAGCTGTCCACCTTTCCCGGTCTCTCTGAGGACCCTTCTGTTGTGGGGTTGCTGAAGGTCAAAGACCAACAAGTGCCAATCGCTACCACCACGGTACACCGGCGGCAATATCGCACCAACCGAGACTCCTTGATTCCCATCCATGAGCTGATTCGTCAACCAGAGAGCCAAGGAGTGATCAGCAAGACTCGCTCACCCTTTAACAGTCCCATATGGCCAGTGCGGAAGTCTAATGGAGAGTGGAGACTGACAGTAGACTATCGTGGCCTAAATGAAGTCACGCCACCGCTGAGTGCTGCTGTGCCAGACATGCTAGAACTTCAATAGGAATTGGAGTCAAAGGCAGCCAAGAGGTATGCCACAATTGATATTGCTAATGCGTTTTTCTCAATCCCTTTGGCAGCGGAGTGCAGGCCACAGTTTGCTTTCACTTGGAGGGGCGTCCAGTACACCTGGAACCGATGTCAAAAATGTGCTCTACACCGCAGCCGGGGAGAACGGCCCTACCTGGAGCCTCTGGCAGAAAGCACCAGGGGAGACTTGAGGTCGACCCCTAGGGTTTTGGACTCGGGGATACAAAGGATCCGAGGCCCGCTATACTCCAACTGAAAAAGAGATATTGGCAGCATATGAAGGGGTTCGAGCTGCTTCGGAAGTGATTGGCACTGAAGCACAGCTCCTCCTGGCACCCCGACTGCCGGTGCTGGGCTGGATGTTCAGAGGGAGGGTCCCCTGTACACATCATGCAACTGATGCTACGTGGAGTAAGTGGGTTGCCCTGATCACACAACGGGCTCGACTAGGAAACCCCAGTCGCCCAGGAATCCTGGAAGTGATCGTGGATTGGCCAGAGGGCAAAGATTTTGGAATATCGCCAGAGGAGGAGGTGACGCGTGCTGAGGAGGCCCCAATGTATAATGAACTACCAGAAAATGAGAAGCAATATGCCCTGTTCACTGATGGGTCCTGTCGTATTGTAGGAAAGCATCGGAGGTGGAAAGCTGCTGTATGGAGTCCTATACGACAAGTTGTAGGAACTGCTGAAGGGGAAGGTGAATCGAGCCAATTTGCAGAAGTAAAGGCCATCCAGCTGGCTTTAGACATTGCTGACCGAGAAAAGTGGCCAGTGCTCTATCTCTATACGTACTCATGGATGGTGGCAAATGCCCTGTGGGGCTGGTTGCAGCAATGGAAGCAGAGCAACTGGCAGCGCAGAGGCAAACCCATCTGGGCTGCCGCATTGTGGCAAGATATTGCTGCATGGGTAGGGAACCTGGTTGTAAAAGTCCGTCACGTAGATGCTCACGTACCTAAAAGTCGGGCCACTGAAGAACATCAGAACAACCAGCAGGTGGATCAGGCTGCTAAGATTGAAGTGGCTCAGGGGGATCTGGACTGGCCACATAAGGGTGAATTATTTATAGCTCGGTGGGCCCATGACACCTCAGGTCACCAAGGAAGAGATGCAACATACAGATGGGCTCGTGATCGAGGGGTGGACTTGACCATGGACACTATTGCGCAGGTTATCCATGAATGCGAAACATGCGCTACAATCAAGCAAGCCAAGCGGTTAAAGCCCCTCTGGTATGGAGGACGATGGCTGAAATATAAATATGGGGAGGCCTGGCAGATCAATTATATCACACTCCCACAAACCCCACCAAGGCAAGCGGCACGTGCTTACAATGGTGGAGGCAACCACCGGATGGCTGGAAACATATCCCGTGCCCCATGCCACTGCCCGGAACACTGTCCTGGGCCTTGAAGAGCAAGTCCTATGGCGACATGGCACCCCAGAAAGAATTGAGTCAGACAACGGGACTCATTTCCGAAACAACCTCATCGACACCTGGGCCAAAGAGCACGTCATTGAGTGGGTATATCACATCCCCTGTCATGCACCAGCCTCTGGGAAAATTGAACGATACAATGGACAGCTAAAGGCTACGCTGAGAGCAATGGGTGGTGGGACATTCAAACATTGGGATACGCATCTAGCAAAGGCCACCTGGTTAGTCAACACGAGGGGATCTGCCAATCGAGCAGGCCCTGCCCAGTCAGAACTTTTACGTACTGTAGATGGGAATAAAGTCCCCGTAGTGCACATAAAGATTATGTTGGGGAAAACAGTATGGGTTATTCCTGCCTGGGGCAAAGGCAAACCCATCCGTGGGATTGCTTTTGCTCAAGGACCTGGGTGCACTTGGTGGATAATGCGGAAGGATGGGGAAGTCCGATGTGTACCTCAAGGGGATTTGATTTTGGGTGAGACTAGCCAATGATCTGAATTATGTGATGTTAAATACTAATTATAGTTTTAATAGTTATACTAATAATACACAGATATACTAATAATACTAATAATATTATATGCCATACTGATGTTATTAGAATAAGAATCACCCAGACCAATGAAGAATAACTTCAGTGAAACCAAGCAAAGCACAGTGATGATGGTTCCAGAACTGACTTCAACATGGAACAATCCAACACCACATGCCATCTCCGTTTTTTCCTGCCCTGAAGGACTGTTTTGACAGATGGAGCCCGAAGTCATGGACTAAATGAACTCACCGAATGTTTTAGAGGGATGGCCCACAGACTAAGGGAATGATATCTCTGTGTGTGTGTATATATATATTGGAAAAAGGGGGTGGTGATCAATGAAAATGTAATGGAAAATACAAGACTTGAGCATGACGCAGATGGTATAGAATAAGGGGTGGATATTGTCCTGGTTTCGGCAGGGATAGAATTAATTTCCTTCCTAGTAGCTGGTACAATGCTGTGTTTTGGATTTAGGATGAGAACAAAGTTGATAAGGCACCGATGTTTTAGTTGTTGCTAGGTAATGCTTACACTAGCCAAGGACTTTTTAGTTTTCCATGCTCTACCAACTGAGAAGGCTGCAGGTGCACAAGAAGCTGGGAGGGGGCACAGCCAGGACAGCTGACCCAAACTGGCCAAAGGGACATTCCATACCATGTGACGTCATGCTCAGTACATAAACTGGGGGAAAGCTGGCCGGGGGGGCCGCTGCTCGGGAACTGGCTGGGCATCGGTCGGTGGGTGGCGAGCAATTGCACTGTGCATCACTTGCTTTGTGTATTATTATTATTATCATATTATTATTATCATTTTATTTCAATTATTAAACTGTCTTTATCTCAACCCACGAGTTTTTCTCACTTGTGCTCTTTTCCAATTCTCTCCCCCATCCCACCGGGGTGTGGGGGGAGTGAGCGAGCGGCTGTGTGGTGCTTAGTTGCCGACTGAGGTTAAACCACGACAAACACACTTCCTCACAAACAATTTTTTAATTAATGCATATTCAAATTTTACCAGAAAGCGACTAAAGATGGGATAGAATTGGATGACGCCAAAGTTAAGCTGCGAGCCCTAGGAAAATAACAATTAGTATTCGGCACCGTTGGAGCTAACGGCCTCTGCCCGCGAGGCTACAGTAACGGCCTCTCCCGCCTGCACGTGCGGTCAGGTCCCGCCGGCCATGGGGGCGGGGCGAAGGGCGGGGCCCGCCCGACCCTGCCGTAGACCTGGCCGACATGGCGAGGGGGCTTAGGCCGCTGTTGTGGGGGTGCAGTTGTCAGCTCGGCAGCGGTAAGGGACCGGCGCCATGAAGGGAAGCGGCCCCGGCGGGACAAGGCAGCGGCGGTAGCTCGGGCGGGCGCGGGGGACGGATCCTGCCCGGTCCTCGGGGCTGTGAGGGGCTGAGGTGGCTCTTCCCACGGTGGGGGCTCGCTGCGCCTGGGTCTGCTGGAGCAGCTGCTGTGCGCGGAGCCCAAAGCCCCCAGAGGCCTGGGCTGACAGTGGACGGGGGAGGCCTGGAGGGGTCAGCGTTTCTCCCTGAAAGCCTGCTGTCATGGGGATTTTTGTTTGCAGCACGATGTTTGTATATGAGGGGTGAAAGAAGCGCTTTCAGTGTAGCTGTAGATTCCTTTGAAAGAGGTCCAAAAGTAGAACTTCTCTAACTTATGGTTTTTAATTAATATTTTTGTTTCTGGACTCTTGTGGATGATTAATTCATTAGTGCTGTAAGTGGTTGTAAGGGAAGTGATAGTGTAATTTATTTCAGGAAACGTTATTTGTTCATTTACATTTTAATGTGTTTTAGAAATTGTTTAAAACCTTAGACATTTAAAAATAAATATGGAGTTCTCATTGTATAATGTTAGGCATGCAAAAAGAGAATGTATTTAAATTATAACTTTTTCTGATACCTGCTTAATTATACTTCCAGTTAAATGAAAGGTAGGACAGTTTTATATTTTCAGGATTTTGGAAAGATGGCAGATGGCAGTGAGAGTTGTCAGGGCCCTGAGTGTACCTTGACTGCCCTGGGCCTCACTTGGGGCCCAGGAGCCCCATTTCAGCTCAGCTCTGAGCCTTCAGTCCCTGCCTCAGCTGTGCCATGGGTATAGCCTTGCCACCAGTCCTGTCTCTGGCCCCATCTGCCGCTGCTCGTGACTGCGCTCCCTGGGTGGACCCTGGACCTGATTCATCTCCTGCACTTATGTGGCACTGTCAGTGGACCCTGTGTTGCTCACCTTGTTCAGGTCTGTTGGGACTGCATGCTGGTCCCTGAGAGCACTGCCTGTGTTGCAGTCACCCTGGGCTCCTGGCTCATGTCCTTGTAGAGGGTTGTGCGTGCTGCTCCCTGATAAGAATTTGTATCAGAAACTGATTTTTTTTTTTTTTTAAAGTCTTTTTCTGACAAAATAGAAGTCCATGTGAAACTGAAAACTGAGTTTTAGCAAATAAGAGAGAAGCACTTTTTTTTAATTGACATATGTTTTGCCTTTACAAAGATATGGTACTTAATTATTTTTTTTTCCCCCAAAGGAAATCTCTCGGACAAAAAAAACCAACCAAGCAAAAAAAAACCCCCAACTTGCCTTGACCATAGCTTGTGTGTTCTGTGAACAAGCTTATTGGGAAACTCTTTCAGATGTGCACTTTGATATGTGTTTGATAATTTTCTTACTATTTTGTAGTTGCCTTTAGGTAGCAGAAATGGAAAAGCTCTGTCTCCATACAAGCAAAAATGCCTCCTTGTGACTTTGTACCTGAAAAATACCAAGTCAGTCATACATACTACACTGAATCAGATCACCAGATCTGAGTGAAAGGCTCATCTGCTGTAAATAGTCTGTGCATTAAATATGATTATAAAATTTGTTTGTTTGGGCAAAAACAATTATGTTACAACCAAGATATAACCTATAGATGTAATAGAAATGTCACACAGGTACGTATGGCTAAATTGTTGATTTGAAAAACTTCAAGGAAGAGATAAGTGCAGAACAGCAGTCTTATTTCAAAAGCTGGGTTTCAGAGGTTTGTAGAGCCCTCTATGTGCCAGAATTTGTGAAAATCTTAATTCTGTGAACACCTGCTGTAGACAGCTGTGTAATCTATGAAATCTACTACAGCTCCATTAGTCTGGATCTTTAGAAAGCATAAATGGATACTGACTTTTTTTTTTATTCCACTCAGTCCTATCAGTATGAACGTATGCAGAAGACGTGAACAAAATATTTCTCCTTCACTGCGAATGTATTATAAGAAGCCATTGTTGCTATACTGTCCTGGTTTTGGCTGGGATAGAGTTAATTTTCTTCCTAGTAGCTGGTATAGTGCTGTGTTTTTTGATTTATGGACATATGCAGTGGTTGTTTGATTATGAAGGACAAAGATACCTTGACCTCTTTGCTGGGATTGTCGCTGTCAGTGTTGGTCACTGTCACCTGTAAGCTTGTTACTATTTGATTTATACTATAAAATACAGGAAGAGATACTAATGTTGGTTTTGTTCTTTGTTAATCTGTGGTACTGTGAGCCTAAAACCAGAATATAATTCACTGAATTGTCATGTATCACTTATATTAGGGTCAATTTCCACTATGTTTTGGAGAATTCATTAATTTTGTCTATTTGTTCATCCGTCTGGCAAATGAAGCAGTATCTGCATTTTCAGAATTAATAATAGAGGTAGGTGTCTGCATGTATGTGTGCACATGTGTGTAGAACTGAATCCCTTTGTCTCATCTTGTGCTACATGTAGGAAGGTAACTGGCTATTCAGAAACAGCTTGCTCGCCTGTGGCATACCACCAATATCTGCATGTACCCATCAATACAGGAGTATGCTGAGAAGCTAACTTCACTTCTTCCAGATCCACTTATGGTACTTCGCTTCTGACAGGAGCAGGGGCGGGTGAAGGGGGTGTCTGTTTATAAAAATATTTAATAAATAAATGAGAGCCACGATATCTGTGGAGAGAAAACCTGTATGGGGGCTACAGACTGTCAGATAAAGAGATTATGACCCTTAAGGCCTTTTCTTTAGACCCAGATGTAGATAAGCATAGTATCCCAAGCTACTGTTCTGTTTAGATCTCTCCCTCCAGTTGTCACTGTGAAGGAGCATTGCTGGCTTAAACATTACTGAAGGAACTAAGATGATGTTAACTATTCTTATATATAGCCAGCCTTAAATTGCTTGATCTCATGAAAATTAACAGTGAAAAGTATTTGACAGTACTTTGTGTAGTGAGGTTTGCTGATGTTTAAGTAAATAAACCACATAATTGTCATGCTTCATGTTCCCAGAAACAGTAAGAAAAATACTGTGTTTGTTTTCAGGCAAAAGAAATTGGTCATAAATGAAATTGGGTTAGCAGAAGAGTGTGACGCTATCACAATTTTAAAAATGGAAAGAGTGTTAAAGAAAAAATAATGTAAAGCATCTGCATAGTTTTAAGCAGTGGAGAATCTCAGTCACTTCTGAAATTTAACTTTAAAAGCAGCAACAGTAGAATTTGAGCTGTTTTCAAATCTCAGAACTTGTATTAAGGATATCCCCTTAATTCTTGTTCGCTCCCAAAAAGCAAGCTCTGCTTACCTCTTCTGTTCCACGGTTGTATCTGTGTGTATCGCTCCTTGTAATTAACATGCAGGGATGTTGTACAGCCATTTTTACCTGTGTGAAGATTATTTCTATTCAGTCATGTTCAGTTTGACCCAGACACTTTCATTTTTCTTTGAATCACTGTTCCATCTTAGATGTGAGATGGAAAACCCAAAGACTCCAACTCTTAAAGATTTTTCTGTACTCTCCCAGAGTAGATCAGATTGATCTTGGTTCTTATCTGTAGTGTATGGGCAACACTAAGTTTATTGCAGTGAAGTTACCTTGTGGCAGTGGTAGGTTATTGCTCATAATGTTACTAAGTGACATGGTCTGGTGCCAAACAAAAGGTGGTGGTTGTGCGCTGTACTGATCCTAAGCATTCTCCCGTAGGTGGTTTATCTAACCAACAGTGGGTCAGAAGCCAATGATTTGTCTATATTCATGGCAAGGCTGTATACTTGTAACTTCGACATCATCTCTTTCAGGTAATGGTGATACGATCTTTACAAAACTCATTGTGTGTGTGTGATCAGTCTCTATGTGCCTAAAACAAGAAATAATAGAGAACTCTTTAACCCCAGATCTGCTGAGGAGAACACTATAAAATTATTTTATTTGACAAAGAGGAGTAAAACAGGAGTTGAAGATTTGATACAGTGTATTAGGACTAGTTTGCATACAAAACACAACCTGCAATTTCTGCTTTTGTTATTTAGAAAATGATTTAGTCTCTGTGTTCAGGGTGTGCTTCAGTGGACCTTGGTTCAGGGCCAGAGCAAGCTTCAGCAATTGCTACTTTCTTCCTTCATTCCACCCCTGCAGTGCCCCCCTTTTTGGGGGTACAAAGGTACCTCTGGAATAGCGGTGCAGTGAACCACAGCAGGGAACTGCTCTGGCTGAAAACTAATCTGGCAGAAAGATTGTTTTGTTTTGTTTTGTTTGTTTTGCTGCCTGATTTTTCTGCCAGATCCCTAAACCATAGTTCATTGCACAGGTACACAAACAGTGGTGCAGGGGTGAGTGCTATGTAAGCACCAGTGTAACCAGTTCTCTTTGCACATCCAAGATGGCCTCAAATATTAGAATAAAAAGCCTTGTTATGAAGAGCTGTATTTTTCTGTTTTGTTCAGCAGAACATTGGGTATCCACCTAGCTTGTATGTTCTTATTAATGAACTTTTGACTTATATATAAAACTAGCAGCAAACCACCATGTAGTTTAATGATTGACAGCATCTGTTGGAGAGAGCAGCAGTTCCCAAGATTCAAAGAAGAGAGATGTTTGCTCTGTAGGGCTCAGGTGCTACAGTAGAACTTTGTGAAGTGCTTGCACAAAACCTGAATTGCTGTCGATTCCAATCATTGTTCTCTTCTCCTTGCAAACATCACCTCAATTTTAACATTTGAAATTTCAGGAAACCAATACAGATGGGCAGTCATGGATCTTCCAAAACTGGAGCAAAAAGTGGCAGTAGGAATCTTCTTGCATTGTTACACTCAAAACACATTTTTTTCCAATAATTTGTAGCTCAGAAGCATGCCTTCTCAGAACTAATATTGCTACAGTCTCTTTTTGGAAATGAGTGATGTTCTTGTGCTTTGTGTGTTTGCACAGAGGAGCATACCATGGAGGCAGCCCTTACACGCTGGGATTGACATCTGTTGGTCTTTGAGAATGGCGTTGCCAATGGCTTTGGCTGTTCAACAGTGAGGTTTTTTTATTTTTTTTTAAATAATCTGGGTAACTAATAGCTTATTTGAATATTTCAACAATCAGTACGTTTTCTATCCTCGAAGTGCTTTATGGTTACTAACTAAACTGCAATGTAGCTGTTCCTGCTGTGTAAGTACAACAAGAGCCAGAGTCCCCTTTCTCTCTCTGTATATAGTTACTTCTGCTAATTTGGAGTCAGGACAACCATAACACGAGTGGTCATGATTTACAGTGTTTTAGTCACGCTTGGTGCTTGCATGGAAGTCTATGTAAAGTGCAAAATAATAATGCTCAGAACCTCTTTTCTCAAGTTTGTTTTGGCAAATCTGTGCAAAGCTGCTTTCAGCTGGTCTGAAGTAGATCCTCCCCTGGAATGAAAAAAACCTGTCCCCCTTATCTCAGCGAGACAGGAGACATATCTGTTAAGGAGATCCATTGGAGATGAATGGCAATAAGTTATCTCTCTGCCCTTGAGCAGATGGGAATGACTTTGTCTGCTAGAAGCTGGCATTAGCTACTCTGATCTGTACTGGTGATAGCTCAGCCACAGCACTAGTTCTAGGAAGGCTCCTTTATAGCAGACTCCCAACCTGGCTCACTAGATGAGTTGCCTGAAATCATGTGGTGTTTCATCAGCAGTCAGGATTAGAAGACAGGAGTTCCCAATTTCCAGCCTGTAATTACTCTACTAGATCTGCCTGCCTCCCTGTATTTTGCAGATTTTATCATACTTCAGATTATTGAAGTACTACCGGCAGCTCTAAAAATGGTGCTATTAATCTTAGATAACCAAAACTGCTGACTAACTTAAAGAACAAAACAAAGGAAATAATCGATTGAGTGACTATTGCTGGAAGAGTCTAAACTTGTTTCCAAAACTTCTGTCTCTGCTCTACTATTCCTTGAGGGGGAAGTTTGGTATTATTCCACAAGTGTTCTTCAGACAAATCGCTTGAACTAGTTATGCCTTTTGACTCTAACAGACTTTTTTTTGTTAGTTTTCTTCATTGGAGTCATCCCTAGGTATGATCAAAACATCCCTTAGAAAGGTGTCATCAAATCTGTAGCTATTTCTCTTATGCTTGACAGACAATGTTACCGGATGTTTTTCATGGTCCATGGGGAGGCAGCCGTTGTAGAGATTCTCCAGTGCAAACTGTTTGAAAATGCAGCTGTTCTGAAGGTTGGTCAATGACAAAAAGTATTTATTGTTTTAGATTAGAGAATACTGGGGGTCTGGAAATAAAAATACATGCTTGGGTTATATTTATCTACTCAAGAAATATAGACCTCTGGTTAGGATTTGCAAGGGCAACCGAAGAAAATATTGTAGAGAACCTCAGGCACCTGCTTCCCACTGAGAAAAATTTGGGGCAGGTGACACTTCATATTCTCAGATTTCTTCTGAAGATCCCAGCCTTTGTTTCCAGCATTTGTTGTGATCAACTCTGAAAGTTGTGGAACTCAGTTTAGCACATCTGGAAGAAAAGAAATGTTGATTGGTGTTTTCTGCTGTTTCTGAAGTTTTGACAGCTCTTCAGCTTTTGTTTTGGAATAATATGAATAGTAAGGACAACCTGAAGCCAGTGATAGGAAAAAAGTTTTATATGAGGCAAAACATTCTACACGCAGCACAATGTGAAAGCTCCTCTACTGCTCTCCTGTTAACAACAATTACAGTATTCCCCCCCCATTTCAACAGGCACTCTTTAGTATTTTAATTCACATATAGACTGATACACAGCTGTATTCTCCAGAATCCTCATACCTGCACTAACCTAATGATTCCTTATGTCTTATGATGATGTTTATAAATCCCTGAGAAAGTGTCTGCTTATTCCTTTTGATGTAGGTGATTCACAAACGCTTTCTCTAACCTACAGCTTGCTGACCTGTATAATGTGTAACATCTTATTGTCTGGCGGCTTTGCCTTGCTGTTTTGGAACTGGCATTCCTTAGAGTATAAATGGTTTAAGAGAAAATAAGGGACTCTCTCCTTTAGTGTTTAGCCTTTTATTGTGTATTTGAGAGGTGATATTTACCATGCAGTCAGATAATACTTGTTACTTAGATGTGTCATTTCATGTTTTGAAGCTAGTTTTTTGTCATTTTAAGCAAATTTCCTTTAAACTATTTCCCCTGTAAACAGGTGTATGTCATGCAAACAACCACTACATTGAACAGTTCAAAGATACTCTGAATACCTCTGTGCCAAATACAATAGCTGGATTTATCGCTGAACCAATTCGAGTAGGTAGTTTGCCATTTCTCAATTGTGATAGCACAAATAGTGTGAAACGCTCAAATCTGATATTCTTTAGCTACATCCTAAACATAGACTTCTACTGATTTTTTTTAACTTTTTTATGCCTTAAACACCTTAAATATTTGAAAGAATGAATGCACTGTCTTAAAATTTCAGCTTTTGTCACTGATTTCAATGGAGCTAGAATTTTGCTCATGAAGTTAAATTAAACAGAATCATGATTAAATGTACACACTTTTTCCGCATTTAAATAGCGAGTATGACTATGACACATGCTATTGTTTAGTTTCTAATACCTTCTTCCAAATTTCATATTGCTTTTCTCTTTAGTATTTCTGTAAACTTTAAATCAATCCCCTTTCCACCTCTTCCCAGCCATGTTCTCCACTATATTTTTAGCAGCTCTCCAGCAAGTGGTGGCTAAAGGATTCATTCTCTTGGTGCTTCACCTGAGTTTCAGAACTGCTGTACGTGTGGTTCTTAAATAGGAAGAATGGAGACTATATCCTGGGAACAGGAAAGGCGCAAAAAAAAAAAGTGAGAACTGTAACCACAGAGTGAACTGGAGCTGTTCTCTGTCTTTGCTGTCTTCTAAGCCTTTACGTACTTTAGTCTAAGAAGCCATTGCAGTCCAAGTGTAGAGTGGAATTTCTGATTCAAATGAAAACTGGCAAGGTGAACAGAAATTGAGGAAACAGTATTTTAAACAAATTAACCAAAGAAGGGACGTGAATTCTCTGGTTAACTTTGTCATCAAACACAGTTTCTAGATTTCTCAGTGTGTAGGTTTTCAAGGTACTTGTTTTGGCAGTTTCTTTAATTGATTCTGTCTTACAGTGATCCAGTTTGCAGTATGGCCTCACAAATGTTTGTACCAGCACAACTAACGGAACAGCAAACTGCCCTGTGGGATGGGAATAAGTGACCTGAGCAGGAACATTTTGAAGCAGTTTCACTGCTGAAGCCAGAAACTGGCCAGAAACCTGAAGGCTGCTAGTATTTTATTTTTTTTATAGTAGGATAGTCACCCAGTAAAACCCCTGTTTCCTTGTCTGTTCCTGAAGACATTGTCTTTTTTGTCTTGGCAGGGTGTTAATGGAGCTGTTCAGTACCCAAGAAGTTTCTTAAAGGAAGCTTAGCAGCTAGTATGGGAAAGAGGGGGCATTTGTATTTCATATGAAGTGAGGCTTTTTGACATAAGAGGTCTAGAGTTTGGGGTACCTCTGAAAGTAGTCTTAAAAGAATCTAAGTGAAGGCAAACTGGAAGCCTGGAAATAATCTAAATGAAATGCTGTACATCTCATAGCTTAAGGTTAACACAGTGTATCTTTCCAAGCATAAGAGCCTCTCAGTTTTTACTGCCTTTATTCTGCTATGTGGTATTCTGATTTTAGACACAGGTAAGGTTAGTAGCAGACTTGAGTCCTTACCTTTTGGGAGCAGAAAATTTACACAAATATGCAGCTAATTTCCAGCTGTGATGTGAGGTTTCTCACAATAACACTTCCTCTTATGAGTGTTGTTGGCATACATAAACTCTAGAAGGAGGTTGATTGCTGTCCCTCTGCAAATACATTTTATAAATAGAATTTGCTTAGCTAAGGCTATTCTGAAATAGTAGCAAACGCTTCAAAGTGACTGTGATACGTACCTCAAGCATTGCAGTAGTAGAAATTGGCAATCATGGGGTTGCAATTTTGAAATGTGATAAGCAACTTTATTTCCTCTCCATTTTGAAATGGAAGCTGCAGCTTATTTGTGCATTTCACCATGCCTAAGACTTGGTGAGATGTTAGCTCTTTCATATGCGAAAGAAAAACTCAATTACAATAAACAGTATTTTGTGCAAAGCCATCTGAATAAGGATCCTACTACAATGGTTGACTCCAGATGTAGTTGCAGTTTAATGCAAATCAGTAACAATAGAAAGACAAGAAAAAGTAACCATATTGTAAAACATGAGAAGGTGATGGGGATTTTTATGGATTTTTTCTTTTTGAAAGGTACAGACAGGATTTGGATGGACAGGCAGCCATTTCTGGGGATTTCAAACACATGATGTAGTCCCTGACATTGTTACTTTGGCAAAAGGAATTGGTAATGGCTTTCCAATGGCAGCTGTTACAACAAAAGGTATAAGTGTTCTGTTCTGCTAAGGATTAAAATAGAGCAAATAAAAAATATAATATACAATAACTACTTACTGGAGAGATGCATGTTGAAACAGCTGAGCTTTATTAATAATCTTCGTCTCAATCTATCTTGATAAATGAATTGGATTCTCATTACTCACTTGTTTTACCAAATGCTGTGCTATACCAGTGCAAATCTTTATTTAAATGGGGTTAGTTGTATAACTGAAGCAGAGGTGACCTTGTGAGTCATTGGTAGAGCTGGTAATAGATCCTGGAAATCCTCAATGAATTCACAGTTTTACTAATCAATGCACTGCAAGTATACAAGGCAGCATGTTAGCCAACTACTTGATTCATACAAATGATTTGCTGAATCTAGTGAAGAAAATGTCCCCTTAAACTGACATCCACACAACTGACTACATATGTTAGAAATGTGACTTTTTTTTTTTTTTTAAAGTGTCTTTAGCATCCACTAAACACTATAGTTTTTGGAAATAGTCATAATTTGCAGGAAAAAAATAAAATCTTCCTATCACTTTATTTCCAGTAGAGTCAGGGTATAGAAGCACAGCAACTTTAACTTAAAAGTTAAGTTAAAGCAGATAAGTACTGTCACCAAACATAAGGCAACTGTAAGAGTAATCAATGTTGTTCTTTTTCTTTTAGAGATTGCAAGTTCCTTGGCTCAAAACCTTCACTGTAATGCATTTGGAGGAAGCCCTTTAGCCTGCGTAGTTGGAGCTGCGGTTCTTGATATAAGGAGAACGTTATGAATTTATATATTCCAAACTCTTTCTAGTAGAAAAAGATGAAAAATGTTTACATTTATTCTTACTATAAAGTTATATGTGGGCAATTTTAAAAATAACTGTATAAAATGCATAAACATATGCATGTATTATGCATACATGGCCAATGTGCCCTGTGTGTACAAAAAAAATAAATTCCTGATTAGTTCCATTGCAAAATTTTCATCCCTTTAGCAAGAATAGGAGTCCTCTGTAAATATGTTATCAGAATCATCTTGTCTCCCTTATGTTCTTTACTTTGTTAATAAAAACGTAGGAAAGCACTTTTTCAAAAGCCTTAGCCGACTCTTTCATAGTCCTATGCAAATCCTCAGATAAACCAAATTTATTCTCTGGCACACATGCTTAACAAAATTGTTTTAACTCCACAGCTTTTGCCTTATGCCTAAAAAGCCTTAAAGACCAGATATTTAAAAATATTTAAGGTCAGAATTCCTTTTGGAAAAAAATCCCTCACAAACAGACAATAGAAAAACTTGCAACATATTTCACTTGCTATCCAGCAGAAAATCAGTCAGTGGGCAGTAGGTCGTTATTTAATTTGTCTTGATCATGCTGTATGGGTTTGGTAGTGGGGGGGGGCTACAGGGATGGCTCCTGTGAGAAGATGCCAGAAGCTTCCCCCATGTCCAACAGAGCCAGTGCCAGCCAGCTCCAAGACAGACCTGCCGCTGGCCAAAGTTGAGCCAATCAGCGATGGTGGTAGTGCCTCTGTGATAACATATTTCTATGATTCTAAACAACTCTGCAGATACCAAGGTCAGTGAAGAAGGAGGGGGAGGAGGTGCTCCAGGTGCCAGAGCAGAGATTCCCCTGCAGCCCCTGGTGAAGACCATGGTGAAGCAGGTTGTCCCCCTGCAGCCCATAGAGGTTAAAGGTGGAGCAGATATCCACCTGCAGCCTGTGGAGGACCCCATGCCAGAGCAGGTGAATGTGCCCCGAAGGAGGCTGTGACCCTGTGGAGAGCTCGTGACATGACCCGTGGCCCCGTGGAGAGAGGAGGTCCATGCTGGAGCTGGTTTGCTGGCAGGACCTGTGACTCCACGGGGGACCCACACTGGAGCAGTCTGTTCCTGAAGGACTGTACCCCGTGGAAAGGACCCATGCAGTTTGTGAAGGAGTCTCCTGTGGGTGAGACCCCACACTGGAGCAGGGGAAGAGTGTGAGGAGGAAGGAGCGGCAGAGACAATGTGTGATGAACTGACCGTGACCCCCATTCCCTGTCCCCCTGACACCACTTGGGGAGAGGAGGTAGAGAAATCAGGAGTGAAGTTGAGCCTGGGAAGAAGGGAGGGGTGGGGGGGAAGGTGTTTTAAGATTTAGTTTTATTTCTCATTACTCTACTCTGATTTGATTGGCAATAAATTAAATTAATTTCCCTGAGTCGAGTCTGTTTTGCCCATGATGGTAATTGCTGAGTGATCTCCCTGTCCTTATCTTGACCTCATGAGCCTTTCATCATATTTTTCTCTCCCCTGTCCAGTTGAGGAGGGGGAGTGATAGAGTGGCTTGGTGGGCACCTGGCATCCAGCCAAGGTCAACCCACCACACATGCACAGACCATTTTTCCTTGAATCTCGCTTCATTACAGCAGATAGTGTCTGTTTCTGCTTGTGTTACTTTACTGAGTGATTTTTTTTTTTGTAGATGTTTCATAAGATGGTTGATCATATAAATAAAAACATTTTGAAAAGCCATTTTAGTAATAAGAAAGTCTGAACCCATATTTTGGGGGCTTTTTGGCTCTGAAATAACTTGGAGCCAGGATCTAAAATAAGTCTAAGGAGGCTGTCAGAGTCAGGAAGAATAAAATGGAGTTGAAAGAAAAGAAAAAAGAAAACAAAAAGGAGAAGCACTTGCTTTAACTTCTGTAATTGTATTTTTTGGTTTGGTTTTTTTTAATGTGAATTTTCTTAATGCAAATATTAAGTTTGGAAAATGGTTTGTGGGTGTCAGTGCTGATAGCTGGCTGCATGTCAGAACTTTAATTAAAGGGAGCAGAGTAAGAACCAAAAAAAAAAATTGTGATTTTAAAAAGCATGGTGTTGATGAATCTAATTAAAACACTCAAGTTGTTTCCTAAAAGGCTGCTTAGTACATATAGGTATGCCTTGTCAAATGATATTCTTCTCATGATACTGGAGAAAGAATTAAAATATTTCTCATAAGATTTTGAAAATAATCCTGCTGGTCAGGTATTTTTCAGCTATGACTATATGTGAGCATGAATTACTGGATTATGATTATGGAATAAGTAAAATGTGAAAAACACCACAGCAACATCAAAATATTATGTTCAATTGTACTCTGATGCTAGTTGTAAAGAGAAGAAAAATGTAAGGACTGTAGTAGTGAAGGAACAGTCTGCAAGGAATTGAGATAAACATAATGTGTCCTCAAGCTAGATGGGGATTAACTGACTGTATTGGAAGCTTTTCCTGCAACACTGTCATTGTACATCATTTTAATCAGGCTATTGAAGAAGATGGTCTACAAAAAAGAATGAGGATGTAGGAACATATATGCTACTAGAGTTTGCTAAACTACAGGATAAATTTGAGATTGTTGGAGATGTCTGTGGCAAGAGACTTATGATTAGAGTAGAAATGGTGATAGATAAGGTTAGTGATTTACTTTATTCCTTTCAATTTACAGTGCCATTGAAAGTTTTATCACATTTTTGTTTCAGTTGAAACAACAGGAAGATTTTTCTATTAAAAAACAGATAGTGGAGTGAGAAAACATTGGTCTGGCTAAAAGTGAGCCAGAACATTCCAGTATTTCAAATATTTCACAAGCTTTGAGTAAAGAGTGACTTGTGTACCTCAATTGCATAAACTCATCTTTAGAAAGCAGATAAACTATGCAGCTAATGTTTTCAGCCAGAGATGGGGGTGGGATTTATTGGAGAGACTGGAATATACATCTTTTTCATAGAACTAATTTAGAATATCTAAATGAAGTTTAATGTTCACTTTCCTTAGTACAGTTGCTACCTTCTTCCAGCTGAAGAAATCAATTAGATCTGGGAGGACTGTAAAGACATGGGAGTTCTGATCAGCAGAAGAGGACTCTACAGTCAGGTACTGAACTTCTGGTTATACATAAAGCTTATTTTCTGTCCTCATGAACTACATCCCATTTCCCTTAAAATAAATTAACTTTAGTTTAGTAAATAAACTAGAAAACATATAGTCTTAGAAACTATCTGTTTAACTTTGCTTAGTTTATAAATAGGGCAGGAGCTATTTGTTTCTCTTCAAGTATGCTGAACTAGCTTTAAGCTTGCAGTTTTCCTTTAGAGGGACAACTTCCCCTAGAAAAGCAACGTACTATAATGTATGTAAATTAGAAGTCAGTAATATTCAGGTCTGCTAAGTCTTTGCTACTGTTCAGGTTATCACCTGACCTGTCAGCAGAGAACAAGTTTGGTTTTGCTCATTCTTTCATTTTGGAGAGCTGGTAACATTCTACCTGGATGGTAATAAAAAATAATTTAAAAACCCTGTTAATAGCAAGTTCAGCAATGCAGCACAAAAGTGAGAATTGCATGTGAATGGGCATCAACCCACACCAATTGAAGATGGTGGTGAGAGAAGCTGTATTCTTTCCATACAATTTTAAGGATTTCCCCCCTCCCAGACATTTAGAATTAAACCTCCTATGTGCATTACTAAAAAGGATGTTGACTTTGCTGTGAAAGTATTTCATACTGCTTTAGAGACACATGGAAAGAGCAGCTGCAAAATAGACTTGATTTGTTTCCTTACATGAGATGTACACAGAACCCCTGATACTTGCCACCCAGACTCTGCATTAATCTATACCAGACAAGAAAAATCATAGTCTGAAGATTAAATACTTGTTCAGTATCATAAGAGCAGTCTTACAGAGCCAGTGTTTAAAGAATATGCTCTTACCCTCTCCCCCAAGATGTAAGATTTCACTTATGTAAGCATAGTCAATCTCAGGCTGAGAACCACCCTGAGCAGAACATAACTGTAGGTTTCCAACAGAGCTAAAACTGTTTACCTTTACTACAAGGATACACTGTAATTAGAGCATGAAAAAAGAAATCTGTGTGCACACAGGAGTTGAAAAGTTTCTAATTACAGTAATTATTTTTAACATGGGGCTCTAATCCAGTCATCATCCTCTCCAAAATATGCTTTGCTTTTCCTCCTGCTGCTTTTGGGATTGCATAGCAGACCTATTAGTCATTTAGCAAAGATGCAACCTCTGGCTGGTGAAATAAGATGCTGTGTTTCTTACATAATCACTTTTAAAAATGTTTTAGTTCATTACCACCTTCAGTGGTAATGGAAATTCAAAAAATAAAAAAAATGGAATTGGGGATGGTCAGCAAGAACTGTACACTTGTCATTTTACTTTCATTCAGATTTTAAAGTTTGAGTAATTCCTTGACCCAATAAAGGTACCATGTTAGCTTGTGGAGGAAGGAAAGTATTCTGCCATTTTTGTTTGATGAGTTGAAACTTCAGAGGAACTTAGTGAATGCAAAATCAGTACATTCTGATTTCATTCCGAATTTCACTCTAGGGGTTTCCTAAACAACATGCTACAGCCCTTGCTGAGCACTACCTTCTCCAACTGCATTGACAACTCCTTTGCAGAATCCACTTCCACTCCAAAATCAGGTGTTCAGGTTCTCCTTTCCCCCCTCCCTTTTTTGAGAAAAAAACAAAATGCTTCACACTTGTATAGAATGTAATAAATATAATACACCAGTTTTCTGTATGCAGTTTCTCTTAGACAGTGAAATGTGACTAAGCTGTTTGTTAATCAGTAATGGAATATCTGATAGAAACAATTAAATATATTTTTATATATTTATAAAAAAACACAAATATGACTTCTTGAAATTTTAAGGAGTACTAAGTACAAGAATAGAAGCCTTGCAAATCTAATTCAAGATGAAGAATACTTTTGGTCTCACCTGACTTAACAAGACTATACACTTACTACTTTGGGCTCTGAGATTTAGTGAATTTAATATGTCTTAGCTGTAGTTATTACAAGATTTTGCTCTTTCTGGGAACCATCAATATTGGGAAAGATGCAAATGGTACTGCTGCCTGGCACCTGCCTGATAACAGCAGCTCCATCTTCAGTTATTTAATTTATTTGGTTTGAACTGCCTTGGATACAGAGCATTAGCAACTCTTAGAACTGAAACTTAGTCCTACTCTTCTCTGCAAGGACATGAGCTGATGTTCCAGTCCCCTAGATTCTAATAAAATCACAGGGATAGAAGGTACCTGTATTATTAAAAATATAAGCAAAAAAACCTGAAACACAATTTGTGGACTGGAGGTGATCAAACCAGCCACCTTGTTTGTCATAATATGACCACCAGCTTTTAAATAGCTTAAGTAATTTGACATACTGTTGTTGGATGCTCTGAAGATGCCTTAGCAGACTTTTTTGCATCCTTGGCTTTTTTCCCCTTTAGGCTTAGTATGCTGATAGACAAAGATAAATCAAGATCAGTGCACAGGAACATTCAACATAGTATTTAAGAGCCTCTGATGGTTTTTAGTCATCAATGTTTCTGCTGCTTCCCCTGTTCTTCCTTCACACAACACAATGCAAGTGCTTCCAGCAAAAAAATAAAGCAATTACATTTATACAATCAATTGTTGTTCTCAAGATTCAGCTAGGATGATGAATTAGCTACTGGTAAATGATGTGGTAGGGATTTGCAATGAAATGCCATTTCCAAAGTAGATCCTAACACTCCTTGTTTAGTACCATATTTGTTCAACTCTGATTTAGCGGGGTAGCCCCCAACTCACATTGGTGAGTAAATCTAGACTTGTTTGACAGTATCAAACATGACAGAATGACACAGTCGCTGCTATATTGCAAGTCAGTGCACCTTTTTGCTTCATTCACTTGGCTGACATCATCTGTAGTGCTTGCTTCCTTTGACACCGCACATCTTTGGCCATCGTTTACCAACTCCTCTGGTGCGCCACTGTCCTTGTCCATGCAGGACACCTCCTTTTGTTCAACTGTTTCTTCATCAGCACTTTTATCAAGAGTCCTCTAAGTCCATCCAAACAGAAATGCAAGTTAACTACTTTAAGTTCATTAGTGATTATGTTTTAGTATTATATTCATTTACCTCAAACACAGGTGGGTGGGGAGAACATAAAGTCATTGACCCTCTTAATTCTACTCTGTGTTTTCAGTGAGATTGTAACAGGTAAAACCTTAGTTCTCCTATTTTGAAAGATGAGGCCATCTGTGATGAAGGGAAGAAACACCAATAAAACAGCCTCTAAAACTATGGAAGAGGAGAATGAAGGTAGCTTTTAATTATACATAGGGCTCATTCTGTTTTGGCTACCTTTTCACATTATAAGATAGTGGCTTTGTTTATAACTTTGCAAAATGTTAGTTATTTAGACTAAAGTTTTCCATGCCAGACACCTGCATTAGGACACTTAAGCCAAAATAACTGAACTGACTGAAGCTAAACACACTGCATTTTCCCTCCCTAACATTAGAAACACTGGCAGCCTTTTCCACATACCAGAAGACAGAGTAGACTCAATACACACAGTTTGACAAAAGATCAACCTTTGAACATGTCTGAAGCTAAACAGCTCAGCTCCCAAAAGCAGGATAACAAATTTGACCTAACACTACATTAATGCAACTCTATCACCTCTAGTATCTTTTGCAGAGTTTCAACTACCTGGAAAAACTTGCCTAATCTATCTACCTTCAGGAAAACAAAACAAAAACTATAGCAATTCCCTGCACTCAGTAAAGCTTGATAGAAGATGCAAGTTATGTTTCCAGAAGAATTAGTCTGCACAAGATTCCAGCTCATTTTGTCACAAGCAGGGCAGTACAGATCAATAAATTCAGCTTCTTCAGTCTCATCAGTTTGTCTGAAGAGATCAATGGAGATTAGAGAGACAAAGTTAGATGAGTAATTTTTAAGTAAGCTGCTCTTAAAGCCCCAGCAAATAGTCACAACACTGACATTCAGTTTAGTATTATTGATATGCAGATTGTGGGTTCCAGCAATAGGGATTATAAACACACTCAAGTGACCTGCAGCTAGGGTGTAGAAAAATACATATCATACTAATTGTTGTTTATCCTTGTGTGCTTGACAAGTAGAACATCTGTGTTTAGATAACATAGGCCTATGATAGACTTAGAAGCACCCTATCAGACATGCTTGAAATTCCTGCCCTACTACAGAGAAGATCAAAGCACAGTGGTAAACTACACCTGTGCAAATCCTTGATAAACAGGTGAAAACAGCAGGGTCAGCGATCCTCCACCACAGACCGAACTCAGCAGTGCCTGCATCCCTGCTTGCATACCTCTGCCTGGGTGCTGCTTCAGGGATTCCCCCAGTTGGCAAGGTAACGAAAATAATTTACTCTGCATTTCATCTGTGGTTTTGTGGTTGTTCCTGTACCCTGCCTGTGCTGACTCACACAGATCAAGATCATCAAATCATATATTAGCATAAATTAAAAGCTGGAGCTTGATGTTTCTCATGCTCAATGGAAAAACGCCAGAGGAACAGACTCTAACCTGGCACACCTAAGCTGGAGGCAGGGAGTTGCACTATAGTCAGAACTGTGAATCTGGGGCTTTTAGTGCAGTGAGCCAATACTCAGGCTGCAACAACTCACTATAGATCACCCCCCCACACCCCCCATACCTTTGATGCCTTTTGTCTCCTGTTCTTCTAATTCATCTTCATCATCTGATCCATCTCCAAATTCCTTTTCATATTGTGCCTCCATCTCTTGCAATTCTCTCTCCAGATCTGACATAATTATCCAGCTCTGCTCTTTATACTGCACAGCAAGCCTTTAAGTAGAATAATACAGTAACTTCTACATTGTGTTCATGAGATGGGAATTACAGAAACAGTATTATTTTAAAAGATAACTTGTTCTTCTTTGGTATTTTAGGAGGAAAGTCCTGAACATATTATGATGAAGCAAACAATTGTTTGTAGGGCCTGGAAATCTGAGCAGTTAATTTGTGATGTCAATGGGCACATCTACACTGCAAGTAAAGAGGTATTAACGTAGGTGGATCCTGCTTGAATTTCAGGCAGGAAATGCTATGCAGCATGGTAAATATCAAGCTGACAGCAGAAAAGTCAGCTCAATCCTCAAAGCAGTACAGCTGCTTTTACCTGCTGCAAGATCCAAACCCACAGACAGTACAGCACCACAAAAGCCACAAGCACATTACTCCTTGACTCTGTGCTATGGGAATGTACCAACTCAGTTTTCCAAATCTAAGTGTGGCCCAAGTTATCAATCAGTGCACCACAGTACAGCTGAATTTTGCTCCACCTGGCTCCTGGATTCAGAATTATCAAGCCATTTGTCAGTAAATGTATACCTCTGCTTCATTCTCCCTTCAGAAAAAATATATAAATTAATTCTATGTAATGTATTTCATATATATTTAAATTATTATTATATAATTTTAATCAATATGCAATTATTTTGCAAGTACACTCTTATTAAGTATTTAAGCTCCTTCCTCCCATTTTGAGGCAAAAAGCTCTTCTAGTTTGAAGAATAAATTGTGCTTACGCTCAGGAGATTGCCTCTTCCTTCTACTTACTTTTGGGAAAAATAAAAGGACTTAAAAAAATGGATTTAGTCCAATGAAAGGGTCATTTCTGCAGAGTTAAAAGGAAAAGCAAAACTAAGTTCATTTTTCCCACTTTTTTTAGCAGGTACAGTTCCAAGGCAGATGAGCTGATCTAAGTCCAGGTTGTCATAGTCATGTTCTCTGATTCCCCAACATACATTCTTTTTTTCTTTAAAGGAACAATAATAACAACTATTAAATCTTACTTCCCCAGGTAAGTAAAAGCACACTGGATTCTGTACTACTACAGCCAGTTACCTGCAGCACACAGATAACTATTCCCTGATTATCTTAGATCTCTACATGTCAGTACAATGCAGAGAGACTCAAGTTTTAAAAAGCTCAGACTTGAGACCAAAACAAATATATACAATTTTCAAGGATGTTTAAAAGAGCAAGTGCAGCTACTATTAGAATCTAACTCTATATGGTATCCTCATGGACAGTTTCTCAAAGTTTAAAAGAAAATATTTGTTCCACATTTACATACTTTGCTTGCTTGAGTTTCTGCTGCCTCTGAAATTCCTCTGCTTTCCTAGTTTTTTTTCTGTATTTTGTTCTTGAAAAGTTTTCTATGAGCCTGTACTCTTTTATCCCCTTTACGAATAAAGGCTACTAGCTGACAGACCAGTTCATTCCTCTCTTTCCTTGCTTTATCTCTAGTTTTCTTGTTCTCTTTTTCCATAGCTCATTTCTCCCAGTGGTTTGAGGCTTGTCGTGTGTCATTCTTCTTTCCAAGCAAAGTTTTTCTGAGTACAGAAACTCTTCCAATATGCATAGAAAGGGTGGACTACCTGTTAAAAAATTTTAAATGCATCACTTTATTAGAGAGAGGGCAGAAACCATACCAAATCATTTAGGGCTTTTGTAGCAGTTTTGTCTCTTCTATACAGGCCACAGTTTTTCCCCAGAGTATAAATGTGTCACATGAAAGTTTAGAGAAACCTCTAATATCTTTAAAATTTCAAACCATGTCAAATCAACAACCTTGTCTATTAAACTATTCCAAACTGCAATTTCTGAAAAACATCCCCTTGCAGGATTGGATCGCACTGACACTAGTGCCCAGTTATTTACTTTGCTGTACTTTTCCTGTCAAACTGAAAAACACAATCAGAATCAGATATGCTGTCCGCAAGCAGACGTATGCACGTATTGCCTAAGAACCACCATACCAAATTACACCAAAGGTCATCCATACATTTCCAACAGTAGCCAATGACAAGCACAAAAAGAGCAATAAAACAAACACATGTATACAATACTGTTTCTTCCCAGTATATTCTCTCTGCTTCCAGAGCAAGAGAGAAATTGTTTAATAGCCCTTGATGGATTTTTCTTTCATGAATTTGTTTAATATTTCTTTAACTCATGTAAATTGTTGGCATATACAATATCATGGAGCCATGACTTGCACAATTTAACAAGGGGTTATGTGAAGATGCACTTACTCCTGTTTTGTTAGCAAATTATATGACTGCAGGTTAAAATGATGCCCTCTAGCTCTCACATTAAAAGAATCAGTGAATAATCTTCCCTTATTCTTTCTTTTACTATTCATGAGTAAGTGCTGGATTAATAAAATGGCATAAAGATTATTTTTTTTGTTTTGTTCTCTATTCCTCTCCAAATAATTAGTAATCTTCTGCATTTTGTATATTCAGGAAATGAGACATGCCTAAACTCCTTTCTTACATTACTTACCCCATTAAACTGCCTTTTTACTACTTACCCCTACATGCACTACTGTTTATATTTTGGCATACCTCACAGCAGACAATCTTTAACCTAACAGCTTAATATCTCTTCTAGTATCTCTTCTCCTCCCCGTCATTGGTATTCACATGGGCTACAACTATCAATGCCTCAACACTAATTTCTAATGGCCTATCTACATGCAAAGGTTCATGGCCATGGTCTCTGGCAGGCAAGTCACTACACAGTTTTTCTTTGCTATCACAAAAACCCAGCTCTACATATGGCCAATAACCTAAGTGAGGTTAGACTCTTATCTCAGATTTCTACTTCAGAAGGGGATATAATCCGTGCAAAAGGATGCATGGCCATCAACTGATGACACTGATCATCCTCCCCTTCACCAGCTGTATGACCTATGAGACTTTCCTCCTCCTCCTCAGCAGCTACCTGAAATACAAGCACATCTCTGATATTCTCCAGAAGACTATACAGCAGCTCTTGCTGAACTCCCAGGTGGATTTTGTTTTGCCTACTACTTATACTTAGAGCTGATTGCTTTTCTTTCTGCATCTAATTGACCTAAAAGTCTTCTCACAAAGTCTTGTGAAGTCAGACTTAATATCTTCCCCGGCTGCCTGGCATTGATCAAGCCACCTCTCAAACTTAATTAATGAATTAACTCAGTAGACTGAACCGGAGAACATTCACATCAGATTTTGATGCCTGTCAAGTTTTTGTAGCTGTGTTCTAAAACTCTTTTCCTATGATACTCCAACTGAGTAGAGAAGTGGGCACTGCAATGCTGGAATCTTCTGACAGTTTAATCTCTTTGTCTGAATATAAGCTAACAGGGATAATGACTTTCCCATTTAATTGAGGCTATTTCCCATAAAATACCCCTATAAATCACTTGATCCCATTAAAAAATGGGGAGCGTTCTGCTTCCAAAACAGCATGAACAAGGCAGATGTCAAACTATGGTGGTGCTAGAATTCCAGCCATTTTTGCAGTTATTAATTGACAGTATAAAAGCTAATTTGGGTCTACAATCATATCTATTCTATGGCCTCAACATAAGCAGTTTCCAAAAGATGTTTCAAGCTCACTCCATTAAAAGACAGATTTTAGCAGTTTGAGACACTTTCTCTCCCTGGGAAAGATTTCCATTTGGTTAAGCCATCCTGTAAGTTTACCTGAAATTCAAACACCCATTCTGACACTTTGTTTCCAACTCAGCCAAGTTTTGTACTATTGAAGTTACTAATTTTTACGGTATATATCAATTTGAATTTCATAAATAATTAGTCATACAGTACAATTCTACTAAAAGGGACAGGGAGAAGTAGCAGACTAGAAACAACATTTGAGAGTACTGATACTGTGCAGTTATTCACTGGGGAAAGTGCTATTACTTGACTATTTAATTTCAACACAGGAATACAATTTTTTTTTTTTTTTTTTAAAGATTACCAGTAAGTCTAATAGAATACAACAAATAGTTGGCAAACCAGACGAGAATCCAAGTGCCCCCACACATTTTCTTTTCTTGCTTCCTAAAGGAAAGCATGCAATATTTTGGAAATTAAATCTCACTATAGAATAATTGTAGATTACAAGAATATCATAATGGGAGCTCACATTGCAGGTCAACCACCACATCTCCCATTTTCTACAGGCTGTGTTATGCAGTGAGTGCTACTCAGTTTTCCTAAACGAGGCAAGACACTACATGTTATTTAAAAAAAAAAATTATCTCAATATCCCTTTCTGTAATGTAAATTGCATTAAAACACTGGTAAACTATTCTCATCAGGAAGCAAAGATAACATCTGTTCTTTTGTTTTATAGGCCTTGCATTACACTTAAGTTTCATTGGCATAATCGAGGGTTAGCCCTGTGAAGTGTTTCTCTGACAACTTAACATTAAGTCTGGCTACTAATATAGTCCATCAGGAAATACCAATTTTAATTCATCTAAATATTATGAATCATAACACAAGCACTTCCTTTATAGTAATGGTCTACAGTAGTAAAGACAGCAGAAGCGTGGTTTTATATTTACCTCAGAGATCAGCAGGAGCCTTTCCTTTGATTTCAGTGTGGGATAAAGTAATGACTTAACTGTGTTACTTTCAGTTCAGATTTACACTTGCTCTTACCATATCATAGCCACTTTGGGAATATCCAAACATAGGGAATTCTTCAGTATCTTCCTGGGTCATATATTCCATCTCTTCCTTTGCAATCTTTTCAAAACTTATCGATAGACTGTAAAGAATCCCTGAAATAATGAAAAAACAATAAATTCTGACTCATTTTGCATGGCTCAATAATAGATGTACAAATGCTCAGCTACGGTAGTGTATTTTAGAGAAATAGTACAATTCTGCAACAGCAACTCAAAATCAGGGTAAAGGCCTTGTAAGCACTTGCTCTAGAGAGCAAGACCCTTTTGTTTAATAAAGTTCCCATTCTCTCCCATTCCTTTTATTTCCATCTCCTTTGTGTAGTCTCTGTGTCTCTCGCACATCAAACACCTGTATTCAAATCTAAAAAAAAAGTTTCAGCATGCTGAAGATGTTGATAAGTTTCTGGTTACACGGGACCAAGTTTTGAGGAAGTTTCAAATATAAAATTCACTATTAAGTATCCTAACTATATCTTTACTTTTTAAATTAAAATATTACTAACTCACTCCTACTATAGTAACACAAAGACAGATAAGGATTTTCTCTGGCAGAGGTTTTTCTAATCACCTGGAGCTTTTTAAGTTATGATGAATACCTTAAAATCCAACAGGGAATTCAATTATAGGAAGCACACTTCACCCAAGCACTGTTATTATATTGCTTTTCTTTAGCTTGAAACATTGTAGCTTGTTAAAGATATTTCTGAATAAACAGATGGTATTGCAAAGCATTGGAATGCTTCACTATATAACATGCATAAATAATATACACACACTCTGTAGTTGTATAGTATAGTTGGAAATCATGACTAAATAATTGTTGGACAATAAGCAGGAATTAAAGCTTGCCTTGTCCAGCATAAGTTTTACCTTAGAAAGATTTGTGTAAGCATTATTACTACCTGTGCTCAACAATTCCACGCTGTCCTGGTTTCGGCAGGGATAGAGTTAATTCCCTTCCTAGTAGCTGGTACAGTGCTGTGTTTTGGATTTAGGATGAGAACAAAGTTGATAACGCACCGATGTTTTAGTTGTTGCTAGGTAGTGCTTACGCTAGTCAAGGACTTTTCAGCTTCCCATGCTCTACCGACTGAGAAGGCTGGAGGTGCACAAGAAGCTGGGAGGGGGGCACAGCCAAACTGGCCAAAGGGACATTCCATACCATGTGACGTCATGCTCAGTACATAAACTGGGGAAAGCTGGCCGGGGGGGCCGCTGCTCGGGGACTGGCTGGGCATCGGTCGGTGGGTAGTGAGCAATTGCACTGTGCATCACTTGCTTTGTGTATTATTATTATTATCATATTATTATTATCATTTTATTTCAATTATTAAACTGTTTTTATCTCAACCCACGAGTTTTCCTCACTCGTGCTCTTTTCCAATTCTCTCCCCCATCCCACCGGGTGGGGGGGAGTGAGCGAGCAGCTGCGTGGTGCTTAGTTGCTGACTGAGGTTAAACCACGACAGTCCTTTTTGGCGCCCAACGTGGGGCTCGAAGGGTTTGAGATAATAACAGATTAACCGGAGTGTATTAAGGAACTATCTGTTAATAGTGGTGGGTCACAATGTTGGTTTCTCTGTTCTCGATATTGATTTCTCTAATCTGCATCGTGCTCTTTTTTTTGCTGTACATGTTAAAGATTGGTGTTGGTTTTTGCAGTTTGCTGTGGTCTGCAGTGATTAGTGATGTCTCGCTTGTGAGATTTGTTTTTAGAACATTGACCTTGACGCTAGTGTGGTATGTAAGTTTTGCAATGAAGCCGTTACTGTACCACGGATACCATTTCGTGGAGACAACTAGCAATTACAGTGACTTTTCTGAGAGTTTTTTTACGGAGGAAATACAGAATGGCAGTGTCACTACCTTCTTCTATGATGTTTCCTCCTTCATTACAGTAACTTTTCAGTATTTTGAACATCCTTGGGTAGTTAAGATACTTCTATTGGTACTTCTTGGGAATATTGTTTCGGTTTTGTCTAAAGTTGGTAAGCAATTTAAGAATATCATCCAGAGATCTGCCCCAAGGCTGAATAGTTACGAGTGGCAGGGTGTGTGGGACAAGATGGGCAAGTACCTAGGCCAATGGGCACCCCCAGTGTTTTGGAACTTCACCCCTGAGCAAATGCAGAATCCTGAAAAGTTAGCAGAATATTTGGAAAAGGTATGCTGTCACCCTGGCAACTCCAGAGAGATGCAGATCACTGCAACGTGCTGGGGCCTGGCCCATGCCTACCGAGCCCTGTTCAACACCATTCAGTACCCTCAAACGGAAGAGAAGGTCTCTGGATCTGACAGTAAAAGGACACGCCCTGCGGCCACTCAGACCCGGGCAACACGCCCTGCAGCCACTCCGACACCAGCGACACGCCGTGCAGCCACTCAGACCCCGGCCACACGCTCTGCAACCACTCCGACCCCAGCAACATGCTCTGTGGCCACTCAGACTCCAGCAACAGGCCCTGCGTCCACTCAGACCCCGGCGACAGGCCCTGCGGCCACTCCGACCCCGGCGACAGGCCCTGCAGCTACTCAGACCCCAGTGACGCGTCCTGTGGCTGAACCAAAGAACCAGCCTGTGCCGGTATCAGTCGCCCCTGTACACAAGAAGAAATTTTGGAAGCGGAAGTCGGCTCGTTTAGTAAGGGAGGAAGAAGCTTCTTCTAAAAGGGAGCCAGAGGAAGAAGTGGAAGAGGCAGACTACCCTGGAGAAGGGCCATCACGAGAACGGGAGGAGGAGGGCCAGCCACTACTTGGGGAGGAAGAAGAGGAAGAACTCATAAATGAGGCAGTGACCACCCGATCTCTATCCCTGAGTGAGCTGCGAGATATACGAAAAGATTTCAGCCGTCGTCCAGGTGAGCATATTGTCACCTGGCTGCTCCGATGCTGGGATAATGGGGCCAGTAGCCTAGAATTAGAGGGTAGGGAAGCCAGGCAGCTGGGATCCCTTTCCAGGGAAGGGGGCATTGACAAGGCGATTGGAAAAGGGACACGAATCCTCAGCCTTTGGAGGTGACTCTTGTCAATCGTGAAGGAAAGGTATCCCTTCAAGGAAGATGTCATATGTCGCCCAAGCAAGTGGACCACCATGGAGAAGGGTATCCAGTTTCTGAGACAATTAGCTGTGCTGGAGGTGATTTATGATGACCTGAACAATGAACAACTATCTAAAGATCCAGATGAAGTCAAGTGCACATGACCCATGTGGCAGAAGTTTATAAGGAGCTCACCATCGTCGTACGCCAATTCATTGGCGGTGATAACCTGGAAAGATGGAGAGGAACAAACAGTGGATGAATTGGCTAGTCAACTCTGGCAATATGAGGAAAGTCTCTCTTCCTCCCTCGTCTCAGCTGTGGAGAAACTGTCCGAAAAACTGTCCCGAGAATTCCAGCAACTCAAAGAGGATATGTCCTACTCCCCACCTGTGAGGACCAGTATCTAGGCTATTAGGAGTCAGCGTTCTTTTGCCCAAGAGAGAGAATATAAAGGGTACACACCACGGGGCATCCTATGGTTTTACCTGCGTGACCACGGAGAGGACATGAGGAAGTGGGATAGAAAGCCTACCGCAGCCCTAGGGGCACGGGTACATGAATTGCAAGGGAAAACAATCACAGAAAGATGTTCTTCCAGGAAAATTGCTGCTCCAGTTTCCAGCGGGCAGTTCCCCAGACAGAGTAGAAGAGCTGATCTTACTCCTGATCTTAATGAAGAAACTTCTGACTCGTATGTACAAGCAGTGAGAAACAAGTACTGTGATGAGGATTAGAGGGGCCCTGCCTCCAGCCAGGGGGAGGAAAGGGACAACCGGGTTTACTGGACTGTGTGGATTCGGTGGCCTGGCACATCAGACCCACAGAAGTATAAGGCTCTAGTAGACACCGGTGCACAGTGTACCCTAATGCCATCAAGCTATATAGGAGCAGAACCCATCTGTATTTCTGGGGTGACAGGGGGATCCCAACAGCTAACTGTATTGGAAGCCGAAGTAAGTCTAACTGGGAATGGGTGGCAGAAGCACCCCATTGTGACTGGCCTAGAGGCTCCGTGCATCCTTGGCATAGACTACCTCAGGAGAGGGTATTTCAAGGACCCAAAAGGGTACCGGTGGGCTTTTGGTATAGCTCCCTTGGAGATGGAAGATATTGAACAGCTGTCCACCTTTCCCGGTCTCTCGGAGGACCCCTCTGTTGTGGGGTTGCTGAAGGTCGAAGACCAACAGGTGCCAATCGCTACCACCACGGTGCACCGGCAGCAATATCGCACCAACCGAGACTCCCTGATTCCCATTCATGAGCTAATTCGTCGACTGGAGAGCCAAGGAGTGATCAGCAAGACTCGCTCACCCTTTAACAGTCCCATATGGCCAGTGTGGAAGTCTAATGGAGAGTGGAGACTAACAGTAGACTATCGTGGCCTAAATGAAGTCACACCACCGCTGAGTGCTGCTGTGCCGGACATGCTAGAACTTCAATACAAACTGGAGACAAAGGCAGCCAAGTGGTATGCCACAATTGATATTGCTAATGTGTTTTTCTCAATCCCTTTGGCAGCGGAGTGCAGGCCACAATTTGCTTTCACTTGGAGGGGCGTCCAGTACACCTGGAACCGACTGCCCCAGGGGTGGAAACACAGCCCCACCATTTGCCATGGCTTTAGACATTGCTGACTGAGAAAAGTGGCCAGTGCTCTCTCTCTATACTGACTCATGGATGGTGGCAAATGCCCTGTGGGGGTGGCTGCAGCAATGGAAGCAGAGCAACTGGCAGCGCAGAGGCAAACCCATCTGGGCTGCCGCATTGTGGCAAGATATTGCTGCCCGGGTGGAGAACCTGGTTGTAAAAGTCCGTCACGTAGATGCTCACGTACCTAAAAGTCGGGCCACTGAAGAACATCAGAACAACCAGCAGGTGGATCAGGCTGCTAAGATTGAAGTGGCTCAGGTGGATCTGGACTGGCAGCAAAAGGGTGAATTATTTATAGCTCGGTGGGCCCATGACACCTCAGGTCACCAAGGAAGAGATGCAACATACAGATGGGCTCGTGATCGAGGGGTGGACTTGACCATGGACACTATTGCGCAGGTTATCCATGAATGCGAAACATGCGCTGCAATCAAGCAAGCCAAGCGGTTAAAGCCTCTTTGGTATGGAGGACGATGGCTGAAATATAAATATGGGGAGGCCTGGCAGATCGATTACATCACACTCCCACAAACCCGCCAAGGCAAGCGCCACGTGCTTACAATGGTGGAGGCAACCACCGGATGGCTGGAAACATATCCCGTGCCCCATGCCACTGCCCGGAACACTATCCTGGGCCTTGAAAAGCAAGTCCTATGGCGACATGGCACCCCAGAAAGAATTGAGTCAGACAACGGGACTCATTTCCGAAACAACCTCATCGACACCTGGGCCAAAGAGCACGTCATCGAGTGGGTGTATCACATCCCCTATCATGCACCAGCCTCCGGGAAAATCGAACGATACAATGGACTGTTAAAGACTACGCTGAGAGCAATTGGTGGCGGGACATTCAAACATTGGGATACGCATTTAGCAAAGCCCACCTGGTTAGTCAACACGAGGGGATCTGCCAATCGAGCAGGCCCTGCCCAGTCAGAACTTTTACGTACTGTAGATGGGAATAAAGTCCCTGTAGTGCACATAAAGATTATGTTGGGGAAAACAGTCTGGGTTATTCCTGCCTGGGGCAAAGGCAAACCCATCCGTGGGATTGCTTTTGCTCAAGGACCTGGGTGCACTTGGTGGATAATGCGGAAGGATGGGGAAGTCCGATGTGTACCTCAAGGGGATTTGATTTTGGGTGAGAATAGCCAATGATCTGAATTACGTGATGTTAAGTACTAATTATAGTTATAATAGTTATACTAATAATACACAGATATACTAGTAATACTAATAATATTATATGCCATACTAATGTTATTACAATAAGAATCTCCCAGACCCATGAAGAATAACTTCAGTGGAACCAAGCAAAGTACAGTGATGATGGTACCAGAACTGACTTCAACATGAAACAATCCAACACCACATACCATCTCCATCTTTCCTGCCCTGGAAGATTATTACGACAGTGGAGCCCGAAGTCATAGACTAAATGAACTCACCGAATGTTTTAGAGTGATGGCCCACAGACTAAGGGAATGATATCTGTGTGTGTGTATATATATATATATATAAAAGAAAACGGGGTGGTAATTAATGAAAATGTACTGGAAAATATGAGACTTGAGCATGACACTGATGGTATAGAATAAGGGGTGGATATTGTCCTGGTTTCGGCAGGGATAGAGTTAATTCCCTTCCTAGTAGCTGGTACAGTGCTGTGTTTTGGATTTAGGATGAGAACAAAGTTGATAACGCACCGATGTTTTAGTTGTTGCTAGGTAGTGCTTACACTAGTCAAGGACTTTTTAGTTTTCCGTGCTCTACCGACTGAGAAGGCTGGAGGTGCACAAGAAGCTGGGAGGGGGGCACAGCCAAACTGGCCAAAGGGACATTCCATACCATGTGACGTCATGCTCAGTACATAAACTGGGGAAAGCTGGCCGGGGGGGGGCCGCTGCTTGGGGACTGGCTGGGCATCGGTCGGCGGGTGGTGAGCAATTGCACTGTGCATCACTTGCTTTGTGTATTATTATTATTATCATATTATTATTATCATTTTATTTCAATTATTAAACTGTTTTTATCTCAACCCACGAGTTTTCCTCACTCGTGCTCTTTTCCAATTCTCTCCCCCATCCCACCGGGTGGGGGGGAGTGAGCGAGCAGCTGCGTGGTGCTTAGTTGCTGACTGAGGTTAAACCACGACAGTCCTTTTTGGCGCCCAACGTGGGGCTCGAAGGGTTTGAGATAATAACAGATTAACCGGAGTGTATTAAGGAACTATCTGTTAATAGTGGTGGGTCACAATGTTGGTTTCTCTGTTCTCGATATTGATTTCTCTAATCTGCATCGTGCTCTTTTTTTTGCTGTACATGTTAAAGATTGGTGTTGGTTTTTGCAGTTTGCTGTGGTCTGCAGTGATTAGTGATGTCTCGCTTGTGAGATTTGTTTTTAGAACATTGACCTTGACGCTAGTGTGGTATGTAAGTTTTGCAATGAAGCCGTTACTGTACCACGGATACCATTTCGTGGAGACAACTAGCAATTACAGTGACTTTTCTGAGAGTTTTTTTACGGAGGAAATACAGAATGGCAGTGTCACTACCTTCTTCTATGATGTTTCCTCCTTCATTACAGTAACTTTTCAGTATTTTGAACATCCTTGGGTAGTTAAGATACTTCTATTGGTACTTCTTGGGAATATTGTTTCGGTTTTGTCTAAAGTTGGTAAGCAATTTAAGAATATCATCCAGAGATCTGCCCCAAGGCTGAATAGTTACGAGTGGCAGGGTGTGTGGGACAAGATGGGCAAGTACCTAGGCCAATGGGCACCCCCAGTGTTTTGGAACTTCACCCCTGAGCAAATGCAGAATCCTGAAAAGTTAGCAGAATATTTGGAAAAGGTATGCTGTCACCCTGGCAACTCCAGAGAGATGCAGATCACTGCAACGTGCTGGGGCCTGGCCCATGCCTACCGAGCCCTGTTCAACACCATTCAGTACCCTCAAACGGAAGAGAAGGTCTCTGGATCTGACAGTAAAAGGACACGCCCTGCGGCCACTCAGACCCGGGCAACACGCCCTGCAGCCACTCCGACACCAGCGACACGCCGTGCAGCCACTCAGACCCCGGCCACACGCTCTGCAACCACTCCGACCCCAGCAACATGCTCTGTGGCCACTCAGACTCCAGCAACAGGCCCTGCGTCCACTCAGACCCCGGCGACAGGCTCTGCGGCCACTCCGACCCCGGCGACAGGCCCTGCAGCTACTCAGACCCCAGTGACGCGTCCTGTGGCTGAACCAAAGAACCAGCCTGTGCCGGTATCAGTCGCCCCTGTACACAAGAAGAAATTTTGGAAGCGGAAGTCGGCTCGTTTAGTAAGGGAGGAAGAAGCTTCTTCTAAAAGGGAGCCAGAGGAAGAAGTGGAAGAGGCAGACTACCCTGGAGAAGGGCCATCACGAGAACGGGAGGAGGAGGGCCAGCCACTACTTGGGGAGGAAGAAGAGGAAGAACTCATAAATGAGGCAGTGACCACCCGATCTCTATCCCTGAGTGAGCTGCGAGATATACGAAAAGATTTCAGCCGTCGTCCAGGTGAGCATATTGTCACCTGGCTGCTCCGATGCTGGGATAATGGGGCCAGTAGCCTAGAATTAGAGGGTAGGGAAGCCAGGCAGCTGGGATCCCTTTCCAGGGAAGGGGGCATTGACAAGGCGATTGGAAAAGGGACACGAATCCTCAGCCTTTGGAGGTGACTCTTGTCAATCGTGAAGGAAAGGTATCCCTTCAAGGAAGATGTCATATGTCGCCCAAGCAAGTGGACCACCATGGAGAAGGGTATCCAGTTTCTGAGACAATTAGCTGTGCTGGAGGTGATTTATGATGACCTGAACAATGAACAACTATCTAAAGATCCAGATGAAGTCAAGTGCACATGACCCATGTGGCAGAAGTTTATAAGGAGCTCACCATCGTCGTACGCCAATTCATTGGCGGTGATAACCTGGAAAGATGGAGAGGAACAAACAGTGGATGAATTGGCTAGTCAACTCTGGCAATATGAGGAAAGTCTCTCTTCCTCCCTCGTCTCAGCTGTGGAGAAACTGTCCGAAAAACTGTCCCGAGAATTCCAGCAACTCAAAGAGGATATGTCCTACTCCCCACCTGTGAGGACCAGTATCTAGGCTATTAGGAGTCAGCGTTCTTTTGCCCAAGAGAGAGAATATAAAGGGTACACACCACGGGGCATCCTATGGTTTTACCTGCGTGACCACAGAGAGGACATGAGGAAGTGGGATAGAAAGCCTACCGCAGCCCTAGGGGCACGGGTACATGAATTGCAAGGGAAAACAATCACAGAAAGATGTTCTTCCAGGAAAATTGCTGCTCCAGTTTCCAGCGGGCAGTTCCCCAGACAGAGTAGAAGAGCTGATCTTACTCCTGATCTTAATGAAGAAACTTCTGACTCGTATGTACAAGCAGTGAGAAACAAGTACTGTGATGAGGATTAGAGGGGCCCTGCCTCCAGCCAGGGGGAGGAAAGGGACAACCGGGTTTACTGGACTGTGTGGATTCGGTGGCCTGGCACATCAGACCCACAGAAGTATAAGGCTCTAGTAGACACCGGTGCACAGTGTACCCTAATGCCATCAAGCTATATAGGAGCAGAACCCATCTGTATTTCTGGGGTGACAGGGGGATCCCAACAGCTAACTGTATTGGAAGCCGAAGTAAGTCTAACTGGGAATGGGTGGCAGAAGCACCCCATTGTGACTGGCCTAGAGGCTCCGTGCATCCTTGGCATAGACTACCTCAGGAGAGGGTATTTCAAGGACCCAAAAGGGTACCGGTGGGCTTTTGGTATAGCTCCCTTGGAGATGGAAGATATTGAACAGCTGTCCACCTTTCCCGGTCTCTCGGAGGACCCCTCTGTTGTGGGGTTGCTGAAGGTCGAAGACCAACAGGTGCCAATCGCTACCACCACGGTGCACCGGCAGCAATATCGCACCAACCGAGACTCCCTGATTCCCATTCATGAGCTAATTCGTCGACTGGAGAGCCAAGGAGTGATCAGCAAGACTCGCTCACCCTTTAACAGTCCCATATGGCCAGTGTGGAAGTCTAATGGAGAGTGGAGACTAACAGTAGACTATCGTGGCCTAAATGAAGTCACACCACCGCTGAGTGCTGCTGTGCCGGACATGCTAGAACTTCAATACAAACTGGAGACAAAGGCAGCCAAGTGGTATGCCACAATTGATATTGCTAATGTGTTTTTCTCAATCCCTTTGGCAGCGGAGTGCAGGCCACAATTTGCTTTCACTTGGAGGGGCGTCCAGTACACCTGGAACCGACTGCCCCAGGGGTGGAAACACAGCCCCACCATTTGCCATGGCTTTAGACATTGCTGACTGAGAAAAGTGGCCAGTGCTCTCTCTCTATACTGACTCATGGATGGTGGCAAATGCCCTGTGGGGGTGGCTGCAGCAATGGAAGCAGAGCAACTGGCAGCGCAGAGGCAAACCCATCTGGGCTGCCGCATTGTGGCAAGATATTGCTGCCCGGGTGGAGAACCTGGTTGTAAAAGTCCGTCACGTAGATGCTCACGTACCTAAAAGTCGGGCCACTGAAGAACATCAGAACAACCAGCAGGTGGATCAGGCTGCTAAGATTGAAGTGGCTCAGGTGGATCTGGACTGGCAGCAAAAGGGTGAATTATTTATAGCTCGGTGGGCCCATGACACCTCAGGTCACCAAGGAAGAGATGCAACATACAGATGGGCTCGTGATCGAGGGGTGGACTTGACCATGGACACTATTGCGCAGGTTATCCATGAATGCGAAACATGCGCTGCAATCAAGCAAGCCAAGCGGTTAAAGCCTCTTTGGTATGGAGGACGATGGCTGAAATATAAATATGGGGAGGCCTGGCAGATCGATTACATCACACTCCCACAAACCCGCCAAGGCAAGCGCCACGTGCTTACAATGGTGGAGGCAACCACCGGATGGCTGGAAACATATCCCGTGCCCCATGCCACTGCCCGGAACACTATCCTGGGCCTTGAAAAGCAAGTCCTATGGCGACATGGCACCCCAGAAAGAATTGAGTCAGACAACGGGACTCATTTCCGAAACAACCTCATCGACACCTGGGCCAAAGAGCACGTCATCGAGTGGGTGTATCACATCCCCTATCATGCACCAGCCTCCGGGAAAATCGAACGATACAATGGACTGTTAAAGACTACGCTGAGAGCAATTGGTGGCGGGACATTCAAACATTGGGATACGCATTTAGCAAAGCCCACCTGGTTAGTCAACACGAGGGGATCTGCCAATCGAGCTGGCCCTGCCCAGTCAGAACTTTTACGTACTGTAGATGGGAATAAAGTCCCTGTAGTGCACATAAAGATTATGTTGGGGAAAACAGTCTGGGTTATTCCTGCCTGGGGCAAAGGCAAACCCATCCGTGGGATTGCTTTTGCTCAAGGACCTGGGTGCACTTGGTGGATAATGCGGAAGGATGGGGAAGTCCGATGTGTACCTCAAGGGGATTTGATTTTGGGTGAGAATAGCCAATGATCTGAATTACGTGATGTTAAGTACTAATTATAGTTATAATAGTTATACTAATAATACACAGATATACTAGTAATACTAATAATATTATATGCCATACTAATGTTATTACAATAAGAATCTCCCAGACCCATGAAGAATAACTTCAGTGGAACCAAGCAAAGTACAGTGATGATGGTACCAGAACTGACTTCAACATGAAACAATCCAACACCACATACCATCTCCATCTTTCCTGCCCTGGAAGATTATTACGACAGTGGAGCCCGAAGTCATAGACTAAATGAACTCACCGAATGTTTTAGAGTGATGGCCCACAGACTAAGGGAATGATATCTGTGTGTGTGTATATATATATATATATAAAAGAAAACGGGGTGGTAATTAATGAAAATGTACTGGAAAATATGAGACTTGAGCATGACACTGATGGTATAGAATAAGGGGTGGATATTGTCCTGGTTTCGGCAGGGATAGAGTTAATTCCCTTCCTAGTAGCTGGTACAGTGCTGTGTTTTGGATTTAGGATGAGAACAAAGTTGATAACGCACCGATGTTTTAGTTGTTGCTAGGTAGTGCTTACACTAGTCAAGGACTTTTTAGTTTTCCGTGCTCTACCGACTGAGAAGGCTGGAGGTGCACAAGAAGCTGGGAGGGGGGCACAGCCAAACTGGCCAAAGGGACATTCCATACCATGTGACGTCATGCTCAGTACATAAACTGGGGAAAGCTGGCCGGGGGGGGGCCGCTGCTTGGGGACTGGCTGGGCATCGGTCGGCGGGTGGTGAGCAATTGCACTGTGCATCACTTGCTTTGTGTATTATTATTATTATCTTATTATCACATTATTTCAATTATTAAACTGTTTTTATCTCAACCCATGATTTTTTCTCACATGTGCTCTTCCAATTCTCTCCCCCATCCCACCGGGTGGGGGGAGTGAGCGAGCGGCTGCGTGGTGCTTAGTTGCCGACTGAGGTTAAACCACGACAGTGGGCCACCTAGTTACAGAGGTAACACTGAATATCCTTTACCCTACAGGGCAGGATAAAATTTAGCGCTTAACAGGTCAGCTTCCTCTTATGCCAGTAGTGTCTGTTCAGCACCAAGATGCCAGAGGCTGAAACCAGCAGAGGAACCAAATAGGAACAGGGCATGAACAAAACCTTTAAACACAGGGAAGCTGGGGGAGCAGATGGGGAGACAGCAGTAGAGTCAGTGGAAGAACCAGGTCATGAGGTCTGGAACTGGAAAGCAGATTAAAGAAAGGTAATGAAGAAATAGCTTTAGAGAGGTCTGTAACTATTTGCTAACATCAGTCAAGGAAAGTTTCTTGGAATCAGACTTTTGCTGAGCACTACAGAGAAATTCTCACCCAATTATGGTTGGAAATTTTTTAGTCTGGTTGGAGTCTGATGTCATTACACTTTCTGTGTGAGAGAGAATAGTTGTACACTCCTTTCCCCAGCTAATAACTTATGAACATAGTGACACATTTAACTAGATCTGGCAAAAGGGCACTCACAAACAATAATTTCCTAAAAGCTTCATGAAAATACAGCCCCAAATGAAAGCTGACCTCATGCTGCAGCTCTGAGGCAGTGTCAACTGTCAGACAGTGGGCAAGAACTACAGTGAACCAAACTCTGGACTTTCTGCTGCTCATCAGTGTGTAGCAGGCTAGATGCAATGAACTGCTGCATTTAAAATACAGACATTATCTATGAGCAAAATCAAGGCTTTTGGTTGTAATAACTTTTAAGCAATATTGGAAGCTTATTTGCCAATTTTATATGGAAAAATCTATATGGACTCACTCTACTTTGAAAAACAAGACCAAAACAACACATACAATTGAACCAAGAGGACAGCATTTTTGTAAGAAAAAAAAAGTTGCTTGCATGTGTAAGCGTATAAAAGCTTTTAAGCACTGTTGCTGTAACAGAGAATCACTGGCAATTCTATTCAGGCTACTGTAGGCATATAGTTTTGATACTCAGTCACAGGTAGCGTGTACACCTCTTGCCTTTAGGGAACTTTCAATGAATTTGGTATAAAGGGCTAGAATCTCAAGTTAGCCTGCTTCTTCCCCATAGCTACATTTCAGGTCTTATGAACCTGATAAGGCACAGGCAAAAGTAGCAGCTTTTTTACTATTAATAAAAAAAGAGCAATTAAGAGGCCATAACCCTTTGCATTTCCTAGGGATGATGAGGTGAAAAAATTAACACCACCCCTCAAGAGAGAATTCCTATGAAGTTAAAACTTTTAAAAGGATTTTCTACTGCTGTCACAGACTAGGAAAGCTGACTTTTGAATTCCAGTTAATGATGAGCACCAATGACTACTCAGTTATTTTTATTCCTTGTACATGTTACAGTGAGTTGTTTCCCAGAGATATTCAAGTGTAAAAGGCCAATTCTCAAAAGCAGAAATATGTGGAGTGTCTTATTCCCCCTTCCCTGTTGCCATGTTTTTCAAAACCCAGAATCCTTTCAAAGAGAGGAAGACAATAAAAGAGTGCAACTCAATTCTAATAAAGAAATTGATATTTTGTTTACTTAAAACTGAAGTCCAGTTAGCTTTGCCTGTAAAAACAAGTATTTACAATATTATGTCAATATAGCTAGGTATACCTATACCAGACTAACAGATTACTTTGGAGTCTGCTTAGTTTCTTCACTTGTAACATTTAAGCTCATGCTTCAGTTCTGAAACGCTTTTTTTGCTTCTTCCTCTGAATTTTGCGTGGCTTCCTTTTATCTTTTACAATTGCCTTTGGCTCTGGTTTCACAAGCTGTATTTCCACTGGCTTCAGCTGGAGTTTCAAAGACCACTTCAGTGGGATCTTCTTCAATAAGCACCTTACTCTCTTTTTTCTTAATCTTTTGTACTTCCTTCACTTGCTGTTTCTCTCTAAACTTAGCCGCCACTGACAATCTTATCAACTGTCAGTGCTATAAAAGTAAGAATTTAAATCACATCAGGTGTCAAATATGCAAGACTGAAGAAATCAGGTATTACAGAAAAGGTGGGAATTTCTCTGCTTAATTGTCAAAATCCTCAGTGTAATGCCATAATTTCAGTGACATGAATTTTGCATTCCTTCAGTTTTTACACAATTACTCTGTTCTCAAATTGTGATCAGTTAGGGCACTCTTTCCTACAAAGGGTTCCAGGGGAAGGCATACATAGTTCTCCTACACAGAGAGCTTGCAAGACTGGTCTTCAAATTATTAGCTAAATGAAAGAGAAGACAAAGACAAAGCTGCTTACCATATTGGGGGACTGGTAATGGGGATTTTCATACAGAGTTGGTCATCCAAAGCTACCTTGGAAGATTTTTATGAGGTTCAGGACAAAACGAGGCCAAATTTCTACTAGAGATGCATCTTCTATTATCTGCAGTAAAAAGAATACTCTTCATTTCTCATGGATCTGTGCTGGTTTTGGCTGGGATAGAGTTAATTTTCTTCATAGTAGTGTTGTGGTTTAACCTTAGCCGGCAACTGAGCACCACAGCTGCTCGCTCACTCCCCCCCCCATCAGTGAGATGGGGGAGAGAATCAGAAGAGTAAAAGTGAGAAAACTCGTGGGTTGAGATAAAAACAGTTTAATAATTGAAATAAAATAATAACAGCAATAATAATAATGATGATATTAATAATAATAGAATATACAAAGCAAGTGATGCACAATGCAATTGCTCACCACCCGCCGACCGATGCCCAGCCAGTCCCCGAGCAGCGGCCCCCCTGGCCAGCTTTCCCCAGTTTATGTACTGAGCATGACATCATATGGTATGGAATGTCCCTTTGGCCAGTTTGGGTCAGCTGTCCTGGCTGTGCCCCCTCCCAGCTTCTTGTGCACCTGCAGCCTTCTCAGTCGGTAGAGCATGGGAAGCTGAAAAGTCCTTGACTAGTGTAAGCAAGCACTACTTAGCAACAACTAAAACATCAGTGTGTTATCAACTTTATTCTCATCCTAAATCCAAAACACAGCACTGTACCAGCTACTAGGAAGAAAATTAACTCTATCCCAGCCGAAACCAGGACAAGTAGCTAGCTAGACATAGCTATGAGGCTATGTTTTGGATTTGTGCTGAAAAAAGTGTTGATAATACAGGGATATTTTAGTTATTGCTGAGCAGTGCTTACACAGAGTCAAGGCCTTTTCTGCTTTTCACACCACCCCGCCAGCAAGTAGGTTGGAGGTGCACAAAAAGTTGAGAAGGGACACAGTTGGGACAGCTGACCCCATCTGACCAAAGGGATATTCCATACCACATGATGTCATGCTCAGCAATAAAACTGGGGGGGGGGTTGGTGAGGAGGCCGCTGCTCGGGGACTGGCTGGGTATCGGTCGGTTGGTGGTGAGCAATTGTTTTCATTTGCATCACTTGGCTTTCTTGGTTTTTATTTTTCTCTCTCTGTTATTTTTTCCCCCTCTTTTCCTTACAAGTTTTTTATTATTATTATTAATATTATTATTATTAATTATTAAACTGTTTTTGTCTCAACCCATGAGTTTTCTCACTTTTACCCGTCCGATTCTCTCCCCCATCCCACTGGGGGGGGGAGTGAGCGAGTAGCTGTGTGGTGCTTAGTTACCAGCTGGGGTTAAACCACGACAGGATCAAATCAACATATATGACCTTGTAGGCACCTTGCATATGGTGATACACAACTGAATTTAAATCCAAGATACGATGCCACTGAAGCTGATAAGCTAGACTTTTACAAACACAGTTCTGTATATAAAGCAGTTCTTTTAGATTCAAGCAAGCTCTTAGAGAGTACTAGATATATGTGAATTCCTCCTTTGGATAGTAAGCTCCAGCACACTTTGGGCCAAAGCACCAAGTAAGGTTAAAAGACAAGCGAAGCTTAGGCTTTGGCTACTACTTCCTGTTACCAAGACAACCATCACAGAATCACAACTAACAGAATGTAAGTTGAAGTAGACAGAACTTAAACCAGCTTTCTCCAGAGATACACAAGAAGATAAGTCATTTTTAGGACACAAATTACTTTATGCAAGCACTAGGTGTTGGCATATCCTGATAATAATGATTCTTATTTTATTGCAATTAATGGATTTGATATGAAATTACTCCACTGAGCACCACTTGAAGAGCTAAAAGAGACCACTAACCTGGTAATTCCAAAACCAGATCCTCTTGTCTGTAACGATGAAGGTGAAAACATGATCTACAAAAGGCTTTCTTTTGGGGTGATACTGTGGTATACTAAATATCTGTAATAAAAGGCAGTATTTCTAAATATCTGTAATTGTAAGAGGCCAGACATAAATGGCTCATTTTTAATTCATTTTAATTTATTAAGATCCTGATCCCAGGTTACATTTCAAAAAAACCAAAACTTAAGAACAAGTGTCCCAGTGACTTTAAGCACATGACCCTAATCCTTTGAGGATTTTTTGCAAGTTCAGAAGTGTAAAACTACTACTTCAAAAAAACCTTGAGATTTTTAAATATGTTGCCAAAAAACATTTCCAATGAGGAAGAAACACTAGACAGCAGAACTACAGACTGACCTGAATAAACAATTCTTTTAGCAGGGCATCGTGTGGCTCCTTGTCAAATGTCTACAAAGGAAACATGTAATTTTACATACAAAACTAAATGCAATAGTCATGTAAAGAAAACAAAAGCATACTCAATGAAGTAAAGCATATACTTAGTGGATCAAAAGACAAAAGGGGCCGTGAGCCCCTTAGGCAGTTTCCTGTCATCTTCAATTCAGCCACTGTGTGAACTACAGTGATTTTTTTAAAAGATCATTTTAGTACTTACAGAAAACTATACAGACAAGAAAGTAAGAGTCCAAACACAATAATGTCAACCAACTTACTGTCCTGCACTAAGAATTTAGCTGATGGTCCCTGTGGTGTATTTGAAAGCCTGCAGAGGACAGGTAGTGGGGAAGAGAGAAAAGAAAAATGTTAACAGCAGCCAGAAGGTACGTTGGACTTCTATAGTACGCTCCAACCAGTTATTTCTGTATTGAAGTAATTTCAGTTGCTTTTATAGCATTATTGAGTTCCTTTAACATACTTAAAAATACTTGCTTTCTAAACAGTTTTGTAAAATGCTTTTGTAAACAGTCTATGAAAGCTGGTCATGCATTGTAAACTTGCACTACCTACAGAAGTGCAGGATTAGCACAGATATAACTAAGCAACAATATTTCATGTATCTATCTTCACTATTACAGTAACAAACTTGAGATAGATAGAACAGAAGCATGCCCAGCTATATATGGAAACGTAAGAAAACATAACATTTCCTTACCACATATAGAGATCCTGTTTCTTTTTGGCTTCAAAAAAGATGCACTTATTGCAGTTTTTCATTTCACACACCTACACGAGACACATCAAATTAGCTATTTACAAAATTCTGAAGACATTTTCAAAAACTTTCCACATTAATCTCCAATATCTTCCCCCCTCCCAAAATATAAGTTCAAAAGCAAAGGTCTCATCTTAATAAATTACACCTACTGATCCCCAAACTTAAGTTTAAGCACTTGTTTTGTTGAAAAATCTCAAGTATTTATTACCAGGAGTAATAACTTCACTAAAGCTACAAGCAATCTGATAAGCTCTCCAGGATATAAACATTAGAGCAGGAGTTGTGACATCAGGTTTTAGTTTTAGCACTACCAATGTCCTACTACATTGTTTGGCCTTGCTGCATATTTGTTCCTTGATTTCTTCAAGTACAAATTATAATACATCTTTCACCTATATAGAAAGAAAGGCACATTCTGTTTTATTTCTTCATGTTGAAAGTCTATGTTTAATTAAAGGTTTTATTTTGGTTTTATTAATCAAAAGTCAACTTCCTGTTTTAACATTAGCACTTTTTGAATATCAATAATTTTAATTTATGAAGTTTTACAACTCCTATAACTAGTATAAGATCCTTTCAACATGGTTGCCCTTTTCTCTTGCACATTGAATTTCCAGAGAAAATAAAAAAGAAGCACTAGTTAAATCCTGGATTACCTCATTAATTACAGACAACTGGTCTTTACAGTCCATTTTAGTATCTGGAAGACAAGAACAACATTTAGAAGGCTTGAAAACCAATTTAACACAAAATAATTTTTTTTAACAGTTGGTCCTTTTGCAAAAATTTTACTGGATATAAATGAAAGATTAAGAATAAATATCAAGTTGTTTCAGCCATGTTATGCAATAAATAAATATAGCAACAAAAGTATCTGGGCACTTACAGGACTAAGGCCACAGGAGTAATTTCCCAGAGAATATTAGGATACAATGACAGTTGCTGTATTCGTTGGCTCAAAAGGGGTTTGGTGCTTGTTTGTTTAAGATAAAAGGCCACAGTTTCATCAAAACAGTTATTTACCATATTTTTAAAAAGAACATGCTGTTAGAAGTTCTTGGTTTAAAACTATTGTGAAAATTTAAATTAGGGACGATGCCTAGCCCTACCTGCTTTAGAGTGAGGCATCAATGTTCTTAAATCTTGCATTAGATGCCTTGTTCTGAAATTAATTCCACGAGAAGAGAAACTAAGCACTCCTTGTTTTTTCCATTTACCCTAGGAAAAAAAGACACAAAAGTTAAGCACGAAAAGGAAGCTTCTAGCCTTAAAACTACTACAACACAGCAACAATAAATGTTTGAACTGTAATTACAGAAAAACACAGTAAGAACATTTGTTATTATCTCCACACCCACACAGAATCGCTCACTCAGCAAGAGTGATGACTTTCCTACAGAACATGGGGGCATAAGTTTTTGTCTTTTAAGTTGTTAAATCATGAACAACTGTCATCCATCATGCTTCAGCATGTTCCTATGTAAAGCCTTTCACTAGTACAAAACACGTAAGTATTAAGAATGCCATATGCAATACTTATTTGGAAAAAGCACCCCTCTTTCCCTACAAAATGACCTGAGCTACAGTCTCAGAGCACAATAATTTAGCTTTTCCTACAGATGAGCATGTGATGAGGTCTCAGAGTTCAGCATGCTACTTTTTGTTTTTCTTTTAAGCAAACTACAAGGCAATTATTGAAGCCTTCTCAGGACAATTCCTAAATGAAACTGGCGTAATTTCCGGAAGTCGTTTGTATGTAACAGAATTATCCAACTCTAAAGTACTTTTGAGATTAAGGTAACACAACTTATTTACATTGACTAGAATAATGCTCTTCACATGTTTTCATAGAAATAACATACCATCGCATTTTACTTTTATTTGTGCTGGGATTATAAAAGTTACGAATAAATCTCTCTATCCTTGCATAGCAGCTGGGTTCCCTCCAGACACCCCGAGTCCCAGTACCCTAGCCCTGGGAGCAGAAAAGGCAGCAGAACTCGGCCCCCAGGAACAGTGCAGGCCCATCTGCAGCACGCTGTGCTGGCTGGCTGGGGCATGGCAGCACAAGGTAGCGGTCACCCATGTCTCTGCGGCCTGCTGCAGACAGCACCACCTTCCTCATGGAGGCGGAATACCTCCCTAATGCACGGCCCAGAGATGAGGTATCCTTCCTATGGGTAAATGCCGGCCCAGGCTGGGAGCAGAGCGGGCACACCTGGCCCAGCCCACTCCACTGTGGGCAGCAGGGCTGGGAGGTACCTGGGAGATCAGCGGCAGGATGCTGTACTCCTCCGAGCCTGGCTTGGTATCCGGCTCAGGCACGCTCGGGGCCCTCTTAGCTCACTTCTTCGGCCGGGCAGCCGGAGCCTCATGCTTCCTCTTGGCCTCACCACGCCATGTTGGAAGTCACTTGCACTTCCACCCGCTCGCACTTCTGGCCCTCTCCAGAACCGCTGTGCGCTTGGCAGGGTGTCCGCTATGCCGCTTTCCGTGGAGCCACCTGCCAACGGTGAGCCGTATGTGCTGGCCGCTGGTCTGGACAACACCTGCCACCTCTCCAGCCTCCTCAGAGCCATCCACTTCCAGGACCACACCACCTGCTTCACCACGGCCAACGGCCTCAGGATGACGGTGGAGGACGCCAAATGCATCTAGACTAATGCCTTCATCCAGGTGGGGGCTGCGCCCCCCGCGCGGGCCGCAGGCCCTGGGCCAGGCTGCTGCTGGTGGGGCAGCCTGTCCCCGGCGTTAGAGATGAGGAGGGGCTGGTACCGCTATTAGAGACCTTAGAAAGGTCCCAATTACATGACAGAGGAGGTGTACAGCAAGTTTACCAGCGGAGATGGGGAAAGTTAGGTGAAAACATGGTATAGCTGCGGGAGCTGGCGTGAGGGAAGTGCTCTGATGAGGCTGTGGTTACTTATCAGATGTCTGTGCTATTGAAAGGCTGAACTCAGTGCCTGGTTTGTTCATGCATGCCTGCTTGCGTGATGAACTTGTACCCTCGTTTAATGTGTTGGCACCTGCTAAGCTCATTGCTCCATCTGACCATACTGTTCTTAGATGTATGAGCAGGTTCATAAAGTATCTATCTTCAAGTATTTTTATTATGTTTCGTTCCAAAGCCAAAAAAGGTGAATTTAAGTCAACTTGGAAAGAGTACAAATTCAGACACTCATACACAGCGTATCAGCTGGGCTAAGCTAAGAGCTTCCAAACACAGGGCAGGAGTGTGATTCATTGCAAGACTGGAGTGGTGGTCTGCCTCTTTTGCTCTCTGATTCTGCCTGTGCTGAACATTATCCACAAAGGGTGCTTGAAAGGTTATGCATAGACAGAGGATCTCAACTACACTGAACTGTCCATACAGGCAGCTTTAAATAGCAATCTAAATTATTTCTTTTTAACTTGCATTTAATATAAGATCAAAAGGAGTCTTGTTCGCTTTCTGCTACCTTTTTCCTAGCTGTGACTGCTGGCTTTCCTTCATTTTAAATTTTTAAGGTGCACTTTTAATTTTTGCTTCTTTTAACAATGGTTTACTTTCTGGGTGGTTTTTTGTTTGTTTGTTTTTATTTAACGCATATCCAACTTCTAAATGCTTTGTTCATAAGAACAGGCATTGTGCTGGTTCCTGTTTTTGAAAGCACATATGATACCGGGGATGTAAACGGAAGGGGCGAGGAATATTTTATGGTAGTAACTCAAACCCAAATTTACCTTTCTTCTGTCCATTAGAGTCTGTGTCTTTGCTATCTATACAGGCTGGATCGATGGGCCGAGGCCAACTGTATGAGATTCAACAAGGCCAAGTGCTGGGTCCTGCACTTCAGCCACAACCACCCCATGCAACCATAGAGGCTTGGGGAAGAGTGGCTGGAAAGCTGCCTGGCAGAAAAGGACCTGGGGGTGCTGGTCGACAGCCGGCTGAACATGAGCCGGCAGTGTGCCCAGGCGGCCAAGAAGGCCAATGGCATCCTGGCCTGTATCAGAAACAGTGTGGCCAGCAGGAGTAGGGAAGTGATCGTGCCCCTGTACTCGGCCCTGGTGAGGCCGCCCCTCGACTACTGTGTTCAGTTTTGGGCCCCTCACTACAAGAAGGTCGTCAAGGTGCTGGAGCTTGTCCAGAGAAGGGCAACGAGGCTGGTGAAGGGTCTAGAGAACAAGTCTTATGAGGAGCGGCTGAGGGAACTGGGGTTGTTTAGCCTGGAGAAAAGGAGGCTGAGGGGAGACCTCATCGCTCTCTACAACTGCCTGAAAGGAGGTTGTAGCGAGGTGGATGTCGGTCTCTTCTCCCAAGTAACAAGCGATAGGACGAGAGGAAAGGGCCTCAAGTTGTGCCAGGGGAGGTTTAGATTGGATGTGAGGAAAAATTTCTTTACTGAAAGAGTGGTTAAACATTGGAACAGGCTGCCCAGGGAAGTGGTTGAGTCCCCATCCCTGGAGGTATTTAAAAGACGTGTAGATGAGGCGCTTAGGGACATGCTTTAGTGGGCATGGTGGTGTTGGGTTGATGGTTGGACTCGATGATCTTAGAGGTCTCTTCCAACCTTAATGATTCTATGATTCTGTCTGTGAAACTGCAGTCTGAACTGTGCGTGAAAGGGGAGAAGCCTGAGTCTCCCTGTTCCTGCATCTCCCTTTGCTTTCTCCTGTTCCTTGCTAAACAGTCCTTCCTTATGTTAGTGTTGTATTTGTTTGGTTAGCTTAAGCTGTCTCATGAAGTAAAAAATGGAAAGTGGGGGACTTGGGCACGACATAGATGGTATAGAATAAGGGGGGGATACTGTCCTGGTTTCGGCTGGGATAGAGTTAATTTTCTTCCTAGTAGCTGGTATAGTGCTGTGTTTTGGATTTAGGATGAGAATAATGTTGATAACACACTGATGTTTTAGTTGTTGCTAGGTAGTGCTTACACTAGTCAAGGACTTTTCAGCTTCTCATGCCCTGCCAGCGAGAAGCTGGGAGGGGACACAGCCAGGACAGCTGACCCAAACTGGCCAAAGGGATAATCCATACCATATGACGTCATGCTCAGTATATGAACTGGGGGGAGTTAGCCAGGGGAGGGGTGACCGCTGCTCAGGAACTGGCTGGGTATCGGTCAGCAGGTGGTGAACAACTGCATTTTACATCACTTATTTTGTATATTCTTTTATCATTATTATTATTATTATTATTATTATTTTCCCTTTCTTTTCTGTCCTATTATACTGTCTTTATCTCAACCCATGAATTTTAGGTTTTTTTTTCCTGATTCTCTCCCCCATCCCACTGGGGGGGCGGGGGGAGTGAGTGAACGGCTGTGTGATGTTTAGCTGCCTGCCGGGTTAAACCACAACAGTCCTTTTGGGGCCCAAAGTGGGGCACAAAGGGTTGAGATAATGACAGATCTGACCAGAGCATGTTAAGGCAAATTTGTTATAAGCATTCATCATATTGGTTTAACAGTTGCTGGTCACAATGTTGATTAATTTACTCTCAAAGTTGACATGCTTGCTCTCAAAGTTGTGTTATGTAACACCTTACTTGCTGTATATGTTCTCTGTTGTGCTGTCTATCATCACCTCTGGGAGCTGGATCAAGGATATCATTTTCCTGCACTGTGTAACACTACTGGTTTATGATGTGATAGAATTTTTGGTCGTGAGACTAGTTTTTGTATTTGTACTTCTGTATTTGTACTCAGTACTGCCATCATTTCCGTACCTCGGGAGTCACCTTTCGGAAACTATTAATAACGACACCTTTTAACTTTTCTCCTCGGGGAACCAGTCTATGGGGGAGATGGGGGGGACACTTTCCCCTGCTCCTTCACCTTCCCTTTGTCCTTCAGGCCAGTTACAACACCTCTTCAGAATTTTGAATATCCTTGGGATGTTCAAACCAGCTTGTTCCTATTGCTAAGTCTCCTGAATGTGGTTCAGGTCTTGTTTAAGGTTAAACAATTATTTAAGAACACCATCCAGAGATCAACCCCTGCAACAGGCATCTGTGGCTACTCAAACCCCGGTGACAGGCACTGGGGCTGAACCAGAGAACAAACCCATGCCGGTATCAGTCGCCCCTATACACAAGAAGAAATAGACAAGAAAGTCAACTTGTTTAGTAATGGATGAAGATGAACCAGGGCCATCACGAGAACAGGAGCAGGAAGAGGCAGACGCCATAAATAGGATGGTAACCACCCGATCCCTATCCCTGAGTGAGCTGCGAGATATACGAAAAGATTTCAGCCGTCGTCCAGGCGAGCATGTTGTCACCTGGCTGCTCCGATGCTGGGATAATGGAGCCAGTAGCCTAGAATTAGAGGGTAGGGAAGCCAAGCAGCTGGGGTCCCTTTCTAGGGAAGGGGGCATTGACAAGGCGATTGGAAAAGGGACACGAGTCCTCAGCCTCTGGAGGCGACTCTTGTCAAGCGTGAAGGAAAGGTATCCCTTCAAGGAAGATGTTCTATGTCACCCAGGCAAGTGACAGGTATCCAGTAACTGAGGGAATTAGCCATGATGGAGGTGTTTTATGATGACCTGAACAATGAGCAGTTATCCAAAGATCCAGATGAAGTCAAGTGCATGCGACCCATGTGGCGGAAGTTTGTACAGAGTGCACCATCGTCGTATGCCAACTCATTGGCGGTAATGACATGGAAAGACGGAGAGGGACAAACGGTGGATGAATTGGCCAGCCAAACCCGGCAATATGAAGAAAGTGTCTCTTCCTCCCTATGGGCCTGCATCTCGGCTGTGGAGAAACTGCCGGACATGTTAGCCGAGAAATTGTCCCGGGAGTTCCAGCGATTCAAAGAGGCTATGTCCCACTCCCCACCTGTACAGACCAGTATCTCAGCCATAAGGTCTAAGCGTCCCTCTGCTCAAGAGAGAGGATATAGTGGATATACACCATGGGCCACCCTGTGGTTTTACCTACGTGACCACGGAGACGACATGAGGAAGTGGGATGGAAAACCTACCACAGCCCTAGGGGCACGGGTACGTGAGTTGCAAGGGAAAACAATGACAGAAAGAGGTTCTTCCAGGAAAATTGCTGCTCCAGTTTCCAGCGGGCAGTTCCCCAGACAGAGTAGAAGGGCTGATCTTACTCCTGATCTTAATGAAGAAACTTCTGACTCGTATGTACAAGAAGTGAGAAACAAGTACTGCGATGAGGACTAGAGGGGCCCTGCCTCCAGCCAGGGGGAGGAAAGGGACAACCGGGTTTACTGGACTGTGTGGATTCGGTGGCCTGGCACATCAGACCCACAGGAGTATAAGGCTCTAGTAGACACCGGTGCACAGTGTACCCTAATGCCATCAAGCTATATAGGAGCAGAACCATCTGTATTTCTGGGGTGACAGGGGGATCCCAACAGCTAACTGTATTGGAAGCCGAAGAAAGTCTAACTGGGAATGGGTGGCAGAAGCACCCCATTGTGACTGGCCCAGAGGCTCCGTGCATCCTTGGCATAGACTACCTCAGGAGAGGGTATTTCAAAGACCCGAAAGGGTACCGGTGGGCTTTTGGTATAGCTGCCTTGGAGACGGAGGGAATTAAACAGCTGTCCACCTTGCCTGGTCTCTCGGAGGACCCTTCTCTTGTGGGGTTGCTGAGGGTCAAAGAACAACAGATGCTGATCGCCACCACAGCAGTGCACCGGCGGCAATATCGCACCAACCGAGACTCCTTGATTCCCATTCATGAGCTAATTCGTTGACTGGAGAGCCAAGGAGTGATCAGCAAGACTCGTTCACCCTTTAACAGTCCCATATGGCCAGTGCGGAAGTCTAATGGAGAGTGGAGACTAACAGTAGACTATCGTGGCCTAAATGAAGTCACGCCACCGCTGAGTGCTGCTGTGCCAGACATGCTAGAACCTCAATACGAATTGGAGTCAAAGGCAGCCAAGTGGTATGCCACAATTGATATTGCTAATGCGTTTTTCTCAATCCCTTTGGCAGCGGAGTGCAGGCCACAGTTTCCTTTCACTTGGAGGGGCGTCCAGTATACCTGGAACCGACTGCCCCAGGGGTGGAAACACAGCCCCACCATTTGCCATGGACTGATCCAGACTGCACTGGAACAGGGTGGAGCTCCAGAACACCTGCAATCCATTGATGACATCATCGTGTGGGGCAAGACAGCAGGAGAAGTTTCTGAAAAGGGGAAGGAAATAGTCCAAATCCTCCTGAAGGCTGGTTTTGCCATAAAACAAAGTAAGGTCAAGGGACCTGCACAGGAGATCCAGTTTTCAGGAATAAAATGGCAAGATGGACGTCGTCAGATCCCCAAGGATGTGATCAACAAAATAACAGCCATGTCTCCACCAACTAGCAAAAAGGAAACACAAGCTTTCTTAAGGCATCGTGGGTTTTTGGAGAATGCATATCCCAAATTACAGTCTGATTGTAAACCCTCTCTATCAAGTGACGCGGAAGAAGAACGATTTCAAATGGGGCCCTGAGCAACGACAAGCTTTTGAACAAATTAAAGAGGAGATAGTTCATGCAGTAGCCCTGGGGCCAGTCCGGGCAGGACAAGATGTCAAAATATGCTGTACACCGCAGCCGGGGAGAATGGCCCTACCTGGAGCCTCTGGCAGAAAGCACCAGGGGAGACTCGAGGTCGACCCCTAGGGTTTTGGAGTCGGGGATACAGAGGATCCGAGGCCCGCTATACTCCAACTGAAAAAGAGATATTGGCAGCATATGAAGGGGTTCGAGCTGCTTCGGAAGTGATCGGCACTGAAGCACAGCTCCTCCTGGCACCCCGACTGCCGGTGCTGGGCTGGATGTTCAGAGGGAGGGTTCCCTGTACACATCATGCAACTGATGCTACGTGGAGGAAGTGGGTCGCGCTGATCACACAACAAGCTCGAATAGGAAAGCCCAGTCGCCCAGGAATCGTGGAAGTGATCATGGATTGGCCAGAGGGCAAAGATTTTGGAATATCGCCAGAGAAGGAGGTGATGCGTGCTGAGGAGGCCCCAATGTATAATGAACTACCAGAAAATGAGAAGCAATATGCCCTGTTCACTGATTGGTCCTGTCGTCTTGTGGGAAAGCATCGGAGGTGGAAAGCTGCTGTATGGAGTCCTATGCGAGAAGTTGTAGAAACTGCTGAAGGGGAAGGTGAATCGAGCCAATTTGCAGAAGTAAAGGCCATCCAGCTGGCTTTAGACATTGCTGACCGAGAAAAGTGGCCAGTGCTCTCTCTCTATACTGACTCATGGATGGTGGCAAATGCCCTGTGGGGGTGGTTGCAGTAATGGAAGCAGAGCAACTGGCAGCGCAGAGGCAAACCCATCTGGGCTGCCGCATTGTGGCAAGATATTGCTGCATGGGTAGGGAACCTGGTTGTAAAATCTGGAACGTAGATGCTCACGTACCCAAGAGTCGGGCCACTGAAGAACATCAGAACAACCAGCAGGTGGATCAGGCTGCTAAGATTGAAGTGGCTCAGGTGGATCTGGACTGGCAGCATAAGGGTGAATTATTTATAGCTCGGTGGGCCCATGACACCTCAGGTCACCAAGGAAGAGATGCAACATACAGATGGGCTCGTGATCGAGGGGTGGACTTGACCATGGACACTATTGCGCAGGTTATCCATGAATGCGAAACATGCGCTGCAATCAAGCAAGCCAAGCGGTTAAAGCCCCTCTGGTATGGAGGACGATGGCTGAAATATAAATATGGGGAGGCCTGGCAGATCGATTATATCACACTCCCACAAACCCGCCAAGGCAAGCGCCATGTGCTTACAATGGTGGAGGCAACCACCGGATGGCTGGAAACATATCCTGTGCCCCATGCCACTGCCCGGAACACTATCCTGGGCCTTGAAAAGCAAGTCCTGTGGCGACACGGCACCCCAGAAAGAATTGAGTCAGACAATGGGACTCATTTCCGAAACAACCTCATAGACACCTGGGCCAAAGAGCACGGCATTGAGTGGGTGTATCACATCCCCTATCATGCACCAGCCTCCGGGAAAATCGAACGATACAATGGACTGCTAAAGACTACGCTGAGAGCAATGGGTGGTGGGACATTCAAACATTGGGATACGCATTTAGCAAAGGCCACCTGGTTAGTCAACGCTCAGGGATCTGCCAATCGAGCAGGCCCTGCCCAGTCAGAACATTTACGTACTGTAGATGGGAATAAAGTCCCTGTAGTGTGCATAAAGATTATGTTGGGGAAAACAGTCTGGGTTATTCCTGCCTCGGGCAAAGGCAAACCGATCCGTGGGATTGCATTTGCTCAAGGACCTGGGTGCACTTGGTGGATAATGCGGAAGGATGGGGAAGTCCGATGCGTACCTCAAGGGGATTTGATTTTGGGTGAGAATAGCCAATGATTTGAACTGTATGCTGTTAATTGCTACATAATATTATATGCCATACTAATGTTATTACAATAAGAATCACCCAGATTAATGAAGAATAACTTCGATGAAACCAAGCAAAGCAGAGTGATGATGGTACCAGAACTGCCTTCAACATGAAACAATCCAACACCGTATACCATCTTTCCTGTCCTGAAGGACTGTTATGACAGATGGAGCCCAAAGTCATCACTAAATGAACTCAACAAATATTTTATAGGGATGGCCCATAGACTAAGGGAATGATATCTGTGTGTGTATATCAAAAGATAGGAAAAGGGATGGTGATTAATTGGAATATTATGGGAAGTGTGGGGACCTGGGCATGACGTAGATGGTATAGAATAAGGCGTGGATACTGTCATGGTTTCGGCTGGGATAGAGTTAATTTTCTCCCTAGTAGCTGGTACAATGCTGTGTTTTGGATTTAGCATGAGAATAATGTTGATAACACACTGATGTTTTAGTTGTTGCTAAGTAGTGCTTACACTAGTCAAGGACTTTTCAGCTTCTCATGCCCTGCCAGCGAGAAGCTGGGAGGGGGCATAGCCAGGACAGCTGACCCAAACTGGCCAAAGGGATGTTCCATACCATATGACGTCATGCTCAGTATATGAACTGGAGGGATTTAGCCGCGGGAGGGGTGACCGCTGCTCAGGAACTGGCTGGGTATCGGTCGGCGGGTGGTGAGCAACTGCATTGTGTATCACTTATTTTGTATATTCTTTTATCATTATTATTATTATTTTCCCTTCCTTTTCTGTCCTATTAAACTGTTTTTATCTCAACCCACGAATTTTACTTTTTTTTTTTTTTCCCAGTTCTCTCCCACATCCCACTCTGCCGGGGGGGAGTGAGGAAACATCTGTGTGGTGTTTAGCTGCCTGCCGGGTTAAACCACAACACTAAAGAAGAAATGTAAATAAGTACTGTTTCTTGAGAAGTGTGGCATTTACATTTTATAGTTCCCTGAATGTTTCCAGCTCCAGAATTAGGCAGTATTAGACTTTAATGTTTGTAGCTTGTTTTTAAACTATAAAAGACAAAAGTTTATGTTTTCATGCTTATGCCACACTGTGTTTAAACTGTGACCCGATTTTATTTTACTAGTTTTTGAGGATGAAGACCTGTTTTTCTTTAACGGATAGTGTGTTACATGTAGAAATTACTTTGTATTACACTGATCTCTGAAATTGAAAGCGCTGAATTTAAGGACATAAGTATAAGCTGTAAAATAATTGCAGAAACTCCCATGTCTCCATCTTTTTCCTTTCTCTTATAGGCAGAAATTTTTCAGGAATTTGCTGTTCAGGAGGAATTGGTGATCTTCTGAATCAACTTGTCTGTTCTTCTCAACTGTTTGACCATTTTTGGTACTAGTTCTTTGCCAGGTATGGTGCATATTTACCTTGACTGTGTATGTGTATCGTGTAATCACATAGTGAAACCCGTACATAGCAATAGCAAGATTTCCTGTCTTGGCAAAACTTCTGACTTCCTCACCTTAAGTCCTTCTAAGCATGTCAGCTATTGCTGTTAAGCAGGATCCATCCTGTTTACTTACGCTAATACAAGTGTGTGCTGTGATAACAGTCAATGGAGAGAAGGAAGGAGCTGATGGATGTGAGCCTAGCCAGTGTGTCAGGGACTGCTGCAGCAGGAGAGGCTAAAAGAGGCTGACTCAGTTTGGAAGATGGAATAAAGGTATATGTCTGTGTGACATTATTGGGGTAACTGAGAAACAGAGGAGTCTTCCTGTGAAGATAATGTTTCCTGGATCTGTGTAAGGCACAAAAGAACCACTTGTTTTGGGAGACAACCCTTTTGTTGCATGAAGTCCAATGAACAGCCCTATCTCGCACCCTTTCTCTGGTTTGGGGCTGAAAATCTCAAGCAGTTTCTATAATCTTGATAAGAAGACATGTCAAGTAATTTTTTCAGGCTTCTTTGGCAAGTCATGTGATATGTTTAAGCTGGAGTTCTGACGCTGAGGCCAGCGCTGTCCCCCAGGACTGACACATGCCATGACTGCCTTTACTGTCAATCTGTTTTCAGTCCAGGGCCCAGATCATCCACATCACACAAATGCTAATTTGTTTCTGAGTGCTCTTCACTTAAGGGGAAAACCTGGTGTCCTGGTTTTGGCAGGGATAGAGTTAATTCCCTTCCTAGTAGCTGGTACAATGCTGTGTTTTGGATTTAGGATGAGAACAAAGTTGATATAACACACCGATGTTTTAGTTGTTGCTAGGTAATGCTTACACTAGTCAAGGACTTTTCAGCTTCCCATGCTCTACCGACGAGAAGGCTGGAGGTGCACAAGAAGCTGGGAGGGGGCACAGCCAAACTGGCCAAAGGGACATTCCATACCATGTGACGTCATGCTCAGTACATAAACTGGGGAAAGCTGGCCGGGGGGGCTGCTGCTCGGGGACTGGCTGGGCATCGGTCGGCGGGTGGTGAGCAATTGTACTGTGCATCACTTGCTTTGTGTATTATTATTATTATTATTATCATCTTATTATTATTATCATTTTATTTCAATTCTTAAACTGTTTTTACCTCAACCCACGAGTTTTTCTCACTTGTGCTTTTTTCCAATTCTCTCCCCCATCCCCCCGGGGTGTGGGGGGAGTGAGCGAGCGACTGCGTGGTGCTTAGTTGCCGACTGAGGTTAAACCACGACACCTGGGCACAGCTGGCAGAATAGTTCCTCTGCAGCCCATTCAGGGTAGTCAGTATGGTTGTAGACAGCACCAAGGTTCCTTCTACTAGGGATGGTGCTTCACGCTGTCATGTGCTTTTAAATGGCCAGCAGAGCAGGCTGCACATACCCTCAGCATCAGGCTAAAAGATTACTGCTTGGGCAAGCTCGGGCACCTCTTATCAGAGCTGTCATTTTGAGCTGAAAAAGCACAAAAGCTGTCTCACAAGAAATCTGTGGCTGAATTGGGTACCACTTTGTGCCATAAGCACACCATCTCTCCCCCTATGCACAATTCTCAGGTGAATAGAGCACTTCATATTTTGTTTATCGTATGTGTGAATTACAAAAATCGAGTAGACTGTATTATTGCTGATGTTTGTAGTCTTTTTGGTGACAGAGACGCGTGGGAAACTAACTTCACAATTATGTATACAAATATTGAATTACATGAACCCATTTATTTAAAAAAACAAGTGTTAGCAAATTTTATTTCCTAGAAATTATTTTTTTTAACTTTATGGTGGTTCGAAAAAATGTTTTCACAAGCAAAAATAACTACAAGTTAGCATAACTGTATGAGTGCTACAAGATGCACTGTGTACTCATGTGAAGTGGAGTGATACCATGGCAATTTTCTCAGGCAGTTCTACCATTGCAGCTATGCACTGAACTCCAGATTCCTCTGCTGCTTCTTTTGTGACTCTGACCTAAAGACCTAAATCAACTGTGCTAAACAGCACCGTGATTTTGGGAAACCAAACATTCAGATTATGATTACATAGCAAAAGGAGGATGTGACTGTAATGCAAGCTAAGCTGCATTAACCTCAGTTTGAGTTGCACAAGAAAGACGATGTGAGCCAGAGAGAGCCTCAGGACCATGGAAGATTTTCCAAGTCCACTAAACTATTTGTAGCATATCCAACTTCATTGTCACAGCTAGTGTTACCCGTTTGGTACATGACGTGAGTTGGATTTGAACTGGTGTCTACATACAATTCATTTCATTTTGCTGCATAACCATTAACACTTTGAAGGGAGGCTACACTGAGCATGCAGGAGGCTACACTGAGCATGCTACATTAGTGTGTTGGAGGCTGGACAAAACATGCTAAATCAAACTGATCTGTATGGCCCCGTATGCCAGTAAAATCTGAATTTTCTAAAGTGATCAGATGTGCTAGCTAGCTCTCTGAAGAATGTATATTTCATTCTCTTTTTCAGGAACATCAACAGCCCTTAGGATGTGTTATCATGGTTATGGTTATCTTTTGATGCTGTTCTTGGAAGAAGGAGGAGTAGTGACAGTGTGCAGAATTAACACTCAAGAACCTGATGAGTTGTTAGACTTTGATTTCTGCAGTACAAATGTTGTTAATAAAATTATCCTGCAGTCGGAGGGGGCTATGAGAAGCATTTGCTGAACTGGATATGACCAGTGAAGTTCTGCAGATTACCATGCCTCCAGATAAACCCTACTTCAGGTACTGGAAACTATGCTTTCAACTCAAATGTTCATGCTTGGCCTTCCTGCTCTTCAGTGAGTAAGGACTGGAAGTTTTCAGGGTGAAGGGGGGGAAACTGTCTTAGAATATTGGTTTATTTCAGGAAGAATTGTAATGAATATAGCAAATCACAATATGTAATCTAATTAGCATAGTAATGAATATATTGTCAACCTGGTAAATGTGACGCTGATGTGGACAGTTTAGCATTTTTAATTAAATAAAGCAAAACAAACAGTAGTGTTTTGTGAAACAGCCATTGAGATATGCAAAACGACTGAGTCTGATGAGTTTTTACAGAGCTGCGATCGGGTTTTTTGAGATGGTGCCTTTTGTCTTCCAGGTTATCCACTTTTGGAAATGCAGGAAGTGCTCATCTGGACTACCCCAGGGACTCTGATTTGATGGAAGCATTCCACTGTAACCAGACACAGACAAACAGATTAGTAAGTCTGTGATCAATGCCCTCTGTGGCAGGTCATACATTCTTGCTGGAAAGTTTAAAAAACTGTTTTTGCATTACTGTGACATTTATTTCACTAGTACAGGAAAAAAAAATACTTCCCATCTGATAAAAGTCTGTGTCTGTGATCAAAAGCTAAGTGATAACAATGTTTGTCTGATGTTGTTACCAGGAAAAGATCAAATTAGCACGTTGCTTATTGTTTTTTAGTTATTCTATGGCTTTAATTGGGAGTAATGTTTCAGCTCCTCTCTGTACAATGTATTTTTTCAGATGACTTTTTTTCTCCCCTGCAGGTACAAGATTTCTTTGCTTAAACCATCTACAAAGGCACTGGCTTTATCTTGTAAAGTGTCCATTCGAACAGATACTCAAGGCTTTCTTTCACTGCAGTATATGATTAGGAATGAAGATGGACAGATCTATTTTGTGGAATGCTATTGTTGCCCTGATGAGGATATTGCTGAAGCAGAACTGTAGGTGTATGTTTTGGCATCTGTATTATATTTGTGGATATATAAAATGCTATATTTTTTTATAAAACTGAATGAAAGCTGTAAAGATTGATAGACTTGATATTGTCTTTTTTTTTTTTAACTCTGGAATTAGAAATACGAAGACTTCCTTTTTATTCCCTTGCAAACATTTCTTAGCCTTGACTCAAAAAACTGCAACTTAAAAAGCAAAAAGGGGAGTTGGTCTCCTATAACCACTGATTCCAGCACAGAAGCGGTGTTCATGTAATACATTGCTGCCTTTTACAGTGTTCTCCAAGAATCTTTGTTTGTGTTTTGTTTTTTGTCTTTGGCTTGTTCTAAGCAATTACACAAGGGAAAATCTGAATACTAGCTGTATGTTAGACAGCCAGTTAACTTCCAATGACTTAAAAATAAAACCAAATTTGTCTTGAAAGAGGATGACATTTTCAAACTGATTTCTTAATAGCAGCAGGTGGTTTCTTTCTGGCAAATGCTGACATGTTTTGCTGGTGAAGCCACTAGGCTCCTCCTCATCTTGATTAATTCCTAATATAACTCAGTTCCTTGGAATTTCATCTCATACCAATTTACCCTTTTGTCTGCAGTACTGGTATTGAATTGGTAAATTAAGATAGAAGCCAGGATTTACTTATTATTCATAACTGTTCTGGCAACATTATTGTTTTGTATCTAGTAATTTATTACACATCCACAAGAATGCTGCTGCTGAAATGTTTCCGTACGTACATGTCCCTGTTCCTACCCTGCTACTCTCTACTAACACTGTTAAGAATCATAAGACAGAAAATTTTCATATTTGAAATTATTTGTGAAATTAGTTTACCTTCTCAATAGCCTTTGTCAGCAACAGGAGGGACTCCTAAACCGAAGTAAGGGAATGTCTGCCTGTGTCTCATGGAGCGGTATATTCATATCATCACTGCTAAAAATAAGCCTAACTTCTTACTCACTGAAAAGGGAGTGTGGTTTCTGGAGGGTTTTCTGCAGTGGTCAGCTTTGCAAAGCAGTGAGGTGGGCTGTACTTAGGTCAAAAGTTGCACTTCTTTCATACCTCTCCATTGCAAACAACCTGCTCAAAACAGGAGATCCATTGAAACAGATGCAGAGACTGCAAATCACACTGCAAGAGACTGAAGTCTTCCTGCCTTGCTGCCATGGGGTATGATCCAAGAGTCAGTGATCTGCAGGTAGTTTTTAGAGCTTTAGACTGTAGTTGAGTTTTGTTGTTTGTCAGAAGATGAGGTCCTGCTTTGCACATGTGGAAAACAGTATGTTCATGTTACCAAGATGATTGCTCCACAATTCAACAGAATCCAAATCCTTTGGGTTTATTTTAAGTTTAAAATGCTTTTGTTGTCCATTTTTCACCTCTTGCTTATGTCAGCAAGAGTACCCTTTCAGAGTACACAGCATCAACAGTTTACTTTTGTTGTCTTCTGTGCAGATCATCCATTTATTGCAATAAATTTTATATTTGAAAAACAATTACAAATCTTTGAACTACAGGACTGATAATGATACCTAACAATATTCCAAATTACTCTTATTTACTGTATTTTATTTTATTTTTTTCAAACTTAAGTATTCAGTATAGGGGAATTTCCTTTTGGCTTACTGTCTCAATTTCTTCAGTGAAAAAAAATATTATTATGGTCTCATTGGGAATTATTAATATTATCCCTGACTACTGAGTGTTAAGAATGATTTATATAATCTCTGGATGACAGGATAAAAATGAAACTGAACACATGACTTTCTTAATGTGATTTATTTTAGAGTATCAAGTTCCTTGCATTGTGTTCAAGGACATTACTGTGGCTTAACATTTGTACTTTTATATAATTGACTACAAATGTGCTATATTACTTCTTAAAATAGTACTTTTAACAATTTCTTCTATAATCTACCAACAGTGATCATGGAAATAATATCCTAAGAAGTTAGAACACTGCAAAATACCAGAAAGTAACTGTTGCATTTCATAAATAACAGCTATTACAGACATGCAAGATTTGTGCAAGACTTACGTCTGTACTTCACAGGACCAAGTCAGGGTCTAGACTCACAAAGGTGGGGAGGTGCTTGTACACCTTGTGCCTTTGTGGATATGGTTCTAGGTGGACAAAAACACAGAGAGTCCAGGCTACAAAAAGAAATTACTATGCAGTAAGGCAAGGAGTGGATTTAGGATCTACCTATGATGGCTTCTATTACATCTCTGCCCTCAAACACAGTAAAATAAAAAAAGGTGAAGAGGAGAATGACTGGAAGGCCACTGCACATCCTTTTGACCTGGCAAGCTGCTTAAATTCTGCAAACTTCCACCGTTGGATTAGATCTAATTTCCTACTGCATTTTGCATTAGATCCAGAACTCACATGACAGTACCTTTAGTACGTTTTATCTCTTCTACTTGACAAGTCTTTTCCCCTTGCAGACAATGGGAAACCTACAGTAGAAGAAACATTTAGTTCATGGGGTTTTTTTCTTTAGTAGTATCACAGAATGGACTTATCATGGATCAGCTTTTGCCCATCTGCCTTCTTATAAAATAGTACATATAAGTACTCAGAATTACTGCTGGTGTAAACTGAAAACAGTTCCTGGAGGTGGGAACTGGAACCAGTGTTTTCCACCCAGGATCACCATAGCTGTAGCACGTGCTCCCTGGCTGCTCTGATTTACTGCATTTGGGGCACTGGGCAACCCAGATCCAGAGTCCACAAAACTGACAAATTATTTTTCTCCAATTATTTTGAGTTGTGCTTTTCAGAGTAAGAACTGACCTCAAGTCTTCCAGAAGGCACCTCTTTTATGACTTGGCTCCCAGTCCTGACAATTTTTGTGCAACAAAACACTGAAGATGCTAATATTCTCTTACTTCCCAACATGTTGAGAAGTTCTTTGGTCTCTCTGGCTTTCACACGCTGAGGCCCATCCACAACCATTTGAATCTGTAAGGGCTGTTAAGCACAAAATTCCCCAAAAGGAATTAAGTTTCTCTTTTTCTCTTTTTTTTTTAAAATTGTTTCAAAAATAGTCATGGGAAAGAATCAGTTGTTTAATATCTAATTACATATGAATTTATAAGGAAATATATTCTTGTATTCTTGACTAGGAAGGGTCTTTGGTGAGGTTAGCGGAGCAGTTGGAAAAGTTGAGATAAGCCACATGCTGTTTCCTGCAGGTGGCTGTTTTGAACTTCATTTTGTAGCAGCTTGTAAACCCCTAAGAATCCAGTAGGTGGGTCTTACAGAAATAAATATTTAGAAATTGTATAAAGAATTATAGAACACTAAACAGTGCTTTTGCTGAAAGAATACTAACATTAAACTGAACAAATACAGAACTATTAAAAAAATTGAGCTATTGCAGAATAGAGGCTTGATGCCTTCCTGTTGAGACAGAAACTCATCTTTATATGAATCTATCTTGGGAGGGGGTGGAGGGATGGCAGGACTGCTTAGGTAGAAATAGAAGCTAAGGTCCACAACAGGCTGCTTCAGGCTCTCTCTGCTGTGCTTCTCTCCTTAGCTGGGCTCTAACAACTAACATGGCAGTGTATTAGCATTGGTAAATCTAATTGTAAGGGCTCTGTAAGGGAGTGAGTGTTGTAGGGAAATGTAATCAGGTGCCCACAAAACTCTAATTTCTTTGTGGCATTATTGTACAGTGAGAAGTGGGCTTGAATATCCACCACAAATGTGAATGTCATTCTACTCAAGTATCCTGGGCCTCCATGGAGAAATACACCCAAAGGAAGTCTAGAAAGATCTCAGCTACCTTTAACAAGGGCTAGTTTTGATGCAACAGCCTCTCTGTAACTGTCTTCATTTACATTTCAAAAAAAAAAGCAAAGTGTGGTATTATACTTATCTTACTGAATAGCTTATAAGTTTCTCCCATCTTTCCATCTGCTAGACAGATGCTACTCATTATAAGGTAAAGTTCAACTGCCTTCTCACTAAAGTCCTCATAGGCATCTGCTTTTCCTTTTAAGAAGTCTTTCAGTGGAGTGTAGGTCTGCTAGAAAGAGAAAGATGCAACATATCACATGCAAATATACTAATTTTATTAAATATATCAATTTTTAGGAGGCTTTCTTGAAGTCTTGACTGGTGCATGCTCAATGCACTGCAGTTCTCCCAGCCATTCCCAGAGATGAGGTACTTTTGTCAAGCTGCACAAAAAACAAATCCAGGAAAAGTTCTCCTTTTGTTACACCATCAAAAATCTGAACCTGTGTGAGGCTGGTCACCTCTTAGGAAATGCCTTGCTTGACAACAAACATCCATGTGCCAAGTCAGCTGGACTTAGGACATGTCCTGTACTTGACCAATAAGTATATCAAGGATTTTGAAGCACAACAGAATAGAATAGACTAGACTATTTCAGTTGGAAGGGACCTACAATGATCATCTAGTCCAACTGCCTGACCACTTCAGGGATGACCAAAAGTTAAAGCATGTAGTTAAGGGCATTGTCCAAATGCCTCTTAAACACTGACAGGCTTGGGGCATCGACCACCTCTCTAGGAAGCCTGTTCCAGTGTTTGACCACCCTCTCAGTAAAGAAACGCTTCCTAATGTCCAGTCTAAACCTCCCCTGGAGCAGCTTTGAACCATTCCCACGCGTCCTATCACTGGATACCAGGGAGAAGAGCTCAGCCCCTCCCTTTGCACTTCCCCTCCTCAGGAAGCTGTAGAGAGCAATGAGGTCGCTCCTCAGCCTCCTTTTCTCCAAACTAGACAAGCCCAGAGTCCTCAGTTGCTCCTCATAGGACTTGCCTTCCAGCCCTTTCACCAGCTTTGTTGCCCTCCTCTGGACGCATTCAAGGACCTTCACATCCTTCTTAAATTGCGGGGCTCAGAACTGCACACAGTATTCATGGTGAGGCTGCACCAACGCTGAATACAGCGGGATAATCACATCTTTTGACTGGCTGATTATACTGTATTTAATGCACCCCAGGATGCAGTTTGCCCTCTTGGCTGCCAGGGCACACTGCTGACTCATATTGAGCCTGCTGTTGACCAGCACCCCCAGATCCCTTTCTGCAGGGCTGCTCTCCAGCCACTCCTCTCCCAATTTATACTTGTGCCTGGCATTACTCCATCCTAGGTGCAGGATCCGGCATTTCGACTTAGAATCATAGAATCATAGAATCATTAAGGTTGGAAAAGACCTCTAAGATCATCCAGTCCAACCATCAACCCAACACCACCATGCCCACTAAACCATGTCCCTAAGCGCCTCATCTACACGTCTTTTAAATACTTCCAGGGATGGGGACTCAACCACTTCCCTGGGCAGCCTGTTCCAATGTTTAACCACTCTTTCAGTAAAGAAATTTTTCCTCACGTCCAATCTAAACCTCCCCTGGCGCAACTTGAGGCCATTTCCTCTCGTCCTATCGCTCGTTACTTGGGAGAAGAGACCGACACCCACCTCGCGACAACCTCCTTTCAGGTAGTTGTAGAGAGCGATGAGGTCTCCCCTGAGCCTCCTTTTCTCCAGGCTAAACAACCCCAGTTCCCTCAGCTGCTCCTCATAAGACTTGTTCCCCAGATCCTTCACCAGCTTCGTTGCCCTTCTCTGGACTTGTTAAATTTCACCCCATTAATTGTAGCCCAATGCTCCAATCTATCTAGATCCCTCTGCAAGGCCTCTTGTCCCTCGAGAGAGTCAACAGCATGTCCCAGTTTGGTATCATCAGCAAACTTGCTAATGGTGCATTCAGCTCCTGCATCCAGATCGTTGATAAATATATTGAACAGGACTGGCCCTAGAATTGAACCCTGAGGAACACCACTGGTGACCAGTCGCCAGCCAGATGGAGCCCGATTCACTGTAACCCTTTGAGCTCTGCCATTCAGCCAGTTCTTCACCCAGCACACTGTGAACCCGCTCATCCCACAGTTGGAGAACTTGTCCAGAAGGATGCTGTGAGGGACAGTATCAAAAGCCTCACTAAAATCTGGAAAAACTACATCCACCGCCTTCCCTTCACCCACTAGGCAGGTGACCTTATCATAGAAGGATATCAAATGAGTTAAACAGGACTTTCCCTTTGTGAACCCATGTTGACTGTGCCTGATGACTGCATTGTTCTTTAAATGCCTCTCAGTAGCACCCAGTATAATCTTCTCCATAATTTTTCCCGGAACTGAGGTTAGACTAACAGGTCTCTAGTTTCTTGGGTCTTCCCTCTTGCCCTTCTTGTAAATTGGAATAATGTTGGCTAGCTTCCAGTCAGCAGGGACCTCCCCAGACTCCCAAGACCTTTGGTAGACGATCGAGAGGGGTCCTGCCATAACATGCTCTAGCTCCTTCAGTACTCTAGGATGAATCCCATCAGGCCTCATGGACTTGTGAACATTCAGCTGATACAGATGGTCCCTTATAATTTCAGTGTCCACAAATGGAAAGTCACTGTTCCCACACTCATGGTCCTCCGACTCAGGGGATCGAGCAGCCCAAGGTCTCTCAGTATTAAAGACTGAGGCAAAAAAAGCATTGAATGCCTCTGCTTTTTCTTCATCCCTATTAGTCAGGTGACCATCATCACCAAGTATCGGTCCAATGTTTTCTTTAGACCTCCTCTTGCTATTAACGTACTTAAAAAAGCCCTTCTTGTTGTCTGACACAACACTGGCCAGTTTCATCTCTAATTGAGCCTTGACTTCGATGCATACTCCAAGCTCCCATTGCAGGGTCAATGCTACAGACTTACTGTTCAGGAACCAGAAGCTTGTCATCCCTCCTGGGGGAGTCTTGTAGAGCTCATGACACATAATATAGTTGCACTGACAACACTGTTGGTGCCTTTCAGGCAGAGAAAGAACTTAGAAGGAAAAGGGTAATGGCAAGGGGTGTGTTGTGCAGGAAGAGAAAGCGGTGGCTATGTCTGCATTGTGCAGGATGTGGTATGGCAGGTGAGCAGCAGTGGGTGCTGCTAAAACTGCTCATGCCCTGCCTGACCTGGGCGACATGCTGGCTCTCTGACAGCCTCTGAGCCTGAGCCCTGGCTGGCCTGGAGACTGCCCTTTTGGGGAGAGGGCAGGAGCAAGAAAGTAAGGAAAAAAGGTGAGAGAGAGGTCACTAGACTCAGCCTCTGGGAAATTTCCCTTTCGGTGAGAAGGGAGGGATGGGCAGCCCTGCCGCGTTCAAGTACAGTCATTTCTCTGGAACAGGATGTGGCTGAACCCCTGCCATATGCAGAATAAAAATGAATCCGATTTTGGCACACTATTAAGCAGAAGCAAAATAGCCACTGACAACTGGAAGGTAATTTTGGCCTCAGCTGTTATGTTTTCTAAGCAAGAAGTGCAAGTCTGTAGCATGACTACTTTCCTCTGTGAAGCAAACACATTATATTTGGTAATCATTTCAGGGGTGTATTTCTTCACCTTCAATATGATGAAACATGAAGATGTGGAGGAAGTGTACGTGTACCTGATGCATAATGGCAATACAGTTTTCAGCTTATATAGGTAAGTGAAGGGCCAGGCCATTTTCACTGCAAAAGACATGTTTGTACAGATGTGATTGCTTGCTCACATTTCAAGAAACATGAAATTGTTCCTTTTTTAAAGAAATTCTGTAGGGTAAAATAACCAACAAAGAAAAAGTATTGTATTTTGCCCTCCTCAAATTGCAAATTTGAATCATACCTGCCACTGATCCTGGACCTAAAATTCAGCCTTGATCACAAGTTCCTCAAAGCTCAGGGGAAAGGAATTACCACTGCAAGTCAGGGTTGGAGTCCAGTCGTAACATGCTGTCTTTCTGCTAAAACATATCTTCATCCTCATTTTGTCTGTCAGAGAAAGGGCATAATGAAGTGTTCAGCAACGAATAACAGTCTTGTTAAAGATTAGGGGAACGCAATTTACTTTAAAGGTGGAGAGCATTTAAACTGCAGTAGTAAGGAAGAGTAAGAAGCAAAGGTCCTCCTTACTGGCTTTGTTATCATTAGCACACTTTGAATAAAAAGTTTCTGAACTCTTTATGTTACCTGGAGGATCATCAAGAATAGGATCCACTTCGAGCTTAGCAACTTCTATAAGGACCAGGTCAAGAAGCTTGTAGCCAGATGGATATCTGAAAAAAAAAAGTTTGAAAAAAATATTATGTGTTTAATACCAATCAGGGGTCTGATGCCAAAACCAAGCTTCTCTCCTGAGCCTGAACAAATAGACACAAAAGCTTAGATGGATCACACTGGATTTTGGGCACTTAGATGATAGCAGGTTGTCGTGGTTTAACCTCAGTCGGCAACTAAGCACCACGCAGCCACTCGCTCACTCCCCCCACACCCCGGTGGGATGGGGGAGAGAATTGGAAAAGAGCACAAGTGAGAAAAACTCATGGGTTGAGATAAAAACAGTTTCATAATTGAAATAAAATTATAATAATAATATGATAATAATAATAAAACACAAAGCAAGTGATGCACAGTACAATTGCTCACCACCCGCCAACCGATGCCCAGCCAGTCCCCGAGCAGCGGCCCCCCCGGCCAGCTTTCCCCAGTTTATGTACTGAGCATGACGTCACATGGTATGGAATGTCCCTTTGGCTAGTTTGGCTGTGCCCCCTCCCAGCTTCTTGTGCACCTCCAGCCTTCTCGTCGGTAGAGCATGGGAAACTAAAAAGTCCTTGGCTAGTGTAAGCATTACCTAGCAACAACTAAAACATTGGTGTGTTATTAACTTTGTTCTCATCCTAAATCCAAAACACAGCACTGTACCAGCTACTAGGAAGGAAATTAATTCTATCCCTGCCATAACCAGGACAATATCCACCCCTTATTCTATACCATCTGTGTCATGCTCAAGTCTCGTATTTTCCAGTACATTTTCATTAATCACCACCCCTTTTTTCATATATATATATATATATATACACACACACAGAGATATCATTCCCTTAGTCAGTGGGCCATCCCTCTAAAACGTTCGGTGAGTTCATTTAGTCCATGACTTCGGGTTCCATCTGTCAAAACAGTCCTTCAGGGCAGGAAAAAAGGAGATGGTATGTGGTGTTGGATTGTTTCAGGCTGAAATCAGTTCTGGTACCATCATCACTGCTTTGCTTGGTTTCACTGAAGTTATTCTTCATTAGTCTGGGTGATTCTTATTGTAATAACATTAGTATGGCATATAATATTATTAGTATTATTAGTATAACTATTAGAACTATAATTAGTACTTAACATCACGTAATTCAGAGCATTGGCTATTCTCACCCAAAATCAAATCCCCTTGAGGTACACATCGGACTTCCCCATCCTTCCGCATTATCCACCAAGTGCACCCAGGTCCTTGAGCAAATGCAATCCCACGGATGGGTTTGCCTTTGCCCGAGGCAGGAATAACCCAAACTGTTTTCCCCAACATATTTTTTATGTGCACTACAGGGACTTTATTCCCATCGACAGTACGTAAAAGTTCTGACTGGGCAGGGCCTGCTCGATTGGCAGATCCCCTAGTTTTGACTAACCAGGTGGCCTTTACTAAATGCGTATCCCAATGTTTGAATGTCCCACCACCCATTGCTCTCAGCGTAGTCTTTAGCAGTCCATTGTATCGTTCAATTTTCCCAGAGGCTGGTGCATGATAGGGGATGTGATACACCCACTCAATGCCGTGCTCTTTGGCCCAGGTGTCTATGAGGTTGTTTCGGAAATGAGTCCCGTTGTCTGACTCAATTCTTTCTGGGATGCCATGTCGCCACAGGACTTGCTCTTCAAGGCCCAGGATAGTGTTCCGGGCAGTGGCATGGGGCACGGGATATGTTTCCAGCCATCCGGTGGTTGCCTCCACCATTGTAAGCACGTGGCGCTTGCCTTGGCGGGTTTGTGGGAGTGTGATATAATCGATCTGCCAGGCCTCCCCATATTTATATTTCAGCCATCGTCCTCCATACCAGAGAGGCTTTAACCGCTTGGCTTGCTTGATTGCAGCGCATGTTTCGCATTCATGGATAACCTGCGCAACAGTGTCCATGGTCAAGTCCACCCCTCGATCACGAGCCCATCTGTATGTTGCATCTCTTCCTTGGTGACCTGAGGTGTCATGGGCCCACCGAGCTATAAATAATTCACCCTTATGCTGCCAGTCCAGATCCCCCTGAGCCACTTCAATCTTAGCAGCCTGATCCACCTGCTGGTTGTTCTGATGTTCTTCAGTGGCCCGACTTTTAGGTATGTGAGCATCTACGTGACGGACTTTTACAACCAGGTTCTCCACCCGGGCAGCAATATCTTGCCACAATGCGGCAGCCCAGATGGGTTTGCCTCTGCGCTGCCAGTTGCTCTGCTTCCATTGCTGCAGCCACCCCCACAGGGCATTTGCCACCATCCATGAGTCAGTATAGAGATAGAGCACTGGCCACTTTTCTCGGTCAGCAATGTCTAAAGCCAGCTGGATGGCCTTTACTTCTGCAAATTGGCTCGATTCACCTTCCCCTTCAGCAGTTTCTACAACTTGTCGCATAGGACTCCATACAGCAGCTTTCCACCTCCGATGCTTTCCCACAAGACGACAGGACCCATCAGTGAACAGGGCATATTGCTTCTCATTTTCTGGTAGTTCATTATACATTGGGGCCTCCTCAGCACGCGTCACCTCCTCCTCTGGCGATATTCCAAAATCTCTGCCCTCTGGCCAATCCATGATCACTTCCACGATTCCTGGGCGACTGGGGTTTCCTATTCGAGCTTGTTGTGTGATCAGTGCGACCCACTTCCTCCACGTAGCATCAGTTGCATGATGTGTACAGGGGACCTTCCCTCTGAACATCCAGCCCAGCACCAGCAGTCGGGGTGCCAGCAGGAGCTGTGCATCAGTGCCAATCACTTCCGAAGCAGCTCGAACCCCTTCATATGATGCCAATATCTCTTTTTCAGTTGGAGTATAGCGGGCCTCGGATCCTCTGTATCCCCGACTCCAAAACCCTAGGGGTCGACCTCGAGTCTCCCGTGGTGCTTTCTGCCAGAGGCTCCAGGTAGGGCCATTCTCCCCGGCTGCGGTGTAGAGCACATTTTTGACATCTTGTCCTGCCCGGACTGGCCCCAGGGCTACTGCGTGAACTATCTCCTCTTTAATTTGTTCAAAAGCTTGTCGTTGCTCAGGGCCCCATTTGAAATCGTTCTTCTTTTGGGTCACTTGATAGAGAGGGTTTACAATCAGACTGTAATTTGGAATATGCATTCTCCAAAAACCCACGACGCCTAAGATAGCTTGTGTTTCCTTTTTGCTAGTTGGTGGAGACATGGCTGTTATTTTATTGATCACCTCCATTGGGATCCGACGACGTCCATCTTGCCATTTTATTCCTAAAAACTGGATCATGCTGTGCAGGTCCCTTGACCTTACTTTGTTTGATGGCAAAACCGGCCTTCAGAAGGATTTGGACTATTTCCTTCCCTTTTTCAAAAAATTCTCCTGCTGTGTTGCCCCACACGATGATGTCATCAATGGATTGCAGGTGTTCTGGAGCTCCACCCTGTTCCAGTGCAGTCTGGATCAGTCCATGGCAAATGGTGGGGCTGTGTTTCCACCCCTGGGGCAGTCGGTTCCAGGTGTACTGGATGCCCCTCCAAGTGAAAGCAAACTGTGGCCTGCACTCTGCTGCCAAAGGGATTGAGAAAAACGCATTAGCAATATCAATTGTGGCATACCACTTGGCTGCCTTTGACTCCAATTCGTATTGAAGTTCTAGCATGTCCGGCACAGCAGCACTCAGCGGTGGCGTGACTTCATTTAGGCCACGATAGTCTACTGTCAGTCTCCACTCTCCATTAGACTTCCGCACTGGCCATATGGGACTGTTAAAGGGTGAACGAGTCTTGCTGATCACTCCTTGGCTCTCCAGTCGAGGAATTAGCTCATGGATGGGAATCAAGGAGTTGGTGCGATATTGGCGCCGGTGTACCATGGTGGTAGCGATTGGCACTTGTTGGTGTTCGACCTTCAGCAACCCCACAACAGAGGGGTCCTCCGAGAGACCAGGCAAGGTGGACAGCTGTTTAATTCCCTCCGTCTCCAAGGCAGCTATACCAAAAGCCCACCGGTACCCTTTTGGGTCCTTGAAATACCCTCTCCTGAGGTAGTCTATGCCAAGGATGCACAGAGCATCTGGGCCAGTCACAATGGGGGGCTTCTGCCACCCATTCCCAGTTAGACTTTCTTCGGCTTCCAATACAGTTAGCTGTTGGGATCCCCCTGTCACTCCAGAAATACAGATGGCTTCTGCCCCTATATAGCTTGATGGCATTAGGGTACACTGTGCACCGGTGTCTACTAGAGCCTTATACTCCTGAGGGTCTGATGTGCCAGGCCACCGAATCCACACAGTCCAGTAAACCCGGTTGTCCCTTTCCTCCCCCTGGCTGGAGGCAGGGCCCCTCTAGTCCTCATCGCAGTACTTGTTTCTCACTTCTTGTACATACGAGTCAGAAGTTTCTTCATTAAGATCAGGAGTAAGATCAGCCCTTCTACTCTGTCTGGGGAACTGCCCGCTGGAAACTGGAGCAGCAATTTTCCTGGAAGAACCTCTTTCTGTGATTGTTTTCCCTTGCAATTCACGTACCCGTACCCCTAGGGCTGTGGTAGGCTTTCCATCCCACTTCCTCATGTCCTCTCCGCAGTCACGCAGGTAAAACCATAGGATGCCCCGTGGTGTGTACCCTTTATATTCTCTCTCTTGGGCAAAATAACGCTGACTCCTAATAGCCTAGATACTGGTCCTCACAGGTGGGGAGTAGGGCCTATCGTCTCTGAGTTGCTGGATCTCCCGGGACAGTTTCTCCACAGCTGAGACGAGGGAGGAAGAGAGACTTTCCTCATATTGCCGGAGTTGACTAGCCAATTCATCCACTGTTTGTTCCTCTCCATCTTTCCAGGTCATCACTGCCAATGAATTGGCATATGACGATGGTGAGCTCCTTATAAACTTCCGCCACATGGGTCGTGTGCACTTGACTTCATCTGGATCTTTAGATAGTTGTTCATTGTTCAGGTCACCATAAATCACCTCCAGCACAGCTAATTCTCTCAGAAACTGGATACCCTTCTCCATGGTGGTCCACTTGCTTGGGTGACATATGACATCTTCCTTGAAGGGATACCTTTCCTTCACGCTTGACAAGAGTCACCTCCAAAGGCTGAGGATTCGTGTCCCTTTTCCAATCGCCTTGTCAATGCCCCCTTCCCTGGAAAGGGATCCCAGCTGCCTGGCTTCCCTACCCTCTAATTCTAGGCTACTGGCTCCATTATCCCAGCATCGGAGCAGCCAGGTGACAATATGCTCGCCTGGACGACGGCTGAAATCTTTTCGTATATCTCGCAGCTCACTCAGGGATAGTGATCGGGTTGTTACTGCCTCGTTTATGAGTTCTTCCTCTTCTTCCTCACCGATCAGCGGCCAGCTCTCCTCCTCCCGTTCTCGTGATGGCCCTTCTCCAGGGTAGTCTGCCTCTTCTGCTTCTTCCTCTGGCTCCCTTTTAGAAGAAGCTTCTTCCTCCCTTACTAAACGAGTCGACTTCCGCTTCCAAGATTTCTTCTTGTGTACAGGGGCGACTGATACCGGCACAGGCTGGTTCTTTGGTTCAGCCACAGGACGTGTCGCCGGGGTCGGAGTGGCCGCAGGGCCTGTCGCCGGAGTCTGAGTAGCCGCAGTGCTTGTCACCGGGGTCGGAGTGGTCACAGGGCCTGTCGCCGGGGTCTGAGTGGCCGCAGGGCCTGTCCTGGGGTCTGAGTGGCCGCAGGGCCTGTCGCCGGGGTCTGAGTGGCCGCAGGGCCAGTTGCTGGAGTGTGAGTAGCTGCAGATCATGTTGCTGGGGTTGGAGTGGTCGCAGAGCTTGTGGCCGGGGTCTGAGTGGCTGCACGGCGTGTCGCTGGGGTCGAAGTGGCCGCAGGGCCTGTTGCCCGGGTCTGAGAGGCCGCAGTGCGTGTCGTTTTACTGTCAGATCCAGAGACTTCTCTTCCCTTTGAGAGTACAGAATGGTGTTGAACAGGACTCGGTAGGCACGGGCCAGGCCCCAGCACGTTGCAATGATCTGCATCTCTGGAGTTGCCAGGGTGACAGCATACTTTGTCCAAATATTCTACTAACTCTTCAGGATTCCGCGCTTGCTCAGGGGTGAAGTTCCAAAACACTGGGGGTGCCCATTGGCCTAGGTACTTGCCCATCTTGTCCCACACACCCTGCCACTCGTAACTATTCAGCCTTGGGGCAGATCTCTGGATGATATTCTTAAATTGCTTAATAACTTTAGACAAAACCAAAACAATATTCCCAAGAAGTACCAATAGGAGTATCTTAACTACCCAAGGCTGTTCAAAATACTGAAAAGTTACAGTAATGAAGGAGGAAACATCATAGAAGAAGGTAGTGACACTGCCATTCTGTATTTCCTCCATAAAAAACCGCTCAGAAAAGTCACTGTAATTGCTAGTTGTCTCCACGAAATGGTATCCGTGGTACAGTAACGGCTTCATTACAAAACCTAGACACCACACTAACATCAAGGTCAATGTTCTAAAAACAGACCTCACAAGCGAGACATCACTAATCACTGCAGACCACAGCAAACTGCAAAAACCAACACCAATCTTTAACATGTACAGCAAAAAAAAAGAGCACGATGCAGATTATACAAATCAATATCGAGAACAGAGAAACCAGCATTGTGACCCACCACTATTAACAGATATAAGTTCCTTAATACACTCCGGTTAATCTGTTATTATCTCAAACCCTTCGAGCCCCACGTTGGGCGCCAAAAAGGACTGTCGTGGTTTAACCTCAGTTGGCAACTAAGCACCACGCAGCTGCTTGCTCACTCCCCCCACACCCTGGTGGGATAGGGGAGAGAATTGGGAAAGAGCACAAGTGAGAAAAACTCGTGGGTTGAGATAAAAACAGTTTTATAATTGAAATAAAATTATAATAATAATAATAATAATATGATAATAATAATAATACACAAAGCAAGTGATGCACAGTACAATTGCTCACCACCCGCTGACCGATGCCCAGCCAGTCCCCGAGCAGCGGCCCCCCCCCGGCCAGCTTTCCCCAGTTTATGTACTGAGCATGACGTCACATGGTATGGAATGTCCCTTTGGCCAGTTTGGCTGTGCCCCCCTCCCAGCTTCTTGTGCACCTCCAGCCTTCTCAGTTGGTAGAGCATGGGAAGCTGAAAAGTCCTTGGCTAGTGTAAGCATTACCTAGCAACAACTAAAACATCGGTGTGTTATCAACTTTGTTCTCATCCTAAATCCAAAACACAGCATTGTACCAGCTACTAGGAAGGAAATTAACTCTATCCCTGCCGAAACCAGGACAATATCCACCCCTTATTCTATACCATCTACGTCATGCTCAAGTCCCATATTTTCCAGTACATTTCCATTAATCACCACCCCTTTTCCTGGGTTTCTTTTTTTGTGTATATATATATATATATACACACACAGATATCATTCCCTTAGTCTGTGGGCCATCTCTCTAAAATGTTCGGTGAGTTCATTGAGTCCATGATTTTGGGCTCCATCTGTCGTAAAAATCTTCCAGGGCAGGAAAGATGGAGATGGTATGCAGTGTTGGGATTGTTTCATGTTGAAGGCAGTTCTGGTACCATCGTCACTGTGCTTTGCTTGGTTTCATCGAAGTTATTCTTCATTAACCTGGGTGATTCTTATTGTAATAACATTAGTATGGCATATAATATTATGTAGCACTTAACATCACATAATTCAGATCATTGGCTATTCTCACCCAAAATCAAATCCCCTTGAGGTACACATCGGACTTCCCTATCCTTCCGCATTATCCACCAAGTGCACCCAGGTCCTTGAGCAAAAGCATTCCCACAGATGGGTTTGCCTTTGCCCGAGGCAGGAATAACCCAGACTCTCTTCCCCAGCATATATTTTATGTGCATTACAGGGACTTTATCCCCTTCTACAGTACGTAAAAGTTTTGACTGGGCAGGGCCAGCTCCATTGGCAGATCCCCTAGTGTTGACTAACCAGGTGGCCTTTGCTAAATATGAGTCCCAATGTTTGAATGTCCCGCCACCCATTGCTCTCAGCGTAGTCTTTCGCAGTCCATTGTATTGTTCCATTTTCCCAGAGGCTGGTGCATGATAGGGGATGTGATATACACACTCAATGCCATGCTCTTTGGCCCAGGTGTCTATGAGGTTGTTTCGGAAATGAGTCCCGTTGTCTGACTCAATTCTTTCTGGGGTGCCATGTCGCCATAGGACTTGCTCTTCAAGGCCCAGGATAGTGTTCCGGGCAGTGGCATGGGGCACGGGATATGTTTCCAGCCATCCGGTGGTTGCCTCCACCATTGTAAGCACGTGCCGCTTGCCTTGGCGGGTTTGTGGGAGTGTGATATAATCGATCTGCCAGGCCTCCCCATATTTATATTTCAGCCATCGTCCTCCATACCAAAGAGGCTTTAACCGCTTGGCTTGCTTGATTGCAGTGCATGTTTCGCATTCATGGATAACCTGTGCAATAGTGTCCATGGTCAAGTCCACCCCTCGATCACGAGCCCATCTGTATGTTGCATCTCTTCCTTGGTGACCTGAGGTGTCATGGGCCCACCGAGCTATAAATAATTCACCCTTATGCTGCCAGTCCAGATCCCCCTGAGCCACTTCAATCTTAGCAGCCTGATCCACCTGCTGGTTGTTCTGATGTTCTTCAGTGGCCTGACTCTTGGGTACGTGAGCATCTACGTGATGGACTTTTACAACCAGGTTCTCCACCCGGGCAGCAATATCTTGCCACAATGCGGCAGCCCAGATGGGTTTGCCTCTGCGCTGCCAGTTGCTCTGCTTCCATTGCTGCAGCCACCCCCACAGGGCATTTGCCACCATCCATGAGTCAGTATAGAGAGAGAGCACTGGCCACTTTTCTCGGTCAGCAATGTCTAAAGCCAGCTGGATGGCCTTTACTTCTGCAAATCTTGCTTATCATAGATGGAGTTTTTCTGTAGGGGGATTATTTTCTCTGGCTCTATAGCTTGTTCTTTCTTCCCTATGCCTTTTTCTGCAGCCCGCTTTGAAGACAAATCAGCCAGCTTATTTCCTCGCTCCTGAGCAGTTTGTCCCGACTGATGAGCTTTACAATGCATAATAGCTATAGCAGCCGGAGCCTTTATGCTCTCCAGTAGGCTCAAGATCTCTTCTTTATGCTTTATCTCCGTACCTTGTGAGGATAACAATCCTCTTTCCTTCCAAATTGCTCCATGTGCATGTACTACTCCAAAAGCATATTTAGAATCTGTCCAAATATTCACACACACTTATTTGCACTTAACAGTAGAGCTCAGGTGAGAGCTATTCGTTAGGCCTTCTGAGCTGACGTCTTGATGGGCAGCGCTTGTGCTTCCACCACCGTTTCGATGGTGGTGATTGCATATCCTGATACCCGCTTTCCTTCTTTCATAAAGCTGCTACCATCCGTGTATAGCTCCCAATACGGATTCTGCAAGGGAACATCCTTTAAGTCAGGTCTGCCTGAATAGGCTTCCTCAATGGTCTGCAGACAGTCATGTTCCGGTTTGCCGCCTTCTTGCTGAGTTGAGAGAAACATGGCAGGGTTAATCACGATAGTAGTCTTTAAGGTTACATCATCTCATTTGACCATTGCAGGGGACCTTTTGATGACTTCAATAATTCATACAAGGGTTTTACCATCAGTCCATAGTTAGCAATCCATAATTGTCTCTGTCCCCTCAGAATTTCAAAGCCCAAATATATTACAGTTTCCTGTGCAATTTGGGCCTTTCCTTTCGACGCTCTGTAACCACTAAGTCGTAGGAAATTTAATAAACTGACTGTCAGTTCCAAGCATTCCTCTCGGGAGTTCCCAGCTATTAGTATATCGTCGACATACTGTAGCATTACTCCCTTTCTATTTTCTTGTCTCCATAATATACTGGCTTTTCGTTCCAGTCTCAGGATTTTCCCATTCAAAGGCAAACAATTCCTGGCTTCCGGAATCAAGTGGGACGCAGAAAAAGGCATCTTTTAAATCTAAGACTGTAAACCACCCCTGATCCTCAGTGAGAGCAGTTAATAGTGTATACGGATTTGCCACCACCGGATGTATATCTTGGACAATTTGATTTACTGCTCTCAAATCCTGGACTAATCTGTAAGATTTTCCATCAGCTTTCTTAACAGGTAAAATTGGAGTATTATACTTAGATTCACATTCTCTTAATAACCCATATTCCAAAAACTTTTGTATAATAGGTACCAACCCAAGTTTAGCTTCTAACTTTAAGGGATACTGTTTCAATCTTACCGGTGCTGATCCTGGTATAAGGTCTATTCTTACGGGTTCAGCCCTCTTTGATTTTCCGGGTAATTCTCCTGCCCAGACGACAGGAATCAGTGCATCCTCAACTTCAGTCGGGATTTTTCTTTTCACTTGCTCAATTTCCTGCAGTAATAATATTGAAGCTTGGACAAATTTAGATTCAGGCATTGACACTTCTACTTCTCCATTCTTAAACTTTATTTCAGCTTCTAGTTTTTCTAGTGGATCTCGGCTTATTAAAGGTTTTGGTGCACCTGGTAGATACAAAAACTGATGAGTTACCCACTGTTTTCCAATTTTAAATTTTAGAGGTCTAAAGAAGGGCCGCGTCTCCGGCTTTCCTGTCACACCAATAATTCTCACAGTATCATATCCTAACTCATGTTTCTTCGTGTTCAAAACCGAATGGGTGGCCCCTGTATCGACTAAACATTCTATTTCAGTTTCATCTTCCCCCAGCTTAATTTTAACCAGAGGCTCTGCTGGGGAAGATTCCTCCGGTCTTCTTCAATCCCTTGCCTCTACAGCTAACACAGGAGTGTCTTGTTCCCCTAATTTCTGCAACGATGGGCACTCTTGTTTCCAGTGGCCCCTTTTTTTTTTTTTTCTACAATAAGCACACTGTATCTCTCCTATTGGGGACCTTGGGAATCCTCTACCACATCTTCTTCCTTGATAACCACCTCTAAATCCTACCCTGGGTCCTCCTCAAGGACCATAGGTTCCTTCTAGTGTCACGATCAATCTAGCATTTCCCTTTTCTTTCTGCTGATCTCTGTAAATCACCCAAGCCATATCCAACAATTTTCCCAGGTCCCTGGCATCTGCTCCTTGTAACTTCTGCAGCTTTCTTTGGATATCATCAGCAGACTGCCTGATAAACAAAGTTGTTAACTGATTCTTTTCTTCCTCTGACTCAGGATCCAGAGTTGTATACTTCTGAGCAGCTCCCTTCAGTTTATTTAGGAAATCATAGAATCATAGAATCATAGAATCATAGAATCATCAAGGTTGGAAAAGACCTCCAAGATCATCGAGTCCAACCATCAACCCAACACCCCCATGCCCACTAAACCATGTCCCTAAGCGCCTCATCAACGCGTCTTTTAAATACCTCCAGGGATGGTGACTCCACCACTACCCTGGGCAGCCTGTTCCAATGTTTAACCACTCTCTCCGTAAAGAAATTTTTCCTCACGTCCAATCTAAACCTCCCCTGGCGCAACTTGAGGCCATTGCCTCTCGTCCTATCGCTTGTTACCTGGGAGAAGAGACCGAATCCCACCTCGCTACAACCTCCTTTCAGGTAGTTGTAGAGAGCGATGAGGTCTCCCCTCAGCCTCCTCTTCTCCAGGCTAAACAACCCCAGTTCCCTCAGCCGCTCCTCATAAGACTTGTTCTCTAGACCCTTCACCAGCCTCGTTGCCCTTCTCTGGACACGCTCCAGCACCTCAATGTCCTTCTTGTAGTGAGGGGCCCAAAACTGAACACAGTATTCAAGGTGCGGCCTCACCAGTGCCGAGTACAGGGGCACGATCACTTCCCTACTCCTGCTGGCCACACTGTTTCTGATACAGGCCAGAGTACCATTGGCCTTCTTGGCCGCCTGGGCACACTGCCGGCTCATGTTCAGCCGGCTGTCGACCAACACCCCCAGGTCCTTTTCCGACAGGCAGCTCTCCAGCCACTCTTCCCCAAGCCTGTAGCGCTGCATGGGGTTGTTGTGGCCAAAGTGCAGGACCCGGCACTTGGCCTTGTTGAACCTCATACAGTTGGCCTCGGCCCATCGATCCAGCCTGTCCAGGTCCCTCTGCAGAGCCTTCCTACCCTCGAGCAGATCAACACTCCCGCCCAAAATCAGTGGGAGGCTTCTTTCTATCCTGCTTAACCTTGTATAATTTTGACCAATTTATCGCTTTTGGTATAGCATTTTTATACCAAACAGAACCCACTTCTGGTATTGCATTAATAACATTTTCTGCCCATTATCATTAGGATCCCAGCCAGGATAATGTCCCTGCCGCTATTTGGGCTTCAACCTGAGTCCTTGCCGTCTTACGAATCATCTCCCACTCTGTACTATCAAACAATACTTGCATGATAACTTCAATATCTTTCCAATCTGGATCCTGAGTTTTTATCATTTCAAAAGCACTAGCCACTCGATCAGAATCATCCCTATAACTGCCGGCAGCTGCTTTCCAGTTGTTTAAATCTGTAATCAAAAAAAGGCACTTTCACTACAACCAGAGCATCATTCCCTACTGCTTGTCTCAACGGAGCTTGCAACACAGTTCCCCGTTGGTTACGAGTTCTCCTTGCCACCGGCGTGACCCCTACAACGTCTCTCTCGGACTCATCGTCCAATCCACCCTCTGCCCCTAAGGGCTCAAGTTCATGATTCTGAGGTCTTTGTCTCAACCCTGGAGCCACTAACATCCCTAAATCCTCTTCCTGCTCATTCTGGGTCAACTTCAAACATCTCTGTCCAATACTGCATGCCGAACAACACCTTTTTAACCCTTTCCCTTTTTCTCTCTCTCGCTTCTCCTTTTCCAATGCCAATACCAGAGGATCAGTTGGGGCCAAATTGATTCTACACTCCTTTTGCCACTTGGGATGCTGCCTTAATGTAAAGAACATATCAGCATACAATACCTCATCCCATTTTCCTTCTCTCCTTAGAAACAACATTAGTTGTAACAGAGTATTATAATTCAAAGTACCATTCCTTGGCCGCTTTTCTCCATCTTCTAGTTTATATAGTGGCCACCATTGATTACAATACTTAATTAGGTCATCCCTTTTTGCGACCCCACCAGAGGATCCTGCAATTTGTTTCCAATGTATTAATATACAACCCAAAGGTGGTTTCTTTAAAATTCCCCCACCCGTGGATGATCCGGCGCCCATTTTATACATGGGGAATCACACACACACAAACAAGTCTTTCGTACAACACCACAAATAACCGGTCACTATGACAAACAGACAAACTATAACAAACAGACAAAATGCTTACAATAATAGACAAATTCTTACAGTATTTGTTACTGCGGTTGCTCTTAACATTTACCTTGAGCGGGGAATTCCAATCCCTTTTAAACCAAATGGGGATTTTAACCCCTTCCAAACCAAATGAGGACGTTTAACCCCTACCAAACGGGGACCAGCCCCTACCAAACGGGGACGTTTAACCCCTACCAAATGGGGACCATCCCCTGCCCGGGTCCCAAACCCAACCCTGCGGAGCTTTCGCTGCGTCTGATGGGCAGGTATCCAAATTTCTGATCCAAACCCAACCCTGCGGAGCTTTCACTGCGTCAGACGGGCAGGTATCCAAATTTCCGAAAGAATGCCTTAATAGTCACAAAACAATGTTCTTCGCTCAGGGGCTCTTCGGTCCAGGGATCGGGAAAAATCCTCTCTGAGAATCCCTCGGTGCCGGCTGAGGTTCTGCAATCCCAGGATCCGTTGAGGCTCAAGAGCAGTGTCCCATCTGGGTCGCCAAATCTGTTATCCTAAGTCGGCAGATGAAAAACTCTCTAAGACTCAATTTGGAGTTTTAGAAAGCAGGCATTCTTTATTGCGGCGCCGGGCACACAGGGGATCATTCCAACCTAACGTGTGCGCCGAGTTGTTCAACTTCAGAAGTTATATACAATTAGAATATACATATTCATTAGATTTCCTAGAAATGATTAACATATTCATGTTACTTCCTGGAACTCATCAACATACGTAAAAGTCTTTAACGCATGCACTCTTATGTTCATTGGTGGTCTCTCAGGATCCTCTGGTGGTCGTCAATAGTCTTCCTCACCGTGTCCTTTTGCTCACCTCTTCAATTTGGTGTCCTTCAGTCTGAGTCATTCTTGTCTTTCTTAAAGGTTAACTTTAAAGGTTAACTACTGATGTATGGTTTGCCCTTGTTCTCTCCTATTACTGTTACAGGGTGTTACATATACTTCTGAACACTGATGTTATCATTCTCTCCTATTTGAGGATCTGGAGCTATACTTCTAAGCACTGATGTAATCATTCCCTCCTATTCTTTTGAGAACCTGGAACTATACTTCTGAGTGCTGACGTTATCAAATGGGCATTTAAGAAACATTTTGTAATAGGTACATTAGGAACAAAGTGCTTTCAAATGCAAGGATATTTGTTCTGTGCCAGATGTGCTGCAGAGAGTTGCCAGAGTCCCTCATTTTTCTCTCTTCTCCTCCAGCGACAACAGCAGTGACTCCCCCCCCCATCAGCAGGACGCATTTGGCATGGTCAGACCTGGGAGAGGACACATACAATTCCAAACACACAAAAAACCCAATCCACCCAAGTATCCACCAAGTGCTACACTAGCATATAATCCTAGAGCAATGTGCTAGGGTAAAATCCTGGCTTGCCTAACATCAGTGGGAGATTTGGGTCTGACTTTATTTAGAGACTGAGAGTTCATCACAGATATAATAAGGGTATCTGCTAAGAAAACACACAGATAGTCGGGGCAAGCATTTTGTAGCTTACACAACACCCCCAGGTAAAAAAACATGTAGGGCAATAGGAATGGGCTGGTGCAGCCCTTCCCCCCCACAGCAGCCAGTTTGGGCATGCACACACCCAGCCACTGCTGGGGCTACCCCGCAGCACCCCACTCTGCCCAGGGAGCGCCGGGGCTTGGGACAGCCACCTCCGATTTGGGAACTTATTCTGCAATAGCAAAAGGCAAAACCTGCTCTGTCTGCAGCACTTGTGTTTGGGGTCCAAGTGCTCACCCAGATTTCAGCGTTGCGGGGCTGTGATCTGCAAATGCTGCCCGACTGGCTGTGACATGGCAGCGTCTCAGCTGAGCTGAAAACAGCTGCCCCATAGCCTGCTTTCAGGGTACCTTGCTGTTTTTTTGGTGTTTTCTTTTTTCCCCTCTTATATTTGTACAACACCCTTCACCTTGGAGGGTTTCTCCCTTTGGGTACAGACCCGTCTCGGACATCAGTGGCCTGAGGAGCAGGTTACTGCTGACCTCTCACTTTGGTGCCACGAGAAGACATGGTTTCAGCCAACCTGTTGAACTGAAGTGAAATGGCAGGACTGTCAAAGCATTTGAATTTGTTTTACAGTAACTCTGGTGTCACTGCACTGGCTCTGGCACAGCCCACGGGCATTGTGAAGCAATTGCTTCACACACCCCAACCTTGCGCAGGAGCTGATTTTTACTCTGATTAAAAAAACAGCTGAAAACTTTGCTTGTAAATGAAATCTGCATTGGGATCACTGGTTCTAGAGAAGAAAAAACACCACTGAAAAGGCTTACAGATCCCATGCAAAATGTTTTATTTTGAAAAACAAGGCACTCTCTAGAAGTTACCATGCTTTCACTCATTCCGCTGTGTAGTGGGTTGACCTTGGCTGGATGCCAGGTGCCCACCAAGCCGTTCTATCACTCCCCTTCCTCAGCTGGACAGGGGGAGAAAAAAATACGATGAAAGGCTCATGGGTTGAGATAAGGACAGGGGGAGATCACTCACCAGTTACTGTCATGGGCAAAACAGATTCAACTCAGGGAAATTAGTTTAATTTATTGCCAATCAAAAGGCAGAGTAGGACAATGAGAAATAAAACCAAATCTTAAAACACCTTCCCCCCACCCCTCCCTTCTTCCCAGGCTCAATTTCACTCCCAATTTTCTCTACCTCCTCCCCCCAAGCGGCACAGGGGGACGGGGAATGGGGGTTGCAGTCAGTTCATCACATGTTGTCTCTGCTGCTCCTTCCTCCTCACACTCTTCCCCTGCTCCAGCGTGGAGTCCCACCCACGGGAGACAGTCCTCCACGAACTTCTCCAACATGAGTCCTTCCCACGGGCTGCAGTTCTTCACAAACTTCTCCAGCATGGGTCCTTTCCATGGGGTGCAGTCCTTCAGGAACAGACTGCTCCAGCATGAGTCCCCCACGGGGTCACAGGTCCTGCCAGAAAACCTGCTCCTGCGTGGGCTCCCCTCTCTCCATGGGTCCACAGGTCCTACCAGGAGCCTGCTCCAGTGCAGGCTTCCCACAGAGTCCATGGCCTCCTTCGGGTGCATCCACCTGCTCCGGCATGGGGTCCTCCACGGGCTGCAAGTGGATATCTGCTCCACCTTTAACCTCCATGGGCTGCAGGGGGACAGCCTGCCTCACCATGGTCTTCACCACAGGCTGCAGGGGAATCTCTGCTCCAGCGCCTGGAGCACCTCCTCCCCCTCCTTCTTCACTGACCTTGGTGTCTGCAGAGTTGTCTCTCTCACATATTCTCACTCCTCTCTCTTCCGGCTGCTGTTGCACAGCAGTTTTTTCCCCTTCTTAAATATGTTATCACAGAGGCGCTACCACCGTCGCTGATTGGCTCAGCTTTGGCCAGTGGTGGGTCCATCTTGGAGCCGGCTGACACTGGTTCTGTCGGACATGGGGGCAGCTTCTAGCAGCTTCTCACAGAAGCCACCCCTGTAGCCCCTCCACTACCAAAACCTTGCCATGCAAACCCAATACATGCTGTTTACATGGGAATAGAGATGGAGATGCAGCCTGGAGCAGAATGGCTATGTCTCCCTGCCTTGCACTCCCTTTTCTTTGTCACTGCAGGTCTCTTGTGTTTAAGGTGTGGGGTGTAGGACACCAAAAGTTCGAGTCTCACCTGGGGCCTTTTATGCCAAATTGCTATAACAGCAATCCCTTTAGTTATTATTTGTATCCCTAGAGAAAAACAGCCACTACTATGGCATCCATCAGCTGACCTGTTTTAGATGTTTATTTTTGGATAAGAGCTATAATTGGGACCATATAGCTTCTGCCCGAGGCGGTGTTCATCTCCTTCCAGAATGGAGCCCTCATCTGCCCTACGGAGGGCAGAGAGAAGGCAGGAATTTCACTCCCTCCAGAGTGATGGCACTCAGCAGCATTTGGTGAGTTCTATTCAGCACTTTGGAAATCCCCCAATCCCAGTTGTTTACTTTGCAGGTCAAAACCCCAGTGAGCCACTGGTCAAAAACTGAAAGTTAAACTTGCTTTGTTGGCGTCTTGCTCTTGCAGATGAGCCTGGAGGGGGTGTTGGGTTTTCTAGTTTCCTGGCTTGAGGCTGAGGGAAGGGAAGATGAAAGCTCTCCATGGAGAATTTAGCAGCCTCCTACCCTTCCAGCTCAGATGGGACCATGGGCGTTGTCCAAAAATTAGCAAGCCAGCAGAAAGCTGGAGGCCTCAATGTATTTCCTATATTTATCTAATTAGATAACAAATCTATCTGTAGATGTGTGGATTTTACCCCATAAATGCCAACAGAGTGCAGTGATTGATTTGCAGCACTAAGGGAGGCGTGAAGCGACTCCACCCAGTCAGGCGGTAACTGGGGGTTTTGCAGCAACACCAAACTGCAGTGCCTCTGTCTGCTTGAAAACCAGACAGCTGTCCAAGGAGACAGACTCCTCTTAATATTTCATACACAGCTCAATGCAGTCCAAAAATCAGAGGAGTGAGCATTTATGTTCAAAGCCATTGCCACGAACCCCAGCAGTGCAGACTGAGTGCCCTGGTGCTGGCTCCCAGGCTACGCTTGCCCATGCAGATACGGCGTGGGCAGCTCCTGGGCACGGAGTCGGGTGCTGCGCAGTCATGGTTTGCACTGCAGAAACCTCATCTTGCAAGATGCAGGGCCACCTGCAAAGAGGAACAGGCTGATCCAGAGACGTGCCAGGCAATTATTTGCAAAAACTGCTGGTTGGCCTGGGCCAAACCCATGGCAGGGCCCATCCCAAACAGTGTAATGATAGGGGTGGTCTCGTTCCAGCATCCGAGAATATTCCCAGCCAGTTTTATAGGCATAGCCTGATGAACCACCAAGAATGCATTTCTTCTCCCCATAGTTTTACAATAAGCTGCTTACCTTGACGCAGAGAGCTCTGTCTCTCTTAAACACTGCTAGTTGGAGACATTCACACTCCTAATAAACTTAATAGAGGCATGAAACAGGTCCCAGAGGAGCTGGGGGTAAACCCAGGCTGTTACCTTCTCGCAGCACAGGGGAGCACGCCCCTGCAAGCAACTGCTCTGCAGAGGTGACTAAGGGTCCTAGAAAGGCTCCCAGAGAGGCACTGGCTGCACAGAGCTGCATGCCCTCCTCTTCTGTGCTACAGCCCAGACTGGGTGATCACACACGGCTTTAATTATGCAGATATTTGCAAGGGAACATACTGCCAGAGACCCATTAGCCAAAGCATCTGTGGAGGAAACTCTGCCAGCCATAGGTCGGACGGTGATGTGATTTCTTCACGTGGCAGCAAGGGCAGGAACTTTTAAAATGTTGCGAATACCACTGTCACGTCCCACCTGCGGGAAGGGGAGAGTGACTAAGGTCCGCAAATCCCCTTGGTGTGGATTAAGGTGAAATAACATTCAAGGTCCAAACACGAACTCCAACTTTAATGGCACGAACACTTCTATAAGCATCAACCCTCTATGTCTTAATATATAATACAAGCTAAGCGGCGTTGTGAGGAGTTGAGGTAGGCCTTGTATTACTTAGCAACATCAAAAGCAGAGAGCAAGAAGGAGGAGGGGAAGAGAGAGGGAGAGAAAGAAAGAGCTGGGAAGCAGGAGAGAGGTAGAGAGAGATAGAGAGATCACCAATCCTGGATCCAGCGTCGGACCTGCCAACAGGGGACGAGGGGTATCGGTGTGGAGAGTACTCTCAGGAGGCTCACGTGCGCCCCTATTTATTGGCTCCAGCCCAAGGTTTCTAGTATCTTCTCTCACCCCAGCTCCAGGAGTGGTTGAGACATTAGTCAGTCAAGGAGAGTGACACCGGGCCCCTCCCCGTGGCTGGCTTCTGGAGCTTTTCCTGGGGCATTGTCTGTGCTTACAGCACAGCCATGTGGGCCTCGTCCCTTACAACCACACAGCCACCCTCAGGCAGCATAGGGCTTTGGGGAGGTCCTGCTCCCAAACCCTCTGCACATGTGTTGCAGAGGATGAGACAGAAGCAGCACTACCGGGGAGCATGCTGCCTTCCCCCTGGGCACAGGGACCCCGCTACCCCCCATTGCAACATCTTGCACAGCTGTGTCTGCACCTGGCTCTGCAACATCCGTCCAGCTGTGCTCACACCCAGCTGTGGCCCTGCCAGCTGCTGAATGCAGCGCTGCTCTTTTGGGAGCCGCACTTTGAATAGCGAGAGCCTAAAGGATCTATTTCTAGGAATGGGGCAGTCCAGACTTTTGCGCTTTGTGTCTTCACTCCCCACACTGTTTTCCAACTGCAAGGAAGGTTCAGAGGGGAAGGAATGCTAGGTTTAGCTCTCTGTCCCTCCCCTACTCTTAATCCAGCTCCCCCCTTGCCCCCCAGCCTCTTCTTGTAGGGATGCCTCCTGGTGGGCAGCAAAGCACTTATGGAGAAGCAAATACATCCAAACATTTTGGACAGGGCTTCTGAGCATGCAGCCAGGTGTGGGACTTGCTGCTTTAGGACAGGGGATGCAAGAAGAGCACTGTGGGTCCGAGCCCAGCCATCACTGGGGAGCGTTTTGGCTAATCCCGAAGGGAAGAGTGACCACACTAGAGCAACAGCTTCCCAGATGAGCACATTTGCCTTTTGATGGGGTTGCCTCCCAAGAGCCACCAAGCACAGGGTACCACCTGCAGCACTGCTCCTGGGCAGGGTTAACAGTGTACTGTGAGCATACAGGGCCTGGGGCAGGCAGGCAGGAAAGGAAAACAAATGGCAATTCAGATGGGAGATACTAGGCAGCAGACCCATTGCCTGTGATGGCACAAAAGCCATCAAAGCAGATGTGATCTGCCCTGCCAGGTGATCTCACCATGCACAGATTCTGCATATCAGTTTGTCAGCAGCCTTCTTCAAAGGAAACCCAGTACTGAGTAGTTTACAGAAATTTTCTACAAGAGGCTAAAGAGCTACTTGACCCCCAGGCTGTAACCAAAAGAGGTGCAATTCCTGCCATTTGTGTGTTCTGCCCTCAGACAGGAAGATATTATTAGCAAAGAAGTAATTGAAAAACTAGTTTCTCAAATAAAACTCAGGAGAGGGAGAAATGATAAAAAGACAACGGGGCTGACTGTAACTATTACTAAGGTTAAAGAGAAGTATACATATCCATATATATACACACACATATATATACTTTCATTGTAGTTCTGTGCGTGGAGTGAAGAGCTAAGTGATAGAGAACTGCAGTTTTGAAAAATTGTGGGACCACCAATATGTGCTACTGGTCTAAGGTAGTTTTAAACTTAGTAGGAATGCATCCAGTGGCGAATGGGAAACCTGTATTACCTCTAGCAGGATGTCCATGTGAGAAATGGCTCTGAACTTAGCAATCAGACAGAAGGCATAATTTGCAAAACTGGTTGCATGGGGTTTGGAGTGGATTCTGTTCTACCCAAGAGATCAAGAAAGTTAATAATCAAGTTGCAATTTCAGGGAGGAAAACCCGGTACATCTGACAGCTATCTAAACATGAGATATAGAACACATTTGCACTACGTTAAAACAGTGTAGTGAGATTTCCCTCAATACAAAAAGTAAATGAAGGCACAAAAAGAACAAAGATGAAAAAATTTGAAATAGTTTATTTGCTGCATAAGGAAGCTTCTTGTAAATTACATATAAAGAAACTTGCTATGCTGTAGTGTATAATTTTCAATATTCCACAAAGATAATTGTAATAAATATACAAGCCAAAACAAAGTAGACGACTAAATCCATCAGGCAACCTACAAAATGGTTCATCAAGTTTTATACTTTGCAGCATTAGCACGCTTAAAATCTTGTTGTTCATTTTGAAGTGCTGCAGCAAAATTCTTTTCACATTTCTTTGGAGCATTTTTAAAACCATCTAACTATAAAATACTGTTCAAAATTAGCAGGCATTAGTTAAACCACCCAAGAAAAGTAACACCAAGGTCTAACTGATGCAAAGGTATGATTTTTGGTTTTGTTTTTAAAATCCATTTTAGTTTTGCCAGGGTTAGGAATTATCTAAGTGCACTATGAGTCCAGTCAGCCTGAGGCACTTCTGACTCTTGTCATATTATGACTCTATATAAACTTCATAGATTATATAGCTCTGGAGATTTCTCTATTAGAGACATATCCACTAACAGGAATAAAACAAATACCATAGTGAAGCTGCAAGCTAGTTAGAACGGTTGTACCCTCAAGTGTAGTGTGTGCTTAGAAACATTTTTCCATAGTTTCATACTATAACACATCAGGCATTTTTATTTGACTTTTAAATTTAGAAGTGCTGATAAAGGCTTTACTGATACCCCTGGCCTCTAGAAACAACACGTAGAAATTTTTGACACCTTTTGCTGTTCTCTACCTATCATTTCTACATTTGTTGAAACAGCAGGCTGAATTGCATTTTACACTTCACTGCTCTGGACCGCACTGGCAGACAGGTCTATTATTCCATACAGATCTTTTTCATACTGAAAACACTTCACTATGCTTCACTATTACTGAATACTTGGGGGTATAAAAAGAAACTTTCTAAAGCATGATTACCTAAAAATATTTGTTAATAAGCTTAATGCAAACGTTATGTAGAAAAAATGGTTTAGTTAGGAAAAAAATCATTAGAGGGCAAATAAAAATATACTGAAGAGAAGTTCTTTACAAAAGTGAGGTTAGGAAGTATGAGGCATTGACATTCACTGTAAACATCCTGTGTTCACTAGAATCCCTTGTCTAAAGTATATGTTCTTCTGGTTTTGTTCCTGAGCTTCACGGCCAACACTTGCATAGATAGCTAAATCTATCATAAAGGGTTGTTTATACAGACCTTTCTGTACTGTTTTGTACAGAACTTCAATAAACTAATGATTTTACCTTTTGAAATAGTTTCATTCCACTATCAGGCAGTTCAAGGAAACTATGAAGCACGGTATGATTTTTGTGTACTCAGTGCATTGGATTGGTTGGGACAGCTACCTTATGGTGTGTTAATCTTAAATATTACATTAAGAAGTATAGCTGTTTGATGTTCTGGCTTACCATAAATATCTACTTCTGCTCACTGCTGCAAGGCTCACTTCTGCTCTGCCAAAGACTGCATATGGCAAAATGTCAGGAATCTGAGTGCTACAACATCAAGCAACTAAATTACTCCCCAGTAACAAGATGCATCTTATAAACAGTACAGAAGACCTTATGGAGAATTTCACCTTTACTCGGGCAACGTGAGTGCTTTCCTCTAGATTAACCTCCCTCTATTTGAGGAAACCAGAAAGTACTTTCAGGGTAAACATGACGTGGAGTGGCCTAAGTAAAAAGTCTGAAGAACATACTTGCATTTTGGATATGAAAAGCAGGCATGTGTTTAGTTACTGCATACACAAATGCACATGGGAAGTGGTAAAGACAGACAAACAAATCCACCTCACAAACAGCACAATAACACAAAAGCAGCAAATTGCCAATTTTAAATCTTATGTTAAGGCAAATCTAGATAAACACCCATAACAGGATTAATAAAAATGGGGAGTTTTCCTTGGCTTTTTTCTTTACTTTTTCTGTGATTGGCTTTTACACATTGATAAAATTTGTTTAAGCACTTTCTGGACATCTTCATCCATTTGACCCTAGACAAGGGGAGAAAGAAGAAAAGATGATCGAATTCAAGCATCTCGCTACTCCTTAAGAAGATTTACAAACTATTTTTGAGGTATAGTAATTACATTCATTTCCCAAAAGGAAGCAGTGTTAAATTTGTGCTTAAACAGTCATATCTTTTGGATAGGATGACTTAGATAAAACATGCAAAGTTCTTACTAGATTTGCAGAAGAAACATCTTTCATTAAAATACCAACACTCTGTAACTGACAATATGTAACCATACCTGCACAGCATAGAGAAGATGCATCCTGTAAACTGAGACAATTTCCTGATGTTGTTTCTTTGTTTCCTAGAAAACAGTTAAGCAGAAAGTCATAGACCATTCAGAACTGTGGAATTCAGAACTCCCCAGCTAGATTTAGGGAGCTCTGGGAAATTACAAACCATAGTCTTATGCATGCATGGAAAACCAGCTCAGACAGTACTGTGCTACTGTAAGCCATCCAAAACATAATTTGCTTGGAAGCGTAGTCCACAGAAATGCTGTAATTCTACCCATCCCAGTAAAAAAGCTGGTGAGATGACATCAGTTTTAAGAAGTGCTGAGCTGCAAAGATGTGGAATGAGCACGTACTCTACTTCTGAGCTTATCAGCAACCAGAATTGAGGAAAGCCAACAATATTCTGACAAATCAACCCTCAACTGCAACTGAGCTCTTCCCTGATGTCAGCGACCCATCTGTCAGCTAATGCCTTCCCAGGGAAAAAGAGGTGCTTACAAAGGTCTTAACCCATGAAATCCTCAGCTAATTACTATACATTCAAACAAGGAAAGCCATCCTCCTTTTTCGTGATCACAGACTGCCACATCCCAGAAGCCATCTTTCCAAATGTGAAGCTGTTAGGAAAGCTAGCCTAAAAGAAGGAAAGAATGCTTCTGTCCTGTTTTAAATCCTACCCACTTTCCTAATGCGTTGCATATCTTTGCACCTTACACTACTTTGCTGGTCCTTGAGCAGTGGGAGATGAAGGTTCCTTTTGGACTTGGTGGACTGGGATAAAAGAAACAACTATGGGCCTTTACACTGACAGGACGCAGTGTTTAACTGTCTGCTTATTTATTTCTCCCCACTGCAAGGGAATTTTTCTGGCTCATATACATATTGACTGTCTGTCTGTCTGCTGGGGAGGGTAGGAGAGCAGACACCAGGTAAGCCATTAAGGCTGGGAATTTTCTTTTCAAGAGTTACTCCAGAGCTCTCAAAGGCCTCTGGTGGACAGTACCTTCTTTTTACCTTCTGCAGTGAATTAAAATGCTCTTTTGGACAGGCAAGCTCTTAGAAATAGCAATTATGGCTCAACCCAGCTTAGAAGACTGGACCTTTCATGCACAAACAAGTACAATCTTAAAAATCTTTAAGCACTTCAGAATTTCAGAGAATAACCTGTGCTCCCTATAAACACATGCTTGCTTGATTTGAAATTTCACGCCTTCAGTGACTATTTTCTTCCAAAAAGTCAAACTTATTTTAGCTTAAAAAAACAAAAAGACTTCAGCTGATGAATCAATCCACATGTTCCTGAGAAAACACACAAATCCACTGCACACTGTCCATATTTTTTACAAATCAGGGTCTCAGCAGCAGGTCTGGCCACTACATTCCACTACAAGTACAGGAACTTTGCTCCACTATTGATCTGAGGAAATATATTGGGGAAAACAGCTTTCTTTAGTTAGACTATTTCTGAGGAGCAATTTGTGACTTGCAGATTCCTAAATGTTTCAGACCATTATAGAATTTCTGGATGAAAATTCCTTTCCTTGTACTCATTGACTGTGCTCCATTTTAAATAAGGCACGCACAAGAATGGCACGCACATCTTGGGAGAACTGGGAATAATGGTGGGTTTATGAATTATCACACTTACAGTCAGTTGGTTTTGCAATTGCTTCACTTGTTGTTGTAATGCCTCCAGCTGCTGGCTTTGTCTTTTGGGGGCACTGGTTGAGTAGGAAAGCTGAGAAAGGCTGTTCAATGCTTCTTTTAATTTGCTAACTTCCTTGGACATTTCATTGATCTAGGGAGGCAAAAAATAGGTTTTCATGAAAAGCTACAAGGCATACTGTATACTCATGGGTCTCATCTTGGGGATATTTGTGACTTAAATTTAAGAAGTGGGGAAAAACAAGATGTAAACTCAATGGACAGAGACATCATGCAAGCAAAGGGTTACAATGCTTCTCTATCCCCCCTTCTAGCCCAGTCAATTCAAAATGCATTCCTTGTTCTGAAAGCCAGCAATATTTACAAACAAGGATTGCATTTACCACCTTTACAGACACTGCTGCTGAACACAAGACAGAAACATACCAAACATAAGCCAGCTATTCACAGCCAGCAAAATACATAGCTTTATAAAAAGAAATTTGTAGTGACAGATATGGTAGTTGCAGAGTAAAAATAGTCAAGTCATGCTGAGGTTGAGATGATATAGTAAACTCAGAATAGTGAATTTTTGTTCCTTTCTGATATTTTGTTTTCTTGTCTCTTCTGGAATCTCTTCCTGCTGTAAATCCCACTTCTTTGACTTCAGCTGCCTGAATAGAGTGAACCCAACCTAAGCAGAACTTAAAAGAGGTAAATTGAAAGATCATGCATATCTCCACAGAGGAGGAAAACCAACTGTAAAGTCAAACATATTGAAAACTTCTTTGACTTTGATATCTGAATTTTTAGATGGGCAAATGCACTCAGAAGTTACTCCACTCTGACACTTGACACAACATCGTCTATTAGGTCACCATCCAACATGTTTTGCAGTCTGAACTCATGTACTACCCCCTCCACCGTAGTGAATCACTAACCTTTTTATCTTTATCCTCTTCTAGTTTTGATGAGCTTTCAGAATATCTTTTCATTTCAAGAAGATCATCTTGAGCTTGATGGTACTTTTGGTGAAGACCAGCCACCTCCTGTTCCTTTGCTTCAAGCAGAATATGCATACTTTCCTTCTCTTCTTTCAAGTGCAAAACTTCATTTCTCAGTTGCATAGCATCTAAGGACAGATTTTCCTTCTCTTTGATTACATCCTTCAGTTTGGATGACAAAACACTAACTTCACCCTCTAATGATGACTGGAGCTTTTCATATGTAGCCTTGGATACCATTACTTCATTAATTGCAGCTTTTTCTTCCAGTAATTCCTTCTGTAGGTTTCTTACTTTGCTTTCCTTGTTGGTAAGCAGTCCTTTGAGCTCATTTATTTCTTCCTCCATTTCCTTCACAGTATTTCTGAGTGCATCCATCACCTGATGGTGTTCAGTAATTGGCAAAGAGTTTTGTTTCTGAGTGTCTAACAGTTGCTTTAGTTCTTCTGCTTCATCTAATACTTTTGTGTACTGGGATTTAATTTCTGATAACTCATTCTCTGCTTTGTATTTCAAAGAATTTATTACCTGCATCAGTTTTTCATGTTCATCTCTAGGAATGTAGTCCAAAGCTATATCATCTAGAGTTTTTCTCTTCCTATAGTCTTCAAGTTCTGTTTGTGCTTCTTTGTACAACTGAGACAATTCACTAAGTTGTCTGTTGAGCTCATCTATCATTCTGTGCATCACATCTTTCATTTCTCCAGCTTCAGCATTAGATTCCAACTGTGTCTGATTTGTCAGCTTGTCCTGTAGCCTTTTAATTTCCTCTTGACCTTCTTTGTACCTCTCAATCAACAATGCTTTCTCTTGATTAATGTTATCAATAACTGAACAATATGAATTCTTTATTTCCTCACACTCTTCCACAGACAATTTGCTTTCCACATTCTGCTCTCTTTCTTCAAACTTTTTCTGTAGCGCTCTCACTTTCTCTTTTTGTCTTTCACTTTCCTCCAATGCTCTCTTCAATTCTTGCTTAAGCATTTCAACTTCTTTGCATGTAAGCTTCAACCTACTCAGCTCAGAATTGGTTTCTTCAATTTCAGAGGAAACAAGACCCAGCTTCATTTGCCTTTGTACATTCAAAACCTGTTTCACAATTTCCTCATGCCTGTTTTGAGTTTCTTGGAACTTCAGGTTAAGATCAGAACCATTTTCTGAAATGTCTGTGCTATTTAAATGATCTGTTTCTGGGACTCTAGACTGGACCTGAGCTTCTATGTGCTTTCTTTTGGCTTCAGAATTCTCTAATTTCCTCTGCACATCCTTTAAGTCTTCCTGGAAGTACTTCATTTTTACTTCACTGGGGCTTGCCAACTTTTCTTGAATTTGGGTGGCATTTAATGTACACTTCAGCTCCTGAGCTGAGAACTCACTTTGTCTATCTGCTGTTTGATCAAACTCTGTTTGGGTTGAATGATAAGATTCTATGGTTGAATCCACTTCTTTAGGTGTTCTTTCCTGTGCAAAAAGAAACCCGAAGAATTGCACAATAAAAACAAGTACATGATTATATTTTTTAGAATAGAGTAAGCAAGGAAATCTTGCCACATCCTACAGAGACAGACAATTAAAGCACCATGGAAGAAAGTTTTTAGAAAAATTCAAAACCCAGCTGCTCCCATTTAGTCATCTACAGCAAGAGAAGGCAGTAAGTGCCAAGCTCCTCGGAAAGTCTGGGCTGATCTCCATAAGCTAATAATCAAAGCTATCCAAATTAAAATTCTGCTAACACAACTGTTAACAACATCTTTTAGAATGTGGTTGTCATAATAAACAAAGTTATTCAGTAATTTATGGGAAAAGTGAGAAGATCAAAACACTGATTTAATCCTTTGGGGCAGAGCGTTTCCATGATCTTACCACCAAGCTCGTTAAATTATCTTCACAGCACATCTCTCTAAAACGGTAAGCAGCTCTTTGTTCTGCTAGCAGATTAACAGAGCACTAGAACAGCACAAAAATATGCCACCTGTAATTTGTCCTGTAGCTCTTTATTGTGCAATGTCAAAGAAGCGATTTTTGCTTGCATCAACAGAAGTAGATCTTGCTGGTCAGCTTCAGAACTCATATCCAATAAACTATCAGCACCTTTGGAGAAAAAAAAATTCAAAAGCTTTCAAAAAGCTGAACTGCTAGCTAGCTAGTTATTCTAACCTTTCAAATTAAACAGTTTGTTCCCATGACCACTAAGTGTAGTGAGCAAGCAAACTGTTCCTAGAAACTGTTTCCCAAAAAATGTGTTAGATCACCCAATAGAAGCAGGAGGTTTTGGTGGGGAGCCGCTAGTGAAATTACAAAACATAACATTACTCCCAATACTTATTGTGTCTCACATTCTAAGCGGAAAGGCACAGAGGATTTCTGACCAGATTTCAACATTTCACACCACCTAAAACACCTAACCAAATATGGAAATAAGGATTAAGTGTTATTGTATACCTGTTGTGCTGTCACTCAGTCTGTCTTTATTATCTCGATGCAAGGAGATGAATTCTTCCTGCTGAGACACCAAAAGAAAACGCTTTCATAGAAAGCGGATGTAAAGTTGGACAGTTCACCAAAGAGAAGTATAGACAGTATAGATCTTGCTGGATAAAGCCTGGCAAAGTGGGTTTCTTTTATTTCTGGGGTCTTGTTTAATTGTAGCATGTGGCCAGTATTTCAAAGTCTGCTAAAGGCATTCAAGTTCCATTGCCCAGTTCTCATTAAATGTTAATGAAACATGGGCAACTATCTCATAGATAGTTTGGAAGGCTGCAGCCCCTGTGATAAATAATTGCAAAATATTGTGACGCATTAAAAAAACCAACAAACTTCAATACCATAAGGTAAAGATCAGACAGAACACACACACCCATTTCCCTGATGTATTTGGTGAAAGGGTCTCTACTTTTTGCATTACACAATGCCATGCACTTCACTGGTATTAGGTAATGAGCTCTCACAGCATTAATACTTTCATAACCATATTCCTAAATACTTCCTAATTTATGACTAATTCTATTTACATATTCAGTAAACATTAAAGTAATCCACACTCGCTTTATAAATTACATTGAAACAGATTTGGATTCCTTTTTGTTCCTAAAACTCAGCTAATTAATTCACAGGAGACTCTGCAGTCAGCAAACTAGATTATTAAGGTACTGTACTTTCCTTCCCCAAGCTTAATAAGAACAGAAGACTTCGATACCTTGCACACTTGGTCAGCAAAGAAAGCCTGCCCTTTTCCAGTCATGGGAGTTGAAGTTGATGAGTGTGGAGAGGACGAATCACTAAGCTGTAAAAGATTTTATATAAATATGTATGTATACATACATGTACATATAACTACCTCTCTAACACGTGCCCATATACACACACACACTAAAGAGTACTTTTCCCTGCACTAACGTAAGTCACAACTCTAGGTTAGTTTCAAAGATCAGGTCTAATTATTCAGTGCTCTTCTGAGTCAGTATTACATGTGCAGTATAGCTGCTATACAGGTAACATTCCTGTTTAACATTAAATCTAACTGTTAAACTGCATTTTGATACTGTATAAATCTATTTAAGTATTTTAATTTCATATGTATATATGCATATAATAATGTGTACATATATATGTATATTTTAAATATACATAATTACTTACTTATAGAAGTCGGCAAAACCAGGAGACCTTCAACTTTAGATGGAAGAAGCAACTGTACAGTAAAATTTGTACAGTTGTATCTTAGATCATGCTATATTTCAAGCAATTTTCTTAGTCAACCTAACCAACGTGTGCTTTCATTGTGTCATCCTAATGTCAGGAAAAGCACTCATGGCAAGACAGGCATATAAAATAACAGTGATAGAGCAAATCCAGCCCACATCATTCACATAATGCTCAAAATGCTTTTCACCCCCTAAAAGCATCTCAAAATTGGTGTTTTCTTTACCTGAATAGGACTGATAGGAGGAGGTGGGGCTTTGCGTTTTTTTGGAGTTCCACTTCTTTCTGAACTTAATTTAGAGCCTTGATCATGCTGAAAGTTTCACCAGCCAGAAAAGGTAGGTTTGTTAGTTTGGTTAGTGAAGTCCGAGCAAGTTGTTTTATTTAAAAAAAAAAAAAAATTAAAAAAAAAAAATCCCACATTAATATCAACTTTAGCAGCTCATGCAGTGCCTTATCATTTTTTTTCCTATGTAAAGACTACATCTCTACTAACACAGATATTAAACATGCCTGACAATAAGAATCTGCCCCCTTGTAATCCATGCTTCAGTGAAAACAAACAAGATTTAGTGAAAAAGCAGAAGCTGATAATAGGTTTAGCACTAGTGATCTTAAATACTTCCATTCATACATAGTCCAGTCATGTAATTCTTAACGACTACCATCTTTCCTCTCCATCAGCTTCTGCCTGAGCTCCCTGAAAAACCCACCTCTCCACTCAGAGAAGGAATGAACCAATGCATTGCACCCTCATCCATTTTCCAGCCACCAGCAGGTCTACAAGATACTTGTACTCCAAGATATCGTGATACTAAATTAAAAAATGTAAGTAACATTTAATTGCCTAAACCTGCTGAGATTCTCACAGGTGGGGGTCTCCAGTAAGATGTAACCAGGTATAACCTTTAATTATGTGTTTTGGAAACAGAGAACTTTTCTAGATCATCTTCTCTACAGTTTGAAGAGATAGGGAGTCCAAGAGCCAAGATCCTGCATTACACATGAGAAAAGTGGAGTATCTTCCTGGCACACATGTGCGCATACACATACATCCTCCCTTCCTTTTCTCACTGAGGGTGCTGGCTGCTATTACAGAGAGAAGCTAAGTCTAAAAGCGATGTTCCTGAAACACATTTCTTAAATAAGCAACAAAAACCTTTCACATGACAGTCAATGGCAGCACATCTCACAGTGACATTTACTAGTGCTTCTAGTCATGTCAATTACTGTTTTTTCTTAAGTTATAAGCCTATATAGTCCGAGTAGTTTTAAAACCAAAAGGACAAATACCTGCTTTGCTTTTGTCAGTGACTTTGTATCTGTGAAGCAGAAAAGAAGTGGAATTAAGAACAGCTATCAAAGAAAAAGTTAATTGCCATTCCTAACCCATCTCTCAGTTCTACTTCCCACACCATAAATGCTTTGTTTGTTTTTTTAATTCCTGTCTGAAATCTGAGAAATATACTTTAATTTCCAAATTCCATTTGAACCATATCCTTTCTCTGCTGCTTTTTGTGTTTCATATTGAGATAAAATTCGAACGATTGTGACAATTCTTATTCTACTATAGTCTCGCACCATTCTTGCACATTAGCTTCTGTCCTGGTTTCGGCTGGGGTAATTTTCTTCCGGGGTAATTTTCTTCCTAGTAGCTGGTATAGTGCTGTGCTTTGGATTTAGGATGAGAATAATGTTGATAACACACTGATGTTTTAGTTGTTGCTAAGTAGTGCTTACACTAGTCAAGGACTTCTCAGCTTCCCATGCTCTACCGACTGAGAAGGCTGCAGGTGCACAAGAAGCTGGGAGGGGGCACAGCCAGGACAGCTGACCCAAACTGGCCAAAGGGATATTCCATACCATGTGACGACATGCTCAGTACATAAACTGGGGGAAAGCTGGCTGGGGGGGCCGCTGCTCGGGGACAGGCTGGGCATTGGTTGGCGGGTGGTGAGCAATTGCATTGTGCATCACTTGCTTTGTATATTCTATTATCATTTTATTTCAATTATTAAACTGTTTTTATCTCAACCCACGAGTTTTCTCACTTTTACTCTTCCAATTCTCTCCCCCATCCCACCGGGGGAGGGGAGAGTGAGCAAGCAGCTGTGTGGTGCTCAGTTGCTGGCTGAGGTTAAACCACGACAGCTTCCTACTTTATAGTCAAACTAAGATGGATTTCTAAAGCCCTCTGTCTGCATTAGTTCCTTCTCCAACCCCTCTGCTGAGGAGCTATATGTTCCACTTACTCTTTCACATAATAAAAGAGGATCTATTCCAAACTGTATGCAAGACTTCATGATGCTGCTACATCAGCTTACCTTTTCTTTCTCCAAAACACCTCTTTTTGCCCTGCTCAGTGCTTTATCCCATGCTAAATATTACCATCTATGGCAAAGACCACATTTTCCTGCTTTTGGGAAACCTCAGCCAGACCATCTTGAAGATGGCTTTTGAAATTTTTCAGGCTACCTTATGAAGTAAATTTGTTCATTGCTAAACATACATGTAGCCAATTCAAGAAGTGACAAACTGCAGATCGGCATCTCTTACATACCCACATCCTGAGATAACTTTGATGATAGGAGGTTCTGGATCCCTGTATTCTCGGAGAGCTTGGAGTAATGCAGGGCATTCTGTTCAAAAACATCTACTAAACTGACATCTGCACCTTTCCTAAGGAAGGCTTCCACCATGTTAAGGCTACCAGCTTCACAAGCCGCCATCAAAGCAGTTCTGGACAAAACAAATGCAGAGTAAATGTCAAGATTGTACTTTTTAAGCAGCAGCTCATTTTTTCAGGAAAAAAGTGTGACCGTTACTGTGCAATAAAGTCCAAGATTTTATCAACATGTGTATTGACACATATATGTAACTGTTGTTTTTCCTTACAAACACCTGCCTGTCCCTCCCCCTCTTCCCCATACTCCCCAGCTGGACCTTCTGCAAAGATCTGGCTTGCTTTACACGTCTCCAAACATTTCTAAAAATGGGTTCCTGAGGTTAAGAGGAGAGTCATAGATAGAAATGGCTGCAGGATTAAGTCAGACTATCAAATCTCACCGCCATACTCCAATTACAGCTCTGCAAGTGGTGGTACAACAAAGGAAACTTTGTGGTTGGTGTCTACTACAGGCCGCCTGATCAAGAAGAGGAGGTTGATGAAGAGTTCGTTCTTCAACTGCAGGAAACATCACGCTCACAGGCCCTGATCCTGATAGGGGACTTCAACCACCCAGACATCTGCTGGAAAAATGGCACAGTGAACTGCAAGCAGTCCAGGAAACTACTGGAGTGTGTCGAGGACATCTTCCTAGTACAGGTGATGGAGAGCCCAACCAGAGAAGAGGCACTGCTGGACCTGTTGCTCACTAATGCGGAAGAACTTATTGGAGAGGTCAAGACTGGAGGTAGCCTGGGCTGCAGTGATCATGCCCTGGTGGAATTCTCAATCTTGAGGGGTACAAGATGGGTAAAAAAGTAGAGTCAGGACCCTAAACCTCAGAAAGGCAAACTTTCGGCTGTTTAGGGCACTAGTGCGTGGGATCCCTTCGGAAACTGCCCTCAGAGGCAAAGGAGCGAATGAGAGCTGGGAGATATTTAAAGACAATTTTCTTAGGGCGCAAGAGCTCTCAATCCTGACGTGCAAGAATTCAGGCAGGGGAGGCAGGAGGCCAGCTTGGTTAAGTCAAGACCTCTTAGCTAAACTAAAACACAAAACCAAAATGCATAGGCAGCGGAGGCAGGGACATACATCCTGGGGAGATTATAGGGATATGGCCTGAGAGTGCAGGGAGGGGATCAGGAAAGCCAAGGCACAGCTGGAGCTGAACTTGGCTAGGGACATGAAAAATAACAAGAAAGGTTTCTTCAGGTACATCGGACAACAAAGGAAGATGAAAGAAACTGTACCCCCTGATGAGCGAAATGGGAGACCTGGCTACAACTGACATGGAGAAGGCTGAGGTACTCAACAACTTTTTTTGCCTCGGTCTTCACTGGCAAGTGCTCTAGCTATACCACCCAATTCACAGAATCCAAAGGCAAGGACTGGGAGAATGAAGTACTGCCCACCATAGGAGAAGATCAGGTTCGAGACCATCTAAGGAACCTGAAGGTGCACAAGTCCATGGGACCCGATGAGATCCATCCGCGGGTCCTGAAGGAACTGGCGGATGAAGTTGCTAAGCCACTATCCATTGTATTTGAGAAGTCGTGGCAGTCCGGTGAAGTTCCCACTGACTGGAAAAAGGGAAACATAACCCCCATTTTTAAAAAGGGAAAAAAGGAAGACCCGGGGAACTACAGGCCAGTCAGTCTCACCTCTGTGCCTGGGAAGATCATGGAACAGATCCTCCTGGAAGCTATGCTAAGGCACATGGAGGACAGGGAGGTGATTCGAGACAGCCAGCATGGCTTCATTAAGGGCAAATCGTGCCTGACAAATTTGGTGGCCTTCTACGATGGGGTTACAGCATTGGTGGATAAGGGAAGAGCAACTGACATCATCTACCTGGACTTGTGCAAAGCATTTGACACTGTCCCACATGACACCCTTGTCTCTAAACTGAAGAGGTATGGATTTGACGGGTAGACCACTCAGTGGATAAGGAATTGGCTGGATGGTTGCACTCAAAGAGTTGTGGTCAACGGCTCAATGTCTGGGTGGAGACCAGTGACGAGTGGGGTCCCTCAGGGGTCTGTATTGGGACCAGTATTATTTAACATCTTTGTCAGGGACATGGACAGTGGGATTGAGCGTACCCTCAGCAAGTTTGCGGATGACACCAAGCTGAGTGGTGTGGTTGACTTGCTGGAGGGAAAGGATGCCATCCAGAGGGACCTTGACAGGCTAGAGAGGTGGGCCCATGTGAACCTCATGAGGTTTAACAAGGCCAAGTGCAAGGTCCTGCACCTGCGTCGGGGCAATCCCAAACATGGATACAGGCTGGGGGATGAAGGGATTGAGAGCAGCCCTGCCGAGAAGGACTTGGGGGTACTGGTGGATGAAAAGCTGGACATGAGCCAGCAATGTGCGCTCGCAGCCCAGAAGGCCAACCTTATCCTGGGCTGCATCAAAAGAAGCGTGGCCAGCAGGTCAAGGGAGGTGATTCTGCCCCTCCACTCTGCTCTGGTGAGACCCCACCTGGAGTACTGCGTCCAGCTCTGGAGCCCTCAGCATAAGAAAGACATGGACCTGTTGGAGCGGGTCCAGAAGAGGGCCACGAAAATGATCAGGGGGATGGAACACCTCTCCTATGAAGAAAGGCTGAGAGAGTTGGGGTTGTTCAGCCTAGAGAAGAGAAGGCTTTGGGGAGACCTTATTGCAGCCTATCAGTACTTAAAGGGGGCTTATAAAAAAGATGGCAGCAGACTTTTTAGCAGGGCCTGTTGTGACAGGACAAGGGGGAATGGCTACAGGAAAGATGGGGAGGGACTCTTTCGCAGGGAGTGTAGTGATAGGATGAGGAGTAACGGTTTTAAACTGAAAGAGGGTAGATTTAGATTAGATATAAGGAAGAAATTCTTTACTGTGAGGGTGGTGAGACACTGGAACAGGTTGCCCAGAGAAGTTGTGGATGCCCCATCCCTGGAAGTGTTCAAGGCCAGGTTGGACTGGGCTTTGAGCAACCTGATCTAGTGGAAGGTATCCTTGCCCATGGCAGGGGGGTGGAACTAGATGACCTTTAAGGTCCCATCCAACCCAAACCATTCTATGATTCTATGATTTCATTACTGCTGTCCTTCACATGTTGCTTTTAAGACAAAACAGATAAACAGATTTCAACCAAAAAGCCAAATAAATCTTAAAGCTCTTCAGTGAAACTGAGAGGTTGGTTTGACCTCAAGTCCTGTGCCACTCAGTTAAAAAAAAAAAAAAAAAAAAAAAGTTCATTAGAGCACAATCAATTCCCTCTCCAACACAGGGCAGCTAGACAGTGCCAGAACCTAGAGTAAGGGTAACATCCAGAAGGAGCATTTTCCCAACAGGTTGTATCTGTTTTTCCTCAATGAATTGAAGGGATCACAAGAAACGTACAGAATAATAACAAACACACAGGAAACCCCACCTTTCAAGCACGCTCTAATATTACTTTTAATTCATATAATTTTAGTACATAATTCTCCCTTCTCAGTGTGAAAACATACCTAATAGGTTGGTCAAGTTCACTGGCAAACACATTCCTCAGTGCAGACACGAAACTGAAAAGTTACTACAGCGACAATATTTACTAGATATTAAGACAATTATTTCACTGATGAATTAAACATACTCCCTGTAATAGGTAAGCCCTGGAGGAGTGATGGCTGTTGCAGTGCTGTGCTAAAAAGTAGTGCTGAGTGGTAACTTGCATAACACTTCCACAGTGATACGAAATTAGACACATGTAGTGGGTTGACCTTGGCTGGCCGCCAGGTGCCCACCAAGCCATTCTATCACCCCCTCCTCAGCTGGACAGGGGAGAGAAAATATAATGAAAGGCTTGTGGGTCGAGGTAAGGACAGGGAGATCACTCAGCAATTACCATCATGGGCAAAACAGACTCGACTTGGGGAAATTAATTTAATTTATTGCCAATCAAAAGTCAGAGTAGGGTAATGAGAAATAAAACCAAATCTTAAAACACCTTCCCCCCATCCCTCCCTTCCTCCTGGGCTCAACTTCACTCCCGAATTCTCTACCTCCTCCCCCCCTGAGCGGCACAGGGGGACGGGGAATGGGGGTTGCGGTCAGTTCATCACACATTGTCTCTACCGCTCCTTCCTCCTCACACTCTTCCCCTGCTCCAGTGTGGGGTCCCTCCCACGGGAGACAGTCCTCCATGAACTTCTCCAATGTGGGTCCTTTCCATGGGGTGCAGCCCTTCAGGAACAGACTGCTCCAGCGTGGGTCCCCCAATGGGATCACAAGTCCTGCCAGGAGCCTGCTCCAGTGCATGCTCTCCACGGGGTTAGAGCCTCCTTCAGGGCACATCCACCTGCTCTGGCGTGGGGTCCTCCATGGGCTGCAGGTGGATATCTGCTCCACCTTTAACCTCCATGGGCTGCAGGGGAACAACCTGTTTCACCATGGTCTTCACCATGGGCTGCAGGGAAATCTCTGCTCCGGCACCTGGAGCACCTCCTACCCCTCCTTCTTCACTGACCTTGCTGTCTGCAGGGTTGTTGCATATTCTCACTCCTCTCCTCCAGCTGCTGTTGCGCAGCAGTTTTTCCCCCTTCTTATATATGTTATTACAGAGGTCCTACCACCGTCGCTGATTGGCTCAGCCTTGGCCAGTGGTGGGTCCATCTTGGAACCAGCTGGCATTGGCTCTATCGGACATGGGGGAAGCTTCTGGCATCTTCTCACAGAAGCCACCCCTGTAGCCCCCCTGCTACCAAAACCTTGCCACACAAACCCAGTACAACATGCTGTTTTCAAAAGTTCTCTCATTCCTCTCCCAGTAAGGCTTCTCCTTTTTCAGTAAAAACTTAACTAGTTTTGTGAACAGGAGATGCAAGAGTAGTCACTCTCCTTACCAGAAGGAAAGCAAGAAGTAGAATGGTATATTCCATGTTATATCATTTTCCTTGCTTCTACACGCAGTACTTTCTTAAAAAAGAAAATACAAAAATGTACTATCCATGACAGAAACACCTTCATCCAATTAAACTAGAAACACTTAACACTGTCCGTTGATTAAACAGTAGAGTGAGTGAGGGGAAGGCAGAGGTCCCAGTGGGGAGCACCTCAAGTTCAAAGCACTGATGAGGCCATTTAAACCAACCAAGACGACAAAGGGGTTTTCTTTAGACAACTTAAAACAGAGAGTGCACTAATAAACTTCAGCGTGATTAAAAACAAGTTAGGGCCCAGTCTTATCCTCCCAGTTGTTGCCAAAGAACAATATGGGCATTGTTTCACATCATACAATAATCAAGATTGCTATCAGGTGTAAGTGCCAAGTCTTCTCAGCATCCTGCTTTACCTTCACAGTTTAACCAACTGTTTATAAAACAATCCATAATTTTCAAAGACTCTTGAACTTCATCAGTATCATCAAAACAAGTGAATTTTTCACAATAAGGATGTTGCTTTTTAAAAACAGTTTTCTGACACACTAGATATCTATTAATGCAACAAATCTCTAAATGGCACCTTCTAAGATGACAGCATCTCCACTATATAGCTTTACTGTATTTTTCTCTTGCTGCTGTGGCTGCATTATGGTAGAAAAAAGAACCCTTCATGAATGTCACTCCCAAGTAACAGTTTTAGGATTTAAGTTAGAGAAACTAACTCATGCCAAGAAGAGAGCAGCATTTAAAACTGGGACACATACAAAGTGATGTGTGGGTAAGTGCTATCAATCAGATCCTTGTAGGAATTATTTAAAAATGGGATTTACTGCTCTGGTAGCCCAAGGAAAAAAAAAAAAAAAATCTTACAGGCACATCTAGTTTTATAGTTGCATAGTTTCTGTTTCACCTTTCCCTTTAGGCAGAATTCTGTAAGCCACCTCAACAATCAAGATATGCTGTCTAGTAAAGGAGGCATTATTTCACATAACTATTTTGGGAAGGATCTGGGAAGAGAGCTTCATTTGATAGTCAGCTTTGGGGAAGAATTAACATGTTAACCTGCTGTACCTTCCATTTTTATCCCTGGTGTTGATGTCTGCTCCATGATCCAGAAGGTATTTGCAGACTCCCATATGACCACTTTGTACTGCAAGCAGCAGAGGTATGTTCCCATCCTATGAATGCATTTAAAAAAAAAACCAAAACAACTATGAACAATAATCCATCCACTTACAAATATCACTCTCAGATTTAAAGGTCAGCTACAAACTTTCCTTCTACATAACACAAACAATGTGCTATCATTACATTTTTCTTGTGTACCATAAATGTAGCTGGGTTTACTTTAATTACTTCTGTGACCACGGGGATGCAAAGCACTAGCATGCTTTTTGCTGTCTGTACTCCCTTTGCTGTTTGCTTAATGCTATAACATGATGATTTTGAAACTACACAATACCTTTACATAGCTCCACAACAAAAATTATAATTTTAACTAACTACAAGGCAAAAATACAACATTTCACATAATCGCAGAATAACTTAGTTGGAAGACACCTTTAGAGGTCATCTGGGGTTTTCCCCCCCTCTGCCCTCAATCCAAAGCTAGGCAAACTTCAAGTTACAGTACATTGCTCAGAGGCTCATTCAGTCAAGTTTTAAGCATCTCCAAAGCCAGAGACACCATGACCTCTCTGGGTACCAGTTCCAGTGCTTGACCACCTTTGTGAGCATTTCACAGCACTTGGCCACATAATGGGCCTTTTCCAAAGCCTACTGGAGTCAATGGAAAGACTCTTAATCATGTTTTGAATATATCAGAATTGATCCTAGCTACTTGTACCAATGCCTCAATTTAATGAGCAGCAAATCCTGCCACTAATGTATTAGATTGTGAAGTACTTCCCCACCTCTGCTACGGCAAGCTGCAAAAGGAACTTCCTCTGCCAGAGAAATCCAAGAAGCATAGTATTGCTTTGAACTGCTGCACCTGAGATTGACTGGAGTGGAGGGTGTTAAAAGCTTTGAAGTACACAATGGGAGAAGAGGTACGTACCAAATCTTTGACATTAATTAGACATTTGTGTTCACACAGAAGTTGAACTGCCTGAAGACAACCACATACAGCTAAAAAAAAAAAAAAAAAAAAAAAAAAAAAAAAAAGACAAGCAAGAAAGTCCATTATACCCCATTTTCAAAATTTGTATCCTGCACTTCTGCTTGCAATACTGCAGCATGACAGCAGGGTCCAAGAAAAACAAATTAAACTGTATTTCTCTGTTTTAAGAAGGAAGGAGAGAAAGACTAAAACATGAACAGCAAGCTGTATGCAGAAATATAGTCAATATTCATGGTCCAAATTAGCATGAGAAGATATAATCTTTAAGGACTGAAATCAGAATCAACCTAATCTTAAGTATTCCAATGGCTCTGCACTTGCAAGTGTGAACTTGTTAACTGTAATTAACTGAAATTCAGTATTCACAGTATTTATAAAAAAAACCCCTGAAACTTGTAAGCCATCAGGTGGAGTTACTAGATTTATGCAATTAGAACCTAAAAAGCTCCACCAGGCTGAAGAGCTAGGAATATCACGCACAACAAAATAGATAGTACAAGCTTTCAACAAAGAAGTTACCTGCATAATGTAAAGCTGTTTTCCCAGAATTGTCAGTGCTGTCTGCTGGACATTTACTCTGCACAGTTCAAAAAGGAGAAGAAAAAAAGCAATTAGAGAAACACCAAGAAAATAAAACATATGTTTGATGCTAAGGACAGAGTGCTGAACATCTTTGAGAAAAGTTTTATGAGCTACTCCAGAAAGCTCAGTCCATATAATAAAAAAAGAATACTGAAGAAAGGCACAGCTTTCCTCTCTACCAATCTGGTCCCTCCTTTCTTGGTACCATCTTATACTGAAGCCACAGGAAACACTCATAGTGAGGGAGATATCCCTAAAAAAAGTTATAGTTTTGGAACAATTTAAATCAGGAAATAAAAAAGGAAATAAACTCTCTCCCCTGCCTCACAAAAACTTCGTATTTTACATTACAGTAAGAGCTAAAGCAACCACATTCTAAGGCAATTAGTCTTGAGTTATTTCTGTTGAAGGCAATAATGCTTCATTTTCATTTGTAAAAACTAAAGCATCAACAATCCAGTTATATTTTGTAGTATTATAAGCCACCACAAATAAAAAAAAATTACAAATCTTTATCAAGACTTGTTTTGCTACAGAAGGTTTTAGTTTACAGCAAAGACAGAAAAGAGATCACCCTGAAATAATGGGCTTCTAAAAACAAACATTAGAGCTTGTGACCTTCAAATGTAGCACTGCCTCCAACACTTCTATGATTTCCTAGGAAAACAGGTTCACATAGATTACTGCATTCTGTAACAAAAATGTCAAGATTCTACCTGTGTAAAATAATTATTTAGCCTGTTTTAATTCAACTCCAGCACATTAAGATTAAACATTCCTCACACGTACAAACAGCTTATATGACAAAGCCAGTCCACAGAAGCAAAAAAGCAATCCAAAGAGCATGAATTACTGGAGAATATTACCAATGGGTTTGCACTTACAAACGTATTTAGAAATCTGCATATTATAATAAAATTAGCAAAATATCAACAAAAGCACTCTGTGGTTATAGCTGGTAAGTGAATGGGCAGCAGATATTTGGTATTAAACACACATCTAGTTGCTTAGTTGATCACGTTGCTGCATGCGATACAATCAGTGACAGCTTGATGTCACTGTTTATGCTGTAAATGGGTTTGCGTTAGAAGTAGTAGGTATTTGCAATGAAATCCCAGAGAGGGGAGCCTCAGTGGTTAATGATAACCCCTTCCAGGTGTGCAGGAACAGGGGAGACAGCTTGTAATGAGTCTGGAGGTGGGAATCAGTGAAATTGGTCCCAATCTTGTCAGAGACATTGACAGGGGTCAGTCACAGGACAATTGGAGAGCCCTGAGGTAACTGGGGGAAAAGGAATTTGGAAGTTGGGATATGGGATCTATTCTCTTTCTGTACCACTGTGCTGGAGTAGGGTTATTATTCATTATTTCATCTGTAGTCTGAGCCACAGTCTTACTGATAACTCCAAGCTCCTAAAAGTCTGTCCCATTCCTCTGATCACCTCCACCAAAACTCACCTGGCTTTCTGAAATGGAGCAGAGATGGACAATGTCTCTCCTTGCTTACTAACGCACATCTTCAGCCTCGACACCATGATAATCTTCTCTTCATCTTCACTTTTGTTTTTCTTATTTTCTTTCCCCATTCTTTCTACTCCCTTTCTAGCCCCTCACTGTCCTTTGCCTCATTTCACTGAAGATTTGAGTATTTCCATATTTTAGCATCTATACTACTTTGGTTTCTTCTCCCTTTGACTCTAAATTTGACAGACATTTCTATAGTCAACAATGGATTCTTTAAGTTGCACAGACAGAAAGCATTCCAGTAGAACAATATCAAAATCCCACCACAAGTGAAAAATCCTTTTCCCCTATACCTCTTAAGCCATCTACTTACAAGCCATCCAACCACACAGCCAAAAGACAGGAAGTTAGACAGAAGCTGCAACCTGCTTGAAATCCAACCCTGCTATGTCAGATCAGCTGCACAGGGAAAACTACTTGTGGACCACTCAGGGAAGATACCACACTGTTTTCTCTCATCCATTCACAGTGCCTAAAAGGTCTTTAAACTCAAGCACCTCTCTTGATTGCAAGGAGACAGGACAACAGTATAGGAGTGTGATGCAGATTATTAGCAGGAAACGTGTCAATATCTAGTGGAACCAATCTAGAGGAAGAAAATGAAAACTTCAAAAATAAAAATTAATTTAATTTTTACTTTACCTGAAGTAACATCTTAATGCAATCAGGGTGGCTGTTCTTTGCTGCAAGATGTAAAGCACTGTGACCTAAATCAATAAAAGCAAAACAAATTAGGTATTCAATCACACCAAAGCACAGGTGTATTAGGTTTGTGTGGCAAGGTTTTAGTAGCAGGGGGCCTACAGGGGTGGCTTCTGTGAGAAGATGCCAGAAGCTTCCCCTATATCTGACAGAGCCAGTTCCAGCTGGCTCCAAGATGGACCTGCCACTAGCCAAGGCTGAGCCAATCAGAGATGGTGGTAGCACCTCTGTGATAACACATTTAAGAACCGGGGGGAGGGGGAAAACCACACCACCCCTGTGCAATGGCAACTTCAGCCAGAGAGAGGAGTGAGAATATGTGAGAGAAACAACTCTGCAGACGCTAAGGTCAGTGAAGAAGGAGGGGGAGGAGGTACTCCAGGTGCCAGAGCAGAGATTCCCCTGCAGCCCCTGGTGAAGACCATGGTGGAGCAGGTCATCCCCCTGCAGCCCATGGAGGTTAAAGGTGGAGCAGATATCCACCTGCAGCCTACGGAGGACCCCAGGCTAGAGCAGGTGGATGCACCTGAGGGAGGCTGTGACCCCGTGGGAAGCCTGTGCTGGAGTAGACTCCTGGCAGGACCTGTGGAGAGAGGAGGTCCATGCTGGAGCAGGTTTGCTGGCAGGACTTGTAACCCTGTGGGGGACCCACGCTGGAGTAGTCTGCTCCTGAGGGACTGTACCCCATGGAAAGGACCCACGCTGGAGCAGTTCATGAAGAACTGCAGGCCGTGGGAAGGACTCACATTGGAGAAGTTCATGGAGAACTGTCTCTCGTGGGAGGGACTCCATACTGGAGCAGGGGAAGAGTGTGAGGAGTCCTCGCCCTGAGGAGGAAGGAGCGGCAAAGCCAATGTGTGATGAACTGACTGCAACCCCTATTCTCCGTCCCCCTGTGCCGCTTGGGGGGAGGAGGTAGAGAAAATTGGGAGGGAAGTTGTGCCTGGGAAGAAGGGAGGGGCAGGAGGAAGGTGTTTTAAGATTTGTTTTTATTTTCTCATTACCCTACTCTGATTTGATTGGTAAGAAATTAAATTAATTTTTCCCCAAGTTGAGTCTGTTTTGCCTGTGATGGTAATTGCTGAGTGATCTCCCTGTCCTTATAGCAAAAGGCTCATGGGTCGAGATATTTTCTCTCCCCTGTCCAGCTGAGGAGGGGGAGTGATAGAGCAGCTTTGGTGGGCACCTGGCATCCAGCCTGCGTCAGCCCACCACACCCACGCTGGAGCAGATTTTCTTGACAGGAACGGCAGCCCATGGAGAATCTTCACGCTCTTCCCCTGCTCCAGCGTGGGGTCCCTCCCATGGGAGACAGTCCTCCACAGGCTTCTCCAACATGGGTCCTTCCCATGGGCTGCAGTTCTTCACGAACTGCTCCAGCGTGGATCCTTTCCATGTGTCCTTTCCACGGGGTGCAGTCCTTCGGGAACGGACTGCTCCAGCGTGGGTCTCCCACGGGGTCACAAGTCCTGCCAGCAAACCTGCTCCAGCGTGGGCTTCCCATGGGGTCACAGCCTGTTACCTGCCTGATCAACAGTCTGTTGTAAATACATTCTGCTTGATGCAGGTTTTTTATTTATCCTTACTTTTCACGTGTTGCGATAGGAACAAAATGGATAATTCAAAATTTTGCCTTTGTCATGGAAGAGTTCAGGCAGGTAACAGAATAATCTTAATGTCTAGCTTCATATATAGGAATAACACAAACATTGTATTAGACTATATGCCTTGGCAGAAGTAAGTCTGATTGCACAGTTCTGTTTTGTTTCTTAAAAAACAATTTTCCTATGTTACTCAGCCTCCCTTGCAGAGAGATGTCTGTCAGGTGTCTTCATGATTTCTGCTATTTGGCAATGAAAAAGGAACTCAGCGCTAAGAGCAAAACCAGCCAAATTCACCAGCTACCACTACAACAAATTTCTATCATCCACGGAGTACACGTAGAAGAGGACTCGGAACACATGCCTGCTTAGGTTTGCATCTCATAGACTCCCTTCTCTGTTAATTTACTTAGCATCTGTGAGCTCATATTTAGTTATGCAATACAGTGATTTACTGACTATGGATTTATGATCAAAGATTGCAGTCTCTCCTCTAGTTTCATCTTACAGAGCATCTGAAAAACTAGAGGCCAATACAGCAAAAGAATAAATTATCCATGTAAGGAAGAAAGAAGGAGCCAAGATTTAGTACTCGATACAGACAGTAGAGCTACTTGTGACAGTAGAATCTCACTGTAAATAACGTGACTATTACAGACAAGGCTTTTCCTAAGGAATACTGAGTCGACACTCTCAGGTGAGAGCAGACAACCTCTTATTATCCAAACAACTAATAATCCCTGAGGCAAGATGAAGTATGAATTCTGAATAATAGTCTGTATCAGGTACATAAATTCTCTTATTATGTATAATTTGAATGCTTCTTCCAGTATCACAGACACTTCCTTATAGAGGCAAATAATTTCCATGTATGACAGAAATTCCCTCAGGCTGCAATCGGTGGCCAAAACGGACCGTGTGAGCCCACCATTTACAGATCATTCCTGAAGAGACAGAATGCTGACAGCTCATTCAGGTGACTGCTAGCCAGAGAAAATGCTGGGTGCATATTCCATAGATATGTCAACTGAAATCTATTAAGAAGAGTTTGCCAGTTTCAAATTCAGCCCCCATCATTCTCCTAGTAGAGTAGTAATTAAGGCATAGGACTTTCGAGGGCTTGAAACAGCATACTTAATAGCTCTCAGCTCTGTTTTGGCCTGTAGCAGCTCTTTTCACTATGTCATAATCCTGAGGAAATGTCTTACTGCAACTCCTGTAGTTAATGGGGTTAATAGCTTGGATACTTAAAAAAGCAACACCTAAGATCTTGATTTAACCTATGTAAAGCCTCAAATGAAGTTAACAAAAAGAGTCGGGGGAGAGAGACTTAAAAAACAAATAAATAATAATCGAGCAAGAATTTTTGAGACCGTCTAAGGCACCTGAAGGTGCACAAGTCCATGGGACCTGATGAGATCCATCTGCGGGTCCTGAAGGAACTGGCGGATGAAGTTGCTAAGCCACTACCCATCGTATTTGAGAAGTCGTGGCAGTCCGGTGAAGTTCCCACTGACTGGAAAAAGGGAAACATAACCCCCATTTTTAAAAAGGGAAAAAAGGAAGACCCGGGGAACTACAGGCCAGTCAGTCTCACCTCTGTGCCTGGGAAGATCATGGAACAGATCCTCCTGGAAGCTATGCTAAGGCACATGGAGGACAGGGAGGTGATTCGAGACAGCCAGCATGGCTTCACCAAGGGCAAGTCCTGCCTGACTAACCTAGTGGCCTTCTATGATGGAGTGACTACATCAGCGGACATGGGAAGGGCTACAGATGTCGTCTATCTGGACCTCTGTAAGGCCTTTGACACGGTCCCCCACAACATCCTTCTCTCTAAACTGGAGAGGTATGGATTGGATGGGTGGACTGTCCGGTGGGTGAGGAATTGGTTAGATGGTCGCATCCAGAGGGTAGTGGTCAACGGCTCAATGTCCAGATGGAGATTGGTGACGAGTGCCGTCCCGCAGGGGTCCGTATTGGGACCAGTGCTGTTTAATATCTTCATCAATGACATAGACAGTGGGATCGAGTGCACCCTCAGCAAGTTTGCAGATGACACCAAGCTGAGTGGTGCAGTCGACACGCCAGAGGGATGGCATGCCGTCCAGAGGGAGCTGGACAAGCTCGAGAAGTGGGCCTGTGTGAACCTCATGAGGTTCAACAAGGCCAAGTGCAAGGTCCTGCACCTGGGTCGGGGCAACCCCCAGTATCAATACAGGCTGGGGGATGAAGGGATTGAGAGCAGCCCTGCCGAGAAGGACTTGGGGGTACTGGTGGATGAAAAGCTGGACATGAGCCGGCAATGCGCGCTCGCAGCCCAGAAGGCCAACCTTATCCTGGGCTGCATCAAAAGAAGCGTGGCCAGCAGGTCGAGGGAGGTGATTCTGCCCCTCTACTCCGCTCTGGTGAGACCCCACCTGGAGTACTGCGTCCAGCTCTGGAGCCCTCAGCATAAGAAAGACAGAGACCTGTTGGAGCGGGTCCAGAGGAGGGCCATGAAAATGATCAGGGGGATGGAACACCTCTCCTATGAAGAAAGGCTGAGAGAGTTGGGGTTGTTCAGCCTAGAGAAGAGAAGGCTTTGGGGAGACCTTATTGCAGCCTATCAGTACTTAAAGGGGGCTTATGAAAAAGATGGGGACAGACTTTTTAGCAGGGCCTGTTGCGACAGGACAAGGGGGAATGGCTTTAAACTAAAGGGGGGTAGATTTAGACTAGATATAAGGAAGAAATTTTTTATGCTGAGGGTGGTGAAGCACTGGAACAGGTTGCCCAGAGAGGTGGTGGATGCCCCATCCCTGGAAACATTCAAGGTCAGGTTGGACTGGGGTCTGAGCAACCTGATCTAGTTGAAGATGTCCCTGCCCATGGCGGGGGGGGTTGGACTAGATGACTTTTAAAGGTCCCTTCCAACCAAAACTATTCTATGATTCTATGATTTTGCAACTGGAGTCCACTATAAATGCTGACAGTTATAGTATTAGGGCAAAAGTTTTCAAGAGCTTTAGAATCTGAATTCTATGTGCAGAAAAGCAAGTATGCCTACACCTGCAAATGTTACAACTGCTTTTCCTACACAGGGCGGAGGGGGCAGGGAGGTGTGGGAAGGAAAAGCAATGTTGTCAAATCTGTGGTTGCATGCTGTGCATCAAGAACTATATAGGCAAATTGAGAGTATTACGTTACATTTGTAGGTTCACAGAGGCATACCTGCACCATCTTGGGCTGTCACATCTGCACCATGTGTCACCATGATTCTGAGGCACTCTGCATGTCCTTTCGTGGCTGCCAGGTGAAAACTGGAAGAGAGCATTTATATGTCACTTTTCTTTTATTAAGACCTCCTTTCTCTTTCATTCACAAACCAAGTACTGGCAAGTTCTCCCCTCCCTGTCCTTAGATCTTTTGGCATCCCTCCACTGCCTCCCAAGAAGATAATAGCTCTCAAAGTGAGAAGGCACATCAAAAAGCTTTTGTAGTCATACTTTTACACAGGCTGCTGTCTCATTAACCCATGCTATATACCTTATGTGCATCTAGTCCCATCCAATTTCTAAACTAATGTCCCTAGTGATGTAATATATCCCCACAGAATGCCTGGGATTGGGGAATTAATGAAGAAAACATTCACAATGACTGACTTTGCTCTAGTCATTCTAGTCAATCCCAATTTCCTCCTCTCAGTGGACAAAACTTAGTTCCTCTAAAAGGTGATTTAGCTCCTAAATTAAACTAAATCAAGTTCTGCTTCTGACCTGTCCTTTACAGAGCCCGTCTTTCTTCTCTGTAGAGGGGAAAAAAACCCTCAGTGTTTGTGAATATCACCTGGAGAAATCAAAGCTACTGGATATTTGTGAGACTATGCTAGAGATGTATTTTTTTCAACTTTTGGTTTTACTGTTCACCTCAAGCATCTGCTTGTTTGAACAGTGGGAAATTGCAGAGGTTACCAACCACACCATGGCAGGATGCACTTAACAGCATCAATTACCAAAGATATAATTGCAGAACAAACCAAAGAAGTTATACTGAATTCAAGCCTTTTTACAGCTGAAGATTCATCTTTGTCATCCTTGGCACCTCAAGATTCACAGAAGCAGTCCTATACGTATGCTGCAGACTTAATTTTGCTGAGAAGCAAAAAAGAAGGAAAAACTTCTGAAAACAGAGAAGTTTATATCCACTTGACACATATCGTGCCAACATAGGTGAGTCTCAAGATATGGGCACAGTACAGGCAGACATACTGCTTCCCCGTGGGTCCTACTAATATCAGCTTGATATACAGAGTTGTTTTCCAGTGGGAGTAATGTAAAAAACAAATTTAAGACAAAACACTTCCAATTACTATTAAATTGCATGTGAAAAGTTGGGACCTTCATGAACATGCCCCAAACTGAAAAAGCCAGTATTCCTGGGATGTTTCCTAATATTTTATAAAGGAGATGTTAATTTTTAACATCACGCACCCCTGCATTAAGGGTGTTTTTCCCCCTGGAATCTAAAGGGAACGTTACAAATCACGTAGCCACACCAACTACTGTATTTAGAAGTTTACATTTTGAACAACTGCTTCCTTTAAATGTTAAAACTAACACTGAAAGTTCAGCCTGCTAACCAGGGAAACCGGGAATAACAGGCAAGAATGAAACAGATATTTCTGGCACAAAGTATGTGAACTGCAACACTGTGTTTCTCTAAGCTGTAGACTTTTCTTTGCAGCCTTCTTGAAAATCCAGCAGAGAAAAGACCTACAGACAAGATCTGGCAAAGGGCAGAGAATTAATCAAAACAGGAGAGCTCCTGGAATGGAGTCCTCTATCAAGTACAGCAACTACCTCACTTCGTACAAGGAGTCCTTCCACACTGGCTGCTGCTGATTGCAAATGGCAGACAGGCAGCGCTTAAGCTTTGAACCATTCTCTGCAAATATAAAAATATCCTATGTGCTCATCCTCATGCTTATTACTGCCAAAAACAAACCGAAGAGTTACACTTCCAAGAGCATAAAAAGCACTGCTGTTGGCTGTTCTCTAGACATTCAAAATCAAAACTTCATGTACTTGGTGACCAATGCAAAGTTGTGTAAACATTCTTCTTTAGAAGAGGAGGTTTCTCAGGCTCTGGGAAAACAGCTGGGGGAGTGGTGAAAAGGAGTCTGACAAATTCCAACACCTCTAATTTAGCCAGGTGTCCTGGTTTCTGCAGGGATAGAGTTAATTTCCTTCCCAGTAGCTGGTACAGTGCTGTGTTTTGGATTTAGGACCAGAACAATGTTGATAACACACTGATGTTTTAGTTGTTGCTAGGTAATGCTTACACTAGCCAAGGACTTTCTAGTTTTCCATGCTCTCCCAACTGAGAAGGCTGGAGGTGCACAAGAAGCTGGGAGGGGGGCACAGCCAAACTGGCCAAAGGGACATTCCATACCATGTGACGTCATGCTCAGTACATAAACTGGGGAAAGCTGGCCGGGGGGGGGCCGCTGCTCGGGGACTGGCTGGGCATCGGTTGGCGGGTGGTGAGCAATTGTACTGTGCATCACTTGCTTTGTGTAGTATTATTATTACATTATTATTATTATTTTATTTCAATTATTAAACTGTTTTTATCTCAACCCACGAGTTTTTCTCACTTGTGCTCTTCCAATTCTCTCCCCCATCCCACCGGGGGGGTAGGAGTGAGCGAGCAGCTGTGTGGTGCTCAGTTGCCGACTGAGGTTAAACCACGACACCAGGGCAACGTACCAGCAAATACTAAAATACATTCAGATACATTTGTGTAGACACAATACAATCGAAGTCACTTAAATATTAGGAAGACCATGAAGCACGCACTTGGCTCACTTACATTTGACAATATTCATAAGAATAATAAATACCTGAATAATAATAACTTGGCTAAATCTGGGACACTGAGGTTTTACGGACAGACTGTGTAGGATGGTGCCAAATGCTATATGAATACAGAAGTGCAAAAGAAGTTTTATTTAGGTAAAATCAGACTGCAAAGAAAGCATCAGAGAGATGAAAAACTTAACCCCTTTCAGGCTACGCACCTATGAACACATCAGTCCCACCAATGCAAACAATTCCCATGGCAGTTCTCAACAAATCATCACACACGCAGATGCTTCGTTTCATGCGGCCAAAAATATTTTCAAGTGAGAAAGGCCTGGTTAAAAATATTGCTTCTCCCAAATTGATGGGATGAAAGAAACATCATCTGTAAGCAGCACAGGTGGTGTGAATGATGAGAGAACACGTATGAAGAATGTAAAGATCTAATGAGAGCAAAAATATAGATGCTATCTGGAGAGTCCTGTGAAGAGAAGATGATAAGATTTAACTCAGTCATTTATACAGTCACCAAAGCCAAACAGCATTGGACTGCTACAGCTCCCTCCCAAATGCTTGCTGTGTGTCCCCTCCCTACGTCCTTGTACTGCTACCATCTCTCACATAACACTCTAGTGAGCTGTTTTTTCTTAATAAACTAGAAGCAATTGGGGGGGGGGGGAATGGGGGACATGGTTAATTAGCTGCTGGTTTAGTAAACTGAACTTGCTCACCAGGAAATCAGCCATGCTCATAAGAGAGAGGAGAATGACTCCAGACTGGGATGAACCTATTATAGACATATTTAATCATAGAATCATAGAATAGTTTGGGTTGGAAGGGACCTCTAAAGGTCATCTAGTCCAACCCCCCTGCCGTGGGCAGGGACATCTTCAACTAGATCAGGTTGCTCAGAGCCCCGTCCAACCTGACCTTGAATGTTTCCAGGGATGGGGCATCCACCACCTCTCTGGGCAACCTGTTCCAGTGCTTCACCACCCTCAGCATAAAATATTTCTTCCTTATATCTAGTCTAAATCTACCCCCCTTTAGTTTAAAGCCATTCCCCCTTGTCCTGTCGCAACAGGCCCTGCTAAAAAGTTTGCTGCCATCTTTTTCATAAGCCCCCTTTAAGTACTGATAGGCTGCAATAAGGTCTCCCCGAAGCCTTGTCTTCTCTAGGCTGAACAATCCCAACTCTCTCAGCCTTTCTTCATAGGAGAGGTGTTCCATCCCCCTGATCGTTTTTGTAGCCTTCTTCTGGACCCGCTCCAACAGGTCCGTGTCTTTCTTATGCTGAGGACTCCAGAGCTGGACGCAGTACTCCAGGTGGGGTCTCACCAGAGCAGAGTGGAGGGGCAGAATCACCTCCCTCGACCTGCTGGCCACGCTTCTTTTGATGCAGCCCAGGATAAGGTTGGCCTTCTGGGCTGTGAGCGCACATTGCTGGCTCATGTCCAGCTTTTCATCCACCAGTACCCCCAAGTCCTTCTCGGCAGGGCTGCTCTCAATCCCTTCATCCCCCAGCCTGTATTGATACTGGGGGTTGCCCCGACGCAGGTGCAGGACCTTGCACTTGGCCTTGTTGAACCTCATGAGGTTCACACAGGCCCACTTCTTGAGCTTGTCCAGGTCCCTCTGGACAAGTCAGAGTATTTACAGAGCACTGGGCAAAAACTAACCCTTGAGGAGTAATTCTAACTGATTTTAAATTTAATAGCCCCCTACTTTTTTTCCTTTTTTAAAAAAAAACAAACAACAACTTTAGTAGCAGATACTGAGGGCTCCTGCATAACAAAGGAAGCTCTTGAAACAAAGAAGCCTGGAGACATTCATTTCAGTACAGAATAATTCTTTACAAGCTACATAAACTTTCCCAAAATATTTGAGGCAAAAGCAGCAGGTTTCCAAACACTGGAGTTCTCACCATCTGGAAGCCTTGAGCAGTGGTGCATTTTACTTGCATCTTTCACAAATAAACCTCCCTTTATATGAAAGCAAACAACTTTTCCTCCCACTTCCTGGTTGTGCAATGACTTAGGCAAACAAAAGAAACATGTAAGGCTTGATTTGGAGCAAGGGCCACACTGAGGGTTAGATTCTCACTCATACTAAAATCCCATTCCAACATAGTTCATTTTCCCTTCACAAAAGATAAGCCTGTTGCTACCACTTATAGCTGCATCTTGATACCCCAGCCTGAACTGATTTGAGATAGATTTCTTTTATTGCTGTAAAACATTACTCTTTCCTGAGGGGCGGGATGGTCTTTTATTATTGTCTCCAGACCTTTCAGTGAAGCAGAGAAGCAGCTACCCTTCCCAGTGGTTTTCTCACTGGATCCAGAAATGAAGCAAGTCAGCATTCGAGACCCACCTCCGCAGCAGCTGATAAAAATCAGTTGCTTGACACTGGCTTTTCCTACTGGAAATGTACAGGTCCCATAACTACTCAGTCCTTAACAAGATTAAAGAAAAAATTACGTTCTTCAGGAAGAACACAAAGCCCAGTTGGAGTAAACAACCTTGAGAGTAAGAGGGAACACACAGCAAAATTTCATCAGATACGGGGTTAAGTGGAGAACAGTTGCAAGTTTATCACTTCAAAGTCCTGTCAGGTATAATTTTTACTGATCAGAAATGTTACTCAAATAACATTTTCAGATGCACTGAGAGGCTTTTTCTGAATGCTTGGTGACTGAACAAAGCGGACAGCTGTATATGTGTCCTGGCTTAACCTCAGTCGGCAACTAAGCACCACGCAGCTGCTCGCTCACTCCCCCCACACCCTGGTGGGATGGGGGAGAGAATTGGGAAAGCACAAGTGAGAAAAACTCGTGGGTTGAGATAAAAACAGTTTAATAATTGAAATAAAATGATAATAATAATAATAATATAAAACTAATAATACACAAAGCAAGTGATGCACAGTACAATTGCTCACCACCCGCCGACCGATGCCCAGCCAGTCCCCGAGCAGCGGCCCCCCCGGCCAGCTTTCCCCAGTTTATGTACTGAGCATGACGTCACATGGCATGGAATGTCCCTTTGGCCAGTTTGGCTGTGCCCCCTCCCAGCTTCTTGTGCACCTGCAGCCTTCTCAGTTGGTAGAGCATGGGAAGCTGAAAAGTCCTTGGCTAGTGTAAGCATTACCTAGCAACAACTAAAACATCGGTGTGTTATCAACTTTGTTCTCCTCCTAAATCCAAAACACAGCACTGTACCAGCTACTAGGAAGGAAATTAACTCTATCCCTGCCGAAACCAGGACAATATGACATCCCTGAACTAGTTTTAAAGAGCAGATTTCTTACAGATAGGAGATGTCAACTGGTAAAGCACTTACAACTGTCTTAAACAAGCCCATCCCTTATTCAGGGCAAAGGACCTTTTCCGCATTTTGGTTATAAAGTCAAGCTAGCAAGGGAATAGAGACTTCTTCAATCAGTGTCTAACAGAGCATAAGAGTTCAGATAAAGCTGGTCTTTGCTAAGAGGCCGAGAATGAGTGTTTCCAGAAATTATTTAAATGCCAGACAGTCTAACTCAAATAGAAAAGTGCTGTAATTCTTCCTACTTAGCTCACATAAAACATTTCTTTACAAATAATTTCCCCACAGGTAAAAGAACAGAATTAATCCACCTTTAGAGGTTAGACTTTTAAAAAGGGAGCTAATTGAGCTTGCTGAGGTGGTGTTAGTAATAGGATATGGGTCTGCCGAATCCAGGTTCTCTACTTAACCATTTACATAGCTACATCCTGCAAAACTGAGCACAATCCTCTTACTGAATGTTATTTTGACAGCTGGCTTAAAACAACTGGGTGGTCCATATATCTAGGGAAAATACCACAAAAGTAGAGTGGAACATGATAAAATAAGAAAAAAAAATGGAGTCTTAATTTAAGACAGTTACCTTCTAACTAGGAAATTTTCATTTGTGAAAAGAAAAACAAAATAAAAAGACCAGAAAAATTACACCCTATCAGGGGGCTCCATCTCTGTTTAGCAAGGTCATACTCCAGAGTTTTTTTCGGGGCAGAATTAGTATTCTCTATAACACAGAATTTCTCCAGGGCCTGAAAGTAGTCTGACACTGTATTTACCAAAATCCAAAGCAAATAAAGAACATGGTTGAATTATGGATGCTAAGTGAATAGAAAATAACAAATACAATATTATGACAAACATGGAACAAAGTCAAACATATATGCAAGCATACAATACTATTGTTCTCTGCCATTTTAATCTGAGTGCTCTGGAAATATTTTAAGTGCAAGAATGTTTGAAATACACTATGAACTCACATACACTCATTGTCAAGGTTTATTTTGAGTAGAAACATCCCTCCTCAAAGCAGATCATTCTTCATTTTCTAATGGATGTCAACTCTTTGTCGACTTTCAAAAAGTCTGACTTGACTGCCAACTGTTTGATGATTTAGTGTTTCCCAACTGACCAATACCCTCACACAAACAAACAAGACTGATAAAATAAAGATACAGAGCTGTTTGGAGTCTTTGTAATGCTGACTAAACAAATATAGAAATGGAAGATATTCAAGGTTCGCTGCTACCAGATCAGACAGGCAAGTGATTTGCCAGCTATCTCAGTCAGGAAGAGACCCAGTGATGATCTGGCTGATTTTCTGCACTGATTTGAGCTTTTACACATTTTAGAGGCAGCACCTAGCTAGTGTCTATAGTGATTTTCATAGACAATATTATCCCTCAAAGCTTCAATTCTCACTTCAATAACAACAGCAAAAATAAATATATATCTGGCTTTTGATTGTTTTCCACCACAGTGGCAACTGAGTGGCAGAAGTGCTAGAGCATGCCAGAGACCTGACCTGGAGGAGAAAGGGCTGTGAGTACCACTAGAGCAGCGTATTCTGTGCATGAAGGAAGTGCCTGCAGTCACTCAGGAGGAAGTCCAGTGTGGTCTCCTCTCACATGTAGCACGATGACCAGTAATCAGAGAAGAATACAGTTTACTTTTCAGTGAATGGTTTGGGATTTTATCAGCATAAAACCAATGATGAAAGTAAGCCTTTTAAACAAAACAAAATTTTTGATACATCCTGAATCTAATTCATAGAAAAATAATCACCTTCAGATTTAAGGACTGGGAAAGGTCCAGAATGGTCCTGAAACTGGAGGTGTTTTCTGCCTTCCTCTGCCAACCCAGACAGGGCTCTGAGCAAAGTAGTAACTCTCTGTTCCAGCAACGATTATGCTTCTATGACCAGTGCCTGCACAGTTCTGCTTCTTCCTTGCACCAGCACATATAGGTAGGTACCTGCATGGTTGGTGAGCTGATACAGGGAACAAAACCAGTTGAAAACCAATGCTATATTCCACTGTTTCATCACATAGTCACAGGTGTACGCATCTGTCCTGGTTTTGGCAGGGATAGAGTTAATTTCCTTCCTAGAAGCTGGTACAGTGCTGTGTCTTCGATTTAGGATGAGAACAATGTTGATAAGACACTGATGTTTTAGTTGTTGCTAGGTAATGCTTACACTAGCCAAGGACTTTTTAGTTTTCCATGCTCTACCGACTGAGAAGGCTGGAGGTGCACAAGAAGCTGGGAGGGGGGCACAGCCAAACTGGCCAAAGGGACATTCCATACCATGTGACGTCATGCTCAGTACATAACCTGGGGAAAGCTGGCCGGGGGGGCCGCTGCTCGGGGACTGGCTGGGCATCGGTCGGCGGGTGGTGAGCAATTGCACTGTGCATCACTTGCTTTGTGTATTATTATTATTATCATATTATTATTATCATTTTATTTCAATTATTAAACTGTTTTTATCTCAACCCACGAGTTTTTCTCACTTGTGCTCTTTCCCAATTCTCTCCCCAGTCCCACCGGGGGGGAGAGGGGGAGGAGTGAGCAAGTAGCTGCATGGTGCTCAGTTGCCGACTGAGGTTAAACCACGACAGTCCTTTTTGGCGCCCAACGTGGGGCACGAAGGGTTTGAGATAATAACAGATTAACCGGAGTGTATTAAGGAACTTATATCTGTTAATAGTGGTGGGTCACAATGTTGGTTTCTCTGTTCTCGATATTGATTTGTACAATCTGCATCGTGCTCCTTTTTTTGCTGTACATGTTAAAGATTGGTGTTGGTTTTTGCAGTTTGCTGTGGTCTGCAGTGATTGGTGATATTCCACTTGGGAGGTTTATTTTTAAAACATTGACCTCGGTCTTAATTTCGTATCTGAATTTCGCAATGAAGCCCTTAATGTACTACGGATACCATTTCATGGAGACAACTAGCAATTACAGTGACTTTTCTGAGAGTTTTTTTACGGAGGAAATACAGAATGGCAGTGTCACTACCTTCTTCTATGATGTTTCCTCCTTCATTACAGTAACTTTTCAGTATTTTGAACAGCCTTGGGTAGTTAAGATACTCCTCTTGATACTTCTTGGGAATATTGTTTTGATTTTGTCTAAAGTTGGTAAGCAATTTAAGAATATCATCCAGAGATCTGTCCCAAGGCTGAATAGTTATGAGTGGCAGGGTGTGTGGGACAAGATGGGCAAGTACCTAGGCCAATGGGCACCACCAGTGTTTTGGAACTTCACCCCTGAGCAAGTGCAGAATCCTGAAAAGTTAGAAGAACAATTTCAAATGGGGCCCTGAGCAACGACAAGCTTTTGAACAAATTAAAGAGGAGATTCAGTAGCCCTGGGGCCAGTCCGGGCAGGACAAGATGTCAAAAATGTGCTCTACACCGCAGCCAGGGAGAATGGCCCTACCTGGAGCCTCTGGCAGAAAGCACCAGGGGAGACTCGAGGTCGACCCCTAGGGTTTTGGAGTCGGGGATACAGAGGATCCGAGGCCCGCTATACTCCAACTGAAAAAGAGATATTGGCAGCATATGAAGGAGTTTGAGCTGCTTCGGAAGTGATCGGCATTGAAGCACAGCTCCTCCTGGCACCCCGACTGCCGGTGCTGGGCTGGATGTTCAGAGGGAGGGTCCCCTGTACACATAATGCAACTGATGCTACGTGGAGGAAGTGGGTCGCACTGATCACACAACAAGCTCGAATAGGAAACCCCAGTCGCCCAGGAATCCTGGAAGTGATCATGGATTGGCCAGAGGGCAAAGATTTTGGAATATCGCCAGAGGAGGAGGTGATGCGTGCTGAGGAGGCCCCAATGTATAATGAACTACCAGAAAATGAGAAGCAATATGCCCTGTTCACTGATGGGTCCTGTCGTCTTGTGGGAAAGCATCGGAGGTGGAAAGCTGCTGTATGGAGTCCTATGCGACAAGTTGTAGGAACTGCTGAAGGGGAAGGTGAATCGAGCCAATTTGCAGAAGTAAAGGCCATCCAGCTGGCTTTAGGCATTGCTGACCGAGAAAAGTGGCCAGTGCTCTCTCTCTATACTGACTCATGGATGGTGGCAAATGCCCTGTGGGGGTGGCTGCAGCAATGGAAGCAGAGCAACTGGCAGCGCAGAGGCAAACCCATCTGGGCTGCCGCACTGTGGCAAGATATTGCTGCCCGGGTGGAGAACCTGGTTGTAAAAGTCCATCACGTAGATGCTCACATACCTAAGGGTCGGGCCACTGAAGAACATCAGAACAACCAGCAGGTGGATCAGGCTGCTAAGATTGAAGTGGCTCAGGTGGATCTGGACTGGCCACATAAGGGTGAATTATTTATAGCTTGGTGGGCCCATGACACCTGAGGTCACCAAGGAAGAGATGCAACATACAGATGGGCTCGTGATCGAGGGGTGGACTTGACCATGGACACTATTGCACAGGTTATCCATGAATGCAAAACATGCGCTGCAATCAAGCAAGCCAAGCGGTTAAAGCCTCTTTGGTATGGAGGACGATGGCTGAAATATAAATATGGGGAGGCCTGGCAGATCGATTACATCACACTCCCACAAACCCGCCAAGGCAAGCGCCACGTGCTTACAATGGTGGAGGCAACCACCGGATGGCTGGAAACATATGCCGTGCCCCATGCCACTGCCCGGAACACTATCCTGGGCCTTGAAAAGCAAGTCCTATGGCGACATGGCACCCCAGAAAGAATTGAGTCAGACAACGGGACTCATTTCTGAAACAACCTCATAGACACCTGGGCCAAAGATCACGGCACTGAGTGGGTATATCACATCCCCTATCATGCACCAGCCTCTGGGAAAATCGAACGATACAATGGACTGCTAAAGACTACGCTGAGAGCAATGGGTGGCGGGACATTCAAACATTGGGATACGCATTTAGCAAAGGCCACCTGGTTAGTCAACATTAGGGGATCTGCCAATGGAGCTGGCCCTGCCCAGTCAGAACTTTTACGTACTGTAGATGGGAATAAAGTCCCCGTAGTGCACATAAAAAATATGTTCGGGAAAACAGTCTGGGTTATTCCTGCCTGGGGCAAAGGCAAACCGATCCGTGGGATTGCTTTTGCTCAAGGACCTGGGTGCACTTGGTGGATAATGCGGAAGGATGGGGAAGTCCGATGTGTGCCTCAAGGGGATTTGATTTTGGGTGAGAATAGCCAATGCTCTGAATTACGTGATGTTAAGTACTAAGTGTAGTTATAAGAGTTATACTAAGAATACACAGATATACTAATAATACTAATAATATTATATGCCATACTAATGTTATTACAATAAGAATCACCCAGGTTAATGAAGAATAACTTCGATGAAACCAAGCAAAGCACATGACAATGGTACCAGAACTGACTTCAGCATGAAACAATCCAACACCACATACCATCTCCATCTTTCCTGCCCTGGAAGATTACTATGACAGATGGAGCCCGAAGTCATGGACTAAATGAACTCACTGAACATTTTAGAGGGACGGCCCATAGACTAAGGGAATGATATCTGTGTGTGTGTGTATATATATACACACAAAAAAGTCTTCTATGATTCTAGGATTCTATGAAAAAAAGAAACCCAGGAAAAGGGGTGGTGATTAATGAAAATGTACTGGAAAATATGGGACTTGAGCATGACGTAGATGGTATAGAATAAGGGGTGGATATTGTCCTGGTTTCGGCAGGGATAGAGTTAATTTCCTTCTTAGTAGCTGGTATAATGCTGTGTTGGATTTAGGATGAGAACAATGTTGATAACACACTGATGTTTTAGTTGTTGCTAGGTAATCATAGAATCATTAAGGTTGGAAAAGACCTCTAAGATCATTGAGTCCAACCGTCAACCCAACACCACCATGCCCACTAAACCATGTCCCTAAGCGCCTCATCTACACGTCTTTTAAATACCTCCAGGGATGGGGACTCAACCACTTCCCTGGGCAGCCTGTTCCAATGTTTAACCACTCTTTCAGTAAAGAAATTTTTCCTCACATCCAATCTAAACCTCCCCTGGCGCAACTTGAGGCCATTTCCTCTCGTCCTATCGCTAGTTACTTGGGAGAAGAGACCGACACCCACCTCGCTACAACCTCCTTTCAGGTAGTTGTAGAGAGCGATGAGGTCTCCCCTGAGCCTCCTTTTCTCCAGGCTAAACAACCCCAGTTCCCTCAGCCGCTCTTCATAAGACTTGTTCTCTAGACCCTTCACCAGCCTCGTTGCCCTTCTCTGGACACGCTCCAGCACCTCAACATCCTTCTTGTAGTGAGGGGCCCAAAACTGAACACAGTATTCAAGGTGTGGCCTCACCAGTGCCGAGTACAGGGGCACGATCACTTCCCTACTCCTGCTGGCCACACTGTTTCTGATACAGGCCAGGATGCCATTGGCCTTCTTGGCCGCCTGGGCACACTGCTGGCTCATATGCAGCCGACTGTCGACCAACACCCCCAGGACCTTTTCCGACAGGCAGCTTTCCAGCCAGTCTTCCCCAAGCCTGTAGCGCTGCATGGGGTTGTTGTGGCCAAAGTGCAGGACCCGGCACTTGGCCTTGTTGAACCTCATAGAGTTGGCCTCGGCCCATCGATCCAGCCTGTCCAGGTCCCTCTGCAGAGCCTTCCTACCCTCGAGCAGATCAACACTCCCGCCCAACTTGGTGTCGTCTGCAAACTTCCTGAGGATGCACTCAATCCCCTCGTCCAGATCATTGATAAAGATATTGAACAAGACAGGCCCCAAAACTGAGCCCTGGGGAACATCGCTCGTGACTGGCTGCCAACTGGATTTAACTCCATTCACCACAACTCTCTGGGCCCGGCCGTCCAGCCAGCTTTTAATCAGCGCAGAGTACACCTGTCTAAGCCGTGAGCCGCCAGCTTCTCTAGGAGAATGCTGTGGGAGACGGTGTCAAAGGCCTTACTGAAGTCCAGGTAGACCACATCCACAGCCTTTCCCTCATCCACTAGGCGGGTCACCTGGTCATAGAAGGAGATCAGGTTGGTCAAGCAGGACCTGCCTCTCATGAACCCGTGCTGGCTGGGCATGATTCCCTGGTTGTCTCGCACATGCCTTGTGAGCGCCCTCAAGATGAACCGCTCCATAATCTTCCCTGGCACCGAGGTCAGGCTGACAGGCCTGTAGTTCCCCGGATCCTCCTTCCCGCCCTTCTTGTAGATGGGCATCACATTGGCAAGCCTCCAGTCATCCGGGACCTCCCCCGTTAACCAGGACTGCTGATAGATGATGGAGAGCGGCTTGGCGAGCTCCTCCGCCAGCTCCCTCAGCACTCTCGGGTGGATCCCATCCAGCCCCATAGACTTGTGAGCATCCAGGTGGCATAGCAGATCGTTGACTGCTTCCTCTTGGATTATGGGGGGTTCATCCTGCTCGCCCCTGTCTTCCAGCTTGGTGGGCTGAGTACCCTGAGGATAACCGGTCTGCCTGTTAAAGACTGAGGCAAAGAAGGCATTAAGTACCTCAGCCTTTTCGTCATCCTCGGTGACAATGTTCCCCCCCACATCCAATAAAGGATGGAGAGTCTCCTTGGCTCTCTTCTTATCATTAATATATTTGTAAAAACTTTTTTTGTTGTCTCTAAGAAGATGCAAGCTGGGTCCTAGAAGGAATACAGACTGATTGTTTCCCCTTTGAACTCTAGCTATCATCTGCACAAAGTCCTGTGCATGTCAGATGCAAAACCCATGGGATGTTTCTCAATGCTCAAAGAACTTTATATGAAATAGGGAGTTTGTTCTTTAAATAAGTGGAATTTATTTGTTTTATAATACAGGAAATCACTAAAGAGAGAAAGTAAAAAGCTTCAGTTTTTCAGAAGTAATGTTTAGGACCTTTGTAATTGAAATCAAACTAAAGAGCATTAATTTCTGTCTCTTCAGAAGATGGCCTCTTCAATTTTTTTTTTAATAACATGAAGGTATAAAAATACTAAGATGTCTTACAAAAATTTGCTTCAAAAATGCATATAATAGAACTTGAATGTTGTTGATTTCAAGTCCTGTCAAAAATATAGCTAAGAACTAAAGATTGGATCATGGTGCATCTCCAAACTTAAGTGAGGGGTCATGTACTCAAAACTATTAGAAATGGTCTACACAGAGTTTCAGTCAAGAGCCAGGAACAAACCACTGACATGAATTCCACTCCACGGATCTCATTTAAAAGCCTGCATGATTCTCAGTACAGTAATGTTTGCATGAAATGTGGATTTTTTTCATGTATTGCCAAATTATAAAATCAAAGTTAAGTATTGCTCCACCATTATGGAGATAGAAGCATTTCCTCTCACTGTATATTAACAATTGGCTCATACTGAATGTAACAGAAAGTTAATTAGCCCAATTTACTATCCTGGCAGAGGACGGTTTCGCCCAACCATGCTCAGATGTTCCATTAACATTTCTAAGAGTTAGACTAAAGTGGAAAGTAATTTTTCAGGAAATTTAATATCAACATCATAATTGAATTATATTCCTAACAATGCTGCAGGGGAGAGGAGGAACAAAAAGGAACAATCAGGATTTGAACTTGAAAAGAACTTCAGGGAAGTTTTGGAAAGACAAAAGCTTTTACACCCAAATCTCCCACAGAAACAAACTTTACAAGAAATTTTGGAATAAGAACCAGATTTCAGCTATCTCTTGGCTAGAGATAAAACACAGATGGAGATCACTGTGGTCTTCTTTATTTTGTCCATGCTCTGAAACCTAGACGTTGTTGTGACCATCTGGACGACCATAAATTAAATATCGTGATAAAAGTAAATTAAAAAATTATTTTCTGTCAGGGATCATATCAGGTCACTGGAACACCAATGAACTCCATTCCTGGAGAGGTGACAACCGTCAGGCACTAGACCCGTCTTGCAGCTCCTATCCTGGTACAATTTTAAAAAGACAATATGCTAGTATGCTTTTCTACTTAAGCATTTGGGCAATTTTAAAAGATGACACAGTCTGTGCAAAAGAAACATCTTCTAAAGCATGGTGTTAGACTGAGGACCCCCAACGTGCACCAGAAAATAATGTAGAGACTGACTGAGTTTCAAAGGTCTCCTAGAGGATTTATAGCAATGTGGAATCAAGAAAGGGAGGATGCTAATCAATTCTTCTTCCATTTCATAGGCACTGGGCTCACCTGACTTCTCCAATTTTGAAGATCAGCTATCTAAACCATTTTCTGTGTTTTTCTTTCTCAACTAGAACAGTATAACTGTAATAAGTCTGTATTCTTCCAATAGCTTCCTTTAAGATAAATATTATTACATACAAGGAAAGACTCTCTCTCAAAAGTTATTTAAAACCTGATTTATTTTTTGAACAGTGATGTCCTTCATGCCACTCACCCCACCTCATTATACAATAAAATCCAAAAGAAAGAAAAGAAAAATGAATACTATGTACATGATAAATATAAAGGATTTGGGGTTGGAATATGCTCCAAAATTTATTTTCAGCTCAGCCTCCAAGGCATGAACATTCTGGTTCAAATGAAAATATATAATTTTTACTAACTGCTATTGACAATAGTTTTGTGAGAGAGTCCTTAAAAAGTGCATTTGTAGAAGTTTCTAAAGCTTTTTTGTACAATTGTCAGACTCATTTTATGAAACAACAGCTGATTCAATTGCAGTTAAAAAAAGAGACCTACTGTTTCGTTTAATAGCCATAAGCATTTAATTCTAGTTCAGTACCTTGCAGAAACATGCAAACATGGCAGTGATGGACTGGCACACAGACAAAATAACTTTAGGACAAGGAAGTGCTGCCATTTATACATCATGAATCCATTCCGAAATTCCCCACCCCCTTCAATAATAGCAGCAGCTTCTTTAAATAACAGCCCATTTGAACACTTGCTCTTGTGGAAAGTGCAGTACATGAACGAATCCTATTCCCTCCTGAAAATGCCCTCTTTGAAATGCCTTTTTTGTTAGTTTAAGTGGGATTTAAATGATCAAATTCCAAATTGGAAAGCACTGTTTTGTTGTTTAAGGAAGCTGGACAAAAAAAACCAAACCAAACCAAACCAAACAAAAAAAAAACCCTATCTGGCAGAATAAGACTACAATGGCAATCAGATTTCCAGATAGGTTCTATTACAAGTGTGCTTGGCAATAGTCTGTGCAGTTTAAGTGGGAGCAACAATGGGGCTGTGTCAACTTATGCCAAAGGTGGATTTGCTCCAAGGCCTTAAAACTGATTTATTGTTTATAGAAAGGACTGAGTTAGAGGCAGGGTGGTGGTGTGGAAAGTCAGGCAAGTCTTAAAAATCTCATTTCATTACTTTGACAATATTAATTTTTATTTTATTTTATTTTTTTAAGAGGTACTGCTGGAGAGTTAAACCTCCTGATGAAAATCTGTAAATATTACCTCTGAGAAATTTACTGGTACCTAGACCTCATTAATTTAAGCATCTCTATTTTATTGCATGTGGGCAAACCACAAATAAAAGGACCTATAGGACAGAGGCAAAAGAGGACAAAGGTGAAATTTAGGTGGTTATGTCCAAAACTGAGCCAGAGCTGGAGCACATTGTAGCAGGACTCAGTAGAATGATGCATACAGTACTCAACAGGACAAATACAGAAAATCCTGGGTACTGGTCTCTGTTCCTCTCAGTTCAAGCATTTTATATTAAGAAGCCATTTGGTTATAAAACAATAACTTAGAAGTACCCCTTTAAGCATGAAAAATTAGAGTCCTCTCCACCTTCTGTTTAAAATAATGTACTATATTACTATGCTTCAAATAAAGATCTGGGCAGTATCGAGAATTTTGTTTGAAGGGTTATTAACAAAAAGAATGAAAAAAGAAGAGATCTTAAAAGAAACATGTCACACCTTAAGGGAACAGACAATGACAGGCCTAACAAACCTGTACTGCAACATGTAATTGTTTCTCCTTTTTTGCTTTCAAGCACATTCCAGTCTTTAATCGCATTATGCAAGTTGTTATATAATTGAATCCATCATGTTCTTCTGGTTAGTCACCTTCAGCCTAATTATGTAAACAAATGCATCAATATATACTCACACAGATCAATAGACCACTCATCAAAAGAGCTCCCTTCCCACATGGCACTGCAGACCACTTTCTAAAATGTAACCAGTGAAATCTGAGCATGATGGTGGCCAGTTGTCCCAAAAAGACCTCTCCAGATTGCTCTTTCCCAGCATGAGAGTCTCCCATGTTCCAGATGAGGTAGCTGACAAACTAGTACCATGCTTCTGCAGGACACTAACAGACCTCAGTGCTGGGCTACAGCAGGGTCTATGCCTCCAAGCAGAGCTTCTGAGATAGGGCAAAACAGCTATGTTAGGCACCCAGAATCACTGTGCAGGAATGAAGCCCTGGCATCGTACTGCAAACATAGGAGAAACAAGCCTACCTATACAAAAATGATGGCTGTACTTTATTTTGCATTTGAGAACATTGCTTAGACAACAGTATTTTGGTTTTAGAGCATGCGTTCGTGTGTACACATACACACAGATGCATCCATACACACACTAAAAAAAGACTGAAGCGGGAAAAATGCAAACAAGACACTACCCATTATTAATAAGCCATGCTGGAGTACATTTCTGGGTCATGATACTCTTTGGTAGCTATGTCTCTCCAGATCAGTGTCATTGTTTCTACACCTGTCAGTCTCTATCTTTCAAAACTGAGAAAGCAGACCTGCTCAGGTTATTTCTAAGTTTCCCAAAGCACTGGAAACAAAATGAGAGTTGACAAACTGTATTTATGTATCACAGCAATACTATTTTTCTTCACTCTCTCTCAAGCTTTCTTTTAAACCACTACACAGAAATACCTAAAAAAGTAAATGACAATTAAATGATTATATGGAACAAGCAAAAGCAGAGATCTTCATAGCATTAATTCACATTTGTTCCAAGCAATTAAAAGAAGTACTTGTATCTGCATTATTAGTAACTGCATCATTAATATAAATATATGGTCATCAACTTATTTGTAGTTGCAAATAAAGAGGAAAAAAGGGGGAATTTTGTAGTATATCCCTGTAAAGCTGAAAATCCTTGCACCAGATCCCTACAGTTACAACAATCCAATTTCTTAGAGTTAAGAGGCTTGCACATACTCATTGATAATTTCAGTCTTGGTTGGTTCCTAGAAAAAAATCATAGTATCAAATTATATATGAAATTTGCAAAATAGGTGTTACACCGGATACAGTGCAGCTTAAGAATCTAGCTCTGAAGTTATGTTGACTGTAAAAACATGAGATGCTAGACATAGCTGTAATTCAGAAGATTCAATAGAAGTCATGCTTTGATTATGTTCAGAAGAAAAACACACGTATGCAACTTCTTTAAATTAAAACCATATTAAAGTGTGGAGAAAGCCCACTTGAAGTAATTAGAGGACTTGGACTTCTGCAGTAAGAAGTTGCAGGTCATTATGAATCACTGCCATCATTCAGTTTCCTCAGATGCAGAACAGAAATAGAGCAGATGTAGGAAACAGACCAAGCAAGAAACAGTGTGACTCAATAAATGTAACCCAGAGGTAATTCATTAGAATTTATTATTTGGTATAAACTGCCTTGTGCTGCCTCTCCCAAGACTAGGAACTGTTTTCCTTTCTCCCCATCTATCCAGAATTTTATGAAGGCTTTGGTTCTGTCATGGGATGCCTATTTCTCATTTATCCATTTAATCATCTTTCTATGCCATAAGAAAGTTAAGGATAGCAATCTCTTGGCTGTAATTTACTTACTGGTATCTTTTATCTTCCACAATTCAGAATGTTCACAGGAGAACAAGAGGAAGAATAGAAGAAGAAAATGCTATATATGAAATATATTGAGACTGCAAAAGGAATCTCATTCACTCAAAACTTTCATTGCCAAACTTCAATCAAAACAAGGAACAGCTGCACGAATCATTAGCATTTGCAAGATTTTAAAACCCAATCACCATAGTTTCAGTTCAAACTAACCTATTAGAAAATTTATCTTCATTTCTATGTCGTTAAACTAATGTGCATGGGGAAAAATAGCACCAAAGATTAATGCCTTTTGGAGTGCACAGTCTGCAGTGTGCCATGAAATTCCCGAGTCCCAAAATGCCCTGTCCTAAAATGGCTCCAATCTACTCAGCAATCCAGCTTCAAGTTACCTCAATGGGTTCGTGATTCTGAAATGGAATTTTAAATGTAGAATTACAAATATAGACTACCAGAAAGAAGCTTTCCAGAATGTATTGTGCTTCAGGTAAAAAAGAAAACTTAATTTTCAGGATGGTCTCTGGTTCTTAATTCCTGTAAGTGGCATGCACATCCAAGGCTGTTTTTTCCCCCTCCCTTGTGCTTAAATCACAAGTTTAAGTTGGACTTACGCAGTTTTGCCCTCACTATCTTGTTTGGTTGCACTGGCTCCCTTTTTACCCAGCAATGAAGCCACTTTCTCGGGATCACCATTCTCCACTGCCTGCAGCAGCCGATCATCATTCTTATTCCACTCATTGGTCTGGGGTAAAAGAAAAAGAAGGGAGAAAGATTATTAGTACCAGCACTGTGCCCAGGCTCTTCTGAATGACCCTGCACACATTTATTACCATTGAAAGCTGAAACAAAAGCCCAACCCAAAGAAATGGCACAGAGAAAGCTGCATAAAAGTTAAGTGTTTTCCACATTTAAACATTTAGGAACCTGAGAAAGAAGTTGGCAGGAACCTTGTCTGGTCAAGGTTAATGGAGTGAGGTAGAGTGCAGGAGAGAACTGATTGACTTGATTTATACCATCAGTTTATGATTAGTCATTAAAAAGCGCACGATACTCAAGCCAAAAGAAGAGTGCTCACAACACCTTCAATGATCACCATCGGGATAGGTCAAACTGTCAAAACTGCAGCTCCATCAGGCACAGACACACACTTTAGCAGCAGTTACTGACAGTAATTGTATTGACAGTTGTTGACTGTGTGGCTCCTCTAAGCTTCCTCTATGCACAGATTATTTCCTCTGCAAACCTAGGGATGATTCTATGGTTGCAAGATACTAATAAAGTAGTTACTATACACTTGGGGCTGAAAGTGCCCAGTAAAAATCCTTCATCATTGGGATCACACACTGTGTTGAGTTGACAAATTGCTTTGAGTCCAAAGATAAATCTTCATATCAAAGCCCATTTTTTGTAGTTTAAGCTTGCATTACCTATTTTACGCAGTTTTCTCTGTCACAAAGTGAACATTTTCCTTTCCCAAGCAGAAGCTCAAGAATTAAAAAAGATGTTAAAAAAGGTACCGACTTTTTTCATCACCACATCAGGATATTAATCCTCAGTTGTCTTTGAGATTACCAGTAAATGTCATGCAAGAAATGACAACATATAACAAGAGGTAATAGTTTTACTTAGCACTTGTACACAGTGTTTTCCATGTGCAAAGACCTGAGCAAACATTAACTGGACAACTGTGTTTCTTTATCTTTGGCAGGCAGCCTACAGGAGATGATTTAAGTGACCTTGCATTGTTGCAAACCTACTGGAGACAGAGTTATGTTATCTCTACTGAAATCAGAACTGCAGGGAAGCTGAGTAGCAAACTGAAATTCTTGATAATTTCAAACTCGGCAACTCACTGTCCGAAAAGGAAAGGAATACTTAAAGACTGGCATCACAAACAATTGCATGGCAAATACACTGAACACCACTACATCACAAGGTCATCCACGAAAGTCTGCATGTGCTGGACTTCCCAAGAGAGTCTTAAAAACAAGAACAATCCTATTGTAGGGAATGCATTCACTAGACAAAACATCCCTCAAACTTAAAACAACAGACAATGGCTTTTCTCAAAAGAATGGCTTATCTGAAAACATTATAACTCAGGGGTCAGTGATAAGTGGGTAAGTAGCCTACACCTTTCCCTGCCCTCCATCTCCAATTTAGAGACTGTATTTGCCAGTAGCAAACTTGTGTGGTGGGAGTGGAAATCTCCCTTGCAGAGGGGCAAGATGTTGTTGAACTTATCAGAAACAGCTTGTCCAAGTCTGTGGCAGCAGCTCCCAGGACATTCAGAGCTTAGCAGATGCCAGAAGCTGCTGCCTCCAAGGCCCCTTTCAATTGCTGCGGCTCCAGCTCTTTTCTGCACCTTTCAAAATCTGCCCATGGCACATATATGGCACCAGTGGCATTGCAAGCTGACCTCTGTTGCACTGCACTCCACTGAGGCAGCACCCTGAAGGCCATGCCAAAAGATGCTATGTTCATTAACTTTACCACAAGTAAGGTCTTGACCTCTAATTAAGTTGTCAAAAAAGCAAAGCGTGACAATGTCTTTGAAAGTAATTCATAGCAATATTATCTAAATGTCACTAATTGCTACAACAGAAATAGTCTTTTCCAGCTTCACTTGGCCATCCACATTCCCTATTTTAGGTGACTGACGGCTAATAGTATTAATTATTTTTACATAAGACAAAACATTTGCAGCTCACAGCACTTACACATGCATTTCTTTAAAGGTGGAAACAGTAGCAGCAATGCAAGTAACCTGTGAATATTTTACAACCAGAAGCATTAATCCATTGTCCTCCTCTTGCTTCTTGTGCTACTGTGCCTAGTTGGGGTAACTGTCCACGCAAAGTGCACGAGGTCTGTTTGACACTGGAGACTGTATTTGTGTCAGACTATGAATTCCATTTGAACAGGAGATAAAAAGCACCATGGGGAAGTCAGGAAGCAGTTGGAGTGAATGAACAAGGAATGGTAACAAAAGACTAACAGTAGATTGTCAGTAAACCTTGATAATTACCCATTCATTGGGTAGCTCCTGTGGATAAAGAAGTGATTATTATCCAAGCAAAACATTTTTTCATGCAGAATAATGCAACCGAACAGCAAGTCACTCAGCAGGGCACTTCTATCAGCCAATGAGGCTGCCCGGAAAGTTTCCTGGCAAAAGGGGACTACGAGCTGTGAAATGAAAGGGTCTTTCACCAGCAGAGAAGGGGAAAGATGACCTGACTGAAATGGTCATCTGAGACTGCAAGTTTGGGGGGGGAGTTGTAGAAAAATGTTAGTGTGGTCTTTGCTTAAATAATGACTAGAATTTGCAGCAGGCTGTGAGCTGTGCTTCAAGAACACTCAAGAGGGCAATGAAAATGGAAAGAAATGCATTTAAGAGTTTGCTGTTTTGCTCAGGTATTTGTGTTTCTTGTAAGTTTCTTGTTTTTTGTAGTTTTTTTTTTTTTGACAAACCTGTGTTTGCTTTCACAATTTCATTCAGGCTTTAAATGCAGAGTAGCCATACAGTCAGCGTAGGGAATCTGCACAGTTAATAAAGCAGAGATAAGTGGCCTCTTCATAACAACTGTGAGATTTCATTTCTGTAAGAGTAAGAAAGTAAAGAGGCTGAGCCCAGAAGTCTGCAAGGGAGGCCAAGAGAGCATAACACAGTCCACAGACCAAGGAATACAGTTGGCCCACATCTAGTGAGCTTAAAAGCACGTAGTGGAGTTCTGCGTGGGTTGGGAGGCATGCAGCTCACAAATGATGCTCATTTCACTTCCTAGTAAAGGCCACGATGTATTTTTCCTTCAGATACTACTTTTAAGCCTTTTAACAAGATAAAAGAAATCAATCTTTGCATTTGAGGAACAGTGAGATTTCCTGTTAACATCACATCTAAGTACATCAGGGCTTCTATATTCTTTTAAGCAATTACTGCTGTTTTCAAGTAATCAATTTCATTCCAGTGGAGATAAAGGAAAAGTGATGAGCAAAAAGCTCACAACACGCGAGGCATTAGAACAAAATAAGAAAAACTACATCTAAATCATTAGTAACATACAGCCAGAGCATTGGTAATATATCCAACTACTGCCCATTGTTTATCACCTCGCACATCACCAATACAGCAACTGGAGATTTCTTTACTTTCAGATAGTGAAGGATGTAGCAGTAACCACACCACATGCAACTGATCATTCTCAATAAGACAGAAGAAAGTAAAGCCAAGAACTGTGTATATTTGTATAAATGAAACAATGTTTATCTTAACACATGAAAAGAAAACAACACAAGGGACTTCTCAAAAGTAAAAAAGCCAAATCAATCCTGTTTGAAGTGACAATCTCTGTTGTTCTGCCTTTTCTCATAGTTCTAAAGATTTGAGCTACAATGAACTCAGATGACTGTTGTTCTCATCTTGAAATTACTCAGTAAATGTTACTAAAACCAAAATACATCTAATAGACTACTGTTTACTGCTGTACACATGGCAGCTCTTTCCTTCAAAAAAAATCCATGGGGTGTCAAAACACAGACTTAAAAAATCCCCATACTTCTCAAATGGTTATCCAAGGACCACCAAGAATCCTCAGGTTTTCCTTACACTTAAAAATAAAAATATATAAACAAGAAACTGATCATCAGCATGAGACGCATGGAAAAGACTGCTTTCTAAAAAAGTTTTAAGACTGAAGAACTACTGAATCAACAGATTTTAGCTATGTATCAAGGTCAAATTGCAACTCACATAAGGGACATTTAGCCTTTCAAGTCTTCAGGATTTCTGCTACACAACTGCTTCATGGTCAGTTAGGAAAAAGAGAAATCATGAGATTTAAAGTGAAATTGGCTGGACAATCTAATCTCACCTTTTTTCTGGTAAGTATATTTCAGTGATAAGCAGGCTGTAAGATACAGGGACAATGTCAACTATGCAAGCAAAGTTTGTTTATTCAGCTATTGTGTTGACTATCTTGCATTCTGCAATACTGTGTTAGACACAATGGTCTGTGAGGATCACAGTGTGCCTAATGACCAGGGCATACATCTGAACTCTCTGGTTAGAGACAGTGACAGGAACAGCCTGTCACCTTTCAACATTCAATGCCATACACATACCACTTCCTCAGTGGATTGTTTTTAAATTCAGCACCACTTATTTCTTGATATGAGTATCTTAGCTGACTACATCTACCTAGATTTTTAGTAACATCCTCCAGTTTCTGTTGATTAGTAAATTTAGTCAGAGAACACAGGTACTTGATGGATCTTCTTGCTTCCAGATGGGCAAATAGACATCCACCCTGCTGGAACCCACTCAACTGCAACATTACCTCACTTATTAGGACTGGCACTTGGTAGACCCATGGCTCCATCTTTCCTCCTGTCTACTGCTAAACCTCTCCAAACATTGCTTATCTTGCCACTTCTGCATAGTAAGCTGGTTTTCATTAATTTTAGAGCTGCTGCCCTTTTCTCCTCCCCATTATTCTGCAAAGGGGAACAGAGACACAAAGGCTAATTATGAAGTCTGCAGACAAGAACAAAAATTTAACACCAAGCAGAATTGCACACAGTCCAGAATTACATGAATTGATCAGTGTTACCACTGCTGTAAGATGTATTCATAAGGTACCAGCCACCATGGCACTTTATTTTTGTATTACAAATATCCACATGATATCACAGCTCACAACGAAAGCTGTTTCCCTTTTTTTTTATACTAGCAAGACTAAAGTAGATTACTTGACAAAGCTCCACCATCTTAATATTCTCCACAAGCACCAGAAAACATCTTAGATGCTTGTTTTTAAAACCACTTCACATTATTTTTATACCTACTAGAATGCCACTGTAGGAAGCAATACAATTTTAAAATTCGTAAGAAAATATATATTAAAATCTCAAAACTATTCAGAGTAGAAAAACAGTCTATTTATTGTTGAATTTGTCATTCTTGTAAAGGACTCATCCACTGTTACTGGGTTATAGCCTTCTATTCTGAAGCCCATGACACAGCCAAACAAAACACAGTGCATACAGAGACAAATCCCTATTTCAAGAAATTATTTTGTTTGGAGTCTTCAAGGGCTCAACTCAGTCTCTAAAAGTACTTCATGACTACAAAAGAAGTCAAAAAAGTTTTGCTATCTGTCTGATCTTCATGAGGCCACTGACAGATGTTTGTGCCATGGATTGACCTCTAGATCTAATATTTGTCAGTCTCCAAAAGCAAATATTAAAGCAGCAAGCTAAGCTTAGCTGCTTTTACTTCCATGGGTACAATGAAGGATAATACAAGAGTCATAGGAAAGTTATACCTAAGATATATTCCCAGTTGGACTTCAGAAATTGGGAAAGCAAGCAATTGTTTTGCGTGAAAATAAAATCCACTTCAGCAGCCAGAGAAGAATACGTGAGATTTCACACCACCACATCTTCCCATGTTGTTTATCCTCCACATCACATGCACTGAGAATCAGACAAGTCTTTTATGCATCAGAGACTCTGTATGCGGAACATCAACTGCCCACACGTGGCAGGCCTTAAGTAAAAGGACAGAAAGAGCAAGCAGGCACTCACCCTGGTTCCTTCCCTTGGGCCTCATCTACAGAAAGAGCTCCATTTCTCTACAGGGAGGAATAACACACACAGCCCTATGCAGATTTTCTGTTCAGCAGGCATTGATGGCCTCACCTTTCATCTGATCAGGGCCACAGCTGGCACACCATCCTCCAGGCAGCCTGTGGAAACTCAGCTACTGCTGCCCCAAGCTAGTGCTGGGGTTTAATTCTTGCCTGTTTGAACAGTGATCGAGCTATCTGCCATCTGGCACAACCACCCCAGCTCAGTATTAATGGACCAGTCCACACAAAGAGCCCTCTCATTCTCATCTGTATATTCTTATCCATGTACGATTTACTAGAGCGTTAAGCACTATCGCTACAGTGCTCTTGCTAATTTGGATACCCTGCATCTCACCAAACATGCTAGGATTATTCACACAAGATGACAGAAGTCACAAACGGACACTTTTTTTTTTCCTTAAAGATTCACTTGATTCCTATTAATTACTTCTAGGCTGGATTATATTTGCATGCCACATTCATCAAGTTACTCTTATCAGAGATAAGTGCTGCCAATGGATTGACTGTTGTAGTCTTGATCCCCCTCTGTGAGGAATACTGTTGCTGCTACATCGAGAAACCCTACTTAGGGTTGCTTAGCTTATATTCCGATTTCTTCACAAGATCCATGAACATTTTCTATAATAAGAGAGCTCAGCAGCTCAACCTAGAGATTTTCACCTTCCCAGTACAAAGCCACTGTGAATTAAAAATCTACAATGAAAAGATGCACAAAGCATAAAATCCTAAAGGGCAGTACAGTGCCGAGAGTCTCTTTGGAGACAGAGCACACAATCCCATGTAAAGTAAGTGGGCCTGCTGTGCTACCAGCCCCTTTCCCATCATCAAAAACATCCCTGTTACAGCCATAGCCTCTTAGTCAGGGTCCGTGGAGGGGCCAACATGAGAGAGAAATGCCTAGTAATAATATAAATCTTATAAAACGTTTCCCTAAAGCCACCCTACCCCTTTGATGCTTATAAGTAGAGCAACCTGACAAATATCCCTAGATAGTCACACTGCCTATTACATTCTGTTCACTCTACATACTTTTCAAAGATTGAGACTGCACACCAAGGCTATGCTGGATTCTGTGGAGTGCATCTAATGCAAAAACTATGAATGAATAACTGCTGAATTCAGACTGTTCCCAGGAGTAAATGGCCAGTCAGCAGCAAGTTAATTCTCATCCTTTTCAAAACATGCTTTTCAATAATTTATGTGAAAGGGTGGAGGGAGAGAGAGCGAGCAAGGATTTGTAACAGTTTTTAAGTCTTCAAGGAAGAAGAGAGAACGCCTACGAGCTTTGTGGGTCATGACAAAAAATGAAAAGAACATGGGTTTGTTGTTTTTGTTTTGGTTTCTTGGGGTGGTTGTTTTGTTTTTTTAAAGAATTCACATCACATATCGCCAGAAGGAACGTGGCGATCCAGATGGAGCCCTCACACAAGCATACAGCTGTCCAGGTCTCTGGCTGCAGGGAGTGCCTGAGCCTGTCACTTGTATCAGAGGGCAGCAGAGACAACACCTGTGTGCGGTGTGACCAGGTGGATGATCTGCTCGACCTGGTGGCAGAGCTGAAGGAGGAAGTGGGAAGGTTAAGGAGTATCAGGGAGTGTGAGAGGGAGATGATAGATTGGTGGAGCCACACCCTACCATCCCTGAGGCAAAGGCAGCAGATGGAGGCTCCACAAGAAGCAGAGGATCCCCTGCCCTCTTGCCACCAGGCAGAAGGAGGGGACCTAAGCAACAGGGGGGAATGGAAACAGGTCCCTGCTCGGGGTGCCAGGCGAACCCCCGCCCGGCCTCCCTCACCTTCCCGGTTGCCCTTACACAACAGATATGGGGCCCTGGAACTTGAGGGCCAGGCAAATGAGGATGTAGATGAAGGTCCATCCAGGGGGTTGCCTAGGGTGAGGCAGTCAGCCCCATGCGTTATGACTGCCTCTGCTAAGAAAAAAAGGAGGGTGATTGTCATAGGCGATTCCCTTCTGAGGGGAACAGAGGGCCCAATATGCCAACCGGACCCGTCCCACAGGGAAGTCTGCTGCCTCCCTGGGGCCCGGGTCAGAGACATTACTAGGAAGCTCCCTGGTCTGGTACAGTCTACCGACTACTACCCTCTGTTGGTTATACAGGCTGGCAGTGATGAGGTTGCAGAGAGAAGTCCAGAAGCGATCAAAAGGGACTTCAGGGCACTGGGGCGACTGGCTGAAGGATCGGGAGGACATGTAGTGTTTTCCTCAATCCCCACAGTGGCAGGGAAGGATACTGAAAGGAACAGGAAAACGCACCTGATCAACACGTGGCTCAGGGGCTGGTGCCATCGGAGGAATTTTGGCTTTTTTGATCATGGGGAGGTTTACACAGCACCAGGCCTGCTGGTGACAGATGGAGTTCAGCTGTCTCACAGGGGGAAAAGGATTCTCGCTCATGAATTGGCGGGGCTCATCGAGAGGGCTTTAAACTAGGTTCGAAGGGGGAAGGGGATAAAACCAGGCTCACTAGAGATGAGCCTAGGGGTGGCATGCCGATGCTGGGGGCGAAATCGATAGCCCAGCTCAAGTGCATCTACACCAATGCACGCAGCATGGGCGGCAAACAGGAGGAGCTGGAAGCCATTGTGCAGCGGGATAGCTATGACTTAGTCGCCATCACAGAAACATGGTGGGGTGACTCTCATGATTGGAGTGATGCAATGGATGGCTATAAACTCTTCAGAAGGGACAGGCAAGGAAGGAGAGGCGGTGGGGTGGCCCTGTATGTTAGGGAGTGTTTCGATTGTCTAGAGCTCAACGACTGTGATGATGATATGGTCGAGTGTTTATGGGTAAGGATGAGGGGGAAGGCCAACAAGGCAGATATCCTGCTGGGAGTCTGTTATAGACCACCCAACCAGGATGAAGGGGCGGATGAAGCGTTCTACAAACGGCTGGCAGAAGTCTCTCAATCGCTAGCCCTTGTTCTCGTGGGGGACTTCAACTTCACGGATGTCTGCCGGAAATACAACATGGCAGAGAGGAAGCAGTCTAGGAGGTTCCTGGAGTGTGTGGAAGACAACTTCCTGACACAGCTGGTAAGTGAGCCTAGCAGGGGAGGTGCCTCGCTCGACCTGATGTTTACAAACAGAGAAGGACTGGTGGGAGATGTGGTGGTCGGAGGCCGTCTTGGGCTTAGCGACCATGAAATGGTAGAATTCTCGATTCTTGGTGAAGTAAGGAGGGGGGCCAGCAAAACCGCAACCATGGACTTCCGGAGGGCGGGCTTTGGCCTGTTCAGGACGCTGGTTGAGGGAGTCCCTTGGGAGACAGTCCTGAAGGGCAAAGGGGTCCAGGAAGGCTGGACGATCTTCAAGAAGGAAGTCTTAAAGGCGCAGGAGCAGGCTGTCCCCATATGCCGTAAGAAGAATGGGCAGGGAAGACGACCGGCCTGGCTGAACGGGGAGCTCTTGCTGGGACTCAGGAAAAAAAGGAGAGTTTACCGCTTGTGGAAGAAGGGGCAGGCGACTCAAGAAGAGTGCAGGGGCCTCGTTAGGTCGTGCAGAGAGGAAATGAGAAAGGCAAAAGCCCAGCGAGAACGCAATTTGGCCGCTGTCGTTAGAGACAACAACAAATGTTTTTACAAATATATTAATGACAAGAAGAGAGCCAAGGAGAATCTCCATCCTTTATTGGATGCGGGGGGGAACATTGTCACCGAGGATGAGGAAAAGGCTGAGGTACTCAATGCCTTCTTTGCCTCAGTCTTTAATAGTCAGACCAGTTATCCTCAGGGTATTCAGCCCCCTGAGCTGGAAGACAGGGACGGCGAGCAGGATAAAGCCCCCATAATCCAAGAGGAAGCAGTCAACGACCTGCTATGCCACCTGGATGCTCACAAGTCTATGGGGCCGGATGGGATCGACCCGAGAGTGCTGAGGGAGCTGGCGGAGGAGCTCGCCAAGCCGCTCTCCATCATCTATCAGCAGTCCTGGTTAACGGGGGAGGTCCCGGATGACTGGAGGCTTGCCAATGTGATGCCCATCTACAAGAAGGGTGGGAAGGAGGATCCGGGGAACTACAGGCCTGTCAGCCTGACCTCGGTGCCAGGGAAGATTATGGAGCGGTTCATCTTGAGGGCGCTCACAAGGCATGAGCGGGACAACCAGGGGATCATGCCCAGCCGGCACGGGTTCATGAGAGGCAGGTTCTGCTTGACCAACCTGATCTCCTTCTATGACCAGGTGACCTGCCTAGTGGATGAGAGAAAGGCTGTGGATGTGGTCTACCTGGACTTCAGTAAGGCCTTTGACACCGTCTCCCACAGCATTCTCCTAGAGAAGCTGGCGGCTCACGGCTTAGACAGGTATACTCTTCGCTGGGTAAAAGCTGGCTGGACGGCCGGGCCCAGAGAGTTGTGGTGAATGGAGTTCAATCCAGTTGGCGGCCGGTCACGAGCGGTGTTCCGCAGGGCTCAGTTTTGGGGCCGGTCTTGTTCAATATCTTTATCGATGCTCTGGACGAGGGGATTGAGTGCATCCTCAGGAAGTTTGCAGACGACACCAAGTTGGGCGGGAGTGTTGATCTGCTCGAGGGTAGGAAGGCTCTGCAGAGGGACCTGGACAGGCTGGATCGATGGGCCGAGGCCAACTCTATGAGGTTCAACAAGGCCAAGTGCCGGGTCCTGCACTTGGGTCACAACAACCCCATGCAGCGCTACAGGCTTGGGGAAGACTGGCTGGAAAGCTGCCTGTCGGAAAAGGACCTGGGGGTGCTGGTGGACAGCCGGCTGAACATGAGCCGGCAGTGTGCCCAGGCAGCCAAGAAGGCCAATGGCATCCTGGCCTGTATCAGAAATAGCGTGGCTAGCAGGAGTAGGGAAGTGATCGTGCCCCTGTACTCGGCACTGGTGAGGCCGCACCTTGAATACTGCGTTCAGTTTTGGGCCCCTCACTACAAGAAGGACATTGAGGTGCTGGAGCGTGTCCAGAGAAGGGCAACGAGGCTGGTGAAGGGTCTGGAGAACAAGTCTTATGAGGAGCGGCTGAGGGAACTGGGGTTGTTTAGCCTGGAGAAAAGGAGGCTCAGGGGAGACCTCATCGCTCTCTACAACTACCTGAAAGGAGGTTGTAGCGAGGTGGGGGTCGGTCTCTTCTCCCAGGTAACAAGCGATAGGATGAGAGGAAATGGCCTCAAGTTGCGCCAGGGGAGGTTTAGATTGGATGTGAGGAAAAATTTCTTTACGGAGAGAGTGGTTAAACATTGGAACAGGCTGCCCAGGGAAGTGGTTGAGTCACCATCCCTGGAGGTATTTAAAAGACGTGTAGATGAGGCGCTTAGGGACATGGTTTAGTGGGCATGGTGGTGTTGGGTTGACGGTTGGACTCGATGATCTTAGAGGTCTTTTCCAACCTTAATGATTCTATGATTCTATGATTCTAAGAAGGACGTTGAGGTGCTGGAGCGTGTCCAGAGAAGGGCAACGAGGCTGGTGAGGGGTCTGGGGAACATGTCTTATGAGGAGCGGCTGAGGGAACTGGGACTGTTTAGCCTGGAGAAGAGGAGGCTCAGGGGAGACCTTATCGCGTTCTACAACTACCTGAAAGGAGGTTGTAGCGAGGTGGGGGTCGGTCTCTTCTCCCAAGTAACTAGCGATAGGATGAGAGGAAAAATAGACTGATTCCAGCAAGGAAAATAAGGAAAATGACAAGCAGCAATAATTTCATTTCTCATAGTGACAAAACTAGCAAGGGAAAATTACTGGGGACTGAGATATAATTACTCCAAAGCCTTTCTGAAACCACCATGTTACAATTCCCCACTATGTAATAATACCTTGCTCCCCAACAGAGACAGGGCCCTGGCAGCCACTACAAGTGCATACACTGGGTATACTTTCCCTAAGAGCATGCACACTTAACCACACCATCATAAAAGTTTAGAGAAAGCAGCAGAAACTAAGAAGCCAAGTGACTACATAAGCGAGGCAAGAAAAGCATTCAAGTTTCCTGACTCCCAGTCCAATCCCTATCAAATCAAAGTGTTAGGAATCATCAGGTAAGGCATAAAGAAGAAAACAGAATCACTATAGACTATCCACCAACTGTACATTCAGTCTGTTCACCAATGTGCAGTACTGGTCTCTTTCATCTCTAAAATGGCATTAGAGCTGGAAAAGGTTCAGAAGTGCAAAGAGGATCCAAAACAGCACCTGTATGAAGAACAAATAGGCTAGGGTGCCTCAGCCTCAAAAGAGGCAAGTTAAGGGGGATATGAAGTTGACAAGTCAGTAATATGGGGAAGGTGGATGGGGATCAACTGTTCAATATCTTTTCCTCCACAGTGAGGGACGATCACATGAAAGTGGGACCAGGTCAAAACCAAACAAAAGAAAGTCAATAGTAGACTTGTGGAACTCCTTTCAAAGGATATTGCAGGTGCAATAAGTTTACATGGGTTCAAGGAGGGACTGATCATGTATTAGGTAGAAAGATTCACTACAGATTTGGAAGAGAGATTCATTCAAACCACAAGGAATGAATTTTCATGTTCAGGAAACTGCTTGAGCTGAAAACAGCAGCTAGGAAAGTATTATGGAGAAGTGTCATATGCACTTGCTCAGTGCTTGCTCTTCCCTAGATATGCACTGACAAGCACTACTGGAAACAAAAGACTAGGGATCCTCAATCTGAACCAGTAATTGCTGTTCTGTTCTTAACAGAAACCTGTTCATCCCTGTTGCTTTTTGCATCACAGCTCCTATTCTCTCTCCTGCTCTGCAGAACAAAAATCAACAACAGTCATACTGGCATCTGTAGAGCCTGATGGGCACCAGGTCACACTAGAAACACTGCCCTAAAGAAACTAACCACACATGATGACACTGCTTTTCTTCAATAGTAAGACGGAAAACAGAAAAAAAAAAACCAGCATTGCTACCCCTCATCTGTGCTTCACCTCACCAACAACTATATTTCTAAGGAACCTCTGTGCGCAAGCAACCTGTATGCTATAGGTCCCTTAGCTCCTTCTCAAGTATCCAAAGGTAATTAAGAAAAACAAGGCAGTAATCTTGAATTCAGCAAACCAGCTCTATATCACCAGCCCAACATTTTTAACATGACTGCAGAACAAAAATGATTTAAAGCCACCAGATTTGTCCATACTGCCTTAACCACTGAGAACTACTCAAGCGGAAGGATGGAATGCTTTTGCCTGCATGGTCTTCTCATACCCCAGCCACCCATTCCTATAATCTTCTGGCAAGAGCTTTTAATGGTAACTTGAGTGAAGGGTTGAAGTCCAAACTGAGGACAGGCTGCAGCCACACTTGTAACTCAGGGATTGAATAAAAACCTAAGGATGGCTAAAGCAGTCATAGAATATCTCAAGTTGGAAGGGACCCATAAGGGTCATCGAGTCCAACTCCCGGTTCCTCACAGGAACACCTAACACTAAACCATATGGCTAAGAGCATCATCCACACGCTCCTTGAACTCTGACAGGCTTGGGGCTGTGACCACTTCCCTGGAGAGCCTGTCCCAGTGACCGACCACCCTCTCAGTGAAGAACCTTTTCCTAATGTCCAATCTGAACTTCCCCTGACGCAGCTTCATTCCATTTCCACGTGTCCTATCGCTGGTCACCAGAGAGAGGAGATCAGCACCTCCCCCTCCGCTGCCCCCCTTGAGGAAGTTGTAGACTGCGATGAGGTCACCCCTCAGCTTTCTCTTCTCCAAGCTGAACAAGCCAAGTGACCTCAGCTGCTCCTCATAAGTCTTGCCCTCGAGACCTTTCACCATCTCGGCCGCCCTCCTCTGGACACACTCTAATAGCTTGATGTCCTTCTTACATTGAGGCGCCCAAAACTGCACACAGTACTCGAGGTGGGGCCGCACCAGTGCAGTGTAGAGGGGGACAATCGCCTCCCTCGACCGGCTAGCTATGCTGTGCTTGATGCACCCCAGGACCCGGTTGGCCCTTTTGGCTGCCAGGGCACACTGTTGACTCATGTTCAACTTGCCATCAACCCAAACCCCCAGATCTCTTTCTGCGGGGCTGCTCTCCAGCCTCTCATCCCACAATTTGGACGTATAACCAGGATTACCCCATCCCAGGTGGAGAATCCGGCACTTGCTCTTGTTAAATTTCATACAGTTGGTGATTGCCCAGCTCTCTAGTCTCTCCAGATCTCTCTGTAAGGCCTCTGTACCTTCGAGGGAGTCCACAGCTCCTCCTAGTTTAGTATCTGTCGTGGTTTAACCTCAGTCGGCAACTAAGCACCACGCAGCCACTCGCTCACTCCCCCCCACCCCGGTGGGATGGGGGAGAGAATTGGAAAAAAGCACAAGTGAGAAAAACTCGTGGGTTGAGATAAAAACAGTTTAATAATTGAAATAAAATTATAATAAAAATATGATAATAATAATAATACACAAAGCAAGTGATGCACAGTACAATTGCTCACCACCCGCCAACCGATGCCCAGCCAGTCCCTGAGCAGCGGCCCCCCCGGCCAGCTTTCCCCAGTTTATGTACTGAGCATGACGTCACATGGCATGGAATGTCCCTTTGGCTAGTTTGGCTGTGCCCCCTCCCAGCTTCTTGTGCACCTCCAGCCTTCTCAGTCGGTAGAGCATAGGAAACTAGAAAGTCCTTGGCTAGTGTAAGCACTACCTAGCAACAACTAAAACATCGGTGTGTTATCAACTTTGTTCTCATCCTATATCCAAAACACAGCACTGTACCAGCTACTAGGAAGGGAATTAAATCTATCCCTGCCGAAACCAGGACAATATCCACCCCTTATTCTATACCACCTGCATCATGCTCAAGTATCATATTTTCCAGTACATTTTCATTAATCACCACCCCTTTTTTTAATATATATTTATACACACACATACAGAGATATCATTCCCTTAGTCTGTGGGCCATCCCTCTAAAACGTTCGGTGAGTTCATTTAGTCCATGACTTCGGGCTCCATCTGTCAAAACAGTCCTTCAGGGCAGGAAGAATGGAGATGGTACGTGGTGTTGGATTGTTTCATGCTGAAGGCAGTTCTGGTACCATCATCACTGTGCTTTGCTTGGTTTCACTGAAGATATTCTTCATTAACCTGGGTGATTCTTATTGTAATAACATTAGTATGGCATAAAATATTATTAGTATTGTTAGTATATTTGTGTATTATTAGTAGAACTATTATAACTATAATTAGTACTTAACATCACGTAATTCAGAGCATTGGCTATTCTCACCCAAAATCAAATCCCCTTGAGGTACACATCGGACTTCCCCATCCTTTCGCATTATGCACCAAGTGCACCCAGGTTCTTGAGCAAAAGCAATCCCACGGATCGGTTTGCCTTTGCCCCAGGCAGGAATAACCCAAACTGTTTTCCCCAACATATTTTTTATGTGCACTACAGGGACTTTATTCCCATCTACAGTACGTAAAAGTTCTGACTGGGCAGGGCCAGCTCCATTGGCAGATCCCCTAATGTTGACTAACCAGGTGGCCTTTGCTAAATGCGTATCCCAATGTTTGAATGTCCCGCCACCCATTGCTCTCAGCGTAGTCTTTAACAGTCCATTGTATCGTTCGATTTTCCCGGAGGCTGGTGCATGATAGGGGATGTGATACACCCACTCAATGCCGTGCTCTTTGGCCCAGGTGTCTATGAGGTTGTTTCAGAAATGAGTCCCGTTGTCTGACTCAATTCTTTCTGGGGTGCCATGTCGCCATAGGACTTGCTTTTCAAGGCCCAGGATAGTGTTCCGGGCAGTGGCATGGGGCACGGCATATGTTTCCAGCCATCCGGTGGTTGCCTCCACCATTGTAAGCACGTGGCGCTTGCCTTGGCGGGTTTGTGGGAGTGTGATGTAATCGATCTGCCAGGCCTCCCCATATTTATATTTCAGCCATCGTCCTCCATACCAAAGAGGCTTTAACCGCTTGGCTTGCTTGATTGCAGCGCATGTTTCGCATTCATGTATAACCTGTGCAATAGTGTCCATGGTCAAGTCCACCCCTCGATCACGAGCCCATCTGTATGTTGCATCTCTTCCTTGGTGACCTGAGGTGTCATGGGCCCACCGAGCTATAAATAACTCACCCTTATGCTGCCAGTCCAGATCCACCTGAGCCACTTCAATCTTAGCAGCCTGATCCACCTGCTGGTTGTTCTGATGTTCTTCAGTGGCCCGACTCTTAGGTATGTGAGCATCTACGTGACGGACTTTTACAACCAGGTTCTCCACCCGGGCAGCAATATCTTGCCACAATGCGGCAGCCCAGATGGGTTTGCCTCTGCGCTGCCAGTTGCTCTGCTTCCATTGCTGCAGCCACCCCCACAGGGCATTTGCCACCATCCATGAGTCAGTACAGAGATAGAGCACTGGCCACTTTTCTCATTCAGCAATGTCTAAAGCCAGCTGGATGGCCTTTACTTCTGCAAATTGGCTCGATTCACCTTCTCCTTCAGCAATTTCTGCAACTTGTCATATAGGACTCCATACAGCAGCTTTCCACCTCCGATGCTTTCCCACAATACGACAGGACCCATCAGTGAACAGGGCATATTGCTTCTCATTTTCTGGTAGTTCATTATACATTGGGGCCTCCTCAGCACGCGTCACCTCCTCCTCTGGCGATATTCCAAAATCTTTGCCTTCTGGCCAGTCCATGATCACTTCCAGGATTCCTGGGCGACTGGGGTTTCCTATTCGAGCCCGTTGTGTGATCAGTGCGACCCACTTCCTCCACATAGCATCAGTTGCATGATGTGTACAGGGGATCCTCCCTTCAAGCAACCAAACCAGCACTGGCAGTCAGGGTGCCAGGAGGAGCTGTGCTTCAGTGCCGATCACTTCTGAAGCAGCTCGAACCCCTTCATATGATGCCAATAACTCTTTTTCAGTTGGAGTATAGCGGGCCTCGGATCCTCTGTATCCCCGACTCCAAAACCCTAGGGGTCGACCTCAAGTCTCCCCTGGTGCTTTCTGCCAGAGGCTCCAGGTAGGGCCATTCTCCCCGGCTGCGGTGTACAGCACATTTTTGACATCTTGTCCTGCCTGGACTGGCCCCAGGGCTACTGCATGAACTATCTCCTCTTCAATTTGTTCAAAAGCTTGGCGTTGCTCAGGGCCCCATTTGAAGTCGTTCTTCTTCCGGGTCACTTGATAGAGAGGGTTTACGATCAGACTGTAATTTGGGATATGCATTCTCCAAAAACCCACGACGCCTAAGAAAACTTGTGTTTCCTTTTTGTTAGTTGGTGGAGACATGGCTGTTATTTTATTGATCACATCCATGGGGATCTGACGACGTCCATCTTGCCATTTTATTCCTGAAAACTGGATCTCCTGTGCAGGTCCCTTGACCTTACTTTGTTTGATGGCAAAACCGGCCTTCAGCAGGATTTGGACTATTTCCTTCCCTTTTTCAAAAACTTCTCCTGCTGTGTTGCCCCACACAATGATGTCATCAATGGATTGCAGGTGTTCTGGAGCTCCACCCTGTTCCAGTGCAGTCTGGATCAGTCCATGGCAAATGGTGGGGCTGTGTTTCCACCCCTGGGGCAGTCGGTTCCAGGTGTACTGGACGCCCCTCCAAGTGAAAGCAAACTGTGGCCTGCACTCTGCTGCCAAAGGGATTGAGAAAAACGCATTAGCAATATCAATTGTGGCATACCACTTGGCTGCCTTTGTCTCCAGTTCGTATTGAAGTTCTAGCATGTCCGGCACAGCAGCACTCAGCGGTGGCGTGACTTCATTTAGGCCACGACAGTCTACTGTTAGTCTCCACTCTCCATTAGACTTCTGCACTGGCCATATGGGGCTGTTAAAGGGTGAACGAGTCTTGCTGATCATTCCTTGGTTCTCCATGAAATGGTATCCGTGGTACAGTAACGGCTTCATTGCGAAGCTTACATACCACGCTAAGGTCAAGGTCAGTGTTCTAAAAACAAACCTCACAAGCGAGACATCACTAATCACTGCAGACCACAGCAAACTGCAAAAACCAACACCAACTTCTGTCAGAAATGAATTCCAGCAAGTGTCAGGCTCTAGGAAAACAGACAGCTCCACTGCATCGCTTTAATCCTGTATACAACGCTGTCAAACAGATCTTCTAGATCTTTGCAACAGAGATGTGTTCCCTATTATATTAGCATACATAACACCCTCCTGTTTCACAAGATTGGCTGAGGATGTATAAGAAGGCAATGTGATACATGCTATCTCTACTGCCCTAATGACACATGGCATTATTCTAGTAACATGTATATCAAGGTGGAGATACTTTTTGCAAAAAATGGATGCTCCTCTTCTTTGGGGAAGGCAGGTAGAGGTTTCTAGCACTCTACAATAGTCAATCCATCACCACAATTTAAGCCCTTTAGCTACTTGCACCCAACTTCCCCCTCAAACTCTCTACCCTTAAGTTTTTTTCAGAAGTACAGCACAATTTGTACCTTTATTACTACAGCAGCTACCTCTTGGGCTGCTTAGTCCCTGAGCTACAGAAAGCTGCAACCAGAAGGCACCAGCAAGAACTTCATATCCCATTAGGCAAATAGCTCAGCTTCTGCTTGGAACAGAGCCAGCAGAGTAGTGAGCAACAGATACAGCAGAAGCCAAAATTAACCAGCTCAACAACATGCACACAACTTACAGACAACATGAAGAATTTCAATGTTTTCAATGGAAAGCACTGAAAAGCACTGATTGCAGAAGGCTCCCCTTCCTCTAGGCCAAAACGCCAAGACTAAGCAAGACAGTCAGGTATCTTTGCCTATTATACATAATTACAGACCTATTTTTAGCCCTCAAAGATGTATTTTTCTCCCATCATCTAAATATTGTAAAGATGTACATAAACATAAGATGGCTTTTTATTCATGACTTACATTCCAAAAACTCAAAATAAGCATCTATTTCTTCTCAAGATAAAAATAATTTTAAAATTCTTTCTGGTTTTAATTTCTTTTAGTGAGAATGCTCTAAAGAACAGAGGATTGGGAAAGGAGCATATTTCTGTTCATATTTTCTGAGTTAGCGCCCCCCCCCCCCCCCCCCCCCGACTTTCACCCCCTTGCAGAAGTTCATGCCTGTTAAAAATTAAAATGTCTGCATTGCAGGATGGGCCATTATAATTCAACACATGCTCCTTTGGTGGAGAAAAAGCATGGTTTTGGAATGGAATCATTGAATAGTTTTGGTTGGAAGGGACCTCTAAAGGTCATCTAGTCCAACCCCCCTGTTGTGGGCAGGGACATCTTCAACTAGATCAGGTTGCTCAGAGCTCCATCCAACCTGACCTTGAATGTTTCCAGGGATGGGGCATAAGGGGGAAATGGGGGAAAGCAGCAGGCAGGGGAGGGGACGGGCGGGAGGTGCCATTGTCGCCCTGTGGGCCCATGCACTGCCCCGCCGGGGCCAGGTCAGGAATGTAAAGCAGAGTTCATATTTCAGATGAAAATGGGAAGCAGAGCTTTTTTTCTTGCAAACCCAACTCAGCTTTCCAGTAACGAAGGAAAAAGAAGTCTGTGCAGTAGGGTTTTTGTAGTGTCCTGCATCAAGCATTTAAGTATACTAACGAAGAGGTCACTGACTGCTTGTGATTTACAAATCGCAGCATTGCAAAGTCCTGTTTTTACCACTGAACGCAAGTTTTCAACATTTGCTTTAGAACATACTTTCCTGCTCTAGTCTTTGCACTGCCACAGATGACTCAATGGGCAATCACGTGCTATATATCATTCCAGAGAGCATCCCAGGCTCACAAGATAACTGCACTATTGAAACACAAGTAGAAACAGTACAGCTCAAATGAGACAGTATCAAAACTATGTATTCTATTCCTCAAAGCTATGCAGACTGTGGCTTGATGCACTTTGCTACAAGTCCCAACACCTCCCCACAGAAGAGTGCAAAATCTCTTTGCACTCAGTCCCACAACTGTTTTGGTTTGTCTAAACAATCCTTTCTTGCACTTAGATTCATGTGTGTACTTAAGAGAGAAAGATTATGAAAGTCACTACATCTGTACAATATCAGTGTCAATACCCTGTAGTGGAGTATCTTCCTTGCTGGTCTCCTCAGAAGATGGATGGGGAGCCAAAGGAAGGGAAACAAGACCAAAGAGAGTTCATTCTCACAGAAAGAGCATCTCCCAAGCTATCCAACAGAATTTGTGTTGCAGAATTTGTCCAACCCTCACTTGCATTTGTCTAAGATGCAGGAATCTGTCTGATAGACTTGCTAATAGAGTAGCATATCTTGACTGTTCACTAGATTACAGCATCTTGGTCAGGTAACAGGCTTGTGGGAAAAGTTCCTGAGGAAGCCAAGAATGCTATACCTATCTCCCATACAGAACATGCATGTTTTGCATGTAAGCCATCTAGTCACTGCCTTTTTTTTAGGCAAAGTCTCCTAAGACAAGGCACCTCAATACATTTATCCTCTAAAATCTTTACTGCTTTGACAGGCTGGAGGAGGCAGCAACCTGGACAGAGTAGACACCAGGCAGCCAGCATTCCTGAAAGCCACCCAGACTGATGCAAATGTGAGACACTTGCACCTTCGGACATAAGAGTCTCGATAGTCTCCATCCCTGAAAGGTGAAGCAAGACTATGATAATGACAAAATACCCTATTCTAACTCTTTCATTTCTTGTCTGCATCAATAGTGTAAAAGTAGCAAGAAATAGGATGCAAGATGTGTCATTTAAGTTCTCAAAACAATGACAGTGACAGCATATGACTGTACCCTTTGGGCAGAAGTTACACCCATCAATATAACATGCAAGATGTCAGGTAGAAAAAAAAAATACTGCAATGTAGCAAAAGGTTGAGATTATTTATTTTACAAGAAACTATGCAGTTAGATGCATGTCAGAGTTCAAATTATCCTAACATTTCAGGGCCCCGGTCATGGTTGAAAGTGCCATTGCACAAAGCACTAGAGAAAACAATCTATCCTTGATTATTCTCAAATTGCAAGTGTAGCCAAATGCTTGCCAAAAGAAGTCTCCAGTATAGCCATGTTAAGTAGCTTTATTTAATAAGTTCAATATGATACTACTTTTAGACTTCCACCTATTTTACAGAGTGGAATCGGATCTCCTAACAAGTTTATTTTAGCATAGACAGAAACCACATCCCCATTCTTGTATATAAATTGTCAGCTTTAAAAACTGGACCCAGCTGGTAGCTTTCTGTTAACACTGCTGGTATTCATGACCAAGTGTCAGAGAAACCTACAGCCCTTGGTAAGGCTAGTTTTAACAAACTCAGCAATACAGGGTTGAAGGTCCTGTTCTTGTTCCAAAATTATTTCTTTTGAAATAGCTTTTAATTTGGTGTCATTTTCTTCCCACCCCCCACAAGAGGTTTATGCAATCATTCTATACCAGTACACCTACTCCAAGATTACTGAAAGCTAGGAAGCAATCTCCAAGATAAATTGTCGTGGCTTAACCTCAGCCGGCAACTAAGCACCACGCAGCCGCTCGCTCACTCCCCCCCGGTGGGATGGGGGGAGAGAATCGGAAGGGTAAAAGTGAGAAAACTCGTGGGTTGAGATAAAGACAGTTTAATAGGTAAAGCAAAAGCTGCGCACACAAGCAAAGCAAAACAAGGAATTCATTCACTACTTCCCATCGGCAGGCAGGTGTTCAGCCATCCCCAGGAAAGCAGGGCTCCATCACGCGTAACGGTTACTTGGGAAGACAAACGCCATCACTCCAAATGTTCCCCCCCTTCCTTCTTCTTCCCCCAGCTTTATATACTGAGCATGACGTCACATGGTAAGGAATATCCCTTTGGCCAGTTTGGGTCAGCTGTCCTGGCTGTGTCCCCTCCCAGCTTCTTGTGCACCTCCAGCCTTCTCAGTCGGTAGAGCATGGGAAGCTGAAAAGTCCTTGGCTAGCATAAGCACTACCTAGCAACAACTAAAACATCGGTGTGTTATCAACATTGTTCTCATCCTAAATCCAAAACACAGCACTGTACCAGCTACTAGGAAGGAAATTAACTCTATCCCTGCTGAAACCAGGACAATATCCACCCCTTATTCTATACCATCTACGTCATGCTCAAGTCGCATATTTTCCAGTACATTTTCATTAATCACCACCCCCTTTTTTTTAAATATATATATACACACACACACAGAGATATCATTCCCTTAGTCTATGGACCACCCTTGTGGAATGTCTGTAAAATGTCCAGAAACGTCCACAAAATGACCACTGAGTTCATTTAGTCCATGAGTTTGGGCTCCATCTGTTATGGTGGTCACTCAGGCCAGGAGAGGTGGGGTGTTGCATGGAGGTACTGGGCACCAAAGCCAGCTCAGGTCAGGTCACTGCTGCACTTGCACTGCTTCTTGTAAGGCTTGTCCTCCACTGGTTCGGGTGGTTCCTGCTATAGTAATTTCTATAACATGCAACTCAAATCATGGGTTACAACAATTTAAAGGTATTTCCATTACAATCTCCACCCCTGGTCCCTTCGGATCAAACCATAGGGTTTAACATTGCCATGAACTCCTCCCCTTGCCCCTGCTCCGGCTTGGACTTATCCACAGATTGCAGTCCCTTAGGGTTGTACCTGCTCCAAGTGGAGCCTTATCTACGAGCCACAGTCTCTCCAGGGGTATACCTGCTGCAGCACAGACTTATCCACAGTCACTTTGAGATGCACCTGTTCCAGCATGTCCTTCTCCATGGGCCACAATGTCTTCAGAGATATACCTGCTCCAGCGTGGCCTTACTCACAGCCACAGTCCCTTCAGAAGTAAACCTGCTGTAGCACAAACGTAACCGCGGCCACAGACGCTTCGAGATGTACCTGATCTGGCATGGGCTTATCCACGGCCACAGACGCTTTGGGGTGTCCTGCTCCCACATGGACTCATCCACAGGTCACAGTCCCTTCGACTCGAGTTCACACTGAAGTTCCAGCCTGTCCAGTACAGCAGCACAGAAACAGCAGCGATGCCCTGGCCATCTGCCAGCCCAGGCACATCGCCTTTGCTGTTATCAAAATGTTCCCAGGCACAGCAGAATACGATGATAAGCAGTACAGCAAGCAGTGAAAGCAAAAAGCAGCCACTAACGAGCATTAGACTCTAATATACAGTAAGGCAAGCAAGCCCCATGGCAAGCACAGGAGCCTGCCACTTAATAGCTAAACAGCTATAACAGGTATAAATTCGATCTAGCACATTCCAATCAAACCTGTCATTATCTTGAACCCTTCGAGCCCCACATTGGGCGCCAAAAAGGACTGTCGTGGTTTAACCTCAGCCGGCAACTAAGTACCACACAGCCGCTCGCTCACTCCCCTCCGCCAGTGGGATGGGGGAGAGAATCGGAAGGGTAAAAGTGAGAAAACTCGTGGGTTGAGATAAAGACAGTTTAATAGGTAAAGCAAAAGCCGCGCACACAAGCAAAGCAAAACAAGGAATTCATTCACTACTTCCCATCGGCAGGCAGGTGTTCAGCCATCTCCAGGAAAGCAGGGCTCCATCACGCGTAATGGTTACTTGGGAAGACAAACGCCATCACTCCAAATGTTCCCCCCCTTCCTTCTTCTTCCCCCAGCTTTATATACTGAGCATGACGTCACATGGTATGGAATAGCCCTGTGGCCAGTTTGGGTCAGCTGTCCTGGCTGTGCCCCCTCCCAGCTTCTTGTGCACCTCCAGCCTTCTCAGTCAGTAGAGCATGGGAAGCTGAAAAGTCCTTGACTAGTGTAAGCACTACCTAGCAACAACTAAAACATCGGTGTGTTATCAACATTGTTCTCATCCTAAATCCAAAACACAGCATTGTACCAGCTACTAGGAAGGAAATTAACTCTGTCCCTGCTGAAACCAGGACATAAATAAGCTCATGCAAGTTTCATGAAAAACAGCGATTATGTAGACAAGAATAATACAGTGCTTCCACCAAAGGCTGCAGCATGAGCTTAGCTGTTTTGTTTGATCTGTTAAATGCCAAACAGCTAACTGCACTACCTGTTTTAGCAATTTGGAACAGCCCCAGCAGACACTGCCTGATGCTCGGCAGGCACATGGGGGACATGGGAGAGAGTTGCGTCTACATGCATGTTGGAGAAAGAGCAGAAAGGGCAGACACTGAAGGCCAGAGTGGAAAAACCACAGGTACTGTGATGAGGTGGAGAAGGAATTAAATCAAAACAAATCCACAAACACAAAACACCACACACATGCAGGGAAGCCAAGCTTCCCTAGTTCTGCGGCTCACAAAGGACCTTGTGAAATCTAAGAAATCTAAGACTGACTGACTCTGCCCAATCTCAAGAAACATTGCAAAATGCTCATATGATGTTTCTTAAAGGGGTCACTTTATTTTCTTACAACTTTTACAGAATATGTGGTCATATTTACAACATAAATCAGGTAGACTCTTTACTAGGAAAGAAGGTTTAAATTGGGGGATCAAGGAGGAAGGTAAGGGAGATCTCTAAACAAATGTGTTTTGGACTTAACAACAGCAGCAACTCCACCCCATCATCTTGCATATAAAAATCAGTTGATTAACTCCCTTAAAAACACTCTCTTTATTGATTCTCTGAAGATAGAGAACTGCATGAACACTACAGAGTTAACCACGCTGCTTTCAACTACTGGAAATAAGATTCTCTCCCTGTCATTCTCATCAGCTGAAATTATGTTCTCCCCAGCAACTGCCGTGCATGGCAGGTCTGGCAAGCTTACATACTAAAAGACTGAAACAGTTAAGCATTAAGTAAGAGAACAAAAATTAACGTCAACTGCTGATTTCCCCCACCACTAGGCTTTCTTGTAACAAAAGACTAAGAACGTTGTAATTAACTTTGCTCGTGAAATGCTATGTTCTAAAGTTGGGCCTAATTAGATGCAATATAATTCTTGCCAGAAACAGATAATGTGTGTCTTTCATCAACTTGGGTGACTGGAATTCATTAATGTTCGACAAGTCCGCATAGAACAAATTATGTTTACCTGCTGCTCCACAAAAAAGCACAGCACCTCTTTTAGGTATGATCAACTGTATTTGGTATTTTATGAGAGAGAAATGTGGCTTTCATTTTAGAATGAAACTTTATAAGAGAAGCACCCCTCAAATTGCAAGGGCAAGAAGAGGGAATAAAACCAACAGCACTAAGCATAGCAAGATCCTGGGCCAGTACTAGCTTTCTGTGGTACAAATACATAAGCAGCTTGCGGGGAACAGCAAAGGGATATGGAAAGAGGGAAGAAGGCAAGGCTTCGCAATTATGCTTTTCATTATAGCAGTAACAACAATTAAGATCTATTGGTAAGCACAATGCCTCAAGGGCAGTGTGAAAAAGCCACATGAAGAAATGCCAAAAACATCCTCAAAGCTGCAGTAGGACAATGGAGGCCCAGGCTGACAGTAACTCTCCCTGAAGTTAGTGTCTTCTGAAGTTAGTTTAGCTTGAAATACTTCAAAACTCCACCCATTATCAGCTAAAGAGAAAACAAGGAACAGAACATGGATGATGATTCATGTCAATGCAAGCTCCTATTTTTCCATTTCAAATAAAACTCAGGCTTCATGTCAATAGACATAGTTTTCTTTTCCTTTTTTTTTTTTTGTTTGTTTTGCTTCCAACCAAGAATTTTTCTCCAGGGCTCAGCAGCGGTAGGCGATCTCAAATGTCCCAACCCTTTTCCCACAAAGAGAGACTGAAGTGACCTCCCCACCTCTGCAGGAGGCAAGCAGTGTTAAAGATCCAGTTAAGGTCTCAAGCAGACTTTGCCAGAGTAGTCCTGAAGTAGAAAGAAAAACGGTAGGCTGCCTCCTCTCAATGTCTTCTCCTACCAAAACAGCCCAGGAACAAACAGAAAACTGAACAAAAATGCAGGGGGAGGGAGGGGTGTAACACCAGAAGTTCTATAATTTTGACATACAACCCAAAGCTGCAACAAATCACATATTTGATAAGGATTAATTGCACGGAAAACCAATTCAGTCTAGAATTACAAGTGTCAAAGACTGGAGAAAACCCTCACATTTCATTATAAGGTCCTGCCCACATGCCTAATAAGTTACAGTATTCAACAACTAAGGTTTTGATGTCAAGTAGCAGGCACTCAGTCCTAAATTGTAGATTCTTAGCATATTACATGCCTTTCACCCAACCGTTCAGTGTTAATTATTGTTGTAGGTGTTGGATTTTGTAACCAGAGCTCCTAGTCCTCTTTAATAATTACTGTTGTGCAAATATTTCTGACTTCTGTAAACACTGTTATAAGAGATCATCTAAGCCAGGCAGTCAGCAAAGCTGCTGAACTCTGGAAAGCCAAATCTTTTGTAGCTTTTGAACACAATGAAGTTACAACTGTCTCTTCTGAATAAGACAGGAGCCAAACATTAGTAAGTTTAAACTCCTGAATGTGTACCAACACTACTAGTAAACTTATCTAGTTTTGTCATACTTGGGTTGATATCCAAGTTTGAAAGAGCACAGGATAATGTATAATGTGACTATTTAAGGGTATTTTAAAGAGAAGCAGTAGGTTAGTTTTGGAACTTAAACTTACACGTGTGTTTGAAATGACTCATGAAGAGACAAGACTATAAAAATTTCACATCATGCACACTGTGAAGGAATTTAGTACACTTCTGTTTCAGCCTTGCATATTCAGTGTGGCAGCATTCTGGCAAATGCAGTGAATATTTGCAAGATTTGCCCTATTAGCACGCCTATAGGTACAACTATCTCATACACCACTAGTAACAGCCACATTGGGTATGAAAAGATTTATGAGCTTTTAGACTAGAAACCAGGTGTTAAGACAGTGTTCATTACATCTGTTCAAAGCCTCAGAAAGAGATGACTTGCTCTAGCAAGTAACCTTCCCCATAGAGGAAGGGACTTGCCTCACCTATGAATACTAGGAAGTCCAAGATCATGCTGTGTACAGGTCACCGCACCTCCAGAAAGTAAGCTATTCCCCCTGCAGTTCTTTGAAATATCTACTTCCAATTTCTCTTTTCTACAAGGAGATGTTCCTTTGTGTTTCTTAACTGGATATTCAAGGTGATAAGCAAAGCCATCAAGGAGATATAAACGTAGTCTTAAATATTTCAGTGAGTGTACTGTAGAGAAACACTTCAAAGAAATCCAGGGTTAGGTTTTTTGTTGTTTTTTGATTTTAATAGTTTGTAAGAGCATGAATTTGGCAATATTTAAGTTGCTTTTTCAATTTTCTAGACTTACTTCCTTTTGCAGCAGGAGACTTGAAGAAAAGAAAAAAGAAAAAAGACTGCTTTGAAGAAAAACCTAGCTAGAAACAGAAAAATTAGAATTCATGGAATAAAGTTAATAAATGGGGATTGTACTGCATAAATTCAAATTGCAAATTCCTGAAAACAGCAGTAATGATTGGAAATTGCGATGAATATTCTTGTCAGATTAAACTATCACCATTTCTAGTGTTAATAAGATAGCACTCCCACCACTTCTAACAGATCAGAGATGCATATAGCAACATCTCAGTTCCCCCACACCTGGTCTGTATATAGTTGTATTTAAAATCCAGTCAGTTTTATTCTTAAATTGCAAAGGAACTTGGGTGATGTAACTTAAGAACACACTGAAACCTTCCCCTATTCTCAACCCAGAAATGCTCACAGCAGCTGAAGCACACAATGTGAAATAAAGCTGGTTAAAAGAAGACAAGGGAATTGGTTAGGTAATAGGGGTTTCTTGGCATTCCTTTAAACTATTTCCTGTTCACCCTTGTGGAGTGTAACATAGCCTTAAGAAAATACATCTGACCTCACTCTTTTCAGCTGCATTAAAAAAAGTTTTAAAAGCAACTGAAATATCAATATTGCACATTCATAAACTTAAAAAAAAAGTTATACATATTATTGCCTTTGTCTTCCAGTAAGACAAGTTGGTTTTTTGGGTTTTTTTTTTTTTTTTAATTTAATGAGGGCTTTGATTTTCCCTTGGAGACAAGGTCAACAGACTAAGGCACTTCCTGTCTGCAGCAATGCAGTGTGCTTATGCAGACATGAGTCTTTGACAAACTGATTTATTTCAAAGAGGGGGTCATTACAATCGTGGCATATAGCAAGATCACATTCTTTCCTACTTGTTTTGCTTAATCACTATGGATTACTCAAACATACTTGAAAAGAAGATGCATTTCAGCTGTGTGTGAAAACTGACAATTCATCCAAAATCACACACACACTGAAAACAGAGGAGGTGGCATGTTCTAGGTCAGACTGTGATCATGCATTGATGAAAACTGGGAGCAAGCCTACTGAAAACAATTGAGCTATTAAAACATAAAAGATCTGGTCCTACAAGGTCCTGAGCGCCTTGTCACCAGGAACATAGGCCTCTGCTTTTCAGAAAAATCATTAAAGGAGACTATCATCAGGGCCATTCATGGCTTCCATATTTAAAATCACCCTCCTGAATCTTACTGATGGAAGTGTCCATGCAAACCTCATGCAGTCCTATCACACATATTTGGGACAAACTCAGTGCCATGCAAGGAAGGTCAAATCTCCAGCAGCATGCAACAGCAGCACCTCAGCTAACTACCCGTAGATTTTAAACATCAGGAAACTCAAGAGAGAGAAGTTTACAACAACAGCCAGCAGACATACCAAGGTCAAAACAGTCTGAAGAGTCTCAAGCTATGTAGAGCTGAGAAAGAAGTAAAGCTGGGCACAGTAGAAGCTGTTTTTCCTCTCCTTAAGAGAATTTACACAGCCCCTATGTTTCCACAGTATTCAAGCATTGCAGAATTACTTTTCTATCCACCACAATTACCCCATATAAATATTCTTACACACCTCCCCCTCATTTTAAATATGTGAAAGTGGGATAACAAGCACCTGCACAAGATTACAGAAACCTGCATTGAAAGATGAGGTGTTGAGTCCTTCTTCTAGTCTTCTAAACTTTCCTTCCTTTACTGCACTAGCTTGGCAGTTCTCATGCTGTCCATCCAGGAGCTTAAGTCAATTCCAATGGTAAGATTTACAGTACCCATTCCCCTCCCTATAAATGAGACAGTACCAAGTTTGTTTATGGCCACCTTCAGTGCATGTACAAGCTACTTAAAATTGGTTTGTTTTTCTTACATCAAAGAATGTAATTTCATAATTGCGTTTGCTGTATTTACAGAGAGCTGAAACAATCCTACATTCATAAAACTGAAGCTACTAAGCACTATATAGTTAATTTACAGACCAATGACAAAACAGGAAAAACAACAGCTATTAGCGTTAAAAACAGAAACATAAATCTGCTTTGAATGCAGTCAAACCTATGACAGTTATCCAGGAGATGGGAGAGGGGAATGAGTGCAAGAATTGCTACTGCAGAAGAGCAGGAAGAAATCTGTCATTAAGTAGTATTTATGCATCGTTTCTAGGTAGCAGACTTTTTTCTGTTAGCTTATAGTCAGACACAACCTGAGTCACCATTGCAGGAAACAAGCAACTTAGCATTTCAAGGATGAATTATAAAGTGACTTGACCTTAATCTAAAAGTAGCAGGATACATTAAAAGAAAAAAAAAAAAAAAAAAAAAAAAACAAACAAAAAACCAAACCACCCAGATTATATATCTAAATTCCAGGCATGGAAACTCCCTTGTAGGGACTGGGGGAAAAAATAAATCATGGCAGAACAATTACATTCTTATGCTACCAGAAGAAAACCACTAAAAAATGCCAAGTACATTTCAGCTACATGTTAATTTACTAAACTCACCTTCCTGGTCCCTGAAGAACACTTACCTAATGTTCTTCCATTTCATATCAGAAAATCCCAGACTAGACTTGGTGCCTTCCCTTCAACAACACTGCACAGCTACACAAAGTAGATAATATGTATTTTACAAGCTGAAACAGCAGCCATAGTTGCTTATTTGCCCAAAACTGTGCAATGAGTTAGTGAATGACAAGAGCCTGGAAACAAGCTTCTATAGCCACAGGATAGTCCCATGTTCCCCCAGGTAGCCTAAATTAAAATAAAAAAAATAAAGCAAGTTTGGTGATTACCACCTAATGTGTAATGACTGAGCAAGCATCCACAGTTAAAAAAAATGAGGAAAAAGCCACATACCATACATTATCCCAAACTCCTAGACAATATAACAGATGGTCACCCTTCAACAGGCCTGAAGAAACAGGTGGTGTCCCTCAAGGGTCTGTATTTGGATCAGTACTGTTTAATATCTTCATCAATGACATAGACAGCGGGATCGAGTGCACCCTCAGCAAGTTTGCAGATGACACCAAGCTGAGTGGTGCGGTCAACACGCCAGAGGGACGGCATGCCATCCAGAGGGACCTGGACAAGCTCAAGAAGTGGGCCTGTGTGAACCTCATGAGGTTTAACAAGGCCAAGTGCAAGGTCCTGCACCTGGGTTGGGGCAACCCCCAGTATCAATACAGGCTGGGGGATGAAGGGATTGAGAGCAGTCCTGCCGAGAAGGACTTGGGGGTACTGGTGGATGAAAAGCTGGACATGAGCCGGCAATGCGCGCTCGCAGCCCAGAAGGCCAACCTTATCCTGGGCTGCATCAAAAGAAGCGTGGCCAGCAGGTCGAGGGAGGTGATTCTGCCCTTCTACTCTGCTCTGGTGAGACCCCACCTGGAGTACTGCGTCCAGCTCTGGAGCCCTCAGCATAAGAAAGACATGGACCTGTTGGAGCGGGTCCAGAAGAGGGCCACAAAGATGATCAGGGGGATGGAACACCTCTCCTATGAAGAAAGGCTGAGAGAGTTGGGGTTGTTCAGCCTGGAGAAGAGAAGGCTTTGGGGAGACCTTATTGCGGCCTTTCAATATTGAAGGGGGCTTATAAGAAAGATGGGCACAGACTTTTTAGTAGGGCCTGTTGCGATAGGACAATGGGTAATGGTTTTAAACTAAAAGCAGGTAGATTTAGACTAGATATAAGGAAGAAATTTTTTATGCTGAGGGTGGTGAAGCAGTGGAACAGGTTGCCCAGAGAGGTGGTGGATGCCCCATCCCTGGAAACATTCAAGGTCAGGTTGGACGGGGCTCTGAGCACCCTGATCTAGTTGAAGATGTTCCTGCTCATTGCAGGGGGGTTGGACTAGATGACCTTTAGAGGTCCCTTCCAACCCAAACTATTCTATGATTCTAAACTTACCTCTAGCCGTTTTCCCCCACATCCCGCTTATGTTTGCCACATCCCATTCACTATATCACAGTTTAGCAAGCAATATATAAATGACTCTCTACCTCAAATGATCCTCTAAGGAAAGCAACGCTACTCACAAACATAACAAAATCCAGCCTTCATCTGACTTCATGCATCTTACCATCATCTGAGTAAACAGAGATAGCTGAAGTGTACCACAACAGCAAATTTTCAAGAATTATTTGCTGTGACATTAATCTGAGCTGAGAGTCCTCACAAACACTTGGATAACACAACCTTCCTCTTGAGAGCACGACATGCTAAATAACCAGCACAGCAATCCAGCTGAAGCAAGACCTGGCTTGCAAACAAGAAACCTACACTAAGAACAACAAAACCAAAACACCCTGAGCAACTTCAAGTTTACAAGCAAACAGCATATGCATTAAGAAGTGGTATTCACTACTGCAAAAAGAGAGTTGCCCAACACCAAGCCTAGGGCAGCTTCTTGCTGTACAGTGTTTCACACACATAGTCGTGTTTGCAACACCTATTCCAACATAACTGCAAGGATGCACACCCGCTGCTTGTACTTGTCATCACACTTTGACACGCGATGGGAGACAGTTGTGAGACAAATCCAGCAAAAGCAAAGATCAACAGGCTGTTTGTACCAAGAGAAAGACAGGAACATAATTGGGTGGGCAAAAAGAAATACACAAAAATCCCACCCTTAAGTATGCTATTACTGTGCCAGTAATGCAGTTAACACACACTCCATAATAGCTAGAACTTGCAGCCCTTCTCAAACAACTATAGAAGGCATAAGCACACGATATGCTGTTCAGGTTCCCTTAGCCACAGCCAGAAGAATTAAAGTATCCAGCCTCCTCCCCTGATAAACACATAGAAATAACTTGGTCAACTCATCATATTACAAAGACCTTTAAGAATCAACCTCCAAATCAAGTATACATTTACAGATTAAACAGCTTCTATACCTGTATTCACAAATCACCATCCAACCAAATATCTCATTGTGGGCTGTATGCAGATTTATAATTTCAAATCTGATTGCATTATTACACAATGTTTTTCCCTGTTAAGTGCATGTTGACAAGAAGCAACCAAGGCAAAACAACTGGAGACATGAATCTGTCAGTGCACTAGCTTCTCCTCACTGACCTACCACATAGCTTTTCTTAATGATTAGTAAGGTGCTTGTGCATGATGCAGCTTCCTCTACTTTGAAAATGCAGCAATCTGTTTGCAACTGGGGTGTGCAATAAAATTGCTCACAAGCAGTGCACTGACTAGCACTCCATAAGCAAACACTGTTGCTTACTTCCTGGAAGATCCCAGAGTTCACCCACATCTCAAGTGGTGCACTTCACTTCCTATACATCTATAAATTATACATCTGAAATTCACATCAGAAGGGCAAGGTCACTGAGGGGTTGCTATTGTTCCTATTGAACAGAATCATGTCATATCATAAGCAATCACCCCCCAAAGCAAAAAAAATAAATATTAAAAAACCACAACAAAAACCCAACACACTCTAGACCCTAAAAAGAAGCCACTGTTGGATAACCTGCCAATCTGAGCCTGCTCAATAGCCATGTGTGTTTCTATGCTTGATTCATGGGAAATCCAAGCCTCACTGAAACCCCGCCATATGCTTCCATGGAGCCAGCATTTTAGTTTTGGTTCTTGATTCAAAGCTCAGTCAAGCAGATTAAAGTCTTTCTTCTGACTTCAAAGGGCACTGTTTCAGTCTCTGGGTAAGCAGACAGGTTACCAAAGTTTACAAGATTCTTAAGAGGTTTCCACCACACACAGCAAAAGAAGCAAAGATGAAGAGGTGTGCACTTGTGAACAGAGCAGAATGGGTATGTCAGACACATACATATGTATTGGTAACCACATTATTTGCAAATTTATTAAAACACCTTTGCTTCTATCATCATCATCAAGTCAATGCAAGTGTTCTGGACAATTAACTATATTTCATCTGAGCTATGCACATGCAGCATATCTAGGAAATGAGACTCCTCAGACAGCTGTTGAACAGTAAGCTTAGCTTGAGTTTCAGATGATGTTTTGCTAGTTGTATTATGTCACCTCTCAAAATCCAAATAGTATCAAGTAGCACTAGTGTTAGGTGCTATACCAGAACAACACTGAAAGAGGTTCCTTCCTCAAAATATTTCAAGGTAAAGTATAAAGTTCATGTAACAAGCAAAATATAGGAAGAGTATCTGTGGTAAGAATACACGTGAATACAAACTGCAAGTCTAAGAGGCAAAGACATCCTGCAGTGTTACCGTAAGTCGGCAGATGAAAAACTCTCTAAGACTCAATTTGGAGTTTTAGAAAGCAGGCATTCTTTATTGCAGCGCCGGGCGCACAGGGGATCACTCCTCCTAGTGTGCGCGCCGGGCTGCTCAACTATGGGAGTTTATGTACAATCAGAATATACATATTCATTAAATTTCTAAGACATGATTAGCATATTCATGTCATTTCTTGGAACTCATTAACATATGCAAAAGTCTTGAGCGCATGCGCTCTTATGTTCATTGGTGGTCTTCCAGGGTCCTCTGGTGGTCGTCGATAGTCTTCCTCACTGTGTCCACTAGTTGCACTCCGTCTTTTCACCTAGTTGCAGTAGCTGTTTTCAGCATAACTCTCTTATCCATTCCACCCCTGTACACAGAGCTTCAAAGATTCATTTTATCTATGGAATGTCCAGTCTGCAGAACATTTAGTTACTTTGCTTCGACAAAGAAAACCGTATGTCTCCTTAGTATTTCGGTATCAGCAGCTGTAGTTAAAAGACATTCAACCACGATGGCTTTTGCTGGCACAAAGTCAACAGTATTTTTAAAAGCTAAGTCTACAGCTATTTCTAGATAGCTTAGATCTAGAATTAGGAAAAATAGCTCATTAAATAGCTTTTCATGTGTCAGAATAACTACACTAGTCCTGACAGCTGTACTACTAACAGAGGACAACTACACCATAGCTTTTCCTGAGGCTAAGCCTCAAGGTTTTTCAGGCAGCTAAGAGCCTAGAATAAGATACCTCTATTTTTTTTTAAGAGCATTTTTATCTTTCAACATGATTGGAAGCTTCCTACATGATGTGTTTCAAGGTATTAATCTTTATACAGAATCACAGAATGGTTGAGTTTGGAAAATAGTCTATTCCATCTCCTCTGCTCAAAGGAGAGTCAACTACAACAGGTTGCTCAGAGCCTTGCCCAGTCAGGTTTTGACTATTTATACAACCAAATTACAGTCAAGTATGAATGACTGTAAATTATTAGCCTTGCATCAATTCACAATAAAATGACACATTTAAAAGTCTGTAATATTTCAGAAGTTCATTAGAGTAAGGTCATCTTAACAAAACTTGAGCAGTTGTTCATAAAACGCTTGTACCACTGAGCTATAGCATACATACAAACTGTCCTAACAGCAAGACAGACACTGTGGTATTATAGCTTTTTCTCACTAGCAAAAAAAACTTTCAGCCTTCTATTCATCCCAGCTTTGTGTTTTTCTCTACACAGATCTGCAGTTTTTAAACACTCCCTTAATCACTGCAGCTAACACAAAGTGGTCAAGCACAAACATCAGCCATCAACCTCACCTTGCCCAACAAATCTGCCTTCAGCCCACAGAAAGCACCTCCTCACAGCTGTGCTGAAAAAAAAAAACAGAGCAACTCTCTTATACAATACAGGAAGGCCTCTTCATCCTCATTCCTTCTACCTGCCTGCCCCATGCAGTGCTTCAGTAACTAGACCTTTGAACAAGAAAAGATACCTTCAACGAAGTGCTGAAAGTTCAACTGTCTCAACTCTTCCTAAACACCACATGGTATTTCCTGGGAAGAATGGCCATTGATGCCCTCATTATCCTCTACGCTTAAAACGTGCATGGCGTGAAACTCAAGGAGATACAAGTGTGGCAAGCAAGGGAGCAGAAAAGGGCTTGACATGTCCCTAATGCTGGGCATTTACCTTGTCCTGGTTTCGGCAGGGATAGAGTTAATTCCCTTCCTAGTAGCTGGTACAGTGCTGTGTTTTGGATTTAGGATGAGAACAAAGTTGATAACGCACCGATGTTTTAGTTGTTGCTAGGTAGTGCTTACGCTAGTCAAGGACTTTTCAGCTTCCCATGCTCTACCGACTGAGAAAGCTGCAGGTGCACAAGAAGCTGGGAGGGGGCACAGCCAAACTGGCCAAAGGGACATTCCATACCATGTGACGTCACGCTCAGTACATAAACTGGGGAAAGCTGTCCGGGGGGGCCGCTGCTCGGGGACTGGCTGGGCATCGGTCGGTGGGTGGTGAGCAATTGCACTGTGCATCACTTGCTTCGTGTATTATTATTATTATTATCATATTATTATTATCATTTTATTTCAATTATTAAACTGTTTTTATCTCAACCCACGAGTTTTCCTCACTCGTGCTCTTTTCCAGTTCTCTCCCCCATCCCACCGGGTGGGGGGGAGTGAGCGAGCGGCTGCGTGGTGCTTAGTTGCTGACTGAGGTTAAACCACGACAGTCCTTTTTGGCGCCCAACGTGGGGCACGAAGGGTTTGACATAATAACAGATTAACCGGAGTGTATTAAGGAACTTATATCTGTTAATAGTGGTGGGTCACAATGTTGGTTTCTCTGTTCTCGATATTGATTTGTATAATCTGCATCATGCTCCTTTTTTTGCTGTACATGTTAAAGATTGGTGTTGGTTTTTGCAGTTTGCTGTGGTCTGCAGTGATTAGTGATGTCTCGCTTGTGAGGTTTGTTTTTAGAACATTGACCTTGACGCTAGTGTGGTATGTAAGCTTCGCAATGAAGCCGTTACTGTACCATGGATACCATTTCGTGGAGACAACTAGCAATCACAGTAACTTTTCTGAGAGCATTTTTACGGAGGAAATACAGAATGGCAGTGTCACTGCCTTCTTCTATGATGTTTCCTCCTTCATTACAGTAATTTTTCAGTATTTTGAACAGCCTTGGGTAGTTAAGATACTCCTATTGGTACTTCTTGGGAATATTGTTTTGATTTTGTCTAAGGTTGGTAAGCAATTTAAGAATATCATCCAGAGATCTGCCCCAAGGCTGAATAGCTATGAGTGGCAGGGTGTGTGGGACAAGATGGGCAAGTACCTAGGCCAGTGGGCACCCCCAGTGTTTTGGAACTTCACCCCTGAGCAAATGCAGAATCCTGAAAAGTTAGCAGAATATTTGGAAAAGGTATGCTGTCACCCTGGCAATTCCAGAGAGATGCAGATCATTGCAACGTGCTGGGGCCTGGCCCATGCCTACCGAGCCCTGTTCAACACCATTCAGTACCCTCAAAGGGAAGAGAAGGTCTCTGGATCTGACAGTAAAACGACACGCACTGCGGCCACTCAGACCCGGCCAACACGCCCTGCAGCCACTCCGACCCCAGCGACACGCCGTGCAGCCACTCAGACCCCAGCGACACATCCTGCAGCCACTCAGACCCCGGCCACATGCTCTGCAACCACTCAGACCCTGGCCACACGCTCTGCGACCACTCCGACCCCAGCAGCATGCTCTGCAGCTACTCAGACTCCAGCAACAGGCCCTGCGACCACTCCGACCCCAGCAACATGCTCTGCAGCCACCCAGACTCCAGCAACAGGCCCTGCGGCCACTCAGACCCCGGCGACAAGCCCTGCGGCCACTCAGACCCCGGCAACCAGCCCTGCGGCCACTCAGACCCCAGCGACAGGCCCTGCGGCCACTCCGACACCGGTGACAAGCACTGCGGCCACTCCGACCCCGGTGACAAGCACTGCAGCTACTCAGACCCCAGTGACACGTCCTGTGGCTGAACCAAAGAACCAGCCTGTGCCGGTATCAGTCGCCCCTGTACACAAGAAGAAATATTGGAAGCGGAAGTCGGCTCGTTTAGTAAGGGAGGAAGAAGCTTCTTCTAAAAGGGAGCCAGAGGAAGAAGTGGAAGAGGCAGATTACCCTGGAGAAGGGTCATTACGAGAACGGGAGGAGGAGAGCCGGACGCTGCCTGGGGAGGAAGAAGAGGAAGAACTCATAAATGAGGCAGTGACCACCCGATCTCTATCCCTGAGTGAGCTGCGAGATATACGAAAAGATTTCAGCCGTCGTCCAGGTGAGCATATTGTCACCTGGCTGCTCCGATGCTGGGATAATGGGGCCAGTAGCCTGGAATTAGAGGGTAGGGAAGCCAAGCAGCTGGGATCCCTTTCCAGGGAAGGGGGCATTGACAAAGCGATTGGAAAAGGGACACGAATCCTCAGCCTTTGGAGACGACTCTTGTCAAGTGTAAAGGAAAGGTATCCCTTCAAGGAAGATGTCATATGTCGCCCAAGCAAGTGGACCACCATGGAGAAGGGTATCCAGTTTCTGAGAGAATTAGCTGTGCTGGAGGTGATTTATGATGACCTGAACAATGAACAACTATCTAAAGATCCCGATGAAGTCAAGTGCACACGACCCATGTGGCGGAAGTTTATAAGGAGCTCACCATCGTCATACGCCAATTCATTGGCGGTGATAACCTGGAAAGATGGAGAGGAACAAACAGTAGATGAATTGGCTAGTCAACTCCGGCAATATAAGGAAAGTCTCTCTTCCTCCCTCGTCTCAGCTGTGGAGAAACTGTCCGAAAAACTGTCCCGGGAATTCCAGCAACTCAAAGAGGATATGTCCTACTCCCCACCTGTGAGGACCAGTATCTCGGCTATTAGGAGTCAGCGTTCTTTTGCCCAAGAGAGAGAATATAAAGGGTACACACCACGGGGCATCCTATGGTTTTACCTGCGTGACCACGGAGAGGACATGAGGAAGTGGGATGGAAAACCTACCTCAGCCCTAGGGGCACGGGTACGTGAATTGCAAGGGAAAACAATCACAGAAAGAGGTTCTCCCAGGAAAATTGCTGCTCCAGTTTCCAGCGGGCAGTTCCCCAGACAGAGTAGAAGAGCTGATCTTACTCCTGATCTTAATGAAGAAACTTCTGACTCGTATGTACAAGAAGTGAGAAACAAGTACTGTGATGAGGATTAGAGGGGCCCTGCCTCCAGCCAGGGGGAGGAAAGGGACAACCGGGTTTACTGGACTGTGTGGATTCGGTGGCCTGGCACATCAGACCCACAGAAGTATAAGGCTCTAGTAGACACCGGTGCACAGTGTACCCTGATGCCATCAAGCTATATAGGAGCAGAACCCATTTGTATTTCTGGAGTGACAGGGGGATCCCAACAGCTAACTGTATTGGAAGCTGAAGTGAGCCTAACTGGGAGTGGGTGGCAGAAGCACCCCATTGTGACTGGCCCAGATGCTCCGTGCATCCTTGGCATAGACTACCTCAGGAGAGGGTATTTCAAGGACCCAAAAGGGTACCGGTGGGCTTTTGGTATAGCTGCCTTGGAGATGGAGGGAATTAAACAGCTGTCCACCTTGCCTGGTCTCTCGGAGGACCCCTCTGTTGTGGGGTTGCTGAAGGTCGAAGACCAACAAGTGCCAATCGCTACCACCACGGTGCACCGGCGGCAATATCGCACCAACAGAGACTCCCTGATTCCCATTCATGAACTAATTCGTCGACTGGAGAGCCAAGGAGTGATCAGCAAGACTCGTTCACCCTTTAACAGTCCCATATGGCCAGTGCGGAAGTCTAATGGAGAGTGGAGACTGACAGTAGACTATCGTGGCCTAAATGAAGTCACGCCACCATTGAGTGCTGCTGTGCCAGACATGCTAGAACTTCAATATGAATTGGAATCAAAGGCAGCCAAGTGGTATGCCACCATTGATATTGCTAATGCGTTTTTCTCAATCCCTTTGGCAGCAGAGTGCAGGCCACAATTCGCTTTCACTTGGAGGGGTGTCCAGTACACCTGGAACCGACTGCCCCAGGGGTGGAAACACAGCCCCACCATTTGCCATGGACTGATCCAGACTGCTCTGGAACAGGGTGGAGCTCCAGAACACCTGCAGTACATTGATGACATCATTGTGTGGGGCAACACAGCAGGAGAAGTTTTTGAAAAAGGGAAGGAAATAGTCCAAATCCTGCTGAAGGCCGGTTTTGCCATAAAACAAAGTAAGGTCAAGGGACCTGCACAGGAGATCCAATTTTTAGGGATAAAATGGCAAGATGGACGTCGTCAGATCCCCATGGATGTGATCAATAAAATAACAGCCATGTCTCCACCAACTAACAAAAAGGAAACACAAGCTTTCTTAGGCGTCGTGGGTTTTTGGAGAATGCATATTCCAAATTACAGTCTGATTGTAAACCCTCTCTATCAAGTGACCCGGAAGAAGAACGATTTCAAATGGGGCCCTGAGCAACGACAAGCTTTTGAACAAATTAAACGGGAGATAGTTCATGCAGTAGCCCTGGGGCCAGTCCGAGCAGGACAAGATGTCAAAAATGTGCTCTACACCGCAGCCGGGGAGAACGGCCCTACCTGGAGCCTCTGGCAGAAAGCACCAGGGGAGACTCGAGGTCGACCCCTAGGGTTTTGGAGTCGGGGATACAGAGGATCCGAGGCCCGCTATACTCCAACTGAAAAAGAGATATTAGCAGCATATGAAGGGGTTCGAGCTGCTTCGGAAGTGATCGGCACTGAAGCACAGCTCCTCCTGGCACCCCGACTGCCGGTGCTAGGCTGGATGTTCAGAGGGAGGGTCCCCTGCACACATCATGCAACTGATGCTACATGGAGTAAGTGGATCGCGCTAATCACACAACGGGCTCGAATAGGAAACCCCAGTCGCCCAGGAATCCTGGAGGTGATTATGGATTGGCCAGAGGGCAAGGATTTTGGAATATCTCCAGAGGAGGAGGTGACGCGTGCTGAGGAGGCCCCAATGTATAATGAACTACCAGAAAATGAGAAGCAATATGCCCTGTTCACTGATGGGTCCTGTCGTATTGTGGGAAAGCATCGGAGGTGGAAAGCTGCTGTATGGAGTCCTATACGACAAGTTGTAGAAACTGCTGAAGGAGAAGGTGAATCGAGCCAATTTGCAGAAGTAAAGGCCATCCAGCTGGCTTTAGACATTGCTGACCGAGAAAAGTGGCCAGTGCTCTATCTCTATACTGACTCATGGATGGTGGCAAATGCCCTGTGGGGGTGGTTGCAGCAATGGAAGCGGAGCAACTGGCAGCGCAGAGGCAAACCCATCTGGGCTGCCGCACTGTGGCAAGATATTGCTGCACGGGTGGAGAACCTGGTTGTAAAAGTCCGTCACGTAGATGCTCACGTACCCAAGAGTCGGGCCACTGAAGAACATCAGAACAACCAGCAGGTGGATCAGGCTGCTAAGATTGAAGTGGCTCAGGTGGATCTGGACTGGCAACATAAGGGTGAGTTATTTATAGCTCGGTGGGCTCATGACACCTCAGGTCACCAAGGAAGAGATGCAACATACAGATGGGCTCGTGATCGAGGGGTGGACTTGACCATGGACACTATTGCGCAGGTTATACATGAATGCGAAACATGTGCTGCAATCAAGCAAGCCAAGCGGTTAAAGCCTCTTTGGTATGGAGGACGATGGCTGAAATATAAATATGGGGAGGCCTGGCAGATCGATTACATCACACTCCCACAAACCCGCCAAGGCAAGCGCCATGTGCTTACAATGGTGGAGGCAACCACCGGATGGCTGGAAACATATGCCGTGCCCCATGCCACTGCCCGGAACACTATCCTGGGCCTTGAAAAGCAAGTCCTATGGCGACATGGCACTCCAGAAAGAATTGAGTCAGACAACGGGACTCATTTCCGAAACAACCTCATAGACACCTGGGCCAAAGAGCACGGCATTGAGTGGGTGTATCACATCCCCTATCATGCACCAGCCTCCGGGAAAATCGAACGATACAATGGACTGTTAAAGACTACGCTGAGAGCAATGGGTGGTGGGACGTTCAAACATTGGGATACGCATTTAGCAAAGGCCACCTGGTTAGTCAACACTCGGGGATCTGCCAATCGAGCTGGCCCTGCCCAGTCAGAACTTTTACGTACTGTAGATGGGAATAAAGTCCCCGTAGTGCACATAAAAAATATGTTGGGGAAAACAGTCTGGGTTATTCCTGCCTCAGGCAAAGGCAAACCCATCCGTGGGATTGCTTTTGCTCAAGGACCTGGGTGCACTTGGTGGATAATGCGGAAGGATGGGGAAGTCCGATGTGTACCTCAAGGGGATTTGATTTTGGGTGAGAATAGCCAATGATCTGAATTATGTGATGTTAAATACTAATTATAGTTTTAATAGTTATACTGATAATTCACAGATATACTAGTAATACTAATAATATTATATGCCATACTAATGTTATTACAATAAGAATCACCCAGACTAATGAAGAATAACTTCAGTGAAACCAAGCAAAGCAGTGATGATGGTTCCAGAACTGACCTCAACATGAAACAATCCAACACCACATACCATCTCCGTTTTTTTTTCCTGTCCTGAAGGACTGTTTTGACAGATGGAGCCCGAAGTCATGGACTAAATGAACTCACCAAACATTTTAGAGGAATGGCCCACAGACCAAGGGAATGATATCTGTGTGTATGTATATATATATATATATTGGAAAAAGGGGGTGGTGATCAATGAAAATGTAATGGAAAATACAAGACTTGAGCATGACGCAAATGGTATAGAATAAGGGGTGGATATTGTCCTGGTTTCGGCAGGGATAGAGTTAATTCCCTTCCTAGTAGCTGGTACAGTGCTGTGTTTTGGATTTAGGATGAGAACAAAGTTGATAACGCACCGATGTTTTAGTTGTTGCTAGGTAGTGCTTACGCTAGTCAAGGACTTTTCAGCTTCCCATGCTCTACCGACTGAGAAAGCTGCAGGTGCACAAGAAGCTGGGAGGGGGCACAGCCAAACTGGCCAAAGGGACATTCCATACCATGTGACGTCACGCTCAGTACATAAACTGGGGAAAGCTGGCCGGGGGGGCCGCTGCTCGGGGACTGGCTGGGCATCGGTCGGTGGGTGGTGAGCAATTGCACTGTGCATCACTTGCTTTGTGTATTATTATTATTATTATCATATTATTATTATCATTTTATTTCAATTATTAAACTGTTTTTATCTCAACCCACGAGTTTTCCTCACTCGTGCTCTTTTCCAGTTCTCTCCCCCATCCCACCGGGTGGGGGGGAGTGAGCGAGCGGCTGCGTGGTGCTTAGTTGCTGACTGAGGTTAAACCACGACATACCTAGACTACAAGCAATCAGAACAGCTTCTTGAAGAATAGGACTAGAAAGTATTGCTGGAATAAGGCAAATAATACATATATTTCAACTTGATAAACTCTTCAACGTTAGTTGTCTGCTTGTATCATTCATAGGCTCTCAAAATATAAGCATGGGATGAAAAGGCTCAAATCTCCAATAAAATAAAATGTATGAGTGTTTTATTCTTTAGATAATACTACAGTGCCTATTCAACAGCAAAATTTTTTTTTGTTCTTAATAAAGACAAGACAACACTCTTCAAACACAAAGACTGGACCATTCATTAAATCCCCTCCTTTACATGAGTTTTAACTGACAACTTTGACAGCTGGACAGAAATTTTTTTTTAATTATTTTTTTTTAAATCAGATTAGGCACAAGTAGCGTCAAAAAGGAAGAGAGAATATAGTGTACCCCAGTAAGAACACAGACTGCTAATTTATCATATTTTTAAATTTATTTTACTTTATATTTAAATCTTAAAAATAAGCAAATAAACGAAAAAATTAAATTGCTTTTTTGCAACTCTTCCAAACTCAGGCCTTTGAACTTTTGTGCTCTGTTTAAAGGGACACAAAAGACACATTTCCACACAAAGATTCCTTTCTTGTTCCCAATATATTTAAAAATACTATCTTTTTCCAGTTTGTATATGCCAATTTGCCTTTCTTCTTCCTACCCATCCCCACTTCATGCTGCTTAATTTTTGTATTTGATTTAGTAATGAACTGTCAACAAACTGGCTAGTTTCACATTATAGTTCTTCTGCACTTATCTACTACAATTTTGTATATTGCTGCCTGTAACACTACAGGGTTTAACTCCATTTAAAACAATTCTGTAATGGAAGGGTTCCTCTTCATCTTTGCAAAAGTTTTATATATATTCCTTTTAATGAGGGATCACAATGAGGATGGCCAAACCAGCCATCCTGGCATGCTCAGAACACAGAGGCAAAGTGTTCAGTTTGCCAGGCACTGCTCAGGCTGGCAGGGCAGACGACCAGCGTTTGTGGCCAACCAGTGACTAACCAATGTTTCTTTCACACAGCCTCCAACCCTTCCTCCAGCTCTAGATGGGTGAGCAAGCAAGAAGTCTGGGATAACAAAGTTGACAGGCCTGGACAGGCAGCACCTGGGAAAAGGAGACACCTTTCCCCAACCTATATTTACAGAAGAATCATTAGCCCCATGTCATTCTGTGTTGGTAAGAATATGACTCTAGGGCCAATAATAAATGGAAGAGATTATTCCTCACATAATTTGGGGCACAAGCATGGGTGGAGGTGAAAGTCAAAAGGAAAGCACAGTGCAGGAGCTGCGTGTCATTTCCTTAGGGCAGTGGTTCTGGGACAAACACAGGTGTGGAAAGCAAAGCCCAGATGAGGGCAATGTGCTACCAACAGGACAGAGAAACTGCAAGTGGATGAGTGAGATCAGCTCTGCAGGTTTGATCTGACACTCATTCAGCCCCAAAGCTTCTTCTGACTTCAAACACAGGGTTTAATAGAGTTGCACTTGCTATGCAACTACACTATAAGGCTGGCTGATTAGGACTGCAACTGTCCATGATCAACCCAATCTGTGGATGAACGCTACACACTTAACAGACATGGGACTAGCACCAGACAAAGGAATCATGAATTTATAGCTGACAATGACATTACAGACTGACAAAGACTAGCTGGGAACCCAACCAAGATGTTCTCTACTATACTCCAGACTATAATCCTGTTTTAGGAAATAACTATGTGTTTATTCAAAGTAAGCCAACTCCAACCCAGGTTCCTCTACTATAATTTCAAACACTACAGCACAGTTCTCATTTAACCTATTCCCTTTCCTTTCTGTCCCAACCATCTGGAGATGCTGCAGGTTGTTTCTAGAATATCTGCAAGTTATCTAGCCTCATACACACTGCCAAGGCTATGTACTTTCCCATCCAGAGCTAGCCGATCAGCAGGCATCCCACAAGATCCCAGTTATTCCTTGTCACAGAACAGTTACCAAAATAGTAACTCTGACCCTACAGCTTCAACTGTCCCTCATCTCCCCTCCCTTTCAGACCTTTTCTTTTTCCCTTCTGTTTTCCCTTACCCTTATCTATCAGTCTTTACTTGCCTTTTCCATTACATTTTCCTTCCACCATTAAAAGAGATGCTACATAACTTACGAGCTGATATTGGCCCCCTCACAGAGGGGGCCAATTTTAGAAGTACTCTGAGCACATTCCTATTGTCAATAATGAAGAAAAGACACTACTTGATGGCAAGAGGTTCACATTGAACTGACTGCAACAGGCAGCAGGTCTTGCTCTATATACTGTAGGACTCAGAACATGTTTAACTTCTTTCCTGCACAAAGCATTTAAGCTTTAGCTGGGAGAACAAGCTGACTAGAGCAGAGTCTTATGCTGTCCAGAACTAGAAGCATGAAGCCAAATAGCTCCAGAGCAGAAAATGGGGTGGAAGGTAGAACCCTTGACTTCTGACAGGAGGCAGAAGCAGGAGCCACAGCACTTGTTTCAAGAGGGAAAGAAGGCTAAATCCTCCTTTCCCAAGAAGAGGTGGTTGAGGACAACCTATACATTCCAGAGATCAAATCTCCCCCTACACACTGTATAGTGGAATCAAAAATTATTACTGAAGAACACAGTAAACTGAGGAAAAGCTACGATCATGATGTGTTTCAGGCTTATTTAATTCAACACCCAATAAAAGAAAGACACCTAAATAAAAACAAGTTTCAGTAGTTCATTTTCTAAATAATTGGGTAAAGTGGTCAGACAACATTGCTATTTCACTTTTTAGCCAGAGTAAACTCTGTATACGTTTTTTTTTGTCACAATTACCCTGAAAGAAAGTAGTACATGTACACAAGATGGATAGTGCAATTTTCAACAATCACATACTCCTTTTTAGGTTAATTGTAGCTTTCAGTGGATAAAATAATTTAAGAGCTGTTTAAGAGAGATTCTGCTTTATTATTTTTAAAGTTGCCCCACCCAATTTTTGTTCTCCCACACATTCATTCCAGAGCACATGGGAACACAGCGATTTCAATGGAATGTATCTTTCCATTCCAGACCCCCGCGTAACATTTTATACTTTAAAAACAGTTGAATAGAAGCCTACTAGTTAGAACATTGGGCATTAAAAAGAAGTGCCAAATCTTAATTAGCATAGCCTCTAGATTAAGACTGAGATATTTTATACTACAGCATACCTAACTGCCTCATCATTTTGAGATTTATGGAACAATGACTACACCACAGGCCAAAAAGCAGAAATTTTCATAAGAACTGCAAGCTTTTCAACCCCCGCATGATAGTACAACAAATATGCATTTTCAGAAATACCAGAAGTTAGAGCTGGCAATTAGCATTGGGAAATCCTAGCCTGTCTTGGCTCTGCTTCTGACAATAGCTACTTTTTCTGCTGAACTGCACAGTCAATTTTCAATTTTAAAAGACATTGTACTATTTTAATTATTCAGTATCGAAGGTATTTGGAAACAAATCCCAATTCTAATCTTCCTCTTGTCCAGTCAACAAGCTAGCAATTAGAAGAAAATTGATCCATTGTCAAACTGCAAGACATTTTTCAGCTGATCTTCAATACTCACAGAAAATGGTCCTAAAACTTTTCAGTTATTCACCCACAGATATAAGTCAGAGAGTGAAGACAATCCAACCCATCACAGCCTTCACACAATATCCCTTTTCTAAAGAACACCACCGTTAAAAACAAATCTACCTAAACAGATCACCTAGGTTCCTACAACATCTTAGTATCAAAGAGCTACATATTTAAATGTGTGTAGGTGCCTAAAAATGTAGATTAGCATCTTGTCATACTTAAGAAGCAGACAAAACATGTTTAGACAGGCTTGATATCTTTGCACATTTGAAAATCCACTCGGCCCTCATCTGCCTGCTTAAGATTCTAGATGCTTTTGAAGTCAGGCCACAAACTGACTAGCTATTACAGAAAACATTCAAATCTCAAATATTAATAAGAGGCCCAATAAGAAATCAGTAGCAATGTTTTTGTTTTAATTGGATTATTTCAAATTCTGCTTTTCCAAGCAGAAACAGTGAAGAACTTGTCTTACTGGTTAGACATTCATTCTCTATCATGTGAATAAACTACAGTCTATAAACAAATTCAAGTTCTGAAGTGATAGTTCCCAGTATTACCACACCAACTTTTTCAAGTGTTACATGCAATCTTGCCTTGCAACAATTAAAATGGTGATCCTTTTAGGATGTCAGCTTTAGGTGTTACCAATAGTAGGTTTTGAGTTGGATAATGAAGAGCTTCTCAGGCAGAAGAAACTAGTTGCTTTGTCAAGACATAAACGCAATTTCTGTTGTTTTGTCTACAGACTCTTGAAGCGTGTACATCCACTGCTTAACTTCTAGTCTCAGCATTTGCTTCCACCTAGGCATCCTGTTCACAGATTTCTAGACTACAAGCATCCTCCTGTAACTACACATCACACTGACAATACTCATTTGTGACAGAGCGATAAATCTCATTCCTCCACTCCAAATACACATGTTCACATGACAACAGTCACCCCCAGGAAGGATTTCACAGCAATTAAATGTGTCAAGGGAAAAGGATTCTCCAAGTATGGGAGCTGCCTGCACACACAGAGTGAATCAGGTAAGGTACAGGGGAGCTGAGAAGCAAAAGCATGAAGTGCAAAGCCACAAGAGGAGTCACCCTCCCATCTAAGAAGAGTCATGCTCCCATCTCTCAGCTGTGGACTAATATCAATTCTGCTAAATATCAGAATTAGCAACCTTATTTACTTGTGTGTTCCTGCAACTCCTTTGCTGGCATGCCCACCCCTGTGCTTTTTAGGCCAATAATATCAGGGTGTGATTTGACAAAGGAGCTAAACCAAGCAACAGCTGCAGAAAGGGAAGTCCTGCTGCTCCTACTACTTTAACCACTCCTCTCAGAGCTGACCCTACAGTGAGACAGAGCAGGGAGTTAACCAGCTAAAACTCACCCCACAAAGTCATTTTCCATTACTATGTCCCTGAACTGACTCACTGCAGGGTTAGATACCCTCAAAACCAGAAGGGCAGAGATGAAAGAAGAGGGAGCAGGGACATCTCTTTTGGAAGCTGCAAGACTGGTGTAGCTATAGCACTAAAGCAAAACCCTGCATCAGGGACACAAAGATATATGCATGAAAATCAGCAGTTGTGCCCACTTTCAATTCAGCCACCCCAGAAAAGCCTAGAGAGCTTTAATACATCAGTGAAGTTTCTTATGTGGTCTTCATTTTAGCATACAGTTTTATGTTATCAGCCTTACTGCTGGAGAAGTGTTTGAGTAATTCCTGTCTCCCACACACACCTTTAAGACTTATTTCTATTCCTCCCCCTCTTCCTATTTTTTATGCTAATACTGAGGCTAAAAAGAAGGGTACCGTTCCCTCCCCCGAGACACCTCCAGTTCTACAGAATAAGACATTAAAGACTTCCTCCAAAAACACAAGGGAGGTGGGATGAGAAAAAGTCCCTCCATCCCTGCTGACTTTACCCTTATCCCCAATCTGAAAGCAGTTACCACATTTTATAAATTCAGATACAAATAAGACTAATTCCAATTAAAAACACCACCTCCTCCTCCTCACAAACTATAGCTAAGAGAAGAGAAAGATAATTTTCCTTGCTTATCTTGCACAACATAGAAAACAGCTCCTGTTGGCTGTTTTGAATTATGCCCTTGTCCAGGTTTCGGCAGGGATAGAGTTAATTCCCTTCCTAGTAGCTGGTACAGGGCTGTGTTTTGGATTTAGGATGAGAACAATGTTGATAACACACCCATGTTTTAGTTGTTGCTAGGTAATGCTTACACTAGCCAAGGACCTTTTAGTTTCCCATGCTCTACTGACTGAGAAGGCTGGAGGTGCACAAGAAGCTGGGAGGGGGCACAGCCAAATTGGCTAAAGGGACATTCCATACCATGTGACGTCATGCTCAGTACATAAACTGGGGAAAGCTGGCCGGGGGGGGGGGGGGGGGGGGGCACTACTCGGGGACTGGCTGGGCATCAGTCGGTGGGTGGTGAGCAACTGTACTGTGCATCACTTGCTTTGTGTATTATTATTATTATCACTTTATTTCAATTATAAAACTGTTTTTATCTCAACCCACGAGGTTTTTCTCACTTGAGCTCTTCCAATTCTCTCCCCCATACCACCAGGGGGTGGGGGGGAGTGAGCGAGCGGCTGCGTGGTGCTTAGTTGCCAACTGAGGTTAAGTCACGACAGTCCCTTTTGGCGCCCAACGTGGGGCACGAAGGGTTTGAGATAATAACAGATTAACCGGAGTGTATTAAGGAACTTATATCTATTAATAGTGGTGGGTCACAATGTTGGTTTCTCTGTTCTCGATATTGATTTGTATAATCCGCATCGTGCTCTTTTTTTTGCTGTACATGTTAAAGATTGGTGTTGGTTTTTGCAGTTTGCTGTGGTCTGCAGTGATTAGTGATGTCTCGCTTGTGAGGTCTGTTTTTAGAACATTGTCGTGGTTTAACCCCAGCTGGCAACTAAGCACCACACAGCCGCTCGCTCACTCCCCTCCGCCAGTGGGATGGGGGAGAGAATCGGAAGGGTAAAAGTGAGAAAACTCCTGGGTTGAGATAAAGACAGTTTAATAGGTAAAGCAAAAGCCGCGCACACAAGCAAAGCAAAACAAGGAATTCATTCACTACTTCCCATGGGCAGGCAGGTGTTCAGCCATCTCCAGGAAAGCAGGGCTCCATCACGCGTAACGGTTACTTGGGAAGACAAACGCCATCACTCCAAACGTCCCCCCCTTCCTTCTTCTTCCCCCAGCTTTATATACTGAGCATGACGTCACATGGTATGGAATAGCCCTTTGGCCAGTTTGGGTCAGCTGTCCTGGCTGTGCCCCCTCCCAGCTTCTAGTGCCTTCTCAGTCGGTAGAGCATGGGAAACTAAAAAGTCCTTGGCTAGTGTAAGCACTACCTAGCAACAACTAAAACATCGGTGCCTTATCAACTTTGTTCTCACCCTAAATCCAAAACACAGCACTGTACCAGCTCCTAGGAAGAAAATTAACTCTATCCCTGCTGAAACCAGGACAGTATCCACCCCTTATTCTATACCGTCTACGTCATGCTCAAGTCCCATATTTTCCAGTACAACCTCATTAACCACCCGCTCCGCTTTCCATCCTTTGATATAACACACAGATATCATTCCCTTAGTCTATGGACCACCCTTGTGGAATGTCTGTAAAATGTCCAGAAATGTCCATGACATATCCATTGAGTTCATTTAGTCCGTGACTTTGGGCTCCATCTGTTATGGTGGTCACTCAGGACAGGAGAGGTGGGGTGTTGCGTGGAGTTACTGGGCACCAAAGCCAGCTCAGGTCAGGTCACTGCTGCACTTGCACTGCTTCTTGTAAGGCTTGTCCTCCACTGGTTTGGGTGGTTCCTGCTATAGTAATTCCTATAACATGCAACTCAAATCATGGGTTACAACAATTTAAAGGTATTTCCATTACAATCTCCACCCCTGCTCCCTTTGGGCCAGGTTATAGGGTTTAACATTGCAATGAACTCCTCCCCTTGCTCCTCGCCTGGCCAGCAACAAGGGGTTCCTGCTATAGTAATTCCTATAACACACAACTCAAATCCTGGGTTACAACAATTTAAAGGTGTTTCCATTACAATCTCCACCCCTGGTCCCTTCGGACCAAACCATAGGGTTTAACATTGCAATGAACTCCTCCCCTTGCCCCTGCTCCGGCTTGGACTTATCCACAGACTGCAGTCCCTTAAGGGTGTAGCTGCTCCAAGTGGAGCCTTATCTATGAGCCACAGTCTCTCCAGGGGTACACCTGCTGCGGCATAGAATTATCCACAGTCACTTTGAGATGCACCCATTCCAGCATGTCCTTCTCCATAGGCCACAATGTCTTCAGAGATATACCTGCTCCAGCGTGGCCTTACTCGCAGCCACAGTCCCTTCAGAAGTAAACCTGCTGTAGCACAAACGTAACCGCGGCCACAGACGCTTCGAGATGTACCTGATCTGGCATGGGCTCTTCCACAGCCACAGACGCTTTGGGGTGTCCTGCTCCCACATGGACTCATCCACAGGTCACAGTCCCTTCGACTCGAGTTCACACTGGAGTTCCAGCCTGTCCAGTACAGCAGCACAGAAACAGCAGCGATGCCCTGGCCATCTGCCAGCCCAGGACATCGCCTTTGCTGTTACCAAAATGTTCCCAGGCACAGCAGAATATGATGATAAGCAGTACAGCAGTACAACAAGCAGTGAAAGCAAAAAGCAGCCACTAACGAGCATTAGACTCTAATATACAGTACGGCAAGCAAGCCCCATGGCAAGCACAGGAGCCTGCCACTTAATAGCTAAACAGCTATAACAGGTATAAATTCGATCTAGCACATTCCAATCAAACCTGTCATTATCTCGAACCCTTCGAGCCCCACATTGGGCGCCAAAAAGGACTGTCGTGGTTTAACCTCAGCCGGCAACTAAGTACCACACAGCCGCTCGCTCACTCCCCTCCGCCAGTGGGATGGGGGAGAGAATCGGAAGGGTAAAAGTGAGAAAACTCGTGGGTTGAGATAAAGACAGTTTAATAGGTAAAGCAAAAGCCGCGCACACAAGCAAAGCAAAACAAGGAATTCATTCACTACTTCCCATGGGCAGGCAGGTGTTCAGCCATCTCCAGGAAAGCAGGGCTCCATCACGCGTAACGGTTACTTGGGAAGACAAACGCCATCACTCCAAACGTCCCCCCCTTCCTTCTTCTTCCCCCAGCTTTATATACTGAGCATGACGTCACATGGTATGGAATAGCCCTTTGGCCAGTTTGGGTCAGCTGTCCTGGCTGTGCCCCCTCCCAGCTTCTAGTGCCTTCTCAGTCGGTAGAGCATGGGAAACTAAAAAGTCCTTGGCTAGTGTAAGCATTACCTAGCAACAACTAAAACATCGGTGCCTTATCAACTTTGTTCTCACCCTAAATCCAAAACACAGCACTGTACCAGGTCCTAGGAAGAAAATTAACTCTATCCCTGCCGAAACCAGGACAAACATTGACCTTGATGTTAGTGTGGTGTCTAGGTTTTGCAATGAACCCGTTACTGTACCACGGATACCATTTCGTGGAGACAACTAGCAATTACAGTGACTTTTCTGAGAGTTTTTTTACAGAGGAAATACAGAATGGCAGCGTCACTACCTTCTTCTATGATGTTTCCTCCTTCATTACATTAACTTTTCAGTATTTTGAACAGCCTTGGGTAGTTAAGATACTTCTATTGGTACTTCTTGGGAATATTGTTTTGGTTTTGTCTAAAGTTGGTAAGCAATTTAAGAATATCATCCAGAGATCTGCCCCAAGGCTGAATAGTTACGAGTGGCAGGGTGTGTGGGACAAGATGGGCAAGTACCTAGGCCAATGGGCACCCCCAGTGTTATGGAACTTCACCCCTGAGCAAGGGCAGAATCCTGAAGAGTTAGTAGAATATTGGGACAAAGTATGCTGTCACCCTGGCAACTCCAGAGAGATGCAGATCATTGCAACATGCTGGGGCCTGGCCCATGCCTACTAAGCCCTGTTCAACACCATTCAGTACCCTCAAAGGGAAGAGAAGGTCTCTGGATCTGGCGACAAAACGACAGGCCCTGCGGCCACTCCGACCCCAGCGACTGGCCCTGTGGTTGAACCAAAGAACCAGCCTGTGCCGGTATCAGTCGCCCCTGTACACAAGAAGAAATCTTGGAAGCGGAAGTCGGCTTGTTTAGCAAGGGAGGAAGAAGCTTCTTCTAAAAGGGAACGGGAGGAAGAACTGTACGAATACCCTGGAGAAGGGCCATCACGAGAATGGGAGGAGGAGAGCTGGCCACTGATTGGGGAGGAAGAAGAGGAAGAACTCATAAACGAGGCAGTGACCACCCGATCTCTATCCCTGAGTGAGCTGCGAGATATACGAAAAGATTTCAGCCGTCGTCCAGGCGAGCATATTGTCACCTGGCTGCTCCGATGCTGGGATAATGGGGCCAGTAGCCTAGAATTAGAGGGTAGGGAAGCCAAGCAGCTGGGATCCCTTTCCAGGGAAGGGGGCATTGACAAGGCGACTGGAAAAGGGACACGAGTCCTCAGCCTTTGGAGACGACTCTTGTCAAGCGTGAAGGAAAGGTATCCCTTCAAGGAAGATGTCATATGTCGCCCAAGCAAGTGGACCACCATGGAGAAGGGTATCCAGTTTCTGAGAGAATTAGCTGTGCTGGAGGTGATTTATGGTGACCTGAACAATGAACAACTACCCAAAGATCCAGATGAAGTCAAGTGCACACGACCCATGTGGCGCAAGTTTATAAGGAGCTCACCATCGTCATACGCCAATTCATTGGCAGTGATGACCCGGAAAGATGGAGAGGAACAAACGGTGGATGAATTGGATAGTCAACTCTGGCAATATGAGGAAAGTCTCTCTTCCTCCCTCGCCTCAGCTGTGGAGAAACTGTCCGAAAAACTGTCCCGGGAATTCCAGCAACTCAAAGAGGATATGTCCTACCCCCCACCTGTCCCCACCAGTATCTCGGCTATTAGGAGTCAGCGTTATTTTGCTCGAGAGAGAATATAAAGGGTACACACCACGGGGCACCCTATGGTTTTACCTGCGTGACCACAGAGAGGACATGAGGAAGTGGGATGGAAAAACTACTGCAGCCCTAGGGGCACGGGTACGTGAATTGCAAGGGAAAACAATCACAGAAAGAGGTTCTTCCAGGAAAATTGCTGCTCCAGTTTCCAGCGGGCAGTTCCCCAGACAGAGTAGAAGGGCTGATCTTACTCCTGATCTTAATGAAGGAACTTCTGACTCGTATGTACAAGAAGTGAGAAACGAGTACTGCGATGAGGACTAGAGGGGCCCTGCCTCCAGCCAGGGGGAGGAGAGGGACAACCGGGTTTACTGGACTGTGTGGATTTGGTGGCCTGGCACATCAGACCCACAGAAGTATAAGGCTCTAGTAGACACCGGTGCACAGTGTCCCCTAATGCCATCAAGCTATAAAGGGGCAGAACCCATCTGTATTTCTGGGGTGACAGGGGGATCCCAACAGCTAACTGTATTGGAAGCCGAAGTAAGTCTAACTGGGAATGGGTGGCAGAAGCACCCCATTGTGACTGGCCCAGAGGCTCCGTGCATCCTTGGCATAGACTACCTCAGGAGAGGGTATTTCAAGGACCCAAAAGGGTACCGGTGGGCTTTTGGTATAGCTCCCTTGGAGACGGAGGGAATTAAACAGCTGTCCACCTTGCCTGGTCTCTCGGAGGACCCCTCTGTTGTGGGGTTGCTGAAGGTCGAACACCAACAGGTGCCAATCGCTACCACCACGGTGCACCGGCGGCAATATCGCACCAACCGAGACTCCCTGATTCCCATTCATGAGCTAATTCGTCGACTGGAGAGCCAAGGAGTGATCAGCAAGACTCGTTCACCCTTTAACAGTCCCATATGGCCAGTGCGGAAGTCTAATGGAGAGTGGAGACTGACAGTAGACTATCGTGGCCTAAATGAAGTCACGCCACCGCTGAGTGCTGCTGTGCCAGACATGCTAGAACTTCAATAGGAATTGGAGTCCAAGGCAGCCAAGTGGTATGCCACAATTGATATTGCTAATGCGTTCTTCTCAATCCCTTTGGCAGCAGAGTGCAGGCCACAGTTTGCTTTCACTTGGAGGGGCGTCCAGTACACCTGGAACCGACTGCCCCAGGGGTGGAAACACAGCCCCACCATTTGCCATGGACTGATCCAGACTGCACTGGAACAGGGTGGAGCTCCAGAACACCTGCAATCCATTGATGACATCATCGTGTGGGGCAACACAGCAGGAGAAGTTTTTGAGAAAGGGAAGGAAATAGTCCAAATCCTGCTGAAGGCTGGTTTTGCCATCAAACAAAGTAAGGTCAAGGGACCTGCACAGGAGATCCAGTTTTCAGGAATAAAATGGCAAGATGGACGTCGTCAGATCCCCATGGATGTGATCAACAAAATAACAGCCATGTCTCCACCAAGTAGCAAAAAGGAAACACAAGCTTTCTTAGGCGTCGTGGGTTTTTGGAGAATGCATATTCCAAATTACAGTCTGATTGTAAACCCTCTCTATCAAGTGACCCGGAAGAAGAACGATTTCAAATGGGGCCCTGAGCAACGACAAGCTTTTGAACAAATTAAAGAGGAGATAGTTCATGCAGTAGCCCTGGGGCCAGTCCGGGCAGGACAAGATGTCAAAAATGTACTGGAAAATATGAGACTTGAGCATGACACAGATGGTATAGAAAAAGGGGTGGATACTGTCCTGGTTTCGGCAGGGATAGAGTTAATTCCCTTCCTAGTAGCTGGTACACTGCTGTGTTTTGGATTTAGGATGAGAACAAAGTTGATAACACACCCATGTTTTAGTTGTTGCTAGGTAATGCTTACACTAGCCAAGGACTTTTCAGCTTCCCATGCTCTACTGACTGAGAAGGCTGGAGGTGCACAAGAAGCTGGGAGGGGGCACAGCCAAACTGGCCAAAGGGACATTCCATACCATGTGACATCATGCTCAGTACATAAACTGGGGAAAGCTGGCCGGGGAGCCTCTGCTCGGGGACTGGCTGGGCATCGGTCGGCGGGTGGTGAGCAACTGTACTGTGCATCACTTGCTTTGTGTATTATTATTATTATTATCATTTTATTTCAATTATTAAACTGTTTTTATCTCAACGCACGAGTTTTTCTCACTTGTGCTTTTCCAATTCTCTCCCCCATCCCACCGGGGGGTGGGGGGGGAGTGAGCGAGCGGCTGTGTGGTGCTTATTTACCGACTGAGGTTAAACCACGACAGCCCTTAAGGTTTGGCTTCAACACAGAGGAAGCCAGGCTGCCACGGATTTAGACTGCTGTGCCCTTGGAGCTACATATCTATATTTTAGGTATCTGAAAAGTCCTTTGTGATCCACTTTGTCTCCAGCCAGTAGACAGCAGTAGTATCAAAACAGCAATTACTTTCAGATTCTACTTGGTTTTGGCAAGAGGCGTGAGTTATCAAAGATATGTAAGTAAGGACTAAGTGAACCAGTGCAATTTATAACAGTGGGTGGACTAGCTACAGCAAGATCTAGTTGCATCACACACATCACTTCGCCTTTGCTCTAGAGCAACAACCCAGCCAACTAGCACAAAAGTGTGAATAAAATCATCCTAACACACAGGCACACCTAACTTCTATAATACCAAGTGTGTTCATACATTAGCCAAAGGACTGTTCTCATTACTCAAGCAGATGCCTATAAAAAGTTTTACTGGTGTAGGTGAACTGAAATAGCAATTGCTGCTATTTGTCACAACATCAGCAACAATTTCTTATCACAAAATTCTAGCAATTCTAGACTGAATGGCATATTCAGTTAGATGAGACACCAGAGATTTGATATGATTTTTAGTTGTTGTTAAGTGGCACAAGACACCATGCCACTGGCTGATTCAGTCTGGTGACTAGCAAAAGCCAAACACTGCTTAAGTAGTTAAAAGGGTTACACTCTGCTCTCAAAGGTTGTTTGGCATATTTAGCTTGGTTATAGAGCTGGTCTTTTTAGAAAGAGCTCTTCTTAAACTGAAGGAGTAGAGCATCCACCAGTGCTGCTGCTAGGAAGCCGATACCGCAGCTGCCTGCAACCAATGCTAACCTGTAGCTCAAAAGACTTTTAAAGCAGTAATCAGCACATCTGCAGATCACACCACAACAGCATCTCTTCCTTCTTCCCAGCTACTAAAGTGTGTTACAAGCTGGCTAAAGACACCTCATGGCACACCATTAGAGCGACCATCTTTACATCAAAGCGCAGCCTGTACTACTCCTGAGTGCAGTGTGTAATGATATTCCTGAACATCAAAACTTTTAAAAGAAGCTCCATTTTCAAATCTAATGCATCTTAACTAAACACGGCTGCTCTAGGATCCTGTGGGAATCTAGCCATGACAAACAACAATGCATCACTTCTTTCAAAGCAGCACACAAGTTTAGGATGAAGGATGGAACATTACATTCTTCACAGATCATGGAGATTTGTTACAAATTGCACACAAAATCTGGAAAGTCAATTAAACACAAAGTCACCTATTTCACTGACTGCTCACTGCACTATCACATGAGCATTAACATTAGTGCATGACAAGAAGCTGGAATGAGTAGTGGTAGGAAAAGAAAGACAAGGACAGGACTGGACTACAGCAGTCCTGCTGCTCCAAGGAAAGTATGCTTACTATACAAGTTCAAGCTTGGATCTCCACTGATACTACTGCTACTAGCAAGGGACAATATATGATGTGCAACCCAAAATCTCTCTAAATGCAGTTCTGAAGAGTCTCCTGGAGGACCTCCATAATTATGTCTGTCATCCTCACTGCTCAAGCCTCATATCCACCTCTCCTGTCACACTGGAATTGATAAGCCACAGCTGCCCTAATTGCACAGCTGGTTCCTGTATTCTTGCTGACAAAGAAACCCTGCCACAGACTGAGGAGACCTTTCATTAAGTGCTCAAACACCACACTGATAAGAATGGTATTATGCTTAGACAGAAATATCATCAGGCACTAAAGTCCTTACTAGGCTTAATCCTGTACCTGGAACAAAGTTTCAATCTGGACACCAGCACAATCTAACAGAAGTTCTGCAGACCCCACACACGTGCATGATTCAGTTATAGGGAGCAAGGTAGTGAAATACTATTAGTTTGCATAACGGAATTGGACTCCAAATAGAAACAACCTACTCCATACTGTACTTGGCTGTCGCCTTTGTGCTTGGAAAAAGTTTTTCTTCCCTGTAACTCATTAACCTACAACCTTATCAAGGTGGGAAGCGAAGAACTTGTTTCCAGCATGGAAACCAGCAGTCACACCAAGCAAAAATACTTACATCGCTCTTCCTGAACTTTGCTTTTAAGCTCTTCATGCTGATCACATTCAATCTTCCAAACCTTTGAGGAGCTTTTTATCCTTCTTCAATATCTAAACAAAAAAGAAAGAAAAATAAGATTCCAACTTGATACCGTTCAGTTCACTGGCAGCCAAGTCTGAACTGAATTTGCATCCCTATATCACCTTTTGAGGGTTTAGCCCTCAAACTCAAAAAAAAAAAAAAAAAAAGATTAACAGCCAGCTAAGGGAAACTTTCTGTTTCTCCAAACTTAAAAGCAAGCCTAAGTATGACCACAGAATAATAGAGCAAATCTTTACCAAAAACTCAAATGTGTATCGTGTATTATGTTATAGTAGCTACCTCTCGCCATAATTAGATCACCGACATGTTCATACATGTAAGCAGCTTTCTCTGCCCACTGCCTATTTTAACATTGTCATCAGAGCAGCCATTTGTAAAGTGGGAAAAGCAGAAATAAGTATGCAAAGTCATTCAATTAAAACTTCACTATCCTACAACTGTGGGTGTGCACTGGGTAGCAGAAGTACCACCACTATTGTATGTACAAGTTTAACCACTAACTAAATTCAAAATTATACTTAAACCATGCATGACACATACTAGTACAGCTCAACACAACATAGCAGAAGGAACCATCTGAGCAAGAACAGAGGTTATCACTGGAAGAATTGTTTTATACTCTTCCCCATAAGAAACTGTATGTGTATTCTTGGAGTCATGGCTGGTTTTAATTTGACAATGCACTATCACACAGTCATGTTCCTCCTTCCTCCCTTTCAAATGAAGAAAAGCAGCAGTTCCACAAACATATATAACCAACATTACAGACAAGCAGCAAGCTCTCACAGGGAAACAGGGAGCAAGTACCTAAGGCAAAGTTTCCTACAGAAAGCATCAATATACAACATATTAACAATCCAAGACAAATGTAACAGCAAACAGCATGTTAAAGTAGCATAGCAATGTGTTTTTTTCCTAGAGCAAAATAGAAAAACTTAATGAAAGAGCAACATACTTCTGGACTGGGTAAAGCCTTCTATACAAAAATGTTCCAAATGTCTAGTTTTACAGTATGCTCACTCATCTATCCCTCTCATCTACCAAGATTTAGCTGCTATACAAATTTCTTCTGAAGGAACAGTTTTAATTAAAGGATGTTCAGCTATATAAACTTCTTCCCTCCACCCTAGAAAAAAAAGGAGAAAAATATTACAAGTCTACACAGATAAATAAATAACTAAAATGAGGACTGGAGCATAAATTCAGATAGAACATGCAGAGTCACTAACGTTTCACATCACACTTCAGAAACAGTAGATCAAAGTTCGATAAGCAAAGTGAGATTCAGTTGTTTCATAAAAGAAAGTCCCTTATTATTATGAAATAAGTTGCTATGTTCTACACGATCACTCTACTATGAGTTAAGTTTTAAAAAGCAACTACATGGTATACTCTTGGTAGAGGATATACAAATGCTTCCACAAAATACAATGCTGAGCACCATTCAAGAATAGCGATTAGCGCTAAGTAAACATGTCATTTAGTTCAACCCCATATTTATCTGACAGCCATTTAAGACAAACACAAGTACATTTCTTCAAAAAGAAACCAAAAAAACAACCAACCAAACAAAAAAAATCCCATACACTAAGTACACACAAATACATTTCCCACAGAACACACACCTCCAATAGGTAATCTGTAAGGGATAATTCTGTAGGCTGTTAAAATACCATTAAATCTAATAAAATGATTACATCTAAATAAACAGTCATTCTGAAGTCATATCAAATTCCTGACTGCTTTCAGGTATATGAATGAGGAGTTTCATTTGAAGTTATTGCTTTTTATCTAAAGGAGAATGGGCTTCTGACATGGTTGTGGTTTAACCTCAGTCGGCAACTAAGCACCAGGCAGCCGCTCGCTCACTCCCCACACACCCCTGGTGGGATGGGGGAGAGAACTGGAAAAGCACAAGTGAGAAAAACTCATAGGTTGAGATAAAAACAGTTTAATAATTGAAATAAAATGATAATAATAATAATAATACACAAAGCAAGCGATGCACAGTGCAATTGCTCACCACCCGCCGACCGATGCCCAGCCAGTCCCCCAGCAGCGGCCCCCCTGGCCAGCTTCCCCCAGTTTATGTACTGAGCATGACGTCACATGGTATGGAATGTCCCTTTGGCCAGTTTGGCTGTGCCCCCTCCCAGCTTCTTGTGCACCTCCAGCCTTCTCAGTTGGTAGAACATGGGAAGCTGAAAAGTCCTTGGCTAGCATAAGCACTACCTAGCAACAACTAAAACATGGGTGTGTTATCAACTTTGTTCTCATCCTAAATCCAAAACACAGCATTGTACCAGCTACTAGGAAGGGAATTAACTCTATCCCTGCCGAAACCAGGACAATATCCACCCCTTTTTCTATGCCATCTATGTCATGCTCAAGTCTCATATTTTCCAGTACATTTTCATTAATCACCACCCCCCTTTTTTTTTTTTTTAAATATATATATATACACACACACACACACACACACACAGAGATATCATTCCCTTAGTCTGTGGGCCATCCCTCCAAAATGTTTGGTGAGTTCATATAGTCCACGACTTTCGGCTCCATGTGTTGTAAGAATCTTCCAGGGCAGGAAAGATGGAGATGGTATGTGGTGTTGGATTGTTACATGTTGAAGTCAGTTCTGGTACCATCGTCACTGTGCTTTGCTTGGTTTCATCAAAGTTACTCTTCATTAACCTGGGTGATTCTTATTGTAATAACATTAGTATGGCATATAATATTATGTAGCACTTAACATCACGTAATTCAGATCATTGGCTATTCTCACCCAAAATCAAATCCCCTTGAGGCACACATCGGACTTCCCCATCCTTCCGCATTATCCACCAAGTGCACCCAGGTTCTTGAGCAAAAGCAATCCCACGGATGGGTTTCCCTTTGCCCGAGGCAGGAATAACCCAGACTGTCTTCCCCAGCATATTTTTTACGTGCACTACAGGGACTTTATTCCCATCGACAGTACGTAAAAGTTCTGACTGGGCAGGGCCTGCTCGATTGGCAGATCCCCGAGTGTTGACTAACCAGGTGGGCTTTGCTAAATGCGTATCCCAATGTTTGAACGTCCCAGCACCCATTGCTCACAGTGTAGTCTTTAACAGTCCATTGTATCATTCGATTTTCCCGGAGGCTGGTGCATGATAGGGGATGTGATATACCCACTCAATGCCGTGCTCTTTGGCCCAGGTGTCTATGAGGTTGTTTCGGAAATGAGTCCCGTTGTCTGACTCAATTCTTTCTGGGGTGCCATGTCGCCATAGGACTTGCTTTTCAAGGCCCAGGATAGTGTTCCGGGCAGTGGCATGGGGCACGGGGATATGTTTCCAGCCATCCGGTGGTTGCCTCCACCATTGTAAGCACGTGGCGCTTGCCTTGGCGGGTTTGTGGGAATGTGATATAATCGATCTGCCAGGCCTCCCCATATTTATATTTCAGCCATCGTCCTCCATACCAGAGGGGCTTTAACCGCTTGGCTTGCTTGATTGCAGCGCATGTTTCACATTCATGGATAACCTGTGCAATAGTGTCCATGGTCAAGTCCACCCCTCGATCACGAGCCCATCTGTATGTTGCATCTCTTCCTTGGTGACCTCAGGTGTCATGGGCCCACCAAGCTATAAATAAGTCACCCTTATGTTGCCAGTCCAGATCCCCCTGAGCCACTTCAATCTTAGCAGCCTGATCCACCTGCTGGTTGTTCTGATGTTCTTCAGTGGCCCGACTCTTGGGTACGTGAGCATCTACGTGATGGACTTTTACAACCAGGTTCTCCACCCGGGCAGCAATATCTTGCCACAATGCGGCAGCCCAGATGGGTTTGCCTCTGCGCTGCCAGTTGCTCTGCTTCCATTGCTGCAACCACCCCCACAGGGCATTTGCCACCATCCATGAGTCAGTATAGAGAGAGAGCACTGGCCACTTTTCTCGGTCAGCAATGTCTAAAGCCAGCTGGATGGCCTTTACTTCTGCAAATTGGCTCGATTCACCTTCCCCTTCAGCAGTTTCTACAACTTGTCGCATAGGACTCCATACAGCAGCTTTCCACCTCCGATGCTTTCCCACAATACGACAGGACCCATCAGTGAACAGGGCATATTGCTTCTCATTTTCTGGTAGGTCATTATACATTGGGGCCTCCTCAGCACGCGTCACCTCCTCCTCTGGCGACATTCCAAAATCTCTGCCTTCTGGCCAATCCATGATCACTTCCAGGATTCCTGGGCGACTGGGGTTTCCTATTCGAGCCCATTGTGTGATCAGTGCGACCCACTTCCTCCACGTAGCATCAGTTGCATGATGTGTACAGGGGACCTTCCCTCTGAACATCCAGCCCAGCACCGGCAGTCGGGCTGCCAGGAGGAGCTGTGCTTCAGTGCCGATCACTTCCGAAGCATCTCGAACCCCTTCATATGCTGCCAATATCTCTTTTTCAGTTGGAGTATAGCGGGCCTCGGATCCTTTGTATCCCCGACTCTAAAACCCTAGGGGTCGACCTCGAGTCTCCCGTGGTGCTTTCTGCCAGAGGCTCCAGGTAGGGCCATTCTCCCCGACTGCGGTGTACAGCACATTTTTGACATCTTGTCCTGCCCGGACTGGCCCCAGGGCTACTGCGTGAACTATCTCCTCTTTAATTTGTTCAAAAGCTTGTCGTTGCTCAGGGCCCCATTTGAAATCGTTCTTCTTCCGGGTCACTTGATAGAGAGGGTTTACAATCAGACTGTAATTTGGAATATGCATTCTCCAAAAACCCACGACGCCTAAGAAAGCTTGTGTTTGCTTTTTGCTAGTTGGTGGAGACATGGCTGTTATTTTGTTGATCACATCCATGGGGATCTGACGACGTCCATCTTGCCATTTTAGTCCTAAAAACTGGATCTCCTGTGCAGGTCCCTTGACCTTACTTTGTTTGATGGCAAAACCAGCCTTCAGCAGGATTTGGACTATTTCCTTCCCTTTCTCAAAAACTTCTCCTGCTGTCTTGCCCCACACGATGATGTCATCAATGGATTGCAGGTGTTCCGGAGCTCCACCCTGTTCCAGTGCAGTCTGGATCAGTCCATGGCAAATGGTGGGGCTGTGTTTCCACCCCTGGGGCAGTCGGTTCCAGGTGTACTGGACGCCCCTCCAAGTGAAAGCAAACTGTGGCCTGCACTCTGCTGCCAAAGGGATTGAGAAGAACGCATTAGCAATATCAATTGTGGCATACCACTTGGCTGCCTTGGACTCCAATTCATATTGAAGTTCTAGCATGTCTGGCACAGCAGCACTCAGCGGTGGCGTGACTTCATTTAGGCCACGATAGTCTACTGTCAGTCTCCACTCTCCATTAGACTTCCGCACTGGCCATATGGGACTGTTAAAGGGTGAACGAGTCTTGCTGATCACTCCTTGGCTCTCCAGTCGACGAATTAGCTCATGAATGGGAATCAGGGAGTCTCGGTTGGTGCAATATTGCCGCCGGTGCACCGTGGTGGTAGCGATTGGCACCTGTTGGTCTTTGACCTTCAGCAACCCCACAACAGAGGCGTCCTCCAAGAGACCAGGCAAGGTAGACAGCTGTTTAATTCCCTCCGTCTCCAAGGCAGCTATACCAAAAGCCCACCGGTACCCTTTTGGGTCCTTGAAATACCCTCTCCTGAGGTAGTCTATGCCAAGGATGCACGGAGCCTCTGGGCCAGTCACAATGGGGTGCTTCTGCCACCCATTCCCAGTTAGACTTACTTTGGCTTCCAATACAGTTAGCTGTTGGGATCCCCCTGTCACCCCAGAAGTACAGATGGGTTCTGCCCCTTTATAGCTTGATGGCATTAGGGTACACTGTGCACCGGTGTCCACTAGAGCCTTATACTTCTGTGGGTCTGAGGTGCCAGGGCACCGAATCCACACAGTCCAGTAAACCCGGTTGTCCCTCTCCTCCCCCTGGCTGGAGGCAGGGCCCCTCTAATCCTCATCGCAGTACTTGTTTCTCACTTCTTGTACATACGAGTCAGAAGTTTCTTCATTAAGATCAGGAGTAAGACCAGCCCTTCTACTCTGTCTGGGGAACTGCCCGCTGGAAACTGGAGCAGCAATTTTCCTGGGAGAACCCCTTTCTGTGATTGTTTTCCCTTGCAATTCACGTACCCGTGCCCCTAGGGCTGAGGTAGGCTTTCCATCCCACTTCCTCATGTCCTTTCCGTGGTCACGCAGGTAAAACCATTGGGTGCCCCGTGGTGTGTACCCTTTATATTCTCTCTCTTGGGCAAAAGAACGCTGACTCCTAATAGCCGAGATACTGGTGGGGACAGGTGGGGGGTAGGACATATCCTCTCTGAGTTGCTGGAATTCCCGGGACAGTTTCTCCACAGCCGAGACGAGGGAGGAAGAGAGACTTTCCTCATATTGCCAGAGGTGACTAGCCAATTCATCCACTGTTTGTCCCTCTCAGTCTTTCCAGGTCATCACTGCCAATGAATTGGCATATGACGATGGTGTGCTCTGTACAAACTTCCGCCACATGGGTCATGTGTCCTTGATTTCATCTGGATCTTTAGATAGTTGTTCATTGTTCAGGTCACCATAAATCACCTCCAGCACAGCTAATTCTCTCAGAAACTGGATACCCTTCTCCATGGTGGTCCACTTGCTTGGGCGACATATGACATCTTCCTTGAAGGGATACCTTTCCTTCATGCTTGACAAGAGTCGCCTCCAAAGGCTGAGGACTCGTGTCCCTTTTCCAGTCGCTTTGTCAATGCCCCCTTCCCTAGAAAGGGATCCCAGCTGCTTGGCTTCCCTACCCTCTAATTCTAGGCTACTGGCCCCATTATCCCAGCATCGGAGCAGCCAGGTGACAATATGCTCGCCTGGACGACGGCTGAAATCTTTTCGTATATCTCGCAGCTCACTCAGGGATAGAGATCGGGTGGTCACTGCCTCGTTTATGAGTTCTTCCTCTTCTTCCTCCCCAATCAGTGGCCAGCTCTCCTCCTCCCATTCTCGTGATGGCCCTTCTCCAGGGTATTCGTACAGTTCTTCCTCCCGTTCCCTTTTAGAAGAAGCTTCTTCCTCCCTTGCTAAACAAGCCGACTTCCGCTTCCAAGATTTCTTCTTGTGTACAGGGGCGACTTTACAGTCAGATCCAGAGACCTTCTCTTCCCTTTGAGGGTACTGAATGGTGTTGAACAGGGCTCGGTAGGCATGGGCCAGGCCCCAGCACGTTGCAATGATCTGCATCTCTCTGGAGTTGCCAGGGGACAGCATACTTTTTCCATATATTCTACTAACTCTTCAGGGTTCTGCCCTTGCTCAGGGGTGAAGTTCCAAAACACTGGGGGTGCCCATTGGCCTAGGTACTTGCCCATCTTGTCCCACACGCCCTGCCACTCATAACTATTCAGCCTTGGGGTAGATCTCTGGATGATATTCTTAAATTGCTTACCAACTTTAGACAAAACCAAAACAATATTCCCAAGAAGTACCAATAGAAGTATCTTAACTACCCAAGGCTGTTCAAAATACTGAAAAGTTACAGTAATGAAGGAGGAAACATCATAGAAGAAGGTAGTGACGCTGCCATTCTGTATTTCCTCTGTAAAAAAACTCTCAGAAAACTCACTGTAATTGCTAGTTGTCTCCACGAAATGGTATCCGTGGTACAGTAACGGCTTCATTGCGAAACCTAGACACCACACTAACATCAAGGTCAATGTTCTAAAAACAGACCTCACAAGCGAGACATCACTAATCACTGCAGACCACAGCAAACTGCAAAAACCAACACCAATCTTTAACATGTACAGCAAAAAAAAGAGCAGGATGCAGATTATACAAATCAATATCGAGAACAGAGAAACCAACATTGTGACCCACCACTATTAACAGATATAAGTTCCTTAATACACTCCGGTTAATCTGTTATTATCTCAAACCCTTTGAGCCCCACGTTGGGCGCCAAAAAGGACTGTCGTGGTTTAACCTCAGTCGGCAACTAAGCACCACGCAGCCGCTCGCTCACTCCCCCCACTCACCCCGGTGGGATGGGGGAGAGAACTGGAAAAAGCACAAGTGAGAAAAACTCGTGGGTTGAGATAAAAACAGTTTAATAATTGAAATAAAGTGATAATAATAATAATAGTAATACACAAAGCAAGTGATGCACAGTGCAATTGCTCACCACCCGCCGACCGATGCCCAGCCAGTCCCCGAGCAGCGGCCTCCCCGGCCAGCTTTCCCCAGTTTATGTACTGAGCATGACGTCACATGGTATGGAATGTCCCTTTGGCCAGTTTGGCTGTGCCCCCTCCCAGCTTCTTGTGCACCTCCAGCCTTCTCAGTCAGTAGAGCATGGGAAGCTGAAAAGTTCTTGGCTAGTGTAAGCATTACCTAGCAACAACTAAAACATCGGTGTGTTATCAACTTTGTTCTCATCCTAAATCCAAAACACAGCCCTGTACCAGCTACTAGGAAGGGAATTAACTCTATCCCTGCCAAAACCAGGACAGGCAATTTAATTCTTTACCATGCAAAAGGAGAAAAAAGAAATTAAAAAAAAAGAAAAATTGCAGAAGCTTTTCACTCCCTGGCTTAAGTGACAATTTCTTAGCTTTTTCTTGAGCTGAATGGAGCATTTGTAAAATAGTAACAAAAATATAACAAAACCAAAAAAAAGCAAGTTTTGAACAACCGAAAAGGAGGAATTATTTTAGGTTGCTCTGAGAGAAACATTCCACTTTATTTCTGCTACACCTACTCAAACTTTGAAGAAAACATGTAATCGCACAACAGCTGTCATAACCTGCACTGGAGAGGGGCCTGAACCTCAGCAAGAGCCCAATAATCTCCTAAATTGTTCTCTAGCAACACCAAGGATGATGAGCATTGCAAAGACCATAAATGCCAGGGTACAGACAGGACCATTACACTTATTTGGCCTTTTTTCATACCACGCCAGCAAAAAAAGGAGGAAAAAAAAAAAAAAAAAAGAAAATGGAGGCCAAAACCCCAAACTGTTTTTAAAAATTTGGGGAAAAACAGAACAAAACTAAACCACAAGTAAAAGGAACTTCAAAAACTGAGAAACATCATAGAATATCTGACAAAATCCAAAACTTAAAAGGACTTTTTATTTAAGAAGTTAAACATATTTGACTAACAAAAAAAAAGGTAACCACTTTAATTAGACTATTTAATAAATATAAAGAAATCCTTTGCATGGGGAAGTGAAAACAAGAAATCTTTCCTCACATACAGATTGCCAAAGAATTGTCTGCTATACGCTGTCTTTCCCCTTCCCACCCTCTCAGCATTTTTGGCTCCCATGAACAAAGTATTTGTTCCCATGGAAGATAAAGTACTCAACTACAGGGCTATGTGGGAAATGACAACTCCTTGTAGGTATATGCACAGAACAGCTGCAAAGCTGGACTCTCTTCTATGAGGAACCTGTAAATACAGTCTAATTAAGAAGCTTTGCAAGCACTCCTAGCATGTGACTTTTCCCCTTTGAGGAAGGAAGAAGGGAGGCGAGCTGTGTTTCTGTTAGAAGCCAACTTATTTTTCCCATAGGATACTTCAGCACTTGCGTAATTGCATTTTATACACCGAATGTGAAACTTAAGTCCACGGCATAATTTAAAAAGTATGCATAAGCACACAAAAACAGCATTCCTGGGTTTAGTGTGTGTCACATCTGTACTTTTCCATAATAGATAGTTAAACACAAACATTAAGATTACAGCTTGTGCATCATAATGCCCATAATTCTTCAGCTGTAGAGATAAAAACCCATGAAGCAGTGAGGGCTGCCTTTTCTTGGCACTGTTTAAAGGAGGAAGTCACCTCTTAAAGGGTGTAATTATTGGAATTGATGCAAAAAGAGGTCAGCTTCCTGATTTAGCACAGCTTTATGACAACTGTTCGTTTGCCGGGGGGGTGGGGGTTGTATAAAGGAAGCGCCATTAATACACTCCTGTTTTACAAGATAGGAAACTACTACTAGAAATTCACTAGGGAGCATCAAGACACTTCAAAACAGCATTTCTGCAGTGAATCACAGGTATTAACAAGAAGCAATCTCTAACAGTGTCATTTCTCTGCTTTCAGAACAAATGCGATAAAAAATATGGAGCGCTGTCATTTTGTAGCTGCAGCAAGTTAGCAGTAGAGAAGCACTTAACTCCAGGGATTCTCAACAGCTAATGCTGATCACATGCTTTTAACCATTAGCTCCAAAATTAAATATCTAGTCCTCTATCTCATCTTCCTTCAGCTTAATGTTAAGAAATAGCTTTCAGGAATACAAGCCACAGAAAACATCTTTAGGTGGGTGGTAAACCTATCTAGCTAAAACAAGAGACATTGAAGCGGCGGTAATCTTCAGCATCAATTTCATTGAAACTGTGTTTTAATATACAATACAATCTTTAGAGTTAAACATAGGAAACAGAGTAGAATAATCTTCCCCACTGATTTACAGTGAGATTCATGCAAACCACAGTAAACAACCATACTGACATATTTTTTTCCTTTCATTAAATTGCATTAAAATCAGAGCAAGGTCTTTCAATGTTACAATTAACTCCTTGAATGGCCAAAGATCCAGTGATGCGACAGTAAAACAGCCTTAGCTTTACTAAGTAAAACTACAAGTTTACAGTAAAACAATATGCTATGCACACTGTGCAAGCCAATGAAAGTTACCCTTTACTGATAAGTGAATGCTGAATTCAATTAATTTTAGGTGTCAAAAATCTTGCACCTCTTTCAGAACACCCTGAGAAGCCTCCATCTCAGGCAGTGCTCTTCTGCAGCAAAGCATCATTCATAATGTCAACTAATTTCCCATTCCCCTACCAAAAATACTTAAATTTGTTTTTTTCACCTTGTGAAGTTACAGAAAAGAACTAGAGACTCCATGCAAGATCTGGCAACACAAAGAGGGAAAAAAAAAAAATAGTGAAAAAGTGTCTGGAAGAATACTATTGCTGCCATACACTTACATCTCCTTTGTGTGAATACACCTACACTCACAGGGGAAAATAAGGGGCCCCAGAAGTCTCTTCTCCCAAAGCACTACAACACCATTTATTCTCTGGTTGATCACTTTATTTCTAAATCACAAGCCCTGCTCTGACCCAGGAGAACAAGCCTTTGCAGCAGCCAGCACTGCAGAGCAGCCAGAGGCATCCACAGTACTAGCATCTCTTCTGCTGCCCGCCTTCAGTACCCAACTTCTCAAACGCTTCACATGCCTGAGCTCCCCTGACCTACTATCCAATACCAAGAACATGCCCAAACCCAAGCTTCTCCTTAGCACTGCCAAAGCCACTGGACCACCTGGAAGCATTAGCCATTGCCCAGCCTCTTTGGTTGTTTGCACATGAGCACAGCAAGCCCATACTGTCCTAAAAAAAAATCCACCCAACACTTAATCTTTGACTACCTTCTCGTTTCCATCCAGCTGAGCATATTCTTCTATTTCTCAGGCCAAAGCAGAGAAGCACATACGATGTGACCAAAAGCAATGGGAACATTTCCCCACTCTTTATCAGCACAGCTCAGTTTTTCCATCTTGAGTAACTCATCCTCCTATCATAGGAAAAGTCAAAAGGAACAAAATTTTATTAAACTTAATGTCACCTATAAAGACAAAAAATTCTTGCCTTGGTTGATCTACTATTACTAATGAAAACACTGAAAAATGCACTGAGAAGCCCAAGTACTACACAAGACTGTGAGTGATTTATATACAGTTAATCCCACTCTAAACAGAATCAGACATCGAAGATAGCAGGGGCCTTGGATAACTTAGTACAATCCCTCTATCTGTTCACAAATCACTGGCAAGGATGTGCTGAACTGTACAAATTTAAGCATTTGAGCCCAAAAGTTAGAGCTCTATAGATATTGCATCACTAACAGATCTACAGCTATGGCTCCTCCCTCCAGAATGCTTTGCATCAACTCTCTGCTCTTAAACTTCCTCTAGATATTCAGAATTTGCACATGTTTAACTTCATTTTTGAAGGATTCAGCTAAAGCAGTACCAGCCTCTGAGGATGTTATACAACCAGTACAAACCCATGTAAGACTGTCGATGTGGGGATACGTGCAGTTTGTTAAACAGTGTTTTCAAAAACAGTTCTAGACAGCTAGGAGAAAGCTTGCATCAAGGCCTTAGACACAGTGAACTACAGGAGAAGTTTAGAGAAGAAAAAAAAAAATTAAAATGTGACATTGCCCTGATTTGTTTAGAATCATAGAATATCTTGAGCTGGAAGGGACCCATAAGGATCATCAAGTCCAACTCCCGGTTCCTCACAGGAACACCTAACACTAAACCATATGGCTAAGAGCATCATCCACACGCTCCTTGAACTCTGACCACTTCCCTGGGGAGCCTGTCCCAGTGACCGACCACCCTCTCAGTGAAGAACCTTTTCCTAACGTCCAATCTGAACTTCCCCTGACGCAGCTTCATTCCATTTCCACGTGTCCTATCGCTGGTCACCAGAGAGAGGAGATCAGCACCTCCCCCTCCGCTGCCCCCCTTGAGGAAGTTGTAGACTGCGACGAGGTCACCCCTCAGCCTTCTCTTCTCCAAGCTGAACAAACCCAGTGACCTCAGCTGCTCCTCATAAGTCTTGCCCTCGAGACCTTTCACCATCTCGGCCGCCCTCCTCTGGACACACTCTAATAGCTTGATGTCCTTCTTACATTGAGGCGCCCAAAACTGCACACAGTACTCGAGGTGGGGCCGCACCAGTGCAGTGTAGAGGGGGACAATCGCCTCCCTCGACCGGCTAGCTATGCTGTGCTTGATGCACCCCAGGACCCGGTTGGCCCTTTTGGCTGCCAGGGCACACTGTTGACTCATGTTCAACTTGCCATCAACCCAAACCCCCAGATCTCTTTCTGCGGGGCTGCTCTCCAGCCTCTCATCCCACAATTTGGACGTATAACCAGGATTACCCCATCCCAGGTGGAGAATCCGGCACTTGCTCTTGTTAAATTTCATACGGTTGGTGATTGCCCAGCTGCCTAGTCTCTCCAGATCTCTCTGTAAGGCCTCTCTACCCTCGAGGGAGTCCACAGCTCCTCCTAGTTTAGCATCATCAGCAAACGTGCTTAATGTACATTCGACTCCTGCGTCCAGATCATTTATAAAAACATTAAAGAGCACTGGCCCTAAAACTGAGCCCTGGGGAACCCCACTGGTGACTGGCCGCCAGCCTGATGTAACCCCATTTCCTATAACTCTTTGAGCCCGACCCATCAGCCAATTGTTCACCCAACGTATTATGGACTTGTCTAGCTGTGCGCTGGACATTTTGTCCAGAAGGATACTATGAGAGACAGTACCAAAACCTTTGCTAAAATCCAAAAAGAAACCACACCTACTGGCTTCCCTTGGTCAACTAGATAGGTGACATCATTGTCATAAAAGGAAATGAAGTTAGCTAAGCAGGACTTCCCCTTGTGAACCTCTGCTGGCTATGACCAATGACTGTGTTGTCTCTCGAGTGTTTCTCAATAACTCCCAGAATAATCTTCTCCATAATTTTACCAGGCACTGAAGTGAGACTGACAGGCCTGTAATTACCAGGGTCTTCCTTCTTTCCCTTCTTGAAAACTGGGACAACATTTGCCAGCTTCCAGTCGACTGGGACCTCTCCAGATTCCCAAGACCGTTGAAAAATAATGGAGAGAGGTCCCATGATAGCATCGGCCAGCTCCTTCATTACCCTGGGATGAATCCCATCGGGCCCCATAGACGTATGCGCATCCAGCTGGAGCAGCAAGTCTCGAACAAGTTCAGGGTCGCCTGGGAATTTATCATCCCCCCAGACACGGTCTTCCAACACGGGGCTCCGGGGATCCCAGGGCCCATCATCAGTGTTAAAGACAGAGGCGAAGAAGGCATTAAACATCTCTGCTTTGTCTAGGTCCCTATTTGTGAGGTGACCGACCTCATCAAGTAACGGACCAATGTTATCTCTGATCCTCCTTTTGCTGTTGACATATTTTAAAAAGCCCTTTTTGTTGTCCTTCACAGTGCTGGCCAGCTTGAGCTCTAATCGAGCTTTGGCCGCATCAATTTTCTCCCTACAGTGGCAAACAGCATCTCTGTAGTCCTCCCGTGTCGCCTGTCCTCGCTTCCAATGTCCATACACTTTCCTTTTCCGCCTAAGTTCTAGGAGGAGATCCCTGCTCAGCCAAGCCGGCCTTCTGCCCCGCTTGCTTGACTTCCAACACTTGGGAATTGCCTGCTCCCGCGCTCTTAAGAGATGGCTCTTAAAAAGTGACCAGCATTCATGGACCCCAATACCTTCAAAAGCACATTCCCAGGGGACCTTACTAACTAGCTCCTTCAGCAGCCCGAAGTCTGCTCTCCCCATATCCAGGGTCAAAGTTTTGCTGGCAGTTTCTCTCCTATCGTCAATGATTTGAAACTCAACTACTTCATGGCCACTGTGACCAAGATAGCCACCAATCACCACTTCGCCCACGAGTCCCTCTCTGTTTACAAACAACAAATCTAGGAGGGCACCTTTCCTAGTCGGCTCCCTTAGTACCTGCACCAAGAAGTTATCTTCAACATGCTTCAGGAATTTCCTGGACCTGTTTGTGTCCGCTGTATGATATTCCCGGTTGACATCTGGGAAGTTAAAATCACCCATAAGGACAAGGGCAGCAGATCTAGAGATATCCCTTAATTGCTTGTAGAATAATTCATCGATGTCGTTGTCCTGGCTGGGTGGTCGATAGTAGACTCCCACAGCAACGTCCGCTTTATTTGCTTTCCCCTTCATCCTTACCCAGAGGCTCTCAACCGTGTCATCGCCAACTGCAAGCGCCATACAGTCCAACCCCTCCCTTACATACAGCACCACACCCCGCCTCACCTGCCCTGCCTATCCCTCCTGAAGAGCCTATAACCGTCCATCACGGCACCCCAGTCACAGGACTCATCCCACCAGGTTTTGCTTATGCCAATGATGTCGTAGCTCTGGGACTGGGCCAAAGCTTCTAGCTCCTCTTGTTTATTCCTCATGCTGCGCGTGTTAGTATAGAGACATTTCAAATGTGCTCCAGTGCACTCAGCACATTGTGGAGCAGACTGAAGGACCTCGCTAGCACACCATCCCTCAAACATTGGCGTGCCACCCCCAGGCTTATCACTAGCGAGCCTGGCTTTATCCCTTTCCCCCTTCAAATCTAGTTTAAAGCTCTTTCAATGAGCCCTGCTAACTCTTGTGCAAAGATCCTTTTCCCCCTTTGAGAAAGGTGTACCCCCGTCTGTCGCCAGCAGGCCTGGTGTAGTGTAGACCGACCCGTGATCAAAAAACCCAAAATTCTGCTGGTGATACCAGTCACGGAGCCAGGTATTGATCAGCTGGGTCTTCCCGTTTCTTCCAACATCATTCCCTGCAACTGGAAGGGAACTACTTGTGCTCCTGATCCCTTAACCAGTCGTCCCAAGGCCCTGAAGTCTCTCTTGATTGCCCTTGGACTTCTTATTGCAACTTCGTCGCTGCCTACATGAAAAATCAATAATGGATAATAATCCAAGGGCCCGTACCAGGGTAGGAAGTTTTCTCGTCACATCTTTAACCCGGGCCCCAGGGAGGCAGCAGACTTCCCTAAGAAGTGGGTCTGGTCAGCATATTGGGCCTTCTGTTCCCCACAGAAGAGAGTCTCCTATGACAATAACCCATCATTTTTTCTTTATGGAAGTGGTTTTGATGTGGGGCATAGGCCGACTTAACCTTGGCGACACTTCCAACCTAGACGGACCATCATCCTCATCATTGTTTGGTTCCACTTGCAGAGCCTCGTACCTATTATGCAAGGGCACCTGGGAAGGTGGGGTAGTCATGGAGGATATGCGCTTGCTGTGCCAGGCAGGAACTTGTCGCCATTCCCCCCTATCCCTCAAGTTAATGCATTCTGCCAGGTGGAGAGAGGATAGGGAATCCTCCGTATCATGTGTCCTGTCTGCCTGACAGGTCTGTCCCAGGGATGGTAGGGTGCGGTTCCAGTAGTCAATCTCCTTCTCAGACTCCATGATACTCCTCCTCAACCTACTCACCTTCTCCCGGAGCTCTGCCACTAAGCGGAGGAGTTCCTCTACCTGGGCGCACCTCCCACAGGTGTACTCACTACAGCCATCCGGTACTGGCATAAGAGAGTCAAAGACCAGCATACAAATTCTTTTTCTATTGTAATGACTGAACAAACTTGGCTCTCCACTTTACCCATCCCCCCTATAAATTCAGGTGAAAAAAAACCATACAACACACACATCTTGTTTTACAGTATTTTGAATACAAGCAATGGCTTCCAGGCACAAAACCAGAAGGATACTATGGCAGCTTTAGAAAATATATGTAAGTTATTACAGCATTAATCTAAAATGCAAGATCTGCTTGCAGAGGAAGGACTTGAGTAAGGATCTAACACTTCCCCTGCAAATGCACTAACCATCAGGTTGGAGGCTCTCCCCTCCAGAGGTGATCTCAAGTTCAGCACATCGACTACCACCATCACCTCCAGACATTACTGGCCATCCTGTTCTGGATCTCAAAACAAAGGAAGGATGCTTTCTTTCACTGGTATGTACTTCCACTCCAGCAGTCCTTGGCAAGTATCTAAACTAGCTGCTAGCCCTAAGTGCCAGTGGAGATCTTCAGTTGCTTCCACGCTTCACCAAATTCACATTTGTCTCAGGCAGTTTGACAGTGATAAACTCTGCTACAGTGTTTTACCTGAGTTATATCTATTTGCACTACTTTCTCTACACCCTAAAAGTGCATTAGTAGATGACCCTCAAAATATAAAGAGCAGCAACGACTGACAACTCTGAAAACAAGCCCCAAGCTACCTCAAATGCAGAGCTATCACCTGCATGCATTCACAGACACCCAGACAGCAACTCCAAGGAATGCAGGAGAGAACAGGCTTCTCAGACATGCAGGAAGTATGCATACAGCAGGAGAGCCAGTTATTCGAATCTATAACCCCAGAAGATGTCATGGATTGCTATACTCCCACGTTGGGATTTTCAGTAGTCTACTACCTCTGCCACTAAGCAAGACAGTAAAGCTTTGAATTGATTTTTTTCTAGTTTTGCTCGTTTTTTTCTCTATAGTTATTTCAAGCATTATCCCTATGCAAAAAGAACCAGCCCACATTCTCAAAAGGAATGTGATTAGGGTATTGTTGCAGTAGGATTTAGAAATTGCCAACATCTCACACAAGAGCTTAGCTTTCATGTTTCTCCAGGCACTGCTTCTCCCTCAGAAGCAGCACAAACTCCTTATCAGAGAAGGGGAGAAGAAAAGTAACATAGTGGGAAACATAAAGAAAGAAAGAAAAAAAAAAAAAAGAGATGAGGGATTCACTCACTTGCTCTTGTGAAATGCTTACATCACTTCATGAGACCAACAGCCTCCCGCCTAGCCTCTTTTCCACTTGATGTTATCCATTTGTTGGTTCAGGGAAGTAGAGGAGAGGAAGTAGCATTTTATTGCTTTGCTAGCAGATGCACTCTTGGAAGAGAGAAAAGAATAGCACAGGGCCAATATTTTTAGAGATTGGAAGGACAGACATCTGCTACTGCATAGTGACTTATTGGCCTCAACTCAAGAGAACCCTGAGCTCATATCAAGCCTCATTCTACTCAAATGCTCTTCTATTCTGGTTCATATGGCTGTTATGCAATTCTTCTATTAGTAAATAAAATCTCATTGACAGCTTTCCACGAGTATCCCAAGACAAGAGCCAAAGCAGGTCATTGACAGATATTTACTAAATTCATTTACTCCTAGTTAATCTAGGACATCAGAAGGCCTTTCTAAAATGACGTATGGGTATTTTTTGGCATTTGATTTTTTTTTTTTTTTAAATAACACACACTAATCTGCAACCCGCTAGGATTAAAAAAAAAAAGAGAGACTACAGCTTCTACTAAAGTAGCACTCACTCCAACTAGACTGCAAGTGTTTTATATCAGTTCTGTAGTAAGCATGCTCACACTCACTACAGAAACAAACTGGAGAATTTGTTAAGAACCTGCAATGCTGATAAAGCAGGATTTAACTAGTCTTTTCACGGGGAGAAACTTAAGAATGTCACAAGTAGCAATGGCAGACTGCAGAAGGCTTGTGCTGCCAAACACTGTGCAAGAAAAAGCAAAATCTTTCGCGTGCTGTGTTGGAAGTTAGAAGCACGGGTTCCTGGCTAAACTTGATGCGATTCCTAAAGCAGACTTTTTTTTTTTTTTTACAGCTACAGAAAATCTTGATCTTTTAAGCCCCCGCTGTCACAGGAACGCGTAACCCCCGCGCGTGCCCGCGGAGCGGAAGACGCGGCTGGCAGCGGCGCGGGGGGACCCGGCGGAGCACGGCCGAACCGCCGCCCCCCGGGAAGCCCGGTAGCCAGCCCGCCCTTCCCCGATCTCACACTAAAACCCCGGAGAGAAACCGCCCCACACGAGCACCGAGACAACGCCGTCCCCAGAGCCACCTTTTTTTATCGGAGCGAGGCAATCTGAGGGTCGTCCCCCCCGGGGGTGGATTTAACTCCTGTCAGGGCCCCCCGGGAGAGGGAGTGAGGAGGCGGCACTGCTGTCCCCGGAGCTCAGCCAGACCCGCGCAGTCAGGGACCGGGCTACCCCTCTCTCTGAGGCGGCGAGGGCGGCCCCCGCGGCTCCTCTCGCTCTTCGGGGCCGCTTGGGTCTGAGGGACCCGCGCAGACCCCCGGCCGGGCGGGTAGGGACGAGAGAGAGTGAACCGGCGCCGGCCTGACCGCACCGAGGCACTACCGCTCACCCCCGCAGGCAGCTGTCAACCCCGCCACGCACCGGGGGGAGAGAAAAAAGAATAAAATTATAAATAAATAAAATGAAACAGCCAAGCGGCAGCAACTCACGGACTGCCCCCCCAGTGCTCTCCACTCCCCCACACCAGGGAAACGGGGCTCTCCAGCAGCGCCGGGGGAAAATAAGGGAGAAGTTTCCTCCTGTTGCGCCGCGCAGAGGGTTCCCCCCCAGGCTCCGCCGGGGAAGCGCCCACCCGCCGCCAACAGCCCCCCCGCGGACGGCGGTGGGGGCAGGTGGGCGCCGCACACAAAGCCCCTATTCACAACGCCCCTATTCACAACGCCCGCCGCCGCCGCCGTGCGTGCGTGCGTGCGTGCGTGCACGCAACCTCCCTCCCTCCCTCCCTCCCTCACGCCGAGCCGCGCTTACCTCATGGAGGAACCGCGTCCCGCTACGGTCGTCTCCGCCGCTGGGAGCCACGCCGCTGCTGAAGGGTGGAGCGGCGCCGCCGCGCGCCCCAGGACACTCGGCCGCTCCACGCGGATAAGGCGGGGGAGGGGGTGACATCACTCCGTGGCCACGTGACCACGGGGCTCTGGGCCCCCGCGCTCGCAGAGGATGGTCACGTGGCGGCGCGTGGAGCATCGTCTGTTGCGCGGCGGTTGCTGCGCGTGCGGGGTTTCCGCCCCGAGGAGCGGTTTGCTGAGGGGAAGGAGTGGGATGACGGTGCCACCCCGTGGAAGGGTGGAAAGAGGGAGTTGTCACCCGGGGTAATGGTGGGAGACGCTTCAAGGAGCCCACCCTGCTCGCCCAGGGCCGGGTGTGTGGGAAGGGTATGTGGGGAGTTGGGTTCCAAGTCCCTTCCGCCTCTGGATGCCTTCTGGCCGCCTTGGGAAAAAGCTGAGGGGTCAAAAAATATATCAAATTCTTCAAGAAGCACGAGTGCTTCAGCACATGAGAGAAGTCCTGCGCTTCAGTTCCCTCCAAAGCTTCCCTGTGTGTCAAATTCCCCTTCCTCTGACCCCCAGGCAGGAAGGACTGCTCCAGAAGAGAACTGGGGCACTTGTTTAATATCCAAATTAATGACCAGTGTAGTGTTTGGTTACACAGGAGCTTAGAGGTTAGAAAATCACAAGTGGGCTTTATAGTGGGCTTTACTGCTTCATTGGATGTGCTCCAGAAGTCTCTTTTCTGTGTAGGCCAAACCCCTCTTCTCAAAGTTGAACCTCTAGAGCACCCTTTCTCACATCCTCTGGCAAGCCAATCTCAAACCACTGTCCCACCTTCATATCTCACCAAAAAGATCACAGTTGCCTTCCAGACCCTGTGCAACGAACTCTGGACACTTCATCTACAAATTGTCCTGTTAAATGAGTTGGTGAGCCTCTGCCTACCGTCCTGCCAGAGATGTTAGCCATCTTCCCATCATGTCATACCCACCTACTGGTCTCACTCACCACAACCATGTTCCCCATCTGAGAAGGTCTCCTTTAATCTCTGTGATCACTCTTATCTTCTCCATTCTCAACCATATCCACACCTTCCAAAGTGGCAAACAGTACAGGGAGGAAATGAGCACTTCAAAACTTTAGGTCATTATTGTAATAGTGGCAAGTATTGTTATTAAACAGATTATCACCAGAAGCATACTTTCCTCTGCTAATCTGCAGTCCTTACCTTGGCCAATTTGCTTTGCATGTGTTTTACCTTTGAGAACAGCCATAATCGTGCCAGTATTGTTTCCTCTCTTTTTTCTTATAAAAACCACGCACACCAATGTTAATCTAATATAGTTAATGCTGAGAATTTAATTTGCACAGAAACAATAAAAATAGGAAAATTAAACTTGCCCGGCAATGCTAGCTCAGCAGCTACAAAACATGTTGCAATTATTATACAATTATTTTTCATTCCAGTTACTTTTAAAAGCCAAATACATGTGTACAATATGGTTACAAAGTCTCCTGCCTGCTTCACCAGAAAAAATCCATCTAATCATGCATAACTAACATGAAAATGATTTAATATGCGAGTACAATCTCTTACATTCTGAATAGTTTGACCATGTTGAATTTTTATTTCCATTCTTAATGCCAGCATATCATAAAAATGTGGTTTGGGTATGTTTGCATGGGATGGTTGCATATAATGACATATGAATAGTAAATAGTACATTTTGGCTACAGTATTATAAAATAGCCAGATCTTGAGAACTGGGAAATACAGTATTTACTAGTTCCCAGAGAAATATTGTTCATCATCTTGTAAACTGTGGTCCAGGATAAAGGCTTTGGGATTTGTAGTGGCAGCTAGCTTAAATTCGTTAAACCAAACTGATCTGTCTGACAGAACCTGACTGCCCTCTAGATTAGTCTCCTTGCATGGAAGACTGCTTTCATCTCTTCTCTTCTGAGCCCCCTTTTGGGTCCCTCTCCAAGGGCAGGGCATCGCCTCTCATTCAAAACACTCCTATGTAATTTTGTGGCTGAAGCCTCTGAGGGCAGAGCACAAGTCCGGGAGTCAGGAGATCTCAGCTCTATTCCTAATTTTACCCTCAGTGTGCTGTAGGACTCTGCGATAGTCATGTTTTTCCACCTGTGCTTCTACTGTCTATATATAGGGTGAGAACAACTCTTTGAGAGTTTTAATAAATGCTCAGCATGAGCTAACAAAAGTTGTTAGTAAGATGGAGACAATCTAATCTGCAAGAGGCAGAAGGTGGAGTATATCCTACACAAGCAGCTTCTCTCAAAATCTAAGTGTTAGCACATCGGCAGTGTGACGCCCTTCCCATGCCGCTCCGTTCCTTTGTACAACAGGCATGAGACTAGGATGGGAGAGGAAGAGAATATCCTCTTCTGCGCAGCTGTCCTGGTTTCGGCTGGGATAGAGTTAATTTCCTTCCTAGAAGCTGGTACAGTGCTGTGTTTTGGATTTAGTATGAGAATAATGTTGACGACACACTGATGTTTTAGTTGTTGCTAAGTAGTGCTTACACTAGTCAAGGACTTTTCAGCTTCCCATGCTCTACCAACTGAGAAGGCTGGAGGTGCACAAGAAGCTGGGAGGGGGGCACAGCCAGGACAGCTGACCCAAACTGGCCAAAGGGATATTCCATACCATGTGACATCATGCTCAGTATATAAACTAGGGGAAAGCTGGCCGGGGGGGGGGGGGGGGGGCACTGCACGGGGACAGGCTGGACGTTGGTCGGTTGGTGGTGAGCAATTTTTTTCATTTGCATCAGTTGTCTGTCTTGGATTTTATTTCTCTCTCTTTTTGTTATTTTCCTTTTCATTACAATTTATTATTATTATTAATATAATATTTTATTTCAATTATTAAACTGTTCTTATCTCAACCCATATGTGTTCTCACTTTTACTGTTCTGATTCTCTCCCCCATCCCACTGGCGGAGGGGAGTGAGCGAGCAGCTGTGTGGTGCTTAGTTGCTGGCTGGGGTTAAACCACGACAGTCCTTTTTGGCGCCCAACATGGGGCTCAAAGGGTTGAGATAATGACAGATCTGACCAGAGTGTGTCAAGGCAAATTTGTGATGAGCATTCATTATATTAGTTCAATAGTCGCTGATCACAATGTTGATTCATTTGCTCTCAGAATTGTGCTTGTTCTCAAAGTTGTGTTATGTAACATCTTACTTGCCGTATGCACTCCCTGTGGTGCTGTTTATCACCTCTGGGAGTTGGATTAAAGTTATTGCTTTGCTGTACTGTGTAACACTAGCTTATAGTATGATAAAATTATTGGTCGTGAGATTGTACTCAGCACCGCAGTCATCCCGGTACTTCGGGAGCCATCCCACAGAAACTATTAATAATTACACTTTTTACCTCTTCTCGGAGAGGCAGTATACGGGGGAGACACCTTCCTTCATCTTCCCCTTCTCCAGTCTGATTACAATAGCTCTTGAGAATTTTGAATATCCTTGGGATCTTCAAATCAGCATGTTCCTATTGCTATGTCTCTTGAATGTGTTTCAGGCCTTGTTTGAAGTTAAAATATTTAAGAATATCATCCAGAGATCTGCCCTGAAGCTAGATAGTTATGAGTAGAAGGGTGTGTAGGATAGTATGGGCAAGTGCCTAGGACAGTGGGCACCTCCAGAGTTTTGGAACTTCACCCCTGAACAAGTGTAGAATCCTGAAAAGTTAGTAGAATATATGGAAAAAGCATGCTGTCACCATGGCAATTGCAGAGAGACACAAATCACTGCAACGTGCTGGGGCCTGGCCCATGCCTACCGAGCCCTGTTCAACACCATTCAGTACCCTCAAAGGGAAGAGAAGGTCTCTGGATCTGATGACAAAACGACAGGCACTGCGGCCACTCAGACCCCGTCAACAGGCACTGCAGCTGAACCAGAGAACCACCCATAGCGGTATCAGTCGCCCCTGTACACAAGAAGAGATCTTGGAAGTGGAAGTCGGCTCGTTTAGTAAGGGAGGAAGAAGCTTCTTCTAAAAGGGAGCCAGAGGAAGAAGTGGAAGAGGCAAACTACACAGGAGAACGGCCATCACAAGAACAGGTGGAGGAGGCCCGGCAACTGCTTGGGGAGGAAGAAGAGGAAGAATTCATGAAAGAGGCAGTGACCACCCGATCTCTATCCCTGAGTGAGCTGCAATATATATGAAAAGATTTCAGCCGTCGTCCAGGCGAGCATATTGTCACCTGGCTGCTCCGATGCTGGGATAATGGGGCCAGTAGCCTGGAATTAGAGGGTAGGGAAGCCAAGCAGCTGGGATCCCTTTCCAGGGAAGGGGGCATTGACAAAGCGATTGGAAAAGGGACACGAGTCCTCAGCCTTTGGAGGCGACTCTTGTCAAGCGTGAAGGAAAGGTATCCCTTCAAGGAAGATGTCATATGTCGCCCAAGCAAGTGGACCACCATGGAGAAGGGTACCCAGTTTCTGAGAGAATTAGCTGTGCTGGAGGTGATTTATGATGACCTGAACAATGAACAACTATCTAAAGATCCAGATGAAATCAAGGACACATGACCCATGTGGCGGAAGTTTCTACAGAGCGCACCATCGTCATATGCCAATTCATTGGCAGTGATGACCTGAAAAGACGGAGAGGGACAAACAGTAGATGAATTGGCTAGTCAACTCCGGCAATATGAGGAAAGTCTCTCTTCCCTTGTCTCGGCTGTGGAGAAACTGGTCCAGTAACTCAAAGAGGATTGATCCTACTCCCCACCTGTACGGACCAGTAACTCGGCCGTTAGGAGTAAGCATCCCTCTGCTCAAGAGAGAGGATATAGTGGATACGCACCACGGGGCACCCTATGGTTTTACCTGCGTGACCACGGAGAGGACATAAGGAAGTAGGATGGAAAATCTACCTCAACCCTGAATTTATTTTATGAAGAGAAACCTTGTCTCAAGCCTACTAAGATTTCATTTTGACAGGAGTGTTTGTATTTGTCCTGGTTTCGGCAGGGATAGAGTTAATTTCCTTCCTAGTAGCTGGTACAACGCTGTGTTTTGGATTTAGGATGAGAACAAAATTGATAACACAGCGATGTTTTAGTTGTTGCTAGGTAATGCTTACACTAGCCAAGGACTTTTTAGTTTTCCATGCTCTACCAACTGAGAAGACTGGAGGTGCACAAGAAGCTGGGAGGGGGCACAGCCAAACTGGCCAAAGGGACATTCCATACCATGTGACGTCATGCTCAGTACATAAACTGGGGAAAGCTGGCCAGGGGGACCGCTGCTCGGGGACTGGCTGGGCATCGGTCGGCGGGTGGTGAGCAATTTTACTGTGCATCACTTGCTTTGTGTATTATTATTATTATCATATTATTATTATTATCATTTTATTTCAATTGCTAAACTGTTTTTATCTCAACCCACGAGTTTTTCTCACTTGTGCTCTTTTCCAAATCTCTCCCCCATCCCACCGGGGGGTGGTGGGAGTGAGCGAGCAGCTGCGTGGTGCTTAGTTGCCGACTGAGGTTAAACCACGACAGTCCCTTTTGGCGCCCAACGTGGGGCTCGAAGGGTTTGAGATAATAACAGATTAACCGGAGTGTATTAAGGAACTTATATCTGTTAATAGTGGTGGGTCACAATGTTGGTTTCTCTGTTCTCGATATTGATTTGTATAATCTGCATCGTGCTCTTTTTTTTGCTGTACATGTTAAAGATTGGTGTTGGTTTTTGCAGTTTGCTGTGGTCTGCAGTGATTAGTGATGTCTCGCTTGTGAGGTCTGTTTTTAGAACATTGACCTTGATGTTAGTGTGGTGTCTAGGTTTCGCTATGAAGCCGTTACTGTACCACGGATACCATTTCGTGGAGACAACTAGCAATTACAGTGACTTTTCTGAGAGTTTTTTTTACAGAGGAAATACAGAATGGCAGTGTCACTTCCTTCTTCTATGATGTTTCCTCCTTCATTACTGTAACTTTTCAGTATTTTGAACAGCCTTGGGTAGTTAAGATACTCCTATTGGTACTTCTTGGGAATATTGTTTTGGTTTTGTCTAAAGTTGGTAAGCAATTTAAGAATATCATCCAGAGATCTACCCCAAGGCTGAATAGTTATGAGTGGCAGGGCGTGTGGGACAAGATGGGCAAGTACCTAGACCAATGGGCACCCCCAGTGTTTTGGAACTTCACCCCTGAGCAAGGGCAGAACCCTGAAGAGTTAGCAGAATATATGGAAAAAGTATGCTGTCACCCTGGCAACTCCAGAGAGATGCAGATCATTGCAACGTGCTGGGGCCTGGCCCATGCCTACCGAGCCCTGTTCAACACCGTTCAGTACCCTCAAACGGAAGAGAAGGTCTCTGGATCTGACAGTAAAACGACAGGCCCTGCGGCCACTCAGACCCCGGCCGCACGCTCTGCGACCACTCCGACCCCAGCAACATGCTGTGCAGCCACTCAGACCCCGGCGACAGGCCCTGCGGCCACACAGACCCCGGTGACAGGCACTGCAACTATTCAGACTCGGGCAACAGGCGCTGCGTCCACTCAGACCCCGGCGACAGGCCCTGCGGCCACTCAGACCCCGGTGAAAAGCACTGCGGCTACTCAGACTCCGGCAACAGGCCCTGCGGCCACTCAGACCCCGGCGACAAGCCCTGTGGCCACTCAGACCCTGGCGACAGGCCCTGCAGCCACTCCGACCCCAGTGACAAGCACTGCGGCTACTCAGACTCCGGCAACAGGCCCTGCGGCTACTCAGACCCCGGCGACACGTCCTGTGGCTGAACCAAAGAACCAGCCTGTGCCGGTATCAGTCGCCCCTGTACACAAGAAGAAATCTTGGAAGCGGAAGTCGGCTCGTTTAGTAAGGGAGGAAGAAGCTTCTTCTAAAAGGGAGCCAGAGGAAGAAGTGTACGAGACAGACTACCCTGGAGAAGGGCCATCACGAGAACGGGAGGAGGAGAGGCGGCCGCTGATCGGGGAGGAAGAAGAGGAAGAACTCATAAACGAGGCAGTGACCACCCGATATCTATCCCTGAGTGAGCTGCGAGATATACGAAAAGATTTCAGCCGTCGTCCAGGTGAGCATATTGTCACCTGGCTGCTCCGATGCTGGGATAATGGGGCCAGTAGCCTAGAATTAGAGGGTAGGGAAGCCAAGCAGCTGGGATCCCTTTCCAGGGAAGGGGGCATTGACAAAGCCATTGGAAAAGGGACACGAATCCTCAGCCTTTGGAGGCGACTCTTGTCAAGCGTAAAGAAAAGGTATCCCTTTAAGGAAGATGTCATATGTCACCCAAGCAAGTGGACCACCATGGAGAAGGGTATCCAGTTTCTGAGAGAATTAGCTGTGCTGGAGGTGATTTATGATGACCTGAACAATGAACAACTATCTAAAGATCCAGATGAAGTCAAGTGCACGCGACCCATGTGGCGGAAGTTTATAAGGAGCTCACCATCATCATACGCCAATTCATTGGCAGTGATAACCTGGAAAGATGGAGAGGAACAAACAGTGGATGAATTGGCTAGTCAACTCCGGCAATATGAGGAAAGTCTCTCTTCCTCCCTCATCTCAGCTGTGGAGAAACTGTCCGAAAAACTGTCCCGGGAATTCCAGCAACTCAGAGAGGATAGGTCCTACTCCTCACCTGTACGGACCAGTATCTCGGCTATTAGGAGTCAGCGTTCTTTTGCCCAAGAGAGAGAATATAAAGGGTACACACCACAGGGCACCCTATGGTTTTACCTGCGTGACCACGGAGAGGACATGAGGAAGTGGGATGGAAAGCCTACCACAGCCCTAGGGGCACGGGTACGTGAGTTGCAAGGGAAAACAATCACAGAAAGAGGTTCTTCCAGGAAAATTGCTGCTCCAGTTTCCAGCGGGCAGTTCCCCAGACAGAGTAGAAGGGCTGATCTTACTCCTGATCTTAATGAAGAAACTTCTGACTCATAAGTACAAGCAGTGAGAAACAAGTACTGCGATGAGGCTTAGAGGGGCCCTGCCTCCAGCCAGGGGGAGGAAAGGGACAACCGAGTTTACTGGACTGTGTGGATTCGGTGGCCTGGCACATCAGACCCACAGAAGTATAAGGCTCTAGTGGACACCGGTGCACAATGTACCCTAATGCCATCAAGCTATATAGGGGCAGAACCCATCTGTACTTCTGGGGTGACAGGGGGATCCCAACAGCTAACTGTATTGGAAGCCGAAGTAAGTCTAACTGGGAATGGGTGGCAGAAGCACCCCATTGTGACTGGCCCAGAGGCTCCGTGCATCCTTGGCATAGACTACCTCAGGAGAGGGTATTTCAAGGACCCAAAAGGGTACCGGTGGGCTTTTGGTATAGCTGCCTTGGAGACGGAGGGAATTAAACAGCTGTCCACCTTGCCTGTTCTCTCGGAGGACGCCTCTGTTGTGGGGTTGCTGAAGGTCGAAGACCAACAGGTGCCAATCGCTACCGCCACGGTGCACCGGCGGCAATATCGCACCAACCGAGACTCCCTGATTCCCATTCATGAGCTAATTCGTCGACTGGAGAGCCAAGGAGTGATCAGCAAGACTCGTTCACCCTTTAACAGTCCCATATGGCCAGTGCGGAAGTCTAATGGAGAGTGGAGACTGACAGTAGACTATCGTGGCCTAAATGAAGTCACGCCGCCGCTGAGTGCTGCTGTGCCAGACATGCTAGAACTTCAATAGGAATTGGAGTCCAAGGCAGCCAAGTGGTATGCCACAATTGATATTGCTAATGCGTTCTTCTCAATCCCTTTGGCAGCAGAGTGCAGGCCACAGTTTGCTTTCACTTGGAGGGGCGTCCAGTACACCTGGAACCAACTGCCCCAGGGGTGGAAACACAGCCCCACCATTTGCCATGGACTGATCCAGACTGCACTGGAACAGGGTGGAGCTCCAGAACACCTGCAATCCATTGATGACATCATCGTGTGGGGCAACACAGCAGGAGAAGTTTTTGAGAAAGGGAAGGAAATGGTCCAAATCCTGCTGAAGGCTGGTTTTGCCATCAAACAAAGTAAGGTCAAGGGACCTGCACAGCAGATCCAGTTTTTAGGACTAAAATGGCAAGATGGACGTCGTCAGATCCCAATGGATGTGATCAACAAAATAACAGCCATGTCTCCACCAAGTAGCAAAAAGGAAACACAAGCTTTCTTAGGCGTCGTGGGTTTTTGGAGAATGCATATTCCAAATTACAGTCTGATTGTAAACCCTCTCTGTCAAGTGACGCGGAAGAAGAACGACTTCAAATGGGGCCCTGAGCAACGACAAGACTTTGAACAAATTAAAGAGGAGATAGTTCACGCAGTAGCCCTGGGGCAGGTCCGGGCAGAATAAGATGTCAAAAATGTGCTCTACAACGCAGCCGGGGAGAACGGCCCTACCTGGAGCCTCTGGCAGAAAGCACCAGGGGAGACTCGAGGTCAACCCCTAGGGTTTTGGAGTCGGGGATACAGAGGATCCGAGGCCCGCTATACTCCAACTGAAAAAGAGATATTGGCAGCATATGAAGGAGTTCAAGCTGCTTCGGAAGCAATCGGCACTGAAGCACAGCTCCTCCTGGCACCCCGACTGCCGGTGCTGGGCTGGATGTTCAGAGGGAGGGTCCCCTGTGCTGAGGAGGCCCCAATGTATAATGAACTACCAGAAAATGAGAAGCAATATGCCCTGTTCACTGATGGGTCCTGTCGTCTTGTGGGAAAGCATCGGAGGTGGAAAGCTGCTGTATGGAGTCCTATGCGACAAGTTGTAGAAACTGCTGAAGGGGAAGGTGAATCGAGCCAATTTGCAGAAGTAAAGGCCATCCAGCTGGCTTTGGATATTACTGAATGAGTAAAATGGCCAGTGCTCTCTCTCTATACTGACTCATGGATGGTGGCAAATGCCCTGTGGGGGTGGTTGCAGCAATGGAAGCGGAGCAATTGGCAGCGCAGAGGCAAACCCATCTGGGCTGCCGCATTGTGGCAAGATATTGCTGCATGGGTAGGGAACCTGGTTGTAAAAGTCCGTCACGTAGATGCTCACGTACCCAAGAGTCGGGCCACTGAAGAACATCAGAACAACCAGCAGGTGGATCAGGCTGCTAAGATTGAAGTGGCTCAGGTGGACCTTGACTGGCCACATAAGGGTGAATTATTTATAGCTCGGTGGGCTCATGACACCTCAGGTCACCAAGGAAGAGATGCAACATACAGATGGGCTCGTGATCGAGGGGTGGATTTGACCATGGACACTATTGCGCAGGTTATCGATGAATGCGAAACATGCGCTGCAATCAAGCAAGCCAAGCAGTTAAAGCCTCTTTGGTATGGAGGACGATGGCTGAAATATAAATATGGGGAGGCCTGGCAGATCGATTATATCACACTCCCACAAACCCGCCAAGGCAAGCGCCACGTGCTTACAATGGTGGAGGCAACCACCGGATGGCTGGAAACATATCCCGTGCCCCATGCCACTGCCCGGAACACTATCCTGGGCCTTGAAAAGCAAGTCCTATGGCGACATGGCACCCCAGAAAGAATTGAGTCAGACAACGGGACTCATTTCTGAAACAACCTCATAGACATCTGGGCTAAAGAGCACGGCATTGAGTGGGTATATCACATCCCCTGTCATGCACCAGCCTCCGGGAAAATCGAATGATACAATGGACTGTTAAAGACTACGCTGAGAGCAATGGGTGCTGGGACGTTCAAACATTGGGATACACATTTAGCAAAGGCCACCTGGTTAGTCAACACGAGGGGATCTGCCAATCGAGCTGGCCCTGCCCAGTGAAACTTTTTACATACTTTAGATGGGAATAAAGTCCCTGTAGTGCACATAAAGAATATGCTGGGGAAGACAGTCTAGGTTATTCCTGCCTGGGGCAAAGGCAAACCCCTCCGTGGGATTGCATTTGCTGAAGGACCTGGGTGCACTTGGTGGGTGATGCGGAAGGATGGGGAATTCCGATGTGTACCTCAAGGGGATTTGATTTTGGGTGAGAATAGCTCATGAATTGAACTGTATGATATTAATTGCTATATAATACTGCATGTCAGCACTACTATGGTTGCTATATGCCTGTCGTGGTTTAACCCCAGCTGGCAACTAAGCACCACACAGCCGCTCGCTCACTCCCCCCCAGTGGGATGGGGAAGAGAATCGGAAGGGTAAAAGTCAGAAAACTCGTGGGTTGAGATAACAACAGTTTAATAGGTAAAGCAAAAGCCGCACACGCAAGCAAAGCAAAACAAGGAATTAATTCACTACTTCCCATGGGCAGGCAGGTGTTCAGCCATCCCCAGGAAAGCTGGGCTCCATCACGCGTAACGGTTACTTGGGAAGACAAACGCCATCACTCCAAACGTCCCCCCCTTCCTTCTTCTTCCCCCAGCTTTATATGCTGAGCATGACATCACATGGTATGGAATAGCCCTTTGGCCAGTTTGGGTCAGCTGTCCTGGCTGTGCCCCCTCCCAGCTTCTAGTGCCTTCTCAGTCAGTAGAACATGGAAAACTAAAAAGTCCTTGGCTAGTGTAAGCATTACCTAGCAACAACTAAAACATCGGTGCGTTATCAACTTTGTTCTCACCCTAAATCCAAAACACAGCACTGTACCAGCTCCTAGGAAGAAAATTAACTCTATCCCTGCCAAAACCAGGACAGTATCCACCCCTTATTCTATACCATCTACGTCATGCTCAAGTCCCATATTTTCCAGTACATTTTCATTGATCACCACCCCCTTTTTTCCAATATATATATATACACACACACAGATATCATTCCCTTGGTCTGTGGGCCATCCCTCTAAAATGTTTGGTGAGTTCATTTAGTCCGTGACTTTGGGCTCCATCTGTTATGGTGGTCACTCAGGACAGGAGACGTGGGGTGTTGCGTGGAGTTACTGGGCACCAAAGCCAGCTCAGGTCAGGTCACTGCTGAACTTGCACTGCTTCTTGTAAGGCTTGTCCTCCACTGGTTTGGGTGGTTCCTGCTATAGTAATTCCTATAACATGCAACTCAAATCATGGGTTACAACAATTTAAAGGTATTTCCATTACAATCTCCACCCCTGCTCCCTTTGGGCCAGGTTATAGGGTTTAACATTGCAATGAACTCCTCCCCTTGCTCCTCGCCTGGCCAGCAACAAGGGGTTCCTGCTATAGTAATTCCTATAACACACAACTCAAATCCTGGGTTACAACAATTTAAAGGTGTTTCCATTACAATCTCCACCCCTGGTCCCTTCGGACCAAACCATAGGGTTTAACATTGCCATGAACTCCTCCCCTTGCCCCTGCTCCGGCTTGGACTTATCCACAGACTGCAGTCCCTTAGGGTTGTACCTGCTCCAAGTGGAGCCTTATCTATGAGCCACAGTCTCTCCAGGGGTACACCTGCTGCGGCATAGAATTATCCACAGTCACTTTGAGATGCACCCATTCCAGCATGTCCTTCTCCATGGGCCACAATGTCTTCAGAGATATACCTGCTCCAGCGTGGCCTTACTCGCAGCCACAGTCCCTTCAGAAGTAAACCTGCTGTAGCACAAACGTAACCGCGGCCACAGACGCTTCGAGATGTACCTGATCTGGCATGGGCTCTTCCACAGCCACAGACGCTTTGGGGTGTCCTGCTCCCACATGGACTCATCCACAGGTCACAGTCCCTTCGACTCGAGTTCACACTGAAGTTCCAGCCTGTCCAGTACAGCAGCACAGAAACAGCAGCAATGCCCTGGCCATCTGCCAGCCCAGGCACATCGCCTTTGCTGTTATCAAAATGTTCCCAGGCACAGCAGAATATGATGATAAGCAGTACAGCAGTACAACAAGCAGTGAAAGCAAAAAGCAGCCACTAACGAGCATTAGACTCTAATATACAGTACGGCAAGCAAACCCCATGGCAAGCACAGGAGCCTGCCAATTAATAGCTAAACAGCTATAACAGGTATAAATTCGATCTAGCACATTCCAATCAAACCTGTCATTATCTCGAACCCTTCGTGCCCCACGTTGGGCGCCAAAAAGGACTGTCGTGGTTTAACCCCAGCTGGCAACTAAGCACCACACAGCCGCTCGCTCACTCCCCCCGCAGTGGGATGGGGAAGAGAATCGGAAGGGTAAAAGTGAGAAAACTCGTGGGTTGAGATAAAGACAGTTTAATAGGTAAAGCAAAAGCCGCACACGCAAGCAAAGCAAAACAAAGGAATTAATTCACCACTTCCCATGGGCAGGCAGGTGTTCAGCCATCTCCAGGAAAGCAGGGCTCCATCACGCGTAACGGTTACTTGGGAAGACAAACGCCATCACTCCAAACGTCCCCCCCTTCCTTCTTCTTCCCCCAGCTTTATATACTGAGCATGACGTCACATGGTATGGAATATCCCTTTGGCCAGTTTGGGTCAGCTGTCCTGGCTGTGCCCCCTCCCAGCTTCTAGTGCCTTCTCAGTCGGTAGAGCATGGGAAACTAAAAAGTCCTTGGCTAGTGTAAGCATTACCTAGCAACAACTAAAACATCGGTGCGTTATCAACTTTGTTCTCACCCTAAATCCAAAACACAGCACTGTACCAGCTCCTAGGAAGAAAATTAACTCTATCCCTGCCGAAACCAGGACAATGCCATATCAATGGTATCACAGTAAGAATCACCCAGATTAATGAAGAATGAACTTTGATGAAACGAGCAAAGTGCAGCAATGATAGAACCGGACAAGTGCAGCGGTCATGGAACCAAAACTGGCTTCAGCATGCAACAATGCAGCACCACACACCATCTCTCCTGCCCTGAAGGACTATTATGACACATGGAGCCCAAAGTCATGGACTAAATGAACGCAATGGACATTTTAGAGGGATGGCCAATAGTCTAAAGGAATGATATCTGTTTATATATATTTTAAAAGACAGGAAAAGCGGTGGTGATTAATTGGAATGTATTGGAAAGTGGGGGACCTGGGTATGACGTAGATGGTATAGAATAAGGGGTGGATACTGTCCTGGTTTCGGCTGGGATAGAGTTAATTTCCTTCCTAGTAGCTGGTATAGTGCTGTGTTTTGGATTTAGCATGAGAATAATGTTGACGACACACTGATGTTTTAGTTGTTGCTAAGTAGTGCTTACACTAGTCAAGGACTTTTCAGCTTCCCATGCTCTACCGACTGAGAAGGCTGGAGGTGCACAAGAAGCTGGGAGGGGGCACAGCCAGGACAGCTGACCCAAACTGGCCAAAGGGATATTCCATACCATGTGACATCATGCTCAGTATATAAACTAGGGGAAAGCTGGCCAGGGCGGGCCACTGCTTGGGGACAGGCTGAGCGTTGGTCGTTTGGTGGTGAGCAATTGTTTTTCATTTGCATCAGTTGTCTTTCTTGGGTTTTATTTCTCTCTCTTTTTGTTATTTTCCTTTTCATTACAATTCATTATTATTATTAATATAATATTTTATTTCAATTATTAAACTGTTCTTATCTCAACCCATATGTGTTCTCACTTTTACTGTTCTGATTCTCTCCCCCATCCCACTGGCGGAGGGGAGTGAGCGAGCAGCTGTGTGGTGCTTATTTGCTGGCTGGGGTTAAACCACAACAGCAGCCTCTCCTGGAAAAGCTGCGGGGGTTGCAGCCAGTTTTGACTTCGAGTGGCTGCCCACCATGGTGAGGATGTGATGAAACCACTCATGCATTCCTAGTTGCTTCTCTAGAAGGGAGAGGCCTGGAAGTCTCTTAAAGATGTCTTTAATCACACCTTATCTGTTTGTGCTGTCTTGATAGCATCTGCTAATTAGCTTACTTGGCATTATTAATTTTTTTCTGCTGCTTCTGTCTAGTTGTTGAGTTTTTTTTTCTGCTGCTTCTGGCTACTGCCTTCTGTAGAACACAAAGAGCTGGTCATATCTCCACTTAGAAATTATTTGCAAAGGAAATCACACTCCTGAGCTGGTTGATCACGTCCCTGCCATCTTTCATGCAGCTTAAACATTTTCTGTGAGCTGCGAGTGCCACATGTTCTCTTCCCTCATTGGACTTTTTCTGGTCTGATTATTTAGAATCTGAATATAGTTTGTTTTGCTAATCCTGGCTTTTATTTTTTTGCTGAAAGACAATTTAAAGAAAGTTTGGTTTTATGTTTTGAGATGTGATTTTGTTCCCGGGCTGTTCTTTGCTTACAGTAAATTTTTTTTTCACCCCTTGTGACAGATGTCCCCCATAAATGCAGGAATCTCTGTGGTAACAATTGAGAGAGAGTTTAAAAGTGTGTTGTATATCTGCTCCCACCAGAGCACTTTCTTTTTTTAATAACTTGTTAGCACAGAAACGATGTACTTGATGCCTCTTCGCAATATGGCATGTTTCAGAAAACTTGGTTGAGAATTTTTCTCCTTTACTGTTTCTGTGCTGTTTGTGTAGCACCAGCAATGGGCCTGACAGGGTCAACACAGGAAAATACTAAAAGTTGAAGAAAGTCACAATTGGAGCTGCTCAGACAGGGCTCTTAACTGAGACAAAATCTTGAAAGAGAGGAAAGCCTACCTAGGGACTTCTTTTCCTTTGAAGTGATCTTTCAAAGGCTGAAGGAAAAATCCAGAAATAGTTGCAGGGAATTGTCTAGATTATTTCAACTTTCACTCGCTAGATGGATATTTCCTCTGCCTCCACCAACCTTCCTTCTTCCTCATGTGTTTTACATCTACGCTATCCTCTTTGCACCTTTCTGCATGGAGTTCCAGTCTATGACACTTTTTTGACCTTTTTACGGTCCCAGGTGACATTTCTAGGAAAGCTCCAGAGAAATTCAGTTGTTTTGCCCTTGAGATTCTTCCTGTGCTGCAGGGCCCTCCTTTGACATGGCCGCAAGAGGCACCACAAGGCTGGGCTGCCCTCAACTGGGCCCCATAAATCTGTATATTCCTCCTCTGCCATAGCAGCAGAAATCAGGAGCAGAAGGAGGAGGCCAGGCTGTTTGTGTCACTGTTGCTAAATCCTCCTTCTTGGGGAGCCTGCCTTAAACAGCAGCCTTACCTGGGTGTGACCGAATGGATCGGTGCTTGAGCAGGTTCCAGTTAGGAAAGAGAACAGTTCTCCAGAAATATAGCTTACTCTTCTCTCCCTATGAGAGGAAGGACATTATCTGCCTCTGGATATATTTTTCAGTTTATTTTGTAGCCACTGGGATATACAAAGGGAATTAATGCAATCCTTCTTAACCACAAAGAGTAAAAATCCTCTTCTTTTTTCCTTTGGCTTTCTCACATTATGGAAATTTGTGCTCGCATGTTAGTGTCTTTGATATGAATGTGCTTTCTGTAGGTTTAACTAGGAGAAAAATAATTTCTTGGCCTTTTCACTAACATCCAGTGTAAAATAAGTTTATCTATCTTATACATCTTCCCTGTGAGGACCACAGCTTGGAGCTGCAAGGCAGTGGGCTTGATGATCTAATGCAGCTTTCCCACGGAGACTCATCCTCAGAATTATTCCATAACATATTTCATTCTTAAATTATTTTAAAAGTGCAAGTCCATGGAAACAAAAGAGGATTACGCACTCCTTACACAAACAGATTGTGCCTAAAATGGCAGTGCATCTATGTGAATAATTTAAAAAGGAGAAAGTACTTCATTTCTTCTTATAGAAAAGCTCAGCAAGCAGAAAGGCAACTGTCCAAATTTGCAACAAGACTTTTGGAGGTAAAGAACAAAGCTTTGTTAAAAGCCTATCCCAGAATCAACAGGGCATATTTCAGGTCTCTATACCATGAACGAACTGGTTTTGTGTAGCATCCTCTGCTTTGTTTTTTCTAACAGAGTGCCTCATTCTCACCTGCACAGCCGCTCCTGCACAGGGCCATGGGAATTCTGTGCATTTTAGCTTGCTCAACTTTTCCCAATTTTTCTGCAAGCAAGAGGAAGATTTTCTCTCTGCTTGGCCCCACAGATACTCAAGGAACAGCTGGGGACCAAGATCACTCATGAGAAAATCCCATGCTTCCTAGCCCCTGCACAACCTAGAGGCTTCCCTGCAAGCTTGAGGGTTGAGAATTCTGTAAAGCCTGATGGGAATGTCTGTGTGAAGTCACCAGACTACCAGAGGCCAGGCAGAGCACACCTTGCGGAGAGCTGTCTTCAACCTCTCTGCAAATATAAAGGTCTCTTTGAAGGCACACCACTGACAGTCCTGAAAGGCCATTTGCCCAAGAATAACCAAGAAGATTATACTAATCTGAGGATCACTAAAGAGTAAAATCCCTAGTATTCAATTACACTGGAGAGCACCTTGATTATGTTGTAATAGCACAAAAGTCAAAGCAGTTCCCACAGGAAGAGGCAGTTACATGCCGTATTTACTCCACACCATGCAGGGAGTTGCTTTGTCCCTACTCTTGCTCTAGGGTTTCTATTCCATTCAGGATTTGCAAATCAATTTCCTCTTCCCATTCAAACCGAAGAAATCCACATTCCTGCATATTTTATACGACTATTTGCATTACAGAGAAACCAAGCACCTTGCAAATGGCATTTCAAACTGCTTATTTTTTTGTCTTTGCTCCTTGCAAGATTTCTTAATGTACTTGGTATCTGCAAGCTGAAACTTCAGTTCTGTCCCACACTCTATTCCCATGACGCAATTTCTGCTGCTGATTTTGTTGTGGAGGTGCAACATCCCATATGCATTCTATCTTTGTTGTCACTCTTCCAGCTTTTGAAAAAGAAGTTCTCCAGAACTTCTCCAGAACATCTCCAGAAGAACTAAATCTCACTATGTCAGTCATCTGTTTTGTTTTTAAAAATGCTTCCTCTGATACAGAGACTTTTATACCATATTTTTTCTTGTATGAGTCTTCATTTATTTTGAGGCTTTAGGATCTTTCTTTTGTATGCATAAATCAAAACTTGTTAAAAAACAGAAAGGAAAATCCCAGATTTCTTTCCCCTGTATCACTATAATCAAACTAACAATTTGTTTGGGTCTGATTCATATTTGCATGCAAAGCCCCCTGCTTCTGCTGGGGTTGGTGTAAATGAACGTCAGACCTTCCTTTTTACTTCTCAGAGATGGCTATAGCATTTTTCCTGGATCACAAGAAAAAATATCAAAGGGTTGGAAAGTGAGATGGGATCCAAAGTTAAGACTGTGATTTAGTGTGGAGACCTTGGAGATTTCTGCACTTTGCACAAGGACAGATATAAATCTTATGTAATCCTGCTCCAGCAGAGAGGCTTTGCATAAGGACTTCTACAAATGAAGCACCTAATTAACACCAAATATGTAGCAAAGGAGTGAGAGCAAATCTTTGATATGCTGTACCAGTTCTTAGAGATCACGAAAAACCAAAACATCACAGAGGAATGCAGTTGTATGTAGAAGATTATAAATATGGACCCATGGGCAGAGTTTCACGAAGCGGAGATCTGGGTTTGGCATTATCAAGGTCAAAAAAGCCGAAGCCACATTCTGCAGAGAGCTGAACCAGTATAAATTCACTCCACTCAATAGAAAACATTCATACCTTTTTGAAGTGATTTCTCTTGTCCAGCAGAATTTTTCCCACATGGAATATTGCATATTTGTACAATGCCATGGCTGAAACATCCTCCATTCTCAGTTTTATACTGTGCACTTGCTCTTTTTCTTGAATGTTCAGTCTCAGACATTTCATTGCCTACTGCCAAAGTAGCCTCAATCCATCTGTTGAGCAGGTTCCTTGGGCCTTGAGGGAAGAAATAATTTTGCTGCCGTGTAACGACTCACAGGATCACATCATCCTGTGTGAGGGTTGTGTCAAAAGGTCAGTGGTCACCAGCTGGGTGATCCCCCCCTCTCCTTCCCACACACTCATCCATCCTTCATGACCAGCTGGGGATTCATGTGTCCGTGACTGAGTCTAGGCCAAATCTCACCCTTCTCTCCCAGTCAGAGAAACACATGCAACAGAAGTCCTAACATGCTCTCACCACAAACCCATATGCTGCTTTCCAATTACACCAAGCATACCATGAGCCTTAATTTCCTAGGAACCATTAGGACTCGCTCTTCTGCCTCTCCTCCCCTTACAGGTGGAGATCTGGGACAGACAGATAGGTCTGGCTATCACCAACTCTGGCCCATTGTCCTGGTTTCACCAGGGATAGAGTTAATTTCCTTCCTAGTAGCTGGTACAGTGCTGTGTTTTGGATTTAGGGTGAGAACAATGTTGATAACACACCGATGTTTTAGTTGTTGCTAGGTAATGCTTACACTAGCCAAGAACTTTTTAGTTTCCCATGCTCTACCAACTGAGAAGACTGGAGGTGCACAAGAAGCTGGGAGGGGGCACAGCCTAACTGGCCAAAGAAACATTCCATACCATGTGACGTCATGCTCAGTACATAAACTGGGGAAAGCTGGCCGGGGGGGCTGCTGCTCAGGGACTGGCTGGGCATCGGTCAGCGGGTGGTGAGCAATTGCACTGTGCATCACTTGCTTTGTGTATTCTTCTTCTTATTATTATTACATTATTATTATCACTTTATTTCAATTATTAAACTGTTTTTATCTCAACCCACGAGTTTTTCTCACTTGTGCTGTTTCCCAATTCTCTCCCCCATCCCACCGGGGGTGGCTGGGGAGTGAGCGAGCAGCTGCGTGGTGCTCAGTTGCCGACTGAGGTTAAGCCACGACACCCACCAAATAGACTCTGTCTGGTAAGGAGGAGAGGAGCGTTTTGTCTCCAGGACTTGGTATGTGAACCACTTCTATTCTCTTGCTTAGAGAGCTGGCACCTGGGAGTGAAGACACTCAAGCAGTAATCATTTTCTTCACAGTTAGCGAGAATTTGGGAGCTGAAAGAATGCGAAAGGACTCAACAAAATGAATGGTCATGACTGTGGGAGGCGGGCAGCAATCCACTACAGACTTGGAGCCTTTCCAGAGTGCATTAGCCAGCTAAGTGTATAGTGGAATACAAGGGATGCCCAGCAATGCACTCCCTGTGCACATCAGTGTAAACACCATGTGGTGGCTGTGCTGATCTGATGCCACGTTAGATATGCTCAGATTTAAGGCAGATCAAGTTTGTACTGAGAGGTGCCTAGCCATGCACAAATCCACTAATAATTACCTTGAAACCATGGGCTGTTATAACTGATGGTATGCAGAGTTCCTAGAAGTAAGAATCCTATCTCCAACTTTTATTTGGGATCAGCAACATCTTGGAGTGCCTTACTGTTGTCTTTCAATAAACAGAAAGTACAGATTTGAATTCACACGTACTAGTTCTTCCGGTTTCAAACTTTTCCTGGGTTTGAACTGCTGTCCAAGAGATGAGAATAGAGCACCTTTTTTGCAAGAGTTCCAATTTATGCAGAAAGGTCTGATCTTACAAAGGGATCTGGTGATACCGACTTCTGAGGAAATATGGAGTCCGACTCTGGAACCTGTTAGCTTTTGCCCTGGGCACGGGAATCTGTTCTTGCAGGCCATGACAGCGAGAGCGTGGCTGACAGTCTGGTGCTGCTTCCATTTCCTTTAGCTTTCAGATTGAATAAACATCATTAAATATAAAAAATGAACATTTGTTTCCAGTCAGTTGCTAGTTATTTCCTTCTGTTGCCCTGGAACAAAAAATACAATTACTGAGAGATATGGATACACTTTATTAATCAACTTTTAAGTGCATTTTAAAATAAAACCCAAGAAACTGCAGCCTCAGGTTGAAATGATTACTGGAAGGAATGGAACCATTTACAATAAAATGTAATAATAAAGCACAGAAAATAATTAAGATAGAATTGTTTACTTGGGTACTTGCTTGCCATTATATTTTATTTTGCAATTTTAAAACACAAATCTATTTTGTAAGTAAATAGTGCATACCTATTAGCAGTAAGGAAGTCAATTCCATTTTAAGTAGTTGAATAACAAAGGTATAGCTGCAATTGGATACTGAAGATTGGAGACAGATGGATACAGCAAACATCTTTTCTATGAACATTAGATAGTTGGTGCTTGTTGGAACAAAGTAAATACCAGGTACCTTAAAATAATTTTTATTGCCTTTTCTCAGCATTTGTTTCTGTAACCATTCGTGAAACCAAGAGTTTTTTGTTTAGAAAATTCAAAGAAAGGAAGAGTCTTGAGAACATTTATGCATATGAAGGCTCACAGAATGGCTTGTAAACTATAATTTTATGTCATTTTATCAAAAAGGACTAGGTTGCCTTCCCCCTTTTATCAAATGAGCCAAATTTTGCCTTCCAAACTCTACAACAGCATAATTTTCTCTATGGAGTTATCCCTGAGGATAGCCCCATAATTGAACCAGATTGCTAAATGGTATATTAAATTTATTCATTGTAAATATTTTAAATGAAGACGCTAAAACCTTTGCATTTGGATATATTTGTATTTTCTGTCATTAGTTGGGGCTATATCTGTTCTCCATCCAGAATTTAATTCCTGCTGGGGCAAAAGTCTTAGCCTCTGCTATTCTAACTTTTGGAACAAGTTTCATATACCTCTTTTTGTCTCCTTAAATCTCTAACAAGTTTCAATTCAGCTCGAAACACATCACTTAAAATTTCATTCAATCACTCTTAAATTCAGCCTTCCTTGGTATTTATTCCTGAATCCTGCATATGTTTTGCTTTGCTCCTCTGGATGTTGCGACAGGGGAGGTTTAGATTGGATGTGAGGAAAAATTTCTTTACGGAGAGAGTGGTTAAACATTGGAACAGGCTGCCCAGGGTAGTGGTGGAGTCACCATCCCTGGAGGTATTTAAAAGACGTGTTGATGAGGCGCTTAGGGACATGGTTTAGTGGGCATGGGGGTGTTGGGTTGATGGTTGGACTCGATGATCTTAGAGGTCTTTTCCAACCTTAATGATTCTATGATTCTATGATTCTATGTTGTAAGTTCAGTTTGTATATGAAGTAGTATGCAGAATGAAATTGCAATCACATTCACAATGATTATATCTGGAAAATTCTTCAAAGGTTACAATGACTGGTGAAGAAGACAACCTCTGGTATTGACTTCATCCTTCAACATGTTCTGTGCTTTGAGAGATTTGTTTGCAGCACTGCATATTCTGAGGAAAGCAAATAGGTTCATTTGCTTTGAAAGTCTTTATTAATGTAATTAATGGAATGAGAAATTCCCTTGGGAATGGCAGTCTTGCCTTTGAATTTCATTTTCATTTTTATTTCTGATAGAGCTTTCATGCAGCTTTTGAACTTCCCTTCACCTCGCTTTGTCAGCATCATTCCTTCCCAAGACTCTGCTGTCAGTTCCAGGAACCTGACCTTCCCACCTGTGGTCCTTCAGAATATATCAAATCATACCTTTTTTCCTCAGTAAGGAATGCATATTATACAAGTGAATCTTCACTTCTCAGTGAGAGACATCTTCCAAGCTAGAATGATAGCAGCCTATGTCTGCTTTAGCAAGCCATTTGGTGCATGAGGATCAGAACAGTTGGAGCTGAGGCCCTGTCGCAGGAGAAGAGTCAGAGATCACTCAGACAGATCTGATCTAGTAGTTAGTTTATTGAGTTCTAATCAGTAAATTTAGGTATGTAAGATATTTAATAAGTACAGATGGATTGGCGGTCAATACTTTACTATTTACTACACCTAAAGTTAGTATGGGATACAAAGATTATCGCGTAAGCTTACTATACGTATCTTAAATGTTACATGCATGCAAAAAATATCACTTACCAACCCATCGATGCCTGGTGTCAGGTAAGGGATCTCTCAGCCCCGAGGAGTAACCTTGAGAGGTGTCCCTACTCAAGGGGAGATCACTGCCGCGCAGACAGCTGCTATGGAGGGAGAGCTCAACAGGCCCTGATGGCTGCAGATATTTATAGCATAAAGTGGTTGATTTGTAGTCAGATTTTCTGCTGTGTTAATGCAGTTTAAGATGCTTATCAGCCCAGTCTCCAGCCAAACGGGGTTTTTTTGGTTTTGGTGCTGAGTTCTCACTGATAGCCTCACACAATAGGATTAACTTTGATTAGGCCTACTTGCAGAGCATCTGCCTGGACCAAAGTTCAGTTAGTTCAAACAGGAGGAGTGCATCCGTCACAGGCCCCCATACTTATACTACATGCAGTTGGGAGTTTTTCCTTCAGACAATGTTCAGTCTGGTCTCCTGGGCAAAGCGTCCCCAACACAGGTGGTTCAAAGACATCCAAAGTGCAAGTCGTTGATTTAGACCTATATACCGCCCCCCAGGAGTTGGAGCATGTTTAATGGGCATCTGGGATGGAGCTGATTCTGAATCTAATTCATATACACCAAAGTTGCTCTGCAAGTCAAATCAACATGATGGGAGATTCACTCTCAAGCCACACCAAAACAAAATGTTAATGTAGACACAGTCAAAGCTTCTGGACTTATTTTAAATTTGTTTAACATGATTTAGGAACCAGAACCAGGACAGTCCCTTTATCTTGCTACACAATAGCAAATGCCTGTCCAAATCCCCTCTCTGCCTGTGAGGAGGTAGGATTGCATGATATGCATCAGTGTATGAAAGCTGTATCAAATTAAATTGAATCCATGCCATGCCAATATGCCTTTAAGTCTCAGTTCAATTCATAGAATCATAGAATCATAGAATATCTTGAGCTGGAAGGGACCCATAAGGATCATCAAGTCCAACTCCCGGTTCCTCACAGGAACACCTAACACTAAACCATATGGCTAAGAGCATCATCCACACGCTCCTTGAACTCTGACCACTTCCCTGGGGAGCCTGTCCCAGTGACCGACCACCCTCTCAGTGAAGAACCTTTTCCTAACGTCCAATCTGAACTTCCCCTGACGCAGCTTCATTCCATTTCCACGTGTCCTATCGCTGGTCACCAGAGAGAGGAGATCAGCACCTCCCCCTCCGCTGCCCCCCTTGAGGAAGTTGTAGACTGCGACGAGGTCACCCCTCAGCCTTCTCTTCTCCAAGCTGAACAAACCCAGTGACCTCAGCTGCTCCTCATAAGTCTTGCCCTCGAGACCTTTCACCATCTCGGCCGCCCTCCTCTGGACACACTCTAATAGCTTGATGTCCTTCTTACATTGAGGCGCCCAAAACTGCACACAGTACTCGAGGTGGGGCCGCACCAGTGCAGTGTAGAGGGGGACAATCGCCTCCCTCGACCGGCTAGCTATGCTGTGCTTGATGCACCCCAGGACCCGGTTGGCCCTTTTGGCTGCCAGGGCACACTGTTGACTCATGTTCAACTTGCCATCAACCCAAACCCCCAGATCTCTTTCTGCGGGGCTGCTCTCCAGCCTCTCATCCCACAATTTGGACGTATAACCAGGATTACCCCATCCCAGGTGGAGAATCCGGCACTTGCTCTTGTTAAATTTCATACGGTTGGTGATTGCCCAGCTGCCTAGTCTCTCCAGATCTCTCTGTAAGGCCTCTCTACCCTCGAGGGAGTCCACAGCTCCTCCTAGTTTAGCATCATCAGCAAACGTGCTTAATGTACATTCGACTCCTGCGTCCAGATCATTTATAAAAACATTAAAGAGCACTGGCCCTAAAACTGAGCCCTGGGGAACCCCACTGGTGACTGGCCGCCAGCCTGATGTAACCCCATTTCCTATAACTCTTTGATGGAGTGAGATTGCCATCGGTATTTAGCAGAATTTAATCTATAAAGTAGAATGTATTGCCTTATACAACTGGTATCCAAAGAAGCAATGGTCCATTAGGAATGGCTTCATGCTTCACTAGTCCAGAATATTAGCAAAGAATGTGATGCTCCTCATAAATGGCCTAATTGAGCTAATAGGGTCATTTGTTTAAAAAAACCTTTAACTGTGTTGCAATTAATACCTTGTCCTGATTTCGGCAGGGATAGAGTTAATTCCCTTCCTAGTAGCTGGTACAATGCTGTGTTTTGGATTTAGGATGAGAACAAAGTTGATAACACACCGATGTTTTAGTTGTTGCTAGGTAATGCTTACACTAGCCAAGGACTTTTCAGCTTCCCATGCTCTACCGACTGAGAAGGCTGGAGGTGCACAAGAAGCTGGGAGGGGGCACAGCCAAACTGGCCAAAGGGACATTCCATACCATGTGACGTCATGCTCAGTACATAAACTGGGGAAAGCTGGCCGGGGGGCCTCTGCTCGGGGACTGGCTGGGCATCGGTCGGCGGGTGGTGAGCAATTTTACTGTGCATCACTTGCTTTGTGTATTATTATTATTATTATATTGTTATTATCATTTTATTTCAATTATTAAACTGTTTTTATCTCAACCCACGAGTTTTTCTCACTTGTGCTTTTTCCAAATCTCTCCCCCATCCCACCGTGAGTGGGGGGAGTGAGCGAGCGGCTGCGTGGTGCTTAGTTGCCGACTGAGGTTAAACCACGACAGTCCCTTTTGGCGCCCAACATGGGGCACGAAGGGTTTGAGATAATAACAGATTAACCGGAGAGTATTAAGGAATTTATATCTATTAATAGTGGTGGGTCACAATGTTGGTTTCTCTGTTCTTGATATTGATTTGTCTAATCTGCATCGTTCTCGTTTTTTTGCTGTACATGTTAAAGATTGGTGTTGGTTTTTGCAGTTTGCTGTGGTCTGCAGTGATTGGTGATGTTCATCAACTAATGATTGTTGGAGTATTCAGTCTGGAGATGCAGAAGATGTTTATTGCTACTTCCTGGTCCTTGAAATTTGCAAAGGGCAAGCATTCATTTACGGAATTAAAATGAAAAAACCACAAATGGGCAGTGTTGACAACCATACTAAAAGCAGTTAGGGGCCAATCCTGGAAATGTTTATTTACTCAGATAGCTTCTTCTCATGCAAATAGTTCTATTAAAATAAAACAGATTACAGATATGAGAAAGGGCCGAAGTTCATAAATATCAGACAAATAGCTAAAACCTGTAGCTATATGTGTATTATGTCTAGCTGAAAGCATTCCAACACATAGTCATATTCTTCAATCTTTTTATTTCATGAAAATGTATCAGTCTAAGCTTTTCCTTTCCCTGCTGCAAAAGTGATCTGAAGGTGTGTAAAAGAGAGCGAATGCTTCTCATCAAATGTCCAGGTAGTGGCAGGTTGAGACTCTATAGATCAGCTAATCAATAAGATCAATTTATGTTTAATTTAAATTTTAATCAGTAGGAACATATGCTAAGATTTTATTGCTCTGAGATGAGATTAAATACATAAAAAAAGAATATGTGAAGAACATGAAACACTTCTATTGAATATTGGGGCAGTGTCTATTAAACTGGAAATTCAGTGTATAAGATTCTTTCATAGACTATTGCCTTGGGGCTATAAATCAAGTGTGCGGAGAAATCCTTTCTAGTGTCAAGGGCAGCCATTAAACATCATTTATGCTGACAGTTCCCTTCACTGATCAGGGGAAAATTTGGGTTTCATAGCCATGCATGCAAAGAAATGCCCTGCATTCAAAACCTTCCCGTGGTGCATGTGTAAATTTTTGAGAGGATCCTGCATCCATCAGGTTTTTTAAAACATTTCCATTAGTAATGACAATAATTGATGAAATAGGTTCCTTCTCTCCCTTCTCCCTCCCCCACACCTTTTGTCTTTCAGTCTCCAGCCCATTTGCTCTTTCTGTCTGCATTTTTTCCTTTACACCGCCCCTTCATCCCTTTGCCCTCTTCCATGACTTATGTTTTCTTTTCCCTGCATGATTCACTCCGCTCTGTTTGCCTCTGTTTCTCCCACTCTTGTTTTACCTCTCTGTCTCTCTCCTCAACAATTCTCTCTCCCTCCACCCATACTTTCTTCCCAGGTACTGTGTCAGAGAGGGCAGCCTTAGTGATGTGATTCAGTTTTTCTAAGGCTGCTGATCATGGATCGGTCTTTTTAAAGACTACATTTTAATTAATATATCTAGATTTACACTCAAGCCTGTGTACAGCTACAATGAGAATAGTTATATTATAGATTAGACAGATAGAAAAAAGAAAGCTTCTGTCTATCAATTAATCTGACTAATTATCCAAGCTATTGCTGCTCAAAATGTACTACTTTCCCAGAGCCCAGATTTCCTTCCTTCCTGCCATTAATTACCTAGGAAAGCAGAAGGGCACTTGAGCATGCCCTGAAGGTCAAACGAATGTGAAGAAAATTCTAAAGCTGATGATAAATTCCCACTATCTATCAGGCCAAAGTGGGCACGATTTCCAGGGCTGAACAGAACATGGTTTGCCACTGGGCAGCTCATCGGGTAGCTATAGCTGACCTCACGTATACTTGCAGTTTTAGTTATTTATGCATTTGAAACTCAGTTGCATTCATATTAAGCCTTCTTTACGTTGCTCTGCCAATGAAAGGGGACCTCTGAATGGCTGTAAATTACATTAATATCTCAGACTGATGTGATGGGGCATTAGAGCAAAGTGGTTGCCAGCCCCTGGAATTCAGCACAAATTCAGGAAGGAATTTTCAAGAGCAGATGGATGTCTTTCCAGGAGATGAGCTTTAGCTGTTGCAAGTTACTGGACTGGGTAAAAGATTAACTGAGTGAAATTCTGTGACACAGGCTACACCTATGTTGAGATTGAATGCTCATGGTGGTCACTTATAACCATAAAAATCCATCCATCTTTAAATTTATTTTTTTTAGATCTTTATCTTTTTGTTTGTTTGTTTGCAAACAACTCTAAAAGATATAGCATTTTTGCAACAGTAGGAGAATAAAGATACAGTAATGTTCTTTGCGTGATTTGCTTGTTACCTTTGAACAGGATTCATATGGAAAATCATGAATAAACTTTTTAATAGGAGGAAAAACTGTGTGAGGTACTGTCAATCTGAGCATGATAACCCTGTTTTGTATTTATAAACTCTGATGTTTCCAAAGCAGATTTTGAACAGAAAGTTCATGTTCATACCCAGGTCACTGATAAAAATCATTGCTATTCAGGGATTCTGATTAACTTAGTTCTGTGAGGTACAAGTCCTTGTCCTTTCCATTTGGCTGAGATCTGCCTCTGTCCCTCCACCCCAGCCTCCTCTGTCTCTGAGGAGTAATGATCTGGAAGATAGAAATACTTGATAACTGTGTGATTATGGTCCGAATGCTCGATAAATATTTTTAAAAGCAATAATAAAAATGCACGAGTAACAACAGATAACCCCAGAAAACCTCTCTTATTGCTATAAAGACATCATTCAAATGTGGTTTCTTTTTCTGTCAACAAAAAGAAGTTCCTTAGGAATCTAGGTCTAAACTGGGATTTCCTAAAGTTTTCATCCTGGATAGATAAGCAGAATGGGTACGATATTAGCTGGGGGCTGCATCAGAAAATTCTCCTGCACAGCCTCAAATAAAAGATCCCTCTGTGGCTGTTACAAGGTTTGGCAGACTGCTAGTGGCCTGGGAGAAGGGGTTGGGAGAGCATGTTAGGAAACCCTTAAGCTAATGATAACCCTGATCAGTGTAAAAACACAAAGGTCATACTCCAGCAAAACCTCCACGTTGGAGTGAAATAGTGTTCTATCTTTGAAAAGCAGGGAGGATTTTACCTAGATCATTTCCATAAATGCTGCAAAAATGTGTACAGCGTGGCCTCCCAAGCAATTGTATCAGCTCAGCTGGAGAAGTTGTGAGCTGTGAGCCCACGTCCCGGAGTGGAGTGTGCAAAGGGGACTCTTTATGCTGGCCTTACCACTGAGGAAAAATAGGAAAGACGTGTAACTCTGCCCTAAAAATTGGGCTGTGTGTATTTTTGAGCTGTGTGTATGTTTGGTTTAAGAACATAATAATCAACCTAAACTTTAAATGAAAACTTGTAGCACAAATTTTGGGGCAGAGGAAGAGGGGGGGGGAGGTTGAAAATGTATAGTTTCTGTTAATACTTTTTAACCTCCTTAACATTTAAGCAGGTCAGCAAAATCAGAAAATATACAGCAAATCATTTTCTTTTATGTGCATACACAAACAGAAATTTATTGCAACCTGTTTGTGAGTATAACTGTATCCAGCTAACATTGAGATTATATTATAAAGTGGGTGTGGGAGTTTGTTTTCTGGGTGTGAAAGAACAAATAATACTCACTGGAATATAAATGACATCTCAGTTCATAAGTGTGCACTGAACACAGATTCAGCATTTATTATTTCTTTTTTTTGTTGTTCTGCTTTCCAAATGGGCCCTTTCAAAATTTTTCTTCTTTTTCTCACTAATCATGTTTCATGGCTTTTCTTTGTGGCTCCTTGTCCCTTCTTTGTATATTTTTCTTACACACTGTCCAATTTCCTCCTTTTCCTCCTCTGATTCCTCTCATTCCCTCTTACTAGAGGTGTTCTTAAAATTATAATACAACTACAGAAAAAAGTTTAGTCAAATCCACATAACCATACATTCCTACCATTTTTATACATCTTTCACTTTATTCCATTCCCTTGGCCTGTCTGTGACTTTACAGAGTCACAGACACTATAGTCACTGCATGTGTATCAGTGAGCCGTACCCGAAAAAGCTCATGGCCAAGCTGCCTGTTGGGAGTGGTAGCCACTCGGTGCTGATGCCTGCGTAAGGGTGAGCATGGTCTGCCATAGACCTTTGTTAACACAGGCTGAAGCTATGCAAACACTGAAGCAGAAGGAAAGATTTTGGTCCAGTGCCCAGGTCTGTGCTTCAGCTGTTGTCAGTTTACTAATGCAAATATTCCAAGTTGCAGGAGCCCAGAGGGAGTTGTTTTCAAGGTGTGGTTAATATCCATTGCTGTTTTTCCCAACTGATCCTTATATCCAGTGTGGATGCAAAGTGAGTGCATGAGGTTCTCCCAGAATTTATACTATAAGGGACGTCTCCATCTTTTGGATGGAAATCTGCAGCTGATGCAGCCTCGCTCATTACAGATTTTTTACAGCAACTAGTTTCTGCACTGGTTTGTTTGTTCTTTTTGTAAACATACTCCTGCAAAGTATACTTAATGAGGTCAAAAGATTTTAGTGTATTTTTTACCAATAAGTGTTTCTTAGTGTTTGATAATTGCTTGAGCAAATAACCTTGGCCATAGCCAGTAACTGTACAGAGTCCCAAATTAACTAGCGAGCTGGAGCTGATCTGTTACCTATATTCAGCATTAAGACAAAGGGGATGCAGACATAATATGTGTGCAGAATTGACAAACAGAAAGGAGAAAATGGATTTTAAAGATTGAATAAAACAGTAGACATGGCATTTCTACTGAACATAGTGCCATAAAAAGAGAAAGTATTATGCAAGAAATAAGGGAAGGTCGTTCTGTGTTTCATGGGTGTCGATGCACATCACTGGCACCAGCTGTGAAGAGGTTCTCACAGGCTGGCTTCTAGAGCCCACCTAGGAGTGCTTTGCAAGAGACTGAATATAAATTAGTATATCCTCATTGTGCATATTAGTTTTTAAAAGTCCTTCCTTGATGTTCTGGAAAAGCAATTTAGAAAAGCCTCTCTGTCCATTCAATACAATCACAGGCTCCATAAACAGAAATTCCTGACACATTGAAATCAATCTGCCTGTGATACTCCTCCCCCATCACAGACAGTGCAGTAAATCCTGATTTGCTTCCAGAGACCTGTTGTGGAGAACTGCTTTTAGAGTCCTTACAAGTTCCAGTGTCCTCATATTATGAGAAACATAAAAGGCAGTGACACCAGGAGTCTGCATCTCCTACCTGACCATGGGGGAGGTGGGTGAAAAGAGGGTTCGCTGTCTGTAGTTTCTAGCAAAATCAGATAGTGGTGTGTCTGTCTAATTACGGGAAGGAATTGCTGACCTGCAGCTACAGACCTTGCCCTCTGTCAGTCCCTTTTTCCTTTTCCTACAGCCCCTGAGGCTCTGTATCTTGTCATGCCAACCCAGAATGTGATCAATAATGTATTGGCCTTACATTGATTCAATTCAGCCTGGCCACAGATGACAGCAACATCGATAGAGAAGGAGAAGGCTGCTTTGGGAGCAGAATAACTATTTTCAGCCCTGTATTGGGTTTGCGTGGCAAGGTTTTGGTAGCGGGGGGGGGGGCTACAGGGGTGGCTTCTCTGAGAAGCTGCTAGAAGCTTCTCCCATGTCCGATAGAGCCAGTGCCAGCCGGCTCCAAGATGGACCCGCCGCTGGCCGAGGCTGAGCCAATGAGCAACGGTGGTAGCGCCTCTGTGATAACACATTTAAGAAGGGGAAAAAAAACTGCACAACAGCAGCTGGAAGAGAGGAGTGAGAATATGTGGGAGAAACAACCCTGCAGACACCAAGGTCAGTGAAGAAGGAGGGGGAGGAGGTGCTCCAGGCGCCAGAGCAGAGATTCCCCTGCAGCCCATGGTGAAGACCATCGTGAGGCAGGCTGTCCCCCTGCAGCCCATGGAGGTTAAAGGTGGAGCAGATATCCACCTGCAGCCTGTGGAGGACCCCACGCTGGAGCAGGTGGATGCCCGAAGGAGGCTGTGATCCCATGGAGAGCCCGTGCTGGAGCAGGCTCCTGGCAGGACCTGTGACCCCGTGGAGAGCCCGCACTGGAGCAGGTTTGTTGGCAGGACTTGTGACCCCACGGGGGACCCACGCTGGAGCAGCCTGTTCCTGAGGGACTGCACCCCATGGAAGGAACCCACGCTGGAGCAGTTCATGAAGAACTGCAGCCTGTGGGAAGGACTCATGTTGGAGAAGTTCATGGAGGACTGTCGCCCATGGGTGGGACCCCACGCTGGAGCAGGGGAAGAGTGTGAGGAGGAAAGAGTGGCAGAGACAACATGTGATGAACTGACCGCAACCCCCATTCCCCGTCCCCCTGTGCCACGCGGGGGGGCAGGAGGTAGAGAAAATCGGGAGTGAAGTTGAGCCCGGGAAGAAGGGAGGGGTGGGGGGAAGGTGTTTTAAGATTTGTTCTTATTTCTCATTACCCTACTCTGACTTTTGATTGGTAATAAATTAAACTAATTTCCCTGAGTTGAGTCTGTTTTGCCTGTGACGGTAATTGCTGAGTGATCTTTCTCTATCTTTATCTTGACCCACGAGCCTTTCATAGTATTTTTCTCCCCTTGTCCAGCTGAGGAGGGGGAGTGATAGAGAGGCTTGGTGGGCACCTGGCATCTAGCCAAGGTCAACCCACCACAAGCCCATCACCCTCAGCTGGGAAATACACACGTTTTTTGAGTTATGAAAGCCTGGACCCTACTGATAGTGGGTATTTAAAAGCTGCATATATTGATGCTTACAATCAAGAATGCTTGTCTTGTGAAAATCATACAATTTTTGCTTCACCTTTACTCTGGACAGACAGGCACATACAACCCATAAACAGTCTGCTGGAAAACTCCCAAATTCTTAAGGCAATAGGCAAGTTAGTCTCGAGCAATAACAGATTAATCCATCCCAAATAAAATAGAAATGAAAGCCGCAGAGCTTAACTGCATTTTAAAAGGGTATTTTAGCTGCCAGACATATAATTATGTTTACATGTTTCTCAGCCCAAAATGCAAGTCATGGTACACTGGTGAAACAGGAAACTTTCACATTCCACAGGGTCCAGACATCACAGAAACAACCGTGAAAAGTTCACACGGCAGGTCACCTTGTCCTGCATTGCTTCAGCCAGGCACTATGCATTTGTGAACTGGGAAACTCATTGTCAGTGCAGCCCTGGCAGGACTGCAGACATGACAGAAAGTGTGCCAAAACACTGCTTAGGGCTGTGTGGGTGTGCAAGTGAGTTGCTGTTTAAAACCATTAGCTGTCTAACATGAATGTATTCACTATAAACTGAGAATATTAGAGCTAGATAATCCCTGCTTAAGCTGATTTTCAGTTGTCACATATCCTTTATTAGAGATACAGTACAGTTCTCGGCTTGTCCCATTTCCTTGACACAGCAGTACTTAAAAATTATAGAAGTCAGTCTAAATTCCTAGTATGATGAATATAAATTCTTCATGGTAAAAAAAATAAAATTCTTTTGCTTTCCAGGCATGACCATAGGCCCATTTAGCCTTCAGCCTTTGTTATTCTGAGTAAATTCATCAAATAGATGATTTAAATTAGAGAGGAGCCAGAATCAGAAACCTGGATCCTCACCAACACTCTGACCTCGGGCATGTTTCAATTATTTTCCAAACCTTTCAGATAGGCCACTTCCTATAAAAAAGACCAAACCCAAACCCTTGATCTGGACATGCTGAAACTTTGCAAAGGGATTCAGTTTCAGGTCTAAACAAAATAGCTTGCAAAGAGTTGAAACCGAGTTTGTCATTACAAAATAGTGACTTCGGGTGACTCCATTTCGGGGTGTTGGATATGAGATAAAATTAAGGATCTTGATTTTTTTAATGAAACATTATGAACATTCAGTTATTTTAGAGAGATTTATACCTCAAATCAGTTATCATTGTTTAAAAGTCTTTTCCACTATAGAACTGTTTAATGGTGGCCAGGACTTACTTGGCATTCATTGTTTCACAGATAACTAATGGATTCAATAACAGAAGAATGGATGATTCTATATATATCAACTCATCTGGCACACTTTAAAGTATTTGGAAATCTAATTCAATGTGTACAACTCTATGCTCCTGCTTTACAACTTTGCCAGCAATGCAATCTGTATCATTCACTCAGAGATGTCCACTGAGGTTTTACACTTCAATATGTACTAAGTAAATCTTTGTCTGGTTTCAGCTGGGATAGAGTTAATTTTCTTCCTAGTAGCTAGTATAGTGCTGTATTTTGAATTTAATATGAGAATAATGTTGATAACACGCTGATGTTTTCGTTGTTGCTAAGTAGTGCTTACACTAGTCAAGGACTTTTCAGCTTCCCATGCCCTGCCAGCGAGAAGCTGGGAGGGAGCACAGCCAGGACAGCTGACCCAAACTGGCCATAGGGATATTCATAGAATCATAGAATCATAGAATAGTTTGGGTTGGAAGGGACCTCTAAAGATCATCTAGTCCAACCCCCCTGCCGTGGGCAGGGACATCTTCAACTAGATCAGGTTGCTCAGAGCCCCGTCCAACCTGACCTTGAATGTTTCCAGGGATGGGGCATCCACCACCTCTCTGGGCAACCTGTTCCACTGCTTCACCACCCTCAGCATAAAAAATTTCTTCCTTATATCTAGTCTAAATCTACCCCCCTTTAGTTTAAAGCCATTCCCCCTTGTCCTGTCGCAACAGGCCCTGCTAAAAAGCCCCCTTTAAGTACTGATAGGCTGCAATAAGGTCTCCCCAAAGCCTTCTCTTCTCTAGGCTGAACAATCCCAACTCTCTCAGCCTTTCTTCATAGGAGAGGTGTTCCATCCCCCTGATCATTTTCGTGGCCCTCCTCTGGACCCGCTCCAACAGGTCCATGTCTTTCTTATGCTGAGGGCTCCAGAGCTGGACACAGTACTCCAGGTGGGGTCTCACCAGAGCAGAGTAGAGGGGCAGAATCACCTCCCTCGACCTGCTGGCCACGCTTCTTTTGATGCAGCCCAGGATACGGTTGGCCTTCTGGGCTGTGAGCGCGCATTGCTGGCTCATGTCCAGCTTTTCATCCACCAGTACCCCCAAGTCCTTCTCGGCAGGGCTGCTCTCAATCCCTTCATCCCCCAGCCTGTATTGATACTGGGGGTTGCCCCGACCCAGGTGCAGGACCTTGCACTTGGCCTTGTTAAACCTCATGAGGTTCACACAGGCCCACTTCTTGAGCTTGTCCAGGTCCCTCTGGATGGCACGCCATCCCTCTGGCGTGTCGACCGCACCACTCAGCTTGGTGTCATCTGCAAACTTGCTGAGGGTGCGCTCGATCCCACTGTCTGTGTCATTGATGAAGATATTAAACAGTATCGGTCCCAATACGGACCCCTGCGGGACGGCACTCGTCACCAATCTCCATCTGGACATTGAGCCGTTGACCACTACCCTCTGGATGCGACCGTCTAACCAATTCCTCACCCACCGGACAGTCCACCCATCCAATCCATACCTCTCCAGTTTAGAGAGAAGGATGTTGTGGGGGACCGTGTCAAAGGCCTTACAGAGGTCCAGATAGACGACATCTGTAGCCCTTCCCATGTCCGCTGATGTAGTCACTCCATCATAGAAGGCCACTAGGTTAGTCAGGCAGGACTTGCCCTTGGTGAAGCCATGCTGGCTGTCTCGAATCACTTCCCTGTCCTCCATGTGCCTTAGCATAGCTTCCAGGAGGATCTGTTCCATGATCTTCCCAGGCACAGAGGTGAGACTGACTGGCCTGTAGTTCCCCGGGTCTTCCTTTTTTCCCTTTTTAAAAACGGGGGTTATGTTTCCCTTTTTCCAGTCAGTGGGAACTTCACCGGACTGCCACGACTTCTCAAATACAATGGATAGTGGCTTAGCAACTTCATCCGCCAGTTCCTTCAGGACCCGCGGATGGATCTCATTGGGTCCCATGGACTTGTGCACCTTCAGGTGCCTTAGATGGTCTCGAACCTGATCTTCTCCCACAGTGGGCAGCTCTTCATTCTCCCAGTCCCCGCCTTTGCCTTCTGCGGCTCGGGCATTCCATACTATATGATGTCACGCTCAGTATATAAACGGGGGGAGTTAGCTGGGGGACGGTGACTGCTGCTCAGGAACTGGCTGGGCATTGGTCAGTCGGTGGTGAGCAATTGCATTGTGCATCAATTATTTTGTATATTCTTTTATCATTATTATTATTATCATTATTATTTCCCCTTCCTTTTCTGTCTTATTAAACTGTCTTTATCTCAACCCACGAATATTTTTTTTTTCCGATTCTCTCCCCCATCCCACTGGGGGTGGAGGGGGAGTGAGCGAATGGCTGTGTGGTGTTTAGCTGCCTGCCAGGTTAAACCACAACAATCCTATGAGCATGTAGCTGTCCCCACATTCTGACACCTCAAGTAGATATATCCTGAGCCTTTGGCTTGTAATACAGAGGGTGTCTTGGAAAAAACAAGCCCTCTACCATTTTTGGTAAATTGTTCCTTTAGCCCACAACAGCATCTGGCAAGCTGGGTAAGGTGAAAGTAATGTCCCTCTGCAAAGCTCGCTGGTCTAATGGTATCATAACAATTAAGTGTGGCCAAAGACAAATTTTGTTCTGATTTGCACCTTCTGAATTACAACTCTGATGACAAGGAAATTACCCTTGTATAAATGGCAACAGAACTCAAGCCCAAAGTGAAGTCCATCTTAAAGTTAAACTAGTTTTAGTACTTATTTAATATTGATTGTGCTGTCCATTACATTACAAGCTAAACTTCTTGTCCATAAAAGTCTGTTACAGTCTTTCAGCAGAGCAGTCTATACTTGCTTCCGACTGTCCTTAAAGTAGCACTGCCCCAAGACTTTTGCTGTAACACTCTTGCTGTTTACTGGCCTTTCTCTGTTAATGGCTGTGCTTTTTATATGAACGCAAAACATCATACATTTTTAATTTCCTTAGAATAGTAAGAAATCTTTTTACAGAAGCTGCTGCCTGAGCAAATTACAAGTCTATAATATTCCCATTAAGAAATCTTACTTTCCCAACATCGAGTGCTTTTGGTGATGTGTTATAAAGTCCCAAAACATGGAGTGAAAATTGTTCTTGTGACCACAGAAGCATTTTAGATTTTTCTGGTGAGGTCCATATCCAGGTCATTTAAATGTTTGCTTTATGCTTCCTTTTTCCCTTCATAAGTTATAGGGATATAGAAGAGATACAGATTTCTTTCTGAAGAATGTTGTCTAAATGGGAGTGGAATGACTTTTACAGTACTTACGTTACACTTTGCCTTACTGGGGAGAAATAGGCACATCTGGATGGTAGCCACATCAGCAGTCCACAACTACCTCAACGTCTTTATGGGGATCATTGCTGGCCAGAACAGGTTAAAGCCATCATTGGTTTCTGAGGACCTGGTGGGGTAAGAGACAGGGGAAGTGAAGAGAGATGCAAACCCTCATTCACCAAAATGATTCCTCTTACTTTTGCTCCCCACAAAGGTCCTTCTTTTGGGAACGAAATAACGCTGTTGGGCCCAACATAGTGAAGCAAAGTGTCAAAAGTTTAAAGCTGTCTTTAGTAAAACCTGTATTAGACTCAAATACGTGGCCTGAGAGCCATACACATGCGTGCAGGTTAGGAAGTTGTTGGCTTTTTTATACACATATTGTAGGTTCACTGGGCACGTTGACTAAACAGCCTCTGTCCCAGCTTGCTGTGAACTGCAGGACTTCTCTGCATCACAGGCAAAGAGGTCACTGTAAAGGACTCAGGTTCAAGCTGGTCAAGTTCATTACCCAGTTAGCACTGGGTTTGGAAGGAGAAAATAAGAAAGGACTAAGGCAGGAGCTGTGTGATTGGACTTGGGGGGAAGGCATCTCTGCATTAAAGTCTGCACAGCCTAATGAACAAAGGTGGGGTACCAGTGGAGCTGGGAAATTCAAGCTCTTAGATCTTGACTGGATTTGACACTAGTTGTGAAGGGAAGGGGAAAGTCTGATCAAGCTGATTTAGGTTGGGATGGGACTCATCCCAAGGGACTGCAAAGGATTAGGGCTCATGCTAGCAGGGACAGGCAGGGTGACTGTATGCTGGACACTGCGGCAGGGCTTGGATTAATCCCAGGAGAGTTCAGAGATAGTGTTTTGGTTGTCAGGAGCTGATGAATTGGGCTGTGGTTCAGAGGTGGTGTTGAGCTAGGGGAAGCAAGTAACTCAGCTGTGTTTCAGTCTGACTGTGCACACATGGCCTGTGAATCCATTTGTTTAACCTTTTCGCTTGCCAAGAGTCAGTAGCCAGTTGGTCGGTCAGATTTCCTATATCTCTTGTTCTCCTGGCTGGCTGTGATTGCCTCTTTATCCAGCCCTCAAGTCAAAAGAAAAGAGGGCATTTGGAGGAGAAAAGGGAAGGTGGAAATATTGTGTGTGCGGGGAGCAGGGAAAGAGAGGTGCAAGCAGTTTTTACTTGAGCAACCATAAAGATTTTGAGCCAGTGTTGGATTTTTTACCAGTGCATCCATTCAAGTGAGTTAGGCACAACTGCTCAATGTATTTAACTGTGTCTTCCAGACCTGGTCCTTGAAAATGCTTGAATCATGCTGTGACACCAAACAACCTTTCATAGCCTGGAGAAAAGGAGGCTGAGGGGAGACCTCATCGCTCTCTACAACTACCTGAAAGGAGGTTGTAGCGAGGTGGGGGTCGGTCTCTTCTCCCAAGTAACAAGCAATAGGACGAGAGGAAATGGCCTCAAGTTGCGCCAGGGGAGGTTTAGATTGGATGTGAGGAAAAATTTCTTTACTGAAAGAGTGGTTAAACGTTGGAACAGGCTGCCCAGGGAAGTGGTTGAGTCCCCATCCCTGGAGGTATTTAAAAGACGTGTAGATGAGGCGCTTAGGGACATGGTTTAGTGGGCATGGTGGTGTTGGGTTGACGGTTGGACTCGATGATCTTAGAGGTCTTTTCCAACCTTAATGATTCTATGAAACTGTACATGCTTTTCCCAACGGCTACACCTGCCTAACCAGTTCCTACCCACGCTCCTGGTTGTGTCATCCTCATGCCTCCCTGGTACTCATGCTAAAACAACTGTTTATGGTGCCACATGTGATGTTACATGTTGGAGCGGGTCAATGAACTCCTCCATGCTAAAAGCATACATGGAGAAGGAGAAAAAGGGATTGCCCATTGCAATTCACTTCAGTGCTCCTCAGGCTGCTGCGTGGAAATAACACGGTGATGGCGCTGAGAATGAACGAGTGCTGTGAGTGCTCAAAAACCACAGGCTTAACTTGGCTTCCTTCAGACAAGCATATTGCTCTGGGCATCTGCCTGTGCAGTGTATGGTGAGTGGAAACAGTCTCGCCTTGCCTGCACTTGGGGCTGCCTGGAAGCTGTGTGACTGGGTTTGTGTGGCCCAGAGTCCAAACTAATGAGCTCCGTTAAAGACAGGTTATACTGAATCAACCTCAAACCACCCTCCCCTGTGCTTCATCTGTTCTTCTCACCGCTGACATGGACAGAACTGAATTCCTCTCTCGCCAGCGCTCTTCCTCACACAGCTCACAGCACAACAGGGGCTCCAAATCAACTGTCCCCAGCACATTTTTCCCATGATTTTGTGTGCATTCCTTGGATGTCAGCCTCGTGGATTTAATGCAGTTTGTGCGTGCTGATGCCTTACAATGGTACTGCCTAGCAGATCCTGCTAGCTGCTTCACTTCTATGGAAAAGTGTTTAGCATTTAATAGGGATGAAAATAATAGTATTATGTAGAAACAAAGTTGGAAATGTCTGGGATATACCCAACAAATGAAAATTCAATACTGAATGAGAACCTTCCAGGCAAACTTTTAGCCCCATCTAAGGAATTTAATAGAAATTTTTATCCCTATTATAAAATGCTATAGACTGGTTTAAATATTTTGTATGAAGGCACTAACCTTCTGTGAAATTCACTCAGCCCTTTCCATACTGTTTCTCAGCTGCATCTATTTAATATTCTCATTCTGATGGACGGGGTTTTCTGAAGGCGCTTATTCTGAAGATTCTTATTCTAGATTACACTTTCTGTCCACTGGTCTAATGGCAAAATTAAATAGAAATCTTAAAAAATATCAACTGATTGGCATATTGGTGAGAAAACATCCAGAGTTAAAGACTAAAAAGTTTCTTTGCTGGAATTCTTTGGCGTGCCAACAAAGTTGCCAGCTGGCTATAATAGAAGAAAAATGAGCAGAGCATCTGCAAGATATTTACAGTAAGGGTAGAGGGAAGAGGGGAGCAGCCTTCAGAGTTTATCAGCGGTATGCAGAGGTCAAAACGTTTATCAAACCAATTTGATGTGAAAAACCCTAATGAGAAAGGGATTTTGAATATTCTGAGCAAGTCCCAGGCTGATGAGTTGTGTCTTCCTAAGTGCACTTCAGTTCCCTTAGGAACTGGATGGAGGGGAAGGGAAGGAGCAGTGGGAGGAAGGGGGAGGAGGCCGAAGGAAGCTGATTCCTGCGTGTAACGGTGTATGGCAATGGTGTGGAACTGCTGACCTGCTGCCTGTGCACAGCCAAGGCCTTGGCTTGGGCCACCTGTGCTGCCTTACCTGCCGTCCCCATTCTCCCTGCCCTGAATGGATTTCATTATCGCTGTCTGGAATGCAGAAGACATTTCTTCCAGACAGTAATATACATATATAAACAAAGTGAAAAGGCAGAGGAAGCAGATGCTGGTCTCCCCCAGTCTCAGCTGACCCCTGGTAACTCCTGTCCCAAAATGGAGGTTGAGGGAGGAATGAAAAATCCCTTCAGTCATCCTCATTTTCTTGGATTATTCCCTGCTGAAAAAGCCCAGGCTCCTCTCTACCACCCTCTCCTACTGTCCTTCACCATCCTGCAGCTCCTGGTCCCGCTGTTTTGCAGTGCACGCTGCTCTGCCCCGCTGCCTGCGATGCTCTCCACAGCCCCTGCCCAACTCCGCTGCCTGGTTGGGCTTTCCGGGAGTATAATGCTGGTCATTTCTGGCTCACCTCCCCGGCCCGGGGCTGCTGGAGCTGACGGGGGATTTCCAGGAACAGGGATGTTTTCCAGCCTTTGCTGTCACTGCTGGAGCACAAGGGGCTTTCCAAGACACAGACTCTTATTTCCGACACTGACTCAGAAGGCTAAATGGGGTGGGTGTTTTAGCCTGACTCTCCCCCAAGAGGTAAAATGTGAGCTTTAAATCCCCAGTTTTAGATGAATTCAGGTCCTCGGGTATGAAGGGTATGAAAGACGGTATGAAGCAAGTTTTGTATTCCCACTTTTCTGCGCTCATTTTCATACATTAAAACAGGTCTGTTCAGGGTCTCAGCTCTCCCCACAACAGAAAGTGTGCAGCTCCTGATAGCCGCTTCCCCAGAACAGAGAGAGTTAGGGCTCTCCTGGAAGGGAAATTTCAAATTTCATTGCCAGGAGCATTCACCCCATCCTTTCCCTGTCCTCTCTCCGGCCACTCTTCATCCAGTATCTCAGTGATACTAATCAGTTCAGCCAGAGGTGCTCAGGTTGGTAAGGATGGATGGGACGGATCAGTGTGAGAAACAATGATGTTTGCACAGTTACTGGGCAATACAAAGAAGTGTGCTCATTGTGGAGCTCCTCAGCTGAGCCTTGTTCAGCCCACCATTGGGGCGAGCTGTGAGGCAGCAGGACTGTGCAGCAGCAATCTCCCACTGCAGCCATTCCTGGGAGATTAGTCACTGACTTCCCAGGAAACGGGATCCAGTCCTGAGGGCCTAAAACTTTGTTATCTGGTTTGCGCGTGATGGTTGGGGTGACTCCTCTGAAGCAAACACAAGCACAGAACTGGTTTAAACAAGAGCCTTCGGCTCTTTTCCTCTGCGTCCTGCCCGAGGACATTTCTCAGCCGCTGGTGGCAGTTGTTCAGAGGGAGATGAGTGAAAGCATGCTCTAGACCTTAGCCATGAGCAATGGCAATTGGTTTCAAACATGTGACTTTCAAGGAGTAGTGGCAACTCCTTGTTCCTCATGCTGTGCCTACACTGCTTGCAGCTGCACTGTACATTAGAGCTGCTTTCTGGTTGCTCTCAATGAAGTTAATTAATCCTGACAGACCAAAACCACAGCAGGACTAGACTGTGTACAGTCTGGTTTCCCTCCTCTCCCTGCCCTCTGTCCTGGTTTTGGCTGGAATAGAGTTAATTTTCTTCCTAGTAGCTGGTATAGTGCTGTGTTTTGGATTTAGCATGAGAATAATGTTGAGAACACACTGATGTTTTAGTTGTTGCTAAGTAGTGCTTACACTAGTCAAGGACTTTTCAGCTTCTCATGCCCTACCAGCAAGAAACCGGGAGGGGGCACAGCCGGGACAGCTGACCCCAACTGGCCAAAGGCCTATTCCATACCAGATGACGTCATGCTCAGTATATAAACTGGGGGGAGTTAGCCGGGGGAGGGGTGACCGCTGCTCGGGGACTGGCTGGGCATCAGTCGGCAGGTGGGTGGTGAGCAATTGCATTGTGCATCACTTGCTTTGTATATTCTTTTATCATTATTATTATTAGTTATTTTTATTATTTTCCCTTCCTTTTCTGTCCTATTAAACTGTCTTTATCTCAACCCATGAATTTTACTTTTTTTTTTCCTATTCTCTCCCCCATCCCACTGGGCTGGGGGGGGTGAGTGAATGGCTGTGTGGTGTTTAGCTGCCTGCCGGATTAAACCACAACACCTCTTTTCCTTGACAAACTGCCTTACCCTGAAGCTGACCTGAAGCTCAGGTAGATGAGACTCCCCTGACCCCTCTGCCTTCAGCTGCTTGAAAACACCTATATAAAAACCTGTAGTAAAGTGCTTGAGTTAAATGTGTATGATCAAGTTTGTCAAAATTAGTAGGCCATGTACCTGACCTCCCATAAAAATTACATTAGCTTATTCACAGCATCCTGCTGGTAATTTCAATCCTGCAAAACTAAAACCAAATAGAGCTTGTGAGGTGGCTTTTTCAATTAAAAAGCTACTGGCTGCTCAGTGTGTGGCAAGCCTGGGTAAGCGACGGGCGGACAGGAGCAGAACAAGATCCTTCCCTGCTCCTCAAGCACCCCACGCTAAGCTTTCTTGGCATTTACAAGTCACTGTATTGCCCACCTAATACCCTGAGATATGTGTTTTGAGAGAAGAGGGATTGTGGAGAGTTTTGGAGTGGGCAGCCATGGCTGGTCTGTGCAAGGCATTGCAAAGCCTTGAAGACTGGTATGTAGGATGCTTGCAGCCCCCTTTCTCCGCCTCTGGTGGAGGAGGTTTTGATGGGGAATTTAGTCTGAGAAAACAATCACAAATGACTGGTCTGTGGAGAAGGGATTAGGAAGAAGGGGAGAGGAATGAAAAGAGAAGATAATAGGGAAGGAATGTTCTTGGAAGAACATTTTAAAGAGGAAACAGATCATGTAACAGCCATGGGCACTTGCATCTTTCATAAAAACAAAGGAAACGAGCGCTATGATTCATCTCATAGCATGATATCACCAGTTTTGGACAAAGAGGCAGTGAGGGTCAGGGCTGGCTGTGCATCCATGTCTCTTGGACAGTCACAAGCCTTCTGCTCCCCTTGTGATTTGATTTGCCCGGGAAATGAAGTTACATCCCCGGGACTATTGCTCCACAGCGCAGATTACCGTGTAGGATGGCTTTTTTCCTACATTCCTCTGGAAAAACAGGGCATAAACTCACTCTGAGGTTCCACAGCATGCAGACAGCCCTGCTCCACTCCAGCTCTTTGCAGGGAAGAGGGATGAGTGCTGCCAACCCAGGGAGCAGAGTGGCCAGGCACACCTCTTTCGATACCTATCATATTGCCATTGACCCCGTCAAAAAAACCTGTGTGTATTCATTAAAAGGAGCCTCAGCTCTGATCTGTGCCAGGCACGCAGGAGCCACGCAAACCTTTCCGCTTCCTCTGAGGTCAATGACTCCTGCTCTGTAACATGGTTCCTCGGGGCATAGTGTTGCTTCAAAGTACAAATTCCATCTGGAAGGGATCTGATAGCTCATTGTCTGGCAGGAGTAATTTCCTTTAGGTAAAATGTCTTTTTTTTTTTTTTTAAACTTGGCAGGGACAACAGTTTCCAAAACAACTTTCTGCATGGAAGTGTTAACACAGAGTGTTTTTGTGTCGCTTTGCCTCTGGAGTCTCAGTAGGAGCCATACGGGGAGATTGTTCGGACGGGGACTTCACGACAGAAAGCGTGGTCTCCTGTGAGCAGCTCCACAGTGTGTGACTCTGCTGGGCTCCTCGGTGTCTCCACGCAGAGCAGCAAAGTCTGTGCCACTGCCCTTGTCCTTATGGTGTGAGAAAAACACTGCCAAATATAAATAGGAAGGCACACCCAGCACTGCTGAAAAGGGAGCTCCAAGAGCTATTAACTCACTTATTTCATTATTCTGCTGTGTTTTTCATGGGTCCTGCATTCCTGTTCCATGAAGTTTTTTAGTGACCTTTTTTCTCGGCGTGCCACAGACTCCAGGGACAGGAAGGTAAATACAGAATAACCTGGCATGGACAAGCCTGTCTCAGACCAATGTGGGCTGCTGGGGAACATCACATCCCAGCGTGGCCACGACAGGAGCAGGCAGCTGAACGGCCACTGCCAAGCTTGAGCAAGAAGCGTGGGGTGGGAGGTGGTTCGCAGCAGCCTTGCCACGCTGGTCTCTCCCCCACCACAAAGGGTGGCCTAAGCGCCTCTCAGAGGTCCACATACCACAGCCTGCTTTTCCTTCAAGGCAACCACAGAAAGATTTATTTGTCTAAAGAAAAGGGAAGCAAGAATTTTAACTCCTTACTGCTATAACGGGTCAGTGGATTGCTCCCTTATGTAGCTACCTACCAGGTGGTCTAAGCCTTCCAAGCCAGGGAGCTCTGGGACCCTGGTATGCTTTTATTTAACTCTTCCTTTCCTTAAAAGTGATGGAGACCTCCCCCATCACAGGCAGTAACACCTTAAATCACTACAGCTGTTCCAGAAATGATTGGGCCCTGGCAGCTATTGGAGATTTTAGCTATATGATCTCCCCAGTTTCAGTACAGCATTCTCGTTGGCATCCTTATTTCACTTGGTCTACATCTTTTCTGAAGAACATTTCCCCAAAACGGACACAGGTTCTGCAGGTGATGCTTTACTAGTGCTGATCTGAGGTGAATTATTACTTTCTGCACCTTTTTATTACATTTCAATGTAGTGTATACATTTTTGCATCAGTATGGCACTGCTGGCATGTGGCAGGATTGTAACCTGCCAGAGCTCCCAGAAAACATATTCATTCTCCAAAAGAGAGTGAATGAACTGTGAATACATCATATAGTCCTAATAGCACATTACCAAGTGGCTCTTCCCTTTCCACAGCTTTGAAAATCTTATGTAGCAGACTAATTTGGATAGTAGGAATCACGGTGAAATTCAGGTGCTCCTGTTCAGACTGAAATGGTTTTAGCTGCTGGTACAGGGCGTTGCAGAGAGACAAATACCACATCCCTATGGATGAGTTCAGAGTTCACTGCCTGAAGTCCTAGATGTGCAGGTCCGCAGTGGTTTGTCCCGCGCAGTCAGAGGTGACTCCTTCCCTCTGAGAAGCCAGTGTTTATGTCATGTGTTTACCACTGAGCAGGGCTATTGGCAAGGTTCACATGCAAGATTATCAATTAGGTTGTGCTAGGAAAGCTGAACCACCCAGAGTCCTCAGACTGTTTTGCTCCCTGTTGGAAATGTGTCCGCTGGGGGTGGTGTGGCTTCTCGAGCTGTCTTACCTACTTTTTATTTCTTTTAAACAAAATAATTTGATAAAACTAGTTGAATTGTTTTATTTGAACTGTTTTACTGTTGAAAAATATGGGCTTTCACTGCATGCATTTTCTGGGGGAAAAAAAGTGTTGTTTTTTTTTTTTATTTAATCCATACACTGAAATAATTTAGCTTGGACATTGCATTTGAGTTTTCTGGGGGAAGGTGCAATCAGATTATTTTTTTTTATACCTCTGTACTTTTCTGTACCCAGGCTTCTCAGCTGAACTATATCTCTTGTGACATGATTCCCGCAATATAACTGTCTCCCTTTATCATGATGGATGATGGTGGTATTTACAGTTTGATAAGCTTCTATTTAGGAAACACTTGAATTCCAACGTCTGGATTTTAAGGCGAATATTTCAAGGTTCAACTTCTCCGCCAGTGAAAAGCTATCTTTTTCCCCCAGAAAAAATTAAATTATACTGTTGTGCTGAAAAAAAGTTTGTGTCTTGAGCAGCTCCGGGTCTTGCTGTGGACTTGAGAAATGTCTGTTTGCAGCAGGGCAGGTGTGACACCCCGCGGCGATGGCACATGTACCTTATCAAGGAAACCCTTCCCTCTTAAATGTGCTGCTTAAAGACATCTCCAGGCACCCATTCTTGGAGGCGCCCTCCCTTCACAGGGGATGGGGGCCTTTGGACCTACACCTGGATGTGGGAATGATTTGGTGCCCAGGAGAGAGCAAAGCCCCAGGAGGTGTTTGAGGGACATACATACACCATATCTTCTCCTCCAGCATCTCATCAGATGTGTTCCAGAGAAGGACTAGCTCATCTATGACCAGAAACTGTTGCATGTCCCCTTGGACAGCTGGACGTATGTCCATCACGTGCAGTCTGGGTCACAGGACTGAGTGTCACATTAACAACCTGATGGGCGATCAGAGGAGGAGGGACTCATGTCTGTGGCCACATGATTGCACATCTGGGGGACTGAGGAAAGGGGGCAGCTGGAAGTGGGCTGCCAGCACAGTTCAAACAGGTCCTGAGGAAAGATGGTGGAAGACCTGGACAGGTGACAAATTTTTCTGGGACTTACCTTTGAGGTGGCCAAAGGAGAGCGCTCTTGCTGCTTATGTCAGCACCTGCTTCCCTGTGTTTCCCCTGAGACTCCTTCCTGGTCTGTCTTACCACCAGTTCTCCCATGCCAGCACATTTCCATGATATCCTTTCTAGTTTCTGCTAGGCAAAAATGTAGCAGTGAAAATGTTTTCCCCATTTCTAAAGAAAAGACATTTATGAGGCTAAACCTGATCTCTTTTCCATTCCCTAATAAAGACTGACTTTTGCATGATAAACTTATGAATACCCAAATGGAAGGGGGACAACATAATATACACAAGATTAGAGGCAAGATTTCCTAAGCTAGCAATGTGTCTCAGTTATTTGAATACCTGTATCTCTCTAAGCAATATACATGAACACCGCTCATCACCTTCCTTCCTACAGCTGAGAGAGCCAAGACTTTTGAAACTGTCCGCTTAAAGTTGTATCCCCAAGCCCACTGTTCAGCCATCTGAATAAGCTGTCTGATTTTCAGTCATTCTTAGCCTTTTACAATTCCCACGTAATTCTGCTAACAGCAAATCTTGGCCTCAAAGCCTTGCTGTTAAATTAAGCAGCACCAGGTCTGGCTGTGATTATTAGAGCTGAGAAAAACCTCCATTTGTGTTTCACCGCATGCCAGGCAGAGCTGGCCGGTGTCCTGAGCAAACCTGTGCTAGGTTGTCTTTTCAAGCAGATTTGCACAGCTGTGCTCAAAACAACCCCCAAAAATGTGGCCCCATGTATAAAAATGCTGTGATAGGACTCCTGTAACTCCAGTATTGATGCAAAGCAGCTCTGAAAACGGTGTAGGTACCAGCAGTGGAAGTGGTGAAACAAGCTGCAGTGGAAAAGGCTGCTAGGATATGCCCGTCTGCGGAATTCGAAATGTTCTCAGAAGTGGAATTGAATCTGCTGAGGTTTCAACTCATGAGAGGGAAGAAAAAGCCCTGTTTCAACATATGTTTCTAGTTTGTATACTAAACTGCTTTCACTTCAATCTTTTTGAATATTCAAACATTTTTAAACTGTGCGTTATATAATACAATACAAAATACTGCTGTCGTTTAACCTCAGTCGGCAACTAAGCACCACGCAGCCGCTCGCTCACTCCCCCAACTCACGGTGGGATGGGGGAGAGAACTGGAAAAAGTACAAGTGAGAAAAACTCATGGGTTGAGATAAAAACAGTTTAATAATTGAAATAAAATGATAATAATAATATAATAATAATAATACACGAAGCAAGTGATGCACAGCACAGTCACACACCACCCGCTGACCGATGCCCAGCCAGTCCCCGAGCAGAGGCCCCCCCGGCCAGCTTTCCCCAGTTTATGTACTGAGCATGACGTCACATGGTATGGAATGTCCCTTTGGCCAGTTTGGCTGTGCCCCCTCCCAGCTTCTTGTGCACCTCCAGCCTTGTCAGTTGGTAGAGCATGGGAAGCTGAAAAGTCCTTGGCTAGTGTAAGCATTACCTAGCAACAACTAAAACATCGGTGTGTTATCAACTTTGTTCTCATCCTAAATCCAAAACACAGCCCTGTACCAGCTACTAGGAAGGAAATTAACTCTATCCCTGCTGAAACCAGGACAATATCCACCCCTTTTTCTATACCATCTGTGTCATGCTCAAGTCTCATATTTTCCAGTACATTTTCATTAATCACCACCCCTTTTTTTATATATATATATATATGCACACACACAGAGATATCATTCCCTTAGTCTATGAGCCATCCCTCTAAAACATTCGGTGAGTTCATTGAGTCCATGACTTTGGGCTCTATCTGTCAAAACAGTCCTTCAGGGCAGGAAGAATGGAGATGGTATGTGGTGTTGGATTGTTTCATGTTGAAGTCAGTTCTGGTACCATCATTACTGTACTTTGCTTGGTTCCACTGAAGTTATTCTTCATGGGTCTGGGAGATTCTTATTGTAATAACATTAGTATGGCATATAATATTATTAGTATTACTAGTATATCTGTGTATTATTAGTAGAACTATTATAACTATAATTAGTACTTAACATCACGTAATTCAGAGCATTGGCTATTCTCACCCAAAATCAAATCCCCTTGAGGTACACATCGGACTTCCCCATCCTTCCGCATTATCCACCAAGTGCACCCAGGTCCTTGAGCAAAAGCAATCCCATGGATGAGTTTGCCTTTGCCCGAGGCAGGAATAACCCAGACTGTTTTCCCCAACATATTTTTTACATGCACTACAGGGACTTTATTCCCATCGACAGTACGTAAAAGTTCTGACTGGGCAGGGCCTGCTCGATTGGCAGATCCCCGAGTGTTGACTAACCAGGTGGGCTTTGCTAAATGCGTATCCCAATGTTTGAATGTCCCGCCACCCATTGCTCTCAGCGTAGTCTTTAGCAGTCCATTGTATCGTTCGATTTTCCCGGAGGCTGGTGCATGATAGGGGATGATACACACCCACTCAATGGCGTGATCTTTGGCCCAGGTGTCTATGAGGTTGTTTCAGAAATGAGTCCCGTTGTCTGACTCAATTCTTTCTGGGGTGCCATGTCGCCATAGGACTTGCTTTTCAAGGCCCAGGATAGTGTTCCGGGCAGTGGCATGGGGCACGGGGATATGTTTCCAGCCATCCGGTGGTTGCCTCCACCATTGTAAGCACGTGGCGCTTGCCTTGGCGGGTTTGTGGGAGTGTGATATAATCGATCTGCCAGGCCTCCCCATATTTATATTTCAGCCATCGTCCTCCATACCAAAGAGGCTTTAACCGCTTGGCTTGCTTGATTGCAGCGCATGTTTCGCATTCATGGATAACCTGCGCAATAGTGTCCATGGTCAAGTCCACCCCTCGATCACGAGCCCATCTGCATGTTGCATCTCTTCCTTGGTGACCTGAGGTGTCATGGGCCCACCGAGCTATAAATAATTCACCCTTATGTGGCCAGTCCAGATCCACCTGAGCCACTTCAATCTTAGCAGCCTGATCCACCTGCTGGTTGTTTTGATGTTCTTCAGTGGCCCGACTTTTAGGTATGTGAGTATCTACATGATGGACTTTTACAACCAGGTTCTCCACCCGGGCAGCAATATCTTGCCACAATGCGGCAGCCCAGATGGGTTTGCCTCTGCGCTGCCAGTTGCTCCGCTTCCATTGCTGCAACCACCCCCACAGGGCATTTGCCACCATCCCTGAGTCAGTATAGAGAGAGCACTGGCCACTTTTCTTGGTTAGGAATGCCTAAAGCCAGCTGGATGGCCTTTACTTCTGCAAATTGGCTCGATTCACCTTCTCCTTCAGCAGTTTCTACAACTTGTCGCATAGGACTCCATACAGCAGCTTTCCACCTCTGATGCTTTCCCACAAGACGACAGGACCCATCAGTGAACAGGGAATATTGCTTCTCATTTTCTGGTAGTTCAGAAAATGAACTACCAGAAAATGGGGCCTCCTCAGCACGCATCACCTCCTCCTCTGGCGATATTCCAAAATCTTTGCCCTCTGTCCAATCCATGATCACTTCCAGAATTCCTGGGCGACTGGGGTTTCCTATTCGAGCCCGTTGTGTGATTAGCGCGACCCACTTCCTCCATGTAGCATCAGTTGCATGATGTGTGCAGGGGACCCTCCCTCTGAACATCCAGCCCAGCACCGGCAGTCGGGGTGCCAGCAGGAGCTGTGCATCAGTGCCGATCACTTCTGAAGCAGCTCGAACCCCTTCATATGCTGCTAATATCTCTTTTTCAGTTGGACTATAGCGGGCCTCGGATCCTCTGTATCCCCGACTCCAAAACCCTAGGGGTCGACCTCGAGTCTCCCCTGGTGCTTTCTGCCAGAGGCTCCAGGTAGGGCCTTTCTCCCCGGCTGCGGTGTAGAGCACTTTTTTGACATCTTGTCCTGCCCGGACTGGCCCCAGGGCTACTATCTCCTCTTTAATTTGTTCAAAAGCTTGTCGTTGCTCAGGGCCCCATTTCAAATCGTTCTTCTTCCGGGTCACTTGATAGAGAGGGTTTACAATCAGACTGTAATTTGGGATATGCATTCTCCAAAAACCCATGACGCCTAAGAAAGCTTGTGTTTCCTTTTTGCTACTTGGTGGAGACATGGCTGTTATTTTGTTGATCACATCCATGGGGATCTGACGACGTCCATCTTGCCATTTTATTCCTAAAAACTGGATCTCCTGTGCAGGTCCCTTGACCTTACTTTGTTTTATGGCAAAACCAGCCTTCAGCAGGATTTGGACTATTTCCTTCCCTTTCTCAAAAACTTCTCCTGCTGTGTTGCCCCACACAATGATGTCATCAATGTACTGCAGGTGTTCTGGAGCTCCACCCTGTTCCAGTGCAGTCTGGATCAGTCCATGGCAAATGGTGGGGCTGTGTTTCCACCCCTGGGGCAGTCGGTTCCAGGTGTACTGGACGCCCCTCCAAGTGAAAGCACACAGTGGCCTGCACTCTGCTGCCAAAGGGATTGAGAAGAACGCATTAGCAATATCAATTGTGGCATACCACTTGGCTGCCTTGGACTCCAATTCATATTGAAGTTCTAGCATGTCCGGCACAGCAGCACTCAGCGGTGGCGTGACTTCATTTAGGCCACGATAGTCTACTGTCAGTCTCCACTCTCCATTAGACTTCCGCACTGGCCATATGGGACTGTTAAAGGGTGAACGAGTCTTGCTGATCACTCCTTGGCTCTCCAGTCGACGAATTAGTTCATGAATGGGAATTAGGGAGTCTCGGTTGGTGCGATATTGCCGCTGGTGCACCGTGGTGGTAGCGATTGGCACCTGTTGGTCTTCGACCTTCAGCAACCCCACAACAGAGGCGTCCTCCGAGAGACCAGGCAAGGTAGACAGCTGTTTAATTCCCTCCGTCTCCAAGGCAGCTATACCAAAAGCCCACCGGTACCCTTTTGGGTCCTTGAAATACCCTCTCCTGAGGTAGTCTATGCCAAGGATGCACGGAGCCTCTGGGCCAGTCACAATGGGGTGCTTCTGCCACCCATTCCCAGTTAGACTTACTTCGGCTTCCAATACAGTTAGCTGTTGGGATCCCCCTGTCACTCCAGAAATACAAATGGGTTCTGCCCCTATATAGCTTGATGGCATTAGTGTACATTGTGCACCGGTGTCTACTAGAGCCTTATACTTCTGTGGGTCTGATGTGCCAGGCCACCGAATCCACACAGTCCAGTAAACTCGGTTGTCCCTTTCCTCCCCCTGGCTGGAGGCAGGGCCCCTCTAAGCCTCATCACAGTACTTGTTTCTCACTTCTTGTACATACGAGTCAGAAGTTTCTTCATTAAGATCAGGAGTAAGACCAGCCCTTCTACTCTGTCTGGGGAACTGCCCGCTGGAAACGGGAGCAGCAATTTTCCTGGAAGAACCCCTTTCTGTGATTGTTTTCCCTTGTAACTCACGTACCCGTGCCCCTAGGGCTGCGGTAGGCTTTCCATCCCACTTCCTCATGTCCTCTCCGTGGTCACGCAGGTAAAACCATAGGGTGCCCTGTGGTGTGTACCCTTTATATTCTCTCTCTTGGGCAAAAGAACGCTGACTCCTAATAGCCGAGATACAGGTCCGTACAGGTGAGGAGTAGGACCTATCCTCTCTGAGTTGCTGGAATTCCCGGGACAGTTTTTCGGACAGTTTCTCCACAGCTGATACGAGGGAGGAAGAGAGACTTTCCTCATATTGCCGGAGTTGACTAGCCAATTCATCCACTGTTTGTTCCTCTCCATCTTTCCAGGTCATCACTGCCAATGAATTGGCGTATGACGATGGTGTGCTCTGTACAAACTTCCGCCACATGGGTCATGTGTCCTTGATTTCATCTGGATCTTTAGATAGTTGTTCATTGTTCAGGTCACCATAAATCACCTCCAGCACAGCTAATTCTCTCAGAAACTGGATACCCTTCTCCATGGTGGTCCACTTGCTTGGGCGACATATGACATCTTCCTTGAAGGGATACCTTTCCTTCATGCTTGACAAGAGTCGTCTCCAAAGGCTGAGGACTCGTGTCCCTTTTCCAATCGCTTTGTCAATGCCCCCTTCCCTAGAAAGGGATCCCAGCTGCTTGGCTTCCCTACCCTCTAATTCTAGGCTACTGGCCCCATTATCCCAGCATCGGAGCAGCCAGGTGACAATATGCTCACCTGGACGACGGCTGAAATCTTTTCGTATATCTCGCAGCTCACTCAGGGATAGATATCGGGTGGTCACTGCCTCGTTTATGAGTTCTTCCTCTTCTTCCTCCCCGATCAGCGGCCGCCTCTCCTCCTCCCATTCTCGTGATGGCCCTACTCCAGGGTAGTCTGTCTCGTACACGTCTTCCTCTGGCTCCCTTTTAGAAGAAGCTTCTTCCTCCCTTACTAAACGAGCCGACTTCCGCTTCCAAGATTTCTTCTTGTGTACAGGGGCGACTGATACCGGCACAGGCTGGTTCTTTGGTTCAGCCACAGGGCGTGTCGCCAGGGTCTGAGTAGCCGCAGGGCCTGTTGCCGGAGTCTGAGTAGCCACAGTGCTTGTCACTGGGGTCGGAGTGGCTGCAGGGCCTGTCGCCGGGGTCTGAGTGGCCACAGGGCTTGTCGCCGGGGTCTGAGTGGCCGCAGGGACTGTTGCCGGAGTCTGAGTGGCTGCACAGCATGTTGCTGGGTTCGGAGTGGTCGCATAGCGTGTGGCCAGGGTCTGAGTGGCTGCACGGCATGTCGCTGGGGTCGGAGTGGCTGCAGGGCGTGTTGCCCGGGTCTGAGTGGCCGCAGTGCGTGTCGTTTTACTGTCAGATCCAGAGACCTTCTCTTCCCTTTGAGGGTACTGAATGGTGTTGAACAGGGCTCGGTAGGCATGGGCCAGGCCCCAGCACGTTGCAATGATCTGCATCTCTCTGGAGTTGCCAGGGTGACAGCATACTTTTTCCATATATTCTACTAACTCTTCGGGATTCTGCCCTTGCTCAGGGGTGAAGTTCCAAAACACTGGGGGTGCCCATTGGTCTAGGTACTTGCCCATCTTGTCCCACACACCCTGCCACTCGTAACTATTCAGCCTTGGGGCAGATCTCTGGATGATATTCTTAAATTGCTTACCAACTTTAGACAAAACCAAAACAATATTCCCAAGAAGTATCAATAGAACTATCTTAACTACCCAAGGCTGTTCAAAATACTGAAAAGTTACAGTAATGAAGGAGGAAACATCATAGAAGAAGGTAGTGACACTGCCATTCTGTATTTCCTCCGTAAAAAAAACTCTCAGAAAAGTTACTGTAATTGCTAGTTGTCTCCACGAAATGGTATCCGTGGTACAGTAACGGCTTCATTGCGAAACCTAGACACCACACTAACGTCAAGGTCAATGTTCTAAAAACAGACCTAACAAGCGAGACATCACTAATCACTGCAGACCACAGCAAACTGCAAAAACCAACACCAATCTTTAACATGTACAGCAAAAAAAAGAGCACAATGCAGATTATACAAATCAATATCGAGAACAGAGAAACCAGCATTGTGACCCACCACTATGAACAGATATAAATTCCTTAATACTCTCCAGTTAATCTGTTATTATCTCAAACCCTTCGAGCCCCACGTTGGGCACCAAAAAAGGACTGTCGTGGTTTAACCTCAGTCGGCAACTAAGCACCACGCAGCTACTCGCTCACTCCCCCCACCCCCCAGTGGGATGGGGGAGAGATTTGGAAAAGAGCACAAGTGAGAAAAACTCGTGGGTTGAGATAAAAGCAGTTTAGTAATTGAAATAAAATAATAATAATATGATAATAATAATAATAATACACAAAGCAAGTGATGCACAGTGCAATTGCTCACCACCCGCCGACCGATGCCCAGCCAGTCCCCGAGCAGCAGCCCCCCCGGCCAGCTTTCCCCCAGTTTATGTACTGAGCATGACGTCACATGGTATGGAATGTTTCTTTGGCCAGTTTGGCTGTGCCGCCTCCCAGCTTCTTGTGCACCTGCAGCCTTCTCAGTTGGTAGAGCATGGAAAACTAAAAAGTCCTTGGCTAGTGTAAGCATTACCTAGCAACAACTAAAACATCGGTGTGTTATCAACTTTGTTCTCATCCTAAATCCAAAACACAGCACTGTACCAGCTACTAGGAAGGAAATTAACTCTATCCCTGCCGAAACCAGGACAAATACAAACACTCCTGTCAAAATGAAATCTTAGTAGGCTTGAGACAAGGTTTCTCTTCATAAAATAAATTCAGGTTTGTTCCAGCTTCAAATGAATCAACCAGGAAAATCTTTTAATCTTCCATAGAACAGAATTTTCTTCCTCCAGACATATGTCAGCAGCTGCTGCAGCTGGTGTGTCTGCCTGTATCAAAGGGATCGGGAAGGGGTGGTGAGACAGCGTAGCATTCATCCTGCATGTGATAGTGAGCACAGAAGTTAGTACCTGGAATCATGATGTCATTTTATGAGTTATAGAAAATCATTGGAGTCAAGAGAGACTTTCATGTCCCTTTCCTGGTTTGGAGAATATTTATTTTGCAAACTGGCTGTGGAAATATTGAAGTACAAGTTATGGTCAGTCAAACCTTTACATTTCAATGGGAGTTTTATATTACTCAGGAATAAAGGCTCTAAAAATTAGACTGACACTTCTGCAGATCTGCTCTACTTGTATATAGAGACTTGACTATTTGAGTCACTAAATGAGATACTTGGCAACAACAGTGGCTTTTAGAACGATTCTGTTCTTCTTGTGCTCTGTTTTTTGAAGGAATATTATGCTGTCAAGGTTAATTCAAAGTCATGCAGAATTTCCCACCTCCCAGGTGGCTTATGTTGAACATGGCCAGTGAGTTCATGTGACTTTGAACTCGCGTTGCTCTCCTCCCTCAGCTTTATTTCTTTAATGATGTCTTTTTGTTGATTCATTGCCTGTGAGTGCAGAGATAACCTCTCCTTTTCCTTGTAGCTCACATCATCCGTGAGCACAATATAGTCTGTAAGATTCAGCTCTCTCGTTATCAGAGCTCCCTGAGTTTGGAAATGAAGCTTTCCATGTCCATTGAGTTCCAGATAATCGGTGAGGAAAGCAGTTCACAACTTACAAATTACAGCCCTGGTGCATGAAAGAGAACCAAAATTGGTGCTGGTTTACCTTAACATGCTGGGTTATAGTTTATGGCAGTTCAGGAGTGTATAAGGAGACATCTAGCCGTGCCTGCAGCTGGGATGGGAACCTCCAGAAGGGGGTGGGATAGATAGAGGGGGGCAGGTGGTCAGGTCAGCTCTCCCAGACTTGTCATAAGCTCGTTAGTGAGTCAGAGCCCTCACCCCAGCTTCAGTGTGTCTCTGGCAATCAGACACATAATGCAAATGTGGGTGTCAACCGCCAGTATTGCAAACCGCACTTCCTTGAACGGGTGTAGTGAACCACATGGGGGGAACCACAGGCACTGATTTTTATGAAGCAACATAAAAAGCTTTGCTTCAGAACCCATATATCAGTTGGTTTTATGTATGTAATTGCCCAATGCTTTGCAATGTGTTTTTTATTAGAAAAAAAATAATTTTAAACAAACTGCAGTCATTTTTGATAGCAAAACTCTGTAGGTGTAATACTCCTCTGGGAGTGGGTTCTTTGGAAGGTGAAGAGAATGTTATTGCTGTCTACAGTTATCTAATCGGAGGGTATGACTGTGCCAGGCAACTCACCTCGAAGGTGTACAGTGGTAGGACAAGAGGCAACAGACACAAGCTGGAGTATTTGATAAAAGGAAAAAGTTTCTCACTGTGTGGGTGAACAAATCTTGAAACAGGGACCAGAGATGTAGGGAAACTCCATACTGGGAGATCTTCAACACTCAGATGGAAAAGCGCCTGAGCAACCTGATCTCACCTGCTTTGAGCAGGGTGTTGGACTGGGCGACCTCCACTTTGGTGTCCCTCCCAAAATGAATTTTTTTTATGGTTCTATGAATGTAACCAACTGAAAACCACGTGTATTCCTCAAAGAAAAGCAGATTCCTAAGGAAAAATTCTCCAAAGGTGAATTGCAGGTAACATCTAACAAGCCAAGCCCCCACACGTATAAAAGAAACCCCTAGGGAGTGCTAGCGACCAGGAGTGGCATGAACAGAGAGGGCAGACAGGGCGTGGTGCATCATCAAGGGCATGGCGCGGCAGTTGGCATGGAAGGGTGTGCAGGAAGGGCGCTGTAGCTCTGCCAGCTTGACCAGGGAGCAATGGTATCTACCTGGCAGAAGGCCATGTCCTCTCTAAACTCTGTACGCGCTGTGACTGATGCAGCTTCGCAGACAGAGCTCTGATAGGAACATGCTGCCAGCCAGGTGTCAGGCTGCAGGGTGTTCCCTACTCTTATGCCAGTACCGGATGGCTGTAGTGAGTACACCTGTGGGAGGTGCGCCCAGGTAGAGGAACTCCTCCACTTAGTGGCAGAGCTCCGGGAGAAGGTGAGTAGGTTGAGGAGGAGTATCATGGAGTCTGAGAAGGAGATTGACTACTGGAACCGCACCCTACCATCCCTGGGACAGACCTGTCAGGCAGACAGGACACATGATACGGAGGATTCCCTATCCTCTCTCCACCTGGCAGAATGCATTAACTTGAGGGATAGGGGGGAATGGCGACAAGTTCCTGCCTGGCACAGCAAGCGCATATCCTCCATGACTACCCCACCTTCCCAGGTGCCCTTGCATAATAGGTACGAGGCTCTGCAAGTGGAACCAAACAATGATGAGGATGATGGTCCGTCTAGGTTGGAAGTGTCGCCAAGGTTAAGTCGGCCTATGCCCCACATCAAAACCACTTCCATAAAGAAAAAATGATGGGTTATTGTCATAGGAGACTCTCTTCTGTGGGGAACAGAAGGCCCAATATGCTGACCAGACCCACTTCTTAGGGAAGTCTGCTGCCTCCCTGGGGCCCGGGTTAAAGATGTGACGAGAAAACTTCCTACCCTGGTACAGGCCCTTGGATTATTATCCATTATTGATTTTTCATGTAGGCAGCGACGAAGTTGCAATAAGAAGTCCAAGGGCAATCAAGAGAGACTTCAGGGCCTTGGGACGACTGGTTAAGGGATCAGGAGCACAAGTAGTTCCCTTCCAGTTGCAGGGAATGATGTTGGAAGAAACGGGAAGACCCAGCTGATCAATACCTGGCTCCGTGACTGGTATCACCAGCAGAATTTTGGGTTTTTTGATCACGGGTCGGTCTACACTACACCAGGCCTGCTGGCGACAGACGGGGGTACACCTTTCTCAAAGGGGGAAAAGGATCTTTGCACAAGAGTTAGCAGGGCTCATTGAAAGAGCTTTAAACTAGATTTGAAGGGGGAAAGGGATAAAGCCAGGCTCGCTAGTGATAAGCCTGGGGGTGGCACGCCAATGTTTGAGGGATGGTGTGCTAGCGAGGTCCTTCAGTCTGCTCCACAATGTGCTGAGTGCACTGGAGCACATTTGAAATGTCTCTATACTAACACGCGCAGCATGAGGAATAAACAAGAGGAGCTAGAAGCTTTGGCCCAGTCCCAGAGCTACGACATCATTGGCATAAGCAAAACCTGGTGGGATGAGTCCTGTGACTGGGGTGCCGTGATGGACGGTTATAGGCTCTTCAGGAGGGATAGGCAGGGCAGGTGAGGCGGGGTGTGGTGCTGTATGTAAGGGAGGGGTTGGACTGTATGGCGCTTGCAGTTGGCGATGACACGGTTGAGAGCCTCTGGGTAAGGATGAAGGGGAAAGCAAATAAAGCGGACGTTGCTGTGGGAGTCTACTATCGACCACCCAGCCAGGACAACGACATCGATGAATTATTCTACAAGCAATTAAGGGATATCTCTAGATCTGCTGCCCTTGTCCTTATGGGTGATTTTAACTTCCCAGATGTCAACCGGGAATATCATACAGCGGACACAAACAGGTCCAGGAAATTCCTGAAGCATGTTGAAGATAACTTCTTGGTGCAGGTACTAAGGGAGCCGACTAGGAAAGGTGCCCTCCTAGATTTGTTGTTTGTAAACAGAGAGGGACTCGTGGGCGAAGTGGTGATTGGTGGCTATCTTGGTCACAGTGGCCATGAAGTAGTTGAGTTTCAAATCATTGACGATAGGAGAGAAACTGCCAGCAAAACTTTGACCCTGGATATGGGGAGAGCAGACTTCGGGCTGCTGAAGGAGCTAGTTAGTAAGGTCCCCTGGGAATGTGCTTTTGAAGGTATTGGGGTCCATGAATGCTGGTCACTTTTTAAGAGCCATCTCTTAAGAGCGCGGGAGCAGGCAATTCCCAAGTGTTGGAAGTCAAGCAAGCGGGGCAGAAGGCCGGCTTGGCTGAGCAGGGATCTCCTCCTAGAACTTAGGCGGAAAAGGAAAGTGTATGGACATTGGAAGCGAGGACAGGCGACACGGGAGGACTACAGAGATGCTGTTTGCCACTGTAGGGAGAAAATTGATGCGGCCAAAGCTCGATTAGAGCTCAAGCTGGCCAGCACTGTGAAGGACAACAAAAAGGGCTTTTTAAAATATGTCAACAGCAAAAGGAGGATCAGAGATAACATTGGTCCGTTACTTGATGAGGTCGGTCACCTCACAAATAGGGACCTAGACAAAGCAGAGATGTTTAATGCCTTCTTCGCCTCTGTCTTTAACACTGATGATGGGCCCTGGGATCCCCGGAGCCCCGTGTTGGAAGACCGTGTCTGGGGGGATGATAAATTCCCAGGCGACCCTGAACTTGTTCGAGACTTGCTGCTCCAGCTGGATGCGCATACGTCTATGGGGCCCGATGGGATTCATCCCAGGGTAATGAAGGAGCTGGCCGATGCTATCATGGGACCTCTCTCCATTATTTTCCAACAGTCTTGGGAATCTGGAGAGGTCCCAGTCGACTGGAAGCTGGCAAATGTTGTCCCAGTTTTCAAGAAGGGAAAGAAGGAAGACCCTGGTAATTACAGGCCTGTCAGTCTCACTTCAGTGCCTGGTAAAATTATGGAGAAGATTATTCTGGGAGTTATTGAGAAACACTCGAGAGACAACACAGTCATTGGTCATAGCCAGCAGAGGTTCACAAGGGGAAGTCCTGCTTAGCTAACTTCATTTCCTTTTATGACAATGATGTCACCTATCTAGTTGACCAAGGGAAGCCAGTAGGTGTGGTTTCTTTTTGGATTTTAGCAAAGGTTTTGGTACTGTCTCTCATAGTATCCTTCTGGACAAAATGTCCAGCGCACAGCTAGACAAGTCCATAATACGTTGGGTGAACAATTGGCTGATGGGTCGGGCTCAAAGAGTTATAGGAAATGGGGTTACATCAGGCTGGCGGCCAGTCACCAGTGGGGTTCCCCAGGGCTCAGTTTTAGGGCCAGTGCTCTTTAATGTTTTTATAAATGATCTGGACGCAGGAGTCGAATGTACATTAAGCACGTTTGCTGATGATGCTAAACTAGGAGGAGCTGTGGACTCCCTCGAGGGTAGAGAGGCCTTACAGAGAGATCTGGAGAGACTAGGCAGCTGGGCAATCACCAACCGTATGAAATTTAACAAGAGCAAGTGCCGGATTCTCCACCTGGGATGGGGTAATCCTGGTTATACGTCCAAATTGTGGGATGAGAGGCTGGAGAGCAGCCCCGCAGAAAGAGATCTGGGGGTTTGGGTTGATGGCAAGTTGAACATGAGTCAACAGTGTGCCCTGGCAGCCAAAAGGGCCAACCGGGTCCTGGGGTGCATCAAGCACAGCATAGCTAGCCGGTCGAGGGAGGCGATTGTCCCCCTCTACACTGCACTGGTGCGGCCCCACCTCGAGTACTGTGTGCAGTTTTGGGCGCCTCAATGTAAGAAGGACATCAAGCTATTAGAGTGTGTCCAGAGGAGGGCGGCCGAGATGGTGAAAGGTCTCGAGGGCAAGACTTATGAGGAGCAGCTGAGGTCACTGGGTTTGTTCAGCTTGGAGAAGAGAAGGCTGAGGGGTGACCTCGTCGCAGTCTACAACTTCCTCAAGGGGGGCAGCGGAGGGGGAGGTGCTGATCTCCTCTCTCTGGTGACCAGCGATAGGACACGTGGAAATGGAATGAAGCTGCGTCAGGGGAAGTTCAGATTGGACGTTAGGAAAAGGTTCTTCACTGAGAGGGTGGTCGGTCACTGGGACAGGCTCCCCAGGGAAGTGGTCAGAGTTCAAGGAGCGTGTGGATGATGCTCTTAGCCATATGGTTTAGTGTTAGGTGTTCCTGTGAGGAACCGGGAGTTGGACTTGATGATCCTTATGGGTCCCTTCCAGCTCAAGATATTCTATGATTCTAAACAAATCAGGGCAATGTCACATTTTAATTTTTTTTTTTCTTCTCTAAACTTCTCCTGTAGTTCACTGTGTCTAAGGCCTTGATGCAAGCTTTCTCCTAGCTGTCTAGAACTGTTTTTGAAAACACTGTTTAACAAACTGCACGTATCCCCACATCGACAGTCTTACATGGGTTTGTACTGGTTGTATAACATCCTCAGAGGCTGGTACTGCTTTAGCTGAATCCTTCAAAAATGAAGTTAAACATGTGCAAATTCTGAATATCTAGAGGAAGTTTAAGAGCAGAGAGTTGATGCAAAGCATTCTGGAGGGAGGAGCCATAGCTGTAGATCTGTTAGTGATGCAATATCTATAGAGCTCTAACTTTTGGGCTCAAATGCTTAAATTTGTACAGTTCAGCACATCCTTGCCAGTGATTTGTGAACAGATAGAGGGATTGTACTAAGTTATCCAAGGCCCCTGCTATCTTCGATGTCTGATTCTGTTTAGAGTGGGATTAACTGTATATAAATCACTCACAGTCTTGTGTAGTACTTGGGCTTCTCAGTGCATTTTTCAGTGTTTTCATTAGTAATAGTAGATCAACCAAGGCAAGAATTTTTTGTCTTTATAGGTGACATTAAGTTTAATAAAATTTTGTTCCTTTTGACTTTTCCTATGATAGGAGGATGAGTTACTCAAGATGGAAAAACTGAGCTGTGCTGATAAAGAGTGGGGAAATGTTCCCATTGCTTTTGGTCACATCGTATGTGCTTCTCTGCTTTGGCCTGAGAAATAGAAGAATATGCTCAGCTGGATGGAAACGAGAAGGTAGTCAAAGATTAAGTGTTGGGTGGATTTTTTTTTAGGACAGTATGGGCTTGCTGTGCTCATGTGCAAACAACCAAAGAGGCTGGGCAATGGCTAATGCTTCCAGGTGGTCCAGTGGCTTTGGCAGTGCTAAGGAGAAGCTTGGGTTTGGGCATGTTCTTGGTATTGGATAGTAGGTCAGGGGAGCTCAGGCATGTGAAGCGTTTGAGAAGTTGGGTACTGAAGGCGGGCAGCAGAAGAGATGCTAGTACTGTGGATGCCTCTGGCTGCTCTGCAGTGCTGGCTGCTGCAAAGGCTTGTTCTCCTGGGTCAGAGCAGGGCTTGTGATTTAGAAATAAAGTGATCAACCAGAGAATAAATGGTGTTGTAGTGCTTTGGGAGAAGAGACTTCTGGGGCCCCTTATTTTCCCCTGTGAGTGTAGGTGTATTCACACAAAGGAGATGTAAGTGTATGGCAGCAATAGTATTCTTCCAGACACTTTTTCACTATTTTTTTTTTTTCCCTCTTTGTGTTGCCAGATCTTGCATGGAGTCTCTAGTTCTTTTCTGTAACTTCACAAGGTGAAAAAAACAAATTTAAGTATTTTTGGTAGGGGAATGGGAAATTAGTTGACATTATGAATGATGCTTTGCTGCAGAAGAGCACTGCCTGAGATGGAGGCTTCTCAGGGTGTTCTGAAAGAGGTGCAAGATTTTTGACACCTAAAATTAATTGAATTCAGCATTCACTTATCAGTAAAGGGTAACTTTCATTGGCTTGCACAGTGTGCATAGCATATTGTTTTACTGTAAACTTGTAGTTTTACTTAGTAAAGCTAAGGCTGTTTTACTGTCGCATCACTGGATCTTTGGCCATTCAAGGAGTTAATTGTAACATTGAAAGACCTTGCTCTGATTTTAATGCAATTTAATGAAAGGAAAAAAATATGTCAGTATGGTTGTTTACTGTGGTTTGCATGAATCTCACTGTAAATCAGTGGGGAAGATTATTCTACTCTGTTTCCTATGTTTAACTCTAAAGATTGTATTGTATATTAAAACACAGTTTCAATGAAATTGATGCTGAAGATTACCGCCGCTTCAATGTCTCTTGTTTTAGCTAGATAGGTTTACCACCCACCTAAAGATGTTTTCTGTGGCTTGTATTCCTGAAAGCTATTTCTTAACATTAAGCTGAAGGAAGATGAGATAGAGGACTAGATATTTAATTTTGGAGCTAATGGTTAAAAGCATGTGATCAGCATTAGCTGTTGAGAATCCCTGGAGTTAAGTGCTTCTCTACTGCTAACTTGCTGCAGCTACAAAATGACAGCGCTCCATATTTTTTATCGCATTTGTTCTGAAAGCAGAGAAATGACACTGTTAGAGATTGCTTCTTGTTAATACCTGTGATTCACTGCAGAAATGCTGTTTTGAAGTGTCTTGATGCTCCCTAGTGAATTTCTAGTAGTAGTTTCCTATCTTGTAAAACAGGAGTGTATTAATGGCGCTTCCTTTATACAACCCCCACCCCCCCGGCAAACGAACAGTTGTCATAAAGCTGTGCTAAATCAGGAAGCTGACCTCTTTTTGCATCAATTCCAATAATTACACCCTTTAAGAGGTGACTTCCTCCTTTAAACAGTGCCAAGAAAAGGCAGCCCTCACTGCTTCATGGGTTTTTATCTCTACAGCTGAAGAATTATGGGCATTATGATGCACAAGCTGTAATCTTAATGTTTGTGTTTAACTATCTATTATGGAAAAGTACAGATGTGACACACACTAAACCCAGGAATGCTGTTTTTGTGTGCTTATGCATACTTTTTAAATTATGCCGTGGACTTAAGTTTCACATTCGGTGTATAAAATGCAATTACGCAAGTGCTGAAGTATCCTATGGGAAAAATAAGTTGGCTTCTAACAGAAACACAGCTCGCCTCCCTTCTTCCTTCCTCAAAGGGGAAAAGTCACATGCTAGGAGTGCTTGCAAAGCTTCTTAATTAGACTGTATTTACAGGTTCCTCATAGAAGAGAGTCCAGCTTTGCAGCTGTTCTGTGCATATACCTACAAGGAGTTGTCATTTCCCACATAGCCCTGTAGTTGAGTACTTTATCTTCCATGGGAACAAATACTTTGTTCATGGGAGCCAAAAATGCTGAGAGGGTGGGAAGGGGAAAGACAGCGTATAGCAGACAATTCTTTGGCAATCTGTATGTGAGGAAAGATTTCTTGTTTTCACTTCCCCATGCAAAGGATTTCTTTATATTTATTAAATAGTCTAATTAAAGTGGTTACCTTTTTTTTTGTTAGTCAAATATGTTTAACTTCTTAAATAAAAAGTCCTTTTAAGTTTTGGATTTTGTCAGATATTCTATGATGTTTCTCAGTTTTTGAAGTTCCTTTTACTTGTGGTTTAGTTTTGTTCTGTTTTTCCCCAAATTTTTAAAAACAGTTTGGGGTTTTGGCCTCCATTTTCTTTTTTTTTTTTTTTTTTCCTCCTTTTTTTGCTGGCGTGGTATGAAAAAAGGCCAAATAAGTGTAATGGTCCTGTCTGTACCCTGGCATTTATGGTCTTTGCAATGCTCATCATCCTTGGTGTTGCTAGAGAACAATTTAGGAGATTATTGGGCTCTTGCTGAGGTTCAGGCCCCTCTCCAGTGCAGGTTATGACAGCTGTTGTGCGATTACATGTTTTCTTCAAAGTTTGAGTAGGTGTAGCAGAAATAAAGTGGAATGTTTCTCTCAGAGCAACCTAAAATAATTCCTCCTTTTCGGTTGTTCAAAACTTACTTTTTTTTGGTTTTGTTATATTTTTGTTACTATTTTACAAATGCTCCATTCAGCTCAAGAAAAAGCTAAGAAATTGTCACTTAAGCCAGGGAGTGAAAAGCTTCTGCAATTTTTCTTTTTTTTTAATTTCTTTTTTCTCCTTTTGCATGGTAAAGAATTAAATTGCCTGTCCTGGTTTTGGCAGGGATAGAGTTAATTCCCTTCCTAGTAGCTGGTACAGGGCTGTGTTTTGGATTTAGGATGAGAACAAAGTTGATAACACACCGATGTTTTAGTTGTTGCTAGGTAATGCTTACACTAGCCAAGAACTTTTCAGCTTCCCATGCTCTACTGACTGAGAAGGCTGGAGGTGCACAAGAAGCTGGGAGGGGGCACAGCCAAACTGGCCAAAGGGACATTCCATACCATGTGACGTCATGCTCAGTACATAAACTGGGGAAAGCTGGCCGGGGAGGCCGCTGCTCGGGGACTGGCTGGGCATCGGTCGGCGGGTGGTGAGCAATTGTACTGTGCATCACTTGCTTTGTGTATTACTATTATTATTATTATCACTTTATTTCAATTATTAAACTGTTTTTATCTCAACCCACGAGTTTTTCTCACTCGTGCTTTTTCCAGTTCTCTCCCCCATCCCACCGGGGTGAGTGGGGGGAGTGAGCGAGCGGCTGCGTGGTGCTTAGTTGCCGACTGAGGTTAAACCACGACAGTCCTTTTTGGCGCCCAACGTGGGGCTCAAAGGGTTTGAGATAATAACAGATTAACCGGAGTGTATTAAGGAACTTATATCTGTTAATAGTGGTGGGTCACAATGTTGGTTTCTCTGTTCTCGATATTGATTTGTATAATCTGCATCGTGCTCTTTTTCTTGCTGTACATGTTAAAGATTGGTGTTGGTTTTTGCAGTTTGCTGTGGTCTGCAGTGATTAGTGATGTCTCGCTTGTGAGGTCTGTTTTTAGAACATTGACCTTGATGTTAGTGTGGTGTCTAGGTTTCGCAATGAAGCCGTTACTGTACCACGGATACCATTTCGTGGAGACAACTAGCAATTACAGTGAGTTTTCTGAGAGTTTTTTTACAGAGGAAATACAGAATGGCAGCGTCGCTACCTTCTTCTATGATGTATCCTCCTTCATTACAGTAACTTTTCAGTATTTTGAACAGCCTTGGGTAGTTAAGATACTTCTATTGGTACTTCTTGGGAATATTGTTTTGGTTTTGTCTAAAGTTGGTAAGCAATTTAAGAATATCATCCAGAGATCTACCCCAAGGCTGAATAGTTATGAGTGGCAGGTCGTGTGGGACAAGATGGGCAAGTACCTAGGCCAATGGGCACCCCCAGTGTTTTGGAACTTCACCCCTGAGCAAGGGCAGAACCCTGAAGAGTTAGTAGAATATATGGAAAAAGTATGCTGTCACCCTGGCAACTCCAGAGAGATGCAGATCATTGCAACATGCTGGGGCCTGGCCCATGCCTACCGAGCCCTGTTCAACACCATTCAGTACCCTCAAAGGGAAGAGAAGGTCTCTGGATCTGACTGTAAAGTCGCCCCTGTACACAAGAAGAAATCTTGGAAGCGGAAGTCGGCTTGTTTAGCAAGGGAGGAAGAAGCTTCTTCTAAAAGGGAACGGGAGGAAGAACTGTACGAATACCCTGGAGAAGGGCCATCACGAGAATGGGAGGAGGAGAGCTGGCCACTGATTGGGGAGGAAGAAGAGGAAGAACTCATAAACGAGGCAGTGACCACCCGATCTCTATCCCTGAGTGAGCTGCGAGATATACGAAAAGATTTCAGCCGTCGTCCAGGCGAGCATATTGTCACCTGGCTGCTCCGATGCTGGGATAATGGGGCCAGTAGCCTAGAATTAGAGGGTAGGGAAGCCAAGCAGCTGGGATCCCTTTCTAGGGAAGGGGGCATTGACAAAGCGACTGGAAAAGGGACACGAGTCCTCAGCCTTTGGAGGAGACTCTTGTCAAGCGTGAAGGAAAGGTATCCCTTCAAGGAAGATGTCATATGTCGCCCAAGCAAGTGGACCACCATGGAGAAGGGTATCCAGTTTCTGAGAGAATTAGCTGTGCTGGAGGTGATTTATGGTGACCTGAACAATGAACAACTATCTAAAGATCCAGATGAAATCAAGGACACATGACCCATGTGGTGGAACTTTGTACAGAGCACACCATCGTCATATGCCAATTCATTGGCAGTGATGACCTGGAAAGACTGAGAGGGACAAACAGTGGATGAATTGGCTAGTCACCTCTGGCAATATGAGGAAAGTCTCTCTTCCTCCCTCGTCTCGGCTGTGGAGAAACTGTCCCGGGAATTCCAGCAACTCAGAGAGGATATGTCCTACCCCCCACCTGTCCCCACCAGTATCTCGGCTATTAGGAGTCAGCGTTCTTTTGCCCAAGAGAGAGAATATAAAGGGTACACACCACGGGGCACCCAATGGTTTTACCTGCGTGACCACGGAAAGGACATGAGGAAGTGGGATGGAAAGCCTACCTCAGCCCTAGGGGCACGGGTACGTGAATTGCAAGGGAAAACAATCACAGAAAGGGGTTCTTCCAGGAAAATTGCTGCTCCAGTTTCCAGCGGGCAGTTCCCCAGACAGAGTAGAAGGGCTGGTCTTACTCCTGATCTTAATGAAGAAACTTCTGACTCGTATGTACAAGAAGTGAGAAACAAGTACTGCGATGAGGATTAGAGGGGCCCTGCCTCCAGCCAGGGGGAGGAGAGGGACAACCGGGTTTACTGGACTGTGTGGATTCGGTGGCCTGGCACCTCAGACCCACAGAAGTATAAGGCTCTAGTGGACACCGGTGCACAGTGTACCCTAATGCCATCAAGCTATAAAGGGGCAGAACCCATCTGTACTTCTGGGGTGACAGGGGGATCCCAACAGCTAACTGTATTGGAAGCCAAAGTAAGTCTAACTGGGAATGGGTGGCAGAAGCACCCCATTGTGACTGGCCCAGAGGCTCCGTGCATCCTTGGCATAGACTACCTCAGGAGAGGGTATTTCAAGGACCCAAAAGGGTACCGGTGGGCTTTTGGTATAGCTGCCTTGGAGACGGAGGGAATTAAACAGCTGTCTACCTTGCCTGGTCTCTTGGAGGACGCCTCTGTTGTGGGGTTGCTGAAGGTCAAAGACCAACAGGTGCCAATCGCTACCACCACGGTGCACCGGCGGCAATATTGCACCAACCGAGACTCCCTGATTCCCATTCATGAGCTAATTCGTCGACTGGAGAGCCAAGGAGTGATCAGCAAGACTCGTTCACCCTTTAACAGTCCCATATGGCCAGTGCGGAAGTCTAATGGAGAGTGGAGACTGACAGTAGACTATCGTGGCCTAAATGAAGTCACGCCACCGCTGAGTGCTGCTGTGCCAGACATGCTAGAACTTCAATATGAATTGGAGTCCAAGGCAGCCAAGTGGTATGCCACAATTGATATTGCTAATGCGTTCTTCTCAATCCCTTTGGCAGCAGAGTGCAGGCCACAGTTTGCTTTCACTTGGAGGGGCGTCCAGTACACCTGGAACCGACTGCCCCAGGGGTGGAAACACAGCCCCACCATTTGCCATGGACTGATCCAGACTGCACTGGAACAGGGTGGAGCTCCGGAACACCTGCAATCCATTGATGACATCATCGTGTGGGGCAAGACAGCAGGAGAAGTTTTTGAGAAAGGGAAGGAAATAGTCCAAATCCTGCTGAAGGCTGGTTTTGCCATCAAACAAAGTAAGGTCAAGGGACCTGCACAGGAGATCCAGTTTTTAGGACTAAAATGGCAAGATGGACGTCGTCAGATCCCCATGGATGTGATCAACAAAATAACAGCCATGTCTCCACCAACTAGCAAAAAGCAAACACAAGCTTTCTTAGGCGTCGTGGGTTTTTGGAGAATGCATATTCCAAATTACAGTCTGATTGTAAACCCTCTCTATCAAGTGACCCGGAAGAAGAACGATTTCAAATGGGGCCCTGAGCAACGACAAGCTTTTGAACAAATTAAAGAGGAGATAGTTCACGCAGTAGCCCTGGGGCCAGTCCGGGCAGGACAAGATGTCAAAAATGTGCTGTACACCGCAGTCGGGGAGAATGGCCCTACCTGGAGCCTCTGGCAGAAAGCACCACGGGAGACTCGAGGTCGACCCCTAGGGTTTTGGAGTCGGGGATACAAAGGATCCGAGGCCCGCTATACTCCAACTGAAAAAGAGATATTGGCAGCATATGAAGGGGTTCGAGATGCTTCGGAAGTGATCGGCACTGAAGCACAGCTCCTCCTGGCAGCCCGACTGCCGGTGCTGGGCTGGATGTTCAGAGGGAAGGTCCCCTGTCCACATCATGCAACTGATGCTACGTGGAGGAAGTGGGTCGCACTGATCACACAACAAGCTCGAATAGGAAACCCCAGTCGCCCAGGAATCCTGGAAGTGATCATGGATTGGCCAGAGGGCAAAGATTTTGGAATATCGCCAGAGGAGGAGGTGATGCGTATAATGAACTACCAGAAAATGAGAAGCAATATGCCCTGTTCACTGATGGGTCCTGTCGTCTTGTGGGAAGGCATCGGAGGTGGAAAGCTGCTGTATGGAGTCCTATGCGACAAGTTGTAGAAACTGCTGAAGGGGAAGGTGAATCGAGCCAATTTGCAGAAGTAAAGGCCATCCAGCTGGCTTTAGGCATTGCTGACCAAGAAAAGTGGCCAGTGCTCTCTCTCTATACTGACTCATGGATGGTGGCAAATGCCCTGTGGGGGTGGCTGCAGCAATGGAAGCAGAGCAACTGGCAGCGCAGAGGCAAACCCATCTGGGCTGCCGCATTGTGGCAAGATATTGCTGCCCAGGTGGAGAACCTGGTTGTAAAAGTCCATCACGTAGATGCTCACATACCTAAAAGTCGGGCCACTGAAGAACATCAGAACAACCAGCAGGTGGATCAGGCTGCTAAGATTGAAGTGGCTCACTTGGATCTGGACTGGCCACATAAGGGTGAATTATTTATAGCTCGGTGGGCCCATGACACCTCAGGTCACCAAGGAAGAGATGCAACATACAGATGGGCTCGTGATCGAGGGGTGGACTTGACCATGGACACTATTGCGCAGGTTATCCATGAATGCGAAACATGCGCTGCAATCAAGCAAGCCAAGCGGTTAAAGCCTCTTTGGTATGGAGGACGATGGCTGAAATATAAATATGGGGAGGCCTGGCAGATCGATTATATCACACTCCCACAAACCCGCCAAGGCAAGCGCCACGTGCTTACAATGGTGGAGGCAACCACCGGATGGCTGGAAACATATCCCGTGCCCCATGCCACTGCCCGGAACACTATCCTGGGCCTTGAAGAGCAAGTCCTATGGCGACATGGCACCCCAGAAAGAATTGAGTCAGACAACGGGACTCATTTCCGAAACAACCTCATAGACATCTGGGCCAAAGAGCATGGCATTGAGTGGGTATATCACATCCCCTGTCATGCACCAGCCTCCGGGAAAATCGAATGATACAATGGACTGTTAAAGACTACACTGAGAGCAATGGGTGCTGGGATGTTCAAACATTGGGATACGCGTTTAGCAAAGGCCACCTCGTTAGTCAACGCTCGGGGATCTGCCAATCGAGCTGGCCCCTCCCATTCAGAACTTTTACGTACTGTAGATGGGAATAAAGTCCCTGTAGTGCACGTAAAAAATATGCTGGGGAAGACAGTCTGGGTTATTCCTGCCTCGGGCAAAGGGAAACCCATCCGTGGGATTGCTTTTGCTCAAGGACCTGGGTGCACTTGGTGGATAATGCGGAAGGATGGGGAAGTCCGATGTGTACCTCAAGGGGATTTCATTTTGGGTGAGAATAGCCAATGATCTGAATTATTTGATGTTAACTGCTACGTAATATTATATGCCTTATCAACGGTATTACAATAAGAATCACCCAGATCAATGAAGAATGAACTTTGATGAAACCGAGCAAAGCACAGTGATGATGGTACCAGAACTGACTTCAACATGAAACAATCCAACACCGCATACCATCTCCATCTTTCCTGCCCTGGAAGTTTTTTACGACAGATGGAGCCCAAAGTCATGGACTAAATGAACTCAACAAATATTTTATAGGGATGGCCCATAGACTAAGGGAATGATATTTCTGTGTTTATATATCTCAAAAGACAGGAAAAGGGGTGGTGATTAATGGAAATGTATTGGAAAGTTGGGGATCTGGGCACGTCGTAGATGGTATAGAATAAAGGTTCGATAGTGTCCTGGTTTTGGCTGGGATAGAGTTAATTCCCTTCCTAGTAGCTGGTACAGTGCTGTGTTTTGGATTTAGGATGAGAATAATGTTGATAACACACTGATGTTTTAATTGTTGCTGAGTAGTGCTTACACTTATCAAGGACTTTTCAGCTTCCCATGCTCTACCAACAGAGAAGGCTGCAGGTGCACAAGAAGCTGGGAGGGGGCACAGCCAGGACAGCTGACCCCAACTGGCCAAAGGGACATTCCATACCATGTGACGTCATGCTCAGTACATAAACTGGGGAAAGCTGGCCAGTGGGGCTGCTGCTCGGGGACTGGCTGGGCATCGGTCGGCGGGTGGTGAGCAATTGCATTGTGCATTTCTTGCTTTGTATATTCTATTATTTTTATTATTTTTCACTTATTAAACTGTTCTTATCTCAACCCACGAGTTTTCTCAGTTTTCCTCTTCCGGTTCTTTCCCCCATCACACCAGGGAAGGGGAGAGTGAGCGAGCGGCTGTGTGGTGCCCAGTTGCCGGCTGAGGTTAAACCACAACACCAAGCCAGGCAGAGTGCTCTTTCCTGCCAGGCAGGGTGGACACCTTTAGCCCCTGTCTCTGCTGCTCATCTTTGCTCTGTCTGGGTAACCTCCTGGCATACTTCTGCCAGTGGGGATTGATATTTCCTGGTTTTCAGAAAATACGTGCTTGCCTGTTGCCTAGGTGTGGTGGGTTGACCTTGGCTGGTCGCCAGGTGCCCACCAAGCAGATCTATCATTCCCCCTCCTCAACTGGACAGGGGAGAAAAAATGTGACGAAAGGCTTGTGGGTCGAGATAAGGACAGGGAGATCACTCAGCAATTATCATCATGGGCAAAACAGACTCGACTCAGGGAAATTAATTTAATTTATTGCCAATCTAAATCAGAGTAGGATAAGAACAAATCTTAAATACCTTCCCCCCACCCCTCCCTTCTTCCTGGGCTCAACTTCACTCCCAAATTCTCTACCTCCTTCCCTCAAGTGATGCAGGGGGATGGGGAATGAGGGTTGCGGTTAGTTCATCACACATTGTCTCTGCTGCTCCTTCCTCCTCACACTCTTCCCCTGCTCCGGCATGGGGTCCCACCCACGGGAGACAGTCCTCCACGAACTTCTCCAACGTGGGTCCTTCCCACAGGCTGCAGTTCTTTACGAGCTGTTCCAGCGTGGGTCTTTTGCATGGGGTACAGTCCTTCAGGAATGGACTGCTCAAGCGTGGGTCCCCCACAGGGTAACAGGTCCTGCCAGAAGACCTGCTCCAGCATGGGCTCTTCTCCACGAGGCCACAGGTCCTGCCAGGAGCCTGCTCCAGCACGGGCTCTCCACAGGGTCACAGCCTCCTTCAGGGCACATCCACCTGCTCTGATGTGGGGTTCTCCACAGGCTGCAGGTGGATATCTGCTCCACTGCGGACCTCCATGGGCTGCAGGGGGACAGCCTGCTTCACCATGGTCTTCACCATGGGCTGCAGGGGAATCTCTGCTCCGGTGCCTGGAGCACCTCCTCCCCCTCTCTCTTCACTGACCTTGCTGTCTGCAGGGTTGTTTCTCTCACATATTCTCACTCCTCTCTCTCCCAGCTGCTGTTGCACAGTATTTTTTCCCCCTTCTTAAATATGTTATCACAGAGGCGCTACCACCATCACTGATTGGCTCAGCCTTGGCTAGTGGTGGGTCCATCTTGGAGCCAGCTGGCACTGGCTCTATCAGACGTGGGGGAAGCTTCTGGCATCTTCTCACAGAAGCCACCCCTGTCGCCCCCCCCCCCCCTCAAAACCTTGCCATGTAAACCCAATAGACTAGGACACAGGTAATCTGTGCAATGTGCTATGTTTCAGGAGGCAGGGGGAAAATGGTGTAAGGACCAACGGCAGAAAATCCCATCAGCTGGAGCACACTGTAAAGATATCGCACCGAGACTTTCAGAAGTTACTTGAAAGGATTCAATTTCCTTTTCAGAGGCATCCTGAGAAACAGTTTTTCTCAAAAAAAACCCCAAATTACTTAAATGCACATCTTTGGCTATTCTCCTGGATCAATTTTATCAGCAGATAGGTGAATCTGAGTTCCAAGAGGAGCTGAAAACTGCTGCCCTGGGGAGAGGGGGTAAAATGAAGATTTAGCCCAGCACCACTCCACCGGCCTCCCCTCATCTGGTGGGGAAGGAGGGGGGATGACCTTGGCCAGCCCTGTCTCGGTTCCCTGCTGCCCCTGTGGGGCTGTGGTCTGCCGGCTTCCCCCTGGGCAGGCAGGCTCTGCTGGCTTTGCTGCTGCAACAGCAGATATATCGCCAATGGCGGCTGTGCGGTACAGAGTTTCTCTCTTGCATGCCTCTGTGATGCTGCTGCTGTCTTTCAGGCTGCACCCTGGCAGCTGTCTGCTTCACCCATGTCTATAGCTCTCCACGGGGTGCAGCAAAATAAATATGCTGATTGCAATCATAGCATTGCTTTTCCTACCTATCATCCTTATAACTCAGCCTAAAGGTGGAGGCATAGGCTGGACTTGCTGCCTTGTGCATCAGGAGCATCTCTGTTCAGAGATTTGCTAACAATGCTGTGGCTGAGCCTTTCATAATACTACTCAGGTTTCTTTCTCACCAGAAACTGAATTTGACATTACTGATGAAATTAATAGAAATTACAGATATGGAGTGAGACTTGTTGAGCAAGTATCCCACTGCAGAAGATCTCTTGGCCATAATTCAGTGTCCCATCTGTTTTTCTTATTAACTAATGAGCAACATTAAAATCAGATCAGTAAATTTAATGTCTGCTTTAGCAGCTTCCACGTCCTGAGGTCTCTGAGGCTTTTCTAAAGATGTGTTAGAGAAATAAGGTCTCTCTATTTCTCTCCAAAGCCTGTGTTGGCTAAATGAATCTGAGCTCTATATGAAAAAAATTACACCTCCTATGAACCCATCCAGACTTCTGCACTTGTTAACTTTAAATTGCCAAAGTTGCCAAGATGATAGACTTCTCTAAAAAAAAAAAATTAAAGCCATTTTTTCTCCTAAATAGAAACAGTAATGAGCCAACAAGAAAGCAAATTAATTTATACACCTTAGGGGTATATACCCCTTTGGCAGGGTCAGTGTCACCTGAAACAGGCAATGGGGCAGCTCTGACAGCCTTTCACTGACCTGCCTCTGGTTATGGTGGGTGTATGCAGCTTACACTGTGTTGGAGGAGATGAATTGCATTAAACAAGGTCCTCAGTCACTTGTGTGACTTTTAGTTTAATGTTACAGAAAAATAAGCTTTTTGGCTATCCTATTTGTCGACAAAACTCCTGCAGGATCCATACATGGGAAGAGCAAAGCAAAGGATCCTGCTGTCCTCGGTGGCAGGGTACAGAACAATTAGTAGAGTAACTGACATTGTGCAGATCATGTCACTGTAGACTTGAGAAACAACTAACCCTTGTTAAAAGCAATGAGCCAGATGGGGAAAGAATGGAGCGAGGCAAAGTGTAAGAAATTGTCCAGTTCGGGAGAGTTCACAGCTTTCCTCACAGTGCGCCTTTGAAAGCTCAGGGAAAGCCAGAACTGCTCTGCAAAGGAATTATCCATGATCCTACAAACCTACAGCCATCTCGGATGGAAATACCACTGTCTGCATCTGGGCCATCACCAAAAAGGCCGTTCTAACCCTGTTTTGGATTATCCCAGAGCATCAGTCTTACCAAGAAAGTGGCAGGACACTACTCCAGTGCTGCTAGCAGAAAAAATTTGGGGAAATCCTATAACGCTTGTAGGCCTAAAGGGCAAAAACCTTAGGTAGCATTGCTTTTCCACTTATTTTTTTACACTGTCTGCTGAACCGCAGTCTGTATTTGATTTATGTCGTGACAGAACATTTTATTCATCTTGTCAATGTGTGTGGTTGTGCTCATAGAAATCTACTCACATGATGCATCTTCTCTCCAGGGTAGCGCACCACAGGCTGGACACACTACCTCACTGTGCCTGACCTGGTCACGCTAGCAGGAGAAGGGACTTCTCCAGGGTTGAAGGACACCCTTCACATCACTTGGCTAACACTGAAATGATCATAGCTCTCAGAATCATAGAATCATAGAATCATAGAATCATTAAGGTTGGAAAAGACCTCTAAGATCATCGAGTCCAACCGTCAACCCAACACCACCATGCCCACTAAACCATGTCCCTAAGCGCCTCATCTACACGTCTTTTAAATACCTCCAGGGATGGGGACTCAACCACTTCCCTGGGCAGCCTGTTCCAATGTTTAACCACTCTCTCTGTAAAGAAATTTTTCCTCACATCCAATCTAAACCTCCCCTGGCGCAACTTGAGGCCATTTCCTCTCGTCCTATCACTCGTTACTTGGGAGAAGAAGCACCCTCAGCTCTGTACAGCACCTATTCCTACCAACACTGTCTCCTGAAGAGACTATACAGATAGATTTGGCAGGTTACAACATCACTCCCTTGATATATAGCCATAAATAGGTTGCTCAGGTCTTTAATGGCATGGCCAATGGCATCCTGGCCTATATCAGAAACAGTGTGGCCAGCAGGAGTAGGGAAGTGATCGTGCCCCTGTACTCGGCACTGGTAAGGCCGCACCTCGAAAACTGTGTTCAGTTTTGGGCCCCTCACTACAAGAAGGACGTCGAGGTGCTGGAGCGTGTCCAGAGAAGGGCAACGAGGCTGGTGAGGGGTCTGGAGAACAAGTCTTATGAGGAGCGGCTGAGGGAACTGGGGTTGTTTAGCCTGGAGAAAAGGAGGCTGAGGGGAGACCTCATCGCTCTCTACAACTACCTGAAAGGAGGTTGTCGCGAGGTGGGTGTCGGTCTCTTCTCCCAAGTAACTAGCGATAGGACGAGAGGAAATGGCCTCAAGTTGCGCCAGGGGAGGTTTAGATTGGACATGAGGAACAATTTCTTTAGTGAAAGAGTGGTTAAACATTGGAACAGGCTGCCCAGGGAAGTGGTTGAGTCCCCATCCCTGGAGGTATTTAAAAGACGTGTAGATGAGGCGCTTAGGGACATGGTTTAGTGGGCATGGTGGTGTTGGGTTGATGGTTGGACTCGATGATCTTAGAGGTCTTTTCCAACCTTAATGATTCTAATGATTCTATGATTAATTTTGACCTCCCCCTCATTAATTTGGATCCCCAATTACAAATGCCTGGACAATATGCAGTGGTGTCTGCATTCACAGGGAGCCTGAGATGAGGCAGACGACATATAAACTGCCTCTCTTATGTCAAGAGCATTTAGACAGTCTATGGCTACTCAAGTCTCAGACATGGAGGCAGAGTGCAGCAAGGAGCCCAGGAGCTGGCAGACTGCTCTTTTGCCTTTGATACAGTGAAGACTTCAATTAACATGGACACCTGAAACAGCAGAAGTAAGTATGCCTATGGCACTGCTAGAGACCTGAGGTGTCCAGCCAAAACATTTAGGTCTAGCTTGCTTTTATTTCCACTTACTCCGAATCAGCCCAAGGGCTGTCATGAGGGGATGAACATTTGGTAACAGATGTGGCTGCCAAAAACTGGACAACCTCCTGGAAGTCTTGCAAGAGCCATACCCTCAACCAGAGGGAGTCATTACTGACAGTCTTGAGACCGAAGGCCTGGATGTGATTGGTAACAAGTCTAGAAATGGCCTGTAAACATATGGAACATTGTAGGAACATCCATTCTTTCCTATGGATGAATAAGATTCCTCAAGTGTATAAAGCCATAATCTTTTGCAAATGCCATAAAAAACCCACCATGATGATATAATTTCCTTTTCAAACTATCTTTTTTTTTTCCTCCCTGTGAAAGTGAATATTTAGAAACCAAATTAGGAAAACAAACACAGCTTTTGCCTTGCAGGAAGCTCATTCTTTTCTGTTATAAATGGTGCTAGTTGGCTGGGCTTTTACCCAGCAAGGGCTGCCAGCTCTGTAAGAGAGGTTACTCTTCTCTCCAGTCAATGTGGCTCTTTCCCAGTTATTATTACAGCATATATTTTTAAAAATATTTTTAGCTCAAACAGGCAGGCAATGAATGAAAGTGAATGTGCCAGATGTCCCTCTCAATTCTATGCAGTCCCATTTTCTGCCTCTTCTGGGGTAAACAGATGCCTGTAGATTGGGTATTTATCAGAAGCCTTTTACAAGGGGAAGAAATGAAGCAAAAAGCTAGGCCTGCAGCACACCACAGCTGCTGGCTTTATATGCTAGGTTGGCATCTGGCCTGGGTTGTTCTGATAAGCCCAACCTTTTTCCCTCTTTCTAGGGCTGGCTTCTTAGCTCCTTGCAATCTGGCCCATTCAGGATATGTAGTGTTGGTAGTCTATACAGGTAGTTTAGCAAAATCAGATGGCGATGGACACCCCTCCTCTTACCACAATGTGATTTATTTCAGATAAAATACATCAACATGTCATCTGTTTCGTGACCTTTGGATCCCAAGCATGACGATGCAGGTTTTCTCATTTTGGCTGGACCCTGGACAGTTCACAAGCAAGTGCTTGGACCTTTCTTCTAACGATCTCTGAAGAGCTCACCAGAAGGTTGTAATCCAACACTATAGCACTGCCTTCCTGACATTTTCCTAACAGCCCTGCTCTTGATCTATGGCATCTCAATACACGCATTAAGCAAAAAGACTTTAATAATCTAATATGAACAGTCAAGAACTATCCCAGTAACCAGATCTTACCGGGTTAATAGATTATGGATCAGTCACAGTTCATTTTCATCCAGTGCCCAAGTAGGGTGGGGAGAACTCCTGGAAGAGTTTGACCATTTATATAAGTCCTGTTTTTCACTTGATGACACACTTTCCCAAAGACATAATGTCTTTGATATGTTTTAGGAATCTGAGAAACTCTCTTAAATCTGGGCCCTTAAAAATGATTTATGTGACATCAGGTCACATAAATTCTGCAATTTTGCTTACAGTCCCCAGACAAACGTTTTACAGTTTATTCTTGACCTCTCCAGGATACTGGGGCACACTGAGAGCGTTTTGTCTTCATGCCTTTCACTGTACAGGGCAGAAGAATAGTCTTGGGTTAACAGTGGGCCTGAAACTGTGTCTCAGCTTCCCATCCAAAACCAGCACACCTTATCTGAACTACCCACATCTCCTGCACGTGCAAATATTGAGCTGCGAATGCAGTCAGAACAGGATTTCTCACAAGTTGTTCTTTATTGCTTGTTGGGTGGTTAAAATAATGAGCAGTTGTTTCTGTGGTATTTTAGCTGTTACACTTTTGGTCCTGGCCAGAACAGAGAATTGCAGAGAAGAGTATATTTCAAGTAATAAATTTAAACATTTTGAAACTTGAGAAAAAAGGTGAATTAAGATGAAGCCAAAGATTCAGGTTAGATCTCTTTTAATCCAAACCAGGATATCCATCCCTGACAAAAATGTTGACCACGGCTATTTTTTTGGCACCATGTTTGTTCTCTCCCCACCCTGCTTTCTTGGAAGTCACTGTGCTCTGGCTCTTCAATTAGAGATGGATAATTGTTGCATTGCAGACTGGAAAAAGCTTATCACATTTCATTATTTGTTCCACCACCGGAGCCCTATCACCATTGTGAAATCTATTTCTGCAAGTTTGAAAGAGACTTGGATAAACTACCTGGCGATTCCATCTGGGACTGTCGACAGTCTGATCCAGGCAGTTTATCATGGACCCTTGAAAATTACATTGACGGAATGAAGGGATCTGTTTCTCCAGTGCATATTTTGGAGTGAGGGTTTGTGTAGACAAGCTGGTGGAGGCTGTGCTGTGTTTTGGAGGATCACCCAGACTGTGGCTCTACTGATAGCCAGGAGCTCAGGCCTGAATTTCTGCCCATTGCTGATCCCTTAGTTTATATGGACAAAGGTGTATGGAGGGGGGGAAAGATGCTTTTTAGGCTGTAAAAAGCGGAGGGATGAGGTAGCAATGGCAGTCCAGGGCTGCTGGATAACATGACCCCAGGGTACCTCCCTGGGCAAACCATGGGGGCCCAAGGGGTGGTGCAGGACAGTGGAGAGCCAGGACCTCAGCCCCAAATACCGCCACAAGCTCTCATATTATATTGGAAAGAAAATGCCAGTGTCAAGCAAGGCAAGAGGGTTTCCTGATTGACAGAAAAGTCAAAGTTAGGGAGGATCCAGACCCCTCTGGAGACTCGTCTGCTTCAGGTGAGGGCAGAAGCCATGTAACAGAGCTGGATCTGCCCCACTCTCCTCCTCTGACAGCTAGCAATAGCTTCCTCTAACCAGTGAGGAAAACACCTACAAAACACACCTTGCTACTAGTTACCTCTGGGAACTGGTGTAACTGCAAACTACACACAGCTTGGGTGTCACGAAACAAACTGCACCAACTGCAGCACTCACTGCACAATCGCTGTCCGCAGAGCTCAGTGGCAGTAAGTTGCAGAGAAGAAAAGGTTTAACCATGGAGAAGATGTTGCACAGGCTGTGACTGTAAGCCCTATTTGGGTGCACAACACTTGGAAAGCCCCATGAATCTGCATTCCCCTTGGTAGCCCATCTCTGTGGAGGCTCCCTTGGGGAGGAGGGTGGTGGGTTTTGCCTGAATTCTCGTTACTGACCAAAACTCCTGCAGAAACAAAGAGCAGATCACAGAAGCCTTCAGTGAAAATACCTCACTTGTTCCTGTGGGTTCGCAGGTAGGGAGAGGTAGGGAGGGGTCAGATTTTATTTTCTCTGTCAGCACTCTTGCAACGCTCACTGGCCCCGGAACTAAAAGCAAAATCAAACCTTTTAGGTCAGTCCTTTTCTTATCTCCACATCAGTAGGATATGTTCTCAGCATGAAGCATTTTCATTATTTTATTCCAGTACAAAGTGAATTCAAAGCACTGCTATTTTGATGTCCTAGTATTTTAGATTCGGTTCACGTATTCGGATAAGTGTATTTGATCATTTGGAGATCAAGAACGGAGAATCAGTTCCTCCATTGCTTTTTACTTCTGAGTCCAAAATTTCTGCCTGTAGACAGTGATTTTGTGGGCCAGCTATTCCTTGCTGAAGGCACAGAGGAGAATGATGGGCAGCAAAGATTTCTGCAGATGGGATTCTGTTCAAAGGATTGGAAATAAAAGAGCAAAGTCTAAACTCTATTATTAATTTGGACCAAAAAATGTGTGTAGCATCAAACTACCAGAGCAGTGATGGGTAGGAACAAGGTGGACTCTATTAGAAAGCGAAGAAGGGAATGTTTCTTCTTTCTGATAGCTGCCAAGAAACATGCTTGTTTCAGCTTTTGCATGAAATGATAGATGGGGGCTTTGAAGCCCAAATCTCTTTGGTTTTATTCCTCCTCCCTTTGGGACATGGGTGCTGTGGATGTTCATTACTCATGTTGGAAATATTTGCCACAGGAAGCTCCTAGAATGGAGTTTGGAAAGCCATGAAAGCCCTAACAGCAGCTGAAAACATCAGTGCTGTCCCAGCACTTGCTGAATCAAATTATTAAGTGCCAAGATAAATTAATGTTTGTCTCTGAGTCATTCCCAATTTTACAGAGTCCAGGGTTTTCAAACTCCTTTCCTACCAAGAAAATCCTCTCTCCTTGAAAAAGAAACCCCATTTTGGTGGCAGCAGCTTCCAAAGTCTGGAACCGTGTTTACAGAAGTCTTGCTTCACTCTCCACTGAATTCCTTTCCATCTCTCCTTGCCCATTGAAATAACTGGAATATTTGCTTTTTTTTTCAAATCAGGATTTTCAGTAGTCATAAAGCATAGGCTGATGAACCTCTTCTGCAAGGCTATTTAGTTGATTAATATTTATACACTGAAGCAAGGCTCAAGAGCTAATCTATGATGTGCATTCAATGATCCTGAACATTTGGCTTGAGAATCCAAGATTTCACTGAAATTGAATTAAGATTCCTGCCATTAGAGCTTCAAAATAAGGGAGATAAATACAACAAAAGCATAAAGCAAGGAGACACAGCTCTGTCTGGCAAGCCTGTGGACTGAGATAACGATGAGCTGCCCCTGTTCCTGGGGCTGTCACTGAGACAACTGGGGTACTGCAGGCAGCAGGTCAAGTTTATCTTTGGGGGGAAACACTGAGCCCACAGCACCTGAAGTCTCTGCTCCTATGATACAGTTGGCTAATGGAGAAGGAGAAAATGGGAATAAGCTGCCCTTGGTGGCCTTCACTCCTGGCAGCCCTGAGCACTGCCCCTGCGCTGGCTCAGCCCAGACCCTGCATGTCCGTGGGGGCTGGCACTGCCTTTCTGGGGGACCGGCACAGCCCCACACTCCTCTCTGTGAGCTGTTAAATAGGAAATAACAGAGGAAAGTGGCAGGGTACAGGCCAATGCTGACACCCTTCCCAGCACTTGTGCTGCCAGCAGAAATACCCCAACTGAACATTGCTCACCCCTCTCCATCACATCTACCAGTCAGCACCTCCTCCCGTGATTTGACTTGCCCTGCTGTCTCCCACAGAAAGAATCTGAATAGAAAACAGAAAGCACTTTCTCATCATCATTCAGCAACCATCAATTGCGCATCCCTTCCAGCATCTGCAAGGGTCTGAACAGCCTTTGCATCATGGATCTCCCTTCTGGGCTCATCTTCCATTTAGACAGGAGAACCACAGCCCTTTTCAAAATCCTTGCTGCTTGAGCCTTACTCTGCTCACTCGGGGTCAAAAAGAGGGTTTCCTATGATTCCACAAGGATTAAGACTAGTCTTTGTTTCTTCAAACTCTCCATACCTCATCCCCATCTCAGTAATATGCCAGGGAGTGAAGACACATGATGGCTGCCCCTTGCAGCTGCAATCAATGAAGTTGGGGCATTTTAGCAGATGTAACTCATTTTCCTTGTTTAGCAGAGCCTGTGATGTTATCCTTTGCTGCCATAGCATGCTGGTATGGAATCATAGAATAGAATCATAGAATAGTTTGGATTGGAAGGGACCTCTAAGGGTCATCTAGTCCAACCCCCCTGCCATGGGCAGGGACATCTTCAACTAGATCAGGTTGCTCAGAGCCCCGTCCAACCTGACCTTGAATGTTTCCAGGGATGGGGCATCCACCACCTCTCTGGGCAACCTGTTCCAGTGTTTCACCACCCTCAGCGTAAAAAATTTCTTCCTTATATCTAGTCTATATCTACCCCCCTTTAGTTTCAAGCCATTCCCCCTTGTCCTGTTGCAACAGGCCCTGCTAAAAAGTCTGCTGCCATCTTTTTTATAAGCCCCCTTTAAGTACTGATAGGCTGAGGCTTAAGGCTTTAATATAATTATCGAATAACTTAGCACCTCATTTCACCGGTGGGTCTTGGCCTTCTGGTTAGTTACATCCTGGTTTGTTCCCAGGATCTCTTTTGGAGTGCACAATTTCCCCCCTCAAAATTAAGCCTGGATGATATTTGTGGATTCAGAGACTGCCTTCTGGATGGATGAGACCTTCACCACCATTGCAACAGGCCTCTGGTGCTCCCGGTTCCCTCACATCCCATCCTGAGACATGCAATCTTAGCCTCATGCTCTGAAAACAACCACTTTAGCACCCTGCACCACAACCCTCACATTTCTTCAGGCAACTGAAGAGGAAGAAAAAATAAAAAAAGAAAAAAAGGGGGATAATTTAGGTCCATAGAGCACCCCAGAGGTCATAGAGGAGCCCCAGCCAAACGCTAAGCAGGGTGGTCAGCCTTGAACAACTTGAGTATGAGTTAGTCCATTGCATTGCGGAGCCAGGGATCGTTCCCTGGGACTGATGCCTTCAGTAATGTTGTTGTAGCCATGTACTGGTGAAGTGTTTCTCACAGGCCAGGGAGCTACTTGCTCTTGGGAAGGTTGAGTGTGCGTGTGTATGTGTATGCATTTGCAGGACTGCATTCTGCAGTTGTGGCTTTCTAGAGGATACTAGTGGGTGGTTCAAAAAATATAATAAGGATATTATTATACATATATAATTTGATTCTTTTAGTCTGAAATAAGCCCATGGTAAATTTATATTTACTTGGCAGTGAAGATATAAAACTTGGTTTGGCAGTTGCATTTAGCAAAACACTCGGAACTCAAGGGAAAAAATATTGCCTGGCTGAGTAGGTTGAACTAATGCTGAGAAATGGGACTCTCTGAATCTGAATTCAACCCAGTTTTTCAGAGCTACTTACTCAGTTTCCTTCCACTGTTGGCCAACTGACAGAAATTCAATATTTTTCTTTTAGTGAATGAAAAGCATAGTCAGAAACAGCCATTGGGTCAGAATCATATGCAAAAGCTCCTCTTGTGCTCTTGTTTCCTAAGTGCTCTTGTTTCCTAATTGCTCTTGGAAGGATTTTTTGGACTGAGCTGATGCAGTTGTGTGTGTGAATTTCTTGGCAAATAAGGAAGATAACTGTGTCCAAAAGACATTTTAGAGTGTGAATTCACAGCTTTTCCATGTCTAATCAAGGAATGTAAACCATTAGCCACATGTTCTCCATTTCCATCACATTTTTTCACACTTAAACAAAAACATGCCAAAGAAAAGGTGCTACATTTTTTAATGCCCCCAAATAGGAACCACAGGAGTCTGTTAAATGCTGTGGCCATTTCCAGCATACAAATCAATTTTCCTTGTGGTGGTGAAGTGGTGAATAATGCCTGGTTCGTTTAAAGGAGCATGACTGATTTTGGATGAAGGATCCTGACACTTTGGCATTTTTAGTTTTATTTATTGCACACAACTGTATAAAATCTGGTACTGGTCTCAGCGCCAGGAAAGCTGAAAGGACCACATAACTCCTGGTGCAGCAAAGAGGTTCTCCTTCTGCAAGGCATTTGCTGGACTCCTGAGAAATTATTTTGAATAACATGGCAGAGAAGGATTTCATCAGTTGGTGTCTACTGGCTTTATTTTTTCTTCCATTTTGCCTGTGTCAAGATGAATACATGGAGGTGAGCAGAAGATCTTATAAACCAGTGGCCAAAATATTGCGAAGTCACCACCAGACTGGCCATAAAGGTTCCAGAAGCAGGGAAATATTGAAACAGCGGAGTCAACTTATAGAGTGGACTGTTGCTAATAGCACTTCTACAGACCAAAAAGTCCTGAGACCAGAGGTAGATAATGTAGAACTGCCTACCTCAGATAGAGTCCAGGTACTCTGAATTAATCTTCTAAAGATAACTTTAAAGCTAATGAGATCTTTTTTTTTTCCTAAGATTAATAGTGATATATTTATGAAATGATTTTTATTAAAACTGTATATCGGTCTGTATCCTGCTGGGTTTCTTTATAGGATCTTTTAATGAGCTGGTAGAGCCAGCAGTGGTTGGGGACACTAATATCAACATAGACAGCAGCCCTTTGTTTTGCTGAAACTATGATCCTCTGCAATCATATATTGTGATATACAGTCTCTTAATTATTTCAAGGTATTACTTATTTAATATATCAAAGTTTTAGATTCTGTTAACTCATTTGGATGTGAAGGAAAATTACAGAGTTTATAGAGAAATTTGGAAAGATTCAATTAGCAGAGAATAAGTTTACTTGAAAATTATGTATATAAAGTATTGTCCTGGTTTCGGCAGGGATAGAATTAATTCCCTTCCTAGTAGCTGGTACAGTGCTGTGTTTTGGATTTAGGATGAGAACAAAGTTGATAACGCACCGATGTTTTAGTTGTTGCTAGGTAATGCTTACACTAGTCAAGGACTTTTCAGTTTCCCATGCTCTACCGACTGAGAAGGCTGCAGGTGCACAAGAAGCTGGGAGGGGGCACAGCCAAACTGGCCAAAGAAACATTCCATACCATGTGACGTCATGCTCAGTACATAAACTGGGGAAAGCTGGCCGGGGGGCCGCTGCTCGGGGACTGGCTGGGCATCGGTCGGCGGGTGGTGAGCAATTGTACTGTGCATCACTTGCTTTGTGTATTATTATTATTATCATATTATTATTATAATTTTATTTCAATTCTTAAACTGTTTTTATCTCAACCCACGAGTTTTTCTCACTTGTGCTGTTTCCCAATTCTCTCCCCCATCCCACCGGGGTGTGGGGGGAGTGAGCGAGCGGCTGCGTGGTGCTTAGTTGCCGACTGAGGTTAAACCACGACAAGTACATTCTTTTGTATATAAATTATATTTACGTACAATTTATATATATATAAATTGTATATAAATTATGTATATATAGTATATTCTTTTAAGCTTGAGACAAATAATGAAATTCTGAGTGTTCAAAAATTTTATTCTAAGGAATAGCTTGAAAAAACAGGTACTAATGTATCTGAGATCTGAGTAGATTTAATAATAATATATATCAACTTAAGAGTTTCAGTGTAAAAAAGACTTGGAATGAAATTCTAAATCACCTGTAGTATCTGCTTTTTAAACTGGGGATCTTTTTATGCCTTTTGCATGGCATTTTAGATATTATAATCATTAGCTCACAGCAAAGGGAAAATGGCACAATTTGATTATACATAAAATATTGCAATCCAAATTTAAAAGGAAAAACCTGAAGGGCAGAAGATGAAGCATTTTCTAGCACTAGACAAAACAAAATTCCACTCAAATGAAGTTTTTGTTGATTGATGTTTTTTAGAAACAAGAACAACATGAGTGTTTTGTTCCTATGATTGATACAAATGTTTGAGTCCTGTATAGTTCACCTTTTATCATTTGTGTTTTAAAACTCTTTCAGATCAAACTATGATATTTTGAATTCCAAAAATCATGGACATGCAGAAAAGTGTTGAATGATAACCTACTTCATGATTTTTTTCATGAAGTGAAATTCATGAATTCATGAACTTTTTCATGAATTCATGAGGAGATTTGATTTTAATCCTGTCCTAGGCTTAAAGAACTGAAACACATCCAAGTATTGGAATAGGTTTAATACACCACTATATTCCCTGTATTTAAATTTTATAGTGCTTTGCATTTCATATTTCTTGGGCAGGAGCTATATGTTCGTCAAGTGCACTCAGCAAAATAGATATTTAACTGTAGGTACATTAAATTGCACTTACAGTATATAAACAGCATAAACAATCAGGTATATAGTCCAATGAGCCAGCTAGTGTGTGTGTTCCTCTTTACTGCAGAGACAATTGTGCAGCTGCATACTATATAGACCATATATTATTGGTACTTAAAGAAGATCCTCCTTTAACTCAACATAATTTCAGATAATGCAGGATTTAATACAAAATTATGACTCTTTTAGGGGTCAAACTCCCTCACAGAAAGTGTCACTGTCTTTGGGGTGCATGTGTCTCTCATCAGAGTTTACTGCAACATGCTTGGAATTGCCTGCTGGGGGAAGAGGCTGTGACATTAAAACTGAGCCCAGTGAGTCTGAGTATAGCTGATGGCAGTCATTTACCTGCCAGTCCCCTCTCTAGGAAGCAATCTTTGCTGGGGAAATGATGCAATTCTTGGCTTACTGAAATGGAATGGAGCACTAGCAGATGCATGACAGGGATAATGCATCATAGGGTGGCCAACGCAATAGGTATTTTCCATCTCCAGACTCCAGGGATTTCCAGGCAGAGGAGGAACAAAGGTGGCACGGACATGTTTTAATTTATGTGGAACCTCTCCCTTCCCCTTGAGCTATCTGAAAGCTGTTTGGCAACTACAACAGCTGAAAACAACCAATCTGTGAATGGAAAGGTTTCACCCCTAAGTCCCTACTTTCTTGGTTATCTTAGCTCTGGCTGGAGAATTTCATCCTCTTGCTAAAGTGTTTTAATGATCCCATTCCCTGTTGTGGAATAGAGACAACAGCATTTGTCTTTGCTGCATCAGGTAAAAGGCCAGTTTCCATGCTGCTGGTAACTTATGAAAAATATAATATGCATTTCCCAAGCACAAGAACTCTTAGTGACTGGGGAGAGCCATGCCAGACACATTCTTCCTTTTTAGGTTGCTCCTTGAAAACCTTCAGGTACCCCTCAACCTACTGGTGTTCTGCCCTGAATTTTGGTGGTTTGTTTAATTCTTTGCTAGAGAAGGGGCATGGAGGGCCTTGGTGTCCACAGAGACGTGCTATTTCGCATTCAGAACAGGAGCCAAGAACGGTGGATGTACATTACTTCTGCGTTGTCTTAGACAATATAACAGAAAAAAATTAATCAGGAAGTGGAAAAGGGCTGGGTCTCCAATTATGATTAGTTCACAAGTTTAAGTTAAGGGAATTTTATAGACCATCTGCTGCCTAGAACTTCCTCCTACATACTAAATCATAGGAAATTCAGCAAATAGCCTCAGAAATATTTCCAGTTTTCTATCTGTATTAGGATATCAATGTGGCAGATGCATTTCACAAGCTCCTAAATCATACTCATGTTCTGAGAGCAATGCCAAAGATTCATGCAATAAAATTTATGTGCAAATGGCTGCATAGGACACCTTTGGCAAGTAGGCTGTAATTAATCTCTTTGTCCCATTTGAGTGTAATTTTACATTAGGCACAGGTTTTTTCTTTTAAATATATTCATGAAGTTCTCTGTTTTGAGAGATTAAAAAAGTATCCTGAATATTCATTGTTCTTGGCAGCTGACTGTGAACGTTTTTTTCTCCTAGTCAAAGGATCAGTAAAGATAATAAGTTAATACTAATTTATGACTTGCATAAGTAGTTATTTTGAAGTCAGTGGAACTGTTCTCATACAACCAGGCTGGCAGGACTTGCCCCATTTCATATCCTGCTGAGCTTTTGGAGAGATAATGCCAAATAGCATTTGGTTATGACCAGCACTAGTATCTATTTTACGATAACGTTGCTGGTTAGCTAATAATGTCGTTCAGGATTTCAGTGCATTGGGTAAAAATCCAAGTCTTACCTGCACAGAGAGAGTTTCACATGCAATCCACTTTGCTGGACTCATGCCTTCCCTTACCTATAATCCACAGTTCTAAGTCTTTGGATATTTCTAGGCCGATATTACTTATTTGCTCTTGGCAGGTGTGTATATAGTTTGCCTTCTCATTTAACATGAATATGAAGCACTATTGAAAAAAGAGCTGGAGATTTTAATCTCAATGCAACATTAGCATTTCAGGTGGTGCAAAATGTTTGCACAATTCCAGTCCTCTTGTACTTGGCTCCCCTTCAAGGACTGAAAATGAGCTGAAAGTAGGGCTACTTCTTCTCTCATATTAGGAAAGCTTTAAACAGTGTGTCTGGTGATTGTCAGTTATGTTCTTCCTAACAACTGGGAGAGATAAGACAGCAAGAAAGATACAAACAGGTTCTCCAGGAACAGACAGTCCAACAGGCAGAATGAATTTTTCTCATAAAATATAGACCTTATCCAGAATTAAGGTAAAAAGCATAGTATTGACCAAAACCCCATAAATCTGAAGCCCTTCTGCCCATTGGCAAGTCTTAACATTTCCATAACTCTTTGAATATGAAGAATATTTGTTGAGCTGTCAGGTCAGCCATCATTCCCATGGTAGCTCCACCGTCAGTGGTTCCACCTGGATAGGGCACGTGTCTGTCCCATTGGAGGAGTAGCAGTATTTTGGTGGCATGAAAGGTGTTTTCTGTATCCATAAACATTAATTCCCAAGCCTCTTGAAATTAATGAATTCTGGGGGTATACTTGGTATTGTTCAAAACACAGGTAGAAAGCTTTAGTGTTTCAGATCAAGCCAGCTGATGACCTTGAGGGCAGGAATACGGCGCATCTATATGTTCATTTGGCAGCTCCCATCCCACCAGAGGCTCATTTGCTGCTGTTAAGCAATAGGTTTGCATTAGGCAAGTAATTTGAGGATGATAAAGATGAGTGGAAAGAAAGGGAAGGAAGACAAATAGTAGAATAATTAAAGTAGTAGTCGGACTGGTGTAATTATCCCCCTCCAGAATTTAAGAACTGCAGATTTGCACCTCAGGATAATAGCAAAGAATTGTAGGGGAAAAGCAACAAAGAAGGAAAAATGCAAAGGAGGTAGAGAAATAAAATCAAACTCGGGACCTCTACCTCAGCTGACCCATCGGAAGCTTTGTGACCGCTAAATCACCACAAGACCCTAGTTATGAAATCCAGCCAGGATTGACTGAGACCCCATTAGTATAAATACAACAATTTGGGAAAGAAAAGCACTGAAATAAAGCTATTATCAAACTATTATTACAGTAGCTGAGCTGTGTATAATAAACTCATTAGTTTATGTTGCTATATTAATTTCAGCATATAAACAGGTTTTCATAGTTACACACCCACAACTACTAATAATCAAATGTCCATAACACCAGGTGTTGTGGTCAGTTCAAATTTTTGCCATGTACCTCGGCACTTTTTTAGGTTCTCCCAACTTTAATAGCCTGTAAATATGTAAGTCTGGGGCCATGAACAGGAATATGCTGCACAGACATTTTTTAACATCTCCTTCCAGCGGTCCAACCCAGTTTTCTTTATGTTTAGTGGAGGATAGTTCATTGCTGAAGGTCAGATGAAGTGCCTTGTTTCCTACCACTCATTGCACATACACTTGTTTGTCAACAAAGGTCAGCTGAAATGTGGGATCAGTGAAAAGCAGGATAGGAACCTAACTGAAATATTCATCTAACTTTCATTACTCGGTATTATTTTATTTTCAAAACCCCCATTATTTGACAGGACAAGTTGGGTTTTTTTTTTTAATATTCATATAGCTCTTAGAACATTTGTAGAGCTTTCCCCTTAAATGTTCCAAAAATAACATCTTTAGGGACAATCCAAGTATAGGAGATTTCAGCCCAGACAATAAGTGTTTTTAAAACTTAGCAAATATATAAACAGAGAATATATAATGAAGACCCTGTAACCAACATGCATATGATTGATGCCCTCCATGAATTAGCTATTTAAAGCTTATTTTTGTGCACTTAGCCCCCACAAACCAGACCGCAGAATCCAGACTGTAGTTCCTGCTGCCGTGGTGACTTTGGAGTTTGACTCTACCAAGGGCCTCCAGGACCTCCCGGGCCCCCTGGGATGCCAGGTAAAGATGAAGTTTAATTGATTTTTTGATCAGTCTAATTACAGGCTATTCCATGAAATATCAGAGAATGGTCCAAACATCAGTATTTGGGGACAGATTCAGAAACAAGTTTTTCTATAATTTCTGGGGAGACAGAGATTTGCAGTTAGACTCTGAAGTCTTTTCCAGTGAAAACCCATTTGTTAATAAAATTCAGCTTTCACAAATTCATACTGAAAGTAATCTTATTACATTTCTAGGGCAAATTGTTCTCTCTTCTTAAGGCAGCATGAAGCTTCTATTAAAGTTGGAAGAACTTGTTCCCTGGAGTTGATTATTGCGATCACCTTTGAATATCCAGCTATGCTATTGTGTACTATATTCAGGAGCTTCTTTTCATCTAGCATACTGCTAGCCAATATTTTACAGACACACACATGCTCCTATTCTCTCATAGAAATGTCTTCTTTTCCTTCTTTCTTCCTGTCTTCCATAATAAAAAATACATTTTTTCATTAAAAATGCACACAGAAGAACAAGATACACAAGAAAAGGGTATACTTTGATCTGATAATTGGCATGGAAAAAGAAGAGCCTACAGAAGGGAAAAAGATAGTTGTATGTTGGTGTAAGGTTGTTACAGCAGCTACCTTCAGGGATTTGAAAATCACCATTCCTAAAGCAGATGTATAATGTAAATGAACATGTCACTGACTGACAGATTTGTTTCATCTTCCAAAGCTTTCCTCTTCTTTTATCACAATAAAAATGCAATTTCATAATCCTTCTGTCTCACAAATATACTGAGAGTAACAGACATAACAGATAACCATACACAAAAAAACATTAATGATGTGGTGACTTTTGGTAGAAAGTTTATAGTAACAGTTAAATCTGACTGTTATGAAGTTAAATCTGAGTGAATGAAGTGTTTCAAGAATTAGCTTCATTTGGCAAAATATTGAAATAAATGGTTACTTTGACATATTTGGGGTATTAGGCATAATTAGGTCATACGCATATTTGGCATTAGCCTGCTGTGAGCTATTCATGCATCAACCCTTTATAAAAATACTATTGATCATTACAGATGCAAGAGAAACCTAATGGTGAGGCCTCCTGTGTGGAAATATTGCATTACGTCTTAATATATCGTTGGGTTCTTAGAAGTGGGACAAGATTTTGTATTACACCCACACTTTCAAGGCTACCAGTTGATAGAGGGAGACACAGCCCAGTCCCAGCTTTGCCCTTTCCTTATGCAAGGATGTATCTCAATCACACTCTCATGCCACAACAGGATGCCACAAACATGTGGCCCACAGCAACCTTCTGCAGCCTGGAATTTCTGACTCCTTCATCTGCTGCATTTCATATTGTGCACATAAGGGGAATGACAACAGCTGCTTTTCCCTTGATTGAATCAAATGTCGCTTGCACGTTTCTGTTCTGAACTGGTAGAGAAGTAGTTCTGGTTTTACAGGAAGTACCATTCTTGTTATTTTTAAAAGTTATTGATTTATCCATTCAAATCAAAATTTGCTTAATTTCTTCCACCATTTAGCTTCCTTGTTTGAATTCAATTTTTTTCTCAATACAAAAACTCTGAAGAATCACTTCATCATTACATTTGATCTCAGACAACACCATTCTTCTTGTAAACTCATAACCAGAGTGACTAATCAGAGAGTAAGCAGAGTGGCAAAGAATCTAATTTCAGTTCAGGTAGAATTAGACCAATGATGACTCTAATTAATCCCCTGATTTAATTGAAAGATCAGGCTTTTCCTTCAGGTAGGTACAGTAATTGCTCAGTTATTCTAGCCAACTTAAAAATTTTGTTAGTCACTATCCTGGTTTCGGCAGGGATAGAGTTAATTCCCTTCCTAGTAGCTGGTACAATGCTGTGTTTTGGATTTAGGATGAGAACAAAGTTGATAACACACCGATGTTTTAGTTGTTGCTAGGTAATGCTTACACTAGCCAAGGACTTTTCAGCTTCCCATGCTCTACCGACTGAGAAGGCTGGAGGTGCACAAGAAGCTGGCACAGCCAAACTGGCCAAAGGGACATTCCATACCATGTGACATCATGCTCAGTACATAAACTGGGGAAAGCTGGCCGGGGGGGCCGCTGCTCGGGGACTGGCTGGGCATCGGTCGGCGGGTGGTGAGCAATTGTACTGTGCATCACTTGCTTTGTGTATTATTATTATTATTATTACATTATTATTATAATTTTATTTCAATTATTAAACTGTTTTTATCTCAACCCACGAGGTTTTTCTCACTTGTGCTCTTTTCCAATTCTCTCCCCCATCCCACCAGGGTGTGGGGGGAGTCAGCGAGCGGCTGCGTGGTGCTTAGTTGCCGACTGATGTTAAACCACATCAGTCACATAGATGTTTGCTTGGTAATTTCCTCAGTAAACATCAGGAAGTAAGTAATACTGCAGATGCAGGAGTATGTTTTTATAATGACCTTTTTTATAAGAAGCCATCTCAGAAAACTTCATTATAAGACTTTTGTCTTTCTTTAAATCTAGGAAAAAGCAATCAACCCCTTCAAGCTAACTAGCACCCTGAGAATGCAGATCCTCCCATTTTTGGCACAGATAGGTCATTTAGCTAGTTTAAGGCTACAGGCATTCTCCATTTGTGTAGACATGTTTTAAAGATAGCAAAATGTTCTTCAAAATTATCTCATCCTATCCTAACTAACTTAAATTTTCAGGAAATAAATTTTTACACAAAAGGAAAGGAAGAGCGCTTATGCAGGCTACCTGGTATGTGTCAGCAGGCAGTGGCCTTCGCTTTCCCCGAGCCTCATGTCTGCTGAGGTCTCGTCCTTGTACATCTCCCCAGCAACGCAATGACCTGAGACATCTGCAGTTTATACAGCAACATGAAGATAGCACGAGGGTTAACTCTTAAACACCAACGTACGTCCTTCTGGAAACTTGCTCATCAAAACCTTCACCTTCAGCTTAACCCCACAACTCTTTCTTATTCATCGCAGCTCAATATGGGTTTTATGGTACTGAAAAGTGTGTGTGTTGCAAATTGGTGGAAAAGGACCCTGTCACAGGTATCTGTTAAATTATATGAAATTATTTAAGTTAAACAGAAAGCTCTGTTTCCTTTAAGGAAATCATGTAAACAATGGAAATAATGGAGCAACTGGCCAGGAAGGAGCCAAAGGTGAGAAAGGAGACAAAGGAGATATGGGACCGAGGGGAGAGCATGGCCATCATGGACCCAAAGGCAAGAAGGGTTATCCTGGGATACCCCCAGAGCTACAGGTACAAAACCTCTGGCTTGTGTTGGCTGCAGCAGTTCTCAGGTTATGGAGTTTTCTTCTCTGAAAAGCAGCACCTAACTACTGTAGGATACTTAAGAAGCAAATCCACCTGTAAATTAATACAGTGAGAGACATATATAGCACTTGTCATGATTGACAAATGTGCTCTGCCAGATCTTCCTGGAAAAGAAAGATAACAGGGCTTAGTCTTTCTTTAGAGTAATAATCCAGCTGAGAAATGGGCAGGAAGAAACATATATGGTTCCCTTTTAGTGCAGAAAGCCAGCATCTGGGTCATTAAAGGAGAATAGTGGGGACTATAATTTTTGTATTAAGCTGTATCACATACTTAACCCTGCACTTCCTAGGGCATGTGAAAAGAGTAAAGGAGTCACTCAGGCCCACGCTTCTCAGCTCAGTCAGGCTTTATGAGATTCTCAGAAGCATATGTATCCAACTCCTCAAAGTATTGGATCAGAACCTTTGAGTGCAGACAGGAGTCCTTTGGTTTTGAAAAATACCCCTCAGTATCTATCTGTGTTTTTAAATGTCTCAATACCTTAGATATGTTGAGAAGCACGTAGGTTCTGTCTATGAATGAGCTACCCAAAAGCCAGGTGAGCATTAAAACATGGGTTCAAGCCTGAGCTGATAAGTTCTGCTGAGGCATGGAATATATTTGTTTGGGCTCAACACTGTGTTGACATAGTCCCATAGCTTTTTGATTAGAGCTTCTTCATGTCCCAGGAATTTGGCAGACGGTGGAGTGCTTGTGTGTGTGTGTATATATACCTGCAGTACAGAGGAGGCATGGTGTAGTCCTGTTCTTAAGGCAACCAAAAGTAAATGGGACTTGGCTAACTAGGACCCTTGGTTGCTGTTGACAATTGGATTTAAAAGAGTTGTCCATACTGTACACTGCAGTGTAAGGATATATGAGCAGTTCATCTTCAATAGCAGGAATAGACTTGGGTACCTCTATGATGTAGTGCAGCTAAGGTGCTAAATAAAGGCAAGATTTAGATGCATGGCAAGCCTTTGAGATATATCCCTCCTGGTCTCCAGCTGCCACTGTGGAAGGGGCTTCTGTAGGTCTTGCGTCAGATCAGCCAGCCCCGTGGGGGGGATCCTAAAGCACTTCAGATGGCACTAGGTACATTTGCATGGGCAAGTGATTGGAGTCAGATTCAACTCCAGAGAGCCTACATGTGAGGGAAGCATCTAAGCTCCAATTACAATTACTGGAAGAACAACTCAACTTAATCTGATGGTCACTGCTGCTTTTAGGCAAATGGGATTTCAGACACCACAGAGTATAATATAGATCTCCAGAAACTATAAGGGAGTTTACATCCTCACTCACACATATACACTTAAATGGAATTGTCTTAATCTTGATCTGATTCATACCCCCCAAACCCAGTTCACCACAGAAGGGACAAAATAGGATATAGCAAACATGCACAAAAAGAAATCCCACTTCCAAACCCTTTGACTACGGGGAAAAGTGAAGTTCTGATCTATTTACAGATCTACACCTTTTAACTGAAAAATATTGTTTCCCAATAACAGTCATTCATATATGGTTTATATCCTCATAAAGGGCATGCAAATTAACAACAAAATCAACAGTACAACCAACGTGTGCAGTGTGGGAAAATGGCTTCGGATTTCTTGGCATTGTGTATGTTTGAATTCTCCACCCTAGGTTGCATGAAGATGGGATAATTGCACGGGATAAAATTCACAATGAAAATAGTTTCCAAAATTACTGGACTTTTATAATAAGGCAGAATTATTTTAGTATTCTTAAAGAATTAACTGGAATTAACATTATAGCTGAATATCTTAAAAGCATATTTGTAATTACAGTCAACATAAATCCTTTTGCAATTTTAAAATGAGCTATCAGTAATTTTTTCTTACATAAAGATAGTGGTAAGTAATTTAATTAAAAACTGAATAATGAAAGGGGATGAATAACAAAGGCTCATATTGCAATAGCTATTTCCAAGTAAAATTCCATCACTGTTTTTAATAGATGTGCTTAAAAATTCTTTACACAGTATAGCATATCATTTCTTGTTAACATCATGCTTAAGAATTTTAGAGAGGGGATAGGGGGAGGAGAAAACACTTTTGAATACAATACTGGTTTAAGTACAGGATTATTTTGAAAGACTTGGCATGTCCATGTTGATCTGCTACTTCAAAATGAGACCTAGGGAGAAAGGACATCTTTTTCAACTCTTCTGACCAGCCCAAGAAAAGTAGTTTGCGGTCAAAGAGAATGTGAAATGGAATCTAGACAAAAAGTAATAAATTCTATCAAGCTGCCATTGCAGCTGCTTTGCTTTAACACATGATGAACTTTGATGTGATCCTGGCTGAGAAGCAAGAAGTTAACAGTTTGCTGTCATAGAAAATGCATCCATGCAGGGATAAGGAAAATTAGCCCAAGCTTTCAGCTTACATCTGGAGCTCCTCAAGTTTCTAAGCAGATGGTTAATGATTTCCATTGTTGGATCCGGACTTGCATTTGATTTTGCCTGTTTCAGTTTTATTCTCATTTGGATCTGAAATCAAAAGAAGTTCTGGGTTTGTTTTTTTTAAATACCAGTATAGCTGGAATCTCATGAAAAATGTCATTTTTGTGAGGAGCAGTAACAACTGTAATTGAACACTTTTCATCTAAGAAGTTAAGAGAGAGAAATAAAATGCCAAGTCACTATGTGATCTTCTGGCATCCAGGTGCAGCAATTCTGCCTGTACCCCATCTACTGACAGTCAGATGGGAGGATCACAGACTCACAGAAGAGATAATCCCCTTCCCTGCCCATGCAAGATGGTTCTCTATAGGTCGTTCCCTGATATCTTACTGAGGGTAATCTGAATTTGGACAATGTGGGAGGTTTTGCACTGCTTCCTATGAAACATTTTCCAGGGCCAATACATCTCACTGCAAGAAGTGTAATATGAAGTTGAAGCACAGTTTTCACTTTCTTAGTTTCCTCTTTTGATGTCCACCACCCTCCGTTGTCGTGACTGAGGGATACAGGGCAACTGGTAAGAGAGAAAAAGCACTGACTCTTGAGTCCCAGCCACTGCACTTCTAGGGGACCTCTAATAAAAATGCTTAATGTATCTCTGAAGGTATTTAGCAAGAAACACTAATGTGTATGGATTTTACCAAGCATTATTTATTTCACACATTCAGTTAAAAGCAATATCCAGTCTAAATGCATTGGGGAACATATAAAAACCAATTAAATCACTTTTATCAAAAACACCATACATTTGAATACCAGTTTTCTATTGCATCATTCTAGAGAGAGTTAAAGGTAAATAAAATCCCAAATGAAGATCCTGACCTGCAAACACTTGCCCATACACTTACCTTTACAGTCATGAATAGTCCAATTGAATGTAAGAAGCCTAGTCCTCTTCCAGTTTTATTCAATGGGAGTTTTGTTACTGGAGTTTAATGGCCTTGGAGCAGGCCCTAGAAGAACATCTCTGCCAGGAAAATAAACAGACTGCAAATACAGGAAAAAAAATCTGTAGCTGATTCCTCTATACATGTGCATTTTGTGAACGACTGACTAAGAACTACATTTTGGCAGGTTGCATTCATGGCTTCCATGGCTACTCACTTCAGCAACCAGAACAGTGGGATCATCTTCAGTAGTGTCGAAACCAATGTTGGGAATTTCTTTGATGTCATGACTGGGAGATTTGGTGCTCCAGTGAACGGTGAGTGTTTACAAAACAAAATAATGCAATTCTGGGAGCTATGGGGAGAAGCGTGGTCAATAATGATGAGAAAATAGTAACTGCCTTTGTACAAGGCACTGATGAGACTCGCTCTGCATAGCTCTTGCCACCTACTTTCAGGAAAAATGAAATTGGAAACTGAGCAAGCCAAGAGAGGGCTTGCCAGCCAATGAGACCAGTGCTGACACAAAGGCAGGAGGAAGAGACATGGCCAGAGTTGGAGAGGGAATGGGACCACCTGCTCTGAGACCTTTAGCCCTTCTGCTACTGTGATGAGATAACCATGGCCTGATGTCACAACAGCGGTTTCACAGTCGCCTCCTCCACTTCCTGCCTCCAGTCACTCTCTTCATCCCCATCTTCCCTCATGCCAGTCCAGCTGTGAGCTGGCCAGCAACAGATGTGTGGCTGGAAATGAGGCATTACAGTTTTTCCTGAGTTATTTTTCATCTGTATCAATCCCTCATCTCACACAGCTGTGGCGCAGGAGGTGCAATAGGAGACGGGGGAGGTAGGGCCATAACCAAAAACATGTCTAACCGAACCCTGAGACCACCTTCCTTCACTTGGCCATTCTCACCCTGCCATTCATTTACTCACAGCAATGAGAAGTGATATTAGATTAAATGAAAGTCAAGCCCTCCAAGCTTGCTATGGCACATCCTACTGACAGTTAGGGGTGTGTGTCCTCACAGCTGCTTCCTTTTGAGGTTAATGTATACATGGAAGTTAATAAACTTTGACCCACAATGATTTAATGACTTTAGAATAGACTAGACTATTTCAGTTGGAAGGGACCTATAACAATCATCTAGTCCAACTGCCTGACCACTTCAAGGATGACCAAAAGTTAAAGCATATTATTAAAGGCATTGTCCAAATGCCTCTTAAACACTGACAGGCTTAGGGCATCGACCACCTCTCTAGGAAACCTGTTCCAGTGTTTGACCACCCTCTCAGTAAAGAAATGCTTCCTAATGTCCAGTCTAAACCTCCCCTGGAGCAGCTTTGAAGCATTCCCAGGCGTCCTGTCACTGGATACCAGGGAGAAGAGCTCAGCACCTCACTCTCCGCTTCCCCTCCTCAGGACGCTGTAGAGAGAAATGAGGTCACCCCTCAGCCTCCTTTTCTCCAAACTAGACAAGCCCAGAGTCCTCAGTCGCTGCTCATAGGACCAGCCCTTTCATCAGCTTTGTTGCCCTCCTCTGGACGCATTCAAGGACCTTCACATCCTTCTTAAAATGTGGGGCCTAGAACTGCACACAGTACTCAAGGTGAGGCCACGCCAATGCTGAATACAGTGGGATAATCACATCTCTTGAATGGCTGGTTATACTGTGTTTAATGCACCCCAGGATGTGGTTGACTTCTTGGCTGCCAGGTGTCGTGGTTTAACCTCAGTCAGCAACTGAGCACCACACAGCTGCTCACTCACTCCCGCACCACCCCAGTGGGCTGGGGGAGAGAATTGGAAGAGTAAAAGTGAGAAAACTTGTGGGCTGAGATAAAAACAGTTTAATAATTGAAATAAAATCCTAATAATAAGAATATACAAAGCAAGTGATGCAAAAAGCAATTGCTCACCACCCGATGACCGATGCCCAGCCAGTCCCTGAGCAGCGGCCCCCCCGGCCGGCTTTCCCCCAGTTTATGTACTGAGCATGATGTCACATGATATGGAATATCCCTTTGGCCAGCTTGGGTCAGCTGTCCTGGCTGTGCCCCACTCCCAGCTTCTTGTACACCTGCACCCTTCTCAGTCGGTAGAGCACGGGAAGCTGAAAAGTCCTTGACTAGTGTAAGCACTACTTAGCAACAACTAAAACATCGGTGTGTTATCAATATTATTCTCATCCTAAATCCAAAACACAGCACTATAGCAGCAACTAGGAAGAAAATTAACTCTATCCCAGCTGAAACCAGGACAGTATCCACCCCTTATTCTATACCATCTACATCATGCCCAGGTCCCCCACTTTCTAATACATTTCCATTAATCACCACCACTTTTCCTGTTTTTTAATATATATACACACAGATATCGTTCCTTTAGTCTATGGGCCATCCCTCTAAAATGTTCGGTGAGTTCATTTAGTCCATGACTTCGGACTCCATCTGTCGTAATAATCTTTCAGGGCAGGAAAGATGGAGATGGTATGTGGTGTTGGATTGTTTCATGTTGAAGTCAGTTCTGGTACCATCGTCACTGTGCTTTGCTTGGTTTCATCAAAGTTCATTCTTCATTAATCTGGGTGATTCTTATTGTAATACCGTTGATATTTCGGCCCCCCGAGATGGAAGACAGGGACGGTGAGCAGGATGAACCCCCCATAATCCAAGAGGAAGCAGTCAATGACCTGCTACGCCACCTGGATGCTCACAAGTCTATGGGGCCGGATGGGATCCACCCGAGGGTGCTGAGGGAGCTGGTGGAGGAGCTCGCCAAGCCACTCTCCATCATTTATCAGCAGTCCTGGTTAACGGGGGAGGTCCCGGATGACTGGAGGCTTGCCAATGTGACACCCATCTACAAGAAGGGTGGGAAGGAGGATCCGGGGAACTACAGGCCTGTCAGCCTGACCTCGGTGCCGGGGAAGATTATGGAGCGGTTCATCTTGAGGGCGCTCACAAGGCATGAGCGGGACAACCAGGGGGTCAGGCCCAGCCAGCACGGGTTCACGAGAGGCAGGTCCTGCTTGACCAACCTGATCTCCTTCTATGACCAGGTGACCCGCCTAGTGGATGAGGGAAAGGCTGTGGATGTGGTCTACCTGGACTTCAGTAAGGCCTTTGACACCGTCTCCCACAGCATTCTCCTCGAGAAGCTGGCGGCTCACGGCTTAGACAGGTGTACTCTGCGCTGGGTCAAAAACTGGCTGGACGGCCGGGCCCAGAGAGTTGTGGTGAATGGAGTTCAATCCAGTTGGCGGCCGGTCACGAGCGGTGTTCCCCAGGGCTCAGTTTTGGGGCCGGTCTTGTTCAATATCTTTATCAATGCTCTGGACGAGGGGATTGAGTGCATCCTCAGGAAGTTTGCAGATGACACCAAGTTGGGCGGGAATGTTGATCTGCTCGAGGGTAGGAAGGCTCTGCAGAGGGACCTGGACAGGCTGAATCGATGGGCCGAGGCCAACTGTATGAGGTTCAACAAGGCCAAGTGCCGGGTCCTGCACTTTGGCCACAACAACCCCATGCAGCGCTACAGGCTTGGGGAAGAGTGGCTGGAAAGCTGCCTGGCGGAAAAGGACCTGGGGGTGCTGATTGACAACAGGCTGAACGTGAGCCAGCAGTGTGCCCAGGTGGCCAAGAAGGCCAATGGCATCCTGGCCTGTATCAGAAATAGTGTGGACAGCAGGAGTAGGGAAGTGATCATGCCCCTGTACTCGGCACTAGTGAGGCCGCACCTTGAATACTGTGTTCAGTTTTGGGCCCCTCACTACAAGAAGGACGTCGAGGTGCTGGAGCGTGTCCAGAGAAGGGCAACGAGGCTGGTGAGGGGTCTGGAGAACAAGTCTTATGAGGAGCGGCTGAGGGAACTGGGGTTGTTTAGCCTGGAGAAAAGGAGGCTGAGGGGAGACCTCATCGCTCTCTACAACTACCTGAAAGGAGGTTGTAGCGAGGTGGGTGTCAGTCTCTTCTCCCAAGTAACTAGCGATAGGACGAGAGGAAATGGCCTCAAGTTGCGCCAGGGGAGGTTTAGACTGGATGTGAGGAAAAATTTCTTTACGGAGAGAGTGGTTAAACATTGGAACAGGCTGCCCAGGGAAGTGGTTGAGTCCCCATCCCTGGAGGTATTTAAAAGACGTGTAGATGAGGCGCTTAGGGACATGGTTTAGTGGGCATGGTGGTGTTGGGTTGACGGTTGGACTCGATGATCTTAGAGGTCTTTTCCAACCTTAATGATTCTATGATTCTATGATATGGCATATAATATTACGTAGCAATTAACATCAAATAATTCAGATCATTGGCTATTCTCACCCAAAATCAAATCCCCTTGAGGTACGCATCGGACTTCCCCATCCTCCCGTATCACCCACCAAGCGCATCCAGGTCCTTGAGCAAAAGCAATCCCACGGATGGGTTTGCCTTTGCCCGAGGCAGGAACAACCCAAACTGTTTTCCCCAGCATATTTTTTATGTGCATTACAGGGACTTTATCCCCTTCTACAGTATGTTAAAGTTTTGACTGGGCAGGGCCTGCTCGATTGGCAGATCCCCCAGTGTTGACTAACCAGGTGGCCTTTGCTAAATGTGTGTCCCAATATTTGAACATCCCGCCACCCATTCCTCTCAGCGTAGTCTTTAACAGTCCATTGTATCGTTCGATTTTCCCAGAGGCTGGTGCATGATAGGGGATGTGATATACCCACTCAATGCCATGCTCTTTGGCCCAGGTGTCTATGAGGTTGTTTCAGAAATGAGTCCCGTTGTCTGACTCAATTCTTTCTGGGGTGCCATGTCGCCATAGGACTTGCTTTTCAAGGCCCAGGATAGTGTTCCGGGCAGTGGCATGGGGCACGGGATATGTTTCCAGCCATCCGGTGGTTGCCTCCACCATTGTAAGCACGTGGCGCTTGCCTTGGCGGGTTTGTGGGAGTGTGATATAATCGATCTGCCAGGCCTCCCCATATTTATATTTCAGCCATCGTCCTCCATACCAGAGAGGCTTTAACCACTTGGCTTGCTTGATTGCAGCGCATGTTTCGCATTCATGGATAACCTGCGCAATAGTGTCCATGGTCAAGTCCACCCCTCGATCACGAGCCCATCTGCATGTTGCATCTCTTCCTTGGTGACCTGACGTGTCATGGGCCCACCGAGCTATAAATAGTTCACCCTTATGCTGCCAGTCCAGATCCAAGTGAGCCACTTCAATCTTAGCAGCCTGATCCACCTGCTGGTTGTTCTGATGTTCTTCAGTGGCCCAACTCTTAGGTATGTGAGCATCTACGTTCCAGACTTTTACAACCAGGTTCTCCACCCGGGCAGCAATACCTTGCCACAATGCGGCAGCCCAGATGGGTTTGCCTCTGCGCTGCCAGTTGCTCTGCTTCCATTGCTGCAGCCACCCCCACAGGGCATTTGCCACCATCCATGAGTCAGTATAGAGATAGAGCACTGGCCACTTTTCTTGGTCAGCAATGCCTAAAGCCAGCTGGATGGCCTTTACTTCTGCAAATTGGCTCGATTCACCTTCCCCTTCAGCAGTTCCTACAACTTGTCGCATAGGACTCCATACAGCAGCTTTCCACCTCCGATGCTTTCCCACAAGACGACAGGACCCATCAGTGAACAGGGCATATTGTTTCTCATTTTCTGGTAGTTCATTATACATTGGGGCCTCCTCAGCACGCGTCACCTCCTCCTCTGGCGATATTCCAAAATCTTTGCCCTCTGGCCAATCCATAATCACTTCCAGGATTCCCGGGCGACTGGGGTTTCCTGTTCGAGCCCGTTGTGGGATCACTGTGACCCACTTACTCCACGTAGCATCAGTTGCATGATGTGTGCAGGGGACCCTCCCTCTGAACATCCAGCCCAGCACCGGCAGTCGGGCTGCCAGGAGGAGCTGTGCTTCAGTGCCGATCACTTCCGAAGCAGCTCGAACCCCTTCATATGATGCCAATATCTCTTTTTCAGTTGGAGTATAGCGGGCCTCGGATCCTATGTATCCCCGACTCCAAAACCCTAGGGGTCGACCTCGAGTCTCCCGTGGTGCTTTCTGCCAGAGGCTCCAGGTAGGGCCATTCTCCCCGGCTGCTGTGTACAGCGCATTTTTGACATCTTGTCCTGCCCGGACTGGCCCCAGGGCTACTGCATGAACTATCTCCCGTTTAATTTGTTCAAAAGCTTGTCGTTGCTCAGGGCCCCATTTGAAATCGCTCTTCTTCCGCGTTACTTGATAGAGAGGGTTTACAATCAGACTGTAATTTGGAATATGCATTCTCCAAAAACCCACGACGCCTAAGAAAGCTTGTGTTTCCTTTTTGCTAGTTGGTGGAGACATGGCTGTTATTCTGTTGATCACATCCATGGGGATCTGACGACGTCCATCTTGCCATTTTATCCCTAAAAATTGGATCTCCTGTGCAGGTCCCTTGACCTTACTTTGTTTGATGGCAAAACCGTCCTTCAGCAGGATTTGGACTATTTCCTTCCCTTTCTCAAAAACTTCTCCTGCTGTGTTGCCCCACACTATGATGTCATCAATGGATTGCAGGTGTTCTGGAGCTCCACCCTGTTCCAGTGCAGTCTGGATCAGTCCATGGCAAATGGTGGGGCTGTGTTTCCACCCCTGGGGCAGTCGGTTCCAGGTGTACTGGACGCCCCTCCAAGTGAAAGCAAACTGTGGCCTGCACTCCGCTGCCAAAGGGATTGAGAAAAATGCATGAGCAATATCAATTGTGGCATACCACTTGGCTGCCTTTGACTCCAATTCGTATTGAAGTTCTAGCATGTCCGGCACAGCAGCACTCAGCGGTGGCGTGACTTCATTTAGGCCACGATAGTCTACTGTTAGTCTCCACTCTCCATTAGACTTCCGCACTGGCCATATGGGACTGTTAAAGGGTGAACGAGTCTTGCTGATCACTCCTTGGCTCTCCAGTCGACGAATTAGCTCATGAATGGGAATCAAGGAGTCTCGGTTGGTGCGATATTGCCGCCGGTGCACCGTGGTGGTAGCGATTGGCACTTGTTGGTCTTCGACCTTCAGCAACCCCACAACAGAGGCGTCCTCCGAGAGACCAGGCAAGGTGGACAGCTGTTTAATTCCCTCCATCTCCAAGGCAGCTATACCAAAAGCCCACCGGTACCCTTTTGGGTCCTTGAAATACCCTCTCCTGAGGTAGTCTATGCCAAGGATGCACGGAGCCTCTGGGCCAGTCACAATGGGGTGCTTCTGCCACCCATTCCCAGTTAGACTTACTTTGGCTTCCAATACAGTTAGCTGTTGGGATCCACCTTGTCACTCCAGAAATACAGATGGGTTCTGCCCCTATATAGCTTGATGGCATTAGTGTACACTGTGCACCGGTGTCTACTAGAGCCTTATACTCCTGTGGGTCCGATGTGCCAGGCCACCGAATCCACACAGTCCAGTAAACCCGGTTATCCCTCTCCTCCCCCTGGCTGGAGGCAGGGCCCCTTTAATCCTCGTCACAGTATTTGTTACTCACTTCTTGTAAATATGACTCTGAAGTCTCTTCATTAAGATCAGGAGTAACATCAGCCCTTCTACCCTGTCTGGGGAACTGCCCGCTGGAAACTGGAGCAGCAATTTTCCTGGAAGAACCTCTTTCTGTGATCGTTTTCCCTTGCAATTCACGTACCCGTGCCCCTAGGGCTGCAGTACTTTTTCCATCCCACTTCCTCATGTCCTTTCCGTGGTCACACAGGTAAAGCCATTGGGTGCCCCATGGTGTGTACCCTTTATATTCTCTCTCTTGGGCAAAAGAACGCTGACTCCTAATAGCCGTGATACTGGTGGGGACAGGTGGGGAGTAGGGCCTATCGTCTCTGAGTTGCTGGATCTCCCGGGACAGTTTCTCCACAGCCGAGACGAGGGAGGAAGAGAGACTTTCCTCATATTGCCAGAGGTGACTAGCCAATTCCTCCACCGTTTGTCCCTCTCCGTCTTTCCAGGTCATCACTGCCAATGAATTGGCGTATGACGATGGTGCGCTCTGTACAAACTTCCGCCACATGGGTCATGTGTCCTTGACTTCATCTGGATCTTTAGATAGTTGTTCGTTGTTCAGGTCACCATAAATCACCTCCAGCACAGCTAATTCTGTCAGAAACTGGGTACCCTTCTCCATGGTGGTCCACTTGCTTGGGCGACATATGACATCTTCCTTGAAGGGATACCTTTCCTTCACGCTTGACAAGAGTCTCCTCCAAAGGCTGAGGACTCGTGTCCCTTTTCCAATCGCTTTGTCAATGCCCCCTTCCCTGGAAAGGGATCCCAGCTGCTTGGCTTCCCTACCCTCTAATTCCAGGCTACTGGCCCCATTATCCCAGCATCGGAGCAGCCAGGTGACAATATGCTCGCCTGGACGACGGCTGAAATCTTTTCGTATATCTCGCAGCTCACTCAGGGATAGGGATCGGGTGGTCACTGCCTCTTTCATGAATTCTTCCTCTTCTTCCTCCCCGATCAGTGGCCGGCCCTCCTCCTCCTGTTCTCATGATGGCCCTTCTCCAGGGTAGTCTGCCTCGTACTCTTCTTCCTCTGGCTCCCTTTTAAAAGAAGCTTCTTCCTCCCTTGCTAAACGAGCCGACTTCTGCTTCCAAGATTTCTTCCTGTGTATGGGGGTGACTGATACCGGCACAGGCTGGTTCTTCGGTTCAGCCGCAGTGCCTGTCGCTGGGGTCTGAGTGGCTGCAGGGCGTGTCGTTTTACTGTCAGATCCAGAGACTTCTCTTCCCTTTGAGGGTACTGAATAGTGTTGAACAGGGCTCGGTAGGCATGGGCCAGGCCCCAGCACATTGCAATGATCTGCATCACTCTGGAGTTGCCAGGGTGACAGCATACTTTGTCCAAATATTCTACTAACTCTTCAGGATTCTGCACTTGCTCAGGGGTGAAGTTCCAAAACACTGGGGGTGCCCATTGGCCTAGGTACTTGCCCATCTTGTCCCACACACCCTGCCACTCGTAACTATTCAGCCTTGGGACAGATCTCTGGATGAGATTCTTAAATTGCTTACCAACTTTAGACAAAACCAAAACAATATTCCCAAGAAGTACCAATAGAAGTATCTTAACTACCCAAGGCTGTTCAAAATACTGAAAAGTTACTGTAATGAAGGAGGATACATCATAGAAGAAGGTAGCGACGCTGCCATTCTGTATTTCCTCCATAAAAAACCTCTCAGAGAAGGAACTATAATTGGCAATTGTTCCCACAAAGTGGTACCCAAAATATAATAATGGCTTCAGTACAGAGCTCAAATACCAGATGAAGCTCAAGGCCAGTGTATTAATAACAAACCTCCCAGGCAAAACATCACTAATCACTGCCGACCACAGCAAACTGTAAAAACCAACACCAATCTTTAACATGTACAGCAAAAAAAAGAGCATGATGCAGATCAGATAAACTAATATGGAGAACAGCTGAACCGACACTGTGACCCGCAACTGTTAACAGATATAAACTCCTTAATACTCTCCGGTTAAGCTGTTACTATCTCAAACCCTTCAAGCCCTACGTTGGGTGCCAAAAAGGACTGTCGTGGTTTAACCTCAGTTGGCAACTGAGCACCACGCAGCCGCTCGCTCACTCCCCCCCGCCCCAGTGCGATGCGGGAGAAAATCAGAAGAGTAAAAGTGAGAAAACTCGAGGGCTGAGATAAAGACAGTTTAGTAATTGAAATAAAATAAATCCTGATAATAATAAGAATATACAAAGCATGTGATGCACAATGCAATTGCTCACCATCTGCCGACCGATGCCCAGCCAGTCCCCGAGCAGCGGCCCCCCCGGCCAGCTTTCCCCAGTTTATGTACTGAGCATGACGTCACATGGTATGGAATGTCTCTTTGGCCAGTTTGGCTGTGCCCCCTCCCAGCTTCTTGTGCACCTCCAGCCTTCTCAGTCGGTAGAGCATGGGAAGCTGAAAAGTCCTTGACTAGTGTAAGCATTACCTAGCAAAAAGTAAAACATCGGTGCCTTATCAACTTTGTTCTCATCCTAAATCCAAAACACAGCACTGTACCAGCTACTAGGAAGGGAATTAACTCTATCCCTGCCGAAACCAGGACAATATCCACCCCTTATTCTATACCATTTGCGTCATGCTCAAGTCTTGTATTTTCCATTACATTTTCATTGATCACATCCATGGGGATCTGACGACGTCCATGTTGCCATTTTATCCCTAAAAATTGGATCTCCTGTGCAGGTCCCTTGACCTTACTTTGTTTTATGGCAAAACCGGCCTTCAGCAGGATTTCGACTATTTCCTTCCCTTTCTCAAAAACTTCTCCTGCTGTGTTGCCCCACACGATGATGTCATCAATGGATTGCAGGTGTTCTGGAGCTCCACCCTGTTCCAGTGCAGTCTGGATCAGTCCATGGCAAATGGTGGGGCTGTGTTTCCACCCCTGGGGCAGTCGGTTCCAGGTGTACTGGACGCCCCTCCAAGTGAAAGCGAATTGTGGCCTGCACTCTGCTGCCAAAGGGATTGAGAAAAACGCATTAGCAATATCAATTGTGGCATACCACTTGGCTGCCTTTGATTCCAGTTCATATTGAAGTTCTAGCATGTCTGGCACAGCAGCACTCAGCGGTGGCGTGACTTCATTTAGGCCACGATAGTCTACTGTCAGTCTCCACTCTCCATTAGACTTCCGCACTGGCCATATGGGACTGTTAAAGGGTGAACGAGTCTTGCTGATCACTCCTTGGCTCTCCAGTCGACGAATTAGTTCATGAATGGGAATCAAGGAGTCTCGGTTGGTGCGATATTGCCGCCGGTGCACCGTGGTGGTAGCGATTGGCACCTGTTGGTCTTCGACCTTCAGCAACCCCACAACCGAGGGGTCCTCCGAGAGACCAGGCAAGGTGGACAGCTGTTTAATTCCCTCCGTCTCCAAGGCAGCTATACCAAAAGCCCACCGGTACCCTTTTGGGTCCTTGAAATACCCTCTCCTGAGGTAGTCTATGCCAAGGATGCACGGAGCCTCTGGGCCAGTCACAATGGGGTGCTTCTGCCACCCATTCCCAGTTAGGCTCACTTCAGCTTCCAATACAGTTAGCTGTTGGGATCCCCCTTGTCACTCCAGAAATACAAATGGGTTCTGCTCCTATATAGCTTGATGGCATCAGGGTACACTATGCACCGGTGTCTACTAGAGCTTTATACTCCTGTGGGTCTGATGTGCCAGGCCACCGAATCCACACAGTCCAGTAAACTCGGTTGTCCCTTTCCTCCCCCTGGCTGGAGGCAGGGCCCCTCTAATCCTCATCACAGTACTTGTTTCTCACTTCTTGTACATACGAGTCAGAAGTTTCTTCATTAAGATCAGGAGTAAGATGAGCTCTTCTACTCTGTCTGGGGAACTGCCCGCTGGAAACTGGAGCAGCAATTTTCCTGGAAGAACCTCTTTCTGTGCTTGTTTTCCCTTGCAATTCACGTACCCGTGCCCCTAGGGCTGCGGTATGTTTTCCCTTTTAGAAGAAGCTTCTTCCTCCCTTACTAAACGAGCCGACTTCTGCTTCCAAGATTTCTTCTTCTGTACAGGGGCGACTGATACCGGCACAGGCTGGTTCTTTGGTTCAGCCACAGGACGTGTCACTGGGGTCTGAGTAGCTGCAGTGCTTGTCACCGGGGTTGGAGTGGCCTCAGTGCTTTTCACCAGGGTCTGAGTGGCTGCAGGGCCTGTTGCCGGAGTCTGAGTAGTTGCAGGGCCTGTCGCCGGGGTCTGAGTGGCCGCAGGGCCTTTTGCTGGAGTCTGAGTGGCCACAGGGCCTGTTGCTGGAGTCTGAGTAGCTGCAGAGCATGCTGCTGGGGTTGGAGTGGTTGCCGAGCGTGTGGCCGGGGTCTGAGTGGCTGCACGGCGTGTCGCTGGAGTCGGAGTGGCTGCAGGGCGTGTTGCCCGGGTCTGAGTGGCCGCAGTGCGTGTCGTTTTACTGTTCAGATCCAGAGACCTTCTCTTCCCTTTGAGGGTACTGAATGGTGTTGAACAGGGCTCGGTAGGCATGGGCCAGGCCCCAGCACGTTGCAATGATCTGCATCTCTCTGGAGTTGCCAGGGTGACAGCATACTTTGTCCAAATATTCTACTAACTCTTCAGGATTCTGCACTTGCTCAGGGGTGAAGTTCCAAAACACTGGGGGTGCCCATTGGTCTAGGTACTTGCCCATCTTGTCCCACACACCCTGCCACTCATAGCTATTCAGCCTTGGGGCAGATCTCTGGATGATATTCTTAAATTGCTTACCAACTTTAGACAAAACCAAAACAATATTCCCAAGAAGTACCAATAGAAGTATCTTAACTACCCAAGGCTGTTCAAAATACTGAAAAGTTACTGTAATGAAGGAGGAAACATCATAGAAGAAGGTAGTGACACTGCCATTCTGTATTTCCTCCATAAAAAACCTGTCAGAAAAGTCACTGTAATTGCTAGTTGTCTCCACGAAATGGTATCCGTGGTACAGTAACGGCTTCATTGCGAAGCTTACATACCACACTAGTGTCAAAGTCAATGTTCTAAAAACAAACCTCACAAGCGAGGCATCACTAATCACTGCAGACCACAGCAAACTGCAAAAACCAACACCAATCTTTAACATGTACAGCAAGAAAAGGAGCATGATGCAGATTATACAAATCAATATCAAGAACAGAGAAACCAACATTGTGACCCACCAGTATTAACAGATATAAGTCCCTTAATACTCTCCGGTTAATCTGTTATTATCTCAAACCCTTCGTGCCCCACGTTGGGCGCCAAAAAGGACTGTCGTGGTTTAACCTCAGTCAGCAACTAAGCACCACGCAGCCGCTCGCTCACTCCCCCCCACCCAGTGCGATGGGGGAGAGAATTGGAAAAGAGCACGAGTGAGGAAAACTTGTGGGTTGAGATAAAAACAGTTTCATAATTGAAATAAAATGATAATAATAATATGATAATAATAATAATAGACAAAGCAAGTGATGCACAGTGCAATTGCTCACCACCCACCGACCGATGCCCAGCCAGTCCCCGAGCAGCGGCCCCCCCGGCCAGCTTTCCCCAGTTTATGTACTGAGCATGACGTCACATGGTATGGAATGTCCCTTTGGCCAGTTTGGCTGTGCCCCCTCCCAGCTTCTTGTGCACCTGCAGCTTTCTCAGTCGGTAGAGCATGGGAAGCTGAAAAGTCCTTGACTAGCGTAAGCATTACCTAGCAACAACTAAAACATCGGTGCGTTATCAACTTTGTTCTCATCCTAAATCCAAAACACAGCACTGTACCAGCTACTAGGGAGGGAATTAACTCTATCCCTGCCGAAACCAGGACAGCCCAGCATTACTCCATCCCAGGTGCAGAATCTGGCATTTGCACTTGTTAAATTTCACCCCATTAATCATTGCCCAATGCTCCAACCTATCCAGATCCCTCTGCAAGGCCTCTTGTCCCTCAAGAGATTCAACAGCACCTCCCAGTTTTGTATCATCAGCAAACTTGCTAATGGTGCATTCAACTCCTGCATCCAGATCGTTGATAAATATATTGAACAGGACTGGCCCTAGAATTGAACCCTGAGGGACACTGCTGGTGACCAGTCGCCAGCCAGATGGAGCCCCATTCACTGTAACCCTTTGAGCTTTGCCATTCAGCCAGTTCTTCACCCAGCGCACTGTGAACCTGCTCATCCCACAGTAGGAAAACTTGTCGAGAAGGATGCTGTGAGGGACAGTATCAAACGCCTTACTGTTGTGGTTTAACCCGGCAGGCAGCTAACCCCCACACAGCCATTCACTCACTCCCCCCGCCCCCCAGTGGGATGGGGGAGAGAATCAAAAAAAAAAAAAAAGTAAAATTCATGGGTTGAGATAAAGACAGTTTAATAGGACAGAAAAGGAAGGGAAAAAATAATAATAATAATAGAATATGTAAAGCAAGTTATGCACAATGTAATTGCTCACCACCTGCTGACCCATGCCCAGCCAATCCCCAAGCAGCGGTCACCACCCCCTGCCCAACTCCCCCCAGTTTAAATACTGAGCATGACATCACATGATATGGAATATCCCTTTGGTCAGCTTGGGTCAGCTGTCCCGGCTGTGCCCCCTCCCAGCTTCTTGTGCATTTCCAGCCTTCTCAGTTGGTAGAGCATGGGAAGCTGAAAAGTCCTTGGCTAGTGTAAGCACTACTTAGCAACAACTAAAACATCTGTGTGTTATCAACATTATTCTCATACTAAATCCAAAACACAGACTATAGCAGCGACTAGGAAGAAAATTAACTCTATCCCAGCTGAAACCAGGACACTTACTAAAATCTGGAAAAACTACATCCAGCGCCTTCCCTTCATCCGCTAGGCAGGCAACCTTATCATAGAAGGATATCAAATGAGTTAAACAGGACTTTCCCTTTGTGAACCCATGTTGACTGTGCCTGATGACTGCATTGTTCTTTAAATGCCTCTCAGTAGCACCCAGTATAATCTTCTCCATAATTTTTCCCGGAACTGAGGTTAGACTAACAGGTCTCTAGTTTCTTGGGTCTTCCCTCTTGCCCTTCTTGTAAATTGGAATAATGTTGGCTAGCTTCCAGTCAGCAGGGACCTCCCCAGACTCCCAAGACCTTTGGTAGACGATCGAGAGGGGTCCTGCCATAACATGCTCTAGCTCCTTCAGTACTCTAGGATGAATCCCATCAGGCCTCATGGACTTGTGAACATTCAGCTGATACAGATGGTCCCTTATAATTTCAGTGTCCACAAATGGAAAGTCACTGTTCCCACACTCATGATCCTCCGACTCAGGGGACCGAGCAGCCCAAGGTCTCTCAGTATTAAAGACTGAGGCAAAAAAAGCATTGAATGCCTCTGCTTTTTCTTCATCCCTATTAGTCAGGTGACCATCATCACCAAGTATCGGTCCAATGTTTTCTTTAGACCTCCTCTTGCTATTAACGTACTTAAAAAAGCCCTTCTTGTTGTCTGACACAACACTGGCCAGTTTCATCTCTAATTGAGCCTTGACTTCGATGCATACTCCAAGCTCCCATTGCAGGGTCAATGCTACAGACTTACTGTTCAGGAACCAGAAGCTTGTCATCCCTCCTGGGGGAGTCTTGTAGAGCTCATGACACATAATATAGTTGCACTGACAACACTGTTGGTGCCTTTCAGGCAGAGAAAGAACTTAGAAGGAAAAGGGTAATGGCAAGGGGTGTGTTGTGCAGGAAGAGAAAGCGGTGGCTATGTCTGCATTGTGCAGGATGTGGTATGGCAGGTGAGCAGCAGTGGGTGCTGCTAAAACTGCTCATGCCCTGCCTGACCTGGGCGACATGCTGGCTCTCTGACAGCCTCTGAGCCTGAGCCCTGGCTGGCCTGGAGACTGCCCTTTTGGGGAGAGGGCAGGAGCAAGAAAGTAAGGAAAAAAGGTGAGAGAGAGGTCACTAGACTCAGCCTCTGGGAAATTTCCCTTTCGGTGAGAAGGGAGGGATGGGCAGCCCTGCCGCGTTCAAGTACAGTCATTTCTCTGGAACAGGATGTGGCTGAACCCCTGCCATATGCAGAATAAAAATGAATCCGATTTTGGCACACTATTAAGCAGAAGCAAAATAGCCACTGACAACTGGAAGGTAATTTTGGCCTCAGCTGTTATGTTTTCTAAGCAAGAAGTGCAAGTCTGTAGCATGACTACTTTCCTCTGTGAAGCAAACACATTATATTTGGTAATCATTTCAGGGGTGTATTTCTTCACCTTCAATATGATGAAACATGAAGATGTGGAGGAAGTGTACGTGTACCTGATGCATAATGGCAATACAGTTTTCAGCTTATATAGGTAAGTGAAGGGCCAGGCCATTTTCACTGCAAAAGACATGTTTGTACAGATGTGATTGCTTGCTCACATTTCAAGAAACATGAAATTGTTCCTTTTTTAAAGAAATTCTGTAGGGTAAAATAACCAACAAAGAAAAAGTATTGTATTTTGCCCTCCTCAAATTGCAAATTTGAATCATACCTGCCACTGATCCTGGACCTAAAATTCAGCCTTGATCACAAGTTCCTCAAAGCTCAGGGGAAAGGAATTACCACTGCAAGTCAGGGTTGGAGTCCAGTCGTAACATGCTGTCTTTCTGCTAAAACATATCTTCATCCTCATTTTGTCTGTCAGAGAAAGGGCATAATGAAGTGTTCAGCAACGAATAACAGTCTTGTTAAAGATTAGGGGAACGCAATTTACTTTAAAGGTGGAGAGCATTTAAACTGCAGTAGTAAGGAAGAGTAAGAAGCAAAGGTCCTCCTTACTGGCTTTGTTATCATTAGCACACTTTGAATAAAAAGTTTCTGAACTCTTTATGTTACCTGGAGGATCATCAAGAATAGGATCCACTTCGAGCTTAGCAACTTCTATAAGGACCAGGTCAAGAAGCTTGTAGCCAGATGGATATCTGAAAAAAAAAAGTTTGAAAAAAATATTATGTGTTTAATACCAATCAGGGGTCTGATGCCAAAACCAAGCTTCTCTCCTGAGCCTGAACAAATAGACACAAAAGCTTAGATGGATCACACTGGATTTTGGGCACTTAGATGATAGCAGGTTGTCGTGGTTTAACCTCAGTCGGCAACTAAGCACCACGCAGCCGCTCGCTCACTCCCCCCACACCCCGGTGGGATGGGGGAGAGAATTGGAAAAGAGCACAAGTGAGAAAAACTCATGGGTTGAGATAAAAACAGTTTCATAATTGAAATAAAATTATAATAATAATATGATAATAATAATAAAACACAAAGCAAGTGATGCACAGTACAATTGCTCACCACCCGCCAACCGATGCCCAGCCAGTCCCCGAGCAGCGGCCCCCCCGGCCAGCTTTCCCCAGTTTATGTACTGAGCATGACGTCACATGGTATGGAATGTCCCTTTGGCTAGTTTGGCTGTGCCCCCTCCCAGCTACTTGTGCACCTCCAGCCTTCTCGTCGGTAGAGCATGGGAAACTAAAAAGTCCTTGGCTAGTGTAAGCATTACCTAGCAACAACTAAAACATTGGTGTGTTATTAACTTTGTTCTCATCCTAAATCCAAAACACAGCACTGTACCAGCTACTAGGAAGGAAATTAACTCTATCCCTGCCATAACCAGGACAATATCCACCCCTTTTTCTATACCATCTGTGTCATGCTCAAGTCTCGTATTTTCCAGTACATTTTCATTAATCACCACCCCTTTTTTCCTATATATATATATATACACACACACAGAGATATCATTCCCTTAGTCAGTGGGCCATCCCTCTAAAACGTTCGGTGAGTTCATTTAGTCCATGACTTCGGGTTCCATCTGTCAAAACAGTCCTTCAGGGCAGGAAAAATGGAGATGGTATGTGGTGTTGGATTGTTTCAGGCTGAAATCAGTTCTGGTACCATCATCACTGCTTTGCTTGGTTTCACTGAAGTTATTCTTCATTAGTCTGGGTGATTCTTATTGTAATAACATTAGTATGGCATATAATATTATTAGTATTATTAGTATAACTATTATAACTATAATTAGTACTTAACATCACGTAATTCAGAGCATTGGCTATTCTCACCCAAAATCAAATCCCCTTGAGGTACACATCGGACTTCCCCATCCTTCCGCATTATCCACCAAGTGCACCCAGGTCCTTGAGCAAATGCAATCCCACGGATGGGTTTGCCTTTGCCCGAGGCAGGAATAACCCAAACTGTTTTCCCCAACATATTTTTTATGTGCACTACAGGGACTTTATTCCCATCGATAGTACGTAAAAGTTCTGACTGGGCAGGGCCAGCTCCATTGGCAGATCCCCTAGTGTTGACTAACCAGGTGGCCTTTACTAAATGCGTATCCCAATGTTTGAATGTCCCACCACCCATTGCTCTCAGCGTAGTCTTTAGCAGTCCATTGTATCGTTCAATTTTCCCAGAGGCTGGTGCATGATAGGGGATGTGATACACCCACTCAATGCCGTGCTCTTTGGCCCAGGTGTCTATGAGGTTGTTTCGGAAATGAGTCCCGTTGTCTGACTCAATTCTTTCTGGGATGCCATGTCGCCACAGGACTTGCTCTTCAAGGCCCAGGATAGTGTTCCGGGCAGTGGCATGGGGCACGGGATATGTTTCCAGCCATCCGGTGGTTGCCTCCACCATTGTAAGCACGTGGCGCTTGCCTTGGCGGGTTTGTGGGAGTGTGATATAATCGATCTGCCAGGCCTCCCCATATTTATATTTCAGCCATCGTCCTCCATACCAGAGAGGCTTTAACCGCTTGGCTTGCTTGATTGCAGCGCATGTTTCGCATTCATGGATAACCTGCGCAATAGTGTCCATGGTCAAGTCCACCCCTCGATCACGAGCCCATCTGTATGTTGCATCTCTTCCTTGGTGACCTGAGGTGTCATGGGCCCACCAAGCTATAAATAATTCACCCTTATGTGGCCAGTCCAGATCCAAGTGAGCCACTTCAATCTTAGCAGCCTGATCCACCTGCTGGTTGTTCTGATGTTCTTCAGTGGCCCGACTTTTAGGTATGTGAGCATCTACGTGACGGACTTTTACAACCAGGTTCTCCACCCGGGCAGCAATATCTTGCCACAATGCGGCAGCCCAGATGGGTTTGCCTCTGCACTGCCAGTTGCTCTGCTTCCATTGCTGCAGCCACACCCACAGGGCATTTGCCACCATCCATGAGTCAGTATAGAGATAGAGCACTGGCCACTTTTCCCGGTCAGCAATGTCTAAAGCCAGCTGGATGGCCTTTACTTCTGCAAATTGGCTCGATTCACCTTCCCCTTCAGCAGTTTCTACAACTTCTCGCATAGGACTCCATACAGCAGCTTTCCACCTCCGATGCTTTCCCACAAGACGACAGGACCCATCAGTGAACAGGGCATATTGCTTCTCATTTTCTGGTAGTTCATTATACATTGGGGCCTCCTCAGCACGCGTCACCTCCTCCTCTGGCGATATTCCAAAATCTCTGCCCTCTGGCCAATCCATGATCACTTCCACGATTCCTGGGCGACTGGGGTTTCCTATTCGAGCTTGTTGTGTGATCAGTGCGACCCACTTCCTCCACGTAGCATCAGTTGCATGATGTGTACAGGGGACCTTCCCTCTGAACATCCAGCCCAGCACCAGCAGTCGGGGTGCCAGCAGGAGCTGTGCATCAGTGCCGATCACTTCCGAAGCAGCTCGAACCCCTTCATATGATGCCAATATCTCTTTTTCAGTTGGAGTATAGCGGGCCTCATATCCTCTGTATCCCCGACTCCAAAACCCTAGGGGTCGACCTCGAGTCTCCCCTGGTGCTTTCTGCCAGAGGCTCCAGGTAGGGCCGTTCTCCCCGGCTGCAGTGTAGAGCACATTTTTGACATCTTGTCCTGCCCGGACTGGCCCCAGGGCTACTGCATGAACTATCTCCTCTTTAATTTGTTCAAAAGCTTGTCGTTGCTCAGGGCCCCATTTGAAATCGTTCTTCTTTTGGGTCACTTGATAGAGAGGGTTTACAATCAGACTGTAATTTGGAATATGCATTCTCCAAAAACCCACGACGCCTAAGAAAGCTTGTGTTTCCTTTTTGCTAGTTGGTGGAGACATGGCTGTTATTTTATTGATCACCTCCATTGGGATCTGACGACGTCCATCTTGCCATTTTATTCCTAAAAACTGGATCTGCTGTGCAGGTCCCTTGACCTTACTTTGTTTTATGGCAAAACCGGCCTTCAGAAGGATTTGGACTATTTCCTTCCCTTTTTCAAAAAATTCTCCTGCTGTGTTGCCCCACACGATGATGTCATCAATGTACTGCAGGTGTTCTGGAGCTCCACCCTGTTCCAGTGCAGTCTGGATCAGTCCATGGCAAATGGTGGGGCTGTGTTTCCACCCCTGGGGCAGTCGGTTCCAGGTGTACTGGACGCCCCTCCAAGTGAAAGCAAACTGTGGCCTGCACTCCGCTGTCAAAGGGATTGAGAAAAATGCATGAGCAATATCAATTGTGGCATACCACTTGGCTGCCTTTGACTCCAATTCGTATTGAAGTTCTAGCATGTCCGGCACAGCAGCACTCAGCGGTGGCGTGACTTCATTTAGGCCACGATAGTCTACTGTCAGTCTCCACTCTCCATTAGACTTCCGCACTGGCCATATGGGACTGTTAAAGGGTGAACGAGTCTTGCTGATCACTCCTTGGCTCTCCAGTCGAGGAATTAGCTCATGGATGGGAATCAAGGAGTTGGTGCGATATTGCCGCCGGTGTACCATGGTGGTAGCGATTGGCACTTGTTGGTGTTCGACCTTCAGCAACCCCACAACAGAGGGGTCCTCCGAGAGACCAGGCAAGGTGGACAGCTGTTTAATTCCCTCCGTCTGCAAGGCAGCTATACCAAAAGCCCACCGGTACCCTTTTGGGTCCTTGAAATACCCTCTCCTGAGGTAGTCTATGCCAAGGATGCACAGAGCATCTGGGCCAGTCACAATGGGGTGCTTCTGCCACCCATTCCCAGTTAGACTTTCTTCGGCTTCCAATACAGTTAGCTGTTGGGATCCCCCTGTCACTCCAGAAATACAGATGGGTTCTGCCCCTTTATAGCTTGATGGCATTAGGGTACACTGTGCACCGGTGTCCACTAGAGCCTTATACTCCTGTGGGTCTGATGTGCCAGGCCACCGAATCCACACAGTCCAGTAAACCCGGTTGTCCCTTTCCTCCCCCTGGCTGGAGGCAGGGCCCCTCTAATCCTCATCGCAGTACTTGTTTCTCATTTCTTGTACATACGAGTCAGAAGTTTCTTCATTAAGATCAGGAGTAAGATCAGCCCTTCTACTCTGTCTGGGGAACTGCCCGCTGGAAACTGGAGCAGCAATTTTCCTGGAAGAACCTCTTTCTGTGATTGTTTTCCCTTGCAATTCACGTACCCGTGCCCCTAGGGCTGTGGTAGGCTTTCCATCCCACTTCCTCATGTCCTCTCTGTGGTCACGCAGGTAAAACCATAGGGTGCCCCGTGGTGTGTACCCTTTATATTCTCTCTCTTGGGCAAAAGAACGCTGACTCCTAATAGCCGAGATACTGGTGGGGACAGGTGGGGGGTAGGGCCTATCGTCTCTGAGTTGCTGGATCTCCCGGGACAGTTTCTCCACAGCTGAGACGAGGGAGGAAGAGAGACTTTCCTCATATTGCCGGAGTTGACTAGCCAATTCATCCACTGTTTGTTCCTCTCCATCTTTCCAGGTCATCACTGCCAATGAATTGGCATATGACGATGGTGAGCTCCTTATAAACTTCCGCCACATGGGTCGTGTGCACTTGACTTCATCTGGATCTTTAGATAGTTGTTCATTGTTCAGGTCACCATAAATCACCTCCAGCACAGCTAATTCTCTCAGAAACTGGATACCCTTCTCCATGGTGGTCCACTTGCTTGGGTGACATATGACATCTTCCTTGAAGGGATACCTTTCCTTCACACTTGACAAGAGTCACCTCCAAAGGCTGAGGATTCATGTCCCTTTTCCAATCGCCTTGTCAATGCCCCCTTCCCTAGAAAGGGATCCCAGCTGCTTGGCTTCCCTACCCTCTAATTCTAGGCTACTGGCTCCATTATCCCAGCATCGGAGCAGCCAGGTGACAATATGCTCGCCTGGACGATGGCTGAAATCTTTTCGTATATCTCGCAGCTCACTCAGGGATAGTGATCGGGTTGTTACTGCCTCGTTTATGAGTTCTTCCTCTTCTTCCTCACCGATCAGCGGCCAGCTCTCCTCCTCCCGTTCTCGTGATGGCCCTTCTCCAGGGTAGTCTGCCTCTTCTGCTTCTTCCTCTGCTCCCTTTTAGAAGAAGCTTCTTCCTCCCTTACTAAACGAGCCGACTTCCGCTTCCAAGATTTCTTCTTGTGTACAGGGGCGACTGATACCGGCACAGGCTGGTTCTTTGCTTCAGCCACAGGACGTGTCGCCGGGGTCGGAGTGGCCGCAGGGCCTGTCGCCGGAGTCTGAGTAGCCGCAGTGCTTGTCACCGGGGTCGGAGTGGTCACAGGGCCTGTCGCCGGGGTCTGAGTGGCCGCAGTGCCTGTCCTGGGGTCTGAGTGGCCGCAGTGCCTGTCCTGGGGTCTGAGTGGCCGCAGGGCCTGTCGCCGGGGTTTGAGTGGCCGCAGGGCCAGTTGCTGGAGTGTGAGTAGCTGCAGATCATGTTGCTGGGGTTGGAGTGGTCGCAGAGCTTGTGGCCGGGGTCTGAGTGGCTGCACGGCGTGTCGCTGGGGTCGAAGTGGCCGCAGTGCGTGTCGTTTTACTGTCAGATCCAGAGACTTCTCTTCCCTTTGAGGGTACAGAATGGTGTTGAATAGGGCTCGGTAGGCACGGGCCAGGCCCCAGCACGTTGCAATGATCTGCATCTCTGGAGTTGCCAGGGTGACAGCATACTTTGTCCAAATATTCTACTAACTCTTCAGGATTCTGCATTTGCTCAGGGGTGAAGTTCCAAAACACTGGGGGTGCCCATTGGCCTAGGTACTTGCCCATCTTGTCCCACACACCCTGCCACTCATAGCTATTCAGCCTTGGGGCAGATCTCTGGATGATATTCTTAAATTGCTTACCAACCTTAGACAAAATCAAAACAATATTCCCAAGAAGTATCAATAGGAGTATCTTAACTACCCAAGGCTGTTCAAAATACTGAAAAGTTACTGTAACGAAGGAGGAAACATCATAGAAGAAGGTAGTGACACTGCCATTCTGTATTTCCTCCGTAAAAAAACTCTCAGAAAAGTCACTGTAATTGCTAGTTGTCTCCACGAAATGGTATCCCTGGTACAGTAACGGCTTCATTGCAAAACCTACACACCACACTAACATCAAGGTCAATGTTCTAAAAACAGACCTCACAAGCGAGACATCACTAATCACTGCAGACCACAGCAAACTGCAAAAACCAACACCAATCTTTAACATGTACAGCAAAAAAAAAGAGCATGATGCAGATTATACAAATCAATATTGAGAACAGAAAAACCAACATTGTGACCCACCACTATTAACAGATATAAGTTCCTTAATACACTCTGGTTAATCTGTTATTATCTCAAACCCTTCGTGCCCCACGTTGGGCGCCAAAAAGGACTGTGGTGGTTTAACCTCAGTCGGCAACTAAGCACCACGCAGCTGCTTGCTCACTCCCCCCACACCCTGGTGGGATAGGGGAGAGAATTGGAAGAGCACAAGTGAGAAAAACTCGTGGGTTGAGATAAAAACAGTTTAATAATTGAAATAAAATTATAATAATAATAATATGATAATAATAATAATACACAAAGCAAGTGATGCACAGTACAATTGCTCACCACCCACCGACCGATGCCCAGCCAGTCCCCGAGCAGCGGCCCCCCCCGGCCAGCTTTCCCCAGTTTATGTACTGAGCATGACGTCACATGGTATGGAATGTCCCTTTGGCCAGTTTGGCTGTGCCCCCCTCCCAGCTTCTTGTGCACCTCCAGCCTTCTCAGTCGGTAGAGCATGGGAAACTAAAAAGTCCTTGACTAGTGTAAGCATTACCTAGCAACAACTAAAACATTGGTGTGTTATTAACTTTGTTCTCATCCTAAATCCAAAACACAGCACTGTACCAGCTACTAGGAAGGGAATTAACTCTATCCCTGCCGAAACCAGGACACAGGTTCATTTAAGCTGTCCAGGCTTCTTCAACATTCTGTAACAGAGGCACCGCCAAAGGGTGTTTCATTCCCAACAGATCTTTCCTGCAAAAGAAAAAGGACCCAATTTTTTTCCCCTGAAGCATTAATGTCAGAAAAGGCAGCAGGTGGAAGAAAGGGAACCAACACTCACACAAAGCCAGCAGGTTAGCCCACATCGAACATATCTATGTTCCAATGAAAGGTCTCAGGATGGAGCGAACTGCCTGTCTCTGCCCGCTGCCTGTACCTCACGTGAGACTCCTGACCTACAGGCATTTAAAATTAGCTGGGATGAATCCAAGGGAAAAAGAACATCACAGGGAATCCGGAGTGCCGTGACGAATGAGCAGAGGTTTATTTTAAAAAGTAATTTTGTTCCTGTGCCCTGGAAAAAGACATGTAAGTTGAACTTCCAAAATTTCAGAAAGGAATGAAATGATGAAATTAGGTAAGGTGCAAAATTTGACTAGGAGATTGTCCTGGTTTCGGCAGGGATAGAGTTAATTTCCTACCTTAGTAGCTGGTACAGTGCTGCGTTTTGGATTTAGGATGAGAACAAAGTTGATATAACACACCGATGTTTTAGTTGTTGCTAGGTAATGCTTACACTAGTCAAGGACTTTTTAGTTTTCCATGCTCTACCGACTGAGAAGGCTGCAGGTGCACAAGAAGCTGGGAGGGGGCACAGCCAAACTGGCCAAAGGGACATTCCATACCATGTGACGTCATGCTCAGTACATAAACTGGGGAAAGCTGGCCAGGGGGGCCGCTGCTCGGGGACTGGCTGGGCATCGGTCGGTGGGTGGTGAGCAATTGTACTGTGCATCACTTGCTTTGTGTATTATTATTATTATCATATTATTATTATTATAATTTTATTTCAATTATTAAACTGTTTTTATCTCAACCCACGAGTTTTTCTCACTTGTGCTTTTCCAACTCTCTCTCCCCCATCCCACCGGGGGGGTGGGACTGAGCGAGCGGCTGCGTGGTGCTCAGTTACCGACTGAGGTTAAACCACGACAGAGGTCAAATGCACAAAGATGCCAAAATTTCCTTATAAAGCTGAAAAAATGTTAGCAAGCCTTTCAAGGAAGTTTTGCTCAGGATAACAATGTGCTTTCTTGGATTCATTTTTTTGAAGTTGTTTGCTTGATCATTGTTGAGAAAGAAAAAGCTGACTTGTTAAAATACTCATCCTTAGCTATGAATCAAATGGGAAAGCAGACACTTCAGGAAACAGTGCGGTGCTAAAACTTGCCAAAGGAGATGAAGTTTGGCTGCGAATGGGAAACGGAGCCCTCCACGGGGACCATCAACGCTTCTCCACCTTTGCTGGCTTTCTTCTTTTTGAAACCAAGTAAAAAAACAAGAAAGAACCCAATAGATGTTTATCTGAGGAAGCTTCTTTTTTGGAACTGGTATTTTTCTCTGGACCGTGGAATAGCATTAGAACACATAAAGATCAAGAAGGCTTGTTTTGATGCAATGCATTGCTATTTGTGTATCAGAGATGAGCCGAATACATCGGGTAGTTGACACACTTACAGATTCAGGGAAGATGTATTGTCATGTAGGTTGCATCTAGTGAGCCATTAAATGTTGCTATTGCTCTCTTCTCCAAAGTGTCTGAAAAACAAAGGGAAAGGAGTTTAAATAATTTAGAACCATAGAATCATAGAATCATTTAGGTTGGAAAAGACCCTTCATTTAGGTTGGAAAAGACCCTTAAGATCATCGAGTCCAACCGTAAACCTAACACTGCCAAGTCCACCACTAAACCATGACCCTAAGCGCCACGTCTACACGTCTTTTAAATACTTCCAGGGATGGTGACTCAACTACTTCCCTGGGCAGCCTGTTCCAATGTTTGACAACCCTTTCGGTGAAGAAATTCTTCCTAATATCCAATCTAAACCTCCCCTGGCACAACTTGAAGCCGTTTCCTCTCATCCTATCACTTGCTACTTGGGAAAAGAGACCGACGCCCACCTCGCTACAACCTCCTTTCAGGTAGTTGTAGAGAGTGATAAGGTCTCCCCTGAGCCTCCTTTTCTCCAGGCTAAACAACCCCAGTTCCCTCAGCTGCTCCTCATAAGACTTGTTCTCCAGACCCTTCACCAGCTTCGTTGCTCTTCTCTGGACGCGCTCCAGCACCTCGAAGTCTTTCTTGTAGTGAGGGGCCCAAAACTGAACACAGTATTCGAGGTGCGGCCTCACCAGTGCCAAGTACAAAGGGACAATCACTTCCCTACTCCTGCTGGCCACACTATTTCTGATACAAGCCATCTGATACTTACTGAGGGTGCACTTGATCCCCTCGTCCAGATCATTGATAAAGATATTAAACAGAACTGGCCCCAATACTGAGCCCTGGGGAACACCACTTGTGACCGGCCGCCAACTGGATTTAACTCCATTCACCACAACTCTCTGGGCCCGGCCGTCCAGCCAGTTTTTGACCCAGCGCAGAGTACACCTGTCTAAGCCGTGAGCCGCCAGCTTCTCGAGGAGAATGCTGTGGGAGACGGTGTCAAAGGCCTTACTGAAGTCCAGGTAGACCACATCCACAGCCTTTCCCTCATCCACTAGGCGGGTCATCTTGTCATAGAAGGAGATCAGGTTGGTCAAGCAGGACCTGCCTCTCGTGAACCCGTGCTGGCTGGGCCTGATCCCCTGGTTGTCCCGCTCATGCCTTGTGAGCGCCCTCAAGATGAACCGCTCCATAATCTTCCCCGGCACTGAGGTCAGACTGACAGGCCTGTAGTTCCCCAGATCCTCCTTCCCGCCCTTCTTGTAGATGGGCGTCACATTTGCTAACCTCCAGTCAACTGGACCTCCCTGGTTAGCCAGGACTGCTGATAAATGGTTGAAAGTGGCTTGGTGAGCACTTCCGCCAGCTCCCTCAGTACTCTTGGGTGGATCCCATCTGGCCCCATAGACTTGTGTGTGTCTAAGTAAGTGGTGTAGCAGGTCGCTAACCATTTTCCCTTGGATTATGGGGGCTTCATTCTGCTCCCCGTCCCTGTCTTCCAGCTCAGGGGGCTGGGTACCCCCAGAACAACTGGACTTACTATTAAAGACTGAGGCAAAGAAGGCATCAAGTACCTCAGCCTTTTCCTCATCCTTTGTCACTATGTTTCCCCCCGCATTCAATAAAGGATTAGAAAGCAGTTTGCGCAGTAAAGTCAATTTTGTCTGTAAATATACTTTAGTTAAGTATATGTTGTGGGGATTAACGGCATGGACTCTGGCAGGCAGCAACCAAAGACCTTTATTCTTAGCTACGCATGGTTTTTATAGCTGCTACAGTAAGCCACGCGCTCTTAGCTCTGTCACAATCAGATAGGTTATAGCCTTGCGTTCACGCGCCTTAGCATTCCTTTTGATTGGTTCTTATGTTGCTTCCCTTTTCCTCTGTTGGCTCTATTCCTCTTGGTGTCTCGTGATTGTTACTCATACAATGTTTTTTCCCTTCTTCTTCTATCTTCTTGCTAACCCATTGTTCTCCTTATTCAAGGGCATAGGGCCTGATCGTCAAGGTTAAACTGGTCTAGACCTGTTTCATTTACCCCGTCAATTCCCCCTTTTTGTTTTACTAAGAACACTGCGCTCACTGACCGCTCTATCACCTTTCGCATACATTGAATTAAACACGGTACACACAAGAGAATACACAAGATTATAAGGCAGAGCACTCCAGTCTTTAACAATCCTTTCAGCCATCCACTCACCCCCCAGCCTCCAAGGAATTTATCCAACCATTCCCATGGGTCCTCCACCTTTAGTTTTTTTACGCCTTCCTTTAACATTTGAATACTATGGTGAATGGACTCTGAGTGGTCAGACAAATTCATGTAACACATTCCTTCCAACTCCTCACAACCATGCCCCTGAGCGAGAAGCAAAAAATCTATAGCAGCTCTATTTTGCAATGTAGTGTGTCGTATGGAATCTACGTCCATCAAAAGTCCTGTTAATGCTTGCGATGTAGCATTAGATTGCTTAGCCAGCCAGCAACCCAATTTATTCAAGGTTGTTAAGGCTTTAGCGACGCCAACTCCAGGGGCCAAAATTGCCACAGCCGCTATGGTATCTCGATTCCACAAATCTACTGTGTCATCGCATTGCGAGTCATATGCATGTACTCCACGCTTTTTCCGGGCCAGAATGGCTCCTCTTCTATGATTTAAAATCATAGAGGTATTTAGTGTTAACAGAGTTAATCTCCCTAGGGAACATGGTCCACCCTTAATGTGCGAAGGAAGGCCAGGCCAAGCCCGGTCTCCACAAATTAGGAAGACCCCCCTGGGTAACCCTATAGGGGCATTCGAGGACTTGGAGATATTTCTACTGGTTTGATTACACCATAGTGATTCATTCTTATAGATCCCTTGAGTTGCATTTACTGACTAGGCACGGGAGATGTTGGTGCCTGAATAGTTAAAATGCAAACACCAGTCCATTCTTGTGGACCCTAATAATTCGAGCTCCTGTGGTTCTATAGGCAAATGATTCAGATGCGGTAGGCATCTATCCCAATTGTCAGTAATATGTTTCACTCCCTTGCAGGCTTCTTTGAAAGGATTCGGGAAGCCCAAGTCCCAATTGTCTAAGGGAAGGCCCACCAGACAAGTAGAAAAGGGATTTCCAGGGGAGGATATTGATAGGCAGATGGAATCTTGCCCAGTCTGATTAGCCAGGGTCACCCAGATATTTGTTTTTGGCTGTGGCGGCACCCAGAACGTGATGACTGTACTTACCAATACCAGTTCTAAGACAGTTACCCATAAGGGTCCCATGACTCACATCCCCTTTTTGCTCCGCTTCCAACTAAACTTCCTTTTACACAGACGCTTGGCGCTTTCCCAATCCTCTTCCCACACACTCCACAACTGTGGGACGTAATGAGAACATCCGCAGATCAACTGCACAATCTGTGGCTCCCCCCCTCCAGGGTTATCTCGCTCACATTTGTTACAATAACTGTCTCTAAATTGCGAATAGCAATACCATTTCCTGTTACAGTTAATACATTGGCATGCAGTCCATGCGCGATGAGTGGCGCCTGGGCACTGTAAGCATGGAATCCAAGTCAGGCGGCGATTCTCCAACCTGCTGTCTTCTGCTGCACCATGTTCCCAATCCACTGCTAATGGCAGCTCCGTAAGTCCTTTATATACCCCAGTGCGACCAGAACGACTCGGCGATTCTCCTAGCACGGAATAAGGGATTTTATACAAGTCTTCCAATTTAAGTCCGAACCACCGAGACATTCACTGTCGGTTTCACCAAATAAGGGCGTACACAACGCGCCGGGATCCATCGCAGGCCACGATCTGTTGAGACACAAGCATATCCTCTCCCCCAGGTTATAAGGTCATAAGGACCCTCCCATTGGTTGTTTTCCAGTGACTTGACCCACACCCGAGCCCTTTCCCCTACCGGAGAAGCCGAGTTATAAGATGCAAAATGTCATGCTATTACCGTGTTAGGGCTGTCAACAGCTGTCCTGTCTTCCTTTATCGTAAGATGATTTAACACATAGACTGCTTTATAAAGGGGGGCTTGCGGTGGTTCCCCTAGCATTCCCCCCTTTTGTTTTTGTAGCAGCTGCTTGAGAGTGAGATGAGCCCGCTCAACGATGCCCTGGCTCTGAGGGGAATAAGGGATATCGGTTACATGCCAAATACCCCACTGTGCCAAAAAGGCCTGCGTTTTTGCACTTATATACCCGGGCCCATTATCCATTTTGATCTGGTGTGGAACCCCTAGAGCAGCAAAGGCCCCTTTCCAATGCCGTAAAATATCTTTACTTTTTTCTCCGGTCTCTGCGGTCACCCACAGAGCTCCGGAGAACGTATCGATAGAAACGTGCACATACTTTTGTCTGCCAAATTCCCCGATATGAGTAACATCGGATTGCCAAATCTGTAGGGCCTTTTCTCCTCGGGGATTCACCCCTGTGTGGGGAATGGGAGCTAAGCCTTGGCAGTCTGGACGCATTTGCACAATACTTCAAGCTGTGTCCCAAGTCAGCCCAAATTGCCGACGTAACGTACGGGCTGATTGATGACAAAATTCGTGCGACAATCGGGCTTGTGTAGAAACGTCCAGTACAGGGACTGTCCACGCGGGGGCAGCGAGACGATCAGCTCTCGCATTTCCTTCTGATATAAACCCCGGGAGAGAGGCATGGCTCCTCACATGGAGCACATAACACGGGCTCACGCGGCGATTCAACAAGTCCCATAGCTGTTTAAACATTAAAAACACTGGTTCGCTGTCAATCTCCTTGAGCCAAGCCCTTTCCAAGCGTCTAACAACATTGGCAACATACTGGGAATCGGTAACCAAATTTAAGGGCATTTGCCATTGGCGAAAGACCTGGATTACTGCGTACATTTCCACTAGCTGAGGGCTCCCTACTATGTGATGAACTTGATGTTTCCATTCCCCTTTATCGCACCACACTATTGCTGCCTTGCCTGTCCGCCCTGATCCATCAGTGAATAAGGTAGGCCCTTCAACAGGTACCTCCTTACTCAATGATCTGGGGATGATATTAATTTCCTTGTGAAAGGAGAATAGTCTGTGAAATGGATAGTGAATTAGAATTTGTCCCTTAAAGTTTTCCAGCGCTATCTGTAACTCTAGGCTATTAGCCTCACACCAACTAAGGTGATCCTTGGTCAGGGGAAGATAAATGATATCGAGCTCTGTTCCTGTCAATTCTAAACATCGTGCACATCCCTTTCATATAAGCATCGAAAACATTTCTATCTGCGTCACTATTGGTTTTGGTGCTCGATATGGCAGGAATACCCACTCAATGATGACCAAGGGGTCCTGGGTATGTTTGCTGTTCCATTGGCCTAAGAGGCCCACTGCTTGTCGGGACTGATTTAGGACATACAGGTTGACTCTTAGCCCTTCAATCACTCGTTGTGCCTGCCTTCTGGTAAGCGCCTGTGATATGTCTTCTAGCGCTTGTCTGGCTTCTGTCGTCAATTCTCGTGGAGATGTCAACTCAGAAGCACCCTTCAACAATTCAGACAGAGGAGTTAGCATATCATTATCAATTCCTAGCAACAGATGCACCCAATTGATAGTCCCTACTAGTTTTTGCAAGTCATTCAGTGTCTTAATGTTAGATTGCAAGGTAATGGGTTGAGGCTGTATCGTATATTCCAAAATCTTCCACCCCAGGTACTTCCAGGGGGCTTGCACTTGCACCTTTTCAGGAGCTATTTGCAAGCCGTATTTCTTTAACCCCTGCAACATATCTGTCATAACTGTGGCCAGTTCTTTTGGGTGTCGCCCAGCAATTAAAATATCGTCCATGTAATGATAACAAATCAAGTCTGGATATTTGTTTCTTATGGGTGATAACGCACGTGCAACATACATTTGACATATTGTGGGACTGTTTTTCATGCCCTGGGGCAACACCATCCAATGATATCGTAACCTAGGCCCTTGATGATTTACAACTGGTAGAGAGAAGGCAAATCTGGGAGCATCTTCCGGCGCTAAGGGAATCGTGAAAAAACAATCTTTCAAATCGATAATCACAATGTCCCATTGACGGGGTATCAATGTCGGTGAAGGCATGCCTGGTTGTAATGTCCCCATATCCTGAATTACAGCATTTACTTGCCGTAAATCATGTAGAAGTCTCCATTTGCCACTTTTCTTTTTTATAACAAACACTGGGGTATTCCAGGGGCTGGTAGTGGGAACCAGGTGTCCTTGATTTACCTGTTCGTCCACTAATGCTCGCAACGCGTCGGCCTTTTCCTGCGATAGGGGCCACTGATCCACCCACACCGGCTGATCAGTGAGCCATGTGAGTCGGACGGTGGGCCGAGCGTCAGTGACCCCCTCTAAAAATGTTGATGCGGATCAGCAGTGCCAATCACTAGTCCCCAAGTGCTCAAAACATCTCGCCCCCATAGGTTTAACGGCACAGAAACCACAAAAGGTCGGACGGTTGCAACCTGCCCGTCCAGGCTTATAATCTGTATTAAGTTGGTGCTTTGCCTGGACGCCGACAGGCCTCCAATTCCCACTAGTCCCGTGTTGACCGGAATGGTCTCCCATGATTCAGGCCACTTTGCGGTACTGATGATAGTAACGTCTGCCCCCGTATCTATCATTCCCTTCACTACCAATTGTTACGGTTTGCTTCCTTTATTCTTTAGGGTGCAGGTCAAAAGGGGCTGAGTTCTTTGAACAAATCAAGTCCAAAAAATATTTGGTTCACCGGTTGACCCAAATCCACCAGCCCCCCGGGAAATAGGATCCCGATTGCGAACCGTACTCATAAAAGGAATCAATTGTGCGATCCTGCTTCCGGCTAGAATAAACACTGGGAGAGACGGGGTCCATAGCAATGCTTGCACCTGTCCCGTATAATCAGAGTCAACAACCCCAGGTAACACAAACAAACCCTGCATGGTAGCACTAGACCTCCCCACCAATAGGGCACTCAGCCCGTGGCCAAGGGGGCCCCTCACATTGAGGGGCACCCGATGTACAGTTTGATCGTTTATTGAGAGATTGGCGGCTGTGGAGACATCCACTCCGGCACTCCCGAGGGTTCTGGCCTTGAGGTGATCCAGGCCTGCTGAGACAACGGCTCCATGGGGCTTTGGGGTGGCATTTGTATCAGTGCGCGCCCCTGCCTCACGCTCGACTTCCCGTTTCCTGACAAAAGTTGACCACTGAAGTCATGTTTTGATCGACACTGATTAGCATAATGTTGGCCTTTACGACAGTGTGGACATATACCAGGGCTCGGCGATTGCGGGGTTCTTGTCAAATCCTCCGGGTACACAGGGTTTTCAGGGCACTGCCGCTTAAAGTGTCCCAATTTCCCACAGCGAAAACAAGCTCTTTTGTCCGAACGTATAGCTGCAGCCAGACAGGCTGCAAAGACTTCATTTTTGTGGGTAATGGACCCGACTCGGTTGCAAGCATCAATCATGTCAACAATTGTGGGATTTCGTAGGGTTTGCAATACGTGTTTACAATCTTCATTAGCATTTTCAATAGCTAGTTTCATAATCAAGGCTTCTCTGGCTTCTGTATTTTGTACTTGCTTCTGAATGGCTTCTTGTAACTTATCAATAAAATCCATATAGGATTCATTGCTTCCTTGTTTGATATTTGTAAATGACTTCACTGGCCGCCCCGTATCAGGAACCTTTAACATGGCTTGAAAAGCCAAATCCGCCAACTGCCTAAGAATTTCAGGTGCCAGTCGTGCTTGCAATTGAGGGGAACTAATGGGATCTTCACCCAGCAGCTGTCTCATTCCGGCCCCCTGTAGGGGGTCCCCATCTGGCCGTTCTATATTGGATAAAGCTGCAAGGTCACAAAGTTCCCGCCAGCGTGCTTGCCAGAGAACCTTTTGGGTAGGTGAAAAAATCAAATCTGCTAGTGATTTGATATCAAAAGGAGTTAACAGATGTCCTTTGACAATATTCTGTAATAAACTCTGTGTAAAGGGCGCCCCCAAGCCATATTGCATAATCGTCCGCCGTAACTCCTTTACCAAGTCCCACGATATAGGTTGCCAATGATTGGGCCCCTGCTCAGTAATGATCACTGGGAATACCACGGGTATATCAGCCCCTTCCGCGAGGGCCCACTGTCGAACAGCTTGCCAATGAGCAGCGGGATTGCATGTTGGAGAACCTTTTTCCTTTCTACTTAAATCCTTCTCTTGTCCTTTTCCACAACAGTCATCGTGTAACTGTAAGTCAGGAAGGGCAACAGTTAACAGTTCTCCTGGTTTGCCACCGTCTGCTGCCTGAGTGGCCAGAGGAGGGGTGTCAGGGTCTGCAGATGTTGCGGCTGGTGGATCAGGAGCAGTGGCAGCAACCACAGCTTGGTGTGCTGCCCGATCAGTTTTCAGCTGCTTTAGGGAATCCGCGATTAAGCGCCATGTAGTTAATAAATCTTTCGCTGCCTCCTCCCCTCTCGTAGCAGCATCCCACAAGTCCCCAGCTTTATCCCATGTCTCCACCCGAAAAGCCATTGTAGAGTCGGGCGGAAGACCCTTTCGCTTAAGCCATGCAAGCAATAAGCGGAGCGTATGGTCATCATATTTAATCCCTCATTTCTCTAACAATTTCTTGAATATGAAAATAATAGATTCCTCTTCCTTTGTTAGCTGTGACCCCATTATTAATCTTCCCAGCTGCTCACCTGCTCCCTGGCAAGGTGATTGTTTGTTCCGGCGATAGCACCACTTGATATTGTTAAACCTCCCGCTGTTCCAATGCTCGTCCAGCTGGGTCCCCACCGGTGCTCATATCCAGCATTCGGGCCCCACGTTGGGCGCCATTTGTGGGGATTAACGGCACGGACTCTGGCAGGCAGCAACCAAAGACCTTTATTCTTAGCTACGCATGGTTTTTATAGCCGCTACAGTAAGCCACGCGCTCTTAGCTCTATCTGTCACAATCAGATAGGTTACAGCCTTGCGTTCACGTGCCTTAGCATTCCTTTTGATTGGTTCTTATGTTGCTTCCCTTTTCCTCTGTTGGCTCTATTCCTCTTGGTGTCTCGTGATTGTTACTCATACAATGTTTTTTCCCTTCTTCTTCTATCTTCTTGCTAACCCATTGTTCTCCTTATTCAAGGGCATAGGGCCTGATCATCAAGGTTAAACTGGTCTAGACCTGTTTCATTTACCCCGTCAATATGTCAGGAATTGAACAATTGATTCATGTTTTTCTGTTCATTTATTCAGTTCTTATTACATGTTCAGTTAAGTTTGCATCATGGAAATAGGCCTGAACAAATTGTAAGTAGGCTCAGCTGAGACCGGATTTAAAGGAAGAAGTTTTTACTGGACTAGAATGAACTTTACAAATAGAAGAAAAAAATGTGAACATAAAAATGTCAAGGATTCAGGTTTATTGCATCCTCATCTCAAACCTCTGAAGATGCATCTGGTGTCATTTTTCATAGATTTTTAGTACATATTTATGCTCGCTCACTCTCATAAAAAAGAGTGGTAGTAATTCTTGCCTTAGTAGCAGCTTGAAGCTAAGGTAATTTAGCCTGCAGTGTGCAGGGGATTGGACAGGGGAACTGTAATGTTTCTTTCTAGCCTTCAAATTGTTAAAACCTGATGTAACTGAATGCAAGGTGTCAAAGCAGAGGCATATACGCTGGAGAAGTTGGGATATGTCAACAGCACAAACAGAGAAACACACGCTTTGTGGAGTTTGGAGCTCTTTTAGAAGGATGCCCATTTTAATATTGCATATTTACTTAACAGTGAAGCTATCGATACAGTTTTCCTATGCCTTCCAAGAGCCAGTATTTCAGGAAATACATTGCAGCCTGGCAAAGCAGCATCTAACCCAGTTCAATATTTAACTGGTGAAAGCAAACGCTGGCTGGCTCAGAAGTTATGATCACAGTAAACTGGGCCATTCTTCAGCATTAATATTTGGCCATCAATTTTTCAAAATTTGGGTACCTGAAATCCTGTCTTGCTGTTTTCTTTTCATCAGAGTGAGCACCAAATATGCTAAGACAATACTGAAGTTTGAATATATCTTCTGCACGTTCTGGCTCTCCACACATTAACTAATGAAATATAAATTACATTTTAACAGGGAGTTGCACGAGACATTACCTGCCATTAATGTATAACAAGCAGGTGGGGTTAGGACAAAATTTATTTGAAATTCTTTTATACTGGATAAAGATACCATTAGCAGGACAATAGAGCAAACAAATCAAAATCCACCTGTCCTGGTTTCGGCAGGGATAGAGTTAGTTTCCTTCCTAGTAGCTGGTGCAGTGCTGTGTTTTGGATTTAGGGCAGGTCCCATTGTCTGACTCAATTCGTTCTGGGCTGCAGTGCGCTATGCCGAGCGGGCGTCCGCGCTAAGGCCGGCATCAATATGGTGAGCCCCGGGGAGCCGGGGGACACCAGGTTGACTAAGTGGAGAAGGGTATCCAGTTTCTGAGAGAATTAGCTGTGCTGGAGCAGCAATTTTCCTGGAAGAACCTCTTTCTGTCATTGTTTTTCCTTGCAATTCACGTACTCGTGCCCCTAAGGCTGCAGTAGGTTTTCCATCCCACTTTCTCATGTCCTCTCTGTGGTCACGCAGGTAAAACCATAGGGTGCCCCTTGGTGTGTACCCTTTATATTCTCTCTCGGGCAAAAGAACGCTGACTCCTAATAGCCGAGATACTGGTCCTCACAGGTGGGGAGTAGGACATATCCTCTCTGAGTTGCTGGATCTCCCGGGACAGTTTCTCCACAGCCGAGACGAGGGAGGAAGAGAGACTTTCCTCATATTGCCGGAGTTGACTAGCCAATTCATCCACTGTTTGTTCCTCTCCATCTTTCCAGGTCATCACTGCCAATGAATTGGCGTATGAAGATGGTGAGCTCCTGTCGTGGTTTAACCTCAGTCGGCAACTGAGCACCACGCAGCCGCTCGCTCACTTCCCCCCCAGTAGTATGGGGAAGAGAATTGGAAGGGTAAAAGTGAGAAAACTCGTGGGTTGAGATAACAACAGTTTAATAGAGAAAGCAAAAGCCGCACACGCAAGCAAAGCAAAAAAAAGGTATTAATTCACTACTTCCCACGGGCAGGCAGGTGTTCAGCCAGCTCCAGGAAAGCAGGGCTCCCTCACGCGTAACGGTTACTTGGGAAGACAAACGCCACCGCTCCAAACGTCCCCCCCTTCCTTCTTCTCCCCCCAGCTTTATATACTGAGCATGACGTCGCATGGTATGGAATATCCCGTTGGCCAGTTTGGGTCAGCTGTCCTGGCTGTGCCCCCTCCCAGCTTCTTGTGCCCCTCCAGCCTACCTCAGTCGGTAGAAGCTGGAAAGTCCTTGACTAGTGTAAACACTGCCTAGCAACAACTAAAACATCGGCGTGTTATCAACTTTGTTCCTGCCCTAAATCCAAAACACAGCACTGCACCAGCTACTAGGAAGGAAACTAACTCTATCCCTGCTGAAACCAGGACAGTATCCACCCCTTATTCCATACCATCTACGTCATGCTCAAGTCCCATATTTTCCAGTACAAACTTATTAACCACCCTTATGGAATGTCTGTAAAATGTCCAGAAATGTCCATGAAATATCCATTGAGTTCATTTAGTCCGTGACTTTGAGCTTCATCTGTTATGGTGGTCACTCAGGCCAGGAGAGGTGGTGTGTTGCATGGAGTTACTGGACACCAAAAACAGCTCAGGTCGGGTCACTGCTGCACTTGCACTGCTTCTTGTAAGGCTTGTCCTCCACTGGTTCGGGTGGTTCCTGCTAGAGTAATTTCTATAACATTAGTATGGCATATATTATTATTAGTATATCTGTGTAGTATTAGTATAACTATTATGACCATAATTAGTACTTAACATCACATAATTCAGATCATTGGCTATTCTCACCCAAAATCAAATCCCCTTGAGGTACACATCGGACTTCCCCATCCTTCCGCATTATCCACCAAGTGCACCCAGGTCCTTGAGCAAAAGCAATCCCACGAATGGGTTTGCCCTTGCCCGAGGCAGGAATAACCCAAACTGTTTTCCCCAACATATTCTTTATGCGCACTACAGGGACTTTATTCCCATCTACAGTATGTAGAAGGTCTGACTGGGCAGGGCCAGCTCGATTGGCAGATCCCCTAGTGTTGACTAACCAGGTGGCCTTTGCTAAATGCGTATCCCAATGTTTGAATGTCCCACCACCCATTGCTCTCAGCGTGGTCTTTAACAGTCCATTGTATCGTTCGATTTTCCCAGAGGCTGGTGCATGATAGGGGATGTGATAGACCCACTCAATGCCATGCTCTTTGGCCCAGGTGTCTATGAGGTTGTTTCGGAAATGAGTCCCGTTGTCTGACTCAATTATTTCTGGGGTGCCATGTCGCCACAGGACTTGCTTTTCAAGGCCCAGGATAGTGTTCCGGGCAGTGGCATGGGGCACGGGATATGTTTCCAGCCATCCGGTGGTTGCCTCCACCATTGTAAGCACGTGGCGCTTGCCTTGGCGGGTTTGTGGGAGTGTGATATAATCGATCTGCCAGGCCTCCCCATATTTATATTTCAGCCATCGTCCTCCATACCAAAGAGGCTTTAACCGCTTGGCTTGCTTGATTGCAGCGCATGTTTCGCATTCATGTATAACCTGTGCAATAGCGTCCATGGTCAAGTCCACCCCTCGATCACGAGCCCATCTGTATGTTGCATCTCTTCCTTGGTGACCTGAGGTGTCATGGGCCCACCGAGCTATAAATAGTTCACCCTTATGTTGCCAGTCCAAATCCCCCTGAGCCACTTCAATCTTAGCAGCCTGATCCACCTGCTGGTTGTTTTGATGTTCTTCAGTGGCCCGACTCTTAGGTATGTGAGCATCTACGTGACGGACTTTTACAACCAGGTTCTCCACCCGGGCAGCAATATCTTGCCACAGTGCGGCAGCCCAGATGGGTTTGCCTCTGCGCTGCCAGTTGCTCCGCTTCCATTGCTGCAACCAGCCCCACAGGGCATTTGCCACCATCCATGAGTCAGTATAGAGATAGAGCACTGGCCACTTTTCCCAGTCAGCAATGTCTAAAGCCAGCTGGATGGCCTTTACTTCTGCAAATTGGCTCGATTCACCTTCTCCTTCAGCAGTTTCTACAACTTGTCGTATAGGACTCCATACAGCAGCTTTCCACCTCCGATGCTTTCCCACAATACGACAGGACCCATCAGTGAACAGAGCATATTGCTTCTCATTTTCTGATAGTTTATTATACATTGGGGCCTCCTCAGCACGCGTCACCTCCTCCTCTGGCGATATTCCAAAATCTTTGCCCTCTGGCCAATCCATAATCACTTCCAGGATTCCTGGGCGACTGGGGTTTCCTATTCGAGCCCGTTGTGTGATTAGTGCAACCCACTTACTCCACGTAGCATCAGTTGCATGATGTGTACAGGGGACCCTCCCTCTGAACATCCAGCCCAGCACCGGCAGTCGGGGTGCCAGGAGGAGCTGTGCTTCAGTGCCAATTACTTCCGAAGCAGCTCGAACCCCTTCATATGCTGCCAATATCTCTTTTTCAGTTGGAGTATAGCGGGCCTCGGATCCTCTGTATCCCCGACTCCAAAACCCTAGGGGTCGACCTCGAGTCTCCCCTGGTGCTTTCTGCCAGAGGCTCCAGGTAGGGCCGTTCTCCCCGGCTGCAGTGTAGAGCACATTTTTGACATCTTGCCCTGCCCGGACTGGCCCCAGGGCTACTGCATGAACTATCTCCTCTTTAATTTGTTCAAAAGCTTGTCGTTGCTCAGGGCCCCATTTGAAATCGTTCTTCTTTCGGGTCACTTGATAGAGAGGGTTTACAATCAGACTGTAATTTGGAATATGCATTCTCCAAAAACCCACGACGCCTAAGAAAGCTTGTGTTTCCTTTTTGCTAGTTGGTGGAGACATAGCTGTTATTTTGTTGATCACATCCATTGGGATCTGACGATGTCCATCTTGCCATTTTATTCCTAAAAATTGGATCTCTTGTGCAGGCCCCTTGACCTTACTTTGTTTTATGGCAAAACTGGCCTTCAGAAGGATTTGGACTATTTCCTTCCCTTTTTCAAAAACTTCTCCTGCTGTGTTGCCCCACACTATGATATCATCAATGTATTGCAGGTGTTCTGGAGCTCCACCCTGTTCCAGTGCAGTCTGGATCAGTCCATGGCAAATGGTGGGGCTGTGTTTCCACCCCTGGGGCAGTCGGTTCCAGGTGTACTGGACGCCCCTCCAAGTGAAAGCAAACTGTGGCCTGCACTCTGCTGCCAAAGGGATTGAGAAAAATGCATTAGCGATATCAATTGTGGCATACCACTTGGCTGCCTTGGACTCCAATTCATATTGAAGTTCTAGCATGTCCGGCACAGCAGCACTCAGCGGTGGCGTGACTTCATTTAGGCCACGATAGTCTACTGTCAGTCTCCACTCTCCATTAGACTTCCTCACTGGCCATATGGGACTGTTAAAGGGTGAATGAGTCTTGCTGATCACTCCTTGGCTCTCCAGTCGACGAATTAGCTCATGAATGGGAATCAGGGAGTCTCGGTTGGTGCGATATTGCCGCCGGTGTACCGTGGTGGTAGCGATTGGCACTTGTTGATCTTCGACCTTCAGCAACCCCACAACCGAGGGGTCCTCCGAGAGACCAGGCAAGGTGGACAGCTGTTTAATTCCCTCCGTCTCCAAGGGAGCTATACCAAAAGCCCACCGGTACCCTTTTGGGTCCTTGAAATACCCTCTCCTGAGGTAGTCTATGCCAAGGATGCACGGAGCATCTGGGCCAGTCACAATGGGGTGCTTTTGCCACCCATTCCCAGTTAGACTTACTTCGGCTTCCAATACAGTTAGCTGTTGGGATCCCCCTGTCACCCCAGAAATACAGATGGATTCTGCCCCTGTATAGCTTGATGGCATTAGTGTACATTGTGCACCGGTGTCCACTAGAGCCTTATACTCCTGTGGGTCTGATGTGCCAGGCCACCGAATCCACACAGTCCAGTAAACTCGGTTGTCCCTTTCCTCCCCCTGGCTGGAGGCAGGGCCCCTCTAGTCCTCATCGCAGTACTCATTTCTCATTTCTTGTACATATGAATCAGAAGTTTCTTCATTAAGATCAGGAGTAAGATCAGCCCTTCTACTCTGTCTGGGGAACTGCCCGCTGGAAACTGGAGCAGCAATTTTCCTGGAAGAACCTCTTTCTGTGATTGTTTTTCCTTGCAACTCACGTACTCGTGCCCCTAAGGCTGCAGTAGGTTTTCCGTCCCACTTCCTCATGTCCTCTCCGTGGTCACGCAGGTAAAACCATAGGGTGCCCCGTGGTGTGTACCCTTTATATCCTCTCTCTTGAGCAAAAGAACGCTGACTCCTAACAGCCGAGATACTGGTCCGTACAGGTGGGGGGTAGGACCTATCTTCTACAAGTTGCTGGACCTTCTGGGACAGTTTCTCCACAGCCGAGACGAGGGAGGAAGAGAGACTTTCCTCATATTGCCGGAGTTGACTAGCCAATTCATCCACTGTTTGTTCCTCTCCATCTTTCCAGGTCATCACTGCCAATGAATTGGCGTATGAAGATGGTGAGCTCCTTATAAACTTCCGCCACATGGGTCGTGTGCACTTGACTTCATCTGGATCTTTGGGTAGTTGTTCATTGTCCAGGTCACCATAAATCACCTCCAGCACAGCTAATTCTCTCAGAAACTGGATACCCTTCTCCATGGTGGTCCACTTGCTTGGGCGACATATGACATCTTCCTTGAAGGGATACCTTTCCTTTACACTTGACAAGAGTCACCTCCAAAGGCTGAGGATTCATGTCCCTTTTCCAATCGCTTTGTCAATGCCCCCTTCCCTGGAAAGGGATCCCAGCTGCTTGGCTTCCTTACCCTCTAATTCCAGGCTACTGGCCCCATTATCCCAGCATCGGAGCAGCCAGGTGACAATATGCTCACCTGGACGACGGCTGAAATCTTTTCGTATATCTCGCAGCTCACTCAGGGATAGGGATCGGGTGGTCACTGCCTCATTTATGAGTTCTTCCTCTTCTTCCTCCCCGATCAGTGGCCGGCTCTCCTCCTCCTTTTCTCGTGATGGCCCTTCTCCGGGGTAGTCTGCCTCGTCCACTTCTTCCTCTGGCTCCCTTTTAGAAGAAGCTTCTTCCTCCCTTACTAAACGAGCCGACTTCCGCTTCCAAGATTTCTTCTTGTGTACAGGGGCGACTGATACCGGCACAGGCTGGTTCTTTGGCTCAGCCACAGGGCCTGTTGCCAGGGTCTGAGGGGCCGCAGTGCCTGTCGCTGGGGTCTGAGAGGCCGCAGTGCCTGTCGCCGGGGTCTGAGTAGCTGCAGAGCATGTTTCTGGGGTCTGAGTGGCCGCAGTGCGTGTCATTTTACTATCAGATCCGGAGACCTTCTCTTCCCCTTGAGGGTTCTGAATGCTGTTGAACAGGGCCCGGTAGGCATGGGCCAGACCCCAGCACGTTGCAATGATCTGCATCTCTCTGGAGTTGCCAGGGTGACAGCACACTTTTTCCAAATATTCTACTAACTTCTCAGGATTCCACACTTGCTCAGGGGTGAAACTCCAAAACACTGGGGGTGCCCATTTGCCTAGGTACCTGCCCATCTTATCCCACACACCCTGCCACTCATAACTGTTCAGCCCTGGGGCAGATCTCTGGATGATATTCTTAAGTTGTTTACGAACTTTAGATAGAACCAAAACAATATTCGCAAGAAATAACAATAGAAGTATCCTAATCCCCCAAGGCTGTTCAAAATACTGAGGAGTTACTGCAATGAAGGAGGAAACACCACAGAGGAAAGCAGTGACACCGCCATTCTGCATTCCCTCCGTAAAAAAACTCTCAGAAAAATTACTGTAGTTGCTAATCGTCTCTACGAAATGGTATCCATGGTACAGCAGCGGCTTCATTGCGAAGCTTACATACCACACGAATGTCAAGGTCAATGTTCTAAAAACAAACCTCACAAGAGAGACATCACTAATCATCGCAGACCACAGCAAACTGAAAAAACCAAGAGCAATCTTTAACATGTACAGCAGCAGAAAGAGCACGATGCAGACCATACAAATCAACATTGAAAACAGAGAGACTAACATTGTGATCCACAACCGCTAGCAGATATAAATTCCTTAACACACTTCGGTTAGTCTGTTATTATCTCAACCCCTTCGAGCCCCACGTTGGGCGCCAAAAAAGGACTGTCGTGGTTTAACCTCAGTCGGCAACTGAGCACCACGCAGCCGCTCGCTCACTTCCCCCCCAGTAGTATGGGGAAGAGAATTGGAAGGGTAAAAGTGAGAAAACTCGTGGGTTGAGATAACAACAGTTTAATAGAGAAAGCAAAAGCCGCACACGCAAGCAAAGCAAAAAAAAGGTATTAATTCACTACTTCCCACGGGCAGGCAGGTGTTCAGCCAGCTCCAGGAAAGCAGGGCTCCCTCACGCGTAACGGTTACTTGGGAAGACAAACGCCACCGCTCCAAACGTCCCCCCCTTCCTTCTTCTCCCCCCAGCTTTATATACTGAGCATGACGTCGCATGGTATGGAATATCCCGTTGGCCAGTTTGGGTCAGCTGTCCTGGCTGTGCTCCCTCCCAGCTTCTTGTGCCCCTCCAGCCTACCTCAGTCGGTAGAAGCTGGAAAGTCCTTGACTAGTGTAAACACTGCCTAGCAACAACTAAAACATCGGCGTGTTATCAACTTTGTTCCTGCCCTAAATCCAAAACACAGCACTGCACCAGCTACTAGGAAGGAAACTAACTCTATCCCTGCCGAAACCAGGACACCACCCTATGAATTTGTATGCCCCTGTACATGTTCCCAGTGTATGTAAACCATGTCTTATGATAAAAATATGCATGTTGATACTTGATGATTATGACTTGTGATTTTTTAGTTTTATGCATCAACCACTGAAAATATTAGCTTTAATGAACTGTCATCCAATAAATTTTATATTTTCTTTATGAACTTGGGTCAGGTTTGCACTACATAGGTTTTCAAAACCTGAGACCATATAATTTTAATAAGCATTTTAGTAACATTCTGGCATGCCTTCAAACTAAAACCCACCCACCAGGAAATCAGATAATGTTATTCTTTTGGAATAAGTGCACAAGTTGTATGAGATATATGGTATCATGAGCTAATGTTCACAGTAGGAAAAATCTTGAAAAAAGTATTTCTTGTTGTGTTAGGAACGTTTGCTTACTTTGTAAATCATACATTTACCCAATAAAGATTAATAGTCATAAAACTATACTGGTTTGTTCATATCTATATCTACTATAATATATCTGAGATCAAATTTTGCCATTTGGAGACTATGGAGATATATTCTTAATACATATTTCCTAAACATTAATTTTGCTACTGAGTTAGAGAAAATCAGTACTAAGGGTCAAAAATATATTTATTTTACGTGTATATACACACACACAAAATTTAAATCCCTAAGACTTCCTTTGGGGACTTCATTTTCCTTTATGGCTTGGCCATTTTAATCCATTTTGGTCAGAATAAAGCGCTTACTTAGAAACTATGATACATACACCCATTTTAAGCTCCTTCACATTATTTCTTGTAATGGCCATGATATAAAAGAAAGCCAAGTTTTGCCATTCTTGTTTTATGTTGTTTTCACAAGTTTTGTACAACTTGGCCCGCTAAGACAGAGTGGAAGGCAACTAAGAACCACCACAAAAGCTTCTGACAAACAGCAGCGTGGTCTCAGTTCCAAGGTTAAAGCTAAGAGGTTTTTTACATCAAGGTTGAAACTTCCTGGTTTTTATATGAAATCTCTACAGTCTTTTCTCTGCAAAGTTATTGCATGCAATCTCTGCTGACTGAGTGTTGTGATACTTTCCAAATAAATTGTTAACTTTCATATTAATTTCAAAGATCCCTCAAAATATAGCAGCTGATGTAAAAATCTGTGTGTATGTGTTTTTGTCCCTCAAAATTATCAAGTTTTATATTCAGTAAGTCATGTGGAATGTATGTTTTTTTCTCAGAAATATTTATGAAAATTACTCATCTTTCCATTGCTGTTGATAATTGAAAGCCTCTTGCTTAGCACATACTCAAGACAAAATGTCTTCTGTCAGAGACTTTTGTCCTCAGTTATAAAATAGCTGGTATCTTGTAATTTGTGTTACAAGTGAAAAACCTCCTGGAAACTCAAAAGCTGCGATTTGGAGTATACTTAAGGGTTTCTTGTCTTTGCTAAGCTGAGTCTGTCTCTCTCTCTCCCAGTCCATGAGCTCCTGGATTTAACCAAAACATGGCAAGAGCTGCAAGCCCCTGCCTGCCACGAAACCTGTAGTTTGGTAGGTGATATCCTGCCTCTGTGGTAGGAGCTGGCATCCTAGCAGGAGGAAAAAACACTGCCCCACACAGAGACAAGTTGAGCTGTGCTCTGTATGAAACACCAGCCTCTACTCTTGGTCCTCCCTTCCCCCCTGAGACCCAGGGGCTGCTGTCCTTCCCCAACACATTCTTGCAAGGTAGCAGCTCTCATCTCCAGCTGCGTTAAGAGCTTAAGGGCTGCATTTTACAAAATAGGGCTCTGTGTCACTTGAGAAATGCTGGTTGGACCCCCTTGGCAGAGGTAAAACACAACTTCTGTGCGAGAAAAACAAACTAGAATGAAACCTAACGGAAGGAAAATCTCTTAGATCTGGGCCCCAGTATCACAAGTGGTATTTAAAGAAAGCACCTCAGTTTACTAATCAGAAATCCTTGATAAAAAAATCAGTCTATGGTTTTAGTTTCAGAGGTTAGTCCATGGCCTGACGGTGACTGAGTTGATTCTGAGGAAGCAATTTGGACTGAAAACAGTTTGCAGCCTCAGTCCCTGTCGTGGTTTAACCTCAGTCGGCAACTAAGCACCACGCAGCCGCTCGCTCACTCCCCCCACACCCCGGTGGGATGGGGGAGAGAATTGGAAAAGAGCACAAGTGAGAAAAACTCGTGGGTTGAGATAAAAACAGTTTAATAATTGAAATAAAATGATAATAATAATATGATAATAATAATAATACACAAAGCAAGTGATGCACAGTACAATTGCTCACCACCCGCCGACCGATGCCCAGCCAGTCCCCGAGCAGCGGCCCCCCCCGGCCAATTTCCCCAGTTTATGTACTGAGCATGACGTCACATGGTATGGAATGTCCCTTTGGCCAGTTTGGCTGTGCCCCCTCCCAGCTTCTTGTGCACCTCCAGCCTTCTCAGTCGGTAGAGCATGGGAAGCTGAAAAGTCCTTGACTAGCGTAAGCATTACCTAGCAACAACTAAAACATCGGTGCGTTATCAACTTTGTTCTCATCCTAAATCCAAAACACAGCCCTGTACCAGCTACTAGGAAGGGAATTAACTCTATCCCTGCCGAAACCAGGACAATATCCACCCCTTATTCCATACCATCTGCATCATACTCAGGTCTTGTATTTTCCATTACATTTTCATTGATCACCACCCCCTTTTTCCAATATATATATATATACACACACAGAGATATCATTCCCTTAGTCTGTGGGCCATCCCTCTAAAACATTCGGTGAGTTCATTTAGTCCACGACTTCGGGCTCCATCTGTCAAAACAGTCCTTCAGGGCAGGAAGAATGGAGATGGTATGTGGTGTTGGATTGTTTCATGTTAAGTCAGTTCTGGTACCATCATCACTGTGCTTTGCTTGGTTTCACTGAAGTTATTCTTCATTAGTCTGGGTGATTCTTATTGTAATAACATTAGTATGGCATATAATATTATTAGTATTATTAGTATATCTGTGTATTATTAGTATAACTATTATAACTATTATTAGTACTTAACATCACATAACTCAGATCATTGGCTATTCTCACCCAAAATCAAATCCCCTTGAGGTACACATCGGACTTCCCCATCCTTCCGCATTATCCACCAAGTGCACCCAGGTCCTTGAGCAAAAGCAATCCCACGGATGGGTTTGCCTTCGCCCGAGGCAGGAATAACCCAGACTGTTTTCCCCAACATATTTTTTATGTGCACTACAGGGACTTTATTCCCATCTACAGTACGTAAAAGTTCTGACTGGGCAGGGCCTGCTCGATTGGCAGATCCCCTCATGTTGACTAACCAGGTGGCCTTTGCTAGATGCGTATCCCAATGTTTGAATGTCCCGCCACCCATTGCTCTCAGCGTAGTCTTTAACAGTCCATTGTATCGTTCGATTTTCCCGGAGGCTGGTGCATGATAGGGGATGTGATAGACCCACTCAATGCCGTGCTCTTTGGCCCAGGTGTCTATGAGGTTGTTTCAGAAATGAGTCCCGTTGTCTGAACTCAATTCTTTCTGGGGTGCCATGTCGCCATAGGACTTGCTCTTCAAGGCCCAGGATAGTGTTCCGGGCAGTGGCATGGGGCACGGGATATGTTTCCAGCCATCCGGTGGTTGCCTCCACCATTGTAAGCACGTGGCGCTTGCCTTGGCGGGTTTGTGGGAGTGTGATATAATCGATCTGCCAGGCCTCCCCATATTTATATTTCAGCCATCGTCCTCCATACCAAAGAGGCTTTAACCGCTTGGCTTGCTTGATTGCAGCGCATGTTTTGCATTCATGGATAACCTGCGCAATAGTGTCCATGGTCAAGTCCACCCCTCGATCACGAGCCCATCTGTATGTTGCATCTCTTCCTTGGTGACCTCAGGTGTCATTGGCCCACCGAGGTATAAATAATTCACCCTTATGCTGCCAGTCCAAATCCCCCTGAGCCACTTCAATCTTAGCAGCCTGATCCACCTGCTGGTTGTTCTGATGTTCTTCAGTGGCCCGACTTTTAGGTATGTGAGCATCTACGTGACGGACTTTTACAACCAGGTTCTCCACCCGGGCAGCAATATCTTGCCACAATGCGGCAGCCCAGATGGGTTTGCCTCTGCGCTGCCAGTTGCTCTGCTTCCATTGCTGCAGCCACCCCCACAGGGCATTTGCCACCATCCATGAGTCAGTATAGAGATAGAGCACTGGCCACTTTTCTCGGTCAGCAATGTCTAAAGCCAGCTGGATGGCCTTTACTTCTGCAAATTGGCTCGATTCACCTTCCCCTTCAGCAGTTTCTACAACTTGTCGCATAGGACTCCATACAGCAGCTTTCCACCTCCGATGCTTTCCCACAAGACGACAGGACCCATCAGTGAACAGGGCATATTGCTTCTCATTTTCTGGTAGTTCATTATACGCGTCACCTCCTCCTCTGGCGATATTCAAAATCTTTGCCCTCTGGCCAATCCATGATCACTTCCAGGATTCCTGGGCGACTGGGGTTTCCTATTCGAGCCCGTTGTGTGATCAGTGCGATCCACTTCCTCCACGTAGCATCAGTTGCATGATGTGTGCAGGGGACCCTCCCTCTGAACATCCAGCCCAGCACCGGCAGTCGGGGTGCCAGGAGGAGCTGTGCTTCAGTGCCGATCACTTCCGAAGCAGCTCGAACCCCTTCATATGATGCCAATATCTCTTTTTCAGTTGGAGTATAGCAGGCCTCGGATCCTCTGTATCCCCGACTCCAAAACCCTAGGGGTCGACCTCGAGTCTCCCCACGTGCTTTCTGCCAGAGGCTCCAGGTAGGGCCATCCTCCCCGGCTGCGGTGTAGAGCACATTTTTGACATCTTGTCCTGCCTGGACTGGCCCCAGGGCTACTGCATGAACTATCTCCCGTTTAATTTGTTCTAAAGCTTGTCGTTGCTCAGGGCCCCATTTGAAATCGTTCTTCTTCCGGGTCACTTGATAGAGAGGGTTTACAATCAGACTGTAATTTGGAATATGCATTCTCCAAAAACCCACGACGCCTAAGAAAGCTTGTGTTTCCTTTTTGCTATTTGGTGGAGACATGGCTGTTATTTTATTGATCACATCCATTGGGATCTGACGACGTCCATCTTGCCATTTTATTCCTAAAAATTGGATCTCCTGTGCAGGTCCCTTGACCTTACTTTGTTTTAAGGCAAAACCGGCCTTCAGCAGGATTTGGACTATTTCCTTCCCTTTTTCAAAAACTTCTCCTGCTGTGTTGCCCCACACAATGATGTCATCAATGTATTGCAGGTGTTCTGGAGCTCCACCCTGTTCCAGTGCAGTCTGGATCAGTCCATGGCAAATGGTGGGGCTGTGTTTCCACCCCTGGGGCAGTCGGTTCCAGGTGTACTGGACGCCCCTCCAAGTGAAAGCAAACTGTGGCCTGCACTCCGCTGCCAAAGGGATTGAGAAAAACGCATTAGCAATATCAATTGTGGCATACCACTTGGCTGCCTTTGACTCCAGTTCGTATTAAAGTTCTAGCATGTCCGGCACAGCAGCACTCAACAGTGGCGTGACTTCATTTAGGCCACGATAGTCTACTGTCAGTCTCCACTCTCCATTAGACTTCCGCACTGGCCATATGGGACTGTTAAAGGGTGAACGAGTCTTGCTGATCACTCCTTGGCTCTCCAGTCGAGGAATTAGCTCATGAATGGGAATCAGGGAGTCTCGGTTGGTGTGATATTGCCGCCGGTGCACCGTGGTGGTAGCGATTGGCACTTGTTGGTCTTCGACCTTCAGCAACCCCACAACAGAGGGGTCCTCCGAGAGACCAGGCAAGGTGGACAGCTGTTTAATTTCCTCCGTCTCCAAGGCAGCTATACCAAAAGCCCACCGGTACCCTTTTGGGTCCTTGAAATACCCTCTCCTGAGGTAGTCTATGCCAAGGATGCACGGAGCCTCTGGGCCAGTCACAATGGGGTGCTTCTGCCACCCATTCCCAGTTAGACTTACTTCGGCTTCCAATACAGTTAGCTGTTGGGATCCCCCTGTCACCCCAGAAATACAGATGGGTTCTGCCCCTATATACTTTGATGGCATTAGCGTACACTGTGCACCGGTGTCCACTAGAGCCTTATACTTTTGTGGGTCTGATGTGCCAGGCCACCGAATCCACACAGTCCAGTAAACCCGGTTGTCCCTTTCCTCCCCCTGGCTGGAGGCAGGGCCCCTCTAATCCTCATCACAGTACTTGTTTCTCACTTCTTGTACATACGAGTCAGAAGTTTCTTCATTAAGATCAGGAGTAAGATCAGCCCTTCTACTCTGTCTGGGGAACTGCCTGCTGGAAACTGGAGCAGCAATTTTCCTGGAAGAACCTCTTTCTGTGATTGTTTTCCCTTGCAATTCACGTACCCATGCCCCTAGGGCTGCAGTAGGCTTTCCATCCCATTTCCTCATGTCTTCTCCGTGGTCACGCAGGTAAAACCATAGGGTGCCCCATGGTGGGTACCCTTTATATTCTCTCTCTTGGGCAAAAGAACGCTGACTCCTAATAGCCGAGATACTGGTCCTCACAGGTGGGGGGTAGGACATATCCTCTTTGAGTTGCTGGACCTCCCGGGACAGTTTTTCGGACAGTTTTTCCACAGCTGAGACGAGGGAGGAAGAGAGGCTTTCCTCATATTGCCAGAGGTGACTAGCCAATTCATCCACCGTTTTTTCCTCTCCATCTTTCCAGGTCATCACTGCCAATGAATTGGCGTATGACGATGGTGAGCTCTGTACAAACTTCTGCCACATGGGTCGTGTGCACTTGACTTCATCTGGATCTTTAGATAGTTGTTCATTGTTCAGGTCACCATAAATCACCTCCAGCACAGCTAATTCTCTCAGAAACTGGATACCCTTCTCCATGGTGGTCCACTTGCTTGGGCGACATATGACATCTTCCTTGAAGGGATACATTTCCTTCACGCGTGACAAGAGTCGCCTCCAAAGGCTGAGGACTCGTGTCCCTTTTCCAATCGCCTTGTCAATGCCCCCTTCCCTAGAAAGGGATCCCAGCTGCTTGGCTTCCTTACCCTCTAATTCCAGGCTACTGGCCCCATTATCCCAGCATCGGAGGAGCCAGGTGACAATATGCTCACCTGGACGACGGCTGAAATCTTTTCGTATATCTCGCAGCTCACTCAGGGATAGAGATCGGGTGGTCACTGCCTCATTTATGAGTTCTTCCTCTTCTTCCTCCCCGAGTAGTGGCCGGCCCTCCTCCTCCCGTTCTCGTGATGGCCCTTCTCCAGGGTAGTCTGCCTCTTCCACTTCTTCCTCTGGCTCCCTTTTAGAAGAAGCTTCTTCCTCCCTTACTAAACGAGCCGACTTCCGCTTCCAAAATTTCTTCTTGTGTACAGGGGCGACTGATACCGGCACAGGCTGGTTCTTTGGTTCAGCCACAGGGCGTGTCGCCGGGGTCTGAGTAGCCACAGGGCGTGTCGCCGGGGTCTGAGTAGCCGCAGGGCCTGTTGCCGGAGTCTGAGTAGCCGCAGTGCTTGACACTGGGGTTGGAGTGGCTGCAGGGCCTGTCGCTGGGGTCTGAGTGGCCGCAGGGCGTGTTGTTTTACTGTCAGATCCAGAGACCTTCTCTTCCCTTTGAGGGTACTGAATGGTGTTGAAGAGGGCTCGGTAGGCATGGGCCAGGCCCCAGCACGTTGCAATGATCTGCATCTCTCTGGAGTTGCCAGGGTGACAGCATACTTTGTCCCAATATTCTACTAACTCTTCAGGATTCTGCCCTTGCTCAGGGGTGAAGTTCCAAAACACTGGGGGTGCCCATTGGCCTAGGTACTTGCCCATCTTGTCCCACACACCCTGCCACTCATAACTATTCAGCCTTGGGGCAGATCTCTGGATGATATTCTTAAATTGCTTACCAACTATAGACAAAACCGAAACAGTATTCCCAAGAAGTTCCAATAGAAGTATCTTAACTACCCAAGGCTGTTCAAAATACTAAAAAGTTACTGTAATGAAGGAGGAAACATCATAGAAAAAGGTAGTGACGCTGCCATTCTGTATTTCCTCCGTAAAAAAAACTCTCAGAAAAGTCACTGTAATTGCTAGTTGTCTCCATGAAATGGTATCCCTGGTACAGTAACGGCTTCATTGTGAAGCTTACATACCACACTAACGTCAAGGTCAATGTTCTAAAAACAAACCTCACAAGCGAGACATCACTAATCACTGCAGACCACAGCAAACTGCAAAAACCAACACCAATCTTTAACATGTACAGCAAGAAAAAGAGCACGATGCAGATTATACAAATCAATATCGAGAACAGAGAAACCAACATTGTGACCCACCACTATTAACAGATATAAATTCCTTAATATACTCCAGTTAATCTGTTATTATCTCAAACCCTTCGTGCCCCACGTTGGGCGCCAAAAAGGACTGTCGTGGTTTAACCTCAGTCGGCAACTAAGCACCACGCAGCCGCTCGCTCACTCCCCCCACACCCCGGTGGGATGGGGGAGAGAATTGGGAAACAGCACAAGTGAGAAAAACTCGTGGGTTGAGATAAAAACAGTTTCATAATTGAAATAAAATGATAATAATAATATGATAATAAAAATAATACACAAAGCAAGTGATGCACAGTAAAATTGCTCACCACCCGCCAACCGATGCCCAGCCAGTCCCCGAGCAGCGCCCCCCCCGGCCAATTTCCCCAGTTTATGTACTGAGCATGACGTCACATGGTATGGAATGTTTCTTTGGCAAGTTTGGCTGTGCCCCCTCCCAGCTTCTTGTGCACCTGCAGCCTTCTCAGTCAGTAGAGCATGGAAAACTAAAAAGTCCTTGACTAGTGTAAGCACTACCTAGCAACAACTAAAACATCGGTGCGTTATCAACTTTGTTCTCATCCTAAATCTAAAACACAGCATTGTACCAGCTACTAGGAAGGGAATTAACTCTATCCCTGCCGAAACCAGGACAGTCCCCCTGAAAACCTTGTGAGCCAAAGGAAGGACTTAAAATAAAGTAACAGTTTTCTAAAGGGAAAAGAAGGAACATACTCTTCACTCAGATCTTTCATCTTCCCCATGAAATTTTGCATTGAGATTCCTAAATTACACCCTACTGCTTTCTGAAGCAGTTTTTAACAAAAGTGTTTTTTTTATTAAAACTGATTTTTCTCCTACTTAACTCGCATTATTAAAATGATGGTTTGCGCTGTATTGGGTTTATGTGGCAATGTTTTGAGGGGGGTGCGGCTACAGGGGTAGTTTCTGTGCGAAGATGCCAGAAGCTTCCCCCATGTCCGATAGAGCCAGTGCCAGCCGGCTCCAAGACAGACCCACCACTAGCCAAGGCTGAGCCAATCAGCGACGGTTGTAGCGCCTCTGTGATAAAATATTTAAGAAGGGGGGGAAACTGCTGCGGAACAGCAGGTGGAAGAGGGAGGAGTGAGAATATGTGAGAGAAACAACTCTGCAGACACCAAGGTCAGTGAAGAGAGAAGGGGGAGGAGGTGCTCCAGGCACCAGAGCAGAGATTCCCCTGCAGCCCATGGTGAAGACCATGGTGAAGCAGGTTGTCCCTCTGCAGCCCATGGAGGTTAAAGGTGGAGCAGATATCCACCTGCAGCCCGTGGAGGACCCCAGGCCGGAGCAGGTGGATGTGCCCGAAGGAGGCTGTGACCCCGTGGAGAGCCCGTGCTGGAGCAGGCTCCTGGAAGGACCTGTGACCCTGTGGAGAGAGGAGGTCCACGCTGGAGCAGGCTTTCTGGCAGGACTTGTGACCCCGTGGGGAACCCACGCTGGAGCAGTCCATTCCTGAAGGACTTCACCCCGTGGAAAGGACCCATGCTGGAGCAGTTCGTGGAGGACTGTCTCCCGTGGGTGGGACTCCACGCTGGAGCAGGGGAAGAGTGTGAGGAGGAAGGAGCGGCAGAGACGACGTGTGATGAACTGACCGCAACCCCCATTCTCCATCCCCCTGCACCGCTCGGGGGGAGGAGGTAGAGTATTCGGGAGTGAAGCTGAGCCCAGGGAAAAGGGAAGGGTGGGGGAAAGTGTTTTAAGATTTGTCCTTATTTCTCATTATCTACTCTGATTTGATTGGCAATAAATTAAATTAATTTCCCCAAGTCGAGACTGTCTTGCCCATGACAGTAATTGCTGAGTGATCTCCCTGTCCTTATCTCGACCCACGAGCCTTTCATCATATTTTCTCCCCCTGTCCAGCTGAGGAGGGGGGGTGATAGAGTGCCTTGGTGGGCACCTGGCGTCAGGCACAGAAGCCACCCCTGTACCCCCCCCCCCGCTACCAAAACCTTGTCACACAAACCCAATAGAGCTATATAAAGCTATTTGCCAGTCTCTGAATCTAAATCATGAAAGCACAGTAATATCATAAGCTTTTACTCAAAGGAAATAAAAGAGGAATATTGTAGTTCAGGTACAAGGGTAAACGTCCAAAGTACAGAAATCACTGTCACAGACATCAGTAATTTTTTCTCCTAATTTAACAGATTATCAGGGGGCAAAGCTTCTTCACTGCAGCAAGGCCAGATCATCATCCCAATGACTGACTGGACTAAACAACTCACAAACGGTAGTTTTTCTAGGATATGTCAATTATAATGAAGTAGCACAAGGCAGCTTATACAATTACTTTCTGTGGATGAGAGTAAGCTTTCATTTCTAAAACTATAATTCATAATCTATAATTCATAATCATTTCTAAATCTATAATTCATAATATCAGACAGACAGGTGCTGGAGCGAGTCCAGAGAAGGGCAACGAGGCTGGTGAAGGGTCTGGAGAACAAGTCTTATGAGGAGCAGCTGAGGGAACTGGGGCTGTGTCGTGGTTTAACCTCAGTCAGCAACTGAGCACCACGCAGCCGCTCGCTCACTCCCCCCACAGTGGGATGAGGGAGAGAATCGGAAGGGTAAAAGTGAGAAAACTCGTGGGTTGAGATAAAGACAGTTTAATAGGTAAAGCAAAAGCCACGCACGCAAGCAAAGCAAAACAAGGAATTCATTCACTACTTCCCATGGGCAGGCAGATGTTCAGCCATCTCCAGGAAAGCAGGGCTCCGTCACGCGTAACGGTTACTTGGGAAGACAAACGCCATCACTCCAAACGCCTCCCTTCCTTCTTCTTCCCCCAGCTTTATATACTGAGCATGACGTCACATGGTATGGAATATCCCTTTGGCCAGTTTGGGTCAGCTATCCTGGCTGTGCCCCCTCCCAGCTTCTTGTGCACCTCCAGCCTTCTCAGTCGGTAGAGCATGGGAAGCTGAAAAGTCCTTGACTAGTGTAAGCACTACTTAGCAACAACTAAAACATCGGTGTGTTATCAACATTGTTCTCACCCTAAATCCAAAACACAGCACTGTACCAGCTACTAGGAAGGAAATTAACTCTATCCCTGCCGAAACCAGGACAGGCTGTTTAGCCTGGAGAAGAGGAGGCTGAGGGGAGACCTCATCGCTCTCTACAACTACCTGAAAGGAGGTTGTAGCGAGGTGGGTGTCAGTCTCTTCTCCCAAGTAACTAGCAATAGGATGAGAGGAAATGGCCTCAAGTTGCACCAGGGGAAGTTTAGATTGGATGTGAGGAAAAATTTCTTTACTGAAAGAGTGGTTAAACATTGGAACAGGCTGCCCAGGGAAGTGGTTGAGTCCCCATCCCTGGAGGTATTTAAAAGACGTGTAGATGAGGCGCTTAGGGGCATGGTTTAGTGGGCATGGTGGTGTTGGGTTGACGGTTGGACTCGATGATCTTAGAGGTCTTTTCCAACCTTAATGATTCTATGATTCTATGACAGACAGAGCCAGATTCTCAGGCAGCATGAATTCACAGCCACTTTAGAGGGATGTATTGATCTCAGGATAGATTCATTTTGGCTTTTTTTGGTGTGTGGTGGATGTACACTTAAAAGAGCGAGCAATAATGCGTGAATCCACACTTACGTACACAGAAGCAGAGAAACAGAAAGGCAAAGAGATGCTCCAAGCTGAAGAACCTATTGAAATTGCAGGGATTAAGCTGCTGCATTTGACAAGCGTGCTGTACAAGGGACAGGGTGTCACAACAGCACACAATATGAGGTCAGAAATGGGGAGTATCACCTACACTGCCTTTGTGGACATCAAGAAGTGTTATGAACGGAGCACAGCTTCTATTCAGGTGTCGTGGTTTAACCTCAGTTTGCAACTAAGCACCACACAGCCGCTCGCTCAAACCCCCCCCCCCCCCCCCCCCCCCCGGTGGGATGGGGGAGAGAATTGGAAGAGCACAAGTGAGAAAAACTCGTGGGTTGAGATAAAAACAGTTTAATATTTGAAATAAAATAATAATAAGAATAATAATATAATAATAATAATAAAACACAAAGCAAGTGATGCACACTTCTGGGTGATTCTTATTGTAATATCATTAGTATGGCATATAATATTATGTAGCACTTAACATCACATAATTCAGATCATTGGCTATTCTCACCCAAAATCAAATGCCCGGCAACAGGCACAGGGGCGACTGATACTGGCACAGGTTGGCTTCTTGGTTCAGCCACAGGGCATGTCACCGGGGTCTGAGTGGCCGCAGGGCCTGTTGCCGGGGTTTGAGTGGCCACAGGGCTTCTCGCTGGGGTTGGAGTGGCCGCAGGGCCTGTTGCTGGAGTCTGAGTAGCCGCAGGGCCTGTCGCCTCGGTCTGAGTGGCCACAGTGCGTGTCGTTTTACCGTCAGATCCAGAGACCTTCTCTTCCCTTTGAGGGTACAGAATGATGTTGAACAGGGCTCGGTAGGCATGGGCCAGGCCCCAGCATGTTGCAACGATCTGCATCTCTCTGGAGTTGCCAGGGTGACAGCATACCTTTTCCAAATATTCTGCTAACTTTTCAGGATTCTGCATTTGCTCAGGGGTGAAGTTCCAAAACACTGGGGGTGCCCACTGGCCTAGGTACTTGCCCATCTTGTCCCACACACCCTGCCACTCATAACTATTCGGCTTTGGGGCAGATCTCTGGATGATATTCTTAAATTGCTTACCAACTTTAGACAAAATCAAAACAATATTCCCAAGAAATACCAATAGAAGTATCTTAACTACGCAAGGCTGTTCAAAATACTGAAAAGTTACTGTAATGAAGGAGGAAACATCATAGAAGAAGGTAGTGACACTGCCATTCTGTATTTCCTCCGTAAAAAAAACTCTCAGAAAAGTCACTGTAATTGCTAGTTGTCTCCACGAAGTGGTACCTGAAGTACAGTAATGGCTTCAGTACAAAACTCACATACCAAATTAAGCCCAAGGTCAACGTTTTAAAAATAAACCTCCCAAGTGGAATATCACTAATCACTGCAGACCACAGCAAACTGCAAAAACCAACACCAATCTTTAACATGTACAGCAAAAAAACGAGAACGATGCAGATTACACAAATCAATATCGAGAACAGAGAAACCAGCATTGTGACCCACAACTATTAACAGATATAAGTTCCTTAATACACTCCGGTTAATCTGTTATTATCTCAAACCCTTTGAGCCCCACGTTGGGCGCCAAAAAGGACTGTCGTGGCTTAACCTCAGTCGGCAACTAAGCACCACGCAGCCACTCACTCACTGCCCCCCCACCCCCGACGGGGTGGTGGAGAGAACTGGAAGAGTAGAAGTGAGAAAAAAACTCGTGGGTTGAGATAAAAACAGTTTAATAATTGAAATAAAATAATAATAATAATAATAATAATAATAATACACAAAGCAAGTGATGCACAGTACAATCGCTCACCACCCGCTGACCGATGCCCAGCCAGTCCCCGAGCAGCGGCCCCCCCGGCCAGCTTTCCCCAGTTTATGTACTGAGCATGACGTCACATGGTATGGAATGTTTCTTTGGCCAGTTAGGCTGTGCCCCCTCCCAGCTTCTTGTGCACCTCCAGCCTTCTCAGTCAGTAGAGCATGGGAAACTAAAAAGTCCTTGGCTAGTGTAAGCATTACCTAGCAACAACTAAAACATCGGTGCCTTATCAACTTTGTTCTCATCCTAAATCCAAAACACAGCCCTGTACCAGCTACTAGGAAGGAAATTAACTCTATCCCTGCTGAAACCAGGACATCAGGCAAGGCGTAAATGAAGGCTTCGGGATAAAGCACCCATGCTTGCAAGCTTTGAGAAACTTGGGACAAAGAAATACCACCATAAATTTATTGAGAATCTTTAAAGTTCTTAGTTTCAGATTAATGCAGATATGTTTGAACTGACTAGGGAAGTTTCACCCTACATAGTCACCTACTACTTGCATTTTTAGGCAATGATAATTGTCAAGATTTGAAATATTACAACAGATGTGAGCAGTTCTTGCTTTTTCATTTAACAAAACCAATACAAACTGTACTGTTACCAGTATCTCTTTAACCATGTATTAAGATGGACTAAATTGTAAACAATATACATGTGAAAGGAGAGAATCAAGGTTTTGTGTACAGCTGTAACTTCACATTCCTGCCTTGGCACTTTTCCAAAGGACTGAAAAGGGAGAATAATTGTAAACAGCAAATCTGATACAAACTGTAAAAGTCTGGCATGCAGTGTAGCCAACCTGTACCACAGAAGTGCCTGTACCTCTGTAGGAAATGTTGATATAACACAGTATATATTATTTCAGTTTTTTAACACTGACTGTGGAATACACTAACTTCAGTATAGGAAGTGTATACATTTCACAGGATGACACAGATAGTGACTCACTGAGGTAACTTAATCAAGCTCACAAAAGCAGTCTGACAAGATCTGAAACACAACCGAGTGTCCTGCCACCCAGACTGCAGTTTTAACCTCGAAAGCAACCTCCTTTTCTATACGCATTGCCTCTGCAGTGCTGAATTCATACAGCCACCTACTTGCTGCTGCATATTAACGATACATATTAAATGGTATTGCACCGTTTTTACTGCAAGCCCATGCTAGGGGATGGCTCCTTGTTTTTAACATATATTTTCTGCTGGCCAACTTGCTGCTTCAGGAGAGTTTGCTGGATTCAGATCATTAGCCTCATCTCTTGGTTAATTAGAATATCTGTTTCTCTCTCATGCCTGTTTATTTCTTAGTTTTTTAATATCAATTATTTTTTATTATTTATTTATTAAGTTATTTAGTATCGATTATTTTAATATCTATTTATTTAATTTTCAAAGTGGATTTAATGCTCATAAAATGCTGCCCTCACCTCCCTGAAACTGAAATAATTTAATAAGGTCCTGACTCAAATGTTTCTGCCACAGAGTACCCATTGTAATGGTGGATGACAGCAAAAAAGCAGGTGCAAAGCACTGTATATACAGGCTGCTCAGTTAAATCATAGCAAAATCCAGACATCATCTAGTGTGTGATTATGATGTTATTTGGATATGATAAACTAAACAGCATCAGGTGAAATGAAAGAAGGTGACACAACAGAAATTGCCAGTTCTTATTAAACACAAACTCCAAAACCTGAAGGTGAGAGGGGACAAATGAAACTGAAAATCATTTAAAGAAATGCAGTGTCCCAGTAACACGATGGTAACTGTAGAAACAAACCTTTATATGGAATAGTGTCTCTAAGGGAGATGGATAATAAACAAAACAAGCTAGCTTCATTTTCATGAAAATGCACATATTTTTCTCTCCGCCATTTCTTGTGGGTGGCAGCATAGCAGTGGATACAATCAGTGCCTGCATTACAGGACCAGGTGTCTACTCGGAAAATAAAGGGTATTCTGGAAATAGACCTCTTCTGTTTGTTATTGCAGAGTTAGAACTAATTCTGCATTCCTACTTGCAGCCTTTACATCTTTTTGTAGTCCAACAAACTCAAAGACATAAATCAAATGATCATGGAATTGATTTTAAGGGCCTTTTCGCTCTACTACTCAGTAACCTGAAATACTGGGAGCAGGACATAAGTTTGAAAAGCTGTGTTAATCCAATGCCTGTTTCATCACCTCTCCTGGATGGATGTCCGTTCCTGTGAGCAGCCTAAACAAAACCAAAATGACCATGGCCTCCAGTCAAAGGTGGCTACTTTTCTGGCAGGCTGCACTAAAAGAGCAACTGTGCATGAATATGGGCTTTATTAAACCTGATATGATTTAACCAAACACAAGTCCCTGTGCTCTGTGCAGGGGAAATGGTGAATGTGTCAGGAAGATGGGATACATTTCTGGCTGAAGCTCCACGACACTCCTGGCGGGCAGAAGGCTGGCCTCCACGATGATGGTCTTCCCTTTGTGGTACCACTGAGCTAATGGCTCTGCACAGGTGAGCTGCAAGTGCCAAGATCTTTATTAAAATTTGTATTTATTTAAAATCCTGGTGGCATATTTTCCACAAGCAGCCATGCCAGCCCTGCCCTGACCAGATTTAGCAGGTTGCTACCCCAGCTGTGGGCTCTGCCCCTCCAGGAGAGGTTACAGCTGATGTAGCAGGTGCAACAGGACCAGATTTCCCAGTTTAGAGGCAGATCCGGTGGAAAATACAGGTTTTATCAGCTCTTCCACTAATATCCTGGAGCGTGACTCGTGGAGGCTGAGGTGCGTGTGGGTTTGTGCTCTCTTGGACCATCCACGGCAGCCCCAGGACGGGGTGGATGACTGGTGTTGCCATTAGCTGCCCTGTAAAACACGACGGCTGAGCCAGGGAGGTTTTCTGAAAACTGGGTGTTGATTTTCGCACTCTTTGCTGTCTGCCCGACCCCCAGCAGCAAGGGAATGCCCATCTCCTGACTAAAACCTAACTGCAGAGGGGAAATGGGGCAACCCTCGATGTAACCTGGGGAAGTCTGCAGCTCAGGAGACGCAGCCGCGGGGGATCGGGAGGAAAAACAGGCCGTTTGGAGCCACACGAGCCTCCCCAGGCCCCAGAGAGTAAAGCCAAGTAAAAGGGGACAGGCGTGCGTGCCACAGCCCCCTCCTCCCGGGATCTCTCTGGGAGCGGCGGGCACTGAGCCCGTCACCGGAACCACCGCCGCGCGGGCAGCCGTTAGGGCGGTGGTGGGGATCGATGTCTCGGCGCTCAGCAAACAGCGGCCACCATGGTGCTGAGCAGGGTGCGGGAGCTGGCCGGCCTGGCGCCGGCGCCGCTCTGCGGCATGATCCTCGCTGACTTCAGGGCCCGCGTGGTGCGGATGGACCTGGCGCCCCGCTCCGCCGTGGCCGCCGACGTGCAGGGCCGCGGCAAGCGCTCCTTGGCGCTCGACCTCAAGCGGCATCCTGGGCGCGGCGGCGCTGAGGTGGCTCTGCCGCGGGGCGGACGTGCTCATCGAGCCCTTCCGCCACGGTGAGGCGGGGGCGGTGTTGGGGGGCACCGGGGATAGGGCTGGGGGAACGGTGCGGTCGGGGGCAGTGCTGGGGGCACAAGGGGCTGCCTCACGAAGATAGTGCAGTGCAGGCGGGAGGTCGGGTGCGTGGCAATAAAAGGGCCGTGGGGTGCGGTGTTGAAATGCATAGTGAGAAGTGGGAAGGGAACAGCCTCTGGGAGTTTATTTCATGTGACTGGGTGAAAAATGCTGTGGGACGGACCGGGATTTGTGAAATGCAACAGCCCTGCAACACCACAGGGAAGAGGCTGTGGAAGGTGCTCAGCCAGGGCCTTGCCCCACTGACTGAGACACTGAACAAATAGTTCTGAATGGCACCAGTGCATGCCTGAGGCAAGGAGTCATGCCTGAGCTTGGGCATCAGTCCTGCAGTGATTTTCAGGCCTGTGATATGATTCAGCTCCCATTTGTAAGGTTAGCATGTGGGTAAGACATAGCAGATAGTGGTCTAAGTCTTGGAGCTCATGATTCCTCTGAAGACAACCAATCCAACATGCTCACTTCATTCATAAACCATACACAGGCACTCATCTGATGCTCATGCGTGGGCTCTTTCAGCATCTCTGCTGTTCCTTGAGGATGCTGTTCTGTTATGAAGAGTATCATCATGCTTCAGTGAGGAGCTAGCTGAAGTGTTTTGGGTTTTCTGCAGTCAGTTTAGAAATAGAAGGCTGTATCAGTTAAACATCACACATTATAAACAGACTTATGTATCCCGTGTCATTGATAATGCTTTTCATTCTGAAAACAGAGTTTTATGAGTGTGATGGTTTTTACCTTAAGAATTTTTTGTTTTGTTCCTCTGAAGCTGTGCAAACAAAATAAGAAATTAAATTTCATTTTTCATTGTAGCTAGTTTCCTATTTTCTAGTGGGTTTTTGATTGGTTTTTTGCTTATCATGGAAATGTCTGTTTTCTTTGGTTTTATAAACAGTAGCGCTTTTTTTTTAATCTGGAAATGCAGGTAATTTTGTAACTAGACATTAAGTTTTATGGGCCTGTAACTGAACTAGGCAAATCTGTGATCCAGCATGAAGCTGGTGTGAACCAATGAGAAGATGAGGGCCCAAGTGGCAGAAGGAGAGTTTCTTTAGACACACATGTACCATTGACCTTCAGACAATGACTTTGTGACATCAGTGGTTATTGGGCACCCAGTTCTCACTTGTGCTTTTGAAAATCTTGCTCTTTACCAAATTTCACTGCTTTCTCCTTAGCATTAATCACTTGCCACTGCCCAGTAAGTAATACAATAAATATAGATCTTAAGGAATTTGAAGATGTAGTGATTTTATGGACTAGTCTGTGAAACAAGTTGCAGTAATAGATTCTGGGGCGGAATAGGCATTGAAGTTATGTTATCCCTTTCCTTCCAAACTGTGTCTCCCTGCAGTTCCAGTACAGATTATAGGGCATAGTCTGACCAAGATGCAGTGAGCCGATGAAAATCTATAATTTATTTGCAACTTGAATTTGCTTCTTTTAAAACCACTGTTTTAGAACTACAAGATCAAAATTTTAGCCTTGATTACTGTAAACCCATGCTGACTAAACCTACATTTCATTGATTTCTAAAAGTTCCTTATTCTCTGCGTTACAAAAGAACACATTTTCTTTTGTGCAATTGTTGCAAATCATTTGTGGAATAGTGGCATGGTCCATTCGCATCAGTGAGTTAAAAGATACAGGAACACATGGGGTACTGAGAGGCTAATACGGTGAGGAAAGTATATTCCAGTGAAAGATGGAAGCAATTTCAGGTCATTTTAATGTGGAAAACATAAGAGTTCGCTCTTTCTCTTTTTTTTTTTTTTTTTTAGAAGCCTTTGGTAGCTTTCTCTCTCATTCAACAATACATAGAGTACAGCAAGCTGTCTGCAGGCTTTTGGGGAGGTAAAACAGGAAAAAAAGCTGAAAAAAAGAAAGGACCCTAAAGCTTAATTTCCACTTAATTGGCTTGCATTCAAAATGTATGCAGTATGTTGGTAATTTATAACATTCTGGCTGTTCACATTGTAATATGGATACTGCATTTGAACGTATTACTTCATAAATTGCAATTCAGTTCTGTTGTTGTATAATTTAACTTTGAACCATGTATATTTTGAGTCTTATTAAAAATAAACATGAATTAGGATTCCGTGCCTTTGTCTTTTTAAGGTGTCATGGAAAAACTTGGTCTTGGTCCAGAGGTCCTTCTACAGGAGAATCCCAGACTCATCTATGCTAGACTTACTGGATTTGGCCAGACAGGAAAATATGCCAAGTCTGCAGGTCATGACATCAATTATTTGGCTTTATCAGGCAGGCTGTAAAATTTCCCGTTGAATAAGGGTTTTTTCCCCCCTTAAATTAAGACTCAAGAATTTATTGAAAGGTTATTTGCAGATAGCTCAAATTACCTAAGGTATAGTCTGATGAAACAGTTGAGCAGATCTAAAAGCATCCCTGTCAGTGAAAGGAGGGTTTCCTTTTCTTTCCTTGTGCTTCTCCCTGCTTCTTTCTCACCAGTCAGCTCTAGTGCTTGCTTAACCCCTCTGTGAGCTCCCTCACAAGTAAAAAACTGACCAGGAGAAATTAGGATGTTTTTCTGCCAGGTTATTGAGGTGAAGCAGTTCGTTAAGGGATCCAACAAACATAAAAAGTCAGCACAAGAAAGGAGGAAACACGGGCTGGACTGGGCTGTTCATTTTGGCAGCAGCAGTGAGCTGTTTGGCTGGATCAGCATGTCTTCTCAGACTGCACAGTATTTTCCTTCCTTTGTGCTATTTTATCTGAATAAAGTTTTTCTCTTTAAGGAGATGACTGAAGTTTTTATGCGTTTTTTTTTTTCTTTCTTCAGGGCCTCTCTCCTAGAAAATCTGTATGCTTATAATCCCAAAAGGGCTGCAGATTATTTTGTGTGTCTGTGAGCAGCTTTTTTGAGTAAAGAAAAACTAGGCAGCCTAAGCCATTTGACCATTCACTTGTGCTTTTCTGCTGTAAATATCTCTCCATTGATACCAACCAAAAGGAAAGCAGGTTTAAAATAAAGTGGTTTTGTCTGCAATACTATGTTTCCTTAAAGTGCTGTAGACAGTATGCTGATTTGAAGTATCACAATTCTACAGGTATGCAGTAACAAACAATAACAAAATTACCCAACTCTGATGGTAGCAATGTGTGTCATGCATGGCCCCACTTACTGCTGTTCACACTGCTTCTGTCTCTGCTGCTTCTCTGAGCTTGTGAGGGAGGAGAGAAAGTGGGCCAAAACTTCTCAGCTTCCCACTGGATGGAGCATTTCTTTTATCCCCAGCAAAGGGCCAGAGCAGAGGCACTGCAAAAGTGGTGATCCAGTGGTATCACCTTCTATGGGGACCCGCTGTGTTGTGGAATGAAGTTTCTTCAGGGATGGGCTCTGTCTTCTCTCATCATGTAAGATTGTCAGGGAATCAAAAAGAGTAAAGGACACCTTGTTTGAAACACTTTTGACTTCATGTCCAGATTATTTCAAAGTATTGTGATAGTTTTATTTGTTATTAACGTAGGGAGTCAGTACAGAAATAGTATTGTCCATCACTGCCTTAGATTGTAGTACTTTCTGTTTACAGAAAGAACTGTTTTTTTCTCTGGAGCTGATTTAATCAGTAGTATTTTGGTTAGTGCTGTCTTCACTAAAATTAAATCGTTTTGCTTGAAATTTCACAGGTCAAGTTTTTCTGCCAATTTAAAGGAAATAGGACAAGGTGTTTGGGAGGTATCAGTCCTCAAAAATGAGATCTCACATCTTGAGTATTTTCCTGATGAGCTTTGGCTTTCTTTAACTAAAAAATGGCTTGCATTAGAAACTCCAGATATAAGTTAATATGTTAATCTGCTGGTGCCTGTGACGACCTTTAGACTGTTAAAAGTGAGATTTTAGTCAGCAACAGGGCTTTACGCTTGCACTACAAGCTTTGCAAGCTTCTTTATACTGTGCACCTAGTTGCTTGCACTTAGGAAGTGCATTAGACCATTAGCTAACTAAACAGTGCATCAGAATCATGCAGTTCTCAGGAAATTTTGACTGTGTATGCTGTAAGTCTCAGACCTTAGGCTACAGGCATAGGAGAGACAAGATTGTACTGCAGAGTTTCTTGCTTGCCCAAAGGGAATTGCTATGAGGGAACTACAAAGAGTAAGGTGACAATAAAGAGGTTGTTCAGGATGGCAGAGAAATGCTAACAGATTCAGAGCTCTGTCTGAAGTATACTGGCTTAGCCTTTGCTCTATTCCCTTTCATTTCTGCATAATTTCTGGCATAAACATAGGTTCCCTGTGTCTATGTTGCATGCAACCAGAGGTAACCTTTCTGTGTTATTCACCCGTTCCTCTTATACACAACTTGTTTTTTCAAAGGTAGTTGAAGAGGGAGGGTAAGACTGAAGTGTGGTTGTCGGTGTGAAATCCTTTGTTATGATTGTTAATTCATGGGTTATGTGCACAGAAGACTGTAGATCTGCATTTTTACTTTAAAAGATTCAAAGAAGAAAAATCTACCAAAGTTGCTTTGAGACATGTTCATAATGCCTATTGAATTCTTATGTGGGAGATTCTATGCATGTACAAAGTATTAATATAGAATTATTGCATACAAGATTTTTTGGATTAAATTTTGTCCCTTTATAGCCAAATGATCAATGGTTTATCTACAAGACTTTTATTAATCTCTTTAATTAAATGCATCTTCACTAATATGATTTCAGATATTCTCTTCTTTTGTGAATGAAGGAGTAACTATTTGCTAAGACACAACCGGAGTAGAGACAGAAAACTGTTGGTAGAAGTTTGCTTTATTCCTTGTATACTTGCATAGATTGAAAGGAATGAAACTTTAATTGTAGAAATGTAGCAACTAATGTTTATAATTAATTTTATACTTATATTTGCTTTGTTTGCTCTACTATCAGGTGTGCTGTCAAAGCTGGGTAGAAAAGATGAAAATCCTTATGCACCTATAAATCTTCTGGATGATTTTGCTGGTGGAGGTATCATGTGCACAATGGGCATTGTTATAGCCCTTTATGAACGTACCAAATCTGGCAAAGGGCAGATCATTGATGCAAGTATGGTAAGTTTTGTCTTGAGGAAGGGGGGGTTTCTTAGGTTTGCTTGTTTGGGTTTTTTCCTACTCTAAGTCTGTAAAAGGGAGGAAGTTGGAGCTACTCGTAGGGTTTAAAATTGAGAACTTGGGAAAGGGAAAGTAAGTAATCTCATAAAATGGCTGTTCCTTCACCTGTGAGCAGTTTTCACAGGTCACTGTTACCATAACATCCTTATGACATGGGACACATACTGCAGCTCTCCCCCTGTGCCATTCCCTATCTTTCCTTTTACCAGTCTGCCTTCTTCAAAAAATATTAGCTGTATGTATTTGATGAGTAAGTTTGGTGTATGGAAATAGGGTATATAATAAGCAATTAACATAATGCATAACAGCAAAAATGATGATCCTAATAAAATAAAGAATTGCATTAGCTTTATCCAAGATACATCTGCTTATGAATTTGTGACAGGTCATGTCTTATTAGAAGCACTGTTCCCTCGAATAATTACACTGCCATGGATTATTGCCAAGAAATCAATCTCAAACACTTTGCATTAATGTGCTGTAAAATAAATGAAAGGCTAAATTAGCTTAATAATGAATACTATGGAATTTTTCACTGCAAGGCCACACACTTACACATAGAGGAAAAATATATGTTTACATTTATTGAAACCCATATTATCTGCAAGTGTTTTTTCTCTCTCTTTTTCTGTTTTTCTTTTTGAAGAGCATTGCAATTAAAATTTGACCTTCCTTTGAGGTGTTGTGATAGTGAAGGCTATGTTTTGGACTTAAATATACATTGGAAAAAAAAATATATTAATTGAAAAAAATCCCTTTGTTGAAGAGGTCTTGAAGATAGGAGAATAGCAAGAGATGTTAGCTATCTTGATTTGAGTAAGTTTTTGACATTCACATGACATTCTCAGAAATAGGCCACGACATTATGGTCTAGATGAAAATTCCATGGGATCAGTGCAAAACTGGTCTAATGTGTTTACCCCGACAATCGTTATTAGTAGTTGATTGTCAAAATGAACAACTTATCAACTGGAGTTCCACAGGCATCTGTTGGGTTTTTTCAGTGTTTTCTCCAGTAAGCTGAATGATGGATGTGCGATTGCGTTTAGTAAATTTACGGATTATATGAATGTGGGAAGAACTACAAGTATGTTGGATGCTTGGATTAGAATTGAAAATGACCTTTTCAAATTGGAGAAATGACCTGAAAAAAATTGGCTGAAATTCACGGAGACCACTGCTCTGTAGTTCTCTTAGGCAGAAACAATTAGCTGCACAAATGTAGCATGAGAACAATTGGCTAAAGTACAGTCCTGGGGGTTTGTAGTAGTCACAAGCTGAACATGAGTCAACAATATCATGCTGTTGTAAAACACACACATACTGTATTAGGATGTATAAACAGGAAATAGAGCCAGCAAAGTTTCTGAAGTAATTCTTCTAATCTATTCAACATTTATAAGGCCTCAGGAAAATACTGTTTCTGACACAGGCCATCATCTTTCAAAAAAAAATGAACAATTTGAGGAAGTCCGAGAAACACAACAAAAATTATTGTGAGTCTAAAAACATGACCTACAAAGGAAGATTGAAGGAGTTTGTATATTTGTGAAGCAAAAACTGTGGAGAGATATGACGAGTCTTCAAATATTTAAAAAGATATTTCTTGTAGTTTGGAGTATTACCTTATTTTCACTATCGGTACTTTAAGTCATTAAAAGAATTTGTTACAAGAAGAATCAATGTAAGTCTGCTAATATCCTAATGAGATCTCTGACTCATTGGGAATGGAAGGGTTTGGGTTTTTTTAAGCCCTCAAAACTTCTCTCTTTCAATTTTTTCTTGTCTCATTATAGTTGTGGAATTTACAGTTCCCTGCTGATGTGCCTGGTGTCCTGTGAAATGGATGGAATATTGTCCAATATCACTGGATGTACTTTACCTGGCATTTTGTTATGTTCCTTTCACTTGAACAGACTTTCAGTGAGACAGTTGATGAAAAACATACATGCATCATCAACAGCAAAGACAGTTAAATAAACTGGGTTGATGAGACTGTTTTTATTTCTAAGTTTGTTTCATGGAAGTAGATATTTTTAAAATCACAATACTGCAGCATTTGAGCTGTCATTTTGTTTTAACATTCTTTTTTATTTAATAGGCCTATTACTTAAGTTGCTGTACAGTTTAGGTAGTCTGAATATGTTAACGACTCTGACACATGGTGGAATGTTCTAAGGTAGAAGAGGGAAAATTTCTTTTTTAGCAGCTTTGTGTCCTTAGGATTACTTTTATTAAGTTTTCATCTTACTCCATGGATTGTTTTACTGACCACTTGTTTGTTTTTTCTTTTTATTGCATTGTCTATTTTTTTCAAGTCATCTAAAAAAATTAATTCTTTCTTGTCTTTGAGGTTAGTAATTCTAGATTGAGATCAGAATTTTTTTGATACAGTAATTTGTTATATATCTTTTATTTCTATGCTGAAAGCTGAAAAATGGCTTGGGAGCATTCTTATGATCAGTAATATGCACATGAGGAACTCCTCTAGTTAGTGAAACTAAACTGATAAAAAAAGAGGGTAGAGAGGATCAGGCCAAGGGCTAGATTTGCATCACCTGTTCACAGTGTCCAGTGTTATTGTTGCACTGCATAAAAAGTAGACACTGGGTCCTGCATTTCAGCTGCCTACCTCAGAAGAATTAAATACCTGGTCTGAACTGATTCGTTAGTTGCTGTCTCTTCCCATTGACTCTATAGGGATCGTAGGTATCTATACAGTGAGTCTGATAGTTCCCATGTGCTGTCTCGGATGATACGGTAGGCACAATTGTGCATCTGCACTCTTGCACCACACTGGAACAGAGGCACGTGAGTCAGGGCCACACTTTAGGTTCACTCCAAATTCAGACACAGAGCCTTCTGCTGATGGTAGGCATCTGACCAAGCATGACTCGCTCTTTGTGAAAAGACAGCCACAGGAGAGGATGGTGGTAATGATCACTTCCTCAGTCACAAGGATAAAGATTAGGTTGGTGTGGATTCATTCTCTGTTTTGTTTGAACTGTTTCATTCTGCAGAAGGAACAGAAGACTCGCAGAGCAGACAGGTCACCCAGAGGGGTGGTGCCTCTGGATTCTTGTCCCTGCTTCAGAGACTGCTGATGCTTTTAGCATTAGGGAGCCATTAAGTGAAACACATAACTGTTACTGTAATCACTCTGCAGTTAGGCTTAAGTGACTGCAGTCCTCATGTTGTCCTTTTCATGTTTTAAAAGAAAGTGACCACATTAGTGTGTGTGTGGTGTCGTTTGAGCATGACTTTGGAGGTTTAATGTAGATGTTAGACACCTTTTTACTTGTCTCTGAATTGCAATGGACCTCAGGCAGAAGCTAGCTGTCCAGTTGCCCAGCCAGGGTTATTTCTGAGGTCCATATACCAGTCCAAAACAGAGGTGCTATTTTATTTTAAGTGTCTCCAGGGTAGGTAGCACTGTAGGTAGGTATTTTAAGTAGTTCTGTCAGCACCAAAATCTAATTTGCAGTTAGAGCTTATTCTGATATTATCCCCATCTATTATTATCCTTACTTCCAATGTTTTTTGTGTAATTTTTTGTTAATATGAGCAGTGCAAGATCAGACCATTAGTAAAGCAAATGCTATTTTGATATCCTTGCAATAATTTTGCAAACATGCAGATGAAGGTACACAGTATTTTCTCATATGAAAGTACTTTAATTGACTTTAACATATGACAAGTAGGGCAGAAGTATTCCTGTCCTTGTGGCAGGTACTTGAGAAAGAGGCCAAGTAAATACACATTAAATGAAGAAGCCTTCATGACTGCATATTTCAAAGATTTGAATGTTTTAAATTCTTGCTTAGAAAAGTAGAAACTAATAGATATTTCCACATGAAAATTCAGTAGCTTTTTATTTTGGTACAATCTTTGTACTTTTCTCTGTAAACAATATTAGGTTAATTTTACACATCTGAAAATGCATGAATCAAAAAGATACTCAAAATGATACAGCTCAGGTTTTTCTCTGTTCCACTGGAATGTTTCTGGCCATATACTGTTACTGCCTCATCTTCTCTTACAGTTTTTCTAATGCAGATGGAAGAAAATGGATTCTGCTGGTGAGCAAAACTGTAGGATGTGATTTTGCTTGGAAAGATGGGTACAAGCTTGATAATTACTGAAAGGCTGAACAAACTGAATTTTCATCTGGTTGTACTCCACATAGCCAAAATCTTAAGGAGCAAGCTAGAACAGGATTAACCATGTTTTCTAGTGCTGTATTTATCAGACACTTACCTATTTAGAGATTACCTTGCTATGTCTATGTACCTGCCAGTGACAAGAGTGGGAGAATAATTTTTGTTTTAACTTAGTGATGCAGATGAGCTTCCCAGTTCCCATGGTATAAGAGAGCTTTAATCTTTGATTTCCTTCTAGTTTTCTTCTAAAAATAGCAGTCTTATTATAAGCAATAAATTCAGAGAAGTTAATGTTGAGATAAAAATTTTATATTTACAGGACTGGTATAGGCATCTTGATTTCTAGAGGTGTAGAAGGCTTGACAGCTGTCAGATACTTAATGTTCTATAGAGCCAAGCAGCATGTCCCATAACCTAAAATTACTTGCATTCTCTGTGTGAACTCCTAATGATGGTAAACTTGCTAAACTAGGAAACTTTGTGCATTGAAAGTGTGTTATGCATCTGAAGCTGCATTATTACATTTATGTTCGCCATTTCAGCGAAGCCACCGAGGCGAAGGGCTCCGGAGCGGAGGATCGCGCCGGGGGACCCTTCCTGAAGCGGCAAAACCGCAGCAAAACCCGCGAAAACCAAAAGCGCAGGGAGTGAGAGGGTGCCCCAGCCCCCCTCCCGGAGCCGGAGGAGGGAGCTCCTGACGAGCGGCAGCTCTGACTCAGCGTGGGCGGGGCCAAGAGGGACGGCGGCCAAACCCCCCTCACTTACAAGAGCAGCCCCCAGGGAGCGCGAGCGACCCGGAGCGTGGTGTGTCAGAAGGGTGTGGCGCGGCAGTTTGTGCAGGCAGGGCGTGCAGGGAAGGCGAGTGGGTGGAGCGCAGTCCCCCTCCTGGCTCTAGAGGCCAACTCAACTAGTAGTCATCGCCCTCCCAGAAGAGGACCAGCTATGGTTTCCACTCGGCCGAAAGCCATTGCCAGAAGGAATGTGGTGACCCAGAGGGAGCCCTCACGCAAGCATACAGCTGTCCAGGTCTCTGGCTGCAGGGAGTGCCTGAGCCTGTCACTTGTACTGGAGGGCAGCAGAGACACCACCTGTGTGTGGTGTGACCAGGTGGATGATCTGCTCAGCCTGGTGGCAGAGCTGAAGGAGGAAGTGGGAAGGTTAAGGAGTATCAGGGAGTGTGAGAGGGAGATAGATTGGTGGAGCCACACCCTACCATCCCTGAGGCAAAGGCAGCAGATGGAGGCTCCACAAGAAGCAGAGGATCCCCTGCCTTCTTGCCGCCAGGCAGAAGGAGGGCACCTAAGTGATGGGGGGGGAATGGAAACAGGTCCCTGCTCGGGGTGCCAGGTGAACCCCTGTCTGGCCTCCCTCACCTTCCTGGTTGCCCTTACACAACAGATATGGGGCCCTGGAACTTGAGGGCCAGGCAAATGAGGATGTAGATGAAGGTCCATCCAGGGGGTTGCCTAGGGTGAGGCAGTCAGCCCCATGCATTATGACTGCCTCTGCTAAGAAAAAAAGGAGGGTGATTGTCATAGGCGATTCCCTTCTGAGGGGAACAGAGGGCCCTATATGCCAACCGGACCCGTCCCACAGGGAAGTCTGCTGCCTCCCTGGGGCCCGGGTCAGAGACATTACTAGGAAGCTCCCTGGTCTGGTACAGTCTACCGACTACTACCCTCTGTTGGTTATACAGGCTGGCAGTGATGAGGTTGCAGAGAGAAGTCCTGCAGTGATCAAAAGGGACTTCAGGGCACTGGGGCGACTGGCTGAAGGATCGGGAGGACAGGTAGTGTTTTCCTCAATCCCCACAGTGGCAGGGAAGGATACTGAAAGGAACAGGAAAACACACCTGATCAACACGTGGCTCAGGGGCTGGTGCCATGGGTGGAATTTTGGCTTTTTTTTTCATGGGGATGTTTACACAGCACCGGGCCTGCTGGCGACAGATGGAGTTCAGCTGTCTCACAGGGGGAAAAGGATCATTGCTCATGAATTGGCGGGGCTCATTGAGAGGGCTTTAAACTAGGTTTGAAGGGGGAAGGGGATAAAACCAGGCTCACTAGAGACGAGCCTAGGGGTGGCATGCCAATGCTGGGGGCAAAATCGATAGCCCAGCTCAAGTGCATCTACACCAATGCACGCAGCATGGGCGGCAAACAGGAGGAGCTGGAAGCCATGGTGCAGCGGGATAGCTATGGCTTAGTCGCCATCACAGAAACATGGTGGGGTGACTCTCATGATTGGAGTGCTGCAATGGATGGCTATAAACTCTTCAGAAGGGACAGGCAAGGAAGGAGAGGCAGTGGGGTGACTCTGTATGTTAGGGAGTGTTTCGACTGTCTAGAGCTCAACGATTGTGATGATGATACAGTCGAGTGTTTATGGGTAAGGATGAGGGGGAAGGCCAACGAGGCAGATATCCTGCTGGGAGTCTGTTATAGAGCACCCAACCAGGATGAAGGGGCGGATGAAGCGTTCTACAAGCAGCTGGCACAAGTCTCTCAATCGCTAGCCCTTGTTCTTGTGGGGGACTTAAACTTCCCGGACGTCTGCTGGAAATACAACATGGCAGAGAGGAAGCAGTCTAGGAGGTTCCTGGAGTGTGTGGAAGACAACTTCCTGATGCAGCTGGTAAGTGAGCCTACCAGGGGAGGTGCCTCGCTCAACCTGATGTTTACAAACAGAGAAGGACTGGTGGGAGATGTGGTGGTTGGAGGCCGTCTTGGGCTTCACGACCATGAAATGGTAGAATTCTCGATTCTTGGTGAAGTAAGGAGGGGGGGCAGCAAAACCGCAACCATGGACTTCCGAAGGGCGGGCTTTGGCCTGTTCAGGACGCTGGTTGAGGGAGTCCCTTGGGAGACAGTCCTGAAGGGCAAAGGGGTCCAGGAAGGCTGGACGATCTTCAAGAAGGAAGTCTTAAAGGCGCAGGAGCAGGCTGTCCCCATATGCCGTAAGAAGAATGGGCAGGGAAGACGACCGGCCTGGCTGAACAGGGAGCTCTTGCTGGGACTCAGGAAAAAAAGGAGAGTTTACCGCTTGTGGAAGAAGGGGCAGGCGACTCAAGAAGAGTGCAGGGGCCTCGTTAGGTCGTGCAGAGAGGAAATGAGAAAGGCAAAAGCCCAGCTAGAACGCAATCTGGCCGCTGTCGTTAAAGACAACAAAAAAAGTTTTTACAAATATATTAATGACAAAAAGAGAGCCAAGGAGACTCTCCATCCTTTATTGGACGTGGGGGGGAACATTGTCACCGAGGATGAGGAAAAGGCTGAGGTACTCAATGACTTCTTTGCCTCAGTCTTTAACAGGCAGACCAGTTATCCTCAGGGTACTCAGCCCCCCTGAGCTGGAAGACAGGGTTGGCAAGCAGGATGAACCCCCCATAATCCAAGAGGAAGCAGTCAACGATCTGCTACGCCACCTGGATGCTCACAAGTCTATGGGGCCGGATGGGATCGACCCGAGAGTGCTGAGGGAGCTGGCGGAGGAGCTCGCCAAGCCACTCTCCATCATTTATCAGCAGTCCTGGTTAATGGGGGAGGTCCCGGACAACTGGAGGCTTGCCAATGTGACGCCCATCTACAAGAAGGGCGGGAAGGAGGATCCGGGGAACTACAGGCCTGTCAGCCTGACCTCGGTGCCAGGGAAGATTATGGAGCGGTTCATCTTGAGGGCGCTCACAAGGCATGAGCGGGACAACCAGGGGATCAGGCCCAGCCAGCACGGGTTCACGAGAGGCAGGTCCTGCTTGACCAACCTGATCTCCTTCTATGACCAGGTGACCCACCTAGTGGATGAGGGAAAGGCTGTGGGTGTGGTCTACCTGGACTTCAGTAAGGCCTTTGACACCGTCTCCCACAGCATTCTCCTAGAGAAGCTGGCGGCTCACGGCTTAGACAGGTGTACTCTGCGCTGGGTCAAAAACTGGCTGGACGGCTGGGTCCAGAGAGTTGTGGTGAATGGAGTTCAATCCAGTTGGCGGCCAGTCACGAGCGGTGTTCCCCAGGGCTCAGTTTTGGGGCCGGTCTTGTTCAATATCTTTATCGATGATCTGGATGAGGGGATTGAGTGCACCCTCAGGAAGTTTGCAGACGACACCAAGTTGGGTGGGAGTGTTGATCTGCTCGAGGGTAGGAAGGCTCTGCAGAGGGACCTGGACAGGCTGGATCGATGGGCCGAGGCCAACTGTATGAGATTCAACAAGGCCAAGTGCTGGGTCCTGCACTTTGGCCACAACAACCCCATGCAGCGCTACAGGCTTGGGGAAGAGTGGCTGGAAAGCTGCCTGGCGGAAAAGGACCTGGGGGTGCTGATTGACAACAGGCTGAACATGAGCCAGCAGTGTGCCCAGGCGGCCAAGAAGGCCAATGGCATCCTGGCCTGTATCAGAAACAGTGTGGCCAGCAGGAGTAGGGAAGTGATCGTGCCCCTGTACTCGGCACTGGTGAGGCCACACCTTGAATACTGTGTTCAGTTTTGGGCCCCTCACTACAAGAAGGACGTCGAGGTGCTGGAGCATCTCCAGAGAAGGGCAACGAGGCTGGTGAGGGGTCTGGAGAACAAGTCTTATGAGGAGCAGCTGAGGGAACTGGGGTTGTTTAGCCTGGAGAAAAGGAGGCTGAGGGGAGACCTCATCGCTCTCTACAACTACCTGAAAGGAGGTTGTAGCGAGGTGGGTGTCAGTCTCTTCTCCCAAGTAACTAGCGATAGGACGAGAGGAAATGGCCTCAAGTTGTGCCAGGGGTAATTTAGATTGGATGTGAGGAAAAATTTCTTTACTGAAAGAGTGGTTAAACATTGGAACAGGCTGCCCAGGGAAGTGGTTGAGTCCCCATCCCTGGAGGTATTTAAAAGACGTGTAGATGAGGTGCTTAGGGACATGGTTTAGTGGGCATGGTGGTGTTGGGTTGATGGTTGGACTCGATGATCTTAGAGGTCTTTTCCAACCTTAATGATTCTATGTTTCCATGATTCTGTGTCATGGCAGTGCAAAGGAGTAGATTAAGGCTAGTGATGCTATTGATTGTGGAACTTGGAGTACCCTGAGCTTGTGCTGACTCAAGGCAGTAAGTCAACCTAGCACAGCTCAGTGCTACACAGACTCAGTTATCCTGCTTCTCTGTTGTGATTCTGGTATCACTGCTCTCTCTTGCATAACAAAGCATTCTTTAGATTTGGAGGTATCAGGAAAGATAAAATGTGGTTTTGCAGAACATGGCACTGTTGCTGTCAGAATGAGGGTTTTTTTCTTTTTGTAGCTTTCATCGGTGAGAGAGACAAGCAGCGGATGTGGGCAATAGTCATTACCATGCTGGGAGTAGTGCTTTTTGATTTTGCAGCTGATTTTAGTGATGGCCCCATCAAAGTATATTTATTTGATGTCTGCTCTCATCAGGATAAAGAGAAGTGTCTGCATTACCATGCCGTCTTTACAGGTACTCAGATCCCTTCTTTTCCTTCCTACCTCTTGAGGGAGGGGAAGGCAATTGCATGGATTTTATTCTCCCTGTATTTCTAATCTTGAATGAACTGATCATCTGATCCCACGCTTCAGTCACAAGTATTTGTTGCTGGGTTTTCACTGCTCCAGAGAACAGCAACTTTGTGAATGCTGCTACAAGAATTCTGCTGCAGAAGGTTGCAGGCATAAACATTTACAGCAACATAACCATGGTTTAAGTAAGAGCAATTAATTATTTTTAAAAAAGTGAAGTAGTGTTTATTCAGCTTGTTCTGATTTTTTTCAAGGTTTTGGTGAAGCAAAAATTAAGGGATGTAACTTGTTTCCTTGCCATAGCACATAAAAATAAATAACATTTTTGACTCAGCATGCGACATCGCTGATTTCCATTCTTCAGCAGTGCTCCAATATGTGCTGCCTTCCTGTATAGAAATAGGGGTTCTGTGTAAAATTCAGAGCTTCACAACTTCTGCAAAAGACCAAGGGGTTCAGTCCAGGCTCTTGCTTCGTTTGATTGCATTTATACATGTTTGAAATGTTGCTGAGTTACAGAAGGAAGGAGCAAAGCCTTCTGTACTATGTGAGCCCTGTGTTGAGAAAATGCACAGGGAAGATGCATAAGGCTGTGTATCTGTAATGTGAATCAGGAGGAGCTTCCAGCCATGTCTGAGAGCAGTCACTGTGGAAGGACTAGGCAAAAAGCAGACTAGATGAGAAGTCATGCAATCTGTATTGATGCAGATTTTTGTGGTTACTGAGCCGAACCAAGGGCAGAGGCACGTAGCTTCAGTGGCAGTTACTCTAGCTGAGAGGGAGATGTATTGACAACAGGCAGATTTTGGACATACAAAGTAGCTGTGTCCAGGAACCTGGACACAGATTATAAGGGAACCTTAAAACCACATGGGAATGAAATCAGTATTATCCATTAGAAACTGACAGATAAAATTTTTAACAATCACTTGTTTGGCCAGAGAGAACAGTGAGTCGCTATGTATATTCCTGCCTTCAGCAGAACTCTAGTTGCAATTTTTCCTTGGATGATACTAAAAAGGCTTGATTTCCAAATTTGGAGCTACAGATTTAGCCGATTCATTTGTGTACCGAGCTGTGAAAAGGGATGTGGGACAAATCACATCAAATAAGACTGGAACAGATTTCTCTGCATTATTTGGTCCAGCACCTTGTGCCCTCTATAGCAAGATCATCGGTATCTTAACCCTTCCTGACGGGTAATTACCTAGCCTGTTCTTGAAATCCTCCCTTGATAGAGCTTCCGCAGCACTCCCGAGGCAGTCTGTTCCAGCACATCACTGGCCTTGTTAGACAGTTTTCCCTAAAATCTTATCTTAATATCCATTCCCTACAATTTACATTTGTTGTTTCTTGTTCTATCCCTATTAGACAGAGAGAGCACTCTTCCGTTCCCATTTCTTTTCTAGCTTCTATTTTAGATATTGAGTTATTTTGTTTCTCCTATTTAGTTCCTTCTTTTTATACTACATATCTCCAAGATTTTGCTATCCAATTTGTCTTCAGCATTTTAAGGTTTGAACATGAAACTCGATAGCTTTGCAGTTACAAAACTTATGACCACTGAGACAAGTAGAAGAAAGAGTGCACATATCCAACACGCAACACTCAGTCTGTACATTCCAATATCATGATTACTTTTTGTCAAAACAGTATGCAAAGACGACCTCAAACATCAAACATTCACTGCTGTGCAAGCATTTAGTGTAGGTTTTCTTCAAAAATATATTAACAGCTTAATTGTTTTTCATGAGAACAAGCAAGGATACAGTCCTCTGTAAAATTCAGTAGGACACAATGAAGGAGGGCCACAATCAGACCCAAGAGGGAAAAAAGTACAGAAAGCCCAGAATGAAATAAAAATCACGTGTTTTTTAGGTGAAGCAAATGTAGGTCCTGTTACCTCTTACTTTTTGTTAGACAGAATGGTTCTGCCATACATTGTCTTCAGTTCTCCTAAGCAGAAGAGCAGAAATACTTCCAAGTCCTTCAAATGCTTCCATCCTGCTTGACTCCCATGTCCTGCCAAACCACCTGGTTAACAAGGTGTAGGACTGTACAAAGCTGCTTCCCCTACCAGAGCTCTGTACTCTATGTAACAGTGTGCACTTTCTTGTGCTTCTGAAACTGTGTGCACTAACAACAAAAGAAGAAACTGTAAAAAAATTAGACTGAACTCTGGTTTTATTAACTTCAAGACAAAAGATAGCATTCTCATTTTACTTTTTAGTCTAACTTTTCTGAGAAAATCAGTAAAAACAATTACACATTTGTATTTGATCCTTTTTGTTTTCTGGGTGGTGAGGTACTTGGATTTTGATAACTACAAAGCAATGGTTTTGATTTTATTTCCTTTTTTTTTTAATTTTACGTGGAGACAGTATTTCTATTTAGATTCAGCTATATAAAATACATTTTACAAAGTCTAAACTATAGATAGTCTCGATATAATAAAAAATTATGTTTGTTCTGTGAAGTTTTAAAAAAACCATAAATTTCAGTAGAGTTTTATTTTGTATTGCTCACTGTTTCAGAGAAAAGAAAGCCTCAATGAAACATTTCTGAATCACACAAAATATTTGCTGGAAAAGAAATGGAGGTCCATGTTGCTACGTGTTCAGGCATTTTTTGGAGAGCTCTGTCCACCAGAGCTGAGGAGATGTTTCAAGAGATGTTTTGGTAACTGCTCATGTATGTGATTAGCTCAGTGTTCCAATTTCTTGTGATTCTTACCACATGTACTAATATCTGAAGAGTGATTATTCATTCATTTCTAGAGGGGATCACATGTTGAGGGTATTGTGTACTGTTTATTTATTTTATCGATGCCAGTAAATCTTTATTCTCCTTTCCTCCCCGCCTCCCCGTAGGCTTGGGAGGAGCCCTGGGTTACCTGACAGGTGCTATGGATCGGGGTCAAGCTGTACTAGGATATTCCTTGGCATCAGAATTCCAGGTGATTTTCTTCTTCACAGCCTTGGTTTTCCTAATCTGCCTTACCATACATCTACACAGTATTAGTGAGGTCCCACTCAGATATGACAATGAAGAGACAAAGTTCTTGTTGGAAGTAACTGAATCGTATAAGTATACCTCCACAGAGGAAATCAAGAATGGTTACTTAAAATCAACATGTACTGAAATAAAGGCTGCAACTAAACCAGGGAAATGCGCTGTTATGTCACGTACAGAGGTAAGTGCACAGATGATTTTGTAACCCATATTGTTCCATCCTTGGAGACCATCAACAGCCCTTTAATTAGCTAATGCTGACTATTTGAAATGGAGCCCTTTCACGCACACAGAAAAAGAATACTCCACCAGGATACAGGGTCAGTAGAAAGCCTGCTTTCTTTTCTCTTTTGTTATATGTAGAGTATTTCCAGCAAGAGGGACGAGACAGACTAGTCCTGATGCTTTGAACAATTGGCAGGGATGAGGGAGAACCAGATTCAGGTTTCTGCTCTGTGTCAGTCTCTTGATATCCTCCTCATGTGAATTTTGTCAAGAGGGTATACTTTGTCCTTTAGTCCTGATAGAATTTACATCACATTGTGGATAAGGACTACAGACCATTAATCTTTGATATAAATCTGTAACTCCCATTGAAGTCCACACGCTTACATACATAGTACATATGAAGTGTTTGTTTCTCTAATCTAATAAATATTCCATTTATGCTGCTGCTCAACATTTCACTGAGGATTTTTTGACAGTACTGATTTCTTTAAAATTGCTACTTATACAACAATGCTACCTCACTTCCGGAGTTTTAGTTTTATTTTGAAGTGATGGTGTAGCTGCGTCTTTGACAGAACTTTTAGGTGGGAGGGAACAGTGAGTACTTGTAAATCATCACTGGTATTTTGTTTCTGCTGCATTTTTATGAGAGTTTGCTTTAATCTAAGGTAACTAGGAAAAGGTGAATCTACCTGAAAAATATCTGGAGAGCACATTTCTAGAACAGTCTTAGGTACTGTGATGGGTTGACCTTGGCTGGCCACCAGGTGCCCATCAAGCTGCTCTATCACTCCCCATCCTCAGCTGGACAGGGGAGGGAAAATGTAACGAAAGGCTTGTGGGTCGAGATAAGGACAGGGAGATCACTCAGCAATTACCGTCATGGGCAAGACAGACTCGACTCGGGGAAATTAATTTAATTTATTACCAATGAAAAGTCAGAGTAGGGTAATGAGAAATAAGAACAGATCTTAAAACACCTTCCTCCCATCCCTCCCTTCTTCCCAGGCTCAACTTTACTCCCAAATTCTCTACCTCCTCCCCCCAAGCGGTGCAGGGGGATGGGGAATGGGGGTTGCAGTCAGTTCATCATTCATTGTCTCTGCTGCTCCTTCCTCCTCACTCTTTTCCCCTGCTCCAGTGTGGGGTCCCACCCATGGGCGACAGTCCTCCATGAACTTCCCCAACGTGAGTCCTTCCCACGGGCTCCAGTTCTTCACGAGCTGCTCCAGCGTGGGTCCTTTCCACGGGGTGCAGTCCTTCAGGAACAGACTGCTCCAGCGTGGGTCCCTTCCACGGGGTGCAGTCCTTCAGGAACAGATTGCTCCAGTGTGGGTCCCTTCCACGGGGTGCAGTCCTTCAGGAACAGACTGCTCCAGCGTGGGTCCCCCACGGGGTCACCAGTCCTGCCAGCAAACCTGCTCCAGCGTGGGCTCCTTTCCATGGGGCCATGGGTCCTGCCAGGAGCCTGCTCCAGCACGGGCTCTCCATGGGGTCACAGCCTCCTTTGGGCATCCACCTGCTCCAGAGTGAGGTCCTCCATAGGCTGCAGGGTGGCTATCTGCTCCACCGTGGACCTCCATGGGCTGCAGGGGGACGACCTGCCTCACCATGGTCTTCACCATGGGCTGCAGGGGAATCTCTGCTCCGGCGCCTGGAGCACCTCCTCCTCCCCCTCCTTCTTCACTGACCTTGGTGTCTGCAGAGTTGTTTCTCTCACATATTCTCGCTCCTCTGTTCCGGCTGCTGTCGTGCAGCAGTGTTTTCCCCTTCTTAAATGTGTTATCACAGAGGCGCTACCACCGTCGCTGATTGGCTCAGCCTTGGCCAGCGGCGGGTCCATCTTGGAGCTGGCTGGCATTGGCTCTATCGGACATAGGGGAAGCTTCTGGCATTTTCTCAGAGAAGCCACCCCTGTAGCACCCCCCCGCTACCAAAACCTTGGATGCAAACCCAATACAGGAACAGATAATAATTTTTACTGTTTTGTTGATGACTTTTAGTGCTAGGAATCCTCACTGCACTCTCATGGTATCCTAGGTAAACGAAGGCTAATATATATGTTTGGCTCCTAGTATAACAATAAGTAATGAAACAGTTGCCTGTTGTTTTAATTTCACTTCTGATCCCTTGGTGTTATGTATGTCTATCCCTGATACATCTTGATAAATCAGGTAAAAAATACTGAGAATGTGCAGATGGTTATAAGTTAGAAACCTAAACTCATGTTTAAGCTACAAATAAAAGGGATTTATTATCTTTTACTTTTTATCGTTTGTATTATCATAGCACTTGGTATTCCTAACCCAAAGAAGAATATTATTACACCAGATACTACACAAAGGTAGAATAAAAGATGAACGCTGCCTGATGGGAATGCCAGACAAACACAGAGACAGACAGCAAAGCAACAGTTTGTTGGGAAAATATGGCTAGCACACCGTGATGCTGTCCCTGTTTCCCCACCATAGGCCAACTTGAGCAGCCAGCATCCTTTACCAGCACTGTTCACTCTGAGCATCCTCCAAATTGTCAGAGATGCTGAGTGTCATTGACTGCTTGGCCGATGTGGGATCTAAAGAAAAGAAGATAAATGAAGAAGAGAGAGCAAATGCAGTGAAAGCAAGGGAAACAGACTATGGATTGGGGTAGCCTCTACCTTGGCAAGAACTAATTCCACTGAATCGGTAACATCTGACACCCAAGGTAAAGCTCTGGCATCCACTGTGGGCCAGGTTGTGCCATTGCCCTCCTTTCTACATTTTTAGCTGGACAGCTTGTCAGAGGTTCACGGTGCTTTGATCTGTCTCATGTTTCTTTGGTGTGCCTGGGCATGTATAAATTCTAGAGACTCACTGCCTTAATGGTCTGTCTCTTGTGGCACATGTTTTCTGAGTTCATTCATTACTGTAATTGCTTCCTTGAAGAAATGGTTTGGCTTCCTGTTTTTCTGTGTCTCTTTTTTTGCTGCAGGCATCATGGCCCTATATCTTCTAAATTAAGGGTTGTGCTCTTACATGCTAATAGCTTCCATGATTATTAATGAAATTTGACCTGTTACAGTATGAACAGACATTCAAAGTGATTCGTCTTTTGTTCTTTAGTTTGGTGCCAAATTACTCAGGATCTACTGCCATAAAACCTAAATCATATTGATTCCTCTGTATCCTTATGAATCATCTTAGGCCTTGATTTGTAGTGATTTTATAGGGAAAAGGATTGGGTATTGTGCGCTTTTGAAGGATAAGCCACTTAGAGCCAAACTTCAGCACTTCATTTAAATTAGCGTGGGGTTTGTGTGTTGGTGTGTATTGAATGTGTGCATTAAACATTTCAGCTTCCATTTCCACTCTCTAAAATATCTAAATAGAAAGCAAGCATTTCTATCTAGCTGTCAAATTATCATTTGTAATTACATGAGTGTCCTTTGTAGTTCCCTGACCTTATGTTAATACTTTGCTTGGAAAGGCTGTTTTAAAGAACCGTGTGGAATAGTTGAACAAATTATATAAGCTGAGTCAAACGATAGTAATTATCCTTGAAATAACACTAATGAGTCAATGTGGGATTTTTTTTTGTTGTTTTTTATAACTGTAGAAGAATAGAAAGCTTACTCTGTTTAAAAGAGACAGTGATGCCAAGAGAAATTCCAAGGGATTTGGATAACACGCAGTTCAAGGTGAAAGTCAGCAACTTGAATTTTGGCATTCCTATGAGGATTAAAAACCTCCCACTGGAGCAAAGTATTTTCCAACTTTATACGTGGTGATTATTCATAGAGTAGCTTGCAGCAGAACCTAGTTCAAAGGAAAGCAGAATTGTGAAAAGTAAGTAGAACACTGAAGGAAGGAAAAAATGTCATTAGCCTACAGCAAACTGAAGACAAAATTCAGCTTTCCAGTAATGAACATAACTTTTACAGTTCTTCCACATTTCGTGACCATACAGCTTCCCTTACCATCTCTCCCAATGTTGTTGCCTCTAAACATCACTGGAGAAAATTGGAAGTGTATCATCATGCACAGATAAAATAATATTTTTGGTTTTCTTTAAAAGCAAAGAACCATGCAGGAGCTTTAAAGCAGTAAGAATTGTGTATTGCAAATGCCTGACATCAAGCACACCTACAGTACTAAAAAAAAATTCAAATGATACAAGTGATCTGATGAATGTGACTGGAAAAGAAACTGAGAGAGATTTTTTTGGGCACAGGGCACAGACAAGGACGAGGGAGATAAGGTGGGGCATTGAAGGTGGTGAGAAATTTTGTTTTTCCCCATCAGTGAGATTTGTTAACCAGTACCAATGTTTTGATTTTGAAATGAGTTATTTCTCCCATTGGATGAGGTGTTCAGGTGCTAGAGCTCACAATCTCTGGGCGCTAGGATTTTGGGTGTTGCTGCATCTCCTGTGATGTATCACAGTCTCTCCCTGCTTCATGGGGAGGAAGACAGTACATAGTGGAAATCTCATGGTAATGATACACCAGAAAAGGTGAAGTTTTCTAGGGAACTTAGCACATAGAAGGGAATGGGAATGAGGTCTCAGAACTGCAGTATTCCACAACTGATACATTTTAATTATCAGGAAGTATTTTGGGTTTCATTTTTTCTGTCAGCTTTAAATTTCCAATGGAAAGCTGATTGTCTCCATAAAGAAATTATTTTTGTTTCTGGTTTTGGTTGTTTGGTGGGTTTTTTGGGGTTTTTTTGGAAACTCCACTGAATCTGTTTTGGCAGAAAATTTTCACTTGGTTCTACAAGTAAATAATAATCCTGCTGATTGTAACAGCAAGAAATGTTACATCCTTGCTGATGTACCCCAGCTCTCCCAGAGTCTCTGAGAATCTTTCAGATGACTTTATTAGGCAATGGCTCTACAAATCAAATAGCAAAGGACGTTCAGTACCAAATCAACCCTTCCTAGCAAAAACAAATAAAAATCTTTGGAAGTTTAGCAATTAAAAGATGCTGAGGTCTTCTCCATTTTCTGTCAGCTATTTTATTAGCCTTCAGGGCAATAATACAGTATTATTGTTAAATACTTGCTTTTAGGATCAAAGGCGGATGACCCTTAAATCACTCTTGAAGACACTTTTAAGCATGCCATCCCACTATCGCTATCTGTGCATGAGCCACCTCTTTTGATGGATGGCTTTCCTATCCAACATGCTCCCCTTCACGGATTTCATGGGACAGGTAAAAGCATAAAATCCTCTCACTTCTCTTTCCTCATAGCATCTCCTCCACCAAAAAGAAATGAGTGTTATAAACCTAAAGAAATGGCAGCAGTGGCAGAGCCAGTTGTATCTGGATGGCTGAACAAGAGTTTTGTAAAACAGCTAATTGATCTCAGGCCCTCGTTCTGAGGCAGAGTCTGTTGGGGGAAAAACTTTTAGTATTTGTAAGGCTATTTGTGTCTATTTAACTGTTTCAAATGAAGCTCTTGGAGCTGCTCCAAACACATCCATTCTCTGCTTCGGCTTCAGAGCCAATCCAACATGGGCAGGTTTCCTAACTAAAGTAATGCTGATGTTGCTTGGATGCAGCTGGCCTTATCCTGGTGCATGGGCACTGTCGGCACAAGGCCGTTCATCTGCACTGCAGCCTCTCTGGTCTCAGGCTCTGCAGCTCTTTGCACACAGTGAGCTACTTGGCAGCATGTAAAGCTGGGGGAAGAAGAAGGAAGGGGGGGACGTTCGGAGTTATGGCGTTTTGTCTTCCCAAGTAACCATTAAGTGTGATGGAGCCCTACTTTCCTGGAGATGGCTGAACACCTGCCTGCCAATGGGAAGTAGTGAATGAATTCCTTGTTTTGCTTTGCTTGTGTGGGTGGCTTTTGCTTTACCTATTATACTGTCTTTATCTCAGTGGGTGGTGAGCAATTACATCGTGCATCACTTGCTTTGTATATTCTTCTATTATTATTATTACTATTTTACTTTATTTCAATTATTAAACTGTTCTTATCTCAACCCATGAGTTTTCTCACTTTTACTCTTCCGATTCTCTCCCCCATCCCACGGGGGGGGGGGGGGAGTGAGCGAGCGGGTGTGTGGTGCTCAGTTGCCAGCTGAGGTTAAACCACGACAGTCCTTTCTGGCACCCAACGTGGGGCTCGAAGGGTTGGAGATAATAAGAGATTAACCAGAGTGCATTAAGGAATTTATATCTGTTAACAGTTGCGGGTGACAATATTGATTCATCTGTTCTCGATATTAGTTTATCTGATCTGCATCATGCTCTTTTTTTTTTGCTGTACATGTTAAAGATTGGTGTTGGTTTATCAAGTTTGCTGTGGTCTGCAGTGATTAGTGATGTTTTGCCTGGGAGGTTTGTTATTAATACACTGGCCTTGAGCTTCATCTGGTATTTGAGCTTTGTACTGAAACCATTACTATACTTCGGGTACCACTTTGTGGAGACAATTAGCAATTATAGTTCTTCCTCTGAGAGTTTTTTTATGGAGGAAATACAGAATGGCAGCGTCGCTACCTTCTTCTATGATGTTTCCTCCTTCATTACAGTAACTTTTCAGTATTTTGAACATACTTCGGTAGTTAAGATACTTCTATTGGTATTTCTTGGGAATATTGTTTTGGTTTTGTCTAAAGTTGGTAAGCAATTTAAGAATATCATCCAGAGATCTGCCCCAAGGCTGAATAGTTATGAGTGGCAGGGTGTATGGGACAAGATGGGCAAGTACCTAGGCCAATGGGCACCCCCAGTGTTTTGGAACTTCACCCCTGAGCAAGGGCAGAATCCTGAAGAGTTAGTAGAATATTTGGACAAAGTATGCTGTCACCCTGGCAACTCCAGAGATGCAGATCATTGCAACGTGCTGGGGCCTGGCCCATGCCTACCGAGCCCTGTTCAACACTATTCAGTACCCTCAAGGGGAAGAGAAGGTCTCTGGACCTGATGACAAAACAGGCACTGCAGCTACTCCAAACCCAGTGACAGGAACTGCGGCTACTTCAACCCCGGCGACAGGCCCTGTGGCCAGTCTAACCCAGGTGACAGGCACTGCGGCTGAACCAAAGAACCAACCTGTGCCGGTATCAGTCGCCCCTGTACACAAGAAGATATTGTGGAAGCGGAAGTCAGCTCGTTTAGTAAGGGAGGAAGAAGCTTCTTCTAAAAGGGAGCCAGAGGAAGAAGTGGACGAGGCAGACTACCCCGGAGAAGGGCCATCACGAGAACAGGAGGAGGAGGGCCGGCCACTGATCGGTGAGGAAGAAGAGGAAGAACTCATAAATGAGGCAGTGACCACCCGATCCCTATTCCTGAGTGAGCTGCGAGATATATGAAAAGATTTCAGCCGTCGTCCAGGCGAGCATATTGTCACCTGGCTGCTCCGATGCTGGGATAATGGGGCCAGTAGCCTAGAATTAGAGGGTAGGGAAGCCAAGCAGCTGGGATCCCTTTCCAGGGAAGGGGGCATTGACAAAGGAATTGGAAAAGGGACACGAGTCCTCAGCCTTTGGAGGTGACTCTTGTCAAGCGTGAAGGGAAGGTATCCCTTCAAGGAAGATGTCATATGTCGCCCAAGCAAGTGGACCACCATGGAGAAGGGTATCCAGTTCCTGAGGGAATTAGCCGTGCTGGAGGTGATTTATGATGACCTGGACAATGAACAGCTATCCAAAGATCCAGATGAAGTCACGTGCATGTGACCCATGTGGCGGAAGTTTGTACGGAGCGCACCATCGTCATATGCCAACTCATTGGCAGTGATGACCTGGAAAGATGGAGAGGAACAAACAGTGGATGAATTGGCTAGTCAACTCTGGCAATACGAAGAAAGTCTCTCTTCCTGAAGGAGAAAGGGAAGGTGAAGGAGTGGAGGAAAGTGTCCCCGCCATCTCCCCCATAGATTGGTTCCCTGAGGAGAAAAGGTAAAAGGTGTCATTATTAATAGTTTCCAAAAAGTGGCTCCCGAGGTATGGAGATGACGGCAATGCTGAGTACAAATACAGAAGTACAAATAAAAAAATTAGTCTCACGACCAAAAATTCTATCACATCATAAACCAGTAGTGTTACACAGTGCAGGAAAATGATATCCTTGATCCAGCTCCCAGAGGTGATAGACAGCACAACAGGGAACATAAACAGCAAGTAAGGTGTTACATAACACAACTTTGAGAGCAAGCACGACAACTTTGAGAGTGAATTAATCAACACTGTGACCAGTGACTGTTAAACCAATATGATGAATGCTTATAACAAATTTGCCTTAACATGCTCTGGTCAGATCTGTCGTTATCTCAACCCTTCGTGCCCCACTTTGGGCCCCAAAAGGACTGTTGTGGTTTAACCCGGCAGGCAGCTAAACATCACACAGCCGTTCACTCACTCCACCCCCCCCCCAGTGGGATGGGGGAGTGAATCAGAAAAAAAAAAAAAGGTAAAATTCGTGGTTTGAGATAAAGACAGTTTAATAGGTCAGAAAAGGAAGGGAAAATAATAATGATAATAATAATGATAAAAGAATATACAAAACAAGTGATGCACAATGCAATTGCTCACCACCTGCTGACCAATGCCCAGCCAGTTCCCGAGCAATGGCCCCCATGGCCAACTCCCCCTAGTTTATATACTGAGCATGATGTCACATGGTATGGAATGTCCCTTTGGCCAGTTTGGGTCAGCTGTCCTGGCTGTGCCCCCTCCCAGCTTCTTGTGCACCTGCAGCCTTCTCAGTCGGTAGAGCATGGGAAGCTGAAAAGTCCTTGACTAGTGTAAGCACTACCTAGCAACAACCAAAACATCTGTGTGTTATCAACATTATTCTCATCCTAAATCCAAAACACAGCACTATACCAACTACTAGGAAGAAAATTTACTCTATCCCAGCCGAAACCAGGACAGCATTCTACCAAAATCATGTGCTGAGTTTTAAAATGCTGCCCTTTTAACTCCTGTTCTGTGCTGCTGTTCCCTAAGATCCAAATTCAGTTTTGCCTACTGGATTAGGAGGAGACTGTTTGTCTCCAGTACTTTTGAGTTTTGTGTGGTAACAGCTAAAAGGCAATGTAATAGTTCTTGTGAAAAGTAAAAAGCATCTTAATGGCTGCGAGATTTAGATACCAGAAGACAGCAGCGCTGCTAGCATACAGCATGGAAACCCCCTGTCTGTTACAATGCAACCTTCTCCATTCAACAGCCTATGCAAGAAGAACAACAGATATGTAAACTATCACGTAGTTTCCCAACAAAACAGAATAGTTCCTTCCTGGAGGGAATTACAGAACAGCTGAAGTTGGAAGGGACCTCTAGAGATCATCTAGTCCAACCCCCCTGCTCAAGCAGGGCCACCTAGAGCAGGTTGCCCAGGGTCATGTCCAGTCCAGTTTGAATATTTCCAAGGATGGAGACTCCACAACCCCTCTGGTCAACCTGTTCCAGTGTTCAACCACCCTCACAGGGTGCTTATATATGAGATCCTTGTATATAATAAATAAAGCCTTTTGCTCTGCTATGTATATCATAGCAGATATACAGATAATCAGTAGTTGATAATGGTCTTCTGTAATGTAGAAGAATCCTAGTCTGGAAATTTTTTTTCAGATTGTTTTTTCCCCCAGCGATAGAAGCATTACATTTAGATTTTAATACTGAACTCCTTTATGTGCTTTGAGGCATAACTCCAGAGCACAGTGCTCCATTACAATGAATTATGATCTGTATGTGTGTGGGACATAGTATGACTCATCTTAACATCCCTTTGAGGCTCTCCTTCAACCATGAGAGTTGGAGCTAAATTATCCGTGGCGGAGTGTCCTGTGCTATGAAATATCAGTTTGCCAGAGCTCAAATAGACCCGAACTTCAAGGAAACGGCTAATTTTTCTGATCAAGTTTCAATTCTTTCCTTGAGAGAAGGGTTAAAGGGAAAAATTGCAGGTGGGAGAAGCAGGACAATTTGGGGGGAGCTTGGAAAACTCATTATCACTTGTAAAAATCTCTGTTTGAATTCTTTAACCTTTCTAGGACAGGCAGAAAAAACAGAAAGGAAGCAGAGAGCTATTGGCCTGTCTTACTGCATCTGGGGTTTGTGACAGTATATTGGCTGAGAGCTGCAAGTTACCGGCCCTGTCTCATTTCACTGGGTTTTGTTTTGTGTTTATTTGCAGAGCCTGAAGCTGCAGGATGGAGAACAAGCTGGAGAGTACAAGCTGGGGAAGGGTATTGACTGTGCTGCTCTCACCTGCGTGGTCCAGCTGGCTCAGGCCATTCTTGGCATGGGCCTGGGGCTCTTGGTTAGTGTTGCCGGCAGTGCGGTCACTGTGATTTCGGCATCTACGGTGGCACTGATTGGTTGCTGCTTTGTTGCTTTTTGTGTTCGATATGTGGAGTAGGACTGTGTGAAGCGATTGGAAGAAATCTCCCCAGGGGAGCACTTTCTTTCTGGGTTGGTAGCTCTGGTGCTGTTGCCATGCTGATATTATTGGCACATCCTCCTCTCTTATCTCCTCCGAGTGGTTGCAATTCCAGAGCATTACTTATCCACGAAATGGAGACTTGATAAAACTGGTTGCCTAATGCCTCAGATTGAAAGCTTCTCTATTTTGACTGCTTTATTACTTCCTTCCTGCTGACCTCAGTGTATTAACACACTATTACACATGGTGGCATGTATGCCTGTGGTATCTCAATGCCCTACATGAGGAGTCATTATGAAACTCCTCATTACCAATTTGTGGAAGTTAATAGATGAAGTATGTGATAAATTGAAGAAGTAATAAAAATGGACAGAGTTAGGATGAAAGTTGTTATTTATCTTGTTTTTCAAGTATCTTAAGTTTGGGGCTATTCCCTCTAGTAGTCAAAAGCTGCAGGAGGATCAAACAGGTGTCAGAGGCCATCCATGGTGCTATTATATTACGATTAGTCCTACTGTTAAATGGCATCAGTTAATTCCCAACTACTGTCAAAAGCAGATTTGGGTATGAGAGGTGATTGGAATATAAAAAAGGTTGAAGGCTGTTGTTTAAAAGCATAACTGTAAAGTAATTATTTTATACCGGATCCTGCTGCTTGTGTATAAACAAAATGAAAGTACTGACTGATCTTGTCATGAAAGTCTGCCTAAGGCTGCTCTGCAAATCCATGTTTAGGCACCTAAACAATCAATCTATGGGAAACAGCTGCCATTTCTTCCTTCTTAAAATACTGGCCTCTTCACTTCGATACTGTAATTGAAAAAATAAACTTGGCCAAAATAAGAATTTTATGAATTGTAATGGTTGTAAGCCACTTAAATCTTGACATTGGATACTACAGTATTTACCTTGAAGTAGTATCACTGTTTTCTCTCTTTTCATTCAGGCATCTAGCTTTGAGTGAAATGGTGTTTGCTCTTTACAAAATATTGTAAATTAATTTGGTTCTGCAAAGCACTATCAGGAATTATTGTACAGTAAATACTGAAGTCCAGTTATTTGTATTTAATTACATATGAAGCTTCATTCTTATTGTTATAATATTACCAGAGTTTTGAAAATCCTGTGTTTGTGGAAGTGATACGCTGTATTTTTGCTGTGCTTCCTCTGTCCTGAAGACTGTCATATCCATTTGCTATGTTATATGCTAAGCCACATGAAGCCATCTGCTAATGCAATATTGTTAATGAACAGTGACACAGAGAGACTATTGTCCAGTATGTTTTTGTTTGTTTTTTTTAAATGTTGCACGTGTATAATCAACACCATTCCGTCAAACGCACTGTTGAGCAGATCAGCTCTTAGAAGCTCTGTGTTATATGAACTGACAACACCACATATAAATGGTTGGATTTTAACATGAGGTGCCTCTGCACAAGTGTAACAACTTCATCCTTTTTGTATGTTTTCAAGAGTAGTGTGAGTCATTTATTCTCAGGAAAAACAAATTTCACTTAGGTAAATTCTTATTAATTATAACAAGCCCATGGAAGCCTTTTCTTGGTGATGATTTTGTCTCCACTGTAGGCTCAAAATGGGGCTCAGTGCATGGCAAACCTTACCTTTCTTCACGGCTCCTTCATCCTGCCTTATGAAAAAGCCACATTTTATGGTTTCTTTCATTTTGTGGCTCTTCATGAATCCCTCTCATGTCACACCCATGGAAGATAAAAGCTTCAGAAGAGTGAGCCCCTGGACTGTGCTTGAAACACTTTGTAGGTGCTGGGATGGCTGGAGCACAAGGGTCTCAACCGGAACAAACAGGAGAAGGCCAGAAAATGAAGGATGTTTGTCTTCTCAATTCGCTTTATGCCATCGCTAACTCACTAACTTCCATTAACTCAGTATCTCCTGGAAGGAGGAATTTTTAAGGGAAGAGCAAGGCTTCTGTGGAGCCATAAAAATAGAGAAAGGAGGAGGTGATCTGGTTGTATAGGACTGCAGGACTCAAAGCACCGTGTAAACCCGTGCTCCAGGAGCTGAGGATAAAAAGCTCCGATTCCAGTGTGAGGCTGGGAAAGGAACTTTGCAGTGTTTACCTATGTCTTTGTCAACATTTTTTTTGAGGTTTAACATCATCAGAACATTAAAATTTGAATGGTCAGTGCTATCTCTGCTGTTATACAAAGAGAAAGCTGGCACTGACTCAGACCCACAGAGTGACTGTAGATCTGTAGCAACATAACAAGAATTGTGGGAGATGTGACCATCACGTATATCAATGCTCTTATTTACAAATTTATTCAGAGAAAACTGTTTCAGGCACTCACATTATCATCTTTCTCATGATCTTTCATTTTAAAATTCACTGTATGCTACAGAACACAGAATAGAGTCAGTTTTTCTTTGGAAATCTCCCCATAATCCTATACAATATCCTATACTTGTTTAAGACTTGAAAATAATATCCATCTTAATGGGTCTTTGTCAAAAATAGCAAGCAGGCAAAAAACTAAGTACAATTTGAAAAAAATGTGTTTAAAACAGAAAAATTATGATGGTGTTCATTCTGAAGCCAAAAATATATTTCAGATGTCACTGAAAACAATCTAAAATGTTATTAATTCATGAGAAGGGAGAAAATAAGTATTTATTTCAGCACTAGAAATGCTGAAATGTTAAAAATGTTAAAGGCAATGAAGAACTGTAGTGGTGCTACTAATTTAAGAAGTTCCACCTTTTCTGTCCTTTTATATTAGTTCAGGACTTGAATTAAGTTATCAATATGATCAGTTATTGTACTTAATATCAGCTTTTATTGCAATGATGTGAGTTTCAAAGTTAGAAGTACCCTGGGTCTGATCTTTCTCATCTAGTTTTGCTTCCATATACATAAAATCAAATAAATAAAGATCTATATTGTGTTTAGGCAAATGACACATTTAGATGCAGATGAGATGTTTTGAGATAACCAACCCCTCCCCTCCCACTTTAACAGAACTAGTCATGGCTGAATGAAACAAGGCAGGAAAGAAGTCTGCTGTCTTATCTTCCTGACACTTTCCTTTTTCTTTCTCTTACAAATGCTTGCCATTTATTCCGATTTAACAAACAGGCGTGTCATGCAAGCAAACCATTCAAGGAAGTTTTGGTTCTCTTGTTTAGAGTACTTGCAATATTAGTAATGTTACAATTGGCTTTTTTCCAACTTTCATTCTGTCTTTCACAGTGATCTCATTAAGTTTCTTTGACTTCCTTGAAAACAAGCAACTCAGATGGTTTGTGGGAGACACTTTTATTCCAGATAAACTACACAAGTCAGGATAAATCATAAATGTCTTTGCCTTGGCAGAACTCACAGCTTTAGCATTGGTGCCCACGAATCAGTACCAGTCCCTGCAGCATGTCAAAAGATAGGGAGAATGGTGTAACTAGGAGATGTGGCAATGATGACATTTGATATTTCTGAACTGTAGAGGTGGAAAAGGGTGGAAGCATCTGCTGTAAAATGTCTTCAAATGATTTTTGGCATGATAAAGCTATAGAAAAATAATCTATAAACCAAAACTTTTCCCTCTAAGTTTCTAACGTTCCTTTCTCGTTCCCTAGCTGCTCCTTCTTTGGTTATTTAAGCAGCAAATGTTCAGGGCCACCTGTCCAAGACTAAACTGTGAAAAACGATTTGTAATTCTGTTGCCTTCTATGGTGTATTCCATTTCATACATTGCTCCTTTAGGTATGCAAGGTGTGTTAATCAGTTGTATTTCCTAAAGTTTCTTCTTGGAAATGAACTTTTTACCTCACCATATATTAATATTTTATCTGTGTATTAAAGATAATGACTTCACATCATGCAGAGACATCAAACCAGAGAGTATTGCCCTGTGTTGCTCTAGGTAAGTACTTGCAGTAGTGGGAAAACAAATTTCAGTGCTTTCCACTCTGGATTGCACAGTAGACTGTGATAAGCAGATCCTGTCTGTTATTTTCAAGGAGAGAGATCTGTGACCTTTTCTAAAAAAGGCACTGCTTTTTTAAAGAATAATTATCAAAGACTATGTCTGCTCCAAGGAGGAGAGGGAATGGGGCTGCTCTCTTTCTAAGAATCAAGTACTTTCCTCCCCGAAGGCTGGGTGCTTGGTTGCCCCCCTCAGTGTTCAATGACATTATAGCACTTCTCCAGAGCGTAGGAGCTGCCTTTCCTTGCATCATTTTCTAACCCCGATCCTGTGCCTCTCTGTTTCGTTTTGCTCAGAAGTTTCCTTATAGTGATGCACTGCTGCAGCTCAGTTCTCTTTTTTTGTGCATAGACAACAAAGGAAAGTTGTTTGCTATTAGCTGTAACCCAGCTGCATAATGCCAATGAAGACACTGCCATATGGACACGTGGTGGTAGGAGCCCACCGAGGACATGCTTAGCATCCAACTCATGCTAGAATCTGGCCTTCAAAACCTTCAGCGCTAATGCCAAGAGTCAAACCTGTAGTGCAGCCGTTCCCCCATTTGTTTGGCAGATGAATTTTTGTTGAATTGGTTCCCAACAGGTAAGGTGCATCAGGAGGTAGGGACAGTGGTCACAGCACATAGAGAGGACAATAGGCAGCATCAGGCTCTTCGCCACCTCTGTTTTCAGGGCCTCTCTGCTCATTAGGTGCTGAGGAGGAGAGGGAAAAATAATAACAGAAATGTGGGGTCTAAGGAGTAGCATGAGGTAAAAGGTTCTGGCAGTGATGCTTTTTGTTAAAGGCTGGGTGCACTAGCCTGGAGCTGTATGGCTGGCAGATCACCATATAAGTGCAATTGTATCCCAAAATATTTGTTTTGCTTTTCAACATTCAGATCTGATTATTTTTTTTTTATAAAAGAAATAACATCTTGCAACACAATTTGCAAGTTATCAGATTCCAGGGATTTTAAGTGCTGAAGTACTTGTTTCTTTAATAAGTGCTGAAATTATAAATCCCAATCTCAATAAGTAGACCTTTAAGAAATATATCCCAAATATAGTCAGATTGCCATAACATTGCAAAACTTGGCAATAAAACAGTTGTTAAAACTATAGTTATCTCAGAGAGAGATGGCACCTTATCAAAGGGTGGTGGTCTTTTCTGAACAGTAATTTTGTTTTTTTTGAATATTTGACTTGGAATGACTTTATATCAAGTGTGCTCAAAAACCAAGAAAATCAAAATCAGTTTACATTTCTGAAAATGTAACCCCAAATCTGAAATTCAGACTAGATTCTTCTTTTCACTATTTATGATCAGCTGTACAGGTTCAGCAATTATTTAATACAGTGAGTATGTCCTGAGAGCTGTAGGATCCCTATTACCTTCAGTTCAGGAGCTCATGGGTAGCTCTCTACCCCTATATGCATCACTGGATTTGCCTATAAATAAGGGACCGCAGTTCAGCAGGAAATGTCTTTTGACGGGCAAAAGGAAGGGGATATTTCCTCTGAGCTCCCTGAGCTGTTTCAGCAGAAATAAAAAGCAGTAAAAACAGTTTTGAAATCTGTTTATGACCATAAATATATAATAGGAGATGATTTCAGGACTGTGCTGGTTTTGGCTGGGGTAGAGTTAATTTTCTTCATAGTAGCTACTATGGGGCTATGTTTTGGATTTGTGCTGAAAACAGTGTTGATAATACAGGGATGGTTTTGTCATTGCTGAGTAGTGCTTACACAGAGTCAAGGCCTTTTCTGCTTCTCACACCACCCCACCAGTGAGCAGGCTGGGGGTGCACAAGAAGTTGGGAGGGGACACGGCTAGGACAGCTGACCCCAACTGACCAAAGGGATATTCCATACCATATGACGTCATGCTCAGCATATAAAGCTGGGGGAAGAAGGAGGAAGGGAGGGACGTTTGGAGTGATGGCGTTTGTCTTCCCAAGTAACCGTTACGCGTGATGGAGCCCTGCTTTCCTGGAGATGGCTGAACACCTGCCTGCCCATGGGAAGTAGTGAATGAATTCCTTGTTTTGCTTTGCTTGCGTGCGCGGCTTTTGCTTTACCTATTAAACTGTTTTTATCTCAACCCACGAGTTTTCTCACTTTTACCCTTCCTATTCTCTCCCCCATCCCACTGTGGGGGGAGTGAGCGAGTGGCTGTGTGGTGCTTAGTTGCCGGCTGGAGTTAAACCACGAGAAAGACATAAATAAAAGTTTTAGAGGTTTTTCAGAATAAATGTCAAGCAATACAAATATGTGCTAATTCTATTGCACTGGAACATTTTTCAGCGAAGTCACCGAGGCGAAGGGCTCCAGAGCGGAGGATCGCGCCGGGGCACCCTTCCTGAAGCGGCAAAACCCGTGAAGGGAAAAGCGCAGGGGGTGAGAGGTTGCCCCAGCCCCCCCCTCCCCGAGCCGGAGGAGGGAGCTCCTGACGAGCGGCAGCTCTGACTCAGCGTGGGCAGGGACAGGAGGGACAGCGGCCAAACCCCCCTCACTTACAAGAGCAGCCCCCAGGGAGCGCGAGCGACCCGGAGCGCGGTGTGGCAGTTTGCACAGGCAGGGCGTGCAGGGAAGGCGAGCGGGTAGGGCACAGTCCCCCTCCTGGCTCTAGAGGCCAACTCAACTAGTAGTCATCGCCCTCCCAGAAGAGGACCCAGCTATGGTTTCCACTCGGCTGAAAGCCATCGCTAGAAGGAATGTGGTGACCCAGAGGGAGCCCTCACGCAAGCATACAGCTGTCCAGGTCTCTGGCTGCAGGGAGTGCCTGAGCCTGTCACTTGTACTGGAGGGCAGCAGAGACACCACCTGTGTGTGGTGTGACCAGGTGGATGATCTGCTCAGCCTGGTGGCAGAGCTGAAGGAGGAAGTGGGAAGGTTAAGGAGTATCAGGGAGTGTGAGAGGGAGATAGATTGGTGGAGCTACACCCTACCATCCCTGAGGCAAAGGCAGCAGATGGAGGCTCCATGAGAAGCAGAGGATCCCCTGCCCTCTTGCCGCCAGGCAGAAGGAGGGCACCTAAGTGATGGGGGGGGAATGGAAACAGGTCCCTGCTGGGGTGCCAGGTGATGCCCCGCCCGGCCTCCCTCACCTTCCCGGTTGTCCTTGCAGAACAGATATGGGGCCCTGGAACTTGAGGGCCAGGCAAATGAGGATGTAGATGAAGGTCCATCCAGGGGGTTGCCTAGGGTGAGGCAGTCAGCCCCATGCATTATGACTGCCTCTGCTAAGAAAAAAAAGGAGGGTAATTGTTGTAGGCAATTCCCTTCTGAGGGGAACAGAGGGCCCAATACACCGACCGGACCCGTCCCACAGGGAAGTCTGCTGCCTCCCTGGGGCCCGGGTCAGAGACATTACTAGGAAACTCCCTGGTCTGGTACGGCCTTCTGACTACTACCCGCTGTTGGTTATACAGGCTGGCAGTGATGAGGTTCCGGAGAGAAGTCCAGAAGCAATCAAAAGGGACTTCAGGGCACTGGGGCGGCTGGTTGAAGGATCAGGAGCACAGGTAGTGTTTTCCTCAGTCCCTACAGTGGCAGGGAAGGATACTGAAAGGAACAGGAAAACACACCTGATCAACACGTGGCTCAGGGGCTGGTGCCATCAGAGGAATCTTGGCTTCTTTGATCATGGGGAGGTTTCCATGGCACCGGGCCTGCTGGCGACAGATGGAGTTCAGCTGTCTCACAGGGGGAAAAGGATTCTCGCTCATGAATTGGCGGGGCTCATTGAGAGGGCTTTAAACTAGGTTCGAAGGGGGAAGGGGATAAAACCAGGCTCACTAGAGACGAGCCTAGGGGTGGCATGCCAATGCTGGGGGCGAAATCGATAGCCCAGCTCAAGTGCATCTACACCAATGCACGCAGCATGGGCGGCAAACAGGAGGAGCTGGAAGCCATGGTGCAGCGGGATAGCTATGGCTTAGTCGCCATCACAGAAACATGGTGGGGTGACTCTCACGATTGGAGTGCTGCAATGGATGGCTATAAAATCTTCAGAAGGGACAGGAGAGGAAGGAGAGGCGGTGGGGTGGCCCTTTATGTTAGGGAGTGTTTCGATTGTCTAGAGCTCAACGACTGTGATGATGATATGGTCGAGTGTTTATGGGTAAGGATGAGGGGGAAGGCCAACGAGGCAGATATCCTGCTGGGAGTCTGTTATAGACCACCCAACCAGGATGAAGAGGTGGATGAAGCGTTCTACAAGCGGCTGGCAGAAGTCTCTCAATCGCTAGCCCTTGTTCTCCTGGGGGACTTCAACTTCCCGGACATCTGCTGGAAATACAACATGGCAGAGAGGAAGCAGTCTAGGAGGTTCCTGGAGCGTGTGGAAGACAACTTCCTGACACAGCTGGTAAGTGAGCCTACCAGGGGAGGTGCCTCGCTCAACCTGATGTTTACAAACAGAGAAGGACTGGTGGGAGATGTGGTGGTCGGAGGCCGTCTTGGGCTTAGCGACCATGAAATGGTAGAATTCTCGGTTCTTGGTGAAGTAAGGAGGGGGGGCAGCAAAACCGCAACCATGGACTTCCGGAGGGCGGACTTTGGCCTGTTCAGGACGCTGGTTGAGAGAGTCCCTTGGGAGACAGTCCTGAAGGGCAAAGGGGTCCAGGAAGGCTGGACGTTCTTCAAGAAGGAAGTCTTAAAGGCGCAGGAGCAGGCTGTCCCCATATGCCATAAGAAGAACGGGTGGGGAAGGCGACCGGCCTGGCTGAACGGGGAGCTCTTGCTGGGACTCAGGAAAAAAAGGAGAGTTTACCGCTTGTGGAAGAAGGGGCAGGCGACTCAAGAAGAGTACAGGGATCTCGTTAGGTCGTGCAGAGAGGAAATGAGAAAGGCAAAAGCCCAGCTAGAACGCAATCTGGCCGCTGTCGTTAAGGACAACAAAAAAAGTTTTTACAAATATATTAATGACAAGAAGAGAGCCAAGGAGAATCTCCATCCTTTAGTGGATGCGGAGGGGAACATTGTCACCGAGGATGAGGAAAAGGCTGAGGTACTTAATGCCTTCTTTGCCTCAGTCTTTAATAGTCAGACCAGTTATCCTCAGGGTACTCGGCCCCCGTGAGCTGGAAGACAGGGATGGCGAGCAGGATGAACCCCCCCATAATCCAAGAGGAAGCAGTTAACGATCTGCTACGCCACCTGGATGCTCACAAGTCTATGGCACCGGATGGGATCGACCCGAGAGTGCTGAGGGAGCTGGTGGAGGAGCTCGCCAAGCCACTTACAACAAGAGACCGACACCCACCTCGCTACAACCTCCTTTCAGGTAGTTGTAGAGAGCGATGAGGTCTCCCCTGAGCCTCCTTTTCTCCAGGCTAAACAACCCCAGTTCCCTCAGCTGCTCCTCATAAGACTTGTTCTCCAGACCCTTCACCAGCTTCATTGCCCTTCTCTGGACATGCTCCAGCACCTCGACGTCCTTCTTGTAGTGAGGGGCCCAAAACTGAACACAGTATTCGAGGTGCGGCCTCACCAGGGCCGAGTACAGGGGCACGATCACTTCCCTACTCCTGCTGGCCACACTGTTTCTGATACAGGCCAGGATGCCATTGGCCTTCTTGGCCACCTGGGCACACTGCTGGCTCATGTTCAGCCAGCTGTCGACCAACACCCCCAGGTCCTTTTCCGCCAGGCAGCTTTCCAGCCACTCTTCCCCAAGCCTGTAGCGCTGCATGGGGTTGTTGTGACCCAAGTGCAGGACCCGGCACTTGGCCTTGTTGAATCTCATACAGTTGGCCTCGGCCCATCGATCCAGCCTGTCCAGGTCCCTCTGCAGATCCTTCCTACCCTCGAGCAGATCAACACTCCCACCCAACTTGGTGTCGTCTGCAAACTTACTGAGGATGCACTCGATCCCCTCGTCCAGATCATTGATAAAGATATTGACCAAGACCGGCCCCAAAACTGAGCCCTGGGGAACACCGCTCGTGACCGGCTGCCAACTGGATTGAACTCCATTCACCACAACTCTCTGGGCCCAGCCGTCCAGCCAGTTTTTGACCCAGCGCAGAGTACACCTGTCTAAGCCGTGAGCCGCCAGCTTCTCTAGGAGAATGCTGTGGGAGACGGTGTCAAAGGCCTTACTGAAGTCCAGGTAGACCACATCCACAGCCTTTCCCTCATCCACTAGGCGGGTCATCTTGTCATAGAAGGAGATCAGGTTGGTCAAGCAGGACCTGCCTCTTGTGAACCCGTGCTGGCTGGGCCTGATCCCCTGGCTGTCCCGCTCATGCCTTGTGAGCGCCCTCAAGATGAACCGCTCCATAATCTTCCCCGGCACCGAGGTCAGGCTGACAGGCCTGTAGTTCCCCGGATCCTCCTTCCCGCCCTTCTTGTAGATGGGCGTCACATTGGCAAGCCTCCAGTCGTCCGGGACCTCCCCCGTTAACCAGGACTGCTGATAGATGATGGAGAGCGGCTTGGCGAGCTCCTCCGCCAGCTCCCTCAGCACTCTCGGGTGGATCCCATCCGGCCCCATAGACTTGTGAGCATCCAGGTGGCATAGCAGATCGTTGACTGCTTCCTCTTGGATTATGGGGGGTTCATCCTGCTCGCCGTCCCTGTCTTCCAGCTCAGGGGGCTGAGTACCCTGAGGATAACTGGTCTGCCTGTTAAAGACTGAGGCAAAGAAGGCATTGAGTACCTCAGCCTTTTCCTCATCCTCGGTGACAATGTTCCCCCCCACGTCCAATAAAGGATGGAGAGTCTCCTTGGCTCTCTTTTTGTCATTAATATATTTGTAAAAACTTTTTTTGTTGTCTTTAACGACAGCGGCCAGATTGCGTTCTAGCTGGGCTTTTGCCTTTCTCATTTCCTCTCTGCACGACCTAACGAGGCCCCTGCACTCTTCTTGAGTCGCCTGCCCCTTCTTCCACAAGCGGTAAACTCTCCTTTTTTTCCTGAGTCCCAGCAAGAGCTCCCCGTTCAGCCAGGCCGGTCGCCTTCCCCACCCGTTCTTCTTATGGCGTATGGGGACAGCCTGCTCCTGTGCCTTTAAGACTTCCTTCTTGAAGATCGTCCAGCCTTCCTGGACCCCTTTGCCCTTCAGGACTGTCTCCCAAGGGACTCCCTCAACCAGCGTCCTGAACAGGCCAAAGTCCGCCCTCCGGAAGTCCATGGTTGCGGTTTTGCTGGCCCCCCTCCTTACTTCACCAAGAATCGAGAATTCTATCATTTCATGGTCGCTAAGCCCAAGACGGCCTCCGACCACCACATCTCCCACCAGAACTTCTCTGTTTGTAAACATCAGGTTGAGCGAGGCACCTCCCCTGGTAGGCTCACTTACCAGCTGTGTCAGGAAGTTGTCTTCCACACGCTCCAGGAACCTCCTAGACTGCTTCCTCTCTGCCGTGTTGTATTTCCAGCAGATGTCCAGGAAGTTTAAGTCCCCCATGAGAACAAGGGCTAGCGATTGAGAGACTTCCGCCAGCTGCTTGTAGAACGCTTTATCCGCCAGTAAACCATCCTTGCAGCGAAACCCAACAACCCTATCAGTGTTGCACAGCAGACTGTAAAGCAGTACAGACAGGAGAGAAAGCCAAGGGTCCTTTCACACCAGTAGCACAACAACCATATAAACAAGCAAAGTGAAAATGCCAAGTTTTATTCAGAGCCGCCCCACTGCAGAGGTTCTGCGAAAAGTAAAGGAGGTGAAGTGCCCCCCAGCCCTCAGTAGTGCTGGCTGCCTTAGCACTATTTTCAGTGCTTATCCAAAATGAAGGTTAATAAAATATTTGAAATAAGCAAGTTCTTGTTCAGTTTTTCCCCTCTACTTAGTCCTTCCACTATTAGCTCACAAGGGAAAAATCATCTGTAATTGAGCCATGCAGAGACTATGACACATTTACTTGGTAAATCATTAGCGGGATGGACAGTGCAGAAGTGCAGAAGTGGATTTTTTTCCAGATTGAATTTCGCCCCATTCTGATCACATTGCTTCCTCAACACTCAATTTTAAATATTTCACTGGGAAAATTGCAGAAACCAAAGAAATAATTTCTTCTACCATTTGAATGTTTCCCTGCTCTGCACATCTTGTTGATATACTGCAGAGGCTGAACAGTAATAAAGATTCAGAAGGGGGAGGGAAATCATGTCTGAAGATATATTGCTTTTTTTGTTAGCCACCCAGAGAAAGAAACAGAGTGTGAACTGAGGTACCTCAAGGGAACGCTGGTAGTGGATTTTGAACTCAGGGCTGCAAGTGTGAAATGCTTGTCCAGGTTTTTTGCTCATATCCTGACCACCAGACAAATTCCTTTTCAGTTTCAGGGGGGTTGTCTTTTTCTTTCGTCATTCTTCACTTCAGAGAAGTTTTAGAGGCAGGTAAGGGAACTTGCTACACCTAGATGAATAATAAAAGAAATATTCATCACACCATCAGAACATTTCCATAGCTGGAAAAATGTTAAAAAAGTCATCAGCTATTTTGAAAAAGTATTGCAAAATTCATCAGATACATTACCTAAGGGTTATTATTCTGGAAAATATTCTCTTCTATTTATTCCTTGTAAGTGCAGCAATGCTGCCAAAGGCTTGTTGCTAATATGTAACTTTCCGGAGTCTTCTCTTTATCAAAGTGTCAGTGTAAGTGGTGTTACTGACTCAATCTTTTTGAAAACTGTAATAAACTTGATGGGCATAGGCTTTTGGGAAGTATTCTGGTGATAACAGGGAAATAATGGCTGATTTGTTTACTTTGGAAATCTCAAACAGATCCTGTAGAGTTTTGTAAGAGGCTTATTTGGGTTTATATAATACTATGCTAAAATAATCCATGGGGCTAAGGTTGCTAGTTTGCCTTCAGATAGCATCAGTCTATACACTAAACTTAAAAAGCTTGCACCAGTTCATACCAACAGAAACTGCCCATTGATTTCGACTATATTGTATCAGAGGTAAAAGTGTCCCTGCATGTATTTCTCAGATAGCCTTTAAAAATGTTTCAGATAAATATGCCAAATAAACATTTGCTGAAAATGATAACTTTCCTACAATTTACCCCAAAGGATCCCTATTATTTTTCACTTCCTTTACAGACCTTGTACACAAACGAAGGATTGATTATGATTACAATAGTGACTGAACCAGCTGTACGCTGTTCTGAAATGTTTTGGCAAGGGAGATGGGGTTCTGTTTTCAATATGAAAGCCATTTTTTTAGCTTAAAGCAGATTTTTGAAATATTGAATGTATCATTATTTTAAATACAGAAACATAGGACTTTCTCAGGGCATTTTTGTAACAGCAAAGGATTTTTTATCTTTTTCTATTCGACATACTGAAGAAAAGAGTAGCAATAGTAAAGCTCTTGAACAGATTTCATTAAAAAGAGTTATTAAAATGTGTTAGATGGGCTTGATATTATTCTTAAGTGTTGCATTCTCGCCATAGAATTCTGTTTTATGAATAATTCTTTTTACGGCATTTTCTTCTCATTAAAACAATTTTTTGGAGCAGGAGAAGGAAAGGGAAATAGGAAAAAAAGGTCATTTCATATTTGTTTATTTTCTCAGTTCTAATTTCTGGATCCCATATAGTCTCCCCTTAGCTTTTTATGAGCTCAGGGCTATGATCTCATCCTTTGATTATACTCAGATAATAACTGCTAACAGTTACAGTTTGAACTGGATTTTGCAACTCTGCTTTCTCCATCCTGAGAGTGCAGATTTGGTGTGACTTGGTGTGTATTCACCATGGGAAGATTTTCATGGCAATTCTTTTCTTAAAAGTGTAGAAGGAAATGCATATATGTTTTCATTACAAAATCTCAGTTAGATAACACAGTCATCCAGAGGAAAACATCATTGGTACGCTTCATGGACCACAGACATATTCTCCAGAAAGTATTATTTGAATAAAGATAAAAATTTTAATTAAAAAAATTACTTTAAACATGTTCACATCCACTCCTCATTTGCTTTCTAGGTACATCACTAAGAACATTTTTTCCTGGCACTAATTTTCATAAAAAGTTATTTTCAAAGAAGTGACCTGTTGCTCCAGAAACATGCTTTAAAATCGTTAATATGGATAGTAAGACCAAATGAGCTTTTAAATTTACATAATCTGAGCACAAAATGATCATTTTGTGAATTAGCTGACCAATTACAAATAACAATCCATGTTTGAACATTGATCAGGAATCTGAATGTGAGCATCCCCAAAAAATTAATGTAATGGAATCACTGACTAGTTTAGAGTTTGCTTCATTCTGCTACTTAAATCTGCCCAGACATACCATAAGTGCAATGTAAGCAAATATTTTTAACATGAGCAACTTATGAAATTCCAAAAATCTTTAAAGACTAGAACTGAAATGGAAGGTGAGAGATCCAATAGTGTCTCTGTTTCAATTGCCAGAAGTTAGCTGTTGTGCTTAAGAGACTGCATCTCTAAATGAGAAAGAGGAAATAAGATTTTTAAAAAAAATGTACACACAAACTTCCATCTAAATCTGTCTCAGAAAAAAATCAACAGATGCACAACAATTACCCAGCAAACTCCACAGAGTCTTTGGGATTCAGAGTCATTCTCTTTCAGTTCATCTCTCTGCTAATACTTAGTACCTTTAACATGGGCCACCACATCACATGATTCATCTTCGTAACATTTCTAGCCCAAGCAAATTGTTAAGCTGCCTGTATAGTTAATAGATAAGTCAGGTCCGGGCAGTGTTTCACCTTGTATGTGACAGAAAGGGATGCGTTATCCTCCAGAGGTATCTTCTCTCCCTACTGACTGGAGGAGCAGACAAGCAAGCGTATATTAGATGCCCTTTAGATCTTTAAACTTTGGGCAAGAGAATCTCATTCCCAGTGAAGCAGAAATTCCTGACTGTCTTCAGTTGGGCTTCATTTTGTAGCAACTGCTCAATGTCAAATGATATAATTTATGTTGCAGTTCCCCACTGCTCATAACCTCTGCTTTTCTATCTCTCTGCACACATTTACACAAGCATATAAATTCCTAAACACACATTTCTTCTACCTCTGGCTGGGAGGTCTACTTAAGGAAACTGAAAAGGATCCAGATATGGGTGGCTTGACTGTGTCTCTTGATCATGTATCTTGTTTTTCTCTGATCTCCTTTCAATAAATGTACAGGCTTTTCTGTGTTGAGCTGCAGTTACTGAACTGCAATATCTTTGCTGACATAAGAACACAGCTGATGTGGTGTTGAATTATTTTTCTTTTTATAATTGAGGTTTAATTACCAAGAAAAAAAAAGCCCTTACATTCACAAAAGGCTCAAAAAACTCAGATTATGCCTCTTTCGGAACAGGAAACCACTAATTAATTCCTTATCATTAGATTTTTACAATTCTTTGTGAATGGCCAAATAGTTTAATATATAGGTATCTTAAATAGCCCACAAATTATCTCGTAAATCAGGTCTGTACTGGGAAGATACAGTGCCATAAATTCTGTTCGCTTAAATAGCTGGCCTCAGTATGCCCTCACAGCAGGAAAGTGCTTTCTGCTTGTGCCATTGCTTCACATTTTAACTGTATGTGACTGTCAGCTAGAGCCACAGCATCCCTTAAGCAGGAACCCTACTGTCCCCCAGGGTATTTTCTGACACTATACCCAGTGAATCATTTCTTCTGTGTGTGTGCACACTGGCACAAAGCCCAGGTAATTATAGATGTTTTGGATCAGATTCCCACAGTTCTCTTTCTCCATTCTGTATGACTTTTGCATCTACAATTTTTGGTCATTAAAAAAAAAAATCAAATCAAAACAAAACACTCACATTCCCACAAACCCTCTTGAGTTCCTCAAGCTTTTATTTGTCCATCATTTCCTGATTTTTTTTCTTTCTCTCATGTGATGCTGTCTGGAGAAGAGATAACGGAAGAAAACAGGTTGACAGAGTTAGTCCAGAATGAGAAACTCTGTAGTCTCAGGAAAAGGCAGAAGGAAAAACATCTCATGCTTCAAGAGAATTATGAGCAATGGGAATTAACTTTTCCTGCTGAGGAAGAAAGCAAGATGGAATCCTGCATGAAATACTAGTTGCCTCACATCAGACACAGTGAACACCTACCCAAAAAGATGACTGGAAATTGAAGCAAATAGCTACATGTCTCACACAGAAGGGCTGTTTTTCTGATTGCCTTCAAGAAGTTTGTCAAACCAGTACTTTGTAAACATATGCCCATCCCTTGAACTTTCACCCCTTCTTTCCAACATTCCTGGCCTGTTCTGCTCATTTTACAGTTCTTTTCCTTTTTATTCCATTTACTGTAGATACTTCCTTATTCTCCAATTTAATTATTTTAAAATATTCACAGCAAATTGTGTAGCTTGTTCTATGTAACAATTGTCAAGTGTTTTTAAAATGTTAAGTATTATAGACATTATATCAATTTCAGGTCACACAGCTTTAAATTAATTTCAGGGAAGTACTGATAAAGAGCTAAGCAGGCTACAATATCCAACGTCACAAAACAGTCTAGTGCTCAATATGTGACTAGACTATTCAAAGAATCCTAATGGCAAGCACACCAGGAAACTTGTTACTGTAACAGGCAAGATAACATTATTCATATGCAGATTATATGGATGGCTATATTAAAAGAAATACCCTGCAATGAACAAATCTTCTCTTGGCAAATGTTGTTGGATATCAAATATTGCATAAAATTATCCTCTTTTGCATAGTCTGTGTCATTCTATTAGCTAGAAGAGAGCACATTATGACTCATGAATCAAATACTGAAATGCGGAGATAGCCTCTAATTGCAAACCCAGCTTATTTACACATCCTGCTGTATATCTGGCTTACTGTACCCGAAATGTGGAGATAGCCTCTAATTGCAAGCCCAGCTTATCTACACATCCAGCTGTATATTACACATCTTGCTATATATCATGCTTGCTGTCACAAGAATCTGTCTAATGAGAAAGTATACCGGTTTAGACTGGGTTAGTAGTTGGCACAACACCTGAAGGAACATAGAGCATGCACCACCACCTAAGGTGAAAAGTTCATAAGGAGGAAGACTTCGGGCCTTCCTCCAAGAGACCCCAGCCCGCGACCACCAGATAGCAGTGCGCAGGCGTCAGTAGGAGGAGAAATATGGTAATGGTTTATTTTAATAACCCCACCCCACTCCTCAGTAACATGATGAATATGGATCACGTCTCTATGCATATGAATGAATTAATGTCATAAATACCCTAGTGTCTGTCCCTGCGGTGTGCAAGCTAGGAGGAGCTATCCTCCTTGCACCCGGCACCGTAATAAACATACCTGCTTTATAACTCTTTTGAGTTGTGAAGTTTGATTCCGCATGTCAAATACCACTCTTTTATAAATATGTTCTGTTTCCAGAGTTATCATGTCTCAAGCCTGGGAGAAGCCACATTTCTATCTGATTTAGAAATCCTTGGAGTTTTAACTCTTTCTTGCATTTTCATTCTCTGGAGTTTGAAGTTCACATTTCTCGCGGTTTAGGCAGCTGAATTGCGACAGCCATTCGCCTTTGGGAAAGTTTGAGCAGAGGAATGAGCATAATTAAGCATAGATTGCCATGAAACGATCCAAGAAACACATGGTATGATCAATTTTAAGCTGAGGACTATTGAGGCGGATGAGGAACTCAGCCTAGGTCTCAAGGACAGGATGGCGCCGAAGCGGTGCCCTGGGGACACGCCTGTGGTACCTGGGGAGCGGCAGCCGGGCAGTAACTTCGGCAGAGGCCGTGTGAGGGGATCCTTGGTGGAAAGTACATGGCACGCACTTAAAAATATAAGCGCCAAGGCGATTAGAAACTTTCCCTACAAAGGGACGATATTGAGAAGTAACCCCAATGTGGTAACACACTGTTAAAACCCAAGAACGGCCTCAGCGCCCCGGGGAGACAACCTGGAAGCCACGTCCCGGCTGCGCGGACGCCAGAGGCCCCGGCTGGGCCCTGAGGGGCCTTGGGCTCCCACCCGCCCTCCGGGCGCCTCAGGTGGGACGAGGCCGTTCCTCGCCGCCGCGGCGGGAAGTGGCGGAAAACGCGTTAAATACCTGCGTGCTTCGAGAGCCTTCGCCGCAAGGGAATGTCTGCCTGGGCGGGTGCGGGGCTGCGGCGGGCTCTTTCCTTCAGCCCCACACCGCGGGTCTCCGCTGAGGGGCCGGGAGGCTGCCTTGTGCGGGATGGCCGCCTTGTGCGGGATGGCCCTCCCCGAGGGCTGCCGGGGCTAACGCCCCACCTTTGCCGCTGAGGGCTGGCGGCCTCCCCTCCTCGCCCGCAGCCGGCCCAGCCCGGTTCGCTCTGGCGCGTTAACCCCGGCAGCTCCTGGGAGTGGCTCCCTCCCCACAGCCCTCCTTCCTCCGCCGGCAGAAGCCAGACACTGGGACGGCCCCGCGCAGCCCTTCTGGGGAGCGGTGCCTGTGTCCGGGTGGCGCCGGGAGGTCGCTTTGCCGCTGCGCCGCGGCCCGGCTAGTCATCGGCGGCTGCGGTGCCCCGCTCGGAGCTCCCTGCCCGCACCATGCCATGTGTCCCGCGGAGCCGGGCGGCACATGTCTCCTTCTAGCTCCTCGTCCTTCACGTCCAAGCGCCCTGCCTGGGCAGGGCCCCACTGGTCAGCAGCTCGCTCTTCCTCGACGGGAGGCAAGGTCAGTGGCGGCGGGCGGGTTGGGGTGCGGGGAGTTTCCTGGGCACGGCGTGAGAGAGAGCGGGTTCCCGCCGCCGCCTCCCCACCGAGCAGCCTCGCCGCGGGTGTGCTTCCAGCAGGTCGAGTCGCTGTTCCTTGGCGCTACTAAGGCAGGAGAGGTGGTAAGCCTTGCTGTTTCGGCCCCGCCGCCGTCCCCGGTTTGGTGTTACCCTTACTACCCGAACTCTTGCGAGGTACAAGCTCGCAGCGGTACCCTCAACTCCTCCTGGGACTGGTTGCTCGAGACTTTCATTTAAAGTGTTGCAGTGATAGCACACAGCTCTGGCTGTGCCTTCCTGCTGCTTTTTGGAAGTCATTGAGTTGCGCTGTGTAGATGAAGGCATTGCTAAATCCTGCTTTTTGCTCATGTTCCTTGTTAAGAGGCATCTCTCTAAATACCAGTATCATTTCTTACTACTAAACTGAAAAAGTTTACTGTCCTGATTATTTTTTAAACAAATCATAGAATCATAGAATAGAATCATTAAGGTTGGAAAAGACCTCTAAGATCATCGAGTCCAACCATCAACCCAACACCACCATGCCCACTAAACCATGTCCCTAAGCGCCTCATCTACACGTCTTTTAAATACCTCCAGGGATGGGGACTCAACCACTTCCCTGGGCAGCCTGTTCCAATGTTTAACCACTCTCTCTGTAAAGAGATTTTTCCTCACATCCAATCTAAACCTCCCCTGGCACAACTTGAGGCCATTTCCTCTCGTCCTATCGCTGGTTACCTGGGAGAAGAGACCGACACCCACCTCGCTACAACCTCCTTTCAGGTAGTTGTAGAGAGCGATGAGGTCTCCCCTGAGCCTCCTTTTCTCCAGGCTAAACAACCCCAGTTCCCTCAGCCGCTCTTTGTAAGACTTGTTCTCTAGACCCTTCACCAGCCTCGTTGCCCTTCTCTGGACACGCTCCAGCACCTCAACGTCCTTCTTGTAGTGAGGGGCCCAAAACTGAACACAGTAGTCGAGGGGCGGCCTCACCAGGGCCGAGTACAGGGGCACGATCACTTCCCTACTCCTGCTGGCCACACCGTTTCTGATACAGGCCAGGATGCCATTGGCCTTCTTGGCCGCCTGGGCACACTGCTGGCTCATGTTCAGCCGGCTGTCGACCAACACCCCCAGGTCCTTTTCCGCCAGGCAGCTTTCCAGCCACTCTTCCCCAAGCCTGTAGCGCTGCATGGGGTTGTTGTGGCCAAAGTGCAGGACCCGGCACTTGGCCTTGTTGAATCTCATACAGTTGGCCTCGGCCCATCGATCCAGCCTGTCCAGGTCCCTCTGCAGAGCCTTCCTACCCTCGAGCAGATCAACACTCCCGCCCAACTTGGTGTCGTCTGCAAACTTACTGAGGGTGCACTCGATCCCCTCATCCAGATCATCGATAAAGATATTGAACAAGACCGGCCCCAAAACTGAGCCCTGGGGAACACAATGATCACTTCTGTACTGCAGCAGCACAAACTACAGAAGGATTGGTGTTATCAGGATATAAAACCCACTGTGAGTTATTCATATTCAGTGAGGATGGTAAATTAAGAGCGAGGCTTCATCTGCTAGAGGAGTCTCTTGAGGTTGCTCCCTCAGGTGGCTTAACTTCATTCCACCAGTTCGTACCGGCTGCACATCTAGCTGGGATAGTCTAACTCAGGAAATTTTATCCTGTTGCTGTTTAAGGAAAATCAGAGAAGCAACTCCCAAGAGAGAAAAATTATGATTAGCTGGAAGACTCTGCCTGGTAGTAGAAGACCTGAAAGTGTAGGAGGAAATTTTGCTTCCTGAAAACCTTCCTGATGCAATCAACAGCTGTGGTGCTGTCAGTGGGAGAGCTTGAACACGAGGAGAAAATCTTCTGTGCCCCTCAGAGATCGTGGAAAGGAAAAGTGGTTAAGTAAGCTGTCTGAAAAGTGAACAATTATCCTGGTTAGTTCCTACTGGGTTAATTTAAAGTGAATGCAAACAATCATTACATTTCTGTGACTCTTAAGAGGGACAGAACAGAGATAGCTGTGTTAGCGTGTAGTAGCTGTTTAATTGTCAAGCATTTGTAAATTCATGTAGAATTAATTTCACTTTCTAGGCATCAAAACCTAGGCTTTTCCAAGAGTTTGCAAATAGCTTTGTGTAAAGGGACAGTTCAAAATTTTGCTAATTTTTTGCAAAGAAAGATTGAATGCAGTGCTAAGTGTGAAGGACTAAAATTTGTGTCTTGCATAGCTGAAGTGACTGTTAAGTGTTGTGCTCATTCTGCATCCATGACGAGTGTGATGGATGGGACAGTTAAGGATGCCCTTGCTGAATGTTCAAGGCCTGCTCCCTGTGATGGGGCTTCACAGCTTGGGATGTTTCCTAGGTACAGAGCCTTTCTTTGGCTTGGGAAGACGCTTCCTCCAGAGATGAGCAACACTATTTCCTATCCCAAGGAATCGTTTGAAAAGAAGCCAGAGAGTCCGAGGGGCAGATGTAGATGAACTACAAAGATGAAGATGAAACAATGGCAAATGATGATGTGTCACATTTTAAAGGAATTTTGTTGGAAAACATGTTCTCTGTCTAAAAGAAATTGTGCATTTCCTGTCACATGTGACAGACTGTGTATGTTTTTCTCTTTATCCTAGTTTATTCACTTTGTGTACAGCCATTCTTAATATAGGCAGTTCTCCAACGTGTGGTGAGTTTGAATCCACAGAGGAGCAGAACAGACAGCAGTGGCTTTGAATATTATCAGATGTTTTACAATGATACAGAATTAGGAGGGTCTGCAGGGAGGGTTTCTCCAAGGAGTTAAGCAATTCTTAGACTCCTCAAGCAAGCATGAAGGGCCTGAACCTTGCTCGTCCTGTGTACCTGGAAGGGCCTGTGCAAACATGGTGATTGCAAGGCAAAGTACTGACTTGAATACGTCCTGCTCAGTGTGATGTTTTGGTCTTGCTCATGGCACCAATGCAAGCCGGCATGCTCAGGCTGCAGTTGTGGAAAGACAGAGCATTCTCTGGAGCTACACAAGCCGCCCAGGGAAGTCTTCCCTTTCCTGGCCTACAAATCCTGAGCAGTGCCACTCGACAGGCAGGGCTTCCCTGGAGTGGAGAGTGTTATAGGTGGCCAATGAGAAGGACGCCATGACATGCCAGCCCCGAGGCTTGTCAGTGGCACTGGGATAGATTCCCTCTGTTTAATGTTTGCTGGCACTAAGTTTTATGGGAACCTGTGGTGTTTTAATAGGAATTAATTATTACTTCAGGAAAATTGAGGCAGTTAATGTTGAAGAATACAACCCTTATTCTTATTCCTTCCCAAAGGGGATGAATCCAGGCAGCTATCTGTCTGGACATGACTTATTCTGTGTGGCTTTGAAGGTGCAGGCAGTGAAGAGAAGGATTATCTTACCAGTCCTAGGGAGGAGTGAATTGCTCTGGAAGTACCTGGAGCAGGTTAATTGCTTTGTTAACCAGCTTAATTAACAAATGAGGTGTAATCACTTAATGTATAAGTGGCTGGGACTTTGGGAATGAAGAACTAGCCTGGAGAAAGAAGAACTGGAATGACATGTATCCTTGCAATTTCTTTTTGATTGAAATATGTTCAGACTGTGATTTCTTGGGCTGAAGTCAAGTATGCCAGCAGAAGATCTAGCTAAGGGCTAGATCTTATGAGTTCTTAGGGATTGTGTTTTACGTGGATGTATGTTATTTGCTTGGGGCTTTTGAATTTTACACTAATTTTAAAAAAAATAAAATAGGGAACGGGTGTTGTTTGTTCTGTATCATAGCAGGAGACAAGAATGCCAGTAATGCTTTCTTCCTCTACTAGATACCTGACAAGTGATAAGGTGTCCAATGTTACCCTGGTTGGAACTCCTTATACAAAAGGGCATGGTTACTTCATTCCCCTTCAAACCCTTCTTTAAAATTCCCTCCTCTGCTGCAACATCTGCTAAAGCTGAGGTGCTATTGCTACAGCCTATCAAGCCAATTAGTAGTGTTCTCTTTGGTTCACCCATGTGTATTTGTAAGGCTCTGTCTCCTACTTCAGGTGGTCAGCTTTCTGGATGTGTGGGGATCACCTTGATCACAGCCTCATGTGCTGGGGACCTAGGACAGAAAGGGTTCCCAGCTCTTGTGGGATTGGGAAGAGGAATATGTTAGAGATTCAATCCTTTATATGAATGGTGACAAAATATTTGAAAAGAAGAATGTTCAGCTTCTAAATTGAGTGTTATAATGGGAGACTAGAAAGCCCAAATGAGGATTACATTGCATGGTGGTCTGTGCGCTGCCTGCCGTTGTGCTGGTAGGATGGTGTGGTGAATTGCTGTCACTCCTGAGTTTCCCTTTAAATCATGCAAGCCCTGAACAGGCTAGCACTTACCCTAGTTTTGCTTTTTTTTTTTTTTTCCCCTCCCTCTTCCTCTCAGAGCAATTCATCAAGATGTTGTGGTTTAACCTGGCAGGCAGCTAAACACCACACAGCTGTTTGCTCACTCCCCCCACCGCCCAGTGGGATGGGGGAGAGAATTGTGGGAAAAAAAAAAGTAAAATTTATGGGTTGAGATAAAGACAGTTTAATAGGACAGAAAAGGAAGGGAAAATAACAATAATGATAAAAAAAATACAAAATAAGTGATGCACAATGCAATTGCTCACCACCCGATGACCGATGCCCAGCCAGTTCCCAAGCAGCGGTCACCACCCCTCGGCCAATTCCCCCCAGTTTATATACTGAGCATGACATCATATAGTATGGAATATCCCTTTGGCCAGTTTGGGTCAGCTGTCCTGGCTGTGCCCCCTCCCAGCTTCTTGTGCACCTCCAGCCTTCTCAGTCGGTAGAGCACGGGAAGCTGAAAAGTCCTTGACTAGTGTAAGCACTACTTAGCAACAACTAAAACATTGGTGTGTTATGAAGATTATTCTCACCCTAAATCCAAAACACAGCACTGTACCAGCTACTAGGAAGAAAATTAACTCTATCCCTGCCGAAACCAGGACACAAGACGTTGCAGGAATACCATGTGGTTGATCCAGCAAGAGTAGATGCAAGCGGGCATTTTCTTTCTTTTAATTTACACCATCACATCTCAAACACGAGGAAGAAGAGAGATCTTGGTAAAAAGGAAAATGTGGTATATTATTATTATTTCAGCGAAGCCACCGAGGCGAAGGACTCCGGAGCGGAGGATCGTGCCGGGGCACCCTTCCTGAAGCGGCAAAACCCGTGAAGGGAAAAGCGCAGGGGGTGAGAGGGTGCCCCAGCGCCCCCCTCCCGGAGCTGGAGGAGGGAGCTCCTGACGAGCGGCAGCTCTGACTCAGCGTGGGCGGGGACAGGAGGGACAGCGGCCAAACCCCCCTCACTTACAAGAGCAGCCCCCAGGGAGCGCGAGCGACCCGGAGCGCGGTGCGGCAGTTTGCACAGGCAGGGCGTGCAGGGAAGGCGAGCAGGTGGGGTGCTGTCCCCCTCCTGGCTCTAGAGGCCAACTCAACTAGTAGTCATCGCCCTCCCAGAAGAGGACCAGCTATGGTTTCCACTCGGCCGAAAGCCATCGCTAGAAGGAATGTGGTGACCCAGAGGGAGCCCTCACGCAAGCATACAGCTGTCCAGGTCTCTGGCTGCAGGGAGTGCCTGAGCCTGTCACTTGTACTGGAGGGCAGCAGAGACACCACCTGTGTGTGGTGTGACCAGGTGGATGATCTGCTCAGCCTGGTGGCAGAGCTGAAGGAGGAAGTGGGAAGGTTAAGGAGTATCAGGGAGTGTGAGAGGGAGATAGATTGGTGGAGCCACACCCTACCATCCCTGAGGCAAAGGCAGCAGATGGAGGCTCCACAAGAAGCAGAGGATCCCCTGCCTTCTTGCCGCCAGGCAGAAGGAGGGGACCTAAGTGATGGGGGGGGAATGGAAACAGGTCCCTGCTCAGGGTGCCAGATGATGCCCCGCCTGGCCTCCCTCACCTTCCCGGTTGTCCTTGCAGAACAGATATGAGGCCCTGGAACTTGAGGGCCAGGCAAATGAGGATGTAGATGAAGGTCCATCCAGGGGGTTGCCTAGGGTGAGGCAGTCAGCCCCATGCATCATGACTGCCTCTGCTAAGAAAAAAAGGAGGGTAATTGTTGTAGGCGATTCCCCTCTGAGGGGAACAGAGGGCCCAATATGCCGACCAGACCCATCCCACAGGGAAGTCTGCTGCCTCCCTGGGGCCCGGGTCAGAGACATTACTAGGAAACTCCCTGGTCTGGTACGGCCTTCTGACTACTACCCACTGTTGGTTATACAGGCTGGCAGTGATGAGGTTGCAGAGAGAAGTCCTGCAGTGATCAAAAGGGACTTCAGGGCACTGGGGCGACTGGTTGAAGGATCGGGAGGACATGTAGTGTTTTCCTCAATCCCTACAGTGGCAGGGAAGAATACTGAAAGGAACAGGAAAACACACCTGATCAACACGTGGCTCAGGGGCTGGTGCCAACGGAGGAATTTTGGCTTTTTTGATCATGGGGAGGTTTACACAGCACCGGGCCTGCTGGTGACAGATGGAGTCCAGCTGTCTCACAGGGGGAAAAGGATCATTGCTCATGAATTGGCGGGGCTCATTGAGAGGGCTTTAAACTAGGTTCGAAGGGGGAAGGGGATAAAACCAGGCTCACTAGAGACGAGCCTAGGGGTGGCATGCCAATGCTGGGGGCGAAATAGATATCCCAGCTCAAGTGCATCTACACCAATGCACGCAGCATGGGCGGCAAACAGGAGGAGCTGGAAGCCATGGTGCAGCGGGATAGCTATGGCTTAGTCGCCATCACAGAAACATGGTGGGGTGACTCTCATGATTGGAGTGCTGCAATGGATGGTCTCCTGGTTTCGGCAGGGATAGAGTTAATTCCCTTCCTAGTAGCTGGTACAATGCTGTGTTTTGGATTTAGGATGAGAACAAAGTTGATAATGCACCGATGTTTTCGTTGTTGCTAGGTAATGCTTACACTAGCCAAGGACTTTATAGTTTTCCATGCTCTACCAACTGAGAAGGCTGCAGGTGCATAAGAAGCTAGGAGGGGGGCACAGCCAAACTGGCCAAAGGGACATTCCATACCATGTGACATCATGCTCAGTACATAAACTGGGGAAAGCTCACCGGGGGGGCCGCTGCTCGGGGACTGGCTGGGCATCGGTCGGCAGGTGGTGAGCAGTTGCATTGTGCATCACTTGCTTTGTGTATTATTATTATTATTATTACATTATTATTATTTTATTTCAATTATTAAACTGTTTTTATCTCAACCCATGAGTTTTTTCTCACTTGTGCTTTTCCAATTCTCTCCCCCATCCCACCGGGGGGAGGGGGAGTGAGTGAGCAGCTGTGTAGTGCTTAATTGCCGACTGAGGTTAAGCCACAACAGATGGCTATAAACTCTTCAGAAGGGACAGGCAAGGAAGGAGAGGCAGTGGGGTGGCCCTGTATGTTAGGGAGTGTTTCTATTGTCTAGAGCTCAACGATTGTGATGATGATACAGTTGAGTATTTATGGGTAAGGATGAGGGGGAAGGCCAACGAGGTAGATATCCTGCTGGGAGTCTGTTACAGACCACCCAACCAGGATGAAGGGGCGGATGAAGCATTCTACAAGCGGCTGGCGGAAGTCTCACAATCGCAAAATCGCTAGCCCTTGTTCTCGTGGGGGACTTCAACTTCCCGGACGTCTGCTGGAAATAAAACATGGCAGAGAGGAAGCAGTCTAGGAGGTTCCTGGAGCGTGTGGAAGACAACTTCCTGACACAGCTGGTAAGTGAGCCTACCAGGGGAGGTGCCTCGCTCAACCTGATGTTTACAGACAGAGAAGGACTGGTGGGAGATGTGGTGGTCGGAGGCCGTCTTGGGCTTAGCGACCATGAAATGATAGAATTCTCGGTTCTTGGTGAAGTAAGGAGGGGGGCCAGCAAAACCGCAACCATGGACTTCCGAAGGGCGGACTTTGGCCTGTTCAGGACGCTGGTTGAGGGAGTCCCTTGGGAGACAGTCCTGAAGGGCAAAGGGGTCCAGGAAGGCTGGAGGATCTTCAAGAAGGAAGTCTTAAAGGCGCAGGAGCAGGCTGTCCCCATACGCCATAAGAAGAACGGGTGGGGAAGGCAACCGGCCTGGCTGAACGGGGAGCTCTTGCTGGGACTCAGGAAAAAAAGGAGAGTTTACCGCTTGTGGAAGAAGGGGCAGGCAACTCAAGAAGAGTGCAGGGGCCTCGTTAGGTCATACAGAGAGGAAATGAGAAAGGCAAAAGCCCAGGTAGAATGCAATCTGGCCGCTGTCGTTAGAGACAACAAAAAAAGTTTTTACAAATATATTAATGACAAGAAGAGAGCCAAGGAGAATCTCCATCCTTTATTGGATGCGGAGGGGAACATTGTCACCGAGGATGAGGAAAAGGCTGAGGTACTCAATGCCACCTTTGCCTCAGTCTTTAACAGGCAGACCAGTTATCCTCAGGGTACTCAGCCCCCCTGAGCTGGAAGACAGGGATGGCGAGCAGGATGAACCCCCCATAATCCAAGAGGAAGCAGTTAACGATCTGCTATGCCACCTGGATGCTCACAAGTCTATGGGGCCGGATGGGATCCACCCGAGAGTGCTGAGGGAGCTGGCGGAGGAGCTCGCCAAGCCGCTCTCCATCATCTATCAGCAGTCCTGGTTAACGGGGGAGGTCCCGGACGACTGGAGGCTTGCCAATGTGACGCCCATCTACAAGAAGGGCGGGAAGGAGGATCCGGGGAACTACAGGCCTGTCAGCCTGACCTCGGTGCCGGGGAAGATTATGGAGCGGTTCATCTTGAGGGCGCTCACAAGGCATGAGCGGGACAGCCAGGGGATCAGGCCCAGCCAGCACGGGTTCACAAGAGGCAGGTCCTGCTTGACCAACCTGATCTCCTTCTATGACAAGATGACCCGCCTAGTGGATGAGGGAAAGGCTGTGGATGTGGTCTACCTGGACTTCAGTAAGGCCTTTGACACCGTCTCCCACAGCATTCTCCTAGAGAAGCTGGCGGCTCACGGCTTAGACAGGTGTACTCTGCGCTGGGTCAAAAACTGGCTGGACGGCTGGGCCCAGAGAGTTGTGGTGAATGGAGTTCAATCCAGTTGGCGGCCGGTCACGAGCGGTGTTCCGCAGGGCTCAGTTTTGGGGCCGGTCTTGGTCAATATCTTTATCAATGATCTGGACGAGGGGATCGAGTGCATCCTCAGGAAGTTTGCAGACGACACCAAGTTGGGCGGGAGTGTTGATCTGCTCGAGGGTAGGAAGGCTCTGCAGAGGGACCTGGACAGGCTGGATCGATGGGCCGAGGCCAACTGTATGAGGTTCAACAAGGCCAAGTGCCGGGTCCTGCACTTGGGTCACAACAACCCCATGCAGCGCTACAGGCTTGGGGAAGAGTGGCTGGAAAGCTGCCTGGCGGAAAAGGACCTGGGGGTGTTGGTCGACAGCTGGCTGAACATGAGCCAGCAGTGTGCCCAGGTGGCCAAGAAGGCCAATGGCATCCTGGCCTGTATCAGAAACAGTGTGGCCAGCAGGAGTAGCTAAGTGATCGTGCCCCTGTACTCGGCCCTGGTGAGGCCGCACCTCGAATACTGTGTTCAGTTTTGGGCCCCTCACTACAAGAAGGACGTTGAGGTGCTGGAGCGTGTCCAGAGAAGGGCAACGAAGCTGGTGAAGGGTCTGGAGAACAAGTCCTATGAGGAGCGGCTGAGGGAACTGGGGTTGTTTAGCCTGGAGAAGAGGAGGCTGAGGGGAGACCTCATCGCTCTCTACAACTACCTGAAAGGAGGTTGTAGCGAGGTGGGTGTCGGTCTCTTCTCCCAAGTAACAAGCAATAGGATGAGAGGAAATGGCCTCAAGTTGTGCCAGGGGAGGTTTAGATTGGACGTGAGGAAAAATTTCTTTACTGAAAGAGTGGTTAAACATTGGAACAGGCTGCCCAGGGAAGTGGTTGAGTCCCCATCCCTGGAGGTATTTAAAAGACGTGTAGATGAGGCGCTTAGGGGCATGGTTTAGTGGGCATGGTGGTGTTGGGTTGACGGTTGGACTCGATGATCTTAGAGGTCTTTTCCAACCTTAATGATTGTATGTTTCTATGATTATAAAATTAACCACGAGGAGAAGGGTCTGTTTTTTAACTTGACTGTCCATGTGGGATTTCTTTCCCATAACTACGTTGTAGAAAGGAGATGTGGCAACCATACTAATGCGAAGATTGCAGCTTGCTCAGGAGTTCCTTGCCACTTCATTGGCACACTGTTGCAGCCTGGTTCTGTCAGCAGGACAGCAGCAATCATCACTTGTAATGGCCTGGTAAGTTATGTGACCTTTACTGGGGTTCTGGGCTAGTTTTTGTGTCATTAGAACTGAGCTAGAGCATTGGTATATAAATGTGCCTTTGCTATGCATCTGGATATGAGCTTCTGTTTTAGTTTCCTCTAGAAGGAATGTAGCTCAGTTGCACTGAAACTGCTCTACAAACTAAACCAGCAGGTGGTAGGTGGGGAAAATTGGGAGACTTGCTTCAGAACTGCACTGCAACTTCAGAAATAAATGGTAGGGTAGATGCAACCTTAGCAGAGGTTTAAATTCAAACCTGAACCACCTCTAGGCATCCTTTTTTCAGAGGAGCACTTCCAAGGCTGGAGCTTGAAGTCTTACATTCCTCAATAGCCCGTGGTTCAGACTGAGACAAGGAGGTGGAAACCTCATTTTTGCTGTGCTTTTTTTTTAGCAATACTGTAGCTCAGGTTTCTAGTTCTAGAGGATAAGGCTGAACCTATCTTGTCAGGGAGGGGAAGAAGAGACAAACTGCCTGGATGTGAAGAAAGGGGATGTTGTAGGGAGCTGTGTAAAATGGCACACAAGCTGTGAGAGGCAAAACGCAAAGGGTTTGTGGAGTGTGCAGGCAGAGGTGATGAAGTGTGTGCGGCATGCATGTGCTCTAATGCCTTGATCCTTGAGTGACAAGTGATAGTATTTGACAGTGCGTAGAGCAGTGCACTGACCCATTTTGGCCAACATATCTCAGTCTGCAACAGGCTAGGGAATGAGGTTTCATTCTTGAGCCTGAACTCAACACCAAGGTGAGTATCTGTAAAGTACATCCTTTCTCTGCCAACCTGTCAATATTGAAGTGTGTTCCTTGCTATTGAGAAATATGAAGCTTTCAGAAGCTTTGGAAATTCAGTGGGTTTCAGAAGTATCCTGGCAATGTGCGAAAAGTAAAATGAAGACAGGTCTGATGTAGATGAAATGGGAAACTTTGGAATATTACACAAGTCCTGATAACACTTTTGGCACGTTGCCTGGAGAAACAGACCATTGCTTGAGATCAGAAGCTTCAGTCCCGCAGGCATGAAGATCAGGGATTTTCTAGGTAATTCTTCCTGTGAGAACCAACTTATCAAAACTTCCCTGAAACACGTTACAGTCACAGAGGGTCAGTAAGGAAAAGGTGATATGATGATACAAGTAGTTCCTTTGGTTGATTTGTCTTGTGCTTTGCCAAAACGTCTTTGTTAATTTTCATTAGGATGAGAACTTGAAAATGAAATGCTAGATCTTCATTATGCCTTCTGAAGTATTTAGTCTGCAACAAGGATTTAAAAAAATTAAATAATTATTCAAATTACATAGCAAATTCAGCCTGGTAATATGCTTCAAAGTGACTCTTTCATTCGGGTTACAAACTTTTTGAGGTTTACTTTGATTTGGATGTTTTTGAAACAACTTTTGCTAGAAGACAGGCCTGGGGATTGTTTCTTTTTGACAAAACACTTGTATCAGAAAAATACTGTCATCTTTTTTTTTTTTCTTTCTCCCCAGAACTGAAACTTTGAAAACATAGAATCATAAATTCATTCAGGTTGAAAGTGACCTCGGGGGAGAAACAATTGTTTTGATGCAATGATTTTTGAAGTCCAGAAGACACTGTTCTGAAGAGGTTGCAGTAGGAGTCAGGTCTGAATCTCTTAATTTCTGAGTGCCACAAGCTGGGGAAGGTGGCTTAGCTTGCCTTTCCCCTGAAAGTTTTCCAAAAGATTAAGTGCACATGAAAACATTTATTAATAATAGTTTTGCCAGCATTGAGAAATGCAATCTGGTTTTCAGGATGAAAACCTGAGGTTTCTGAAACTGTTTGTGGTGGTCTGCTGCTTCCTGAGCTAATGGGTGAATTAATTCCATCATGGAGATCCCCAATTTTTTGCTCTTCAGCACCATGTCTATTCTACTTCCCCCCCCCCCCCCTTCCTGGGATGTGTTGTGTTTCTCCACTGAAAAGAAATTTTCTGTTTATTCTTATGAGGGAGGGAAGGAGAACTGAGAATAGGTGAACGCCATAGAATTAGAACAAATTATTTGAGATACTAAGAAAACTATCCCATGAAGAGAAGAAATTGTAAGCTTGTTTACTGTAGGAGATTAATTCTAAACTATTTGATAAAAAGAGTTATATGAAATAATGAATTGTATAGGGCGAGTTGATAAGGATCCTTGGGGCTGAGATAGAAGAAGAGCAAGATGACAAAACAGTGTGGTTGAAAGGTGCCAGCTTCCCAGAATATGCTTTGGCAGCAGTGGCTGCTGCACACGTCCTCACCTGTGACTGCCTGGGTCAGGACCGGACTTGGAATATTTGCTTTGGTGAATGGGTTCCAATAAACCTTAGCTCCTCTACCCACCACTGCGAGCTGGCAGAGTGCTGATATGCTCAAGCCTCATGACCAGCTCACTGAGCTGTTAAGAACCAATATCTTAGCCTTCAAATACAGGGAACATACTGTGCTTTTTTTTTGTTGAGATTGTCTTTAATAAGCTAATTGAGGCACCAATTTACCATGGTAATGAGTGACAGGAAAGTGTGGGATCCCTAAACTGCTAATTTTTGGCTTGTTTAATGATAGGGGCTGGTAAAAAAATTTATAATACTGGAAAATACTGATTTGATTAAATAAGTATGTTTTACTGGAATATCCCTTTTGTTGATGTTTATAGTGGGAAATGGTTGAAATGCTATCTTGTCATTTTGTCAAAGTGAATTGCTAAGAATATGTCATCTTTTGCAAACTTCCCCCCCAACTTTTTGGCCTGAATTTGGGCAAAATAAAATCCTAAAGATGCCTATGGGAGGGAAATCCTAGTTTTAGTCCTCTTTCTGGAATGACTTCCTCTCATGTGAAGTCTATTTACGCTGTTGGTTCATATTTGAAAGTTCCTGAATTTCCAGGATAATAGCACTGTATAAGAACAAACCAAAGATGTGTGGTGTCGATTTATGTTCTGTCATAAAGATCACCCACACACAGTACTGAAAGTATAGAAAACATAGACATGGATTTTCATCTCCCTTGTGTTTTTACTTTGAAATCTATTCCTGCTTCCATTGGCATTACTGTTATGGGCATTGCTCACGTAGCAAAGATATAACTCGTACTATTCGTTTTTATTCGTGACACTTTTCAGAATCAAATTTTCTCCTGCATAAATCAAGTGGACAGAACTGAGAAGATGTAGTTTTCAGAGGGGCATCTGTTTGACTAAATCATATTGACAAATGATTGGAAAAGTGACGCTTTCAAAATGCGGGAAACAACTTTTTGCTGTTAGTGCTTCTCCAGGTTGACAGTATATTGTTTTTTTAGCTAGAAAGTCCTCATACTTAAGATTTGTAGCAGTTCATTAGTTGTTTTGAAAACAAAGTACACTGATGTCTTACAAATTTCATTTTCCTATGTATTTATATGTTCCCAAAATGGCCTGCAAGGGGAATAACAGTGAGTCACAGATTTGAGATATAAGAATGGGGGAGACAGTCATTGTATGACATTGTTCTTTTTTTAAATGTAAATATGTCTCTATTTTCAGAAATATGTTTGGAAACAAATGGCTAGATTCATAAAGGGATTTGGGCAGAACCGGACAAGAGGATAAAGAGGACAAACTAGCAGAGATCTGGAGGAACTAAGTTGTAATTTCCAAATCCATTTTTTTCTAACACCTTGTGATATCCTTGTTTCCCTTTCATGCTAAGTAGGTCATGACCTTCTTAACAGGTTGAAGAACATCATGCTGTAAGCTCTGTCTCTTCTTCTCTGGGTCAGTTGTCTAGTTAAGCCTTTTGCACTTCTGGGTCTTGTAGAATAATGCATGAGACTGCCCCACTCTTCCCACATTGATGCAGACCTCACTGTTTATTTTGGGTCACAGATGGAGGAGAAAACCCCAGAGAGAAGGTCACTACCAGAACACCAGAAATGGATCAATCTGTGGCACTTGGGAGGAGAGCAGACATGAAATCTCTTAGGTACAGGTAAGTTTCCAAGAGGAAGTAAAGGGAGGAAATATTTTTGGTATTTTTCTCAGTGGAAATAATATTTGGATTTGTCTTGGCAGGCTATTTAGGGCACACTTCTAATAATGCTTTATGTTTCCACAGTGCCTTTCCACAGAAGATTATAATGAACTTTTCCAAACACTAACACTTTAATTTTCAGTTGTGTGTTAGCCTTGAGATCCCTTGTGTCCCAGCAGTAGTGTCAGCTTGTCTCCTCAGTAGGGCTGGGAGGGAGTAAAGCTCAGCAAAGTTGAATGAATGCCCTAGGTTTATGCACTGAGTCCTATAGAGCTGGGAAGTGAATTTTTCTTCGATAGTCTATCCTCTTCATTAGGAACAAGGCCCTCTTTTACTCATCAGTAACACAGACATTGTTTATAGTATTTTTGGATGACAGAGCATCATTAAGGCTTTGTTTCCTTGACACTTGTTTACAGTGTAGAGCTGTCAATGGACAGTTGCTTCTGGTAATATTTTTATCTTCAAAGGCTATATAAGCGTTACCATGGAAATGGAAGAAGAATGGAAGAACATTAGTATGAAAATTGAGAATGATCTGTACACATGTACCTGGTAAGCTCTTGGCCTTACTGGGCCTTGTGTAACACTGTGGACAGGTCGTGCTTTGGCTGTCTCCAGCTGGTCAGGAGGTTGCCTCTGTCCTGGTGGGCATCAACGTTTACCAGAAGTGCTGTTGTTGTCTGCTGCCCAGGCAGCAGCAATGCAGTACAAAATCATGAAGCACTGTTTATTTATTCCCCCCACAAAATCCAGCTACTGCAGAACACTGCTGTTTCTTAGCAGTGACAGACATGCACACCAAACCTGGCGGCTGCTCCATACCCTGGCAATCTGTAGGAAACTGGGTCAGGTCTGCTGCCTGTGTCCAAGATTTTTGAAAGGTTTCCCCCACTTCAGTTCTTCCCTCTGTGCCCGGCTACAGTCGGGGGCAGCGCTCTTTAAACTTTTAATTGGTGACTGTGTGACAGTTTCTCTTTATATGGCAGCTGGTGGGACATGCTCCGAGTGGACCTCTCTGGGCAGATCTGTGTCTGCCCTGACGCATGCGGCATGTTTGTCACCGAAAAGCAGAACGGTGGCTGAATTCTGCTCAAGTGTAACTGTTCTTATTGCAGGATATCACCATTATATGAAACCTAAGAATGAGCTCTGGTACTTATGCAGCATCACCTATATTCTTAATCTGGTCCACTCAATGTAGCATAAAATCCACCAATGGCATTTTATCTGTTGCAGACTTGCTTCAGTTTTGGGGAATTCAGCCTGATCTCTGTTCTCCTGCTACATGCCAAGAAGCTTTTCTAGTTAGCTTGAGATGCCTTTTCCATGCTGACCCACATGTTATCATCTTATGATCTGTCCCGGGTTGAACAGTTCTGTGCGGGTACTGTGACAGTACTTCAGTAGTAGTGTGCTCTATGAGAGTGGTCTAATACTGCCGTTTTAGACTTTCTTCTCCTACGGATATGGAAAGCCTGCATCAGGATGTCAGACTACTTGGTGTTTTCCTTAGATGAGGCTTAGGGATAAAAGAATCTTTACTTTAAAACAGTTTTATAATATTTTGTTCTAAAGTAATGGAAGAATAAAATGCATTACTAAGCTTATAATAGGGATTTTTATCTGCTTCTATGTTTCCCAATTTGTGAGGTTGGTTGGTTATTAACAGTTCATTTATTAACCTGTTAAACGTAGTTACCAGAGCCCTACAAAGCTACTGTTCTACACAATTCACTCTTATAGCCCAGAAAAATGACCATGTCTCTCTACTCCCTTGTGGTATACCTGCGTCCAACAAAATTGTTTCTCTTCAAATGCAAGTGGGGTAAGCACGTGGTAGTGAAGAAATACACTTTAGAAAAGGTTACATTTCCCCTTTTCTTCAGTTGCACTTGTGACAGTCTGAAATTGGATTCAGCACCGATCCCTGACGTGGAACCATACATCACCAGAACACATTTGGACACACATGCTGTTTTGGAGGCTGTTCTTTTAAGAGATGGCAATGAATTGGAGTGTATTCCTGTTGCGCTACCTCAAATAAATGAACTCTGTTCTGGGAACAAGGGCACTGGGAGACAAATACACAAGTCCTTCTCCAGGGGTTTCTTCCCCTTCACTCATCTCCCCTTGTTTTCTCTAAGAGAGTCACTTCGTTTGCCCGTTCCCCTGCCTTATAGTTCTTGGTGGGTCCTGCTTGTGGCTGGAAGTATGGCAGATGGCCCTATCTGCCAGTTGTGTCTCCTTATTTAGATGTCAGTGACATCTCCACAGTGGCCTCTTTTGGTTTGTCCAGCCAGTGATAATCTGCTGGAGCCAAAATGTAGGAATAAGGTGTCTGGAGAATGCCAGGCATGAAAGCAAGCTGGCTGGCCTTTTCCTTGGGGATGGGAATTGCTCCATGGTTGGATATAATGGAGCTTCCAAAGTCTAAATGTTGTGATTTGGCTTGTTCTGGCACATGTAAAGAAGGAAAAACCTGCTAAGTAAATCTGCTGTGTATCTGCTGTATGTTTCTTCTCTTAGGCAATAGTACGGAAAATACTGTAAGTAGAAAAAATTACACTGAAAGTAAATCCAGTGTTCCCTGTGCATCTGTTCTATGTCATGCTTGGTTTGCCAGTTTTCTCCATATAATAATAAATATCTGGATATTCTCCTTGCTTGACTAGTGTTGTGGTTGTGTTGTGTGTTTTTTGGTTTTGTTTTTGTTTTGGGGTTGTTGGTTTTTTTTGAAGACCATCCAAAGGTAGAGTGTGTAGTGGTGGTTTTTTGTTTGTTTTGTTGTTTGGGTTTTTTTCAACAGATTCATCATTCAAAATTTGACTAGTATTTGCTGCAGTACTTCAACATTCATCTCTTTTCTTTGTGTTTGAACTTCAACTATCCATCTGCCAGCTCCCTTCCCCCAGTCTTTTGTCTGCAAAAATACTCTAATTGACAGGTCAAACGAATCTCATTAATGATCTCGATACATGAGAATCCGGCTGTGTCTGTGGCTCCTGGTCTTGGCCTTGTCACCTTTAACCAATATGAAGTTGTTAGCCCAGAAGCTGGGTATGGCTGCAGTTTTTATAACATAGTTGTTAAGTTTCAGTGGAACTCTCATTGATGGGGTACATTAAAATAAGGATTAGTTGGTACGAACTGATTTGAATGGAGTACCTAGGATTAGAATGTCTTGCTCCTTTAAGATAACTATTTTTTGAGAATACGAAAGACAGACATTTTTATATAGTTTTAAGAAATCTTATTCTCTTGTTTAAATCTGTACCTACTTATTTGCTAATTACATAGGAATATTGTTAGGATACAGAGCTGTCAATTATATTTCCAGTTTCCATGAGTCTCTTTAATGAATCTTCTATATGTGTGTGTGTGGTTTTTTTTCTTTTTCTTTTTTCTGAAAGTCTTCACTCATGATTTCCTGAGTGTGGTGTTTTTTATAAAAAGCATCTTGTTTACCGAGGGAAAACTGTGGGAGTGACTTCAGTCTAAAGATTCAGAACCCAGAAGTAAAAAATATACATAACATCTATTTTGCCTTGATTCTGTAATAATGTGAGGTTTGTAAGATGGTCTGTTCTTTGTTTCTTCTAATATCTTTGGAAGTTGTTGGCCAAATTCAGCCCAATCTGAAAGAGGAATGGAGGTATCAAAGCCATTAAGTTCTTATGAATTTTGCAAGTAAAGGTGGGAACTTTTGATCAGTGAAATGATGGATGAACACATGCAGGTTGACCAGTGACTCAGCACAACTGTAAATTGCTACTGAGCAGGGTGCAGTGCTATCCTTGGCCCAGCTGACAGTGAGGATTGCTGGAGGAGGAAATTCATGAGAGATTGGAGAAAATGGCTTTAAGTGAGGAAATGGAAAATATGGGAAGCAAATCTGTGGGGAAACCAGGTTTTGATAATTCTGCTGTTCATAGAACTTTTTTTTTTTTCTCTTTAATCCATTTTCATGATGTTGAAAGGAAGGGTCTAGCTTGGAAGTAAACAGAATTGTTTGCACTGGTTGCCATATTAACAATGTGCTATACCTGCTGCCCATCACAGCATATGCTTTGTATGTAATCATTAATGATGAGCAGAAGAGAGGGGAAGAACCGAGGCTTTCCTACATACCCAGTCAGTGATGCATACAATGTGACATTAATAGGGACAAATCTTGCTGATTGCATGCCTTATTTTCTAGCTGTTCAAAAAAAGAAAAGTAACAAGAAAAGCCTGTCTTGCTCCTGTTCTGAGCAGATAAACATTGGCAAGATGCTAGGTGGTGAACGGCAATGGGTGATGTAAACAACAGACCCAAATAGCCTGTGTCTACTGCTTGCACTTAAAGGATAGATGGGCTAGTGGTACTTTTACAGCAGCTGTGTGAGCCTGGCTTCTGGCACCAGCTGAAAAGCAGCTGCCTGAAGATCAGATCCTGCCTTTTTAATTCTCTTTGTCTGTCAGAGTAGAGCAGCTGCAGTCCCTGAGCAGCATCAGGGGACAATTATATATACACATAATTAGACACACACACACATATGTAGCTCTATCACTGCAGAACAGTTAGACTGCAGCTAAAGCTTGTGGGTTAAGATCCATGCTGTATGCTGAGAAGACTTCTGTGCTGTCATATGTATTGGGTATTACCAAGCAATGCCCAAATATATTGGTTTTTTCCAGAAACTGGCACTTAACAATGGACTTTCTCAACCCGTTTGTAAACTGCAACAGAATTTTAAGTATTTAGTAATTTAGGCTGGGATATTTATGCGCTTTATGTACACACTGGCTCCAGGGTGTGCTCTGGAGAAAGACTCATCTGAAATTGCAAGCTTTAAAAATAAATAAGTAATAATAAAAAATGCTGGTTGCCTTGGCTAAGCAGTGCCTATGTTTAAACACATCCATTGTGTGTTCCAGTTCTGATGGCAAACAGCAAGTCCCTAGTAAAACTGCTTAGGCTTGTTGATGAATGGAAATCCCATGAGTAGATCTAAATCAATTGTAGTTGTAACTTGCACTAAAGGTTCATGCAGACACAGTTCTTGATGTAAATTTTTCTTTTGTTCAAATTCCACTCTTTTTCAATTTTTAAATGTATATATTTAAAACCAAGACGATTCTAAATACTCAGTCAGAACTTGAATATCTGTTTATTTGGATGCAATGTTAACTCTATCGGCTTCCTTTTCTAGAACAGTCATGGACCGAAACTGGTCAAAACCATAAGAATGGAGACTGTGGATAGGGCGAATGTCTGTTTTTATCCAGCATCCTCTGCCCAACAATGTCTAAGTAAATATCTAGGGAAGAGTAAGAACAGGGTAGCAGGACATCTTCCCTGTGTTCATCCTTGCTTCTGTTTTCAACTCAGATCAAATTTCTTCATATGGGTATGTTTTCTTTGTTGAGAATTTATCAATGGATTCATCTTTCACATACTTTCTTGGTCTCCCCTTGTACTGGGTTTACGTGGCTAGGTTTTGGTAGTGGGGGGGCTACAGGGGTGGCTTCTGTGAGAAGATGCCAGAAGCTTCCCCCATGTTGGACAGAGCTAGTGCTAGCTGGCTCCAAGACGGACCCGCCGCTGGCCAAAGCTGAGCCAATCAGCAACGATGGTAGCGCCTCTGTGATAACATATTTAAGAAGGGGTAAAAACTGCTGCGCAAGAGCAGCTAGAAGAGAGAGGAGTGAGAATATGTGAGAGAAACAACTCTGCAGACACCAAGGTCAGTGAAGAAGGAGGGGGAGGAGGTGCTCCAGGCACCGGAACAGAGATTCCCCTGCAGCCCGTGGTGAAGACCATGGTGAGGCAGGCTATCCCCCTGCAGCCCATGGAGGTCCACGGTGGAGCAGATATCCACCTGCAGCCTGTGGAGGACCCCACGCCAGAGCAGGTGGATGTGCCCAAAGGAGGCTGTGACCCTGTGGAGAGAGCCTGTGCTGGAGCAGGCTCCTGGAAGGACCTGTGGACCCGTGGAGAGAGGAGCCCACGCTGGAGCAGGTTTGCTGGCAGGAATTGTGACCCTGTGGGGGACCTACGCTGGAGCAGTCCATTCCTGAAGGACTGCACCCCATGGAAAGGACCCATGCTGGAGCAGTTCGTGAAGAACTGCAGCCTGTGGGAAGGACCCACATTGGAGAAGTTCATGAAGGACTGTCTCCCGTGGGTGGGACCCCATGCTGGAGCAGGGGAAGAGTGTGAGGAGGAAGGAGCAGCAGAGACAATGAGTGATGAACTGACTGCAACCCCCATTCCCTGTCCCCCTGTGCTGCTCAGGGGGAGGAAGGAGGTAGAGAATTTGGGAGTGAAGTTGAGCCTGGGAAGAAGGGAGGGGTGGGGGGAAAGTGTTTTAAGATTTGGTTTTATTTCTCATTATCCTACTCTGATTTGTTTTTAACTAGCTTTCTGTCAGCTTCATTTGATGCTTCTTAAGCTATTGTCTTGGAGGAGACACTGCGCTCAGTGTTTGACTGTTCATTGAGATGGATTTACTCAGTGGCATAGTGTATTCTTTGGGGTTTTTTTGTTTCTTGGTAATTCCAAACACGAGAGAGAGAGAGAGATAGCACTCTTTGGACAGCTGTTGAGGTGGGCTTGTTACATAGTTCCGAGGTCTTTTTCCATGAAAATGTCAGCTCTGGTTCCTATTTCTGCACAGTAGCAGGTAGGTCAGAGCCCATCATTTAATACACAAAGGTTGGGATTGTTTCTCTGCTGCCTTTTCCCCTTCGCCATGCCATGCTGTATCACTTTTCATTAATCTTCAGTGAATTGCATCTTCCTCCTTCTTGTCCAGCTGCTGAGGTTCAGGAGAGCTTTCTGAAGTTCATCAGTCATCCTTTGTCCTTACTCTCCTGAATAACTTCTTATAGCCATATTGTATCCTGTATAACAGACTCTAATTTTTAATCCAAAATGTAAACACAAGGAAAGTTGCCATAAAGAAAAAAAATCTTTATGTTCCTTTGCAACATTGTTACATGGCCGTAGCTCTGGAGATTAATGGAACTTAATAGTTCAAGCAAATGTTTTTCTTCATTTTTCTCATCTGTGGTTTGTACCTTCATTTTCTATTTCCCCCAAATTTTCTCCAAATTTGAGATTATTAAATAGATAAATTGAGATCTAGTCAGGTCCACTGTCTTTATGATTATATCAGATCAAGCAAATAGTGGATTAGGTATTGGGTGACAAAGCATGTTTGGTTTTGGCAAAAAAACCCAATTGCTAAGTAATTTATTTTCCTTTTGCAGAAGCTCCTCTGTTAAGAATTAACATGCTTCTGTGTTAGCAAGAGAGATATAAATAATTTGTATTACTATAAATCCCCTTGGTGGATACTTATGGAGCTGAAATTACGTTATAGGTAGTATTTCACCCTTACTGAAGTCCATTACACTTCAGTTCATGTGTACCACTTGAGAAAAATGTCTCTGCCAAAAAGTATACTATGAATAATTACTTTTAGTAACTTTAGATCAACTACATTTAATTTGGAGAGTTTTATCACTGAACAAAACATTTCCTCCACTCCCCTTTCCCCTACATGCCCATGTAGTATAATTTCAACTGGAACTTTAGTTGGATCCAAAACTAAATTTTTGTCCAGGATTTTGCCCCTCTATATGTAACTTTGGATAACTTCCTAAAATGAAAGCTAGCAAACAGTTTATGTTTTGGAATTATGAGAAGTATTGGAAAAAAATTCTCCCAGGTTGTTCATTACATTGTTTTAGTTGATCTCAATCTGCAGTTTTTTGAAGGGGGGCAGTGGGAATTGGCAGAAAAAATCCTCAGCTTTATATTTCTGAATGTCAGGTAGTTTAACAACAAATCCCAAACAATTGTTCCCATCCCAAAAATGTTGTTTAATAAGTCCCCGATTAGATGCCTGTTACTTTGGGGATGGGCATGGGGGCAGCTGAACTAGTAGAATTTTCTTTTGGGCTGTATTTCCATCAGTGTTGAATGACAGACGTTATATTGTGGTGCAGCCATGCAAATATTTCTAGTGTCTTTGATGTTTTGTATGTTGCATAATTATTGTTTATGATTTACACAGTGGTGGCAATCAATTCATTGCAAATCATTTTTTCATTCTACAATGGATCAAATCTGTATTTGCAAGATTGGCAGAGGAATATTGTGATCTGTGAATGTTTATAGTCAGAAACATCATCTTAAATTGAAAACAAACAAGCCTGGCATGTAATTTCCTAAATTTATGCTAATTTTTTTTCCCTCAGGTCCTTCAAATGAAAGAAAATTGTCTGCAGTTCTCTCTAGAACTGTTACTCTCTGGTAATAATGTATTTTAATAAGCCAGAAATCATTGATCTTTCTAGGTCACGTACCGGTTTTAAAAGGCAGCATTTTCATTGCACTGTCAGTACTGCCAGGGACTTGGAGGGGCTGTGTCTTGAGATTGTAAATAATAATCGTGTATGGGGAAGTTGCAGACCTGAGTGCATTTAGGTTAAAATTCAGTTTGGTGCTGTTGACTCCAAATAATTTCAGTATGGTGACTGCTCTGACTCCTCACAACTCTGCCCACCCGCAGGTGGTTAAATGAAGAAAGAGCTTGAATAAGAGTACTTGGTGAATATAAATTGGGACTGTCCTTCACTGCTCCTTTGTGTGTTGTTTCATGGCATGGAGCCCTTCCTGCTCAGGGCATAAGTGCCTTACTGGGCTGTAGGTTTTGGAATAATAATGGGGGCTGGAAAGAGCAGGTAAGGAACTTGTATGAAGGCCAGAGGGTTGAGCAAGCATCTGCAGACATCGCAGGCCTGGTTCTTGCAGTGCACTGATGTATGAGAGGGCTGCATGAAGTTTCTGGATCTGCTTGGGCAGCCATGTGGAGCAGCAAGGAACTGTAATGCGCCCTCGCCCTCATGCTGGTGTTCAGCGCTGGTGCTCAGCACTGTTGCCGCTTCCCAGGCTTGGGAAGCGTCGGACAGGAGGCAGGTGAGGTTAGGCAGTACGAAGGGGCTGCTACGACTGGCCCTGCGTGCCAGGAAACACAGCGTGTTCAGAATGTGCTTCAGCCAGGAGAAGCGAGGAGGCCAAAACATGGGTCATTCCTTCAGTCTCCACCTCCATCTGGAGGTAACGTAACGTGCCCCTTGCTCTGGACTGCATTGGAGAGCAACAGTCCAGGTGTTATTGTATATACCAGTATGACAATAAAAAGAATATTATTTAGCATGAATAGGTCTGAGTCTTGCATCTCATGTGGGTGAGAAAGAGTCTTTTTTTTCATAAGGTGGATTTTTTTTTTTTATATACACCTCTTTGGCAGAGTTGCCTTAAAAAGAAGCTTCTAACAGAGTGCAGTATGCTGGCAGGTGGCTGACAAACTAGCTGGGGTGTGGTATAATAGAGGGCACGGGAGGCAAAAAGCATTTGGAGATCTCTCTGGGGTGAGTGTGTAGTTTTCCAATCTGCTATTCCTTCAGGAAAGGGAAAATTAAATGTCTTGGAAGAAAGGACTTCCAAACTTGATTCATGAATAATCATAGTGAATCCTGCCCACAGATGCCTGGAGTGGATGTCTTGTGTGTAGTCCCTGTTTTACCTTGGCAATTAAAGTTGGTGGTAGTAGCTTCAACTTCTTAGTCAATGGCTGTGTACTCAAGCATCTTAAATGGAGCAGAGAAACATGAATGGAATAAAACTTCTCCTTGTAGCATCACTGAGGTGTTGTTGGTTTTTTTTGGTGTGTCCCCCCCCCCCCCCCCCCCCCGCCTGCTATGCAGCATGGCATAATATACCAGCTGCCAAAGTATAACTACCCTTGCGATTGCTATATTTCATTTGCACTTTCTTCTAGCTAAGTTTCTTTAGCCAACTCAGCTATTATTACCATAGCTGTCAGTGAGTACTTCTTCTTTCATCTGTGGTCCTATTCTGACAATGAAGATTATTTATGTCTTTAAATGTTTGTACAAACAGGTATTAAATATGTAGTATTTGCCCTCCTCAGTCTTTCTGCTGTGTTAAGGTGTGCAGAACAAATAGGAAAAGGAAACTGTGCTTGTCTTAATGATGCATTGTATTTCATTATTAAAAAAAAAAAGGAAACAATGTTGTGTTTCTCAGTCTTTATCAACTTATTATCACTTTGTTTTCACACTGGGACTGTCAAGGGTCCTTCTGCTAGGGTGAAAAACATCTTTAAGTTGTGTTAGCACTGTGCTGAATATAATAAGGTACTGGATCTAAGACTAGGACTCTAAGATCTGTTATAATTGCAAGCAATAATTTGTAACTATGAACTTGTGCTGGAGCTTGCAGCTGTTTTCTAATTCTGTAGATCTAGTGTGAGTCTGCTATGGGTTTGTTTAACTTCTGAAAGGGAAACTGCTTAAAAATGATGAAGGATTAAAAAGAAGCAGCTGGTGGGGTGAAATACTTAAGTTGTATGGAACTTGTTTAATGATACCTTCTTGGAAGCTCAAGACAAGTGATAATTTATAATTATTGTCTTTATTCTTTCTTTTTTTTTTTTTAAAAGCACAAAAAAGCTGGTGGGAATAAAGAGTAAGAAGTAAAAGCCAGTAAAAGGAAAAACAAAATTTTGTTCTTTTGCAAATGCGGTAATTATATTCAGGTAGGGGAGAAATGAAAATTAACATACAAGCTGGTAAGATAACTGAAAAAACGGTTCATAAGCAAAAAATGTCTTGAAGAAAAGCTTGTTAAAGGTGCACAAATTGGGACCTTTTTCAAACACTTCAGAATTAGGTAGCCTTCCTGAGATTCTGTTAACAAGTGTGTGATTGAGAATAAAAGAAGTGGTTGAAGAAGACAAGGCCATAGCAAAGCAGCTACGTTATTTAATGAAAAATATCAAATCACTAAGAGGAGGTGCTCTTCAGATGGCGGTTCAAAAGGGATTAATATAAAATTGCTGAATTACTAACTGTGAGACATAATCTATCACTTAAATTGACCTTAGAAGATGGGTAAACATGAGGGCAATGAGATGTCTTGGATGGCAGAATAGTAAATGGATCAAATGAGCAACTGATGGAGGAAAGCTCCAGCGAAGTGATGAGAATGCAACCTTTGACTCGAAGTCCCTAACCGGAAGATTGCCAGAACATCTGGAGGTCAGGGATTGTGTCCTTTCATCTTTATACTGCTCTTACAGCCTTTCTGTAAGAGCCTGCTCTTGTCTGCTGCCAGATGAAGGCTACTGGGCTGAAGGGATCTTTATTTTAATCCAGTCTGGTCATTCTTGTGTTCTTATGGCATTAAACAGTCTTGGCCATGCCTGTAGATGACACCAAAGCATTTGAACTGCACTGCCTACACATTTTACAACAGCTATTGTCTTTTTCTTAATAACTTAATAACTCATATCCAAAGAGAGAAACCGTAATTCTTCCCCCGACAGGTTTTTACATCACGTCAGTTCAGAGTGGCTCAGTACTTGCTGACAGCTTTTGATGTATCTTTATATAATCTAATTAAATTACAGCCTGGTAGCAGATGCTTGTCAAAAAATGGCAGATGCATTTAACCTTTTTTTTTTCATCAAAATGCACAGAGGAAGCTGCTGCTATTTCTTCAAAGTAGGACCCCAGTCCCAACAGCCAGAAAAAAGGGATAAATTAGAATAGTACAGGTTTTTCCTTACACAGAGAAATGCATGTTTCTTATTTTATTGCTATCTAAGCTACAGAGACAACATGCCACTTGTTTATCCAATTAAGTGTTCTCTTTCAAATGAGGAAATGGATTTCACTTAGCTTTGGAGAAGAGCTCAAGAGTCTGAGAGTAGTAGCAATTCAGGAGAGAGATGCCAAGGAGAATTCTAAAACTAAATGACCATTACCACTCCCGTGGGAGGCAATCCAGATCTAAGGACGGAATGAAACTGGAGAGTGTAAATTAGCTACAACTAGCTGCAGTCCCTGCTTGCAGTAATAATCACCGTCTTCCAGGAAAAGGGGTAAGAATGTATTGAGAGAGGCTAAATATGTAATGCCAGATCATCAGCTACACTGATTTACTCAGGTGAGGTTTTAGGCCATCATCTAATTTGTTTTGTAGCAGTGCTCTGAATTGCTTTGCTGGTCATTAAAAAGGAATATGATCTCCAAGCCAGTTGTCTTATCTTTTTGGCCATTTTTTTGTAATTAGGACGTCTTCTTCCATCAAGATAGCAGAGCAGCTTTTGGCATAGTCTCTTCATGTTATGGCTGTGAATGTTGCTTTATATGGTACTTTTTCTAGTTCAGTTGATTATCATAACACTTCTTAAGAAATGTGTTCTGTAAAGAGCTTAAATGACAATTGGATATTTTAAAATATAAACCAGCCAAGCTTGTTTATGTTGCACTTCTTTATGGAGACTGAAGCTAGCCAAACTGAGTTGTGTTTTTCATCCTTTGACAAGTGTTCTGTGTTTCCCCATTGCTAAGAATTTCTGTTCTTTGAACTATGAATTCCCATCTAACGCTTGCATGGGAAGTCATTCTTTATCCAGACACTACAGCGTGAAGACCAAAGATGCAGAACACAGAGACACAGTGACATACAAAGCCTGTAAATGGATAAGTCTTGAGGGAGTTAAAAGTCCAAATCAGAAAAACACGAGGCATAATAGCTCACACTCTCAAAGTGGATGGATTTCTGTGAAGTGTAGGAATTTGTGAATTGTCAGTCTGCCGTTAGCATTCCTGACTCTTGGCCCTCATACAGGCTATTTTTGTGACTGAGCAAGTCACTTGGGTCCCATTTCTGTCCAAGTCAGGAGATCAGACTGATCTGATTTAAAAACAAAACAAAAAATCAAAACAGAAAACCTCCCCAAAACAAACAAAAAAAACCCCCAACCCCAAACCAGTGTGCTCAGGGCCTCTCTTTTCTGTTTTTTAACCTGATTACAAGACAAGGTCTCTTCAGGTGTTTAACCTGGCCACGGCAGTAGATTGAGCTGTTTATCTGTGTTAATTTGTAGCAGTGCTACAGAGAATTGAGTAGTATTCCTCACCATCATTTGTCCCCTGTAGAATTAAATCAGGGCTCTAATTTATATACTTGCATGGTACATCTACTATTGGTAAAGCACCACTGTGTTACTGACTGAGAGGAATCGTGTTAGGCATTTGGGAACTGCCTTTCATCCTTTCTACCCACCCAGCTGCATCCAGCTAAGCAGGCTAATGATATATATGTGGCAAGATGAGTATGTATGTATCTGTGTGTAGCATTTACTCTCCAGTATTTGGCACAGATCAAGTTGAATGATAGCTCTGCATTTCAGAGCACTGTGTTACTTGGGGTTACAGGATATAAGTGCAGGTCAGTGGTACCTGGCTTTCTCCTGTCTGGTGTCAAGACATGAGCCGTGCTCAGTTCTGCTGTAGGCACTGCAACGCTTCATATCCATTGACTAGAAAGGGAGCTGAGCTTGGCTGACTCAGCTCATGTGAGTTGCTCATTGCTCTCCTGGATATAATATCTGACTGATTGTGGAATAGTTGACCAATTTGTCTAATTTGGCAGCGGTAAAGAGGAACCTGAATGCAACCCCTAGGGACAAGGGGGTAGTCATTGGTGATTGCAGAGGTTTTCTGTGTGGCAGGGTGTGTAACAGACCCCAGCATAGAACAGATAGCAGAAACCTCCTGGTGTGCTTGAAACCTATTTGCAGGGCTAGTGGCAGTGTGGTGAGACGGATGTACTACAGGTCCTGGACAAGACAATAACTTCCATTCTGGAGTACTGGAGAAAGAAGCCAATAAAACTAAATACCACAGCAAATATTTTAAGTAAGTCTACTGAATTGCATGGCTTCATAAATCTAGAGAATATCAAGTGAGGGGAAATTACTGGGAGAAGTAAGACTGTTCACATAGTCCCTTAAGTCTCTGTTCTGGGGCTGCTTTTATTTAGAATTTTTGTTGATACTCATGGGACAAGAATAAGGAACGTGTGATGAACTTTGCTCAAGACGCAAAGCTGGAAAGTATCATCAGTACAGAGAAGGACCGGGATAGAATCATAGAATCATTAAGGTTGGAAAAGACCTCTAAGATCATCGAGTCCAACCGTCAACCCAACACCACCATGCCCACTAAACCATGCCCCTAAGCGCCTCATCTACACGTCTTTTAAATACCTCCAGGGATGGGGACTCAACCACTTCCCTGGGCAGCCTGTTCCAATGTTTAACCACTCTTTCAGTAAAGAAATTTTTCCTCACATCCAATCTAAACCTCCCCTGGCGCAACTTGAGGCCATTTCCTCTCGTCCTATTGCTAGTTACTTGGGAGAAGAGACTGACACCCACCTCGCTACAACCTCCTTTCAGGTAGTTGTAGAGAGCGATGAGGTCTCCCCTCAGCCTCCTTTTCTCCAGGCTAAACAACCCCAGTTCCCTCAGCCACTCCTCATAAGACTTGTTCTCTAGACCCTTCACCAGCCTTGTTGCCCTTCTCTGGACACGCTCCAGCACCTCGACGTCCTTCTTGTAGTGAGGGGCCCAAAAGTGAACACAGTATTCGAGGTGCGGCCTCACCAGTGCCGAGTACAGGGGCACGATCACTTCCCTACTCCTGCTGGTCACACTGTTTCTGATACAGGCCAGGATGCCATTGGCCTTCTTGGCCACCTGGGCACACTGCTGGCTCATGTTCAGCCAGCTGTCGACCAGCACCCCCAGATCCTTTTCCGACAGGCAGCTTTCCAGCCACTCTTCCCCAAGCCTGTAGCGCTGCATGGGGTTGTTGTGGCCGAAGTGCAGGACCCAGCACTTGGCCTTGTTGAACCTCATACAGTTGGCCTCGGCCCATCGATCCAGCCTGTCCAGGTCCCTCTGCAGAGCCTTCCTACCCTCGAGCAGATCAACACTCCCGCCCAACTTGGTGTCGTCTGCAAACTTCCTGAGGATGCACTCAATCCCCTCGTCCAGAGCATTGATAAAGATATTGAACAAGACCGGCCCCAAAACTGAGCCCTGGGGAACACCGCTCGTGCCCGGCCGCCAACTGGATTGAACTCCATTCACCACAACTCTCTGGACCCAGCCGTCCAGCCAGTTTTTGACCCAGCGCAGAGTACACCTGTCTAAGCTGTGAGCCGCCAGCTTCTCTAGGAGAATGCTGTGGGAGACGGTGTCAAAGGCCTTACTGAAGTCCAGGTAGACCACATCCACAGCCTTTCCCTCATCCACTAGGTGGGTCACCTGGTCATAGAAGGAGATCAGGTTGGTCAAGCAACCAATGGTTGGATGTTTTATCACTAAAATAGATAGTGTTAGAGTTGAAGTTGCAGGGGGGAAAATTCAAGTGTCATAGTCCAGAGTGTGAAGTCATAAACTTAGCAAATAATATGAATTTCTGCTTTTAAAAGCTCATCTGTTGGAAGTTTAAGACTTGAATATACTTGCTTTATAGTTTGGGGTTTTTTATAGTTTATTACTAGCAGGATGTTACCTTGGGGGGAAAAAAAAAGAAAAAAAGATCCTAGGATTGAGTAGAGATTAGAAAAAATATGGGAAAATATGGTTAAAGGTTCACTTAGAATAGAGCAGGCATTTCTCATCACTCAGTTTGAAAAAGGCAGAGAAAGAACTAGTGGGAAGTATCACATTCTATTTTACTGTTCTCCAGGTGTCTGCATTTGGCAGTTCTGGGAAATAGGATGAGGGGTGAGAGATGTTGTTCTGAGCCAGTCCTGCTATTCTTACATGAGATTTAGTTTATGCGAAGGAGAACTGGCAACTGGATTTGTTGATTCAGGGTTTCCCTTCAAGTCCTGTTTCTAGCTGCCTGAGTACTGTTTTGGATGCTCAGACCAGAGTGGCTTGTGAGGATTCACAGACTCTTCTTGGAACAAGCAGGCTAACATTCCTGGGAAGACCTGGAAAACTAAGAAAAACTAAATAAGCTTTGAAATTGGAGCACAAGAGATTAGGCAACTGTGGGAGATGATTTAGGCATACTTGGACCTATCTGAGGGTGGGATTTCAAGTAGTCAAGATATTCCCTTTTAGCACTACTCTGAAATCTGATTGATAAACATCTTATCTCCTTCACAAGTGGCCTTTGTTCACTTCAACTTTATCTGTCTTTTAAGGATATAAAGGCTAAAGTGAAGGTAATTCTCCAGGGCACAGTGTGCCTTTATTTGGTATGAGTCCAGATAATGGAACTGATATAAATAATTAAAACCGACACCTTTCCCAAATATAACCCCCAGAATACCCAAAAGGCTCCTGAACCAAGTGAGACACCTAACATGAGCTAAATTAGCACACTTGTGGATAATACAGGGAGACAGAGGAGAGAAGAGGTAAAGGAAAGGCAGAACTTTGAGAAAAAAAAAAAAAAAGAGAGGGTGTTGTTCATGTAACTGATTGCAGAGAAAAGATCTTGGCAGCCATAAAGTTCAGTTGTCTGGGATCTGTTATATACAGAAGCTGAGGCAATGCAGTGTGTATATGTCTAAAGGGCAGCGAGCACAGCAATATTCCTGTAGGGTTTGTGTCAGGGAGTGCTTTGCAGCAGTATGCATCAGGAGCATCCACTCGCCAATGGCTTTATTTGGGAACACAGGTATTTAGGGAGACTTCAGCAGAACTTTAGAAACTGTTTAAGAGCTTTTGGAAGAACAGCAAAATGTGCCCTGCTTTCAGGGATGTTGTAGCATAATTCTCTGGTCCTTTCAGTCACAGGCAGCAGGGTGTGGATGCCACAGCATTGTAGTTGTGGAGTCTGGCATAGCATTAACCTCTCTCCTTCTGGTTGTGGCAGAAAACATTGTTCTGGGCCAAAAGCATACTTGCAAATGGGTTCTTTCAGGCTGTCCTGTCTGCCTTCCCATCTGGGGAATTTCTGTTCCCTAGTATTAAGTGTTTCTCTACTGACCTTGAATGTTTCCAGGGATGGGGCATCTACCACCTCTCTGGGCAACCTGTTGCGGTATTCTGTATCCATTAGCCATACCTTAAAGTATATGATGTCTAAAGCAAATTAACATCTCTGTCTTCATGTAACTTTGTCATAAGACCCCTTTTGTCCCTTCATGGATGACACGCTGATGCTGCACTGCTTTGTGAGTGCAATTCTGCAGCGCAATACCAGCTTTTAGGTGTGGCTGTCATCTGCCATACACTGCTCTGTGTGGTGCGGTTCAGAGCTCTTCTCTTCATTGCTTGCTCTGGCTTTTGCTACTTGCAGCTGGAGCCGACTGCTTGCATGGACTCTCCAGTCCAAAAACAAGGAGGGTGATGGGTTTGGAGGCAGGCTGGCCATCCCCTTACCTCCTCGCAGTCAGTGGCATCCTTTTTTCTCTTCAGCAAAGTGCTGTGGTGCCTTTGTGCGGTATCAGAAATGTTTGGTTGTAGGAGAAGGCTGATTGAGAGCAGAGGTCTTGTACATTGAAGGAATAAAGGGATGATGGGGGGGATGAGTTAATCTAAATACAGCCTCTGACTTTTGTAATTAGAAAGGCTCCAATTACTGCCTACCATCTGTTGGTGTCTCCCAGGGCCATATCCTTGCTTGTCAGCAAGAGCAGAGTAACCTGGGAGTGACCATAGGTGGCTGGAGTCCCCTGAAGCTCACTAACCCTTTGTCCAAAAGGCTTAATAGCACTACAGTTTCTAGTACTATCGTGTGTCTTTTTAGTGTTGGTTTCATGAAGGATTCAAATTCACTGCTTTCTGTTGCTGAAGTAAGATAATGTCTCTTACATTGGTTCGTTACCTGATTGCAGTGCACTGGAATTGCAGATAGAGAAGCCTGGGCATCCTGTACTTGCATGCTAAATTCTGCAACATAAGAGCCAGATTAACTCTTTGGAGAATTATTTTCTGAAGAGTTTGCCAGGGCTTGAAAGGCTCTCAGGGTCACCTTTCTTTTTAAGAAGTTACTAGGCAAGTATGTCAGGCAGCAAACTATTTACTTTCTGGCTTGGATTCTTTTCTGTATAGACTTGCATTGGTTTTAGTCAGACAACAGATGCAATCCTTACTCTGTAGTCTCTGCTTTTTTATCTTTGGAAGGCTAATTTGTGCTCCAAGGACTGCAGTAAGACGAAAGAGGTGAACTTGATGCTGACAACAAGAAATTCTAATTCTTTGGCTCTGCGTGAGTGTTGGACAACATCACAGAAAATACTGTTGTAGTGCTTCCAGATCTGTCTTGTACAGAGGCTGAGACAAAGACCATCTCTGGTTTTCTGTATTACTATAACGTCAAAGAAGGAAACGTGCTCGCTCTGTCTTCCACAGCAGCATAAACTTAATGTCTGACTCGTAACACATTGTATTATGTGGAGAAAAGGAGGCTCAGGGGAGACCTCATCGCTCTCTACAACTACCTGAAAGGAGGTTGTAGTGAGGTGGGTGTCGGTCTCTTCTCACAAGTAACTAGTGATAGGATGAGAGAAAATGGCCTCAAGTTGCGCCAGGGGAAGTTTAGATTGGATGTGAGGAAAAATTTCTTTACGGAGAGAGTGGTCAAACATTGGAACAGGCTGCCCAGGGTAGTGGTGGAGTCCCCATCCCTGGAGGTATTTAAAAGACGTGTAGATGAGGCGCTTAGGGACATGGTTTAGTGGGCATGGTGGTGTTGGGTTGATGGTTGGACTCGATGATCTTAGAGGTCTTTTCCAACCTTAATGATTCTATGAGTCTATGATTCTATGATTCTATTAGAGCAAAGATTTACCCAGAGGGGCAGTTTCATGCTGTGGTTAAAGTAGAAAAAGAGACAGTAGTACCAGATAATTTACTCTGTTTTTTCTGACTTGTTAACTATGCCAGATTAAAAAATCTGTAAAATGGGTAGAACTGCTCCCACTAGAGCTGAGAAGAGGTGCTGGGGTCAGGGCTGAGAATGGAGGTGCGATAGTTACAGCTGGGCAGCAGGGTCAGCAGGAGTAGTGGGTGCCCATGGCTTCTGGGGACATTGCTGCTCTTGGCTACCTCTGTGGGCAGAAGCCAGTGTTGAGTCTTGTCAGTCTTCGGCAGGTTTCCTGGCTCCCAGGAACTGGACAGCTGGCTCCTCTGCCCAGTCAGCGCAGTCGCTGCCTGCCCAATCCAGTTGTGAAATATAAATTAAAAGGCAGTGTTTAAATGCAAAGTATTTGGTTTTGCACATTAACTAGCCCTTGTACAGAGTAAATTTAACAGTAGTACAGCAGCAGATTGTCATAGTATCTCCATGTCCTGGTTTCGGCAGGGATAGAGTTAATTCCCTTCCTAGTAGCTGGTACAGTGCTGTGTTTTGGATTTAGGATGAGAACAAAGTTGATAAGGCACCGATGTTTTACTTGTTGCTAGGTAATGCTTACACTAGCCAAGGACTTTTTAGTTTCCCATGCTCTACCGACTGAGAAGGCTGGAGGTGCACAAGAAGCTGGGAGGGGGCACAGCCAAACTGGCCAAAGAAACATTCCATACCATGTGACGTCATGCTCAGTACATAAACTGGGGAAAGCTGGCCGGGGGGGCCGCTGCTCGGGGACTGGCTGGGCATCGGTCGGCGGGTGGTGAGCAATTGCACTGTGCATCACTTGCTTTGTGTATTATTTTTATTATCATATTATTATTATCATTTTATTTCAATTATTAAACTGTTTTTATCTCAACCCATGAGTTTTTCTCACTTGTGCTCTTTCCCAATTCTCTCCCCCATCCCACCGGGGTGTGGGGGGAGTGAGCGAGCAGCTGCGTGGTGCTTAGTTGCCGACTGAGGTTAAACCATGACAGTCCTTTTTGGCGCCCAACGTGGGGCACGAAGGGTTTGAGATAATAACAGATTAACCGGAGTGTATTAAGGAACTTATATCTGTTAATAGTGGTGGGTCACAATGCTGGTTTCTCTGTTCTCGATATTGATTTGTATAATCTGCATCGTGCTCTTTTTCTTGCTGTACATGTTAAAGATTGGTGTTGGTTTTTGCAGTTTGCTGTGGTCTGCAGTGATTAGTGATGTCTCGCTTGTGAGGTTTGTTTTTAAAACATTGACCTTGACCTTAGTGTGGTATGTAAGCTTCGCAATGAAGACGTTACTGTACCACGGATACCATTTCGTGGAGAGAACTAGCAATTACAGTGACTTTTCTGAGAGTTTTTTTACGGAGGAAATACAGAATGGCAGTGTCACTACCTTCTTCTATGATGTTTCCTCCTTCATTACAGTAACTTTTTAGTATTTTGAACAGCCTTGGGTAGTTAAGATACTCCTATTGGTACTTCTTTGGAATATTGTTTTGGTTTTGTCTATAGTTGGTAAGCAATTTAAGAATATCATCCAGAGATCTGCCCCAAGGCTGAATAGTTACGAGTGGCAGGGTGTGTGGGACAAGATGGGCAAGTACCTAGGCCAATGGGCACCCCCAGTGTTTTGGAACTTCAGCCCTGAGCAAGTGCAGAATCCTGAAGAGTTAGTAGAATATTTGGAAAAGCTATGCTGTCACCCTGGCAACTCCAGAGAGATGCAGATCATTGCAACGTGCTGGGGCCTGGCCCATGCCTACCGAGCCCTGTTCAACACCATTCAGTACCCTCAAAGGGAAGAGAAGGTCTCTGGATCTGACAGTAAAACGACACGCACTGCGGCCACTCAGACCCGGGCAACACGCCCTGCAGCCACTCCGACCCCAGCGACACGCCCTGCAGCCACTCAGACCCCGGCGACAGGTCCTGCGGCCACTCAGACCCCGGCGACACGTCCTGTGGCTGAACCAAAGAACCAGCTTGTGCCGGTATCAGTCGCCCCTGTACACACGAAGATATTGTGGAAGCGGAAGTCGGCTCGTTTAGTAAGGGAGGAAGAAGCTTCTTCTAAAAGGGAGCCAGAGGAAGAAGTGGAAGAGGCAGACTACCCAGGAGAAGGGCCATCGTGAGAATGGGAGGAGGAGAGCCGGCCGCTGATCGGGGAGGAAGAAGAGGAAGAACTCATAAATGAGGCAGTAACCACCCGATCTCTATCCCTGAGTGAGCTGCGAGATATACGAAAAGATTTCAGCCGTCGTCCAGGTGAGCATATTGTCACCTGGCTGCTCCGATGCTGGGATAACGGGGCCAGTAGCCTGGAATTAGAGGGTAAAGAAGCCAAGCAGCTGGGATCCCTTTCTAGGGAAGGGGCATTGACAAGGCGATTGGAAAAGGGACACGAGTCCTCAGTCTTTGGAGGCGACTCTTGTCAAGTGTGAAGGAAAGGTATCCCTTCAAGGAAGATGTCATATGTCGCCCAAGCAAGTGGACCACCATGGAGAAGGGTATCCAGTTTCTGAGAGAATTAGCTGTGCTGGAGGTGATTTATGGTGACCTGAACAATGAACAACTACCCAAAGATCCAGATGAAGTCAAGTGCACACGACCCATGTGGCGGAAGTTTGTTAGGAGCTCACCATCGTCATACGCCAATTCATTGGCAGTGATGACCTGGAAAGATGGAGAGGAACAAACAGTGGATGAATTGGCTGGTCAACTCCGGCAATATGAGGAAAGTCTCTCTTCCTCCCTCGTCTCGGCTGTGGAGAAACTGTCCCGGGAGATCCAGCAACTCAGAGAGGATATGTCCTACTCCCCACCTGTGAGGACCAGTATCTCGGCTATTAGGAGTCAGCGTTCTTTTGCCCGAGAGAGAATATAAAGGGTACACACCAAGGGGCACCCTATGGTTTTACCTGTGTGACCACGGAGAGGACATGAGGAAGTGGGATGGAAAACCTACCTCAGCCCTAGGGGCACGGGTACGTGAACTGCAAGGGAAAACAATCACAGAAAGAGGTTCTTCCAGGAAAATTGCTGCTCCAGTTTCCAGCGGGCAGTTCCCCAGACAGAGTAGAAGGGCTGGTCTTACTCCTGATCTTAATGAAGAAACTTCTGACTCGTATGTACAAGAAATGAGTAATGAGTACTGTGATGAGACTTAGAGGGGCCCTGCCTCCAGCCAGGGGGAGGAGAGGGACAACCGGGTTTACTGGACTGTGTGGATTCGGTGGCCTGGCACATCAGACCCACAGGAGTATAAGGCTCTAGTAGACACCGGTGCACAGTGTACCCTGATGCCATCAAGCTATATAGGGGCAGAACCCATCTGTATTTCTGGAGTGACAGGGGGATCCCAACAGCTAACTGTATTGGAAGCCGAAGTAAGTCTAACTGGGAATGAGTGGCAGAAGCACCCCATTGTGACTGGCCCAGATGCTCTGTGCATCCTTGGCATAGACTACCTCAGGAGAGGGTATTTCAAGGACCCAAAAGGGTACCGGTGGGCTTTTGGTATAGCTGCCTTGGAGACGGAGGGAATTAAACAGCTGTCCACCTTGCCTGGTCTCTCGGAGGACCCCTCTGTTGTGGGGTTGCTGAAGGTCGAAAACCAACAGGTGCCAATCGCTACCACCACGGTACACCGGCGGCAATATCGCACCAGCCAAGACTCCCTGGTTCCCATTCATGAGCTAATTCGTCGACTGGAGAGTCAAGGAGTAATCAGCAAGACTTGCTCACCCTTTAACAGTCCCATATGGCCAGTGCGGAAGTCTAATGGAGAGTGGAGACTAACAGTAGACTATCGTGGCCTAAATGAAGTCACGCCACCGCTGAGTGCTGCTGTGCCAGACATGCTAGAACTTCAATACGAACTGGAGTCAAAGGCAGCCAGGTGGTATGCCACAATTGATATCGCTAATGCGTTTTTCTCAATCCCTTTGGCAGCAGAGTGCAGGCCACAGTTTGCTTTCACTTGGAGGGGTGTCCAGTACACCTGGAACCGACTGCCCCAGGGGTGGAAACACAGCCCCACCATTTGCCATGGACTGATCCAGACTGCACTGGAACAGGGTGGAGCTCCAGAACACCTGCAATACATTGATGACATCATTGTGTGGGGCAACACAGCAGGAGAAGTTTTTGAAAAAGGGAAGGAAATAGTCGAAATCCTCCTGAAGGCTGGTTTTGCCATAAAACAAAGTAAGGTCAAGGGACCTGCACAGGAGATCCAATTTTTAGGGATAAAATGGCAAGATGGACGTCGTCAGATCCCCATGGATGTGATCAATAAAATAACAGCCATGTCTCCACCAACTAACAAAAAGGAAACACAAGCTTTCTTAGGCGTCGTGGGTTTTTGGAGAATGCATATTCCAAATTACAGTCTGATTGTAAACCCTCTCTATCAAGTGACCCGAAAGAAGAACGACTTCAAATGGGGCCCTGAGCAACGACAAGCTTTTGAACAAATTAAAGAGGAGATAGTTCACGCAGTAGCCCTGGGGCCAGTCCGGGCAGGACAAGATGTCAAAAATGTGCTCTACACCGCAGCCGGGGAGAACGGCCCTACCTGGAGCCTCTGGCAGAAAGCACCAGGGGAGACTTGAGGTCGACCCCTAGGGTTTTGGAGTCGGGGATACAGAGGATCCGAGGCCCGCTATACTCCAACTGAAAAAGAGATATTGGCAGCATATGAAGGGGTTCGAGCTGCTTCGGAAGTGATCGGCACTGAAGCACAGCTCCTCCTGGCACCCCGACTGCCGGTGCTGGGCTGGATGTTCAGAGGGAGGGTCCCCTGCACACATCATGCAACTGATCCTACGTGGAGGAAATGGATTGCGCTAATCACACAACGGGCTCGAATAGGAAACCCCAGTCGCCCAGGAATCGTGGAAGTGATCATGGACTGGCCAGAGGGCAGAGATTTTGGAATATCGCCAGAGGAGGAGGTGACGCGTGCTGAGGAGGCCCCAATGTATAATGAACTACCAGAAAATGAGAAGCAATATGCCCTGTTCACTGATGAGTCCTGTTGTATTGCAGGAAAGCATCGGAGGTGGAAAGCTGCTGTGTGGAGTCCTATACGACAAGTTGTAGAAACTGCTGAAGGGGAAGGTGAATCGAGCCAATTTGCAGAAGTAAAGGCCATCCAGCTGGCTTTAGGCATTGCTGACCGAGAAAAGTGGCCAGTGCTCTATCTCTATACTGACTCATGGATGGTGGCAAATGCCCTGTGGGGGTGGTTGCAGCAATGGAAGCAGAGCAACTGGCAGCGCAGAGGCAAACCCATCTGGGCTGCCGCACTGTGGCAAGATATTGCTGCCCGGGTGGAGAACCTGGTTGTAAAAGTCCATCACGTAGATGCTCACGTACCCAAGAGTCGGGCTACTGAAGAACATCAGAACAACCAGCAGGTGGATCAGGCTGCTAAGATTGAAGTGGCTCAGGTGGATCTGGACTGGCAACATAAGGGTGAATTATTTATAGCTCGGTGGGCTCATGACACCTGAGGTCACCAAGGAAGAGATGCAACATACAGATGGGCTCGTGATCGAGGGGTGGACTTGAGCATGGACACTATTGCGCAGGTTATACATGAATCAAGCAAGCCAAGCTGTTAAAGCCTCTTTGGTATGGAGGACGATGGCTGAAATATAAATATGGGGAGGCCTGGCAGATCGATTATATCACACTCCCACAAACCCGCCAAGGCAAGCGGCACGTCCTTACAATGGTGGAGGCAACCACTGGATGGCTGGAAACATATCCCGTGCCCCATGCCACTGCCCAGAACACTATCCTGGGCCTTGAAAAGCAAGTCCTATGGCAACATGGCACCCCAGAAAGAATTGAGTCAGACAACGGGACCCATTTTCGAAACAACCTCATAGACACCTGGGCCAAAGAGCACGGCATTGAGTGGGTCTATCACATCCCCTATCATGCACCAGCCTCTGGGAAAATCGAACGATACAATGGACTGCTAAAGACTACGCTGAGAGCAATGGGTGGCGGGACATTCAAACATTGGGATACGCATTTAGCAAAGGCCACCTGGTTAGTCAACGCTCAGGGATCTGCCAATCGAGCAGGCCCTGCCCAGTCAGAACTTTTACGTACTGTAGATGGGAATAAAGTCCCCGTAGTGCACATAAAAAATATGTTGGGGAAAACAGTCTGGGTTATTCCTGCCTCAGGCAAAGGCAAACCCATCCGTGGGATTGCTTTTGCTCAAGGACCTGGGTGCACTTGGTGGATAATGCGGAAGGATGGGGAAGTCCGATGTGTACCTCAAGGGGATTTGATTTTGGGTGAGAATAGCCAATGATCTGAATTACGTGATGTTAAGTACTAATTATAGTTATGATAGTTATACTAATAATACTAATAATATTAAATGCCATACTAATGTTATTACAATAAGAATCACCCAGACTAATGAAGAATAACTTCAGTGAAACCAAGCAAAGCACAGTGATGATGGTACCAGAACTGACTTCAACATGAAACAATCCAACACCACATACCATCTCCGTTTTTTCCTGCCCTGAAGGACTGTTTTGACAGATGGAGCCCGAAGTCATGGACTAAATGAACTCACCAAATGTTTTAGAGGGATGGCCCACCGACTAAGGGAATGATATCTCTGTGTGTGTATATATATATATATAGGAAAATGGGGTGGTGATTAATGAAAACGTACTACTAAATATGAGACTTAAGCATGACGCAGATGGTATAGAATAAGGGGTGGATATTGTCCTGGTTTCGGCAGGGATAGAGTTAATTCCCTTCCTAGTAGCTGGTACAGTGCTGTGTTTTGGATTTAGGATGAGAACAAAGTTGATAACGCACCGATGTTTTAGTTGTTGCTAGGTAGTGCTTACACTAGTCAAGGACTTTTCAGCTTCCCATGCTCTACCGACTGAGAAGGCTGGAGGTGCACAAGAAGCTGGGAGGGGGCACAGCCAAACTGTCCAAAGGGACATTCCATACCATGTGACGTCATGCTCAGTACATAAACTGGGGAAAGCTGGCCGGGGAGGCCGCTGCTCGGGGACTGGCTGGGCATCGGTCGGTGGGTGGTGAGCAATTGCACTGTGCATCACTTGCTTAGTGTATTATTATTATTATCATCATATTATTATCATTTTATTTCAATTATTAAACTGTTTTTATCTCAACCCACGAGTTTTTCTCACTTGTGCTCTTTTCCAATTCTCTCCCCCATCCCACCGGGTGTGGGGGGAGTGAGCGAGCGGCTGCGTGGTGCTTAGTTGCCGACTGAGGTTAAACCACGACACTCCAAGGGGGTTTGGAGTATGAGAAGAACAGGGATTTTTCCTAATTTTCTGAGCCATAAAAGCTCATAAGATTATTTGTATAAGGCAGTCACAGCTAAGGGCCAAATTCTGCTCTTGTTGAACAGCCAAGTAAAGGGTAAACACCAGACTGTGATTTTGAATATTTTCATGTGCTCAGAAGAACTTTAGATCTTTGGCTGTATGTTGATACAGATTTCCTTGTGTATAATGATTCAAGAATGTAGTGATTCTAAATAATGTTTCCATTTTTGTAGGATTATTAGACAACACAGCTATCACACAAGGGCAGGGTCTACAACCGGACTAAGTGTTTTACTGAAGAGTATAACTTCAGCATTTTCAATGTAGCTCAGGTTACTTGTGTGGTCTTGTCAAGAATTGTTTACAGAAGTAGTGTTGTTATCTAGTTGTCCCTATTAAATATAGTTCAGTACCCTTTGAAACTGGACTTGCTTAGTAGAAAAATTGAAGTGAAATACTTGTCTGTGTAACTACTAATGATAGAAGTAGGGGTACTGGAAAGTTTTCAAACCTGTGAGAGAAATCAGGAAACATGTCTGATGATAAGCTCTGTAAGGAACTAGAAAAGACAGGCAGGAGAAGCCAGGGATGGGACGGAGCAGAAATTGGGACATTTGGTAGTAGTATCCTGACACTGTGAGCAGTAGTGGGGGAGTGCAGGCTACCAGCGAAGGTGGTACCTGCGAGTGCTGGAAGTCTGCTTGCTGCAGTTCGGATTGTTTCGTACTGCTGTGGTTCACGAGGTGTATGCAGCTGTGGAAACTGGATGTCTGACATGAGCATGCAGAACCAGTACACTCCCCACTTCTGTAATCAGAGCAGTCATTTTGCTGTTTTAATTACTGCATCCTACCCAGAAAAAGAAGCTTGCATCCTGAATGGTTTGGGGGTTTTGGTTTTTTTAATCTAATATATATCATTCAGTTTAAGGTGGAAAATAGTATCTCTTTGCGTACAGAAGACTATATAGCAGGCCACAGCTGATATTTATTGAAATAACAAGCCCACAAGAAAGGCAGCAGGCAGTTGGAAAGAATCCCCTGGGAATCTAATAGAAGTTAATTTTCAAGCAATTTGTTTTATGTGTAGACTGTTCCTGCAAGCATGGTAATGCTTTTGAGCTTACTGGGAAAAATAGCAAGTTCATGTCCTTAGGACTGGGCTGACTTGAGCCTGATCTGAAACTCATAGGATGTTCCCCTGAGCTGCCACACGTGCCTTCCTCTTACTCTGCCCACTATACTCTGTCCTAAAAATACTCTGTGCATGTCACTTCAGAAACGCACGTCAATGAATAGTAATTGATGGACTGATACTGGGGACAGGTTTAAACAGTTTGGATCATTGATTTTCAGGAGCTGGTGTGTGCCTTTGCAAAGAAAGATAAATGCTGCATTGGATTTGCCAAAATACAAAGATCGGAGAGAAGGATAAAGCAATGGCGGTCGCTGTGCCACAGAGAAAGAAAATGTATTTTTCTTTGTTTCTGAGGAAACATAAGCTAGCCTGCTGATGTGAGCAAATCAGCATTGGCAGATGGAAGAATAACGAGGTTGTAGTAAGTATAGCTTGCATAAGTGAAGGTCTAACTGTACAGGCAGCTGAAGACAAAAAGACCATGGAGAAAAATATGAAATGTCATGCTGCTTACCATATGATGGTAGGTAGCAACATGTAATTTGAAGTGTATACTTTTTTCTTGTCGTTTGGTGTGGCAGCTCTGAAAAAAGAAAGCAATACTAGCCTGGTACCTGCTTTCTAGCAAAGCTTTTCTGTGCCGAGAGAAGCCTGGATATTGATGAAAGTAGAGTAAATGTATCGCCTGGGCAAAGCAGAGTTGGCAGAGATGTAAGCAGGCCCCTGCAGCAATAGATGGTAGTGCTAGGAGAGACTCAGAGATACTGTTGTGTCTCCCAAGATTGTGTTAACCCTTTTGACTGCAGAGGTCTGTTAAGAGTTAGCGTTCAACCAGTCTAAGGTGACACCAAGAGTCTCGGAGTTGCTGCTTCGCAGACTACAGCCCTATTTCTTGAGGCTTAATTTCTCTGTTATGTGACTTTTTGTTTGAACATATAGAAATTTGTGCTGTTTCCTGGAGCTCAGATTACAAATGGGCTCTGATGGCTGCATGTCTGTCACCTGTCCTCCCAATAACAAAGCATTCCCACAATCTTTGTATTATCTGCAGACATCGCCAGGAATGTTTTCATGTCGTTTTTCAAATCTTTGTAAGAATGTTCAGTGCCAGAGGGGCAAAATTGATATCTCTGGAGGGTTTTGGTAGAAATGTACCTGCTTGATAATGGCTCTTCATTTATAATTGTATCTTAAGCTCTCTCAATTAGCCAGGTTTTGAATCAGTGGAATGTGTATGGCATTGATTTTCTTTTAAATCACTCTTCATCAAAATGTGCCAAGATAAATGCCTTACAAAGCCTAAATGTGTCATAAGCATACTGTATCTTTTACTGGTCAAACTTGTAATCTCATTAGGAAATGTGGTTAGAAAATGTAAAATTGTAATCTCATTAGATAGGATCTGTTGTTTATAAAGTTGGCTTTGGTGGTATTTCCTGCTATTAATTCTTTACTAGTCTGGTTAATATCAGCTGTCCTCCTTTCCCTCCCCTGCCCACCCTGAATCATGTCAAGGTGACTTGACTATGATATCCTATGTTGTGCTGTGTGTACTCCATAGATACTACGCCAACATTGACTTTTGTCAGTTCTTGGGAAAATTTCTCTTGTTCCAAAATTTATTGAACAACACCATGAAGTTCCCACACAGTTCTTGACCTTCCCTTTTACAACTCTTGGATACAAGTTACCAAAACTTGCTGGCCCTAAAAGTATCAAGCTTTAGGAGTTCAACATCTTCCTTAATTATTTTTGAAGTAGAAATGGTATGACTACATTGCAGGACTGTCTTCCCACATACAAAACAAGAACACATTGATAAACAATTCTGGTTTGTTTTTTTTTTCTGGCTGTCTTCTATGTGTCAACAGTTCTATCATTTCCATTTAATAATGGACCAGAAGTTATATTAATACTTTCATTTCCAATATGTATGCTATATTTGTGTTTCATTGACTTTGTAATCACAGTCTGAGGGGTAGAAAGGATGCAGACAAGGTAGATGTCTACCTCAACTGAATTCTTTAATTCTTCCTCTCTGCTGACCTGGGCATCTGTTCATTTTGCTTGAGGATACTTCTAGGGGAAACTTGTAAATCCCAATCCTTGCTTTTGAGCCAGGTAGCATGACTTGTTCATGAATGTAAATGGACATATGGTAGGTACAGTTTATTAGGATGAGATTGCTGTGTTATTTTAACTCATACTGTCCTTGCAGTATGTGGGCAGCTCTTCAGGCAGATAAGCCGTTGTGTTTGAACTCAGTTTGGACATGAGAGATGCCAAATTCTAGAGGACAAATACAGGACTGTGGCTTAGATTTACCAGCTTTTGATTGCAATTTGAGCAGCATTAAAAAGAAATAGAGTTATTCAAACTGTGCCATCTGCGTAAGGGTGGTCCTTTAAAATAGCTAACGAGAAAGCCAAAGAAATGAAGACCTGCACATCTGTCTCCCAGCAGGTTTTATTCCATCAATTTCTCCCTCTCAAAGATTTTTTTTTTTTTTTAAACATGTGGCTGTAGGATGACTTTGTTTATTTTGGCTTTTCACTTTTTTTTTTTTAAACTAATGTGAGATAAAAACACAAAATAGACAAACTATATGAATACCAAAAAATACTAGGAATTTTGTTTTTCATGAAAGCCAGAAATGCTCTAGTAGTGGCATTATGGCTTACGCGTCAAATTCACCCCTGTTAATGATAGCTTATGGCTATCATTATAGCATGTTGGCCTTTTCAGTGTGGCTCTGGGCTATAGGGGTTTTTCACACCTGGCAGTACATAGGAACGTGTTTGAAATCATAGCTCTTCTTTTCAGAGAAAGTGGAGGGATGTGCATGACTGACACAGCTGGCCTTCCTGCATATCATCTTCAAAGAAGCTCCTTTTTATTATTTTTCTTGTGGTAAAAGAAAAAGTAAAAATGAATCTGGAGAAATCCTAATCCCTCAAGAATTTTTATAGATTATATCTCATAGTTGTTTGGGTTTTTTCCCCAGTCATAGTCCTCTTGTTGTATGTGCTGAGGTTAGGAAAACTGGTGAATGCTCTTTAGCTTGCATGGAGATAGTATGTGTGAGAAGAGTGGATTTTCCAGCTAAAGCATGCTTGAAATTCATTAGTGGGGTTTTTTTGGGTTTTGTTTTGGTGGGTTTTTTTTTTTAAATCTCTGTCAGATCTGAGTTTTCAAGTTATCTTCTCCTTGCAGAATTTGCTTGCAAGAGCACAGACTGTCCCCGCAGTTATCAGTGATTGCATTTCCCTTTCTTTGGTGTGGCTACTCCAAACCCAGCCTCTGTGCAGCTACTCCTCCTTTCTCTCGTGAAAGTAAGCATCTGAAAAATACATATGTTTGGTGGTGCATGATCACCCTGTCTTTGATACCCTCTTATTCTGTACAATATCTATTGCTGTCATATGATGTACTTGAGACTACTGACTGATGCAGAGTTTTGGACAATACTCACTTCTCTGCATTGATAGTGCTGCATTAGTGACAGACAGAAGTAATGAATTTTATTTCAAAGGTGTCTGTAATGCACAGTGAAACGGATATTAATAGTTTGGCGGGTTCAAGGCATTATCTACTTTTCAAAGTGGTGACTGCTTAAAAACCCATTGTGTTCTGGTGAAAGTTATTACAGTGTGTATTTCCATTCAGCTGTGCTGATGGGAAAAGAGGGAGACCAGATATCTGAAGATAAGATCCTGTCTGAATCCTATTTAATTGTTAAGTCGGGTATGTAAAATCCTACCACAGTCCCACAAAAGGATTCAGTCTGCTTACTTTCTGGATCTATCTAACCCTGAAAGCTCCTACACACTAACATCTCACCTGCAGCTTGGCTGCAGACCTAGATTCTAGTGAAACCAATGCAAAGTTAATTGTGGTCGTGTGTATTGGGTTTGCGTGGCAAGGTTTTGGTAGCGGGAGGGCTACAGGGGTGGCTTCTGTGAGAAGATGCCAGAAGCTTCCTCCATGTCCAGTAGAGCCAATACATCGTGGCAATGATTTTGGGAAATAATGTTCATCTTTTGTGTTATAGCCTACTTGTGAGAATATTTTGCTCAGTAAGTAGGCGACCCATTTCAAGGCTTAACTCGAGAGGTTTTCATTTCACCCTGCCACATCCAGGAACTGCAGGGCTTACTTTAGCCTTGGATCTCTACCATCTAGGATTAAATGCCTAAAACTGTGGTGCATCTGCATAAATAGGTGACTAAATTGGTTGCGTGATTCCATCTGAAGCATTCAAAGCCGCTGAGCTGAGAGAAGGACTTCATTGTACAGCCTTTCCCTGGGATAGACCACATGGCTCTCAAACTTAATCCTGTGTTTGCTTTTTTCATTTGCTTTTCAAAGAAAGATCTCCAAGCTTTCTGAAAGTAAACATGTTCCCAGCTGGAACGCAATCTGGCCGCTGTCGTTAAAGACAACAAAAAAAGTTTTTACAAATATATTAATGAAAAGAAGAGAGCCAAGGAGACTCTCCATCCTTTATTGGATGCGGGGGGGAACATTGTCACCGAGGATAAGGAAAAGGCTGAGGTACTCAATGCCTTCTTTGCCTCAGTCTTTAACAGGCAGACTGGTTATCCTCAGGGTACTCGGCCTCCCGAGCTGGAAGACAGGGGCGAGCAGGATGAACCCCCCATAATCCAAGAGGAAGCAGTCAACGACCTGCTATGCCACCTGGATGCTCACAAGTCTATGGGGCCGGATGGGATCCACCCGAGAGTGCTGAGGGAGCTGGCGGAGGAGCTTGCCAAACCACTCTCCATCATCTATCAGCAGTCCTGGTTAACGGGGGAGGTCCCGGACGACTGGAGGCTTGCCAATGTGACGCCCATCTACAAGAAGGGCCGGAAGGAGGATCCGGGGAACTACAGGCCTGTCAGCCTGACCTCGGTGCCGGGGAAGATTATGGAGCGGTTTATCTTGAGGGCGCTCACAAGGCATGAGCGGGACAACCAGGGGATCAGGCCCAGCCAGCACGGGTTCACGAGAGGCAGGTCCTGCTTGACCAACCTGATCTCCTTCTATGACCAGGTGACCCGCCTAGTGGATGAGGGAAAGGCTGTGGATGTGGTCTACCTGGACTTCAGTAAGGCCTTTGACACCGTCTCCCACAGCATTCTCCTCGAGAAGCTGGCGGCTCACGGCTTAGACAGGTGGACTCTGCGCTGGGTCAAAAACTGGCTGGACAGCCGGGCCCAGAGAGTTGTGGTGAATGGAGTTCAATCCAGTTGGCGGCCGGTCACGAGCGGTGTTCCCCAGGGCTCAGTTTTGGGGCCGGTCTTGTTCAATATCTTTATCAATGATCTGGATGAGGGGATTGAGTGCACCCTCAGTAAGTTTGCAGACGACACCAAGTTGGGCGGGAGTGTTGATCTGCTCGAGGGTAGGAAGGCTCTGCAGAGGGACCTGGACAGGCTGGATCGATGGGCCGAGGCCAACTGTATGAGGTTCAACAAGGCCAAGTGCTGGGTCCTGCACTTCGGCCACAACAACCCCATGCAGCGCTACAGGCTTGGGGAAGAGTGGCTGGAAAGCTGCCTGTTGGAAAAGGACCTGGGGGTGTTGGTCGACAGCCGGCTGAACATGAGCCGGCAGTGTGCCCAGGCGGCCAAGAAGGCCAATGGCATCCTGGCCTGTATCAGAAACAGTGTGGCCAGCAGGAGTAGGGAAGTGATCGTGCCCCTGTACTCAGCACTGGTGAGGCCGCACCTTGAATACTGTGTTCAGTTTTGGGCCCCTCACTACAAGAAGGACATTGAGGTGCTGGAGCGTGTCCAGAGAAGGGCAACGAGGCTGGTGAAGGGTCTAGAGAACAAGTCTTATGAAGAGCGGCTGAGGGAACTGGGGTTGTTTAGCCTGGAGAAGAGGAGGCTGAGGGGAGACCTCATCGCTCTCTACAACTACCTGAAAGGAGGTTGTAGCGAGGTGGGATTCGGTCTCTTCTCCCAGGTAACAAGTGATAGGACAAGAGGAAATGGCCTCAAGTTGCGCCAGGGGAGGTTTAGATTGGACGTGAGGAAAAATTTCTTTACGGAGAGAGTGGTCAAACATTGGAACAGGCTGCCCAGGGTAGTGGTGGAGTCACCATCCCTGGAGGTATTTAAAAGACGCGTTGATGAGGCGCTTAGGGACATGGTTTAGTGGGCATGGTGGTGTTGGGTTGATGGTTGGACTCGATGATCTTAGAGGTCTTTTCCAACCTTAATGATTCTATGATTCTATGATTCTATGATTCTATGTTATTAACATCCCAGAGGTAAAGAACTTGATCTTTCCACCTTCAGCTCCAGGTTTTTTCTGAACCTACAAAATCAAGGAGCTGTACAGCTGTAATCAAATTGGGAAATTAGACTGTTTTTCTAGTATTGACTGTAGGTTCCTTAGGTCTACGTGGTGCCTGATCCTTAAAATATGCAGAGGTTGGGGAACCAGAGCAGGGGGAGGAACAGGTAGGTTTTGCTCCTTCCTTCTGCACTCGTTGTAGACAAGATAGCATTCAGTCCCTGCTCTTTTTTGGGGAAGGCACCCATTCCCTCTATGGAAATGAAGAGGGAGGCATAGCCATTTAAAAAACCAACCAAACAAAAAAACCAAAAAATCCTCAACCAAAAGTAGCTGGTGCTGTACATGCGGAGGAAAAGCAGTGAGAGACAGTACAGTAATAAAAACAAGATGGATGATGTACAACTTCTTGTGTTTTTTATTGTCTTAATGCATTAAGCACCTAGTGTGCTAGACCTGTGAAAGATTTTTGACATGCATGAATGGTAAGAGATCGAAATCCCATTTGAAAACAAACACCTTACAATCCTAACTGATGTTTCTGTCACTGAAAATCTGTCCAGGCTGTTCTGGGGACTTCATGTCATTTAATGCCATGCTGACGAGCCTGATATAGAATAGACTTACATATTTGCCTTTTTCTGGTATAGACAAAAGTGCTTTTGTACTATCCAGTTTTGAGTCAATGGAGACTTTGAGTCAAAGTCTTAGTTTTGTATCACTTTGGTAAAGATAACATTGTTGGTGTTGGTATCATACTCAGTAATTTGTGTGTATGATTGAAACAAATCTTATTTGTGAGTATTTTTTCCCCTATCTGAAGCTTTTCAGCAAACCAGCATAGATGCTAGCTTCAGGTTTCATTTAAAATTCAGCTGCATTATGTTTGAATTACAGATTATTATATTAGGCAAGTTACATCTGAGCAGTGCTCCTAAACGAATCCTAAAGTTCAGGCATGTTAAGCAGACAGACTTGACTATTTTTCTGAGTTCTTTTGTTAATTTGAGTAAATTCTTCCTCTGTTTACAGGAAAATATGTCTTGTTAAATACATGGCTGTATACTTTATTGGATTTGTGATCATGCATGTATACAGCTTGTATAGTCATGAAAACAGGATAGTCCCTCGTGTGTCTCTGGCGAGGCAGCCAGCTTGAGTATGAAAAATGAATTTGAAGAGCTCAAACTGAGTTTAGGCCCTAAATGGATGAATACAATCTACTACTTCAGGTTTAGCAATTTCACAATTATTATTTTCAAACCCATGCATGCAACATGCTGTGAAATTATTTATTGAAATGATAGTGAAACTGCAGTGGTGGAGAGATTTTTTTTTTTGGCTCAAAGTGATACCAGTTAATTCGTGTGGCCTAAAAAGATAATACAACGTAACACCTCTTATCTATTTGAATTGAGACATCAAACTCTCATCTTAAATTTCATCCTGTTAGCCTTGTTTTGACAGTGTTTAACATTAGGGGAGAGGAGGGGCAACCAAGGGCACCTTAAATGCCTGAAGTCCCATAAGTGGCAGGAAATTGTTTGGTATATCCAGAGGATTCTGGTAAGTAAATTGTGCCACGTTGCAGAAGGTGGTGCTGGTTCTTTTCTGGTAGTCCCTGACAGTTAGATGTAAGGAAGATCTATCCTAATCCCACAGTTGGGGATTATTTTAATCTTCATGGTTTTAGTCAGACATCTAAAGAAGATGTTTACTGGCATGGATTATATTCACATTCTTTCTTCAGAGCTCTGTTATTTCTAAATAGATATTCAGATTACAATCCCAAATATGCGCATGCTGCACATTATAAACAGACCTTGGATGCTCTTGACCATAGAACAGGATAGACCAAAGTTTGGGGCTTACAGTTTATAAGGTGTGTCATTTTCCCTGCTACATCTGGCAAAGCTGGGGTTTCTGTGTGTGTGATAGCTGGGTATAACGATCTGTTGGATGACTATGTTGTTGACTGAAACTTATTCTTTAATTCCCATGGTTAGGTTTGAGAAGGAATCTCCACTGATGCAAAATGTAACCATTTCTTCTTTAGAAAGACCATTAAAAAATGAATAATGTGTCTTAATGGGCTTTGCAACTTTCTCATTGCTGTAGCTGCAAGGTGATAGTTCTGTGCAGATATTCCTGCTGCTTCTGCAGTGTTTTAAATGAGTGACCCAGATGGGTTTTATCCTTCTGAGTTTATATTTTTCTTTGCCAAAGGTAAATTTTGATTGAAGGCAGTTTCTCTAGGCTTTTTCCGCAACTATGTGCAACTAAAAATTTGATTAGGCAGTTGCTGAAGGATGTTAACAGAAACCTTTTTTCCAGTCCTTTAGCCAGGATTCATTTGCATCTCACTCATCATCCCCAATGTCAGCAGACAGTCAGATGAAGCTGGTTTGAGTGTAGAATTGCATCTGAAATCTGAAGATACTCAGTCTGTTTCTTTCACTAAGGACACTTTATCCAGCTCTGCTGTTTATTCCTCTTAATTTTCATTTGGTGTGAGATTGAGAAGTGCTATCTTTCTTACAGGTAGTAGATTTGTACAGAAGTGGCTTGCCTGAGCCTCGCAACCAGTCATTAGCATTACTGGGAGAGGAGAAAGCTGTCTTGGACCAAGACTTGCATGCTGTGCATGGTTAGGTGATACAGTACATAGTCTGAGCACTGGAAAGGTGCGCACAAAGAAAAAGCGCGGGTAATGTCAAGATCTGGAAGAATACAACAGTTGATAAATCTGTTTCTTTTAGATCAGCTTTTCTTTGTTTGAAACTCTTATTTAGGACTTTCCTGGTTCTGATTGTTTCAGAGTAGTCTAAATTCAAGAACTGTAGGTGAATCTGCTGAGTATAAGAGAATCTGCTGAGTATAAGAGAACATTTTTCTTCTTCAGGAGAGGTTTTATTGAAAGCTGTTAATTGCCCTAGGAAAACCTAATAAAAAAACCTCTCCTCAGGCTCCAGGAATAGATTGCTGATTACATGCAAAATGAATTAAGGGAAAGACAGATACAAAATAGCAACAAAATATTTTTTTCTCCCAAAGGATTATTGTAATCTGGAAGTTTGTTGGAGACCATGCGTGCCTACTTATGTCTGGATGTTCATTCAAAGTAAGGCTCAATCTCTATGAAACAGGCTGTCTCCTGCATCCTTTTTAGCTTTTAAAAATAAGATTTTGCTGATTTCGTGTGTGTAGAAATAGCAGATACTTGGAAGTCATATGTACAGCCTCACTTCCCTACAATCCCATAATTCTATTACTGAGAATTAAAAACAGTTGCATTAAAGCACTGTTGTTGGTGGATTGTGTGTGTAGCTTTTCTTTCTTTCTCTCTTTTTTTTTTTAAAGTCACCATTCCATGCCACCTGATACAATATATGCTGCTGTATGCTCTTTATTATTGGTGGCCATGCTGTGGGGAGATACTTTGGAGCAGTAAACATAGTGCACTTGTCAAATATATGACTCCTGCAAAAGGTGGCCATGTGTGGGAAGAACACACAGCAAATTGAGTTGTTATATGTTTTTTTTATTAAAGAAATCTACTATAGCAGCATTAAGGTTGAGAAATGCCTGCTGCAGTGTAGCTGTTACAACGTCAAGTATGGAATCAAGGGTGTATGTGGTACGAGATCTTTAAAAGACTCAATCATAAATGCTTTTTGTATTGATTCCTTTCAAGTGTTTCTAATGACACTTAATTGTTGCTATTTCAACTGTTTCTCATTGCTTGCTGTGTGGACCCATGTTTTGTTTAATGAGAATATGCTTTTGGTTTTGAGAACAAACTTATGTCATTCTTTGAGTTTTTCTGTGCTCATCAGTGTGACTTTCACAAACATTCATGTATTTTTCACAAAACTAAAGTGACTAAGGTGATAGTATTACCCTATTTTACATAAAATAACTGAGTATATAGAGATTAAAATCAGGCCCGTTCACTGCTTTGAGATATTTGATATAAAGTATCGGAAAGTTCATTTATACTTTCCCTGGGAATGTAAAATCACAAGCCTTTGTATGTTCAGCTCCTGCCTGCTTTCATTGCAGGTTAGATATTAAAAAAAAAAAAAAAGTAATATGTTATCAGGGGTTGCTTATGAGGTTTTGTGTTAGTGATGTGCCCAACATCAAATAAGAATGTTACAACAAATGCAGTGGTAGAATTAAATTATCAAAGATTGCTTTAACAGTCTCCAGCAGTGTTCCTCAGGGCTCAATTCTAGGGCCAGTTCTGTTCAATATATTTATCAATGATCTGGATGCAGGAGTTGAATGCACCATTAGCAAGTTTGCTGATGATACCAAACTGGGAGGTGCTGTTGAATCTCTTGAGGGACAAGAGGCCTTGCAGAGGGATCTAGATAGATTGGAGCATTGGGCAATGATTAATGGGATGAAATTTAACAAGTGCAAATGCCAGATTCTGCACCTGGGATGGAGTAACGCTGGGCACAAGTATAAATTGGGAGAGGAGTGGCTGGAGAGTAGCCCTGCAGAAAGGGATCTGGGGGTGCTGGTTGACAGCAGGCTCAATATGAGTCAGCAGTGTGCCCTGGCAGCCAAGAGGGCAAACCACATCCTGGGGTGCATTAAATACAGTATAACCAGCTGTTCAAGAGAGGTGATTATCCTGCTGTATTTAGCGTTGGTGCAGCCTCACCTCGAGTATTGTGTGCAGCTCTGGGCCACACAATTTAAGAAGGATATGAAGGTCCTTGAATGCGTCCAGAGGAGGGCAACAAAGCTGGTGAAAGGGCTGGAAGGCATGTCCTATGAGGAGCGACTGAGGACTCTGGGCTTGTCTAGTTTGGAGAAAAGGAGGCTGAGGAGGCGACCTCATTGCTCTCTGCAGCTTCCCAAGGAGGGGAAGTGGAGAGGGAGCTGCTGATCTCTTCTCCCTGGTATCCAGTGATAGGATGCATGGGAATGGTTCGAAGCTGTGTCAGGGGAGGTTCAGACTGGACATTAAGAAGCATTTCTTTACCGAGAGGGTGGTCAAACACTGGAACAGGCTTCCTAGAGAGGTGGTCGATGCCCCAAGCCTGTCAGTGTTTAAGAGGCATTTGGACAATGCCCTTAATAACATGCTTTAACTTTTGGTCAGCCCTGAAGTGGTCAGGCAGTTGGACTAGATGATCGTTGTAGGTCCCTTCCAACTGAACTATTCTATTCTATTCTATTCTATTCTATTCTATTCTATTCTATTCTATTCTATTCTACAATAGGTCTTTTATTCTCTTCCAGCATATGATCACAGATAGAAACAAATGGTGGTCTAATCACACAACCTTTTTCCTTCCCTCCTTTTAAAATATGGTGAGTTGCTATAAAAGGGTAGAGCAGCAGAAGTGGACAGGAGAATCTGGCTTTGCACATTGTCCTATAGCTGCACTGCTACACATAAGCAGAAGAATCAGACAACAGTTACCTGTTATTTGTATTGAGGAGAGTCCTCAAAAATTCAGCTTTTGCCAAGAGCTTAACAGCTAGGTCATTTGTTACCTATGAATTGTATATTGATATTTTAAAGATGTTAGTAAAGTACTTGCACAGGGCTTGATAAAATGTTGATTTTATTGGGGAAAAACAGTTATTGCGTAAACTGAAGTGGAATGTGCAACTGCTCTTTCTGTTGGTTTTATAACTTGGCTGATGAGACAGATTTTATTCAGAAATAGTGCCATGGTCCAAAATCTGGAACTCAATGCCATATTAGGTATAGCTGCAATCAGTTGCAATTTTGTTGGAGTGATTACACATGGGGACTGGAATTTGGAATATGAACATGGTTATTAGCACATAAATGCCATTCTAATGGTTAGCTAGCATTTAATTGTTTGGGCAAACTACACTCCATTTTAACAGTTTGTAACACTCTACTAGTATCTTGCAGCACCAGCTTGTGAAGTTGTTGCACTGACTGAGCAAAGCTGACGTAATTTGGATTAAAACTAATGCTGTTCTCAGATGAAGGCTCACTATTTTGACTAATAGTGCTAGTGGAATTAAGGGGAAGAATGTAGGTAGTATCGTAAAAAGTCTGTTGCATGTAACTGGTAGTGAAGACCTCATCACTATGTCTGTGTACAGTTTTACCCATATCGCTGTTTTAAAAGCAGTCCTGAAATCACATCTTAAGGATTCCTAAATAGCCAACAAAGGTCCCATTTGTCTAATTAGCATCTCTGCTCCAGGAGCAGCCAGAAATTCAAGGCAAATACACCAGTATGTGAGGCACTAGGGTAATCCCAGTTTAGCTGCTGCTTGCAAACTCTAGTTTTGCAATTACTGGAAACAAGGTACAGAGCTGTAGCAAAGGGTGAGTGAGAGGACTCCAAAGGGATTAATAAACAAGCAGTTCTGGCTGCTGCTGCGGCTGTCTAGGAAGGGATTCTGCAGGACAATAAGGACCTGCAAGCAAGGCTTCGGGGAAATAGTGCTGGGCTCCAAAATATCTTTTTATAGCACTGCAGGAGCAACTACATCAGAGGAGAATGATTTTTATCTGCCACAGTATATAACAGCATTATTGGCATTATACTTTGGGGGAAGACTGCCCTTGTCTTTTCCACCCACATGAAGTTAAGGATTGGCCCCTTTTTTAATGCAACTGTCCTGGGCCCAATTGACAAAAACTTTACTCCTTACACCCTGTTCTGAACACAGGCTACATTTGCTTTGGAAAACACTGGCAGAGTTCTTTGTGACTGAATTCCTCTTCGTCTATGTGTGCTTTGAGGAAGGACAGGCTTCATGAGGCTATTGTATTCTTCTTGATATCTGAGATAACACTATTTGAAAACAAAATAGGACATATCTCAGAGCTCTTGTTTCAGGCTTCCTGCAAACTCAAGCAAATATAAAGGATCATACGTAGACTCTGGTTGCGTTTTCACAAGTCTTTCACATCTGTAATGGCAAGAATCTAGCTTTAAAGAACTGAATGGTCTGAAGTGGTAGTGTTTGCTGACTTTATATGCTTTATGGGGTCCTGCCCCTTATGCTTTGGGAACTGGTATAGTATATGTAGCACTCTGTGCTCTAAACTAGCTTTCTCGTCACTGTGTAATATAGAGATCTAAGAAGGATTGTATAATAAGCATCATCTATGAGTTAGTAAAAATAATACTGATTAAATTACATTGTTTCAGGGGTAACATCTTTTAGTGTTTATGGAGTGTCATTTTTACAAACTGCTTTGGGTTTTTTTATTTCATTATTGCTACAATTTGCTAATGATAATGAGTACTTTAATTCAGATGGATTGGAATGGGATGGAAGAATTTAATCTCTTGCAGGTTTGCTTTGTGAGGTGTAGGAATAAAGACAGTGGAGGGGGTAGTATTTTCTGAGTAATGGCATTCATAGCAGCAAAAAATTTGCACAGGAGCATAAGAACTGCCCGGTGGATCAACTGACTGGTCCAATATTATTTACTGATATTGCCACTAACTTCAATATTATGAAATGATCATCAAAAAGAAGAATAAAATCATAAATGCCTAGATTAAAAAAAAAATCAGAAAGCTGGAGAAAATTTTTTTCCACAGTTGGAGAGAGATTCAGTTACTTGTAAATTAATGAGAATATTTAGGCATGTGCTTTTCAATGAAACACTTGTCATATTTTGCTTCCAGTGCTTTACTCTTAAATGCTTTGTTAGTTGGACAGGTGAGGACTTACTGCAAATGATGATAATTCAGAAATTAAAAATATTCCAGAATCTCTATCCTTTCTTTATGCCCTGATTAGAAATACCTCCATGCAGTGGAGAATATCCTCAGTGCTACTTGTTGGGCTGTGGTGTTATTTACACGTGCTGAATTTTACACGAGTTAGATGAAGATGTTATGTCCCAGGTGTCTGAACTTCACACAGCAGTACAGACTTAGCAGCAGTCAGTTTTTTACAGTGTGGCAGGGAGAAAACAGTTAAGTGGAACACAGAATAGTCTCATGGTATCCTAGGTCACCGTAAATGAGATATATCTGACCAAACATGAATGTCTCATGTATAGGTGTCCACTTCTCAGCTTGTCCAGACCTTCTTCAGGGCCAATGAAGAGGACACTTCTAGGACCCTTTCTCAGGTGCAGTTTAATTCATCCCAAGATTGATGGTTCAGATCAGATGAACTTGCCTATTCTTCACTGATTATGAAAGAGATCCTGAGGGCACAAGCTTAGAGGTATATGTTTACATTTGGTCAGATGAATGCCACATCTGGAGTCTGATTTTTGGCCTTGAAAAATACTAAATTATGGGTGGAGCTAATTGGGTCCAATCTGCCCATCACTGGGAGGGTAACTTTGTTTCAGCTTGTAAGAATAAGTTTAACATCTAGGATTCATTTTTACCAGCTCTGCCAGTCACACGATGCCAGAGACAAGACATCGGGGGGGAGGGAGGGAATCTAAAGGGATAAAAGCAACAGTAAAAAGTCTCCCTAAAACATGTCAATATGTGGCCTGTCCACCAATGTAGGACTAAAGTAAACATTGGTTTACGTGATTAAAGTAACAATTTCATTGGTAGCAGTTCTGTTCTGTAAGCAATTAAAATGTAGCCACAAAATCCATAGATGCTCATTGACTCTGCTGAATAGGATCTTCTGAGTTACTTCAGAGATACTTCTGAAGACTCTGCAGTCATCTTGCTGCAATAATGTGAGCTGATGGCAAGCATGAGTTCCTTTCCTTTCACAACCAGCAATCTGGTTTCTCTCTTGCTTTTTAATCTTGTACTTGTGTGTTGTGTTTCAGCTTGGGATCACTGACCCTCTGAGTCTTGTCAGGAGTCTTCTCAGTTACTGTTTCATTCACCACAGTCAAGTTCCCACTGATGTGAATTTTTGTACTCGACTAGACTTACATTAAACTCCCAGGAAGCATAGTTTAGACAAGAATCAGAGCGTATAAACAAGATCATTACTGTGCAGTAACTGCATAAGTGTGTTTGGTCAGGATTTGAACTGGTAGCCAGCTGGAACTGGGAAATATATTTGCTTCTCCTGCTGTAGTGCTACACGTAGTGACTCTTCATGCTGTTCTTGCTTTTTTGAATTCCCTTCTGTTCCAGGTCACTGCTAAAAGCTTGGTAATGCAGCATATGAGCAATCGATTTTATTTTAACTCTGTACTGTTATTCATTACTGCATGTGTTGCAGCAAAACGCAAGTCAGCCCGACTTGTGCAAGTCAGAATAAAGAAAGGTACTTCCAGTATTGCATTCTGTACATTGCCAGTTAAAAGATAATAGCATTTTTCCCTCAGACAGAGAGCAGATGCTTCTGATCGTGATGGTAACAAATGATTTATCAGTGAAGAACAGGGATGGGGAAACATGGCTAGTCAATGCCAGGAGATTACAGATCTTTAATTAAACCACCCACAAGCAGATTGGCCTAGCTGTCATTGTCTGGGGAGGAAAGCTGCTCCTTTCTAGTTCAAGCAGACAAAGACAGTCCTTTTCTCAAACCTTCATGATTTAGTACTCCACATAGGTACAAGTGACTGGGTACTGGTGCATCAAGGTACTGTGAAAGGGTTTGAAACTATTTTTCCTCCTGGCTATTGGCTGAAGCCAGTATTAAAAAAAAAAAAAAAAATTTCTAGCAAGCTAAATTGTTTTTCTGTCTTGAGTCATCATTGGATCTCAATGTGTCAAGTGTCTCTTAAATCATGTTCTCAAACTCAGAAGGCTTGAGAAAGTTACGCTTGTGAGGCTCAATAGTTTCTCAAAAGATCAGAGAAAAACCTTTGATCTTTACTGTCAAATCCTGCCTGCTTAAATCCCCTGCTTATGTTACCAGTCGTGCCCCTCCATATTCACAGGGGACTACAGGACAGTAGTGCTACATGGGACTTGGTCATTCTATCCCATTGGCCTTGCTGAAAGAGCTCAGCTCAGGCTAGTTACAAATATAGAATAAATTAAGCAATGCTAACAGTTCAGTGTCAGTTTTGATTTCTGCTGCCTACCTTTGCTAATTCCTGTTCCTTTTACCACCTAATGTTACCCTGAATACCTTGCTCTAGGGTCTTCCCACCTACTTAACTGAGATTTTTAAATTAGACACCTCCTTAATCTGCGGTCCTTCTGTAGCCCATGGTTTCAGTCATCCTCTGGAGATGCCTGTCTCTTTCCACAAAGTTATAAAAGACAGCACAACTCAAGAGTTGTTTGTGTGATGATTTAAACATGAGATCAAAGACTCTGATGATGTTGTCAAAGTGGTAGTGTTAATTCCAGTCAATAGTCACTGCTGTGCTGTGACTTTAAGCCAGAAGATTGTAGCCTGTGGCAAGCAAAAGACCTTCCTGTCAAAACATCCTGCTGCTCTCCAGTGCTACACAATGATATACAAACCATGGGCTTGTCTATTCACCACAGCTTGCAATACCCTCACTGGGTTTGCTTCTGGGAACAAGCAGCAGAACTTCACATGAGCACGAGGTCTCTGTGTAGCTCTTTCTGCTCCCCAGCCCTCTGTGTGGGCTTTTCCCTCGACTGAGAATTAGCCCAGCAGATATTTTAAAGTTGATTCTTGGGTGGCAAACTCGGAGGTAGAATTGTGCTACAGAGACCTTCAAAGCTAGTTGAGCACAATCACAAACTTCGTTACTTAATTCCTGCCTATACCCTGTGGAAACACAACACGTGATAGCAATAGCGTTGACTTTGCCTGCACTTTTTCACTTGTTTAGTCATGTCCAAATGGACAACTGAGACAGTCAGTGCAGGTGGAAGGGCTGCCAGGAGGGTAATTGAACCATGAGGAATCCAATTTTTATTGAGAAGCAGTGAAAGCAGGACTCATCTGAACAGAGGAATGAAAATACCGTGGGCTTTTTTTGCAGCAAGATCTTTGAACATCATAAAGTTTTCCATGGGCTCCTCCAAACATTGTAAAACATATGATATATTATTCTTTGATTGTGAGTTATATTATGTGCCTTTCACTAAATGAATGTGTTTTCCAGATTGCAGATGTTAGCAGGAGAATGCCGTGGTCTAAGTGGACATGATGTAAGTTTGCAGGAGGCTGTCATTGATTAATGTGCAATTATTTTGTCCAGTGCTTCGTTAACTATTCAAGGTTGGGGAGGTTCGAAGTAAATACTTGGCTTGGCATCTAATCTCAAGGGAGATAAATCAGGAACATCCTGGACAAACAGGGCATCCTGGCTTGTATAAATCAGGCTGTTAGGAGATAACTTGTTTAATCAGCAAAACCACAGGAATTTGGCTGCAACAGCTGAAGCGTGAACTAAAGGTGAAGGAGAGTTAATTCTGACAGGGGGAGATCATGACCACTGACTCATGGCCCACCGACTCAAGAAACCCTCCGACCCAAAAGAAGAGAGAGACTGAGCATGCGGACTAATTAGCATAAGAAGCAAGAGAATCATTTAACTAATAGGAGATAGAATATAAATAGTGTGAAGTTTTGATAATCGGAGAGCTAGTCTTTTGTGGGCTACCACCTAGATCCCTACTTTGTGCAAACTAGAATAAAAGAAATGGAAATACCTCGCCTCAGTGTGTAAATTGGCGTTGCACACCGGGTAACAAGCCCGCGTTCGGGACAACAGACAGGTCTGAATTTGGATAGAGATCTGATGGAAATTAATCCAAATGCACTTCTCATGCATTTCGCACTTCTGCTTGCAGATTTCTGTTTCCATTTGGGCTTTCCTATCAGAAATCAGTCCATGGCAGCAGGGGACTTCAATGAAATCCTTGTTCTTCACTCTTTGCAGAGATGCCTGATTTTAATTACCCAGGAAAACATCATATTCAACTTGCAACATAGGGATTATGAAGCTTTTCTGGGAATGTGGTTAACTGGTAGCTAGTCGTAGAGATTCATAGGAAGCATGCCTTTGATAAACAGTGTCTTGGCCACCACAGAAAGGATTTGCTGGGTACCTCAAGAGATAAAGCAGGACTTGTGACATCTTGCAGCTTTGGCTGTAACAGTTGTTTTGTGTAGCTGAGACTCAGAGGGAGGTTTGTAAACACACACGCACCCCATTGCGGCAAATGGGTGTACATGGTATTGTTTGTCAGATGGTTTTTCAAGCCTTATCTCTATAGGGAGCCCAAGCAGTAAAATAAATTTTACTCCTGTTGGGTATTGCTCATTTTTATTGTTATTAATATCAAGAGTAATAATTCACATGGCGGTAGTGCTGTGTGTCTGAGTCGCAGGCGTTGTGCTAGTTTCTGCATAAACATCACCAAAAATTTATTCATTGCTGTGAGACTCTGAGTGTAGAACAAAAGGCAGCAGGATGAGTGCAGGCTTGAAAGGGATGTTTTCCCTTGGGAAATGGTACATTTGACATACATTTTGGTGTTCTACCTTTTCCTTTCAACAAAGGGAATGGAGTTTTCTGTTTGATTCTGAGGGGGTTTTCAGCCTTTTACTTCAGAAACCCAACTGACAAATACCAGCAATTCTGTGAGTAGTCCTAAAATATGCAATGTGGAAATCACACTGGTAAATAGAATAAGGGTTCAAACTGTGTTTGAGTGAATGAATTAAGAGTCGGCTGTGTCATGCAATCTCCCTGCTGGGTGCTCAGCCTGTGGCGAACACAGGCTTGTTTCAACTTAATATAACCAGCATTGGAAGTTGTGTAAGATTTATTAAATGTCATCTTTGTTGTATTTTAAGACCATAAAAATGGCTAGTTACTAAATCTCCTCTAATTGACAATAAATTCTTACCCTGTTGGAATTTAATGGTATGCCTGAGCGTTAGATGCAGCAAAGGAGGACAGTTCTGGCTTAAGCAGATCAAATGGGATATATTTCAAAAAGTAGAAAATGAGAATGTGGAAGGAAGCTGACAGGCTCTCTGGGAACTGGACAACATGAAGTGACTGCTGCTGGGGCACTGTGATACAGTTAGAGATGTAGAAGCTGTGGGAACACAGCTTCATGTTTCTCATGAACCGCTGGAGATCTCAAAGCAGAAGCCTGTACAGAGACTAACGAGGCTCTAAGCACCTTCGCGGCCATGCAGTTATCATCTTTCATTTGTTGATCTTCTATCATAAGAAAAGAAGTCATATGGGGTATTTGGAGAGACATTTGGGAGACAGTCCTGAAGGGCAAAGGGGTCCAGGAAGGCTGGACGATCTTCAAGAAGGAAGTCTTAAAGGCGCAGGAGCAGGCTGTCCCCATACGCCGTAAGAACGGGCAGGGAAGACGACCGGCCTGGCTGAACGGGGAGCTTTTGCAGGGACTCAGGGAAAAAAAGGAGAGATTACCCCTTGTGGAAGAAGGGGCAGGCGACTCAAGAAGAGTACAGGGATCTCGTTAGGTCGTGCAGAGAGGAAATGAGAAAGGCAAAAGCCCAGCTGGAACGCAATCTGGCCACTGACGTTAAAGACAACAAAAAATGTTTTTACAAATTTATTAATGACAAGAAGAGAGCCAAGGAGACTCTCCATTCTTTATTGGATGCAGGGGAGGAACATTGTTACCAAGGATGAGGAAAAGGCTGAGGTACTTAATGCCACCTTTGCCTCAGTCTTTAATAGTCAGACCAGTTATCCTCAGGGTACTTGGCCCCCCTGAGCTGGAAGACAGGGACGGCGAGCAGGATGAACCCCCCATAATCCAAGAGGAAGCAGTTAACGATCTGCTATGCCACCTGGATGCTCACAAGTCTATGGGGCCGGATGGGATCCACCCGAGAGTGCTGAGGGAGCTGGTGGAGGAGCTCGCCAAGCCACTCTCCATCATTTATCAGCAGTCCTGGTTAACAGGGGAGGTCCTGGATGACTGGAGGCTTGCCAATGTGACGCCCATCTACAAGAAGGGCGGGAAGGAGGATCCGGGGAACTACAGGCCTGTCAGCCTGACCTCGGTGCCGGGGAAGATTATGGAGCGGTTCATCTTGAGGGCGCTCACAAGGCATGAGCGGGACAACCAGGGGATCAGGCCCAGCCAGCACGGGTTCACGAGAGGCAGGTCCTGCTTGACCAACCTGATCTCCTTCTATGACCAGGTGACCCGCCTAGTGGATGAGGGAAAGGCTGTGGATGTGGTCTACCTGGACTTCAGTAAGGCCTTTGACACCGTCTCCCACAGCATTCTCCTAGAGAAGCTGGCGGCTCACGGCTTAGACAGGTGTACTCTTCGCTGGGTCAAAAACTGGCTGGACGGCTGGGCCCAGAGAGTTGTGGTGAATGGAGTTCAATCCAGTTGGCGGCCGGGCACGAGCGGTGTTCCCCGGGGCTCAGTTTTGGGGCCGGTCTTGTTCAATATCTTTATCAATGATCTGGATGAGGGGATTGAGTGCATCCTCAGGAAGTTTGCAGACGACACCAAGTTGGGCGGGAGTGTTGATCTGCTCGAGGGTAGGAAGGCTCTGCAGAGGGACCTGGACAGGCTGGATCGATGGGCCGAGGCCAACTGTATGAGATTCAACAAGGCCAAGTACCGGGTCCTGCACTTTGGCCACAACAACCCCATGCAACCATAGAGGCTTGGGGAAGAGTGGCTGGAAAGCTGCCTGGCAGAAAAGGACCTGGGGGTGTTGGTTGACAGCTGGCTGAATATGAGCCAGCAGTGTGCCCAGGCAGCCAAGAAGGCCAATGGTATCCTGGCCTGTATCAGAAACAGTGTGGCCAGCAGGAGTAGGGAAGTGATCGTGCCCCTGTACTCGGCACTGGTGAGGCCGCACCTCGAATACTGTGTTCAGTTTTGGGCCCCTCACTACAAGAAGGATGTTGAGGTGCTGGAGCGTGTCCAGAGAAGGGCAACGAGGCTGGTGAGGGGTCTGGAGGACAAGTCCTATGAGGAGCGGCTGAGGGAACTGGGGTTGTTTAGCCTGGAGAAAAGGAGGCTCAGGGGAGACCTCATCGCTCTCTACAACTACCTGAAAGGAGGTTGTAGCGAGGTGGGTGTCGGTCTCTTCTCCCAAGTAACGAGCGATAGGACGAGAGGAAATGGCCTCAAGTTGTGCCAGGGGAGGTTTAGACTGGATGTGAGGAAAAATTTCTTTACTGAAAGAGTGGTTAAACATTGGAACAGGCTGCCCAGGGAAGTGGTTGAGTCCCCATCCCTGGAGGTATTTAAAAGACGTGTAGATGAGGCGCTTAGGGACATGGTTTAGTGGGCATGGTGGTGTTGGGTTGACGGTTGGACTCGATGATCTTAGAGGTCTTTTCCAACCTTTATGATTCTATGATTCTGTGATTCTAATAACAACTACTGATCAGCATTTTTGGCAAAAGTATCAGCGTAAAAAAAAATAAAGGCCCTGAATCTATCATCACGTAAATCTATCATCATGGATTGCTTGTAATATAATGGACATTTTGGTAGCAAATGAGAGATGAGAAGAGGCTGTGGTTAAGCTGAAAAGGACATTCAAAATTAGGATCTTATGTTGAAGATAATAAAAAAAGGGTGCAGCAGCATCCTGAGTTGATAGCAGCAGCATCATATTGAATCTATCAAGTTCAGAGAAAAGGAATTTTATAGTTCAGACCCAAAATAAAGTTTGTGTGAGAGTTTTAGCCATGGATAGACAGAAAACGTCCTATCTCAAAGATATTATGTACAGAATCAATGTACAATATCTAGACTATCTACATGTGCAGACCTAGGGAGAGATCGGTGCTGAATGGCAGAAAGCTCAGAGATGTTGCCTGCAGTGAGAAAGGTAATGGGAAGAAGGTTTGGAAGGAAAGGCTGGGAGCTGTCTTTAACTGTACTGAATTTGAATCGATGGCTTACCTCCAAAATGTCCAGAGAGATAACTTGAGATTTTGGTCTCTACACGAGAAAGAAGTCTAGGGTGACTCTGTACACCCTCACATTAGTAAAGTTAGTTTCATAGTGTGGAGATTATTTTGATTCTAAGAAGAAGCAAAGGGGACAAAGGACAGAGCTGCTTAGAGTTTCCATGGGAAAAGGATGAAGAGAACACTCTTCCAGACATGCAGAGCAACACAAGGAAGCAGCATGCATTCATCAAAATAAAAACAAATTGAAGAAATAAGGTCAGTTAAAACAGAGTGTCTCATAGATTGAGACTTTTAAAAAGAAGGCAACATGAGAAGAGACGAAGTGGTAGGTGTCAAGAGGTATCTATTGACCCTGGTTGAGTATTCTGAGGTCTCACATTCCAGCTCTGAACCAAGCTTGGTGTTTTGGGGACAGTAACTGTTAAACTAATTTGGGATTCAGCCAATATGGCACAAGCAGGAATCCACCACTGTATTTTAAGGCGGCTATAACTGAATGCAGACACTCAGGCTCACTGAAGGGATCCAGATTTATCACTGTGTTTAATTTGTATTTTTGAAACACATATTATTGTAAGTAGTATGAAAAAAAGCTGTCTAGCCAAATAAATGTTGCCTGACACAACAGCAGTAACAGCTGTTTTATCTCCTTTCCCATAATTTGGGGCTCTAGGACAGAGAATATTTTTAAGTGCACTTTGAGGTGGTAATTCATGGGAATTTAAATTAGCAGTATCCTTTCTACTGAACAAACCGAGACATCCATTAGGTATAAATAATTAAAGAGGCTGAGTTTTAAATATGACATTCATCTATTGAAATTCCCGCTTTAATACCTAGCTATGCTAATTATTTCTCTTCTAATGTCTTAAAATCTCTTTTCATGTCCTAAGGAGTGCTAAGAGAAAACATATACCATCAAATGATTTAATGATCTTGAGCAGGATACTATGCATATAATATTTGAAATTACCCTATCAACTCATATATCCATTTGAAAAAAAAGCAACTCCAATATGTTCTCCAACTACTAGCTTGTTTATCACAAATGAGGCATTTCCTAGGACTTTGTCCAAAATATCCTACAGTTCTACTGGCTGTGTTACAAATTATAAAAGGAAATAGTCTAGTGCTATTTCTAGGAATTATATATCTCAAAATTATTTAATATTTTTCATTCATCAGTGCTAACATCATTAGAGATAGGAAAATCTCAAAGATTATAACACTGACGAGTTTTTCAAAGTAATTTAAAACTTGAAGAAATTGCTTAAAAATTGGGAAGATTCACCCAAATTATCCAAAGAAATTCAGTAAAACAGGCTTCTTACCCCATAACCCCAGCTCTAGAATAATTGTTTGAAACATTTTTCAGAATTAAAATGGGCATCTCAATGAGCAATCCTGCCTAGGGAAGAACTCAACCATGTTTACGCTAAGTCTTTCTAAGCTCCATGTGGAGTGTCAGTGAGATCCAGAGCAGCACAAAGCAGAGCAACTACAGAGACCGACTACTCCCACTGGCAGTTTGTGCTGCTTTTGAGCTAATGTCCACCCCCACATTCAAGGATGGGAAGTGGATTCCTAGCATATTTTATGCTTATCTATCTGGATGCTCAGGATTGTACATACTGACCATGGTATTGCCAGGATGGAAAAGGAGGAAAAAAACGATGATGTAGATTGCTTTTTGTTGGATTCCCCTTCTTTGTTTTGTTTCTACTGTAGACTATCTCATTTCCACATCTTGCACTCTAATAAAACTGTTCTAACAGAAGATATAATGATGCCTTCCAGCCCAGAAGTCCGACCTAGTAGTCTTTCCTCATCTTCTTTACTTGTCAGCCATCTGTAATACAGTACCTTATGATATTTTTGAAATCTTTTCCCTTTCTTGTCTCATGTGGTTCTAGTTTCACTCTATTTTCTTTTCCTGCTCTAATCACAACCATATTGGAACCCTCCCTACTTCTGAATATGGATAATATGAAATGATCACATCCATCTCCAAAATGAAATTACATAACAGGCTCAATCTATTAGCTCTTTATTTCCAGATCGTGTAAAAGAAGGATGGAATTCTCATTTAAATGTATACAGTTAGCTATACTGTCTTGAATCACACTTTCACCTTGATCCTTGTTTTTCCCTCGGAAGCATTTACTTTCTGTTTTGAAGCTTATTGACTGTAAAGCCAAATTGGAAAGCATGCAGTTTAGGGCTTTTGCCAATACTATATATTTCGGTTAAACCAGAACTCTGAAAATAAACAAAACAAACAAAAAAAGCAAAAAGGGTTGTTCTGTGTTTAAATTTGAGCTTCCTGAGAAGTAACTTTTTCCATCTGCTTGGACCTTGCCACAAACTATTCCAATATACTCAAGATTCAAAAAATTAACCTTTGGAGGACATATTGTACAAGCCATCTTCGTTAAGAGAATGTATTTCATTTTTCGAGAAAGCAGTTAGCACATAATATATAATTTAACAAAATAACATTAAGACAGTTTTAGCTGTTAAGTACCTGCAACGCCCCTCAAATATGAATTGAAAATAATAACGTTACAGGTTAGAGCAACTCTCTCAAAGAAAAGGCCATTAACTCATCCTTCACATCCTGTGGGACTACATCATGTTCATGTTTATGGCCTCACTAGAGTACTAATCTGACATGTGTCAGATTAAAGAGATTCAGATGTCCTAAGCAGCCTGGGGGCACACAACAGCATGTCTCTTCCAAAGAAAGAAAGATATGCACAGTACATACTGACATTAATTTGGGGATGATCTTTTAATGTGGAGGATCAAATACAGTCTATATGAGTTGGAAGAAACAAATCTTAGTAAAAGAAAAGATTTGTAAACTAATCAGGAAAATACCTTTTATACTTGCATCCTGTATTTTTTATATGGTCTGTTTACTGACTCCAGCACCGACTCACACCAGGAGGCTTTTCTTCTGTCAGTCACTAATCACAATTAAGTACTAACAGTTTTAAGGATGTAGCAATTTCCTTGTAACTGGGCAAACTACAGAGTATTACAATATTAGCTTCCTTGGGGCATGGCCATGTGTTCTGAATTTTAACAGAAAAAAATAATGTAAGATGTACAAAGAGGTTTATACATGATACTTTAAGAATTCAAAAGCTTTTGAAATGAGATTTCATTGTGCAACGCAAAATACACTAAAAATGCAAATGGACTAAATTTAAGACAGTCAGCCGAAGTATTAGACATTTGCAAGCAGAATATACTGAATAAACTTGGAAAAGTGAGCAACCATTTGCTTAAAACTAGCAAACAAACTTGCCTATTTTACATTATTTTGAAGAAAACATATATCCTCAGAAGTTGTTCAGAGAGCTCAAACAGGAGATGTCTAGAAAAAACCCCAAAATTTGTGTCAGCACACTTACAGTTGTTCTGGTACCTGAAGCTGTTAATGACAAAGTAATGGAATTCTTTTTTGGATAAAAATGTAAAGCCAAGTGAATGCAATAAGCTCATATTTTTTACATAACACATTAAAGTGTTTATTGGTTTTCACATAGAGCATAGTGCTGCACAAAGCTTCTTTGAAAATATTGTGCCTTTTCATAAAAAATGGCATTTCTGTAAAGGAATACTCTAACTTTGTATTTCTACTTAATAATAGCTTGTATTTATTATTAAGCCACAAAACATTCATTGAGTGTTTTGTTTTTAAATTCCATGTAATTGAGCTTACTGGTTTTTAGCAATAAAGTGTTGTGCTGACCACTGGCTAAAATGAACTTCAAAAACAAGTTTACTGGCTGAGAAAATCCTGCTGAAGGAGCCTGACAATTAGGATTTATGGCATTTCCCTGTAGAGAGCATTGTATTTCTCCAATTATTCACTGGAAGCTGAATCCATCACTTCGTTGGATATGGTATCTCTATATCAACTTTAAAAGAATGTGAACATCAGCCTCAATATAAAAAGGTGAGACCTAAATAGGAGCTTTTGCTGGGCTAGAGGTTGAGGATTCTGGACCACAGGCTGCTAAAACTTTTTTAGGGATCCAGCCCTGTGCTACAATATGTATTTCTCACCACCCTTGTCTTTCCTTTAAAATAAAGACTGGCATTTTTATAACACTTCCTTTCACCTTACTGCTTATTTACCCTTCAGGTGCATATCTGTGTAAGTTAGCATGGGAGATCTGTTGGGATCTTTAGCTCAGGCTTCTCCTTACCACATTATAAAAACTCAGTATGTGAATCCTTGTCTCTAAAATAGGTTGATGATTCTCATGGAAAAAGGTAATTTTTTTCACAGCCCTTAAAATTATCTGGACTGTAAATACTACTGCACCACCTCACTACAAAGGATTTAAATTTCTCTTCTAGGCCATTTGTTTGAATTTGTATGTGTTTGGTGGTAATCCTGTCTTCTGATGAGTCAATTGCCTTGTCTCTGTGAAATAATCAAATAATCTTATTCCAGTCTGTTGTGGTTTAATCCGGCAGGCAGCTAAACACCACACAGCCGTTCACTCACTCCCCACCCCGCCCCAGTGGGATGGGGGAGAGAATTGGGGAGAAAAAAAAAGAGTAAAATTCATGGGTTGAGATAAAGACAGTTTAATAGGACAGAAAAGGAAGGGGAAATAATCCTAATAATAATGATAAAAGAATATACAAAATAAGTGATGCACAATGCAATTGCTCACCACCTGCCGACCGATGCTCAGCCAGTTCCCGAGCAGCGGTCACCACCCCCTGGCTAACTCCCTCCAGTTTATGTACTGAGCATGACGTCATATGGTATGGAATATCCCTTTGGCCGGTTTGGGTCAGCTGTCCTGGCTGTGCCCCCTCCCAGCTTCTTGTGCACCTCCAGCCTTCTCAGTCGGTAGAGCATGGGAAGCTGAAAAGTCCTTGACTAGTGTAAGCACTACTTAGCAACAACTAAAACATCAGTGTGTTATCAACATTGTTCTCATCCTAAATCCAAAACACAGCACTGTACCAGCTACTAGGAAGAAAATTAACTCTATCCCAGCTGAAACCAGGACAGCTAATTTACATGAATAGTTTCTGTCGCTGTTTGGGTTAGATCTGAGCTAAATGTCATATACCAAAGGTGTCAACTATAGGGATGTACTCAAACTCAAGGCGTAAGAATTCACCAAAACCTTGCTATGATTTCCCAAGAAATTTGCACTAGCTGCAGTAGTGGACTTCTCAGAACTTCTATGCAAGTCCAGTAAATATCAGTTTTAAGAAATGTTCCAAAAATCAGTATCTCTTCAAAAGCATATCTAACAGATTAGTCACAGAAGTGACTAAGGATGCATAAATTCAACATATGCAGATAAAGTGAAGCACATATATTGAAAGCACAGAGAACAGCAACCAGAGATTTCCTAATACTGCTCTCCTTACTACATTTGTTCCCACCACAAACAAGTCTTACAGAAGTTTACACAGTTCCAACTGAGTTTGCAGCTTGTGTCATGCTTGATAAGTCTTTCATTGCAAATAATCTGATACTTTTCAAATAGCATTGAGGTCTTCCGATGAAGTCAGAGGGCATGCTGACACCAGCATGAACTTGAACAAATCCTAAATGAGAACAAGCAGCCAAAGCAACTGGATAATTTTCTTAGTCCAGAGTCCACTTTGCAATGACCCTTGTAAAAAACATATACCCATCATTTACAGCATCACAGAAAGATGAATAAACAGAAATGATAGCAGCAAGGAAACGTGCTTGCTCTAATCAGTATGTTACAACCATGTTCTACTACCAGTGCAGCCAGTGGTCATCGGATTATGCACTGTTAGGACAGAAGCGTGCTTGGACAGACATATTGTGCTCACAAAAAATTGTCTATTTTTAAATTGTATATCTGGTTTTAACCATCGCCATATAATCGGCAGAGAAATAACGAGCCTGTCAGAAAGAAATTACAGACTGACTAGAGTTGAGTTACTCTGAGCATGAAAATATCCAATTGTTACTGCTACATAAATATGCGGAAGCATGCCACTGCCACATGCTTGTTAGAGAGCAGAAATAAAAAAAATAGAAAAAAAGGGACTAATATCTTTCTAATAACTGCATAGTACTTATTGGTTGTGGTGGGTTGACCTTGGCTGGCCACCAGGTGCCCACCAAGCCGCTCTATCGCTCCCCCTCCTCAACAAGATGGGGGGAGAGAAAATATGACGAAAGGCTTGTGGGTCAAGATAAGGACAGGGAGATCACTCAGCAATTACTGTCACAGGCAAAACAGACTCGACTTGGGGAATTTAATATATCACCAATTAACACCAGAATAGGATAATGAGAAATAAGAACAAATCTTAAAACACCTTCCCCCCACCCCTCCCTTCTTCCCGGGATCACCTTCACTCCCAACTTCTCTACCTCCTCCCACCGAGTGGTGCAGGAGGACAGGGAATGGGGGTTGCGGTCAGTTCATCACATGTTGGCTCTGCTGCTCCTTCCTCCTCAGACTCTTCCCCTGCTCCAGCATGGGGTCCCTCCCACGGGAGACAGTCCTTCACAAACTTCCCCAACGTGAGTCCTTCCCACAGGCTGCAGTTCTTCACAAACTGCTCCAGCATGGGTCCCACCCACGGGAGACTACTTCAGGAACGGACTACTCCAGTGTGGGTCCCCCGCAGGGTCACAGGTCCTGCCAGAAGACCTGCTCCAGCATGGGCTCCTCTCTTCACAGGGTCACAGGTCCTGCCAGGAGCCTGCTCCAGCATGGGCTCTCCACGGGGTCACAGCCTCCTTCGGATGCATGCACCTGCTCCGGCATGGGGTCCTCCACGGGCTGCAGGTGGATATCTGCTCCACTGTGGACCTCCATGGGCTGCAGGGGGACAACCTGCCTCACCATGGCCTTCACCATGGGCTGCAGGGGAATCTCTGCTCCGACACCTGGAGCACCTCCTCCCCCTCCTTCTTCTCTGACCTTGGTGTCTGCAGAGTTGTTTCTCTCACATATTCTCACTCCTCTCTCCCGGCTGCTGTTGTGCAGCAGTTTTTTCCCCTTCTTAAATATGTTATCACAGAGGCGCTACTGCCATCACTGATTGGCTCATTCTTGGCTAGCAGTGGGTCCGTCTTGGAGCTGGCTGGCATTGGCTCTATCGGACACAGGGGAAGCTTCTGGCATTTTCTCAGAGAAGCCACCCCTGTAGCCCCCCCCCCGCCCCCGCTACCAAAACCTTGCCACACAAACCCAATACATTGGTATAAACTAGCTTAGCTCAGTTGGCTACAATAGAGCTATATCAGCCTCCTAACATGAAGATCTTGGCTCTTCTATGACTCTTATAATTTCTCAAGAATTTGGAACAATAGGGCTGAAATCGGAGAAATGTGAAAGCATGAATTATTAGTGAAATGTGCATGACTAGATGATGTGATGAGAGCAGGAACTGACAAGAGAAAGGCCAGGCCATGAAGATTTCCGTTTGTATGTGCCAACAAATCATTAAAGGTGCATGAGGATTTGCAAATGCTACACGATTTGAAAATCTGTTCTGCCTTTAATTTTTTGGTTTACTGCCTTTGAGAGGAGAGGAATGAAGAGTGTCAAATTACAAAGTGGAACTCCTACTGCTGACCAGAAAACATTGGATTTCCTTGTTCAGACCCTAAGGGAAAGAACAGTAGCCACTGTTACAGCTTTTTGGAACTTGATTTCTAAGCAGTAACATAAAGCTAAATATGGGCCCATTTTAGAACTATAGAAATCTAACAGGTTTACTAGACTCTCTGTCTGTATAGGCTTTATTATCAGTCTACCAAAAGAAAATTCTATCTTAAACATATTTTTTTCTTTCTAGGGTTTGTAGCTATCATTTGATCTTTATGAAAAAAACTTCTTTCATTTCCAGGTTTTTGAGCAGAAGGACGAGGAAATGGAGATTATTACATTTTCAAGGAGTAAATGGAGATTATAACATTTTCAAGACAGTAAATTCTATTAATGATAGTTTCTAATACTCGCAGGTTTGTTTTGAAACTGAAGTTCTATGAATAAATGTATGTTTGATATCTTTCTCTGGAGTCATATCTAGCTAACATTTATTTTAAAGATAAACACACAATGAAAAAAACTAAAATAACATTCAACAAGAATAGAGTGTTTGTAATATGCATAGATAAAAAAAAATCAAGTTATTAACTGAGAGAGTAAGTTTTTCTTCTTCCAACATTGACATAGGTTAACAGTTGTTGGCACATCACATTTTCAGATTACTGTTCAAAATAAGCCCATGATTCCACAACAAATATAACTTTATCAGGGAACAAGAATCAAAGTTTTCCCTGAACTGAGAACATGATTCCAGTTTACATTATAAATGGGAATCCTTAATTCAGCTCTATAACTAGACTGGGCCGGTTCATAAAACAAGCTGGAACCATGACTGCGCTCAGGTTGAATGATCAATATCTTGAACAAAGTTTTTCCAAAAGGCACCATTTTTGACACAGCCCTGTCTCTATTTCTCACAATATCCTCTCCTCTCCTTCTTTTCATATGGGCAACTAAGACACACAGATGTTAATTAATCATTAATTAATTCAGAATCTTCTGAGTGCAGCTCCTGGGCAAAGATCTTTCACAAACACTGCATTTACTTGAAGCCATGGTTTTGAGTTGACTAACTCTTTCACTCTGACAATACAGAGGTATCTATGCAGTAGTCAGCTCCTAAGACAGCAGTGGAAGGAAACAATGCTTCGAGGCCGCTGCAGCTGCATGCACTTTTTGGGCTGAGAGTTATGGATCTAAACGATTCCAGATCTCTGCTACATCTAGAGTTTTGATGATTATCACTGTATTATAGTCACTTATGGCCTGGGTAAAGTTTAGGATGAAGTCTAAGTGATTTCACCAAGTGTGAAAAAACATTTTCTTTTATTCTAATGCACATCAGCAGTACATTTATACAAAGCACAATGAAAATAAACTATGGATAAAAACAGCACTTACATATAAAATGAGGCCATTACTTTATTTGGACATGCCATCAAACAAATGACATTAAATCATATTAAGTAAAAGGATGGATAGTGGCTGCTATTAAAAAGTCAGCTTTTGCTAGCAGCTCATGATGCTTACAAATACATTTCTATAGGTCATGAGAAGAATGGCTGTTAAACGATGTTATTATAGCAGGGTATCAGCATCATCACTGCTTCTGAAAAAATAGATGTTAATGCACTGAGTAATTTCATCTTGGTATTTAGAACCAGAGACCCAAAATGTGAAATTTAGAAGTAAAACAAACTTAGATAAAGTAGAAGCTTGCTTTGTTTGGATTTGGGGTTTTGGACTGGCTTCATATATATTTTATGTCACGAGTTAAACATAAAATGCATAATTCATTGAATAGTACAAATATCATCAATAATATTTGTGGGTTAATAATTAGACTTGCCTCTTAACTCAGTCTTTATAGCCAAAAAGATGGCTTCTTGCAATTTTATTTATTGCTATAAATAGAATAAAAATTTGGATTGAAAAATCTTCCTTTTTGTAAGAAAATGCTCTCCATTTTCTAGAGGTGGAATAATAATTAAAGAAAATTTTGCTTTTAGCCATTTGTTTACTATACCATGGCCTTATTTTCTTTATTATAAAGTAAATATGGAAAAAGGTGGAATTCTAAAAAATTCTCCACATAAAACAATGTACATTAAATCACTGTGTATTGTGGGCAAAAATAATTACCAAAAAATCCTGTTGTTAACAAGCAATTATAACTCAAAGGAATTTCAGACACCTTATACCTGCTGCCTCTAAGAGACAATCTCTCAATCATTCACTTCTGTAAATGTTTCTTCACAGTGGGCTACTTTCTAGGGAAAATATAAACAGAAATGCAACTGTTCCACTCTATTCCCTCCTACATTTTTCAAAATCCAGCTGGGATATTTTCATAAGTCTTCTTTGATATTATAAATGTGCCTATTTTTTACTCAGCCAAAGGCTGTGCCATTTCAGCCGTTCTGGATTTTTTTAGGCTGAATTTATGGCAAAATAAAACTGTCAGTAAATTCTTAGCCAGGCTTCTCCACTATATTAGTCTCAGAGCTTTAGCTAGAAGCAGAATAATGCTAATGTATATGTTGCTCTTATCCAGTTGATTAATATACCATGACCATGCCATCTTCATTATAAAGTAAAGCCAAAACAGAACTGAAAAGGCAGGAGAATGACTTTGTTTCTACAACATGTCACTGCTGGGGCAGGGGTGTGTGACTAGACCAGATTAATAGCCACCTTGGGATTATTTCAGATGGTGCTTTATCAATCAAATATGACTTGCAAAACAGAATATTTGAAAACAAAGCAAAGGGGACAAGAACTAGAGTGAAAATTCAGTACATCTATAAGGGCCACCTACAAGGCAGCAGTGTTTTCGTGGTTTTTGGGATGACAGTTGTTATGATTTTCACAGCCTTTTAAAGGCTCCTCTTACCACTAATACACAGGGCAGAGTGAAAAAAATTATGATCCTCCAGAAATTGACTGTTGGGGCTTATTTTGAACAGTAATCTGAAAATGTGATGGCACAAAGCAAGACAGAGTTCTTTATTTTTATCACTGTCCTGAATGCCAGAATCTGGCAGCACAGAACTGTGGCTTTGGTGTAGTACCTTGTTGTGGCTTTTGAAGACTTGTCCAAATAAGCACTGCATTCCTTAGATCCAAATCTAGCGATTCTGACTGTACTTTTTCTAACTATAGACCTGCAGACAAAATATAGCTTCCTTTGTTGCTACTGAGTTTAGCCAGAATTAGGGGATCAACAGCCAGTAGCTGCTTTGATGATGGCAGCTGATAGTCACTTTTTAGAAACTTGGCAGCAGATGTATCACCAACCTTTCCAATATCTCTCCACTCCACCCCGCAAAAATAACACTCTCAGGAGGGAACACTAACACAACAAGAACTTAATGCATCATCCTCTTTGCCTCCACTAACCATGGTATGCAATTATAAAAAGGGCCATCACTGAACCCATCCATGGTTGGATGGCTGACTCACTCTGCCTGCCGTGTGCCAAAGTGTTTTTACTGTTCCTTGCAGCAGTTCTGCTCGGTGTAGATGAGCTCATTGTACAGCACCAGAAGAAGACATGTGAGAGCACTGGAATCAGAATATTCAAAGCAGCTTGGGACCCCAGGGAACTCTCTACACCATATATTTAACCAGGATCTTCCCATATAACAACCTGAATCAAGTCCACTGTTTGTCTGCAGCTGACAAAGACAGTAAGCTGAAAGAGTTAAAACACTCAGTTGGAAACCTGCTGACAAAAATATTGCTTACAAACCTCCTCAAACTCAGAATTGGTGTGGGTTTTTTTTTTTTTTCTGCTCTTAGCAAAAGCACTACTTTCCCATTACAAACCTCAGCTTATAGCTAGAAAGACACGAAACCTATGGGTCCACTTAAGGTGGGGCTACCAAGGGAAGGGCTGGGCTGTAGAAAGGGCCATCCATTGTGTTGGAGCCAAGGTTAGTATTATGAGAGAGACAGCCTCAGGGTCCAGTTGGAGGGGGGCCTGCAGTGGAACAGGTAGGCAGGAAAACGAATTCTCCTTTGACAACTGCTACATCTTGGCAATGGTTTGGTGTTCCTAGGCTAAGCACATCCCACACCTACAGTTAGATTCTGGATTAGCATGTATTGCTTGACATTATATATTTTTTCTTTGTCAAGTTTTCTTTCATTTAGACTGTTTGCCTTCTGTGTTCTGCGATTCACTTGCCTATTTCTCATTTGGGTTTCCCAGGCCCTAGGATTACAAACATGACTATGCATACAGATAGCGTGTCCTGGTGTGCCAGACTCCATCACACATGTCGTATCAGTGTTTCTGTCACTATCATCCCTTTCATCACGACTCTTTGGTACGTCTGCAATAGGGTGGCGCAGGTCTAATAGGATTCTCTGTATAACCTCAAGCTTGTTTACTGCTTCTTAAAGAAAACATGGAAGAGCTTTGGACATACGCCTAGTAGCATTACTACCATTAAACCACTTTGTCAGAGAGTGAGATGAGAGGCAAATTCCCAGAGACCAACAGGGACTGCTAGTGGAGCTTCAAATCCACACAGACCACAAGGGTTTAAACTCTGGGTTCTTCCGTTCAGAGATTCTGAAGAGGATTAAACTCAGAGTTTCATCCAAGCCCCATTTATCAACTTTAGGAAAGTTGGACAAATTATTTTCAGGCTGAATATAGGGCCTTTGACTCAAGAACAGGTCCAGATCTTCTGTTTTGCTTATAAAATCATCCCTTTGTTGTTTGTGTGAATCTTTTTATAAATAAGCAATGCAGAATGAATAGCCAGTATGAGCATTCTTCCTAAACTTGGTTACTTTTCCGAAGCTTAAATAATTTTTACAATATAAATATGAAGACTTCTGAATTCAAAATGCTCAGATGTTTGCTAGATTAAGAACGAATCTTAACTTGGAAAGGGATGAAATGAAGTTTTATTTAGAGAGTTCAAAATGCTTGCATTTTTGAATGCTACTCAAGTAACCACAAAACATATAAAGAATTCTGTACTTCCCAATTTGAAACAACTGAACAATATACAACTCTTTGGTGATGCCAAACTAAATGTGTCAGCCAGCTGTTTTTTTTTCCCTAACCCAGTTCAATTAAAATATTTTATGAAAGACCACCCATGGAAAATAATTAGGAATTAAATAATTTTGTGTACTGTAGCTGAGAAAATAATGAATCCTTGGATTTTAAAATATAACATCTTTTTGTAAGGAAAAAGGAGAAATAGAGGGTGAATTTAATACCTACAGAAGATAATGACATGCCACAGTCTCTTCCTGGTAGATGAACTTCTATCAGCAAAATATTAAAATGTAGATTACAGAACATAAAGAAAAGAGAACATATAAAAGCTCTACTTACCTCTGAAACTAAAATTAGAAGTTCTTTTCTAACTTTAGCCAAGGAGCTAACGTTGATAGGAGACTCAAACTCATAAATTACTTGAGCTTTTACAAGTTAGCTGATGTTTCTTTCTTTTCCATGAAATTGGATATCAGCATAAGAAAATCAGTAACTATATTAAAAATATCATTGACAGAAGTTCCCACTTTTGTGGGTATGCCAACATCTTTCCTCATGTAATACGAGTGCAGAATGCTGAATGACACACAGGAATGTAGGGCAGAAATTCCGCCCTCCCCCCACCCCCGAGTTCAGTCCCTTGTTATTGTGGCAACCACATCCTGTAATTGCTATTATAAACTAAAACATTATATGTGGGTATTGACTGAGAACAGTAAGCTTTCTAGTCTTACATGTCTGCTTGTGTAGACAGAGTGCTAAATAAGTATGCACTATGAAAAAACCAGCCAACTCTTGAAAGAGCGACGATAATGTAAATTCATTGGATCTACTTGCCTTATATACTGGGGAATGGCTGTCAACTTCTCCATCTGCATTTTGATTGCAAGAATAAATTAACCAACACATTCTGAATGAATAAGGAATAGAGTACTAAACAGATGGAACCTCTGATATTTGGATGATTTATTTCAAAAAGGCATTTGAAGGCCAAGCTGTATCATTAATGCATAAAATACAGAAATAGTAACACTAAAAGTTGCACAAGGTGATTTGACATCTTATTCTTTCAGAATCCCATATTCCAAACCATGTTACTAACTATATGCTACAGAAAATTAGGATATAAAACTTAAAGTTGCAGTATTAAACAGATAAGTTATAAACTAGCATAAATCATTATATTGGTATAAAATAAATAAACTGCAATAGTTAGGAAAGGGAAGGGCAATAAAGGTTTTCTAGAGCTACTGAAGGAAGATGTAAGCTTTGTCAAGGTGATGCCATAGCTTATAAAAAGGTTTTGTTGCTTGTGTTTTCCGTCCCTTGCTGTGGTCAGCAAATAATGGAGTCTGAGTCTCAGTTATCATAAAGAATCTTCAAAAGCTCAAAAGAGAAATGCTGCTGTGCTGTGAAGCCATGATTGTCACGGTTCATTTGGATCTGTCAAATTTACAGGACAATGTACTCTGTAAATTATTTTAGGAGCTCATTAGGAAAGAAAACAAACACACACATGAAACAAGGGCTTGATCCCATTCGTACAGACTAGTCTAACACATGAATTCACTTAATTCGTGAGGTTTCTAACCCACAAGTTCTCTAATTCATAACTCATGCACCTATGAGCAAAATACTTACCTAGCTGATGGTGAGAGTGCTCATCCTTCCTCCTCCATCACGGTGCGGGTGTCCCCTGTATCACACTGGGAAGCATGAAAGCCTCAGCAGTCCAGCTGCTGTTGGATCTGATTCAAAAGATTTTTGGGTAAGCTGACGTATTTATACCTTCCAGCTTGGAAGTTTGGTCTATACCATTTCCATAAGTTAGTGGATTCTGAAGAAATTGCCAGACAATTAATATGTAATTATTATGGCTGCAGGAGAAAGCAAGCTGCAGGTGATAACAGCTGCATAATGACCTTTACTCCTTCCTGTCCATCGTGTCCTGGCTACGTGTTGTTCTCGCTTTGACCTAATGGCACTTCTCCCAGCATATATCAGGCCTTAGCATGAGCGGCGTGTTAGCCAAAATCTGAGCAGTAGTTGAGCGTACAGTCACACATGATAGAAAGAAAAGCTTAAATGAGTTTTGTGAAATGGAAGGAGATATGATCATGTATCAGTTTGGAGACTACCTTTGCAGAACATATAAATTCTTTTTTGATATTTTAAAGATATTGGTTAATATGAAAGTTGCTAAATGTGATATTGTAAGAGCTTCTGTCACAGCACACATATTTTACCAGTGAAAATTCAAATTATCTGGAAGCAGGTCATAAACAGACAGAGATGATTCTTCAAAGAGTGTGTAGTTAAACTGTGGAAATATAGAAAAGGATTGTGTGAATAGCAACAGTTTACAAGGGTTCAAGGAAAGGTTGTGCAACCTCATGGAAGAGAAAAAATCACTGAAGGCAACTAAATACACAGAAGTTAAATCTCTGAGGCTCTGAAGTGATAGTTTAGAAGGTGAGAGACAATCTGGAGAACTTATCACATATGCTTGCCCTGGCCATACCCTGGCTGCAACCATCTGCTTTCTGATGAATGAATGGAGGATACTGAACCTTGGTCTGACACAGGGTTCCAAAACACATCCAACCAAACCACAGAGAATATAGGTTTGCCCACTATAGGAGAATTATTTCCTCTCAAACTATTTTTCTTCTTTCCCCACCTTCAAGGCTGAAGAGAGTGAATGAAATAGAATAGAAAAAATACTGAAATAAAGGGACAGAAGTGACAAAGGAGAAAGAGAAACATGAGAGACTCTGGGAAAAAGACAAACAACTGAACAAGCTTCTGGAGAGCTTTGGCTTCACTTCTATTTGTAGGAACATATCAAAGGTGGAAAAGGCAAGCTAGATTTAAGACAGTGTAATGGAGAATCAGCTGTTTCAGAAAGCAGGAATTGCTTTTCATTTTTATATGCATTTTAAGTTTTCTTAAGTTTCATCTTTTCCATGCTTTATCCTTTTATTTTAAAAATGCACAAATTCTGTCAAGTCCATCTCTTCATGAATCTATTTTCTAACAATTAGCACAAGTCTCCTGAGGGAAAACTGGGAAAAGGTGTGCAAAATTTTAGTGCAATATATAGGACTTGATCCTGGACCCTGAAAATAGGCAATTAGATCCCTACTTTCTGGAGAGGATGACAGCTAGAGCTCTGCCTGAGAACTTGGCTAAGGACACTGAGAAGCAGTACCAGAACTCTGGCCAGACTCCAGAGGTTTGAGACATTAAGAGAGATGGTGGGTTGATCTTGCATAAATTTGATGAGTAACTGAGAAATGCTGCTTGGTCTGGTTTCTTCATGGCTCAGAGCCCACTTCAAGATGAAAACAGACCCTACTGTGATAATAAACAAACAAAATCTGAGAAGAAAGTGTACTCACCACATAGGCAGGCAATAAGAGTAAGGTTTTGTTAATCATAGAATCATTGAATAATTCATGCTGAAAAGGCCCTTTGGAGGTCACCTGGTTGTTCCCCACCACTACTATCAAAGCAGGGCCAACTTCAAATTAGATCCAACTTCAGAGTTAGATCACATTGCTCAGGGTCTTCTCCAACCAAGGTTTGAACATCTCCAAGGATAGGAATGCCATAGCCACACAGTTCCAATATTTGACTAACCACATGGTGTGATTTCTCCTTTTTTTTTTTCTTAGATTGAATTGGAACTTCATGTGTTCCCTGTGTGCTTCTCATCTTTGTGCACCTCTAAGAAGAGTCTGGCTTCATCTTCTCTATGCCCTCACATTAGGTAGTTGAAGATAGCAATTTCCCCTTTCTCTTTTCTTCTCCAGCATAAACTAACCCATTTCTTTAGCCTTCCCTTGTTTGCTCTCCTCCACATGATCATCATCATGGTGCTCCACTGGACTCACTCCAGTTTGTCAATATTTTTCTTGTACAGGGAAGCCCCAAATGTGATGCTGTGCTCCAGTCCTGAACAGAGGGGAATAAACACTTCTCCTAATGTGCTGGCTACAGTCTCGCTAATATGGAGCAATATCTGGTTGGTCTTCTTCACTAAGACAGCACATGGCAACTCTTGTTCAATTTATTGTCCAGCAGGATGCCTAGATGTTGGGGTTTTTTGTTGGTTTTGGTTTTTTTTCCCCACAAAAATGCTTTCTATCTGGTCAGAGCTCAGTGTATACTCTTACATGGGGCTATTCCATCCCAAGTGCAGGACATGGCCTTTGTTGAACTTCATGAAGTTTTTGTTCACCCATTTCTTCAGCTTGTCAAGATCCCTCTGCCTGACAGCCCTGCCCTCTAGTTGACCACCATTCTCTACTCCAGTTTGATACGTTAACAGTGAACAGGGATTAGGGATTTTGCTGTATTCTGGGAGGTTGGGTTTTTTTACTCTGAGATTTCTGCCTGTTCCCTTTTCTGGACAGAGGTGCACATTAAAAGCAAAATTTATAATATCAACTGTTGTATTTTTTTGTATTCTTTACAGATATGTAACAGCTTCTCATAGAATTTGTCTTCTGGACAAACATGAAACCAAAAATCAGTTTATTCCACAAGAGAATTCTGGATGTCCCTGCTGCCATGATTCACTGCAGCTTTTTAACAAAAGTAATCTCTTTCAGGGAGGGAGGCAATGTTTTACTTTCTGCTTTAAAGGTATATTGTTGACAAAGAATATTCAAACAACAGATTTATAATTTTATCAACATTTCAAATACAATTTTTGGGAAGGAGAGAGTGGGAAAGGACTGAAATAAGATTCCCACCATATTTTAAGAGTAAAAAATACTCTTAAATGAGCTCACAATTAGCAACAGTGTAATAAACAATGTAAGAAATATGTGACTAGGACCCTGAGTCCATAAAACAATCTCTGCTACAGGGATGTTTTGCAGGATGCAGTGCTGTGCACTATGCCCAAGGACCCCAAGTCCCAGTTGCTGCTGGATTACAGTGGGGATCCTCATCAGAGTAGAACACGGGCACTGAACATTTATAATAATACTGAAGCTGTGAGAGCAATTATTTTACCACATGAGGATATTTTTTAGACAAATCATTTTTCTCTTCAGGATCACGAACAATATCAAATAGCCAAAGTCTCTTTGTTGGTGGATCAGATGACTGAATCTTTGACTCATTGAACAAAGATGGTGGAGGGAACCAATGACTGCAGCCTACAGAAACAGGAACAGACCAAGGGTTAATTCTCAGATACAGAGCAGCAGTGTGGAGAGGTAGAGTTATACTGCAATCTAGGAATTCACTAGGTCCCTTGACAAACCACTGGCCAGTAACTGTTGCTGCATTCCTTAACTCTAGCCCAGCATCAGAGTCTCTCTAGTCCAGGGCTACCTATACAAGAGTCCTATTTATATAAAAAAGCTGCACTGTGGGGATTCAAACTTCTATATCACTCAATTTCAAATCAATTTAATAGACTTTCTTCTTGATAGTTTTTCCACTACTGTGAAAGTCATTTGTATACAAAATATTTGCAAAATGAAAGAATACGTTGTCTGGATTTTAGAAGTGCCCCTTCTAGATTTTTGCATATGATCAAAACCTGAGAAGTTAGCAGAATAAATAAGAGAAATGATAATATATTAAACAGAATAAAACTGTGTTTGGGGCACGGGGGAGATATGACACATTGTACAAAAAGGAGTTACTTCATTACCTGGATATCCAGTTAGTAACTTCCACTTTCCACATTGGATTGCTGCATGCATGGATATATTGAAAAGTGTATCATCCCATGGAAAATAATTGTTCTGTGGTAAAGATGCCCTATTGTCAATGTCAAGACCTTAATGGAACAGTAAACTATGTTAGATACTGTCCTGGTTTCGGCAGGGATAGAGTTAATTTTCTTCCTAGGAGCTGGTACAGTGCTGTGTTTTGGATTTAGGGTGAGAACAAAGTTGATAAGGCACCGATGTTTTAGTTGTTGCTAGGTAATGCTTACACTAGCCAAGGACTTTTTAATTTTCCATGTTCTACCGACTGAGAAGGCACTAGAAGCTGGGAGGGGGCACAGCCAGGACAGCTGACCCGAACTGGCCAAAGGGCTATTCCATACCATGTGACGTCATGCTCAGTACATAAAGCTGGGGGAAGAAGAAGGAAGGGGGGGACGTTTGGAGTGATGGCGTTTGTCTTCCCAAGTAACCGTTACGCGTGACGGAGCCCTGCTTTCCTGGAGATGGCTGAACACCTGCCTGCCCATGGGAAGTACTGAATGAATTCCTTGTTTTGCTTTGCTTGTGTGCGCGGCTTTTGCTTTCCCTATTAAACTGTCTTTATCTCAACCCACGAGTTTTCTCACTTTTACCCTTCCGATTCTCTCCCCCATCCCACTGCGGGGGGAGTGAGCGAGCGGCTGCGTGGTGCTTAGTTGCCAGCTGGGGTTAAACCACGACAGTACATTGCATATACATAAAGTCATTTTTAGAACTCTGTTGGGAAAAAAAGCAGTATCATCCATTTATTTTTATGTATTGGATAAAGAATTTGTTATATATATGTGCAAAGATCTGTGCTACAATTCACTGGATGTATTTAACTCTTAGAACTTGAACTGCACCCCAAAAAGTGATATGGTTACCAGTGGAGAAAGTCATGCCTGAGTCTGGATAACTGGACTCATCTCATATACAGATATCATATGTGTATCTCATAGACCTATATTAAGAATGCTCATGATTGTAATTGCTAAATTTGCTCATACAAGTGCCTGTATCTTTTGCCAGTTAGGAATATAGGATTGAAATATCTCCTGAATCAGTGCTACTACTGTTAATTATCTTAGATCACTCCAGGGAGCAAGTCCTAGGTCCTGACTTGTATCCACACGCAGAGAGCTGACTGTCTGGAATGAGCTGGCTACATTCACACAGATCCACATCTGGCCAGCAAGGTACTTCTATGGCATGACACAGAGTAGAAAGAGTCACATATGACATGGCCCCATATCCAGATATTGCAGCAAACTCTCAAGTGTCAACCACGTGCAAATTCGCTCTCAAAAGGAGTCTTGAAGCTCTTTATAGGAGGGAGCTCAGAAAAAAGTTAACATGCATACACCAGGGATAATCAGGAGACCAGTTCTTTACTGGAACCAGGAGGGAGTCAGACAGACACTTCAGGAGCATCCAAACCTGCAACCATCTTGCATATCAGTTTTCATAAACAAGACAGGACTTTAAGAAATAAAATCTAAGAGTTTTATATATTAACTGTATCAGCTGATACCCGTTTACCAAAAAAAACCTACCAAAAGGCAACCAGACTAGAAACATGACATCAGGAGGTAGAGAGAAACCAATGTTGATTTTCTAGTATCTTTCAAGAGATGATTTTCAATCAGCTTAGGGAATTTGAAGGACTCAGTCGACAGATTTTTGCCACTGAAACGAAAAAGACAATCCATGAGATGTACAATGTACATGTGAGATCCAATATGAGAAGCAGTACTAGAGGTTTCTAAAAAGAGTAAATTCTGTACATCGCTGGGGCATATATACATCAGATAGAAGAAAGCAACAGAAAGTTTGGAAAGGAAATGCTGGGACACAATTTCTCTTTTTTTTTTTTATGAAGGTCCTGCTAAGTTTCTATTTCATTACTGGGCTTCATACTTTAAATCAGTTTTTCTTTAATAAGCACTTTTTGTGCATACCCAAGTTCTCTTTTTACATCAGACCTGTATAATGTTCCCAGATAAATAAGGCTATAAAAGGGGACTACTTGTTTAGAATATGCATACACAGATTGGGGAGGGCTCAGCTCATCTTAGATCATGAAGCACTGAAGCTGATGGTAAAAAAAAAAAACCACCACCCTATAAAAACAAGGAAAACTTCATCAAAATCCCCAGAAGAATCTCTTCCGGAAGATAAATCCATACACAGCCATGTGATGTCTGTAGCAGATACAAAAGAGTTTAAAGATTAATATTGCTTACTTTTCAACATCACTATGTTATGTATTATTTTGTCATACTGTTTGCTACTGGGAATACTCATCTTTGCCATTTACTTTCTTAAACAGCACAATGAAAGACATTCAGCAGATCAAAAAACACATCCATGTTTTTTAAACATTACATCTCAAAATGACAATATTAGGGGTTGGTCTAAAGGAAAAATTATGAGAGTCTGCATTTCCGATTTCAAGGTTTAACATGCAGAATATGCTTCTGGTTGCTGAGCTACGGTATGTGAAGCTATAGCATTACACAAGATAAATTATTTAAAATACTTGAAATAAACAATATGAAAGACTGTATTTTTAGACATACTTTGCAAAATATCCTTAGAATGCCATACACAAGACTTATAATAAGATTCAAGAAGACAAACCAATTAAAAAACCCCATTATTTGGTCCAGGTAACAAAACCAAACAACTCCGAACCTAAGAAATGGTTTTACCAGAGCTTGTAGTTGAAATTGTTTGGTAGAATATTATCTTTCAGCAAAATTTTTGAATAGAAAAAGATAAATGCACTCATGTTGAGCTATTATAAACAACTCTGTCAGTCATGTTAACTCACCCATTGCAGGCACTTGTGCCAAAGAAATGTACTATTATTCAGCCAAGTGCATTGCTTCACAGGCAGTACAGGTCAACTTTTATCAGACATACCAGCCATGGAAAACAGACTGATGCTTGTCTGAATGCACTCTATATAGGATATTTAAAGGATTGCCAGTTTATTACAGTAGATACAGTACTAAGAAAAATAAAAACGTTGCTTGATATGAGTTCTCTTCTTCTCATTGTATGACTTTCACCTTAAGCTAGAATATTCCTCCCCTTGCACTTACCTGACTTTCTCCTTCTCTTCAGCACAGCTAAGTTTCTACCTCTGTCTTGATTCTTCAGCTTCTGCTATGGCAGGTGAAATACAAAATACCTGGGCAGTCTTCTCCACCACCATATGAATTTTACAGGGATCCCTTTTCCAATTTGGCAGATGTCATGGTTTAACCTCAGTCGGCAACTAAGCACCACGCAGCTGCTCGCTCACTCCCCCCACCCCCCGGTGGGATGGGGGAGAGATTTGGAAAAGAGCACGAGTGAGGAAAACTCGTGGGTTGAGATAAAAACAGTTTAATAATTGAAATAAAGTGTTAATATGATAATAATAATAATACACAAAGCAAGTGATGCACAGTGCAATTGCTCACCACCAAACGACCAACGCTCAGCCTGTCCCCAAGCAGCGCCCCCCCCCGGCCAGCTTTCCCCAGTTTATGTACTGAGCATGACGTCACATGGTATGGAATGTCCCTTTGGACAGTTTGGCTGTGCCCCCTCCCAGCTTCTTGTGCACCTGCAGCTTTCTCAGTCGGTAGAGCATGGGAAGCTGAAAAGTCCTTGACTAGCGTAAGCACTACCTAGCAACAACTAAAACATCGGTGTGTTATCAACTTTGTTCTCATCCTAAATCCAAAACACAGCACTGTACCAGCTACTAGGAAGGGAATTAACTCTATCCCTGCCGAAACCAGGACAGCAGACTAAAGAAGTCACATTCTTTTTGTTTCCTTTGTAAGATAAAACATTCATTCCCTAAGCATCTAAGCAGTTTTTCTCTACATCTGCTCTAGATTGTTTTGGTTGTGGTTTTTTTGTTGGTTTGGTTTTTTTTTTCCCCAGCATGGTTGACCAGGCAGTAACAACAGCCCCATGGACTAATTCAGCAGTCAAAGGATGGATGCCTTTATGGATCTGTGTAATCAAGTCTGCCTTCACATGCCCACATACTCTCTTTATAGGCTCATATATCAAAAAAACAAAGCTTTTGCTTGTGCAAAGAGACTAGACATTTTATTTTTCTGCAGTTTGATCACTGTCATGGTTTAACCCCAGTCGGCAACTAAGCACCACACAAATGGCTGTGTTTCCACCCCTGGGGCAGTCGATTCCAGGTGTACTGGACACCCCTCCAAGTGAAAGCACACAGTGGCCTGCACTCTGCTGCCAAAGGATTGAGAAGAACGCATTAGCAATATCAATTGTGGCATACCACTTGGCTGCCTTTGACTCCAGTTCGTATTGAAGTTCTAGCATGTCTGGCACGGCAGCACTCAGCGGTGGCGTGACTTCATTTAGGCCACGATAGTCTACTGTTAGTCTCCACTCTCCATTAGACTTCCGCACTGGCCATATGGGACTGTTAAAGGGTGAACAAGTCTTGCTGATTACTCCTTGGCTCTCCAGTCAACGAATCAGCTTATGGATGGGAACCAGGGAGTCTCGGTTGGTGTGATATTGTCGCCGATGCACTGTCATGGTAGCAATTGACACCTGCTGTTCTTTAACCCGCAGCAACCCCACCACAGACAGATCCTCTGAGAGACCGGGCAAGGTGGACAGCTGTTTAATTTCTTCCATCTCCAAGGCAGCTATACCAAAAGCCCACCGGTACCCTTTTGGGTCCTTGAAATACCCTCTCCTGAGGTAGTCTATGCCAAGGATGCACGGAGCCTCTGGTCCAGTCACAATGGGGTGCTTCTGCCACTCATTCCCAGTTAGGCTTACCTCAGCCTCCAACACAGACAGTTCTTGGGATCTCCCTGTCACTCCAGAAATACAGATGGATTCTGCCCCTTTGTAATCTGATGGCATTAGAGTACGCTGTGCACCGGTGTCCATTAGAGCCTTAGACTCCTGTGGGTCTGATGTGCCAGGCCATCGAACCCACACAGTCCAGTAAACCCGGTTGTCCCTTTCCTCCCCCTGGCTGGAGGCAGGGCCCCTCTATTCCTGGTCGGAGTCTTCATTACTTGATTTTTGTAACTGCAAAACAGAAGTCCCTTCATCAGGATCAAAAGTACAATCAACCCTTCTACTCTGCCCAACAGACACTGGAGCAGCAGTTTTCCTGGATGGATGCTTTTTTGCTGTTGTTTTTCCTTGCAGTTCCTGTACCTGAGCTTCTAGTCTCCAGGTAGGTTCACCATCCCACTTCCTCATGTCCTCCCCCTGGTCACGCAGGAAGAACCATAGGGTTGCACGTGGTGTGTGCCACTGGTACCCTCTGCCTTGAACAGAAAAAGGCTGAATCTTAATAGCTGAGGCCTTGGTTGGAATGCGTGAGGAAGACCTATCCTTTTCAGCTTGCTCAGACATTTTTTGGGTCAGTCTGTCCACAGCCAAGACGCAGGCCCACATAGAGGAAGTGAGATTATTGTCGTATTCTTGGAGTTATCTGGCCAGTTCATCTATAGTTGGTGCCTCAGTGTCTGTCCAGCTCATTATCGCCAGGGTGTGGCTGTATGTCATCAGTGCATTTCGTACAAACTTTCACCACATCAACCACATGCACCGGATTTCATACAGGTCTTTGGATGCCTGGTTGTCATCCAGGTTGTTATAGATCACCTCCACCACGGCTAATTCCCTCAGATACTGGATACCTCCCTCAATGTTGGTCCATTTGCTCCGGGAATTTGCAAGTTCTTCCTTGCAAAGATACCTTTGGGATACAAGGGATACCTGTCCTTCACACTTGACAGGAGTCGCTGCCAAAGACTGAGGACTCCTGCCCTTTGTCAATGGCCTTATCCTTAGCAAGGGATCCTAGCTGCCGGGCTTCCTTACCCTCTAATGCCTGACTACTGGCCCCAATATCCCAGCATCGGAGTAACCAGCTGAGAATTAGCTCACCTGGTTGACAGCTAAAATCTTTTCGCATATCTCGCAGCTCACATAGGGATAGGGATCGGGTGGTTTCTGTCTTATTTATGATTTCAGACTCTTCCTCCTCCTGTTCTTGTGACTGCTCTGCTGCAGAACAGGCTGCCTCTTCTGATTCTTTTTCCTGCTCCCTCTTAGGAGAAGCTTCTTCATCCCTTACTAAACGAGTTGACTTCCGCTTCCATTGTTTCTTTTTAGTTATAGGGGCAGCTGATATAGTGTCTGGTTTAGCCATAGTGTCTGTTGGTATGTTTTCCCTCTCTTCTCCCTGAGGGTGCTGCATAATATTGAGCAGTGTTTGGTAGATGCTGGCCAGGGCCCAGCACAGTGTGGTAAGTTGTGCCTCTTTGGAATAGCCACGTCATTTTTTTTTTCCAAACATTCTATCACTTCATCAGGATCCTGTAGTTGTTTGGGAGTGAAGTTCCAGAACCTTGGAGGTGAGAAGTTCTCTAGATACCTGCCCATATTCTCCCACATGCCATGCCACCCATGACCATACTCTTGCGGAGCCTGGGTCATATTCCTAAATTGCTTGTTAACCTTAGACAAAACCAAAGCAATATTCCTAAGAAATACCAATAGAAATATTTTAACTACCCAAGGATGTTCAAGATACTGAAAAGTTATTGTAACGAGGGAGAAAACATCACAGAAGAAGGTAGCGAAGGTGCCATTCTGTATTTCCTCCATGAAAAACCTCTCAGAGGAAGAAGTATAATTGTTAATTGTCTCCATGAAATGGTACCAAAAGTACAGTAATGGCTTCAGTACAAAGCTCAAATACCAGATCAAGCTCAAGGTCAGTGTTTTAATAACAAATCTCCCAGGCAAAACATCTAATCACTACAGAGCACAGCAAACTGCAAAAGCCAACACCAATCTTTAACATGTACAGCAAAAAAAAAGATCATGATGCAGATCAGATAAACTAATATCGAGAACAGATGAATCAATATTGTGACCCGCAACTGTTAACAGATATAAATCCCTTCTAATACACTCTGGTCAATCTGTTATTAACTCAAACCCTTCGAGCCCCATGTTGGGTGCCAAAAAGGCCTGTCGTGGTTTAACCCCAGCCGGCAACTAAGCCCCACACAGCTGCTCGCTCACTCCCCCCACAGTGGGATGGGGGAGAGAATTGGAAAATTAAAAGTGAGAAAACTCATGGGTTCATCTAAGAAAGTTTAATAATTTAAATAAAATAATAATAATAATAATAAATTGTAATGAAAAGGAAAATAACAAAGAGAGCGAAATAAAACCCAAGAAAGACAAGTGATGCAAATGAAAACAATTGCGTACCACCAATCGATGGATGCCCAGCCAGTCCCTGATCAGCAGCCCCCCCACCAACCTTCCCCCTAGTTTTATTGTTGAGCATGATGTCATATAGTATGGAATATCCCTTTGGTCAGTTGGGGTCAGCTGTCCCGGCTGTGTCCCCTCCCAACTTTTTGTGCAACCCCAGCCTACTCACCGGTGGGGTGATGTGAGAAGCAGAAAAGGCCTTGACTCTGTGTAAGCACTGCTCAGCAATAATTAAAACACCCCTGTATTATCAACATTGTTTCCAGCACAAATCCAAAACATAGCCCCATACTAGCTACTATGAAGAAAATGAACGCTATCCCATCCGAAACCAGCACAATCACCAGTGTATCAGTGGCTAATGAAATACTAAAGCTTTGCTTTTACCTTAAAAAAAAAAAAATCCCACAGCCTTTGCCATGAATTTTCTTATTTTCAGAAGTTTCTGTTTCCTGAAGCCCAGCTTTGGAGCCTCACCAGCTCCTATATTTCTTTTTAAGTACTCTCTTGGGAAATGATACAACTTTTATTATTTAAGAAAGCAGGGAAATTTTATTCAGATAGTTATTTTTAAATATTTAATGCTACAACAATTTGAACTAAATATTTTAGTGTTTTGTTTGGAGATGTAGGTCACAAAAAAGTATTCAAATAGCTTTTATATCTCTGTAGAAAAAACAAGCACTTCAGAAAATGTTACCCTTGGTATGTGACTTCGGAGGTTATATCATATTTCAAGACCATCCTTAGCCTTAACAGCCTGAAAACCAGTTTCAGGATCATATTTCAATAGGAATTGAGGTGGCCAGCTCCCACTATCCACAAAAGTACTTTATGATCTAAATACATTAAAAGCCTGGCCCTTTGCCCCTTATGAAAACTTCAGCTTAGTTCTTTTATTTCCATTATGGTACATTGTCTCTATAAACAGATATATATTCCAAATTAAGATGTAAAATCCTAAATAATTTTCAATAGCTAATTTGTATCTTCAAGAGACCTGAATTCCAAAGTCATCAATTCTGAAAAATCTATGCAAGACGCTTAGAAAGCATCAAAAATGATACAATGTCGTGGTTTAACCTCAGTCGGCAACTGAGCACTACGCAGCCGCTCGCTCACTTCCCCCCCAGTAGTATGGGGAAGAGAATTGGAAGGGTAAAAGTGAGAAAACTCGTGGGTTGAGATAACAACAGTTTAATAGGGAAAGCAAAAGCCGCACACGCAAGCAAAGCAAAACAAAGGAATTAATTCACTACTTCCCATAGGCAGGCAGGTGTTCAGCCATCTCCAGGAAAGCAGGGCTCCCTCACGCGTAACGGTTACTTGGGAAGACAAACGCCACCGCTCCAAAACGTCCCCCCACTTCCTTCTTCTTCCCCCAGCTTTATATACTGAGCATGACGTCGCATGGTATGGAATATCCCGTTGGCCAGTTTGGGTCAGCTGTTACCTGCATTTGCAAAAATAGTTTCCATGTTAATAATTTAAATATTCCATAGCATACCTTTCAGGTAGGATGTTGAAAAATTTACTACTGGGTAAGTATATAAATAATATCCCAAATGATGACCAGAGAATACATAGGACTTTTTAGAAAAGTGAGCGATCTTTCAATGCATTAAGCCTTGCTAATGCACAAGCATAAGTACAACAAAAGGGAAAGTAATGAACATGGGGAAAAAAAGCCAACCCTAACTCTGCATACACAAAAGAATGTGCTCTGAACAAGCTATTGTTATTTAGGAAAGAATTATAATAAACAGGTAATGCCCAGCAGCAGTCAAAAAAAGCAAAAATAATATTATGAAGTGGCAAAAAATGTGACACTGCCACAGCCTAGGTCCTTGTTGTGCCTCACACTGGATACTGTGCAGTTTTGGTCCCCACATTACAAAACAGATAAAGAAAAAACAGAAGAGCTACAAAGAGATGTGACAAGGAAGATTAAAGCTATGGAACAGCTTCTATGTGAGGACTAAATAAATAGGACTCTTCATCCTCAAAGATGGACAAGTGATGAGGGACAGGACAGAGATCTATGAAATTCTGCGGCCATGACAAGTTGAATGAGGAACAACTGGTCTTTCCTTGTGGAAGAATGGTTGTCAGAAAGCAGCAGAAGTAGTGTCTTACTGCCTCGGCGAAATTGAGTTGTTGTTGTTGTTGAGCAACCCAGACATGTCCTTCAATGCTGATATCAGGGAAGGCACCACCTGCAGTAAGCAGATAAGACGGAGCTATGTCCTGGAGCAAGCAAGCAAGTCCCTGCCAATGGGACTTAAGTTTTAGGCGCGTGGACAATGTAGCTAAACCAATTAGTAGTTGTTGTGTTGCGCGTGATCAAGCTGTGTGTCTATATAAACAATGCTGTGAGCGATAATAAAGGAGAATGACCATACCCACATTGGGACTCATCATTACTCCGGGACCGCGCTTTCCCCCTCCGGCGTCAGACAGCATTTCCGAGATATCGCCGGCATTTCCTAATAGGGGTCATCAAATAAATTATGAAGCAGCATATTCAAAATAAATGATAGGATATACTTCCTTATCACAAACCCAACTCAAGCATGAAATTCCTTTCCATGGGATGTTGTGGATGTCAGAAATTTACACAGGTTGAGTGATAAAAAGGGTTCACAAAGTGGAAGAAAAATCCATCGAGGATTCTTCAATCCAAAATCACAACCTAAAGATCAGGAGCTCCATTAGCTACAGGTTGGGGGGGGGCACACAAGAGAAGTATATTTATGTGCTTGCCTTCATACACTCCTTCCTACACAACTGCTACTATCGGAAAAAGAATAATGAGCTAGACAGATTTTTGGCCTGATCATACACAAGACATATTACCAAATTGCTTTCAGTTCAGGACAAACCAAATATTTTGTTTACAAAGGAAAGCGATATGTCCAAGCAGATTTATGCAACCCCTTTTATTATATTAATCTCTGTATGTACTAAAGTGAAAGGGTCAAAACTTTTGAAAAAGCTAAGTATATATGATTCAGATTCAGGTTTAACTGTAGTTTTAGAAATACATGATCACCATGAGTCATTTCTAGCATACCCTCTGGTTTACTTTTAGTGTTATTCTTAAAAGGAGAGAGAGCATAAAGAAATGAGAATATTCATTTGTATTAGCAATGGTTTCCAATGCACAGAATAATCTGTATCAATGCAGACAAATCAGTTATTTGCTTAAGGCTTGTTTTTCACTCATAGCAGAATGTAAATCAAGAGTAAAGTTATTGAAATAATGGAGTCACACCAGATTTATACTACTGTGATTAAGATCGGAATCTGATAACCTACATTAATTCCTGCTTTAGTCATACAATTTTAAATTTTAAAAAACCCTACAATTTACAGAAATGTTACAAGAAGACAGGTTTTGCCATACTGAAGAAATTCTTTGGTACATTCAATCCAGCAGTGTGTCCCTAGAAGTAATTAATAATGGATGAGTCACAGTAAAACAGAAAGTATAAACCAAAACTCCTTACTTTGCCCAGCAGTGTCTTCTGAACAATCTTTTCTTTCACTTCACTTTGCATAATTTTTTAATGATCTTCCCTATGCTTGGAATGTGCTTAGCCATGTTTTTTTCCTCCTAGCATTTCAAAAAGGCTCTTCTGATCTCATTAAGTATCCCACGTGTACTCTTGATTCAATACATCATTTAGGTTAGGTGGGTAGCTCTTCCAGAGAAAAAAAACCTGTCTGCCTCTGTATTTTTGCATACACTTAAAACAGCTTTCTGCTTAACTCATTAGTTCACCTATCCAACTGGGCAATGATTTCTGGGGGTGGAAAATAGGAAGAAACATTTCTTCCCATTTCTTCCCTGTTGATCAATGTATGCTTGAGAATCGATCATCTATTCCTTGGCTCATACAATCCTAGTTACCTATCAGAAAATTATCTAAAATTAAAAAAATACTAATTTATCTGACCGCCATGAAAAAGACAGAAATGTCTGAAAAACCATTTATTTTCTGTGTAACTCAAAACCTTTTAAGTTCTTCTACTACTGCTGTGCACCAAAATAACTTTGTGACCCTTTGATGCCTGCGATGCTACATGGCAATAAAAAAAAGAAGGGTTGATGCAGTTTTACTACATTCTACAGCTTTAGATGTCTTATCAGAAGCTCTCTACTCCTCTTCCTGTACAGGGCCTATAAATCCAACTTGTTTATTTTTCTCTCAATCTCATGATGTTCCTGACAAGTTTAATTGATATTCTCTGAAATATTTAATATTCAATCAAGAGTAAATACTAAAACCAAAAAAGTTTTCCTAATGCAAGCAAAATCAAAAAATAGCAAAAAGAACAACAAAAAGCCACTGCAACACAGTACTTGATAGCTAGGCTGGAAAATTTAGATCTGTCAGCATCTTTGTATATATATCCTATGATTTGTTTCAATCTTTTGATTTCTACTTTGCAAAAAAATATTTCAAGTACCCCATGACCATAATCTGTAAAAAAACCCCAAGATTTCAGGAGAGTCAATACCTATATTGTGTAAATTTGCAAGGTTAAAAAAAAAAAAAAAGAAAAGATACAATCTGAATTTTTTTTTAAAGAAAGGCTCCACTTCTTTAGCTCAGTCTAAAAGATAAACATGTAGAAACATTTCATTAAATGTAATGAATTTATTTAAGAGTATATTTATTTAACCTTTGCTTTCTAATTTTTAATCATAAGAAGGAAGAATATAAACTGCAAATTTTCAGCTGAGATTTAAAAAATAGAATATATACAGGAATACATATTCTATATTAATATATATGATATTTGCGCAGATCTAATAAGCATAGATCAATTACTCTTCTCATTCCTCTAGCTATCCTTTTTCTTATTTCAATGAGACCAACTTCAGAAACTTGTAGAAAACTAAAATGTGGAGTGTCCTGGTTTCGGCAGGGATAGAGTTAATTTCCTTCCCAGTAGCTGGTACAATGCTGTGTTTTGGATTTAGGGTGAGAACAAAGTTGATAAGGCACCGATGTTTTAGTTGTTGCTAGGTAATGCTTACACTAGCCAAGGACTTTTCAGTTTTCCATGCCCTACCGACTGAGAAGGCTGGAGGTGCACAAGAAGCTGGGAGGGGGCACAGCCAGGACAGCTGACCCAAACTGACCAAAGAGATATTCCATACCATGTGACATCATGCTCAGTACATAAACTGGGGAAAGCTGGCCGGGGGGGCCGCTGCTTGGGGACTGGCTGGGCATCGGTTGGCGGGTGGTGAGCAATTGTACTGTGCATCACTTGCTTTGTGTATTATCATAATTATTATTATTATATTGTTATTATCATTTTATTTCAATTATTAAACTGTTTTTATCTCAACCCACGAGTTTTTCTCACTTGTGCTCTTCCGATTCTCTCCCCCATCCCACCGGGGGGGCGGGAGTGAGCGAGTAGCTGCGTGGTGCTTAGTAGCCGACTGAGGTTAAATCACGACAGTCCTTTTTGGCGCCCAACGTGGGGCATGAAGGGTTTGAGATAATAACAGATTAACCGGAGTGTATTAAGGAACTTGTATCTGTTAATAGTGGTAGGTCACAATGTTGGTTTCTCTGTTCTCGATATTGATTTGTATAATCTGCATCATGCTCTTTTTCTTGCCGTACATGTTAAAGATTGGTGTTGGTTTTTGCAGTTTGCTGTGGTCTGCAGTGATTAGTGATGTTTTGCTTGGGAAGTTTATTTTTAGAACACTGACCTTGACGTTAGTGTGGTATGTAAGCTTCGCAATGAAGCCGTTACTGTACCATGGATACCATTTCGTGGAGACAACTAGCAATTACAGTGACTTTTCTGAGAGTTTTTTCACGGAGGAAATACAGAATGGCAGTGTCACTACCTTCTTCTATGATGTTTCCTCCTTCATTACAGTAACTTTTCAGTATTTTGAACAGCCTTGGGTAGTTAAGATACTTCTATTGGTACTTCTTGGGAATATTGTTTCGGTTTTGTCTAAAGTTGGTAAGCAATTTAAGAATCTCATGCAGAGATCTGCCCCAAGGCTGAATAGTTATGAGTGGCAGGGTGTGTGGGACAAGATGGGCAAGTACCTAGGCCAATGGGCACCCCCAGTGTTTTGGAACTTCACCCCTGAGCAAGGGCAGAATCCTGAGAAGTTAGTAGAATATTTGGAAAAGGTATGCAGTCACCCTGGCAACTCCAGAGAGATGCAGATCATTGCAACGTGCTGGGGCCTGGCCCATGCCTACCGAGCCCTGTTCAACACCATTCAGTACCCTCAAAGGGAAGAGAAGGTCTCTGGATCTGACGGTAAAACGACACACCCTGCGGCCACTCCGACCCCAGCGACATGCCGTGCAGCCACTCAGACCCCGGCAACACGTCCTGTGGCTGAACCAAAGAAATAGCCTGTGCCGGTATCAGTCGCCCCTGTACACAAGAAGAAATCTTGGAAGGAGAAGTCAGCTTGTTTAGTAAGGGAGGAAGAAGCTTCTTCTAAAAGGGAGCCAGAGGAAGAAGTGGACGAGGCAGACTACCCAGGAGAAGGGCCATCACGAGAACGGGAGGAGGAGAGCCGGCCGCTGATCGGGGAGGAAGAAGAGGAAGAACTCATAAACGAGGCAGTGACCACCCGATCTCTATCCCTGAGTGAGCTGCGAGATATACGAAAAGATTTCAGCCGTCGTCCAGGCGAGCATATTGTCAGCTGGCTGCTCCGATGCTGGGATAATAGGGCCATTAGCCTAGAACTAGAGGGTAGGGAAGCCAAGCAGCTGGGATCCCTTTCTAGGGAAGGGGCATTGACAAGGCAATTGGAAAAGGGACACGAATCCTCAGCCTTTGAAGGCGACTCTTGTCAAGCGTGAAGGAAAGGTATCCCTTCAAGGAAGATGTCATATGTCGCCCAAGCAAGTGGACCACCATGGAGAAGGGTATCCAGTTTCTGAGGGAATTAGCTGTGCTGGAGGTGATTTATGATGACCTGAACAACGAACAACTACCCAAAGATCCAGATGAAGTCAAGTGCACACGACCCATGTGGCGGAAGTTTATAAGGAGCTCACCATCGTCATACGCCAATTCATTGGCAGTGATGACCTGGAAAGATGGAGAGGAACAAAGGGTGGATGAATTGTTAGTCAACTCCGGCAATATGAGGAAAGCCTCTCTTCCTCCCTCGTCTTGGCTGTGGAGAAACTGTCCCAGAAGGTCCAGCAACTTGTAGAGGATAGGTCCTACTCCCCACCTGTGAGGACCAGTATCTCGGCTATTAGGAGTCAGCGTTCTTTTGCCCAAGAGAGAGAATATAAAGGGTACACACCACGGGGCACCCTATGGTTTTACCTGCGTGACCACGGAGAGGACATGAGGAAGTGGGATGGAAAGCCTACTGCAGCCCTAGGGGCACGGGTACGTCAGTAGCAAGGAAAAACAATCACAGAAAGAGGGTTCTTCCAGGAAAATTGCTGCTCCAGTTTCCAGCGGGCAGTTCCCCAGACAGAGTAGAAGGGCTGATCTTACTCCTGATCTTAATGAAGAAACTTCTGACTCGTATGTACAAGAAATGAGAAACGAGTACTGTGATGAGGATTAGAGGGGTCCTGCCTCCAGCCAGGGGGAGGAAAGGGACAACCGAGTTTACTGGCTTGTGTGGGTTTATTGGCCTGGCAAATCAGACCCACAGGAGTATAAGGCTCTTGTAGACACCGGTGCACAATGTACCCTAATGCCATCAAACTATATAGGAGCAGAACCCATCTGTATTCCTGGGGTGACAGGGGGATCCCAACAGCTAACTGTATTGGAAGCCGAAGTAAGTCTAACTGGGAATGGGTGGCAGAAGCACCCCATTGTGACTGGCCCAGGTGCTCCGTGCATCCTTGGCATAGACTACCTCAGGAGAGGGTATTTCAAGGACCCAAAAGGGTACCGGTGGGCTTTTGGTATAGCTGCCTTGGAGACGGAGGGAATTAAACAGCTGTCCACCTTGCCTGGTCTCTCGGAGGACCCCTCTGTTGTGGGGTTGCTGAAGGTCGAAAACCAACAAGTGCCAATCGCTACCACCACGGTGCACCGGCGGCAATATCGCACCAACCGAGACTCCTTGATTCCCATTCACGAGCTGATTCGTCGACTGGAGAGCCAAGGAGTGATCAGCAAGACTCGTTCACCCTTTAACAGTCCCATATGGCCAGTGCGGAAGTCTAATGGAGAGTGGAGACTGACAGTAGACTATCGTGGCCTGAATGAAGTCACACCACCGCTGAGTGCTGCTGTGCCAGACATGCTAGAACTTCAATATAAATTGGAGTCAAAGGCAGCCAGGTGGTATGCCACAATTTATATTGCTAATGCATTTTTCTCAATCCCTTTGGCAGCAGAGTGCAGGCCACAATTTGCTTTCACTTGGAGGGGCGTCCAGTACACCTGGATCTGACTGCCCCAGGGGTGGAAACACAGCCCCACCATTTGCCATGGACTGATCCAGACTGCACTGGAACAGGGTGACGCTCCGGAACACCTGCAGTACATTGATGACATCATCGCGTGGGGCAACACAGCAGAGGAAGTTTTTGAAAAAGGGAAGGAAATAGTCCAAATCCTGCTGAAGGCCGGTTTTGCCATAAAACAAAGTAAGGTCAAGGGGCCTGCACAGGAGATCCAATTTTTAGGAATAAAATGGCAAGATGGACGTCGTCAGATCCCAATGGAGGTGATCAATAAAATAACAGCCATGTCTCCACCAACTAGCAAAAAGGAAACACAAGCTTTCTTAGGCGTCGTGGGTTTTTGGAGAATGCATATTCCAAATTACAGTCTGATTGTAAACCCTCTCTATCAAGTGACCCGAAAGAAGAACGACTTCAAATGGGGCCCTGAGCAACGACAAGCTTTTGAACAAATTAAAGAGGAGATAGTTCATGCAGTAGCCCTGGGGCCAGTCCGGGCAGGACAAGATGTCAAAAATGTGCTCTACACTGCAGCCGGGGAGAACGGCCCTACCTGGAGCCTCTGGCAGAAAGCACCTGGGGAGACTCGAGGTCGACCCCTAGGGTTTTGGAGTCGGGGATACAGAGGATCCGAGGCCCGCTATACTCCAACTGAAAAAGAGATATTGGCATCATATGAAGGGGTTCGAGCTGCTTCGGAAGTGATCGGCACTGAAGCACAGCTCCTCCTGGGACCCCGACTGCTGGTGCTGGGCTGGATGTTCAGAGGGAGGGTCCCCTGTACACATCATGCAACTGATGCACCGTGGAGTAAGTGGGTCGCGCTGATCACACAACAAGCTCGAATAGGAAACCCCAGTCACCCAGGAATCGTGGAAGTGATCATGGACTGGCCAGGAGGCAAAGATTTTGGAATATCGCCAGAGGAGGAGGTGATGCGTGCTGAGGAGGCCCCAATGTATAACGAACTATCAGAAAATGAGAAGCAATATGCCCTGTTCGCTGATGGGTCCTGTCGTATTGTGGGAAAGCATCGGAGGTGGAAAGCTGCTGTATGGAGTCCTATACGACAAGTTGTAGGAACTGCTGAAGGAGAAGGTGAATCGAGCCAATTTGCAGAAGTAAAGGCCATCCAGCTGGCTTTAGGCATTGCTGACCGAGGAAAGTGGCCAGTGCTCTCTCTCTATACTGACTCATGGATGGTGGCAAATGCCCTGTGGGGCTGGTTGCAGCAATGGAAGCAGAGCAACTGGCAGCGCAGAGGCAAACCCATCTGGGCTGCCGCATTGTGGCAAGATATTGCTGCCCGGGTGGAGAACCTGGTTGTAAAAGTCTGGAACGTAGATGCTCACGTACCCAAGAGTCGGGTCACTGAAGAACATCAAAACAACCAGCAGGTGGATCAGGCTGCTAAGATTGAAGTGGCTCAGGGGGATCTGGACTGGCAACATAAGGGTGAATTATTTATAGCTCGGTGGGCCCATGACACCTCAGGTCACCAAGGAAGAGATGCAACATACAGATGGGCTCGTGATCGAGGGGTGGACTTGACCATGGACGCTATTGCGCAGGTTATCCATGAATGCGAAACATGCGCTGCAATCAAGCAAGCCAAGCGGTTAAAGCCCCTCTGGTATGGAGGACGATGGCTGAAATATAAATATGGGGAGGCCTGGCAGATCGATTATATCACACTCCCACAAACCCCGCCAAGGCAAGCGGCACGTGCTTACAATGGTGGAGGCAACCACCGTGTGGCTGGAAACATATCCCGTGCCCCATGCCACTGCCCGGAACACTATCCTGGGCCTTGAAAAGCAAGTCCTGTGGCGACATGGCACCCCAGAAAGAATTGAGTCAGACAACGGGACTCATTTCCGAAACAACCTCATAGACACCTGGGCCAAAGAGCACGGCATCGAGTGGGTCTATCACATCCCCTATCATGCACCAGCCTCCAGGAAAATCGAACGATACAGTGGACTGCTAAAGACTACGCTGAGAGCAATGGGTGGCGGGACATTCAAACATTGGGATACACAGTTAGCAAAGGCCACCTGGTTAGTCAACACGAGGGGATCTGCCAATCGAGCTGGCCCTGCCCAGTCAGAACTTTTACCTACTGTAGATGGGAAAAAAGTCCCTGTAGTGCACATAAAAAGTATGTTGGGGAAAACAGTCTGGGTTATTCCTGCCTCGGGCAAAGGCAAACCCATCCATGGGATTGCTTTTGCTCAAGGACCTGGGTGCACTTGGTGGGTGATGCGGAAGGATGGGGAAGTCCGATGTGTACCTCAAGGGGATTTGATTTTGGGTGAGAATAGCCAATGATCTGAGTTATGCGATGTTAAGTGCTACATAATATTATATGCCATACTAATGATATTACAATAAGAATCACCCAGACTAATGAAGAATAACTTCAATGAAACCAAGCAAAGCACAGTGACGATGGTACCAGAACTGACTTCAACATGAAACAATCCAACACCTCATATCATCTCCATCTTTCCTGCCCTGGGAGATTATTACGACAGATGGAGCCCAAAGTCATGGACTAAATGAACTCACTGAACATTTTAGAGGGATGGCCCACAGACAAAGGGAATGATATCTCTGTGTGTGTGTGTATATATATATTAAAAAAAAAAGGGGTGATGATTAATGAAAATGTACTGGAAAATATGAGACTTAAGCATGACGTAGATGGTATAGAATAAGGGGTGGATACTGTCCTGGTTTTGGCAGGGATAGAGTTAATATCCTTCCTAGTAGCTGGTACAATGCTGTGTTTTGGATTTAGGATGAGAACAAAGTTGATAACACAGCGATGTTTTAGTTGTTGCTAGGTAATGCTTACACTAGTCAAGGACTTTTCAGCTTCCCATGCTCTACCGACTGAGAAGGCTGCAGGTGCACAAGAAGCTGGGAGGGGGGCACAGCCAAACTGGCCAAAGGGACATTCCATACCATGTGACGTCATGCTCAGTACATAAACTGGGGAAAGCTGGCCGGGGGGGCCGCTGCTCGGGGACTGGCTGGGCATCGGTCAACGGGTGGTGAGCGATTGTACTGTGCATCACTCGCTTTGTGTATTATTATTATTATTATCATATTATTATTATTATTATATTATTTCAATTATTAAACTGTTTTTATCTCAACCCACGAGTTTTTCTCACTTGTGCTCTTCCAATTCTCTCCCCCATCCCACTGGGGGTGGGGAGGAGTGAGCGAGCGGCTGTGTGGTGCTTAGTTGCCGACTGAGGTTAAACCACGACAGTCCTTTTTGGCGCCCAACGTGGGGCACGAAGGGTTTGAGATAATAACAGATTAACCGGAGAGTATTAAGGAACTTATATCTGTTAATAGTTGTGGGTCACAATGTTGGTTTCTCTGTTCTCCATATTGATTTGTGTAATTTGCATCATGCTCTTTTTTTTTGCTGTACATGTTAAAGATTGGTGTTGGTTTTTGCAGTTTGCTGTGGTCTGCAGTGATTAGTGATGTCTCGCTTGTGAGGTTTGTTTTTAGAACATTGACCTTGACCTTAGTGTGGTATGTAAGCTTCCCAATGAAGCCGTTACTGTACCACGGATACCATTTCGTGGAGACAACTAGCAATTACAGTGACTTTTCTGAGAGTTTTTTTACGGAGTAAATACAGAATGGCAGCGTCACTACCTTCTTCTATGATGTTTCCTCCTTCATTACAGTAACTTTTCAGTATTTTGAACAGCCTTGGGTAGTTAAGATACTTCTATTGGTACTTCTTGGGAATATTGTTTCGGTTTTGTCTAAAGTTGGTAAGCAATTTAAGAATCTCATGCAGAGATCTGCCCCAAGGCTGAATAGTTATGAGTGGCAGGGTGTGTGGGACAAGATGGGCAAGTACCTAGGCCAAAGGGGGAAGGCCAACGAGGCAGATATCCTGCTGGGAGTCTGTTATAGACCACCCAACCAGGACGAAGGGGTGGATGAAGCGTTCTGCAAGCGGCTGGCAGAAGTCTCACAGTCGCTAGCCCTTGTTCTCCTGGGGGACTTCAACTTCCCGGACGTCTGCTGGAAATACAACACGGCAGAGAGGAAGCAGTCTAGGAGGTTCCTGGAGCGTGTGGAAGACAACTTCCTGACACAGCTGGTAAGTGAGCCTACCAGGGGAGGTGCCTTGCTCGACCTGCTGTTTACAAACAGAGAAGTTCTGGTGGGAGATGTGGTGGTCGGAGGCCGTCTTGGGCTTAGTGACCATGAAATGGTAGAATTCTCGGTGAAGTAAGGAGGGGGGGCAGCAAAACTGCAACCATGGACTTCCTGAGGGCGGACTTTGACCTGTTCAGGACGCTGGTTGAGGGAGTCCCTTGGGAGACAGTCCTGAAGGGCAAAGGGGTCCAGGAAGGCTGGAGGATCTTCAAGAAGGAAGTCTTAAAGGCGCAGGAGCAGGCTGTCCCCATATGCCGTAAGAAGAACGGGTGGGGAAGGTGACCGGCCTGGCTGAACGGGGAGCTTTTGCAGGGACTCAGGAAAAAAAGGAGTTTACCGCTTGTGGAAGAAGGGGCAGGCGTCCCAAGGAGAGTACAGGGATCTCGTTAGGTCATGCAGAGAGGAAATGAGAAAGGCAAAAGCCCAGCTAGAATGCAATCTGGCTGCTGTCGTTAAGGACAACAAAAAAAGTTTTTACAAATATATTAATGACAAGAAGAGAGCCAAGGAGAATCTCCATCCTTTATTGGACGTGGGGGGGAACATTGTCACCGAGGATGAGGAAAAGGCTGAGGTACTCAATGCCTTCTTTGCCTCAGTCTTTAACAGGCAGACCAGTTATCCTCAGGGTACTCAGCCCCCTGAGCTGGAAGACAGGGGCAAGCAGAGTGAACCCCCCATAATCCAAGAGGAAGCAGTCAACGATCTGCTACGCCACCTGGATGCTCACAAGTCTATGGGGCCGGATGGGATCCACCCGAGAGTGCTGAGGGAGCTGGCGGAGGAGGTTGCCAAGCCACTCTCCATCATCTATCAGCAGTCCTGGTTAACGGGGGAGGTCCCGGATGACTGGAGGCTTGCCAATGTGACGCCCATCTACAAGAAGGGCGGGAAGGAGGATCCGGGGAACTACAGGCCTGTCAGCCTGACCTCGGTGCTGGGGAAGATTATGGAGCGGTTCATCTTGAGGGCGCTCACAAGGCATGAGCGGGACAACCAGGGGATCAGGCCCAGCCAGAACGGGTTCACGAGAGGCAGGTCCTGCTTGACCAACCTGATCTCCTTCTATGACCAGGTGACCCGCCTAGTGGATGAGGGAAAGGCTGTGGATGTGGTCTACCTGGACTTCAGTAAGGCCTTTGACACCGTCTCCCACAGCATTCTCCTCGAGAAGCTGGCGGCTCACGGCTTAGACAGGTGTACTCTGCGCTGGGTCAAAAACTGGCTGGACGGCTGGGCCCAGAGAGTTGTGGTGAATGGAGTTCAACCCAGTTGGCGGCCGGTCACGAGCGGTGTTCCCCAGGGCTCAGTTTTGGGGCCGGTCTTGTTCAATATCTTTATCGATGATCTGGATGAGGGGATCGAGTGCACCCTCAGTAAGTTTGCAGACGACACCAAGTTGGGCGGGAGTGTTGATCTGCTCGAGGGTAGGAAGGCTCTGCAGAGGGACCTGGACAGGCTGGATCGATGGGCCGAGGCCAACTGTATGAGATTCAACAAGGCCAAGTGCCGGGTCCTGCACTTTGGCCACAACAACCCCATGCAGCGCTACAGGCTTGGGGAAGAGTGGCTGGAAAGCTGCCTGGTAGAAAAGGACCTGGGGGTTTTTGTCGACAGCCGGCTGAATATGAGCCGGCAGTGTGCCCAGGCGGCCAAGAAGGCCAATGGTATCCTGGCCTGTATCAGAAATGGTATGGCCAGCAGGAGTAGGGAAGTGATCGTGCCCCTGTACTCGGCCCTGGTGAGGCCGCACCTCGAATACTGTGTTCAGTTTTGGGCCCCTCACTACAAGAAAGACATTGAGGTGCTGGAGCGTGTCCAGAGAAGGGCAACGAGGCTGGTGAAGGGTCTAGAGAACAAGTCTTATGAAGAGCGGCTGAGGGAACTGGGGTTGTTTAGCCTGGAGAAAAGGAGGCTGAGGGGAGACCTCATCGCTCTCTACAACTACCTGAAAGGAGGCTGTAGCGAGGTGGGTGTTGGTCTCTTCTCCCAAGTAACAAGCGATAGGACGAGAGGAAATGGCCTCAAGTTGCGCCAGGGGAGGTTTAGATTGGATGTGAGGAAAAATTTCTTTACTGAAAGAGTGGTTAAACATTGGAACAGGCTGCCCAGGGAAGTGGTTGAGTCCCCATCCCTGGAGGTATTTAAAAGACGTGTAGATGAGGCGCTTAGGGACATGGTTTAGTGGGCATGGTGGTGTTGGGTTGACGGTTGGACTCGATGATCTTAGAGGTCTTTTCCAACCTTAATGATTCTATGATTCTATGATTCTAACGGGCACCCCCAGTGTTTTGGAACTTCACCCCTGAGCAAGGGCAGAATCCTGAAGAGTTAGTAGAATATTTGGAAAAGGTATGCAGTCACCCTGGCAACTCCAGAGAGATGCAGATCATTGCAACGTGCTGGGGCCTGGCCCATGCCTACCGAGCCCTTTTCAACACCATTCAGTACCCTCAAAGGGAAGAGAAGGTCTCTGGATCTGACAGTAAAACGACAGGCCCTGCAGCCACTCAGACCCGGGCGACAGGCCCTGCGGCCACTCAGACCTGGGCGACACGACCCATGTGGCGGAAGTTTATAAGGAGCGCACGATTGTCCTATGCCAATTCATTGGCAGTGATGACCTGGAAAGATGGAGAGAAACAAACAGTGGATGAATTGGCTAGTCAACTCCGGCAATATGAGGAAAGTCTCTCTTCCTCCCTCGTCTCGGCTGTGGAGAAACTGTCCCGGGAGATCCAGCAACTCAGAGAGGATAGGTCCTACTCCCCACCTGTGAGGACCAGTATCTCGGCTATTAGGAGTCAGCGTTCTTTTGCCCAAGAGAGAGAATATAACGGGTACACACCACGGGGCACCCTATGGTTTTACCTGCGTGACCACAGAGAGGACATGAGGAAGTGGGATGGAAAACCTACTGCAGCCCTAGGGGCACGGGTACGTGAATTGCAAGGGAAAACAATCACAGAAAGGGGTTCTTCCAGGCAAATTGCTGCTCCAGTTTCCAGCGGGCAGTTCCCCAGACAGAGCAGAAGGGCTGATCTTACTCCTGATCTTAATGAGAAACTTCTGACTCGTATGTACAAGAAGTGAGAAACAAGTACTGCGATGAGGCTTAGAGGGGCCCTGCCTCCAGCCAGGGGGAGGAAAGGGATGTCACGTCCCACCTGTGGGAAGGGGAGAGTGACTAAGGTCCGCAAATTCCCTCGGTGTGGATTAAGGTGAAATAACACTCAAGGTCCAAACACAAACTCCAACTTTAATGGCACAAACACTTCTATAAGCATCAACCCTCTATGTCTTAATATATAATACAAGCTAAGCGGCTTTGTGAGGAGTTGAGGTAGGCCTTGTATTACTTAGCAACATCAAAAGCAGAGAGCAAGAAGGAGGAAGGGGGGAGCGAGAGAGAGAAAGAGAGAGCTGGGAAGCAGGAGAGAGGTAGAGAGAGATAAAGAAATCACCAGTCCTGGATCCAGCGTCGGACCTGCCAACAGGGAGGGGTGTCGGTGTGGAGAGTGCTCTCAGGATGCACACATGTCCAGATCACCACCATCGAAGAGGACCTCGGAGTGTTTGAGCAGAGAGGAAGAGATAGAAGAGAAGGAGCGGTGAATCAGGCACCTCATTACAGTAAAGCCGATAGCTAGACCGATTAATATTAACAAAGAGATTACTAAGGCTTCTACTATCCAATCCCGCCATCCCGTAAGTCTGAGGCTTTTGAGCAAAGTTGAAATCCATGAGGCTGGGTTCCAATTCCCTTTCCAATCACTCGGTAACATTGATTGGAACAAGTCTCCTGTCTTGTCTGTGATTTCCTGCATCTTCTGACGGGCTTCCTCGATCGTGGTCATAGCATTGTGTATGGTAACGCAGCATTCTCCAGCCGTATGGTTTAGCATTCCACACACACCTTGTTCTTTAACTAGCAGCACGTTTAAGGCTAAGCGGTTTTGCAAGGCCATCTTCGACACCTGCTGCACCTGTAAATTTAATTCCCCAAAAGCATGTGCGGTCCAATTACTCAAAACATGCATTTGCCAGGTTAAATTTTCTAACACAAACTGGTGTCTTTTAAGAGTTACATATGGGGTGAATATATTTTCTAACATCAGAGATGTTGTCATGCCCCAGGTATAATAGTCAGGTATTTGGACTCCATGCACTGCCCACTCAGGTGCAGACTGGGGTGTTTGAGTATCTCGTTTCTTTCGGTTGTACCCAGAATTAATAAAATCAAATGTTTTGGAAGGGCACATTGATGGAATCCCGATGGCACAGCGTAAACCTGCCATTTCGTGTACATGTAGGTGTGAGTACATCTTCCCATCTGAACATGCCCAAAAGGTACCTTGAGGGGCTGGATATTTAGCAGTGGAGCATGTTGATGGGTCGTGAGATTCGGCTAGTTTGGCTTCCCCTTCCCATGTGCGTCGGTGGCCACCCAAGTATAGAGATTTAGCGGTTTTTTTAAGGTTAAAGGCACCGCTCCCACCGTCGGTAGGTCCACCAGAACAGGTTGTCCCAGATAATTGAGCGGATTCACCGGGTCTTTAGCCTCCCTTTTTCCGGGGAGTATGGACGGAGGCTTGGGGCAGAATGCGGTGAGTCGTGGGCACCCGTTAATTCCCCAGCGGCTATTAACTTTATATACTGCATCTGATAGTCACTGTGCCCACCCAGGTTCATGCGGTTTCAGAGCTCGCTTTAAGAGTCCGTTGGTGCACTCGACAATGCCGTTTGCCTGGGGGTAGTATGGGGTGTGGAAGATCCACTGTATTCCTTCGCTTCGTGCCCACTCTTGAACCACCCTGGCAGTAAAGTGGCTTCCATTATCCGATTGGATTGATTGGGGTTTAGGTAGATAACTGAACCGTAACTTTAAACCTTTTACAGTATTATCTCCCGTTGCCCGTCGTACTGCTTCTGCTTGGGTCAATCCCGACACCACTTCAACTCCTACTAGTACATATTGTTTTCCTTCAGAGATCCGAAATGGACCAATGTAGTCCACCTGCCAAGTGTCCCACAACCCTTTATTATCTCTTATGTGCAGAGGCGGGTCCTTAAGGGGGTTGTGCTCCCCTAATCGGGTGCGACATAAGCTGCACACGGAAATAATAGTGTTACACAGCTTTCTGGTTACAGACCACCCTCTGCTAATTGCTTCCCTAAATAGATCTTTACTTCCCAAATGGCCTTGTTTTACATGCAACCATTCCAACAGGTGTTCCCATTTTTCCCCCTCGCCTTCTACAGCCATTCCTGCTAAACGGGTTAATGAGTCCACCTGATTATTCAGAAGGTGAGCTGGGCGATTCCCAGCTTGGTGTGCGGCAACCCACCCTACTAGAAAGGGTTTCTGCTTGGCGATATTTAGGATTTCTTCCCATTTTTCTCATTGCCACACTGGTACCCGATTGACCTCCCATTGATTCTGTTCCCAAAACGGGAGCCATTCGGTGCATCCCTTGAATACAGCGTATGAGTCTGTGTAAATAAACACTGGTTCTTTAGTCTCAGCCTCTTTAACAACCACGCTCCACACAGCTACCAATTCTCCCACTTGAGCACTTCCCTCCCCTTCTGTTACGATTCGGTTCCCGGAATCAACATGTAGGGCTACCGCCCGGTATTTCCACGTCTTTCCCTCTCTCCTAGAGGACGCATCAGTGAACCACACGTTTTTCTGGTGGGGGTCAAATGGAGGGGCAGGTTTTATATAAGAGGGGGGTGGTCCCTGATTTGGTTGGTTGTCAAGAGCTTCTTGTATTTGGAGCATTTTAGGTGCTCCCTCCTCTATCTGGCGCGTATGGCAGTAATGATCTAATTGCGCATACCACTTTCTTATTGTTTCTCGCTGTGCAACCCCCGCAGGGGGTGGGGTTCCGGCCAGTACCGGCTTCAAGACCTTAAAGGGTCCTTGAAGAATGATTGGTTGTTGCCGTATGATTTTTTCAGCTTCCTGTAGGGCTAGACTCACCACAAAGAGGCCCTTCTCCCAAACTGAGTAACGCTTTTCTGCGTCTTTGAAGCTGCGCGAGGAAAACCCGATGGGACGGGTCGGACCCTCCGGTCCGCGCTGCCACGTATGTATAGATAGTCCGTGGATTGCAAAACCCCATTCAATATAAAGCGAGTCTGTTGGGTGTATGGGCCCCAAGGCCTGATATACCCCAGCCTCAAAGATTAACAACTTTAAGGCTTCTTCATGGATGGGGGTCCAGTCCCAGGTGGCCCTCTTGCGAGTTAAATCATAAAGGGGGCGGGCTACGATGGAGAAGTCCGGGATATGCTTTCTCCAAAATACCAATAAGCCTAGGGCATGTTGCAGCTCCTTTTTATTTCCCGGCATCCGTACTTGTTCAAGGGTAGTTAAGGTTTCGGGAGGAATACACCCTGTTCCTCCCTTCCACCAAATACCCAGGAACTTTACCTCGGAAGATGGGAGCTGTACCTTTTCCGCCAGAATCTGAAGCCCCAAATTTTCTAGGTGAGTAATTATCTTAGTTTGGGTTTGTCCCACCGCCGTGGCATCAGAGCTGCCGATCAACACATCGTCGATACATTGATATATTTTGACGCCCTCTCCGGGAGTGACTCAGGCAAGCTCTTGTGTCAGTGCGAAGTGAGCAATGGTCGGCGAATGGCGATATCCTTGGGGGAGGCATGTGAAGGTGAATTGCACGCCTTCCCATGTAAAGGCGAAGCGATCTCTGCCTGCTTCCTGTAAGGGGACCATAAAAAACATATCTTTCACGTCAATGGTTGCCAAAATTTGGTGGGCTTGCTCCTGTATAGTTGTGATTAATTCGGCCATGTTAGGCACTGCGGCTGTCAAGGGGCCCGTGTTGGCATTTAAATGCCGATAATCAATTGTCAATCGCCATTTTCCATTGGGTTTACGGACTGGCCATACCGGGGAGTTATAAGGTGAGTGAGTGGGGATGATTATCCCTTGTTCTCGCAGTTCGGCTATCACAGGAGCTATTCCCTTCCTTGCTCCTAATGGTAGGGCATAGGGTTTTACATTAACAATTTTGGAGGGGGGGAGCGCGGGCACCGATTGTAAAAGTCTTATGAGAGCTGCAGGGAGTCCAAATTTCCACTCCCTTCCCTTTGAGTCTACCCAGGCTCGCCCCTTCAATACATCAAGTCCCAAAATATTCATAGGCAATACACCCAGTATCATCGTAACCTCAATAGGGGATGTGTCCCCCGGCAACCAGCACTTGACTCGAGCTGTGGGCTGCAGTTTGGAGTTTCCGAACACATCCGTGACCCAGATTTGTCAGTGACTATACCATTGCGGTTAGCAACGTCCGCCTGAAGTGCTGACATTTGAGCACCTGTATCTGCTAGGAACGTAATGGGCGTCTTAAAGGGACCGAGGGGAAATGTTATCAATAGGTCCCCTTTACTATTTTCTGTGAGCCTTCTTAAATGGACCCACTGGCCGTCCCCCGGCTCACTTACTGGGGGCGGCGCGTCCAGTTTCCCATTCCCAGGTCAATCAAATCCTTTTCGGGGGCGGTAGGAGCCTTAGAGGCAATCATTGCCCTATCGTCAAATTGGGGTTCTGCCCTCATACTCTCCCGAGTGGGCTGTTCAAACTTGGGGGGCATTTTCTTTTTGTCTTTCCAGGCTCGGATGAGTTTTTCTAAGGCCATAGTGGGCATACCATCCATTACGTCCCGGGGAATCCCCTTTTCGATTCCCTCAGCCCACAATAGTTTCTCTTTGCCCCCAAGGTTCGTGCAGGGGGCGGGGGTCGATTCTCCTGCTGTTCCGCTCTCCGCACCACAGTTTTTGATTTTGTGGCTCCCCCCGTGATTCCCATCCTCCTACCATAATTTATTAACTCTTGGGCTACTTCGCCCCAAGTCATGGGCCCTCCTCGTGGGGCTAGTGCGTCCCGCAAGCGGTCTTGCAGTTGCACTGCATATAGTTTCAAGGAATCAGGTAAACCTTGGATTAGGGGAGTCATTCTGTCAGGGTTTGCAATTAATAACATTGGGGAAGGTTGTTGACGGACCAAACGCCCATCATGCATTAATTGAAGACAAGCAGCCTTTTGCAGGCTCTCGATCAAGTGGTTTGTGGTCGGGGTTTCAATACACACGGGATCTCCCCTTTCCAAGGGGTCTAGACCCCCTGCCCAATAGGCAGCTCGCTGGGTTAATGACCACGGCTCCCTGGGGTCATCGGTAGTTAGGAAAACCCCTGGCCCCCAGTACCCCTGGGCCTCATCTTCTGACAACAGGATTCGGTCACCACTGGTTAGCGATACCCTCCATACATATTCCGTTTCAGTTTCTTGGGCCAATCTAGTATATTTTTCTTGGATTTTTGACATTTCGGCCGCCGAGTACGGCACCGTTCGGGTGGGGATTTGCGGAGCTCCCCCACCTTGGCCGTCATCAGTGGTCTCCGTTTTAATCACCGGCCTCATCACCACTTCCCCATTCTCGGGGGAAAATATTTCTCGCTTGATTTCTAGCTCTTTACTTGGGTACAAAGGTCTTAGGCTCTGCTTTTCGGCCATCTGTGCCAAGCTTGTAAATCCTGGCACACTATCCGGAACAGAAACAAGATCTGTCCAGTCAGGAGATTTTTGTCCCCCTTCCTCTAATTCGGACTGTAAATTTTTTTCTCGGTCCAGTGCATCTGACAGGGCCGCGTGGAGTCGCTGAGTAGTATTACGTTCAGCGGCTAGTTGACCCTGCAGGGTTTTTATTTGTTCTTGTAAAGATTCAACCATTTCATCGTTGGTTCGCTTAACCAGGTGCCTCTCCTTCTGGGCTGCCACTAGTGCTGCTCCCAACACAGCACACACCGTGGCTTTCCCTTTTCCCAGTCGAGCCTTTTGTTCTTTCATGAGGGTTGTGATTTTGTCCACTACAGCTTTTGGGTCGTGCCAACTAATATGGGCCATGCCATCCCTGGTGGGGAAGGGCATGCCTTACATTCCTTTAACTTTTCAACCACAGGGGAGCAGTCAAGCACCGGCATTTCCCAGGCAGCCATGGCTTGCCACTGCTCGAACCTCTCCCGGCTTATAGCTGAGAGGTCACCTCCCGGCTCTCCCCGCCCGCACCCACCAGGTGGAGAGTCGGTATCCCGTAGGACCTTCCAACACTGAGAGGATCCTGTCCGTGATGCCAATTAATATGTCACGTCCCACCTGCGGGAAGGGGAGAGTGACTAAGGTCCGCAAATCCCCTCGGTGTGGATTAAGGTGAAATAACACTCAAGGTCCAAACACAAACTCCAACTTTAATGGCACAAACACTTCTATAAGCATCAACCCTCTGTGTCTTAATATATAATACAAGCTAAGCGGCTTTGTGAGGAGTTGAGGTAGGCCTTGTATTACTTAGCAACATCAAAAGCAGAGAGCAAGAAGGAGGAAGGGGGTGGAGAGAGAGAGAGAGAGAGAGAAAGAGAGAGGTGGGAAGCAGGAGAGAGGTAGAGAGAGATAAAGAAATCACCAATCCTGGATCCAGCGTTGGACCTGCTAACAGGGGACGAGGGGTGTCGGTGTGGAGAGTGCTCTCAGGAGGCTCACGTGCGCCCCTATTTATTGGCTCCAGCCCAAGGTTTCTAGTATCTTCTCTCACCCCAGCTCTAGGAGTGGTTGAAACATTAGTCAGTCAAGGAGAGTGACACCGGGCCCCTCCCCGTGGCTGGCTTCTGGAGCATTTCCTGGGGCGTTGTCTGTCCTTACAGCACAGTCACTTGGGCCTCATCCCTTACAGGGATGAAGAGATTGAGATCAGCCCTGCTGCGAAGGACTCGGGGGTACTGGTGGATGAAAAGCTGGACATGAGCCAGCAATGTGCGCTCGCAGCCCAGAAGGCCAATCGTATCCTGGGCTGCATCAGAAGAAGCGTGGCCAGCAGGTCGAGGGAGGTGATTCTGCCCCTCTACTCTGCTCTGGTGAGACCCCACCTGGAGTACTGCGTCCAGCTCTGGAGCCCCCAGCAGAAGAAAGACATGGACCTGTTGGAGCGGGTCCAGAAGAGGGCCATGAAAATGATCAGGGGGCTGGAACACCTCTCCTATGAAGAAAGGCTGAGAGAGTTGGGGTTGTTCAGCCTGGAGAAGAGAAGGCTTTGGGGAGACCTTATTGCAGCCTATCAGTACTTAAAGGGGGCTTATAAAAAAGATGGCGGCAAACTTTTTAGCAGGGCCTGTTGCGACAGGACAAGGGGGAATGGCTTTAAACTAAAGGGGGGTAGATTTAGACTAGATATAAGGAAGAAATATTTTACGCTGAGGGTGGTGAAACACTGGAACAGGCTGCCCAGAGAGGTGGTGGATGCCCCCTCCCTGGAAACATTCAGGGTCAGGTTGGACGGGGCTCTGAGCAACCTGATCTAGTTGAAGATGTCCCTGCCCATGGCAGGGGGGTTGGACTAGATGACCTTTAGAGGTCCCTTCCAACCCAAACTCTTCTATGATTCTATGATTCTATGATCTTAAATATTATGGAACTCTACATAAAAATTACCCTCATGAAAGCAATCTTTAACCTCCTAGAAATCTCACCACATGCATACACATAAAACTTGCATGATTGGCTGGTTCACTGTCCCTTACTAATGCTTAACTGTGGAACAGCGGAAGGTCTGTTACGGCTCGAAAAAAACCACATTGAAACTAATGGGAACCTTTCCATTAATTCCAGTGGGCTCTGATTTAGATTGGTGTATTGGGTTTACGTGGCAAGGTTTTGGTAGCGGGGGGGGGGGGGGCGCTACAGGGGTGGCTTCTGTGAGAAGATGCCAGAAGCTTCCCCTATGTCCAATAGAGCCAGTTCCAGCTGGTTCCAAGATGGACCCGCCGCTGGCTAAAGCTGAGCCAATCAGCAATGGTGGTAGTGCCTCTGTGATAACATATTTAAGAAGGGGAAAAAAACTGCTGCGCAACAGCAGCCAAGAGAGGGGAGTGAGAATGTGTGAGAGAAACAACCCTGCAGACACCAAGGTCAGTGAAGAAGGAGGGGGAGGAGGTGCTCCAGGTGTCAGAGCAGAGTTTCCCCTGCAGCCCGTGGTGAAGACCATGGTGAAACAGGTTGTTCCCCTGCAGCCCATGGAGGTCCACCGTGGAGCAGGTGGATGTGCCTTGAAGGAGGCTGTGACCCCCTGGAGAGTCCGCGCTGGAGCAGGTTTTCTGGCAGGACCTAGGACCCCCGCGGGGGATCCACACTGGAGCAGTCTGTTCCTGAAGGACTGCACCCTGTGGAAAGGACCCACGCTGGAACAGTTCGTGAAGAACTGCGGCCCATGGGAAGGACACACGTTGGAGAAGTTCGTGGAGGACTGTCTCCCGTGGGTGGGACCCCATGCTGGAGCAGGGGAAGAGTCTGAGGAGGAAGGAGCGGCAGAGACAACGTGTGATGAACTGACCGCAACCCCCATTCCCCATCCCCCTGCACCGCTCAGGGGGAGGAGGTAGAGAAGTTGGGAGTGAAGGTGATCCCGGGAAGAAGGGAGGGGTGGGGGGAAGGTGTTTTAAGATTTGTTCTTATTTCTCATTAACCTACTTTGGTGTTAATTGGCAATAAATTAAATTAATTTCCCCAAGTCGAGTCTGTTTTGCCTGTGACAGTAATTGCTGAGTGATCTCCCTGTCCTTATCTCGACCCACGAGCCTTTCGTCGTATTTTCTCTCCCCCTGTCCAGTTGAGGATGGGGCGTGATAGAGCGGCTTGGTGGGCACCTGGCATCCAGCCCAGGTCAACCCACCACAACTGGTTAAGCATCAGTAGTAACAAACAAGGAATTTACACCCTACCAACTTCTCTTAAGCAAACAAATGAAGCTAAATTCCCCTTTATCCTTACAGTTCATTAGACACTGTGTTTTCCACGAAACTTTTATATGAAAGGCTTACACATTTGTATTCACAACAATCCTTTCTGGCAGCAACACATAAGTTTTAACACACACACACCCCCAAATTATCCAGGGTAAATTAAAGTGATTCTGAAATCAAATACGATTTACCAAGTCTCAGAAGCAAAAGCTTAAGAAAATAATTAAAAAAAGAAAAAATCAGTAGCAGCACACAATCCCACAGATGTTACCAAAAATTGAGGCTTATGGATGAGCAGAGAAAACTGAATTCCAGAGTAATTTTTCCTGCTGCAAAATCCATGTCACTAAGCTCAGAAGTTAAGATCTAGAAACTGTTTACTTAAATATATTGCTTGATCTTCCCTGCAGCACTGAAACAGCAGAAGAAAGGCAGTCTTCATGTAACAGGCACTCAAACACTTGATTCTTTATAGGAGTGTGCAGCCAGAAAGGGAAATACAAAGTTGAGAAATTAAGCATACTTCACTGCACTAAAACTCAGGAAGCCACCCTATAACTTTTCTTTGTGGTCAGCACTGCTTCCCACAACCACATCTTCTGAACTTTCCTCTGATAGCATTTTTCCACCTGTCCAATAGTTTCCTCCCTAAGGGAGGAAATTCTCAGGTCACACCAAAAGCCCCAGACAACTGCATGCTATGTAAATTATTGTTTGTCCACTAAAGCAATTAGAAACAGATGCCAATTTGATGCTGAACTTATTTAATTTTCAGTAAACTGGAACTGAAGAAAAGGCTCAGACCAATTAAATATTTAACTTCCATATGTTTTTAATAAAAAGAAAAATGAAACTGGAAACTAAGGCTTAAATTCACATGGGGACATACCTGACAAAATGAGAGGTTTTTCTCTCCCTTCCAAAAAATCTAGCCCAACACTGGGCATATGTTTCTGGGCTTCAGGGATCCAATTTCATGCCCTAAGTTGCACTGACTGTTACAAGGGGTTTTGATCTGTGCTCTCCCATCTTTCAGAAGAGATTTCTCCCCAACAGACTTTATGAAATTCCAGGACGGAGGTTTTCTCCATATTTTGTTTCACACCATATAATACATGCAAATATTTTGAATAAAAAAAGAGAAAATAAGCCTTTAACTTGGTGATGGGATATTCAAACAGGTTTGGGTAATTTTGATTTCCACTCATACCAAATTCATACATAAAACTTTGAATTTATATACGAACATAAGCAAATTTAGTGGGTACACCATTTGGAACAGATTATTAACTTTTTACTATCTTCTAAATTTTAATTCAATGATCTATGTGTTTCTCTAGGAAACAATAGACGCAAAATATTCTGTAGGCACAGGGTGGTTTTGATTTGCAGGCAGTTTGGTGTTTAAACAAATTATTCTACAAATACATCCAAATGAGGGACTCTACCTTACACCATAAAAAAACAGAATGGTAAGTGAAAAAAAAAATCCAGATTTCCTTCAGTATTTCCCAGTTTGGAAGTACCTGGATCTGGGGAGAACAAACAGAATGCAGCAAGAAGATTTAATGTGGGAACATATAAATACCTTTCAGCATGCATCTTTTCTAGTGATGGCCATTTTAGCAATTGGAAAGCTGTACTCTTCACATTGTTCAGCTGCACACATAACAAAAGTAGTACGAATCTATGGACTGGGTCAGAAATGTAAGCTGACATTGGATTTCCATTCTATTTGAATTTCTTTGCTTTATGTTTTTGGATTAAGCACCAACATGCTTTATGTTAACATGAGATTTTTCTCCTCCTAAATATCAGGAAATAATATATTGAACATGGTTCAAGTTTTTAATATATGCACTAGACCACAGTTATAGCACTGAGAGCAGCAAAAGTACTACATTTTTCATTTCTATTGATGAATATTAAATCAAGTCTCTTCCAAAATCTCTGAAAATCTTGACTGTCTCTAATGTAGTAATATAATTTATACAGTCCCTGAAATCTTAAACCAGTCAGATGAATCTACTACTCACCTGCAAGATAAGGGTAAGACTAAATTTTCAAAGAAAATTTTATTGAGAAATAAAAAAGTAAAAGAACAAAAGGCATAGTTAATATTTTTACAATTAGGAGACACACTTAGACCTTATATATGTTCTATTTATAAATGTAAAGTCTTTTAAAATGCCTCATTTGTTTTTCAACAGTATGGAAACGCATGACTTTTCCATGCATTTATAAAAAGAACCAGAGGGGAAACAGGGAGCATTTCTCTCCCCTATGCTCCCTACAGAAGCATAAAAAGTCTTAGACACAAGTAGATAAGGATTCCCCAGGCAAAACTATCGCTTGTCCATAAATAGAAAATTTTGCACTGTGTTTCACACAGATGCATTAGAAACTTTGTAGATGGTGCTGTACTGGAAATTTATTTTTAGCCTTTTATAAAATGGAAACTTCATGACAAAAATTATCTCTTGCTAGACTTGATTCTGTGAAGCAGCCTGTTGCTTAGTTTTCACTAAGAAATGCACAAGAAAAAGCAAACTCCAGGAGGAGTTTTAAGAAATTCTCCTTATTGCTCTGGCAAAGTGCATATTGTTATCTTAGCATAAATGCAACACATGTTCCTCCTGCAACCAATTAAGCTCTGGGATCCAGTGCACACGAGACAGTCAATTGGGGTTTAATCAGTCACAGTGAAAAGTGCTGATCTCACCAGGATTGTTTTGGTCCTCTGCAAATTGTCTTAAGGTCTTTATTGATAACTGCTGAACTTCAGCAAACCTCAGTCAATGAACTGTCAAAATGAAATCAGAAATATCTTCCACAAAATGCAGGAAATTTTTAAAGCTTCCTGATTAGAATAGATAATGCCATGATACATGATTTGAAGCAACTTCACTGTATTTTCTCTGAATTAACTGAATATGAAACTCCTACTTCCATGACTGGAATTTTGGGAAGAGATGGAGAAATGGGAAGAGATGGAGTAATAGGCAGGAGAAAATGGCAGGAAACAGAAAAAAATGTTATGGATACTTATCATAACACGCACAGTCACCATCATCCACAATAAAGCCAAAATTTAGAGCTTATTGCATATCTCAGAAAATATATATTTTTTAAAGTATCGATCAACACTTGCTCTATTACATTTGTAGCTGTTTTACATCCATTGCAAATTTAGTCTTTCTGAGAGAAAATCTACAGGGAAATATAGAAAACAAAAAAATTCTTCTATTATGGGAAAAGTTAAATATAAAAGTTCCAGTGTCTGTCTTTAATAAATGAACAACACTCTGAGCCCAAGCAGATTATTTAGACCATTTTAAGGAAAATATATATAAGGGTATCTTGTTTGTGAACAAACTGTTTTTGCATAGACATTGTTTTTTGTGCGTTAAAAAACCTATAATCAGTAGGTTATTTAGTGCTTCTAAGACTTTTGCCTTCTTATAAAGCACCAAAGCCAAAAAATCTCATAGAAATCAAAGTTAAAAGTTACAAGGTAACTTTGAATAGCACTGTCTAATTGAGTAGCATTTTCCCTCTTCACGATACCAAACACATACCATCAATATAAGAGCAGAATAAGTTCTTCACGGTTATTTCTAAGCCTACTGCAGTGTTTTGGACAGCTGTTGCTACTGATGGTCTGTACTACAGAACACAGATAACTCTTCTCCCTACTGGAGAGAAAATGTTGCATATTTTTTGAAAAGGCTCAAAGTCACATGATGCACTTTGTTTCATCTACAAGAACACTTTTAGCTCCTCACACAGATAAAGTCAATTCATTTTTGCTTTTCTTCTCAGTTTTTTAAAGCAAACAGTTTTTCCTTCATGCTTATAATGAATAAAATAAATGAAATATTCTAAAGTGTTTCTAAATGATAGCTTAATAGTCAATAGCCCTTCGAAAGTGATGATTTTTTCCATTTCAGTTACATCTGTATAACCTTTGTCTTTGCCCATCCTCACTTGTAAGGTACATTTTTAAAGTTGCACATGTGTTTGTAGGTGTGATGCCTTAATTAACAGACTGCTTATGAGAGTCCATGAAAATGTGTCAGAAGGAAGGACAAGTCTGCCATAGTCACTTCGAAATGCAGATGGCTCTGTGGGCTATCAAGGCCTTTGCATATATATACTTTTAACTGATCTCTCTTTTTTGAGCTGTGATGTATGGAACAATTATTTCACCTCAACAAAGAAACTCTGGAAATGTCAAGGGCTCTTCCAACCTATACTGTGACAATGAATTACTGAAGAAATAAGGTGTTTGGCTACTTCACTGAGGAAAGATGTTTTGTGACCTTTTGCTGCTTTATGGCAATAATGAGTTTTCTACAAAACTCCGAGACTTTCTGTTACTTTATTAAATAAAAACATTTGAGGAATAGCCGTGACTTCAACCTTGGAAGAATTAACAGAATACTGATCTTGAAGAAACAGATGAGGCCTGAGACACTATAACTTCCTATTGTCATGTTGACAAGGCATAGGGCTGTGCCATAGACAAACCCAGTGAAGCTCACCTATCTTAATTCACTTAGTTGAACGTTGTGAACATACAGATCCAAACTCCACTATTATCCCTTCTAATTTCAGTTTTCTCATAGTAACATTTGATTCCAAAGGAAAGATTTATACTAGAATATCATGCTCAGTCTCTTACCTTTCAAAACGCATGCTCTTCTAAACTTAATTTCAACAATAGTAAGCATATAAAAATATTCTTGTTCTTGTTGCAAAGTATTCTTCGTCTTGAATTTTAAAACAGATTATATCTTTAAAAAAAACCACACCACACAAACAATTGAGTAAAATCCAGAACTACTAATGGCAGCAAAAAATCCCTGAACATCAACAGGGCGAAGCATTGTGGGCACTGGGCACACTGGGCCGCCGGCAGTGTGCCCAGGCGGCAAAGAAGGCCAACGGCATCCTGGCCTGTATCAGAAATAGTGTGGACAGCAGGAGTAGGGAAGTGATCGTGCCTCTGTACTCGGCACTGGTGAGGCCGCACCTCGAATACTGTGTTCAGTTTTGGGCCCCTCACTACAAGAAGGATGTCGAGGTGCTGGAGCGTGTCCAGAGAAGGGCAACGAGGCTGGTGAGGGGTCTGGAGAACAAGTCTTATGAGGAGCGGCTGAGGGAACTGGGGTTGTTTAGCCTGGAGAAAAGGAGGCTGAGGGGAGACCTTATCGCTCTTTACAACTACCTGAAAGGAGGTTGTAGTGAGGTGGGTGTCGGTCTCTTCTCCCAGGTAACAAGTGATAGGACGAGAGGAAATGGCCTCAAGTTGTGCCAGGGGAGGTTTATATTGGACATGAGGAAAAATTTCTTACTGAAAGAGTAGTTAAACATTGGAACAGGCTGCCCAGGGAAGTGGTTGAGTCCCCATCCCTGGAAGTATTTAAAAGACGTGTAGATGCGGCACTTAGGGACATGGTTTAGTGGGTATGGTGGTGTTGGGTTGACGGTTGGACTCGATGATCTTAGAGGTCTTTTCCAACCTTAATGATTCTATGATTCTATGATTTATCCAGATTATTACATTCTTAAACAATTACACACTAAAAAAATTAAAGCTATTCTAAATAAGAGCAAACTTATTAATACAGCCTACAAGGTCAAACATTGCAAAATGAGAGACAGCAAAAAGAAATGCTTGACTTTCACTTTTCTTGGAAAAATAAGAAAAAATATTTTTTCAAAATCTTATTTTTTCCAGGAAACAGATTTAAACTGAATGGAATATTATTTATGAATTACTGAAGACATCAAAGGTCATGCTGAGATGGACTTATATGTGAAACACCCAAACCCCACTTGTGTCACTATAAGATAGCAGTGTTCAAGGTAAAGAGAACTGAACGCTATATAACCTGACTCTAACATCCTGTGCACAATTAAAATTTTACAGATTTCCTGCTCAGAGATATTTCATTTGAAAAAAATGTGATCTAACATTTATGTCAAGACCTGCATAAAAATATAAAATGTTAGTGTTATGTTCAAATAGGTATAGGATATAACGATGTATAAAAAAGAAGCAGTACCAAGGGATTTCTGAATTCCAGTCATAATACTGGCATTAGCCACTTTATCAAGTGTCTTAACATTTCTAAATTCTGAAAGAGATAATTTACATCCCAAAGGAAACATGGGGATTAGTATTTATGAGACTCACCAAAAGTGCAATTGCCATATACTTAGTATTGAATACTATAGTGATGGATGGTTCACATTGAGATGCAGGAGGGCTAAGAGCCAAGGCAACATATAACCACAGGCCAAACTTCCCGACAGCAAGAGCTACACCACAGAAACTTCATACAGCTGACAGCCAAAGGAAAAACACTACATCTCTCTGATCTGAATGGCAGCAGAGCTGGCTGGAACTGTGGCCTCCCATTAGGGAGTGGATCTGAGCTCTGCCCAAAACTGCCAGACCAGCATGAAAGCACCATGTGAAGTGGTTGAGGGCTACGTGCGGCTCCAGGGTCACACGTTGGCAACTCCTGCCTTATAAACTTACAGGGGGTCATTGCAATTTATGATTTACTTGTAATGAAAAGATGACAGATTCCAGATGGCCAGCATGCAGTATGTTTAATTTTGCAGAGAAATGGAAATTCAGAGAAGCAAAGAACGTATCCGTCTTTTTCCCCATTCTTGACCATTCTCCCATTCCAGCTGTCACTACATAAACTCAGTCAGCTAACTATACTAGTCGCTTTTCTACACATTTTGATTCTCAGAGAGTGGATTCCGGGTCTTAGCCTGGCATAGACATGGAGTATATTTATCCCATTCGAAGCCCACAAAGCACACTCATCCATTCACTACATCTGCTGCTGCTACTGAAAAGCTCCATTACCAGGGATTGTTTTTTCACTTCTTTTTTTTTTTAATAATTCTAAACCAGCTAGATCATCAGTAATAAAATTGGGAAAGAAATAACTTCTGGCCTGCAAAGTCTCAGGAATCATCTTTCACCTGGGCACAATAAGTAATAAATGGGGCCTAAAGGAGTCTAGAGTGTCTATTACTTAATCAAGATGAATGATTTTGGTATATGTATGGATATAATATATAATGCTGTATCCATTAAAATGCAATTTTAATGCCCATGAATGATACATCAGTCCCAGAAATGAAATGGTTTCTCTATTGTAATATATCATATGTTCATTCTGCACAGAGCAAATCTAGCCCCTTATAAGCAATCATTTATTTTGGCAATTAATAGCACAGTATATGAGGTAATGCCTTTTTTCAAATATCAAGGAGAGCAATGTAAAATTTGATTAATTTTGTTCAAGGCAAATAAAAGTTTGGAGAAAAATCACAAAATGTTTTTACAAGTTCTCTGTCTTGGATGTCTGCCTCTATGAATAGAAAACTTCAAAATAAATTGACTACAGTTACTAGCCTACAATTTTATTATGCCTTTGAAAGTTTATGGTTAAGTCTGGAATTTTAAATGAAGGTAAAAGATTTTTCAGCCTAAAACAGCCCCACCCAACAACATATTTATTTTTAATACATCTTCCTAATTTAAAGAAATTAAAATTATTTTTTAAGAGATTCTACACATGTAGTCTACAAGATTTTGTAAAATTCACCAAATTCCTTAATAAATTTAGCAAGTCATTAAAAAAATAATACAGTGTACTGACAGATTCTGATTAACAATTCTGAATTAAAGGGTACATTTTCTTTCACCATGTCATTTAGTCCTGATTCTCAAAAAAAAATTGCCTTCTGTGGGATATAAAGTTTCAATACTGCTTCAAGACAGGCCATCTAGCAATGACTATGTGGTCATAAATATGTTTGGTTTAGCAGTTTGGGGAATTTAGACTTAAATCCAGTTGATTTTTAATTCAGCTGAATCACCAAAACTTGATGAAATGCCATAAGGCTATCTAAAAGAAAGCAGATCTTTCACAATGGAAGAGCTGACTTTACCGGTACAGCTGTCAAATCATCAACAACTTGGCTTTTTTTTTTTAAAGACAAAGTAACAAAAATGGGGCAAAACAATTTTGTTTTTTCCTTCCAACGCATGTAAGTCAGATTTTTGATTTATGCAACCTTTAAGTTACTTGACGCATTTTGAGCTTTCTTAACCTATACATTACAGAGAAAATGATACACTGTTTCAACATAACTCTAGCTTTCTGTTTTTAATTTTCTTAATTTACTACCGAACTCTTAAAACTAACAGAAAATGTGACTGTTTCAGACACAAACCTGGAAGATAATAGATCTTTTATAGCAATATCCTGCTTTTATGTAATGGCAAACTCTCTAATAAATTACAAATCTACACTGAGACCCAGTGACTGAGACATGTATTCATCACTTCTGAAAAAAAAATCAACAGGGTGATGAAGAAACAACCAGAAAGACAGACAAAAACAATGGCTTTTAGCAAGGAGGGAAAGGAGCAACCAGCTTTGAGGAGCCTGGGTCCAGCTCCATCTACAGAGCTCACAAGACTGGTTTAGAGCAGGAAGGTCCAACCAGAAGGTGCGGCCCCCCCCACATTCCCCCTGGGGCTCTGGCTCCACTAGCAGCCAGCCAGTGCTAGGAGGATTGGCTCTCTCTCTGCCTCCCCACTTGCAACCACATAGCCCTCTTCGCCCCCACCTTGAGCTGGCTCTGGCATCCATCGGGCCCTCCAATGAGCAGATTCAACCTACCTGACAGAGGAAAACCCACCCCAGGTTAGCAAGTTGAATCAGTCCATGGAGATATCCAACAAGTCCCAGAATGGATGCAAAATAAGCATCAGGAGCGTGCGGCTGGGAATGGGGAAGGGAGGAAGTGAAGTACATCCCCAGCAGAAACCTCCTGGAACACTTCATCCTGTATTATGAAATGGAAACTTCAGGATTTAATTTCAGAGCCACCAACAGAATCAGTCTCACCTGTCCTCCGAAATTCCTTCCAGTCCCTCCTTTGTGCCAAAATGTGTACTTGGCTATATATCCAAGATACATGCCAAGAAAAAACAAAAAATTGTTATTAAAATCAGAACCAATATCCTGATCTGGTTGATAACCTGGCTATGTGTCCTGGTTTCAGCAGGGATAGAGTTAATTTCCTTCCTAGTAGCTGGTACAGTGCTGTGTTTTGGATTTAGGATGAGAACAAAGTTGATAACACACCGATGTTTTAGTTGTTGCTAGGTAATGCTTACACTAGCCAAGGACTTTTTAGTTTCCCATGCTCTACCGACTGAGAAGGCTGCAGGTGCACAAGAAGCTGGGAGGGGGGCACAGCCAAACTGGCAAAAGAAACATTCCATACCATGTGACATCATGCTCAGTACATAAACTGGGGAAAGCTGGCCGGGGGGGCCGCTGCTCGGGGACTGGCTGGGCATCGGTCGGTGGGTGGTGAGCAATTGCATTGTGCATCACTTGCTTTGTATATTCTTTTATTATTATTATCATTATTACTATTTTATTTTATTTCAATTATTAAACTGTTTTTATCTCAACCCGCGAGTTTTTCTCACTTGTGCTCTTCCAATTCTCTCCACCATCCCACTAGGGGGTGGGGGCAGGAGTGAGCGAGCGGCTGCATGGTGCTCAGTTGCCGACTGAGGTTAAACCATGAAAGTCCTTTATAGCGCCCAACGTAGGGCACGAAGGGTTTGAGATAATAACAGATTAACCGGAGTGTATTAAGGAATTTATATCGGTTAACAGTTGTGGGTCACAATGTTGGTTCTTCTGTTCTCGATATTGATTTGTGTAATCTGCATCGTGCTCTTTTTTTTGCTGTACATGTTAAAGATTGGTGTTGGTTTTTGCCGTTTGCTATGGTCTGCAGTGATTAGTGATATTCCGCTTGTGAGGTTTATTTTTAAAACATTGACCTTGGTCTTAATTTGGTATCTGAATTTCGCAATGAAGCCACTACTGTACTACAGATATCACTTCATGGAGACAACTAGCAATTACAGTAACTTTTCTGAGAGTATTTTTACGGAGGAAATACAGAATGGCAGTGTCACTACCTTCTTCTATGATGTTTCCTCCTTCATTACAGTAACTTTTCAGTATTTTGAACAGCCTTGGGTAGTTAAGATACTTCTATTGGTACTTCTTTGGAAGATTGTTTTGATTTTGTCTAAAGTTGGTAAGCAATTTAAGAATATCATCCAGAGATCTGCCCCAAGGCTGAATAGTTATGAGTGGCAGGGTGTGTGGGGCAATATGGGCAAGTACCTAGGCCAATGGGCACCCCCAGTGTTTTGGAGTTTCACCCCTGAGCAAGTGCAGAATCCTGAAAAGTTAGTAGAATATTTGGACAAAGTATGCTGTCACCCTGGCAACTCCAGAGAGATGCAGATCATTGCAACGTGCTGGGGCCTGGCCCATACCTACCGAGCCCTGTTCAACACCATTCAGTACCCTCAAAGGCAAGAGAAGGTCTCTGGATGTGACAGTAAAACGACATGCCCTGTGGCCACTCAGACCCCGGCAACACGCCCTGCAGCCACTCCGACCCCAGCAACAGGCCCTGAGGCCACTCCGACCCCGGCGACAGGCCCTGTGGCTGAACCAAAAAGACAACCTGTGCCGGTATCAGTCGTCCCTGTACACAAGAAGAAATCTTGGAAGAGGAAGTCGGCTCGTTTAGCAAGGGAGGAAGAAACATCTGGAGAAGGGCCATCACGAGAACAGGAGGAGAAGGGCTGGCAACTGTTTGGGGAGGAAGAAGAGGAAGAACTCATGAAAGAGGCAGTAACCACCCGATCTCCATCCCGGAGTGAGCTGCGAGATATACGAAAAGATTTCAGCCATCGTCCAGGCGAGCATATTGTCACCTGGCTGCTCCAATGCTGGGATAATGGAGCCAGTAGCCTGGAATTAGAGGGTAGGGAAGCCAAGCAGCTGGGATCCCTTTCCAGGGAAGGGGGCATTGACAAAGCAATTGGAAAAGGGACACGAATCCTCAGCCTTTGGAGGCGACTCTTGTCAAGCGTGAAGGAAACGTATCCCTTCAAGGAAGATGTCATATGTCGCCCAAGCAAGTGGACCACCATGGAGAAGGGTATCCAGTTTCTGAGAGAATTAGCTGTGCTGGAGGTGATTTATGATGACCTGAACAATGAACAGCTATCCAAAGATCCAGATGAAGTCAAGTGCACGTGACCCATGTGGCGGAAGTTTATAAGGAGCTCACCATCGTCATACGCCAATTCATTGGCAGTGATGACCTGGAAAGACGGAGAGGAACAAAGGGTGGATGAATTGGCTAGTCAACTCCGGCAATATGAGGAAAGTCTCTCTTCCTCCCTCGTCACGGCTGTGGAGAAACTGTCCCGGGAGGTCCAGCAACTCAGAGAGGATAGGTCCTACTCCCCACCTGTGAGGACCAGTATCTCGGCTATTAGGAGTCAGCGTTCTTTTGCTCAAGAGAGAGAATATAAAGGGTACACACCACGGGGCATCCTATGGTTTTACCTGCGTGACCACGGAGAGGACATGAGGAAGTGGGATGGAAAACCTACCGCAGCCCTAGGGGCACGGGTACGTGAGTTGCAAGGGAAAACAATCACAGAAGGGGGTTCTTCCAGGAAAATTGCTGCTCCAGTTTCCAGCGGGCAGTTCCCCAGACAGAGTAGAAGGGCTGATCTTACTCCTGATCTTAATGAAGAAACTTCTGACTCGTATGTACAAGAAGTGAGAAACAAGTACTGTGATGAGGATTAGAGGGGCCCTGCCTCCAGCCAGGGGGAGGAAAGGGACAACCGGGTTTACTGGACTGTGTGGATTCGGTGGCCTGGCACATCAGACCCACAGGAGTATAAGGCTCTAGTGGACACCGGTGCACAGTGTACCCTAATGCCATCAAGCTATATAGGGGCAGAACCCATCTGTACTTCTGGGGTGACAGGGGGATCCCAACAGCTAACTGTATTGGAAGCCGAAGTAAGTCTAACTGGGAATGGGTGGCAGAAGCACCCCATTGTGACTGGCCCAGAGGCTCCGTGCATCCTTGGCATAGACTACCTCAGGAGAGGGTATTTCAAGGACCTGAAAGGGTACCTACCGGTGGGCTTTTGGTATAGCTGCCTTGGAGACGGAGGGAATTAAACAGCTGTCCACCTTGCCTGGTCTCTCGGAGGACCCCTCTGTTGTGGGGTTGCTGAAGGTCGAAAACCAACAAGTGCCAATCGCTACCACCACGGTGCACCGGCAGCAATATTGCTCCAACCGAGACTCCTTGATTCCCATTCATGAGCTGATTCGTCGACTGGAGAGCCAAGGAGTGATCAGCAAGACTCGTTCACCCTTTAACAGTCCCATATGGCCAGTGTGGAAGTCTAATGGAGAGTGGAGACTGACAGTAGACTATCGTGGCCTAAATGAAGTCACGCTACCGCTGAGTGCTGCTGTGCCAGACATGCTAGAACTTCAATACGAACTGGAGACAAAGGCAGCCAAGTGGTATGCCACAATTGATATTGCTAATGCGTTTTTCTCAATCCCTTTGGCAGCAGAGTGCAGGCCACAATTTGCTTTCACTTGGAGGGGCGTCCAGTACACCTGGAACCGACTGCCCCAGGGGTGGAAACACAGCCCCACCATTTGCCATGGACTGATCCAGACTGCACTGGAACAGGGTGAGGCTCCAGACCACCTGCAATACATTGATGACATCATTGTGTGGGGCAACACAGCAGGAGAAGTTTTTGAAAAAGGGAAGGAAAAAAAAGGGTTTTGGAGTCGGGGATACAGAGGATCCGAGGCCCGCTATACTCCAACTGAAAAAGAGATATTAGCAGCATATGAAGGGGTTCGAGCTGCTTCGGAAGTGATTGGCACTGAAGCACAGCTCCTCCTGGCACCCCGACTGCCGGTGCTGGGCTGGATGTTCAGAGGGAGGGTCCCCTGCACACATCATGCAACTGATGCACCGTGGAGTAAGTGGGTCGTACTGGTCCCACAACGGGCTCGAATAGGAAACCCCAGTCGCCCAGGAATCCTGGAAGTGATCATGGACTGGCCAGGAGGCAAAGATTTTGGAATATCTCCAGAGGAGGAGGTGACGCATGCTGAGGAGGCCCCAATGTATAATGAACTACCAGAAAATGAGAAGCAATATGCCCTGTTCACTGATGGGTCCTGTCGTATTGTGGGAAAGCATCGGAGGTGGAAAGCTGCTGTGTGGAGCCCTATGCGACAAGTTGTAGGAACTGCTGAAGGAGAAGGTGAATCGAGCCAATTTGCAGAAGTAAAGGCCATCCAGCTGGCTTTAGGCATTGCTGACTGAGAAAAGTGGCCAGTGCTCTCTCTCTATACTGCCTCATGGATGGTGGCAAATGCCCTGTGGGGGTGGTTGCAGCAATGGAAGCAGAGCAACTGGCAGCGCAGAGGCAAACCCATCTGGGCTGCCGCATTGTGGCAAGATATTGCTGCCCAGGTGGAGAACCTGGTTGTAAAAGTCCGTCACGTAGATGCTCACGTACCCAAGAGTCGGGCTACTGAAGAACATCAGAACAACCAGCAGGTGGATCAGGCTGCTAAGATTGAAGTGGCTCAGGGGGATCTGGACTGGCAGCATAAGGGTGAATTATTTATAGCTTGGTGGGCCCATGACACCTGAGGTCACCAAGGAAGAGATGCAACATACAGATGGGCTCGTGATCGAGGGGTGGACTTGAGCATGGACACTATTGCGCAGGTTATCCATGAATGCGAAACATGCGCTGCAATCAAGCAAGCCAAGCGGTTAAAGCCCCTCTGGTATGGAGGACGATGGCTGAAATATAAATATGGGGAGGCCTGGCAGATCGATTATATCACACTCCCACAAACCCGCCAAGGCAAGCGCCATGTGCTTACAATGGTGGAGGCAACCACCGGATGCCTGGAAACATATCCCGTGCCCCATGCCACTGCCCGGAACACTATCCTGGGCCTTGAAAAGCAAGTCCTGTGGCGACATGGCACCCCAGAAAGAATTGAGTCAGACAACGGGACTCATTTCCGAAACAACCTCATAGACACCTGGGCCAAAGAGCATGGCATTGAGTGGGTCTATCACATCCCCTATCATGCACCAGCCTCCGGGAAAATCGAACGATACAGTGGACTGCTAAAGACTACGCTGAGAGCAATGGGTGGCGGGACATTCAAACATTGGGATACGCATTTAGCAAAGGCCACCTGGTTAGTCAACACGAGGGGATCTGCCAATCGAGCAGGCCGTGCCCAGTCAGAACTTTTACGTACTGTAGATGGGAATAAAGTCAATGATTTCGAAAGACATTCTTAAGAGCAACCTCTGATGTTGATTCTAAATATATTAGGCATCCAAAGCTTCCAAAATCAAAGACTTTAAAAATCTAGTTCCAACTACTTTGAAGACTATAAGAAGAGTTGCTATCAATGCCATCATTAGTACTCAGACTACACTACCATTCTATTTTCCAAAGTGATTAAGTTATACTTAAAATGGAAAACTGTTATTCCAGTGTCAGGACAATACACGGACTCCTATTTTAGAACCAGTTTTTTTCCTAGATTTTTAGGCAGCCACATTGATTTGCGATGTCACACAAAACAGTTTCTCAGGCAAAAGGAGAAATCTTGAACAAAATGAGTTGAAACTAGTCGAAATAGTTGAAGCAATTCGGAAATATACAGAATCTATTGCATTTGGTGAGAACAACACATGAGACGGTTACAGAAAAAGTTGAACTGTGACTACACTAACTCTGAAATATCTACATGAATTAGAGAGAGCTCATGTAACTCTTTTAACTCTTTCTGACCAAGTTTCCACACTTAGAATAAAATCCATATTCCTGAAGTTGACAAAAGTAACTTCAAAGAATCATTAATTCTATTAGTGCTGTATAGTTGTTCTTGATCAAATCTATTTTAATGATCTTGGAAGAATCACTGATAGCAATTCTTTTAAGCATAATTTTTCTGTATTTTAATGAGTTTAAAATTATTTCCAATAGTAGTTGTTGAACTGACATTCAGCATAATTTGTCATGTTTATTTTTTAAGTATTTTCTGATTAAAACCCAGGAATTTGAGGGAAGAAACAGGAAGTACATGTCCAACACCTTACTTTACTGTAACCACAATACAAAAAAGTTATCTCCCTTCTGTTTCATTAATTAGGGATCAATGTAAACCCCTACTGTGAACATCTTTCTACTGCACACAGGAGACCCTTTTTGTTCTACTAAGGAATAAACTAGTGCATGTCTCTGCAAAGATTTTCAAAGGTGGAAGCCTAAGCTAAAGGAAGCACTTGGAAAAAAATAGCATGATTTGAAAAGTGCAAAGTGTTCTGTGGCCCAACTAGCTTCCAGTAGGGCTGCTTGTGCATCCAGCACCCTTGGGTTAAAAAAAAAAAAATTTAAGAGCTTTATTGTCTTCAATATGAAATGCAGGCAACCAAATACTAGCTACCAATATTTCTCACACAACAATGTTGAGTGCTGAGATCTGAGAATTTAAGCAGTTGCTGGTTACAAAAAAAATATGAGTTTCTACAATTCCTTCTACTCTTAGTGTAAACAGGAATTTGTGTCAGGGATACTCAGGGGACAGATATTTCAGTAGCTTTTAACCTTTGGTGGCATTAAGATAAAAGGTATCTTATCTACACTATGTTAGAACACAGTTTGGACACACTGCGGAATCAAATCTTAAGTATGTTAAATATCATCTTCATATCACAGGCTACTTATTGTCCATATCAGTTTTATACTAGCACATGAGTTTTTTTAGTCCTGAATATCAGCAGCGAAGTAGCAATGAAATTATAGAAGTAGAATGTCTTTTTGAAGAACAGAGAGAGAAAAGTGTGCATTTCCTGGGTTACAATCAAATCTTTATTATACTTATTATTTTTTCTGAGACTTTACGTTCTGTAGTTGAGTTGAAGACATTCACGTTGTGCCAGTTTCATTATGCAATAAATTCCCTGAGACAAGCATTCTATCTAACATATATCCTGTAAAGCATTCAGACATAGTACTCTAAGTTAAAAAAGGGGAAAAAAATTTCGTTTTGATAACTTACCTGATATGTGAATGAAAAAACCCAACATATGAAACAAGCTTCATCCCACTCATTTTGACTTCTCATTTTCACATTGCTAGAACTTACTATTTCCTTCTCCCTAAGGAATTCATGTTCAAAACACCCTTTCAGCTTCATTTCTTGACTGACTTATCAAGGAAGTTCTGAAGGATGGTTTCTGTTTTGATTCCTGAAGTTTGTTTCCTTCCTAGGTAAGCAGAACAGAGCTGACTTAAAATATCAATAATATGTTAAAGATGAGCAAGTTGCATAATACTAAAAGATCATAATGGAATCTGTACTGATGAAATATTAAGCTAACCAGTAAATAATAAAGGTGGAGGAGGGAATAAACAAGAAGCCACTGATTGCATGAGGTACAAACTTGGAAGAAAGAAAAGCATGAACCACCACTACAGGACTGTAACTGGAGTTCTAGTCAGTCTTACCTACTAGGGTATGTCTAGACAGCAGGAGACAAAATGGCTAGCTGCTGTGTGCGTGTTCAAATACCTTTCCCCTAAGATATAGCTGTGGATGCATACAATTGATGCTAAAAGCTTGCATGGGTTCAGAAAGCCACTGGAGAAGTTCAAAATGAAAAAATCATAGAATCACAGAATCATAGAATATCTCGAGTCGGAAGGGATCCATAAGGATCATCAAGTCCAACTCCCTGCTCCTTGCAGGACCACCTAACACTAAACCATATGGCTAAGAGCATCGTCCACACGCTCCTTGAACTCTGACAGGCTTGGGGCCGTGACCACTTCCCTGGGGAGCCTGTCCCAGTGACCGACCACCCTCTCAGTGAAGAACCTTTTCCTAATGTCCAATCTGAACTTCCCCTGACGCAGCTTCATTCCATTTCCACGTGTCCTATCCCTGGTCACCAGAGAGAGGAGATCAGCACCTCCCCCTCCGCTGCCCCCCTTGAGGAAGTTGTAGACTGCGATGAGGTCACCCCTCAGCCTTCTCTTCTCCAAGCTGAACAAGCCAAGTGACCTCAGCCGCTCCTCATAAGTCTTGCCCTCGAGACCTTTCACCATCTCGGTCGCCCTCCTCTGGACACACTCTAATAGCTTGATGTCCTTCTTACATTGAGGCGTCCAAAACTGCACACAGTACTCGAGGTGGGGCCGCACCAGTGCAGTGTAGAGAGGGACAATCGTCTCGTATTCAACTTGCCAAACCCCCAGATCTCTTTCTGCGGGGCCGCTCTCCAGCTTCTCGTTCCCTAATTTGTATGTATAACCAGGATTACCCCATCCCAGGTGGAGAATCTGACACTTGCTCTTGTTAAATTTCATACGGTTGGTGATTGCCCAGCTGCCTAGTCTTTCCAGATCTCTCTGTAAGGCCTCTCTACCCTCGAGGGAGTCCACAGCTCCTCCTAGTTTAGCATCACTGGCAAACTTGCTTAATGTACATTCAATTCCTGCATCCAGATCATTTATTAAGACATTAAAGAGCACTGGCCCTAAAATTGAGCCCTGGGGAACCCCACTGGTGACTGGCCACCAGCCTGATGTAACCCCATTTACTATAACTCTTTAAGCCCGACCTGTCATCCAATTGTTCACCCAATGTATTATGGACTTGTCTAGCTATATGCTGAACATTTTGTCCAGAAGGATACTGTGAGAGACAGTATCAAAACCTTCGCTAAAATCCAAATAACCCTCATCTACTGGCTTCCCTTGGTCAAGTAGATGGGTGACCTTGTCATAAAAGGAAATTAAGTTGGTTAAGCAGGACTTTCCCCTCGTGAACCCGTGCTGGCTATGACCAATGGCTGCATTGTTTCTCAAGTGCTTTTCAATAACTCCCAGAATAACCTTCTCCATAACTTTACGAGGCACTGAAGTGAGACTGACAGGCCTGTAATTACCAGGGTCTTCCTTCTTACCCTTCTGGAAAATTGGGACAACATTTGCCAGCTTCCAGTTGACTGGGACCTCTCCAGAATCCCAAGACTGTTGAAAAATAATGGAGAGAGGTCCCACAATGACATCGGCCAGCTCTTTCAGTACCCCGGGATGAATCCCATCGGGCCCCATAGACTTATGCGCATCCAGCTGGAGCAGCAAGTCTCGAACAAGTTCAGGGTCGCCTGGGAGTTTATCATCCCCCCAGACACGGTCTTCCAACACGGGGCTCCGGGGGTCCCAGGGCCCATCATCGGTGTTAAAGACAGAGGCGAAGAAGGCATTAAACATCTCTGCTTTGTCTACGTCCCTATTTGTGAGGTGACTGACCTCATCAAGTAACAGACCAATGTTATCTCTGATCCTCCTTTTGCTGTTGACATATTTTAAAAAGCCCTTTCTGTTGTCCTTCACAGTGCTGGCCAGCTTGAACTCTAATCGAGCTTTGGCCACATGAATTTTCTCCCTACAGTGGCGAACAGCATCTCCGTAGTCCTCCCATGTCGCCTGTCCTTGCTTCCAATGTCCATACACTTTCCTTTTCCGCCTAAGTTCTAGGAGGAGATCCCTGCTCAGCCAAGCCAGCCTTCTGCCCCGCTTGCTTGACTTCCAACACTTGGGAATTGCCTGCTCCCGCGCTCTTAAGAGATGGCTCTTAAAAAGTGACCAGCATTCATGGACCCCAATACCTTCAAAAGCACATTCCCAGGGGACCTTACTAACTAGCTCCTTCAGCAGCCCGAAGTCTGCTCTCCCCATATCCAGGGTCAAAGTTTTACTGGCAGTTTTTCTCCTATCGCCAACGATTTGAAACTCAACTACTTCATGGCCACTGTGACCAAGACAGCCACCAATCACCACTTCACCCACAAGTCCTTCTCTGTTTACAAACAACAAATCTAGGAGGGCACCTTTCCTAGTCGGCTCCCTTAGTACCTGCACCAAGAAGTTATCTTCAACATGCTTCAGGAATTTCCTGGACCTGTTTGTGTCCGCTGTATGATATTCCCAGTTGACGTCTGGGAAGTTAAAATCACCCATAAGGACAAGAGCAGCTGATCTAGAGATATCCCTTAATTGCTTGTAGAATAATTCATCGGTGTCATCATCCTGGCTGGGTGGTCGATAGTAGACTCCCACAACACCACCTGCTTTATTTGCTTTCCCCTTCATCCTTATCCAGAGGCTCTCAACTGTGTCATCGCCAACTGTAAGCACCATACAGTCCAATCCCTCCCTTACATAAAGCTCCACCCCCCCGCCTCACCTGCCCTGCCTATCCCTCCTGAAGAGCCTATAACCGTCCATCACGGCACCCCAGTCACAGGACTCATCCCACCAGGTTTCGCTTATGCCAATGATGTCATAGCTCTGGGACTAGGCCAAAGCTTCTAGCTCCTCTTGTTTATTCCTCATGCTGCGCGTGTTAGTATAGAGACATTTCAAATGTGCTCCAGTGTACTCAGCACATTGTGGAGCAGACTGAAGGACCTCGCTAGCACACCGTCCCTCAAACATTGGCATGCCACCCCCAGGCTTATCACTAGCGAGCCTGGTTTTATCCCTTTCCCCCTTCAAATCTAGTTTAAAGCTCTTTCAATGAGCCCTGCTAACTCCTGCGCAAAGATCCTTTTCCCCCTTTGAGACAGGTGTACCCCATCTGTCGCTAGCAGGCCTGGTGTCATGTAGACCAACCTGTGATCAAAAAACCCAAAATTCTGCTGATGACACCAGTCACAGAGCCAGGTATTGATCAGCTGGGAATATATGAGTCCAGAAGTCCCATCTCCCCCCGACTCCCAATTTGGCAAATTGGGCAACATCTTTAGTTCCTGCTACTTCAGCCTACGCATCCAGGTATTTTCTAAAGCTTGCTTCCTCCAGCTTCCACCAACATTTTGAAGAGGTAATATTCCTCTACGACGTGGGGATTTTTTTGTTTTGTTTTGTGTTTTTAAAATCATCCATCAGGAGCTCCTACGTAGTTTCTTTTCTTGTTCTTCACCTCAGGGTGCATTCATCTGATCACATTTTCATAAATACGCCCATGGTCTTTTTTCCACCTCATAAAATTAAAGTTTATCTTTTCCTCTAAACCCTGCACATTTTTCTCTCTTGCTATTTATCCAACCTGATTTCTTTCATCAGTCTTAATTCAGAGGACTTTAAATAATAGCTCATCATTTCTGCCACAATGTCCTGGTTTCGGCAGGGACAGAGTTAATTCCCTTACTAGTAGCTGGTACAGTGCTGTGTTTTGGATTTAGGATGAGAACAAAGTTAATAACACACCAATGTTTTAGTTGTTGCCTGGTAGTGCTTACGCTAGTCAAGGACTTTTCAGCTTCCCATGCTCTACCGACTGAGAAAGCTGCAGATGCACAAGATGCTGGGAGGGGGCACAGCCAAACTGGCCAAAGGGACATTCCATACCATGTGACGTCATGCTCAGTACATAAACTGGGGAAAGCTGGCCGGGGGGGCCGCTGCTCGGGGACTGGCTGGGCATCGGTCGGCGGGTGGTGAGCAATTGCACTGTGCATCACTTGCTTTGTGTATTATTATTATTATCATATTATTATTATCATTTTATTTCAATTATTAAACTGTTTTTATCTCAACCCCCGAGTTTTCCTCACTCGTGCTCTTTTCCAATTCTCTCCCCCATCCCACCGGGGTGTGGGGGGAGTGAGCGAGCGGCTGCGTGGTGCTTAGTTGCCGACTGAGGTTAAACCACGACAGTCCTTTTTGGCGCCCAACGTGGGGCACGAAGGGTTTGAGATAATAACAGATTAACCGGAGTGTATTAAGGAACTTATATCTGTTAATAGTGGTGGGTCACAATGTTGGTCTCTCTGTTCTCGATATTGATTTGTATAATCTGCATCGTGCTCTTTTTTTTTCCTATACATGTTAAAGATTGGTGTTGGTTTTTGCAGTTTGCTGTGGTCTGCAGTGATTAGTGATGTCTCGCTTGTGATGTTTGTTTTTAGAACATTGACCTTGACGCAAATGCAACGTTCTTTTGCCCAAGAGAGAGAATATAAAGGGTACACACCACGGGGCACCCTATGGTTTTACCTGCGTGACCACGGAAAGGACATGAGGAAGTGGGATGGAAAGCTTACCGCAGCCCTAGGGGCACGGGTACGTGAATTGCAAGGGAAAACAATCACAGAAAGAGGTTCTTCCAGGAAAATTGCTGCTCCAGTTTCCAGCGGGCAGTTCCCCAGACAGAGTAGAAGGGCTGGTCTTACTCCTGATCTTAATGAAGAAACTTCTGACTCGTATGTACAAGAAGTGAGAAACAAGTACTGTGATGAGGATTAGAGGGGCCCTGCCTCCAGCCAGGGGGAGGAAAGGGACAACCGGGTTTACTGGACTGTGTGGATTCGGTGGCCTGGCACACCAGACCCACAGGAGTATAAGGCTCTAGTAGACACCGGTGCACAGTGTACCCTGATGCCATCAAACTATATAGGAGCAGAACCCATTTGTATTTCCGGAGTGACAGGGGGATCCCAACAGCTAACTGTATTGGAAGCCGAAGTAAGTCTAACTGGGAATGGGTGGCAGAAGCCCCCCATTGTGACTGGCCCAGATGCTCCGTGCATCCTTGGCATAGACTACCTCAGCAGAGGGTATACGAACTGGAATCAAAGGCAGCCAAGTGGTATGCCACAATTGATATTGCTAATGCGTTTTTCTCAATCCCTTTGGCAGCAGAGTGCAGGCCACAATTCGCTTTCACTTGGAGGGGCGTCCAGTACACCTGGAACCGACTGCCCCAGGGGTGGAAACACAGCCCCACCATTTGCCATGGACTGATCCAGACTGCACTGGAACAGGGTGACGCTCCGGAACACCTGCAATACATTGATGACATCATCGTGTGGGGCAACACAGCAGGAGAAGTTTTTGAAAAAGGGAAGGAAATAGTCCAAATCCTGCTGAAGGACGGTTTTGCCATAAAACAAAGTAAGGTCAAGGGACCTGCACAGGAGATCCAATTTTTAGGAATAAAATGGCAAGATGGACGTCGTCAGATCCCCATGGATGTGATCAATAAAATAACAGCCATGTCTCCACCAACTAACAAAAAGGAAATACAAGCTTTCTTAGGCGTCGTGGGTTTTTGGGAATGCATATTCCAAATTACAGTCTGACCGTAAGCCCTCTCTATCAAGTGACCCGAAAGAAGAATGATTTCAAATGGGGCCCTGAGCAACGACAAGCTTTTGAACAAATTAAAGAGGAGATAGTTCATGCAGTAGCCCTGGGGCCAGTCCGAGCAGGACAAGATGTCAAAAATGTGCTCTACACTGCAGCCGGGGAGAACGGCCCTACCTGGAGCCTCTGGCAGAAAGCACGTGGGGAGACTCGAGGTCGACCCCTAGGGTTTTGGAGTCGGGGATACAGAGGATCCGAGGCCTGCTATACTCCAACGGAAAAAGAGATATTAGCAGCATATGAAGGGGTTCGAGCTGCTTCGGAAGTGATTGGCACTGAAGCACAGCTCCTCCTGGCACCCCGACTGCCGGTGCTGGGCTGGATGTTCAGAGGGAGGGTCCCCTGCACACATCATGCAACTGATGCACCGTGGAGTAAGTGGGTCGTACTAATCCCACAACGGGCTCGAATAGGAAACCCCAGTCGCCCAGGAATCCTGGAAGTGATCGTGGACTGGCCAGAGGGCAAAGATTTTGGAATGTCGCCAGAGGAGGAGGTGACGCGTACTGAGGAGGCCCCAATGTATAATGAACTACCAGAAAATGAGAAGCAATATGCCCTGTTCACTGATGGGTCCTGTCGTATTGTGGGAAAGCATCGGAGGTGGAAAGCTGCTGTATGGAGTCCTATACGACAAGTTGTAGGAACTGCTGAAGGAGAAGGTGAATCGAGCCAATTTGCAGAAGTAAAGGCCATCCAGCTGGCTTTAGACATTGCTGACCGAGAAAAGTGGCCAGTGCTCTCTCTCTATACTGACTCATGGATGGTGGCAAATGCCCTGTGGGGCTGGTTGCAGCAATGGAAGCAGAGCAACTGGCAGCGCGGAGGCAAACCCATCTGGGCTGCCGCACTGTGGCAAGATATTGCTGCCCGGGTGGAGAACCTGGTTGTAAAAGTCCGTCACGTAGATGCTCACGTACCCAAGAGTCGGGCTACTGAAGAACATCAGAACAACCAGCAGGTGGATCAGGCTGCTAAGATTGAAGTGGCTCAGGTGGATCTGGACTGGCAACATAAGGGTGAATTATTTATAGCTTGGTGGGCCCATGACACCTCAGGTCACCAAGGAAGAGATGCAACATACAGATGGGCTCGTGATCGAGGGGTGGACTTGACCATGGACACTATTGCGCAGGTTATCCATGAATGCGAAACATGCGCTGCAATCAAGCAAGCCAAGCGGTTAAAGCCTCTTTGGTATGGAGGACGATGGCTGAAATATAAATATGGGGAGGCCTGGCAGATCGATTATATCACACTCCCACAAACCCGCCAAGGCAAGCGCCACATGCTTACAATGGTGGAGGCAACCACCGGATGCCTGGAAACATATCCCGTGCCCCATGCCACTGCCTGGAACACTATCCTGGGCCTTGAAAAGCAAGTCCTATGGCGACATGGCACCCCAGAAAGAATTGAGTCAGACAACGGGACTCATTTCCGAAACAACCTCATAGACACCTGGGCCAAAGAGCATGGCATTGAGTGGGTCTATCACATCCCCTATCATGCACCAGCCTCCGGGAAAATCGAACGATACAATGGACTGTTAAAGACTACGCTGAGAGCAATGGGTGGCGGGACATTCAAACATTGGGATACGCATTTAGCAAAGGCCATGTGGTTAGTCAACACGAGGGGATCTGCCAATCGAGCAGGCCCTGCCCAGTCAGAACTTTTACGTACTGTAGAAGGGGATAAAGTCCCTGTAGTGTGCATAAAAAGTATGTTGGGGAAAACAGTTTGGGTTATTCCTGCCTCGGGCAAAGGCAAACCCATCCATGGGATTGCTTTTGCTCAAGGACCTGGGTGCACTTGGTGGATAATGCGGAAGGATGGGGAAGTCCGATGTGTACCTCAAGGGGATTTGATTTTGGGTGAGAATAGCCAATGATCTGAGTTATGCGATGTTAAGTGCTACATAATATTATATGCCATACTAATGGTATTACAGCAAGAATCTCCCAGGTTAATGAAGAATAACTTCGATGAAACCAAGCAAAGCACAGTGACGATGGTACCAGAACTGACTTCAACATGAAACAATCCAACACCACATACCATCTCCATCTTTCCTGCCCTGGAAGATTATTACGACAGATGGAGCCCGAAGTCATGGACTAAATGAACTCACCGAACATTTTAGAGGGATGGCCCACAGACTAAGGGAATGATATCTCTGTGTGTGTGTATATATATATACTAAAAAAAAAAGGGGGTGGTGATTAAAGAAAATGTACTGGAAAATATGAGACTTGAACATGACGCAGATGGTATAGAATAAGGGGTGGATACTGTCCTGGTTTCGGCAGGGATAGAGTTAATTCCCTTCCTAGTAGCTGGTACAATGCTGTGTTTTGGATTTAGGATGAGAACAAAGTTGATAACACAGCGATGTTTTAGTTGTTGCTAGGTAATGCTTACACTAGCCAAGGACTTTTTAGTTTCCCATGCTCTACCGACTGAGAAGGCTGCAGGTGCACAAGATGCTGGGAGGGGGCACAGCCAAACTGGCCAAAGGGACATTCCATACCATGTGACGTCATGCTCAGTACATAAACTGGGGAAAGCTGGCCGGGGGGGCCGCTGCTCGGGGACTGGCTGGGCATCGGTCGGTGGGTGGTGAGCAATTGCACTGTGCATCACTTGCTTTGTGTATTATTATTATTACATTATTATTATTGTTGATATTATTTTTTTATTTGAATTATTAAACTGTTTTTATCTCAACCCACGAGTTTTTCTCACTTGTGCTCTTCCAATTCTCTCCCCCATCCCACCGTGGGTGGGGGGATTGAGCGAGCGGCTGTGTGGTGCTCAGTTGCCAACTGAGGTTAAACCACGATATTCACATAGCACAACTCTGTGCACAAGACACCCAATTGCAGACCCTCTCGTGTTTCTTTTCAACCACTTTCTAATGCCCATTTTAAAACACACCATCTGCAAAAGCAATAAATATAATATAGAAAAGCTGAATAGATTTCACACTATTTTTTTTTTCCTTTTTTTTTTAATGCTTTATGGTTTCAACATTCGTTTTTTTGGAAAGCAGGTCTTTAATGCGTGCAATGTTTTTGCCTGTAAGGAATAATTGTTTGAAGTGAAGAGAGAACACTGGAAAAAATGAATCTCTGCCCTCTGATCTGCTTGATCTAGGCCAAATTTCCCTGCATTTCGATCATATTGAATTCCACTCCTGTCAATTTAATATGTCAATTAACTCAAGACAAGTCCCGTTAGATAGGACAGACACTAGATTCTGACTCTTGTTGAAATGTACTTGTAACTGATTGCAAGATAACTACTGTTAAAAGCAGGATATACTGTCATTGTTTCGAAAAATGTTTATAAACAAAAATAAATTTGTCTTTTTAATTCAGTCATACCCTGTAATTCCAACTCGCATGTCTTTAGTTTTATTCCACAATGTACTGAACAAACATTACTGAAATAACTCTACCAGGACCCCATCAGCAAAGACTGGATTTTTTCCATATGGAATAAATATCGCTATCATTTTCCATATGGCTTTGCTTACTTTTAGTTCTAAATATGAAAACATCGTAAGCAGAAACAAGGATAGAAGAGTTATCAAAACCTGGACACAAATGTAACACCACAAGGCAAACAGTTTGGACTTAAAATGAAATTCCAAGATTCCAAGTCCTATACGAAGCAGTTGCTAAACTCAAAACACATCACTGCATTTTCATCAAAACTTGGGGTTTGGGTTTGTTTTGTTTTGTTTTTTTTAAAGTGTTCACAGAAAATGAATTTGCCATTTTGACAGCCCTAATCTCTAAAGCCTGGGCAAAAGAGCAATTGTAAGCATTGAAAGGCTACTTCCCAGTCCCAACCAAACAAGAATAACTATTTTCCTGAAACCCAGCCAAGCAGCTGTATTTCAAAAAGGTTCCGTTTCATTCCTAATTTGGAAATAAAGGAGACTGCTTTGTAATGTATTATTTGCATTATCCGAATAATCTAGAAACCAGATTGTGTACTAATACATACAAAAACTTAGCCTGTAATTTGGCAGCCTAGACTGTATCATCACATTAAGCTCTTTTATTAACAGACCTTTGCTTCATAGGAGTAAGGTGCCAGCAAAATATTTCAAGCAAGACAAAAATTACATGTTACATGAAAGTAAGGAAAGAAAGTTTTTGCTTCAAAGTGCTTGCTGTCTGGCAGTTTGTGCCTCATGCAACATGTGGCAATTTATAGACTGATCAGACAGCTACCTACAGCTCAGGACAAATTAATTTGGTAGATAGCTCTCAGTAAGGATTCATTTCTGACAGATACTCAGTGACCACAGTGGCAAGTAAGATGCCTCCAACTTCACCGTACTCAGTTTTTACAATGCTGTTTTTACTCCAATAGGAGTATCCCCTATTTCCACAGATGCTTCTTCAGAGCTGTTTTAGTCATGCTTGAGATAGCCATAAGAGGGGGAAGAGAAACTGCTCCTTCTGGTATAAAGTTCTGTTTCATTTTCATCACTCTTCTGTAGTTACAAAATATATTGAGGAAGGACAAAGTGGGCAGATGTCTCTGCAGTCAGCTTGTTAAACACCATATCAAAGGTATTACTGAAAGTATATTTAAATTAACTTACCAGTAGAGAAAACAAGAACTGTGTTGTCCCAAAGACCATATCTTTTCAGAGCATCAGTAAGATTTCCTACAGCTTCATCCATAAGAGCCACCATTCCTGCATAATGGCGCCTCTTTCCATCTTTAATAAAGGAATACAGTTTCATGTATTCTTCAGAGACTCGAGAGGTTCACGGACAGACTGAAAAGCAAGGTAGAGAAAGAGAGGCTGGGGTGGAAGGGATAGAATGGAAATTAGTTGAACATGAAGTACTAAAGGCCAAAGTTACTGCAGCAAAAGCAGCTCCGATTCATCCACAGGTACAGGCACTGTGTTTTGATTTCTTTTACACTTTTTTCTTCTAATCCCTAAGCATAAACTAATAAAACTTTGATAAAGGACTTATGTGAAGCTGTGGAAAAACATCAAGTGTATCTTTTCTTCATAACACAGAGTTTCTTTCTATGAAACTTCTCCCAATAAACTTTCCATTCTCTTTTTAGAAGAGCAAATTACATGCTAAATCATTTCTATACATTCATTACTTTTATTATTAAAAAGGAAATGGAGAGTAGCAGGCCAGGGTTGTGCAGCCAAAACTGATTCTGATAGGAGACAAGGCAAGTTTTATCACTGCTAGTTCTCACATTTAGCCGTCACTGTGCACCCTTGTCCTGGTTTCGGCTGGGATAGAGTTAATTTTCTTCCTAGTAGCTGGTACAGTGCTGTGTTTTGGATTTGGGATGAGAATAATGTGATAACACACAGATGTTTTAGTTGTTGCTAGGTAGTGCTTACACTAGTCAAGGACTTTTCAGCTTCCCATGCTCTACCGACTGAGAAAGCTGCAGGTGCACAAGAAGCTGGGAGGGGGCACAGCCAAACTGGCCAAAGGGACATTCCATACCATGTGACGTCATGCTCAGTACATAAACTGGGGAAAGCTGGCCGGGGGGGGCCGCTGCTCGGGGACTGGCTGGGCATCGGTCGGTGGGTGGTGAGCAATTGCATTGTGCATCACTTGCTTTGTATATTCTTTTATTATTATTATTATTATCATTATTACTATTTTATTTTATTTCAATTATTAAACTGTTTTTATCTCAACCCATGAGTTTTCTCACTTTTACTCTTCCGATTCTCTCCCCCATCCCACCAGGGCGGGGGGAGAGTGAGCAAGTGGCTGTGTGGTGCTCAGTTGCCGACTGAGGTTAAACCACGACAACCCTGCTGAAAAGCCCTGATTTACAGCCCAAGCGTAGGTCTCTGCATTAATATTTCATTAACATTATTTTAAACATTCTTTAGTGTTAAAAGTTATCAAACAAAGTAACAGCTGGTGACTGTACGTCCTCAGTTTTATGATTGGCTATAAGATCTATAACTCTTTCTGTGAATAAATTAGTGGAATACATGTTTTTAAATCCAGTTGCAACTTCTTCTCCATCTCGAAAGTCCAGAGCGTAGCATGTTACATTATTTGCTTTGATGAGGACGCAATGGTCATGAGAATAATAACCCTCACTCCACAGAAGATAGCCTAGAACAGGAAAAGATGACAAGTAAGCAGGCCAACATAATGTCATATAAACAGATACATTGGGGGAGGGGGGGTGTTAAAAAAATAAATGTCAAAACTTTAGTGGTTTTGAGCTGAAACACTCATCCAACATTTGACAATCTGTAGTGACATCCCTTGATAGGTCTAAGTAGCTCAACATTTAACACTTCATAGACTTTTTATTGCTAATGCAAGTAATAATTTCAAAACACAGAAAACATTTTGAAAGCAGTTCAATGACTTTATATTCATAACTATATCAGACATTAGCATTAAACTAATGCACTGACAGCAAAGGCAATGACCTATGATTTTGTATATTTGTGTTTTCACATAAGTCTTCTCTCTCTATTAGAAAGTGTGTATTTTTTTTTTACATTTATTCAAAGACATCCAATTATGAAGTATTCTTTGTCAGCTGCAAAGTAATTTCTGATCCACTGCTGACACCAACTGGTGAAAAAAAGACATTATTATCTAAAGATACCCAAAAGAAACAAACTGTGCAAAAATTCTAGAGGTATAGATTTGCTCCTATCAAGGGATATCCTGTTAAGCATTGAGTGCCTTTGCTTTTTATTGACCAGAAACAAAACTCTTCAAAATTGTTTGAATCTCAGTAATTATTACTTTTGAAATTAGATTTCAGATTTATCCCCCAATACCCTGAAAAAACAGCTGAATCTGGAAAAATATATTCTGAATTTCCGCAAAACCAAATTAAAACTGGGGACAAAAATCCAAAATGGAGGAACTTCACTTGAATTTTTATTCAGCAGCTTCAAGTACAATTACTTCTGCAAAAAAGTATGTACAGAAAGAATGAAGTTCTATTTTAAATACAATATAAACTTCTAATACATTTTTAGGAGAAAAAATGGCTTTTCTTTTAAAGCATAAGGAGTGATTTTGTGGGCAGACTGCCTACATCAATATACTCAGAGCTGCAAGTTACGTTTTTCCATTTTGAGTGCCCATTGCGGGAGACACTGTGTCAAGTTTGCCGAAGAATCAAATGCCCCTAATTGCAATCAACGCCTACTGGAATTACATGAACATTATAAGATATTAAACTACTACATTCTCTGAAAAATAATGTCACGCTGGGCACCCAATGACCATGACTAGAGCCAGCCTGTATTAAGGCCCCTGCATTAAGAGCCTGCTCAGTCCCAGGGTGAGATTTCACGAAGAGCACCAGCCTATCTACATCTATGCTGTCAAAAAGATCCCAAGCTCCTGTGAAGGGACAGGAGCAGGCAGCTAATGCGGGAGGAGGCATATACATTTAAGCAATGAGCCATTATATTATGATCCATATATATTAGCTTAATTCAGTCATGAAAACATGGCCCTGAGCTCCCTGAAGAGTTGAAAGAAAGAGATAAACAATCTAAGGGAACAGTCCTTCCCACCTAAAGTTTGAATCACCGCTGTCTATAAAGGGCATGTTGCACAACCAAGCTCTTCATTTAAGTACCTAAAGTTAGACAAGAGGAACATGGGCTTCAGCTTAAGTTTCTCTGTATCTTACTATCAACTTTGCATTCAGTACCATGCAGAATGAGATGTATTGCAGACAGCCTGATTCACATAACATCTGCGATACTTGTGCAAAACTATTAAACGTCCAATCAATATTGGGACAGGAGCCTTTGCAAGAGGAAGAATAAACTACGTGCAGTTACAAGTTGCTTTGTAACACACTCACACTTGGACAATCTAATTCTGGCACTTTTTTTTTTTTAATCTGAGGGCTTGACTTCATAACTTGCGAGTTCCTGTAACACACCTTTTGGACGCTGTTTTATAGAGGCTCTCACACCACCTTCCTTGCCACAGGCTCTGGGAAACCAATGCTACTCTATTCACAGAGTATGAACACAGCGTGGTATGACATCTATTTCTCTCTTTTAAAAATATCAGCTTTTAGAAGTGTAATGTTATTTGCAGAGCAAGTGATGTCTACTGTCTGATCTAACGCAAAACATTCAGATTAAAGACACTTCTAAAAACAAACATCACTACACCTTAAATCTTCTAACCATCATGGAGACAAATTCAATGCAGATCTTAAGAGAGAAATACTTTCTTTGGAGCCACTCAATAATTATGATATTTTCTTCAATAAGTTGTAAATCTTGGGCATGCATTTAAGGCACTATCTTATTTTAAGCAGTTATACTTTGGAAATACGTGTGCCCAAGTATTGTTTTACTTATACACTAATAATAAATCTGCTGTTCTTCAAAGAATCAGGCAGTTTCTCATCATTTTTAACACCACATTTATTGCCCATGTTAAATTCAATCATTATCAAAGTAATGTGGGTTGGAAGGCATTCTTTTCTCTATATCCCTAAATGCCACTTCCCCACCATGTGGGTAACATATCCCGCCTCTTTAAGTAGCTCTGGGAGGAGTTTTTTCATCCAGTGGTACACAGCTGGGCTGGCACAGCCAAATTATCTGGTGTTATAAACCTGTGTGGATCTAGTAGAGAAAAGAAGGAAAAGATATTAGTTACAACACAGCAACACATTCCTGTAGACTACTTTATAAGCAGGTGCAAAAAGAAACAAAGCTACACCAGAAGCTAGCATTAGTTTTAGGGCCTGCTGTTTTCACCAATGTAGCACCGAGGAAGATTAGGAAGCCACAGGTAGAGGACAGGAGGAGTATGGAGGAAGACAAGGAAATAGCACTGCAGGGGTTAACAAAATCTTCCCAGGCATAAATCAAGTGCAATAAAAAAACCCCAACCCCAGAGCCTTTTGTGTTTTCATCTGAAGATCTTAATAGGTAACAATTACCATTGTGGTCTCTTTGAAGGCTAGGGACAACATCTCAACACAGAGTGAGAGATTTTAAATGGGATGGAGGTGGGCAAAAAGACGCATGGCAGATGAAGCTACCGAGCTTTTGCCTGTATCATAGAATAGTCACCTGGCACATTTGTATATTTATTTACATACTTAAAGTGAGTGTGAGCACTTTTACAAAAAAAGCATTTGGATACTGGAGATAACATGTTTTAGACGCTGCCTAGATCTAAACTCTAATAGTTCCACATGTTTCCAATCTTAATAAGTGGTGAATTTTATATCTCTTTACAAAAGCATGACTGATAATGATACTCCAAGTAGTACATTTTGCTTGATGCAAGAAACCTCTTCAGTTACTGTGTACTATAAGCTGACTTTTGTCGACTCCCCTATCTCCTCCAGGAAAAAAAAAACAAACAAAAAAACCTGCACTACCCTAGACCTAGGCCAGGAAACATACACATACAAGTATAAATATCTTGTTTGTTTACTAAATATTTCTAGTAATCTATCAATTCTAGTAATGTGTCAAAGCACAAAACCTCCAAGACGCCCTAGACCACAAGACATCAGATTTTATAACTCCACTAAGCACTCCAGTGTAGCAAGCTGCATGATTAATTTTAAAAGCATTGCTTTAGCAACAATTTGAATTCACTTTTAAACCAAATAAGCCCTGATCTTAGGTGAGTGGGTAAGTAGACTCTCACAAAGGGTATACTAGTTACCAATTTTCTTTGAAACAGGAGCTGGAAAAAAACTTGGGTTTTGGGTTTTTTTTTTAAATGCAGTATTACAAAAAAGATTATTAATATAGTGAAAGACACAAGCTAGCAAAGCATTGTAATTTCTTCCACTGTCTCTAGAAAGCAAGAAAAAGGCGAGGAAAATAATAATAATAAAAAATCTATAGCTTTCATAAACCAATACCTTTGCTCTTCTTTCTTTATGGACTGCAAGATGACTATCAAAATTCCAGCTCCAGATAGGACCAGATTTAGGTTACTTTTTCAAATTTCTGAGCAATTGTTAATCATATCAATGGGTAAAACAAAACAAAATCCCATATATTTGCTACATAATTATTTCCTGCACAGAATGTCTCCTCAATTTTATAGAAAAATTACTTCCATTTTCTAATATTATTTTACTCATTTGTAACAAGGTCAACATGAAGATGATTAAATTATCGTCAGATGCATATGATGAATTTAAATCAAGACTGAACTATGAGCATTTCCAATTTCCACTTTAAAGATCAGATGCAGCAACATCCAGTTAACCCTGACCCATTTCTAGATAAGCATGTTCAGAGTATGAACTGTATTCTAGAAATAGTCAAAATGAAGACATGTTTTAGGTTATTTACATAAAACAATTTAAAGAGTTGGTAAAAAAAAAGTCAATTACATCTTCCTATTCTTTATTATTGACTCTTGGAGTTTCTAGGAACAGAACAAATGTTGCTTGGAAAGAGTATCACCTAGAACAACCCTCCTGTGACAATAAGAGAGAACATCCACTATTACAGGATGACATTTATTTTCATTCTGAACAGTTTCTTTGACAAATCACTATGGTTAACATGTACGTGCAGGACTTTAGAGAGGGGAAGTTTCTGAAATACACTTAACCCTTTGTTTCTTCTTTCTTTCCATGCTGTATTCTTCTCCCCTCCCCATTTTTGCCAAAGTTGCAATAAAAAGAAGAGGTAGAGGGGAAAAAAAAGTATAGCAGTATGATAAAGTCCAATTCTTATACCTGTGCAACTGAAAAAAAATGGGAAAAATCATAACTATGATGACAAAGCAGCTAGATACCCAGACTAAGGATCAGTCTGTGTGCACTCCATCAAGGGGGCCCATAAACATCTACATCTACGGTATCATATGAAGGATAACATACAGGTTAGGATGCATTTAAATGTTGCATTGGAAAATTAGCTGCATAAACCGAGCACGTAGTGCTGATCTGCTTCTGACTGCGTGCCTGGCCAGTTCAGAAGTACATAACAGAAGATGACTATGACAGGGATATTTTTCACGATATGTTGCCACGCCTGTACAACAACTCCGGGACTGAGTTTTCACGGGTTTCCCCCTCGACCGCCGCTCGCGCCCTGCCTGGTAGCGGCCGCTGAGGAGCTGGCTGCGGGACGGGGTGCAGAGCGGCTGCGTGTAGTACCGCTCCAGCCGCACGCCGCCCGCCCCCAGCGCGTCCAATCGCGGCGTGCGGATGGCCGAGCCGTGCCAGCCCACGTCGTCGGCCAGCACACGTCATCGGCCAGCACCACCACCAAGTGCGGGGCGGGCGGCTGCGCCGACGCCAGCCGCAACAGGCAGAGCGGCGGGAGAACGCCCGCCCGCCGCGCCATCCCCGCCACCAGGAACTGGGCCGCAAGGCCCGTCCCGGGGACGGGCCATGGCGGGGGCAGCGCCGGGCAGGCCGGGGCTGCGGGGGCGGTGGCGTGGGGCGCACCCGTCCTCGGGCACCGACCCGGCGGGGCTGGGGCGCAGACCTCCCGGGGTTAGGGTCCCACTACTGCACCCTTGTGCTGTAGCTCAGTCCGAGTTTGTTCAACGATAAGAATAGCGAGGTTCCGGAATACCTGTTGTGGGTGAAAGCAGTGTAGCTTTAGGCTGATTAGTTTATGAAATGATTTAAAAAAAGAGATTGTGAAGTTGTTCCCGATGTTAGCGGAGCATCTCACTCGCCGAGGCGAGCAGCTCCGGTGCCGGCAGGATCGGCAGCGGAGCACTCCAGCGCGGTGCACAGGGGGGTTTCCTGAGCCGGGGGAACCTCAGGGGGAGCCGAGAGAGCCGCCAGGAGCCCGCAGCTCGCACGACAGCAGCTGACGAGACCTGGACGGGGCCAGGAGCAACGGCGGCCAAGCCCCTCCCCACACGTATAAAAGAAGTCCCTAGGGAGCGCTAGCGGCAGCTCTGCCGGTTCGACCACGGAGCAATGGTATCCACCCGGCAGAAGGCTATGCCCACTCTAAACTCTGCACCCGTCACGACTGATGCAGCTTCCCAGACAGAGCTCCGATGGGAACATGCTGCCAGCCAGGTGTCAGGCTGCAGGGTGTGCCCTACTCTTATGCCAGCACCGGACGGCAGTAGTGAGCACACCTGTGGGAGGTGCACCCAGGTAGAGGAACTCCTCACCTTAGTGGCAGAGCTCTGGGAGGAGGTAAGTAGGTTGAGGAGTATCAGGGAGTCCGAGAGAGAGATAGACTACTGGAATCGCACCCTGCCTTCCCTGGGACAGGCCCATCAGGCAGACAGGACACATGATATGGAGGATCCCCTATCCTCTCTTCACCCGGCAGAAGTCACCTGGTGACTTAAGGGATAGGGGTCAATGGTGACAAGTTCCTGCCTGGTGCAGCAAGCGCATCTCCTCTGTGACTACCCTACCTTTCCAGGTGCCCTTGCATAATAGGTACGAGGCTCTGCAAGTAGAACCGAACAATGATGAGAACAATGGTTCATCTAGGTTGGAGGTGTCGCCAAGGTTAAGTCGGCCTATGCCCTGCATCAAAACTGCTTCCATAAAGAAAAAAAGATGGGTCATTGTCATAGGACACTCTCTTCTGAGGGGAACAGAAGGCCCAATGTGCAGACCGGAGCCACTTCTTAGGGAAGTCTGCTGCCTCCCTGGGGCCCGGGTTAAAGATGTGATGAGGAAACTTCCTACCCTGGTACGGCCCTCGGATTATTATCCATTATTGATTTTTCATGTAGGCAGCGACGAAGTTGCAACAAGAAGTCCGCGGGCAATCAAGAGAGACTTCAGGGCCTTGGGATGACTGGTTAAGGGATCAGGAGCACAGGTAGTGTTCTCCTCTATCCTTCCAGTTGCAGGGAATGATGAGGGAAGAAACAGGAAGAGCCAGCAGATCGATACCTGGCTCCGAGCCTGGTGTCACCGGTAGAATTTTGGGTTTGTTGATCATGGGTCGGTCTACATGACACCAGGCCTGCTGGCGACAGACGGGGTACACCTGTCTCAAAGGGGGAAAAGGATCTTTGTGCAGGAGTTAGCAGGGCTCATTGAAAGAGCTTTAAACTAGATTTGAAGGGGGAAAGGGATAAAACCAGGCTCGCTAGAGATAAGCCTGGGGGCAGCACACCAATGTTTGAGGGACGGTGTGCTAGCGAGGTCCTTCAGTCTGCCATCCCAGTGGAGGTAGGGAATGGAGATCCACATGGCAGCAAAGACACAAGGATTATTGATGTGTTAGAAACCACGGAAGCGCCTGAGAACAGTTGCATAGGAATTAGGGCTTCTCCCCCAAAAAAAGGTGGCAGGATCAATAGCCTACCTGAAGTGCATCTACACCAATGCACACAGAATGGGCAACAAACAGGAGGAGCTGGAAGCCATTGTGCAGCTGGAAAACTATGACTTAGTCGCCATCACGGAAACATGGTGGGATGACTCGCACAACTGGAGTGCTGCAATGGATGGCTATAAACTCTTCAGAAGGGATAGGCAAGGAAGGAGAGGCGGTGGGGTAGCCCTGTATGTTAGGGAGTGTTTTGACTGTCTAGAGCTTGATGATGGTGATGAAAGGGTTGAGTGTTTATGGTTAAGAATCAGGGAAAAGGCCAACAAGGCAGATATCATGGTGGGAGTCTGTTATAGACCACCCAACCAGGATGAAGAGGCAGATGAAATATTCTATAAGCAGCTGGGAGAACTCTCACGATCGCTAGCCCTTGTTCTCGTGGGGGACTTCAACTTCCCGGACATCTGCTGGAAATACAACACAGCAGAGAGGAAGCAGTCTAGGAGGTTCCTGGAGTGTGTGGAAAATAACTTCCTGACACAGCTGGTGAGTGAGCCAACTAGGGAAGGCGCCCCGCTGGACCTGTTGTTTGTGAACAGAGAAGGACTTGTGGGTGATGTGATGGCTGGAGGCCGTCTTGGGCACAGTGATCATGAAATGAGAGACTTTTTGATGCTCGGAGAAGTAAGGAGGGTGGTTAGCAGAACTGCTACCTTGGACTTCCAGAGGGCAGACTTTGGCCTGTTTAGGGGCCTGGCTGACAGAGTCCCTTGGGAGGCAGTCCTGAAGGGCAAAGGAGTCCAGGAACACTGGACATTCTTCAGGAAGGAAATCTTAAAGGCACAGGAGCAGGCCGTCCCCATGTGCTGAAAGACAAGCCGGCGGGGAAGAAGACCGGCCTGGCTGAACAGAGAGCTTTGGCTGGAACACAAAATAAAAAGAGAGTTTATGACCTTTGGAAGAAGGGGCAGGCAACTCAGGAGGACTACAAGGATGTCATGAGGTTATTCAGGGAGAAAATTAGAAGGGCCAAAGCCCAACTAGAACTTAATCTGGCTACTGCAGTAAAAGACAATTAAAAAAATGTTTCTATAAATACATTAGCAACAAAAGGAGGGCTAAGGAGAATCTCCATCCTTTATTGGATGCAGGGGGAAACATAGTGACAAGGGATGAGGAAAAGGCTGAGGTACTTGATGCCTTCTTTGCCTCAGTCTTTAATAGTAAGTCCAGTTGTTCTGGGGGTACCCAGCCCCCTGAGCTGGAAGACAGGGGCGGGGATCAGGATGAAGCCCCCATAATCCAAGGGAAAATGATTAGTGACCTGCTACACCTCTTAGACACACACAAGTCTATGGGGCCAGATGGGATCCACCCAAGGGTACTGAGGGAGCTGGCGGAAGTGCTCACCAAGCCACTTTCAACCATTTATCAGCAGTCCTGGCTAACCAGGGAGGTCCCAGTTGACTGGAGGTTAGCAAATGTGACGCCCATCTACAAGAAGGGCAGGAAGGAGGATCTGGGGAACTACAGGCCTGTCAGTCTGACCTCAGTGCTGGGGAAGGTTGTGGAGCAGATCATCTTGAGTGCCATCACACAGCACATACAGGACACCCAGGTGATCAGGCCCAGTCAGCATGGGTTTATGAAAGGCAGGTCCTGCTTGACTAACCTGATCTCCTTCTATGACAAGGTGACCCTCTTAGTGGACGAGGGAAAGGCTGTGGATGTTGTTTACCTGGACTTTAGTAAAGCCTTTGACACCATTTCCCACAGCATTCTCCTGGAGAAACTGGCTGCTCATGGCTTGTATGGGCGTATTCTTCGCTGGGTTAAAAACTGGCTGGATGGCCGGGCCCAGAGAGTTGTGGTGAATGGAGTTAAATCCAGTTGGCGGCCAGACACAAATGGTGTTCCCCAGGGCTCAGTATTGGGGCCAGTTCTGTTTAATATCTTTATCAATGATCTGTGTGAGGGGATCGAGTGCCGGGTCCTGCACTTCGGCCACAACAACCCCATGCAGCGCTACAGGCTTGGGGAAGAGTGGCTGGAAAGCTGCCTGGTGGAAAAGGACCTGGGGGTGTTGGTTGACAGCCGGCTGAACATGAGCCGGCAGTGTGCCCAGGCGGCCAAGAAGGCCAATGGTATCCTGGCCTGTATCAGAAACAGTGTGGCCAGCAGGAGTAGGGAAGTGATCGTGCCCCTGTACTCGGCCCTGGTGAGGCCGCCCCTCGAATACTGTGTTCAGTTTTGGGCCCCTCACTACAAGAAAGACATTGAGGTGCTGGAGCGTGTCCAGAGAAGGGCAATGAGGCTGGTGAGGGGTCTGGAGGACAAGTCTTATGTGGAGCGGCTGAGGGAACTGGGGTTGTTTAGCCTGGAGAAAAGGAGGCTGAGGGGAGACCTCATCGCTCTCTACAACTACCTGAAAGGAGGTTGTAGCGAGGTGGATGTCGGTCTCTTCTCCCAGGTAACCAGCGATAGGACGAGAGGAAATGGCCTCAAGTTGTGCCAGGGGAGGTTTAGATTGGATATTAGGAAAAATTTCTTCACTGAAAGGTTTATTAAGCATTGGAACAGGCTGCCCAGGGTAGTGGTTGAGTCCCCATCCCTGGAGGTATTTAAAAGATGTGTAGACGTGGCGCTTAGGGACATGGTTTAGTGGTGGACTTGGCAGTGTTAGGTTTACGGTTGGACTCGATGATCTTAAGGGTCTTTTCCAACCTAAATGATAATGATTCTATGATTCTATATGTGCATTTATGTAGCCATTTGGTAACAGGCGAAAGAAAAATCCACATGAAAAATAGTATTTCTCAGTAAGAAAGGCAAATATTGAGTATGCCAGAATCCTGTCTTTCTTTTTGATTGACAAGTCTCTGTAGAAGGAACGTTCCTGCTCCTATGAATGAAGTCTAGTGGATAAGCCTATGAAGTTACTAGATATTTTTTTATAAATCCCAGAGGATTCGCTGCTAGTTTGAAAACAGCAGCAATGATGAGTGATGCCACACTTTTTTTCTACAGTAAGAATGTGCTATAATCCACAGCTCAAAAACATTGCTTGATAACTTCAAACTGTGGTATCTCCAAATTATGAAGGTGTGCTTGTGAGTGGTAGTTAACTTGTTGGTCTTCCTTAGTTAATATAATTCTGTGTAAATCAAGTGACTGATTTATAATCTCTTGAGGAGTCAGTTTAACCTTAAGTTTTCAACTCTGAAGCATATACAATATCATCTTACTGATGCCCAGAATATATATTTTTAGATTGTTAGTGGTCCTGATATCTGTCTAGGCCAATGATGCTCGCTGTCTTCCCTGCTTCCAGATGTTTCTCCAGACCTTTTGGGTTGAAGAAATGGGAAGTCCCACAGAGGCAACTCCAATTAAGATGTCAGGAGGAGAGACTGGAACTGCACTCAACACACAGGAGAGGAAAATCCATAATAAAAAGAAAGTAGGGAAGCAGATGAGGACAGCAGTGGTGAGAAGAAGATGTATCTGACAGGTAATGTAAAGTGCCAAGGAAATCCAGGCAAAAAGCAATCTGATTTAAGGTAAAAGAACGACATAAAACAGCATTTGAGAGGGAAGAGGTGAATTAAAAGAAAAAAAATTATTTTGTTGTTGAATTTTTCTCTCATAAAAGACAATGAAGAATGAATGGATACTATTAAGGCAAGTTACCACTGGTTTTGTTATACATGGACCTGCAAGTTTTCTTTCTTTACATGCAAACAATTATTATTGCTATGTTCTTATAGTTTTATTCTGCATATTATACCACATTTATTTTCTCCTTGAGTCTCTGGTTAAGAGTCAATTTTTGGGACTGAGCACTGGTGTGCTGAAAGTTCTGGAAGAAGGCTTTTCCTGCGTGCTTTTGTTCATCATCACCTTGAATACTGTGTTCACTTTTGGGCCCCTCACTACGAGAAGGACATTGAGGTGCTGGAGCGTGTCCAAAGAAGAGCAACGAAGCTGGTGAGGGGTCTGGAGGACAAGTCTTATGAGGAACGGCTGAGGGAACTGGGACTGTTTAGTCTGGAGAAAAGGAGGCTGAGGGGAGACCTCATCACGCTCTACAACTACCTGAAAGGAGGTTGTAGCGAGGTGGGTGTCAGTCTCTTCTCCCAAGTAACTAGCGATAGGACGAGAGGAAATGGCCTCAAGTTGTGCCAGGGGAGGTTTAGATTGGACATGAGGAAAAATTTCTTTACTGAAAGAGTGGTTAAACATTGGAACAGGCTGCCCAGGGAAGTGGTTGAGTCCCCATCCCTGGAGGTATTTAAAAGACGTGTAGATGAGGCGCTTAGGGACATGGTTTAGTGGGCATGGTGGTGTTGGGTTGATGGTTGGACTCGATGATCTTAGAGGTCTTTTCCAACCTTAATGATTCTATGATTTTATGATCTCTGCTTTAGGACTTGGGTGAAAATTAAACAAGTTACATAAATAAGATACCCAAATTTCTTTCTTTGTTGGGAAGGAGACCAACAAGACTGTTTTTGCTTATCAGCCCAGTGTCAAAACAGGACACTGCTATTGGAACAAGAAGCAACAATACTGTCCTAAAGTCACTTTTCCCTGAAGGAAATTCCAGAATTGCTGACAAACTGGTATGTGGCTATGAGTTATATTTTCTTTGTTGAGATGTGATTCATACTGTTCAAAAGGCAGGAAAGTTCCAATTTATCTTGGTTTTATTTCAGATCCCATCACCAGTCACAGTTGTCTCGCTGAATTGTATATTTTGCTAACTTCTTCCATGTCCTTATTATATGTAAAATTCCATTCAAATGTTAGCACATTCCCATGGAAACCATTCTTGTTCATTCAAAATAATTACTTTGAAAATCTAGACAGCGCTGATGAAATCAGAAATGTTGGATACACATTTTGCAATAAAATTCATAATACCTATTCACTTGCATGTTTTCAAAGGTATCATGGTGTTCAAGTGCCACTGAACTCATATCCCCGTGTAGAGGCGTGTCAGAAGTTATTTGCTGTTTGTCCTGCTCCACCAGAATTGGATAACCTGGTTGCCTGAGTTCCCAGAGTTAAAACATTAAATCAAACCATCTAAAACATACACAGCAGATACTGCACAGTCACAGTCTGGATGTTGCTGCTGTCATATTTTCTTAGTGTGTTTTTTTTTTTTAATTACTATTTGAGGGATTTGGAATCCCAATCAGAAAATACTATTTATATCAGAGAGTATTCTCTTGAATCAAAAGAATAAATCCTGGAAATGGACTATGTTCAGTCCCCTATGTTTCAGTCTACTTTTTCTGAATTTAGGTTTGAATAATTTGGATGCTGTTTTGAGGTCAATGATTAATGAAATCATTAGAGTGACACACGAGATTATGGTATCCATGTTGATTTATCATTCCACACAAAGTATGAACATGGCACATCTTGCCATAGTATGTGGGAACTTAGAACAAAAATTCAAATGGTAGTAGTAACATCTACTCTGGGGTACTAAAATTCTCTGGAGCTGGAAGGAGAATAAAGGAAAACTATATAAAATGTGTCTGAGAAACCTGCCTTTTGACATGTCCTGATCTCTCCACATGCAGAAATTTGAGTATTTCAGAAAATTTCCTAGATGACCAACTGTCATTTTTTCACCTCATTACAGAGGTGTCTCCTCTGTTAGCTAATGAGGTTGCAGAAGACTCAAAAGATGTCCCTGCCAGTCTTTCTACCTTGGTATTTTGGTTTGATTGGTTGGAAGCCATCTTAAAACATGGATGTACTGCTTAAAGATTCTTGCTCCTATTCACTTCCTCTTGCTGTATCTTGACACCACAAGTTTATGCAACACCGTATCGCAACATATAATGAAAAGAAGCAGTGACAGGAAACCACAAAAGCTGCCAAGACCCTCCATCCATTTCTTCAGGTTTATCATTTTCATTTTATAACTATGAAAGATTGACTTATATGTGTGAACATTCCCCTTACAGTTTTTCCATGCTGTGCAAAGTGCTGCAATGGTGAGCTATCCTAATAAATACTCAGTAAGCTGACTTGGGTATCAGAGCAGTAAAAAAGAAGCTAGGTCAACTAGGAAGCCCTGTCAGACATATGGCTATCATAGCTACAGTGATTCTAATATTCAGCCACACTTGCTTAAAACTACTTCAGGTATCTCTGCTCCTGAATGCATTGTTAAACAGAAAGCACAGCCATTTGTAAGAGGTAAGAGAGTGATGAACAGGGAGTTGTTTTGGTCTTACAAGTTGGCTGCACTAAATAAATTTTACTTTGCATTGCCTTGTCCCAGAAACAGTATTCTATGGTTTTTGTCTGCTTCCCCAAATCTTGAAACTAAATTGAAATTAACTGGCAAAGGCTCGATCTTGGTGAGACTTGGGTGATAACAGCTGTTGATGAGAAGCCCACAAGGAAATCGGTGTTTGGGCCTCTATAATACTATGCTGTAAAATGAGACAGGTAGCTGTCTGCATCAGCTACAAGGAGAAATTAGTGGTTGGGAGGTTACAGCTGGAAATGTGGTACAAGCCCATGGAGGGTACAGTTTCTGAGCTCACTTGACTGTAGGAATTACATCTGTGATTCATTGCCTTTTGCTCAGGCTGCAGAAAGCCTGCCCCTTCTGCAGAGTCAGACTGATCTGGTTGACATGTTAATGAATAGCACTTCTTTCTTCCAAACTGGAAAAGGAGTTACAAACCTGATTCTAACTTCCAGACTGGGATGTGGAAGGCATCACTGAAACAGAGTTTTGGCATAGCGAAGCTTGTTAGGAAAGTATATGTGAGAGCCTGTCTCAGGATAACTGTTACTGTACACTCCAGGATATATTAATGGAACTATTTCCTACTGCACACTTTCCTGTATCCTCATCTGTGTTTATATTTTGGGATTTTCACCCTTTCTTTGAAAGCACATTCTTGTTGGTTCAGTCAGCACCAGTGGCTCTTGTATAATAGTTGCTGAATATTTTTTTCCTAAAAGTTCAACTTCCAATTTCTGTCCAACTTTGCTGAGTTCTGTAGGAACATATGCAAAAGCCAGGAAGTAAATATTCTACAGGTAGATTTAGCATTGAATCAACGCCTTCCTATACATGCTAATGTAGTACCTGGCATTTAGTCTCATGGAATGCAACTGTGGAATTAAACACAGGTATTCAAATACAATATCATATGCCCTGGGGCCTTCTGACTGGCCGCTGGCTGCTGCTCTGGAAGAGGTTAGGTCTCCCTTCAGTCCTGTGTCATATTTGCCAACCCAGTGTGAATGTTACTGAATCACTAAGGCATCTAAAATGGCAGTATGAATGTCTGTAAATTCCCATCTTTAGGTCTCTTAGTAATGCAAGAGTGGCAACAGACAGGACTCGGAACCAGCTTCCGACAGCATTCTTCTACTGTGCCCTTTTCCTTGTCTGAGTCACCATCAAGTTTTCCAGAAGAAAGAATTGTAACCTGTGACTTCGGGAACGCAGTATCACACAGCACTGACGTAGCTACTGCTGTACTGAGAACACAGCTTCTTTTTTCTGGAGTATTCAGATGCTTGCAAGTACATAGATGTAGAGAGAGATGAAAGCTCTATAAAACATTTATCATTTTCATGTTTGTTTGTTGTTGGGTGGGTTGTTTTTTTTTAATTCAAGATTTCTGGTTAATTTATACTTCTATGAATTCCTCATTTAGAAATGGAAAAACAGTTTCCATAAAGGTTAATGCAGCAACCATAATCAGAGCCTTGAGTATGACTTGGTAACAGATGTGTACTGCTTTAATGGGTCTCTTCCAGATTAACTGTATAGATGACAGTTAACTCCTGTTAATATACTAATTACTGGAATCTTGAGGTTGACAGCAGAAATAATTTTGACTTCCACTTGCTAATTACCTTTTAGATATGGAAACTATTAGAGCAAGCAGCTATCAGCTTTTAGAGTCTATGTATTTCTGGATCATTCTTTGCCTATTTGTCACAGATACAAAATACAATTCTTACCCAATTAATTTCAACTGGGTCAGGCTTTCAGCCACCTGGAATAAACCACTACATAGTTCTTATGCTAACTGGAGATGGATTTAGGGGCTTTCATGTAATGGGCTTGTTCTTTGTTGATTCATGAAGGTTAAAAATATTCTTGTCTTTTTAGAATTCTGGCCTGGAAAAATAACTAAGAGGTAATCTAGAATTCAAACTCTGTAAAATATACACACATATATGAATATATATATACACACACACTCTCTGCAAAAATGTGTGTACATATGTATATGTGCATATATAAAAATACACATACATATATGAACACTATATGAACATGGATTAAAATGTATGTATGAACATATATGTGCATATATAATGTACAATTCTGCAAAAAAAATATGTATATATACGTTTCTTAAACATCTGAAGTGACAACTTCTTAAGAAATTCTAACCATATGAATCTGACTAGTTCAGTCTTCTTTTACAGTTCTTGGGTATCCATGTCAATTGTATGCTAAGCACATTTCAACCATTATCCATTTTTGATTTATGAGTGTGTGTACATGAGGTCATTCATTCCAATCAAAACAGCATTTTGGAAATTGATTCATTCAAACTCAGTCTGGCTATTCTTGGTAACAAATGCTTCCTGTTTCTAGGGGAAAAATAGTCAGTTTGGGTATTGCTTCTATTTGTTTTAGCTTGTCACACTAAATATAATGCAAGAAAAAAATCCCATTCAAGACAGTATAATTCAGTAAAAAAATATTAAAAAAAAAAATCAAACAAAAAAACACAGAAGAAAAAGAACAGAAACAAAGGAAAATCCTAAACAATTCCAACTTCAAACAAATATAAAACTTACAGCTGCTCTTATTGTCTCTTAGTTTAAAAAAAAACCAATCACTTCACATGTAGTAACAATGTAAAACTTTTATTACTTAGAGTAATGAGAGTCCCAATAAGCTAAGCCTAAAATACAGAAGACTTGCCATTATCTTGGCATGAGTTCCCAAAGCATTAAGCTGAGGCAGGTGTAATGTTTTTCACATAAAATAAAACAAAACTTCTTAGGAACAAGATAAGGACATCTGCTGCTTAGCTTCATATTCTTTAATTTGAGTGCAGTTCACCAGATAAAAACAAAAAAGATAGATTGTGCTTTTTACTTGTGTTACCCAACACACAGATTATAACGGAAAATCCTATCACAAAGACAAATCAGTTAAGATTTTCAAATAGTATATAGCTAAAGGGAACCCATTGATTACCTCATCTATTAACATATTATGGCGGTGTGCTCCCCCCATCCCCTGCGAAAGCAATGGCCACCAGTGGGGGTCGTTGTGGCTGCATCCAGGTTATGCTGGACTCTGGGGAGACGAATGGCAACACAGTAGCCAAGGGCTGTCTGGTGCAGTGACCGAAACGTTTTGCTGGTACGCAAATATGACTGTAAGTCAGTCATCTTACTCTATAAATAGTGGACAGCCCAGGGCCTGTTGAGCTCTCCTGCACGGCAGCGGGCTGCACACCAGGATCGCCCCTTGAGTAGGGATGCCTCTCAAGGTTACTCCTCGAGGTTGAGAGATTCCTTGCTGCAACAGATCCTCGGTAAGTGACTAATAGCATGCTAAACTTTGAAATCTTAGCTAAGTGATATAAAGGATTAATTGCACGCATATAATCCTTTAGACATAAACTTTTGACCAAGTCTGGGACTAGGATTGGATCCAGCCGCACCTAGACTCCTCTCTGAGAAGGACTTTAGAAAGCAAGGGGGTCCTTTCTGAACCTCACGACTCAACGGGAGGGTCTCCCTGACAGTTTTGTCTGACCCTGTCCTCTGTGCAGTAAATAATCAAGTGTACCTTGCCATCGACTCTTGTTAAACCACTGTCGCATTTACCATTGAACTTTGTTAACTCACTGTTTTATATCAATAAAGTGTATTGTTGCTTCTCTCTTACCAGTGAAGTGCAGTCTCACTCCATCCGCAACACATATCAGACATACATATATAGAATCATAGAATAGTTTGGGTTGGAAGGGACCTCTAAAGGTCATCTAGTCCAACCCCCCTGCCATGGGCAGGGACATCTTCAACTAAATCAGGTTGCTCAGAGCCCCGTCCAACCTGACCTTGAATGTTTCCAGGGATGGGGCATCCATCACCTCTCTGGGCAACCTGTTCCAGTGTTTCACCACCCTCAGCATAAAAAATTTCTTCCTTATATCTAGTCTAAATCTACCCCCCTTTAGTTTAAAGCCATTCCCCCTTGTCCTGTCGCAACAGGCCCTGCTAAAAAGTTTGCCGCCATCTTTTTTATAAGCCCCCTTTAAGTACTGATAGGCTGCAATAAGGTCTCCCCAAAGCCTTCTCTTCTCTAGGCAGAACAACCCCAACTCTCTCAGCCTTTCTTCATAGGAGAGGTGTTCCATCCCCCTGATCATTTTCGTGGCCCTCCTCTGGACCCGCTCCAACAGGTCCATGTCTTTCTTATGCTGAGGGCTCCAGAGCTGGACGCAGTACTCCAGGTGGGGTCTCACCAGAGCAGAGTGGAGGGGCAGAATCACCTCCCTCGACCTGCTGGCCACGCTTCTTCCGATGCAGCCCAGGATACGATTGGCCTTCTGGGCTGCGAGCGCGCATTGCTGGCTCATGTCCAGCTTTTCATCCACCAGTACCCCCAAGTCCTTCTCGGCAGGGCTGATCTCAATCCCTTCATCCCCCAGCCTGTATTGATACTGGGGGTTGCCCCGACCCAGGTGCAGGACCTTGCACTTGGCCTTGTTGAACCTCATGAGGTGCACACAGGCCCACTTCTCGAGCTTGTCCCTCTGGATGGCATGCCGTCCCTCTGGCGTGTCGACCGCACCACTCAGCTTGGTGTCATCTGCAAACTTGCTGTCTATGTCATTGATGAAGACATTAAACAGTATCGGTCCCAATACGGACCCCTGCGGGACGGCACTCGTCACCAATCTCCATCTGGACATTGAGCCGTTGCCCACTACCCTCTGGATGCGACCGTCTAACCAATTCCTCACCCACCGGACAGTCCACCCATCCAATCCATACCTCTCCAGTTTAGAGAGAAGGATGTTGTGGGGGACCGTGTCAAAGGCCTTACAGAGGTCCAGGTAGACAACGTCTGTAGCCCTTCCCGTGTCCACTGATGTAGTCACTCCATCCTAGAAGGCCACTAGGTTAGTCAGGCAGGACTTGCCCTTGGTGAAGCCATGCTGGCTGTCTCGAATCACCTCCCTGTCCTCCATGTGCCTTAGCATAGCTTCCAGGAGGATCTGTTCCATGATCTTCCCAGGCACAGAGGTGAGACTGACTGTCCTGTAGTTCCCCGGGTCTTCCTTTTTTCCCTTTTTGAAAATGGGGGTTATGTTTCCCCTTTTCCAGTCAGTGGGAACTTCACCGGACTGCCACGACTTCTCAAGTACGATGGATAGTGGCTTAGCAACTTCATCCTCCAGTTCCTTCAGGACCCGCGGATGGATCTCATCGGGTCCCATGGACTTGTGCACCTTCAGGTGCCTTAGATGGTCTCGAACCTGATCTTCTCCCACAGTGGGCGGCTCTTCATTCTCCCAGTCCCCACCTTTGCCTTCTGCGGCTTGGGCGGTAAGGCTCGAGCACTTGCCGGTCTCCCGTTTTGTTCCGGAGAGGGCCCACATTTTCCCTCATCTTCCTTTTATCCCCGACGTACCTATAGAATCTTTTCTTGTTGCCCTTGATGTCCCTGACCAGATTTAATTCTGTCAGGGCTTTAGCTTTCCTAACCTGATCCCTGGCCGCTTGGAGAATGTCTCTGTATTCCTCCCAGGCTACCTGTCCTTGCTTCCACCCTCTGCAGGCTTCCTTTTTGTGTTTGAGTTTGTCCAGGAGCTCCTTGTTCATCCATGCAGGCCTCCTGGCATTTTTGCCTGACTTCCTCTTTGTTGGGATGCATCGCTCCTGAGCTTGAAGGAGGTGATCCTTGAATATTACCCAGCTTTTTGGGCCCCTCTTCCCTCCAGGGCTTTGTCCCATGGCACTCTACCAAGCAGATCCCTGAAGAGGCCAAAGTCTGCTCTCCTGAAGTCCAGGGCAGTGAGCTTGCTGTGCGCCCTCCTCGGTGCCCTAAGGATCTTGAGCTCCACCATTTTGTGGTCACTGCAGCCCAGGCTGCCCTTGAGCTTCACATTCCCCACCAGCCCCTCCTTGTTGGTGAGAACAAGGTCCAGCATAGCACCTCTCCTCGTTGGCTCCTCTACCACTTGGAGAAGGAAGTTATCATCGACGCATTCCAGGAACCTCCCGGATTGCTTATGCCCTGCCGTGTTGTCCCTCCAACACATGTTGGGGTGGTTGAAAGTCCCCCACGAGGACCAGGGCTTGTGAGCGTGAGGCTGCTCCTATCTGTCTACAGAGGGCCTCATCCGCTCGGTCTTCCTGGTCAGGTGGCCTGTAGCAGACCCCCACCGTAATGTCACCTGTCCTTGCCTTCCCTTTAATCCTGACCCATAAGCTCTCGGTCGGCTCCTCATCCATCCCCAGGCAGAGCTCCATACACTCCAGCTGGGCATTGACATAGAGGGTGACACCCCCTCCTCGTCTCCCCTGCCTGTCCTTCCTAAAGAGCCTGTATCTCCCCCCATCCCAACACTCCAATCATAGGAGCCATCCCACCACGTCTCCGTGATGCCAATAAGGTCGTAGCCCTGCAGGCGTGTGCATGTCTCTAATGCCTCTTGTTTATTTCCCATGCTACGTGCGTTTGCATAGAGGCATTTAAGTTGGGCCCCCAATGAAGCTGTCTTACTGGCTGGAGTTCCTTTGTGCTGCTCTTCAGGCGCTCTCCTGCTGACCTGTGTTCCTTCTCCAGGCTCTGGGCATCTATTGCTGGCCCTGGCATCAAACCGGTAGGAGTGGGATGGATTGAGGCTCCCCTCCCCCGGCATCTCTAGTTTAAAGCCCTCTTCGCCAGCTTGGCAAGCCTATGACTGAAGATGCTCTTCCCCTCCTCTGACAGATGGACCCTGTCAGCCCCCAGTAGACCAGGTTTCTCAAAGCGAGTCCCATGGTCTAAGTAGCCGAACCCCCGGCTGTGGCACCAGTCCCGTAACCATTTGTTGACTCGCCAGATTCGACTGGCCCTTTCAAACCCCTTCCCTTTGACCGGCAGGATTGATGAGAAAACTACCTGCGCTCCTGAGTCCCTTACTGCTGCTCCCAGGGCTCTGTAGTCCTTCTTGATAGTCCTCAGACTGCTCCTGGCTGTGTCACTGGTGCCCACATGAAACAGCAGCAGCAGATAATAGTCAGGGGACTGTACAAGGCTTGGTAGCCTCTTGGTGACATCCCTGATGTGAGCCCCTGGTAAGCAGCACACCTCTCTAGAGAGTGCGTCCAGTCGGCAAATGGGTGCCTCCGTACCTCCCAGAAGAGAGTTGCCTACTGCTATCACCCATCGCCTTTTCTTAGTGGTGCTGGTTGTTGTACAGGGGGCAGATTACTGCATCACTCAGCTCCAGCGCTTCTCCTGGTGTGACAGGACTTTCCTCTTTGGCCTGCAGAGCAGTGAAGCGGTTCTGCAAGGGCACCTCAGGCTTTGGGGGAAGACTCTTCCTCCTGCTGGTCCTTGCTGTTGCAACCGTCCATTCTTCTGCATTATTGGCCCCCCTGCTCCCTTCTGCGTGTGCCAGTGGGGGAGTTTTGGCTGTTTGGCTGTGGGCTGCGGGTCTGCTGCAGACTGCACTCGGAACCAGCTATGTAGCTCCTTCTCTGCCTCCCTGATGTTACACAGTCTTCTCACCACCTCCTGCAGCTCAGCCACCTGCTGCAGCTCAGCCACCTGCTGCAGAAGGTCCTCAACCTGGGCACACCTTTTGCAGGAAGGTCTGCTGCCTGTCCCTACCCCAGGAGAGAGGTCTAGGCACTTCCTGCAGCCTGAGGTCTGCACTGCAGCATCTCCCTTCAGCAGTTCTGTCCTCTGGTTTATGACCCTCAATATCAAATGAAATAACAATAGAATATGGTTCAACTCCTAAATTAATTTGGATGGGGACAGGATTTAGGTGGAAAAGTACACTGAATAAATATGTTATAGGCAAACGGGGAGTGAAAGAGAGAGGAAAAAATGTACCCTTCCCCCTCTCTCTAATACCTAGTACCTCTTATTCATCACTCCATCCTTTTTCAGATCCCTCTGCTTTCCCCTAGCCTCCTTATCCTTTCTTCATTAAATTCTGTATTCTTTCTTCTCCCTCCTGCTCCCTTTCTTGCTTGGAGTAGAGATGGCACAAAACATAACCTTATTCCAGGTTGTGGAGTGGGGTCAGTGATCACTACTGTGGTCATTCTTCTCAGAACAGGAGGGATGAAAGTTGGAGAAAGGGAAGGAAGGATGGACAATGGCAGTAAGGGGGAGTTACAGAAACTGTTGCCAGTTGGCCTGTCCAGCATCAAGTTGGAGCACTGCTCCCAGCAGACCTGGACAGCAAGTGCCAGGCATTCTACCCACTAAGCCTGCCCTATACGCCCTATACTGCATTTTAGAAGTGAGAAGATAAAAATGAATCATTTGCTATGTTTCCGCAAACACAGCTCCCATTTTAAAGTCAGTGATTGCTTAAGGAAAAAAAAAATAAAAAAAAAGAAAAAACCCCAAACAATTAACAAGTGGAAAATATAAGCAAATGGCTGCAAGTGGTTGTTTTTCTGGTTGACCCTACTCACTCCTTGCTTCCATGTTTCTGAAACCTCTGAGTCTTCTGCGGGTGAAAGGTTTTGATTTCATACTGCTGCTTAACAGTGCTACAGACCATGTGATCAAAGCATAGAGTCACCAAGTGTTACCAGATCAGAACAGTAGCATTTTACACAGACTTGTAGTCTAAGAGGCATTTTTTGACATCAAAATGCAGGCAGTCACTGAGTAGGGTTGGTGGAGACGAGACAGAAATAGTGAGAAGCAGACAGGGAAAGGAGCAGGAAACAAAGGAGAAGGTTAAAAAAAAAAGTGCTGGTAAAGTAGTCCTAAGAAAAAGTGAAGGGAGAGAGATTCTGGGTATTGTATAACCTGGAAAGAAGTTTGGAATGGAGAACAAAGAAACTGCCCTAGTAAATAAACAGAGCTGCAACAAAGAAACACTGTCTCTGATAACGGTATTTCCTCCTAGTGGAAAAAACCCTTTAAATCTTAACTAAGCACTCAGGATCCAGGCCTGGAAGAGCACACTAGAACAGAGTCCCAAAGGGTTTCCATGATCTACCGCATTCTCTTCCTAAATCGCAGTGAGCTGTAGCTGCAGAGAGTGCCCAGGAGATGGCAGTCTTGGATATAGCAAAACAAGTCACAAACCTACAAACAGTTAACTACGGAATTTTGTAGCTGTACGCTCTTGATGACTGTTGGCACTATTGGATTCACATGGAAAACCTTTCTGAAAGAGTTCATTTCTGTGAGCTACTCAAATTGACGTGGAGGTTTTTCACTCTAACATGAAGTTTATTGGGACTTCTGGTCCATTATGCTCAGGAGAAAAATAGGCTTTTTAAAAATATTGAATTAGCTACTAATAATCAACCACTTGAGAAGACCCAAAAGGCACATGCTAGCAGGTTTTGAAGATGTAAGCAGCTTCTGAAATAAGGAAGGAAATATTTTTTTTTTCTGTATGTCAATAGTGAACACAATAATCAGTTATAAGTTTAATGTGTGGCAAGAAAACATTTTCTAACATAAGGATAGTAAATCATTAGAATAGAGTGCCCAGGGAGACTATAGGATCTTCAGGACTGAGTGGTCTTTGTAATTTTACACATGAAATTTTATACATATGGCAAGGTAAACACAGATGTAGTTGATTCTACCATAGAACAAGGGTCTGGAGTAAATTAACATCTGGTGATTGCTTATCTTTTTCTACGATAAAATTTGAAAAATCCATTAAGTTTAAACCAGGGTTTTGAAAAATAAAAAGCATTCAGAGGTGATATACTATATCTTTGACCACTTGAACCCGAGAAAGTTCAAATGTGCAGCAGAACTAAAATGATATTCTGGCATGTGGAGCAAAAAGAATTGCAACTTTTTCTTCTTTAAAGATATTCTGTTAATTTCCTGCCACAAAGACCATTAGGACTCTATTGAATATTTAGTAGCAGAGTGCTTATTCATGAGATGAAAGTATTAGTGAGTGAAGCTATCTAACAACTTATCTAACTTACTAAATGTAAGACCAATTGAACAAACATAAGAAAGACAACAGGTATTAAAAAAAAAGCCCACCTCTAAAACAGACAGATTTTCTTGTGAAGTTATGAAGACAATGTACACTCTAAATTAGAAACTAATTCTATTATCCCTCCACTTTGGTTTAATTGCAGCCCATCCTGCTCATCTGTGCAAGCAAGCAACTAACACTAACATTAGAGAAAAAAGGAGTATCAAGCAGAGTCTAGAGGAAACCACCTAGAACAATACCACCTCTTCAGCCTTATTGATAAAATGAAATTTGCCACAGAAATCCTGAGGAAACAGGTTTACTTATTGTCATGCTATAATTTAATAAACTGTGAAAAAAAACTTGGCAGCTTATGCTGTTAAGAGTTTTTCCTGTTACACAAATAAAATTACTAGTCCATATGTACCTGAAGACGATGCATACACTAAACTTTGTATACACAGAGAAATATCAATATTTTATTGGGAATTTACATCTCTTCATACTTATTCTCCAGATATTTGAATGTCCTCTCGTGGAAATTAAAATACTTTTTGACTGTATTATCTTCATTGGCATTTGGTTGTTCATTCACTTTAATCTGTTTATAAAGTATTTACATTTTCCATGACATACCACTCGAGATTCACTTATATTGAAGTGAAGACTTTTTGCCCATTTTGCGAGCTATTTCAGCTGCTTTTTGCACAGTAAGAAACACTCCAGTAATTAACTGAACAGTGCATTTTGGTTTTAATTTACACAGAAATCAGCACTTCCCCCAGTTGGGGGCGCATGCTTAAATGAATAATCCCTGTCAGAAACTTCCTACAGACCAAGACGTAAAACAGTATTTGTTGCTTATAGTTTGTGTCCCGTTTGCCCTTTTTTTGGTCGGGGGGGGAAGATTTTTGGTTCTCTTCAGTCATGGTGGCCTCTAAGGAATGCTGAGGTCTCTGTCGTGCCAAATGGACACCAAAACCAGAGGCATGAAATTGGGACTCACAACCCCAAACTGCCAAGAAGCAGAGTAAATAATCTCACACGGTGCTTCATGCTACAGTTTAGACTGCTTCCAATATCTGAGTTAGCTCAGGTACCTCTGCAGTGTCAGCATAAAGTCACAACTGCCCCCTTCTGAGTCAATAAATAAACATCGATTAATTCCTTTTTCACATTAGTTCAGCAAAACTGGCAAATGTTTTAGGCTGACATCTTGCATCTATGCTGGAGATTCATTCCATGCCAATTCATCTACAATGTGAATATCTGCTCCAGAGAGCTGTTCCAACCCTGCATCTCAACCAAGCAGAGAAGTGTGCGGAGTAATAAAGAATCGAGTGCTTCATGCATATTAGTGCCTTCGCATGTTCTGCATGGGCATCTTGGCAAGCAACAGCTTTCCCTGCTTATGGCTGCTTTCCTGCTTATACTTAAAAAAAGAAAACAAACCAGATGTATCAAATGGAACTGGAATGAAAAACTAGTAACAGTAACATTATTTTTCACTGCATTCCCCTGTAATCCTGCTAATGCTCTCCTCAAGATGGAAAAGTCCTTGATGAGTAAATAAAACACTACCCTATTCCATAAGACTCTATTTCCCTTGCATGTGTCATTTTCTCTGATTAGGGCAAAATTACACTTCCCAATGGAGACAGCTGTAACTCCACTACATGTAGGAACTGCCATTGACATCCCTGGGAGCACCTTGCCTTCCAGTGGATGAGCTCTGTAGTTGGGCAGGAGTAAGTTTAGAACTTGTATTTCATGCTAGAGCACACACTGATGTTAGATTGGGACAAAAATGGATGTTTTATCAATTCTGCATAGGTTGAAGAACTTCAACGCATATAGACAGGTTCAACAGTTGGAGAGGAAAAGCATCTTCCTGGGCTCATTCCTGTTACTGCTGGCGAACTCATGTAGATAAAAGCATTATTTTAGGTTTATCATGCCTCCATAATTCTCGCCTACCCAAAGATTAAGATTTGTTGCTTATTTGGAGCTGTAACTTAAAGTTTGGGATTCCTTTTATCAGTTCCACAGTGCCTCCACGTGACATGACAAAAAATATCAAGGGTCATTTATTACCTGATTTATTACACTTTCAGGTATAAAGGGAATATAAATAAGAACAGAATTTGTCCCTGCATCACATTACATCATTGTAAAGACCAAATGCTTTGCAAACACTAATTTTTCTTCTTGCTCTTCTTTATGTAAAAATGTTGGCACTTTCTCTATTTTACAGATGAAAAACTGAGAGAAAATATTAAGTCAGAAATACCTCCTAATTTAGGGCACCTAGCCTGAAATGTCTAGGACCCGATTTTTTAGGTTAGAAACTTCACATCCACGGTGCAGGCAATTGCTGTTGGAGTTGATGGGCTAACTGGTAGCGACAGATGGCATTAGAGCTGCACAGGAAATTATTTCACTGGGTTTCACAGAAAGGTCCTCTATTTGACAGAGTTTGGACACTTGGTTTGGGTTTCATTGGACCGGAAAAGAGAATTACAAGCAATTTCTGTATCTATTAGACTATAACAGAGTTTGATTTGCTAAAATATTAATATAAGAAAATGGGGATGCTGATAAAAGGAGATAGAATAACATATTTTCATTTTTACTACGCATTTAAATTCAACTAGTCCCATTCTCTGAACTTCAAATCAGGCAAGAACAAGTTATGAGCAGAGGACCTCTTCAGAAATTCTATGAACAAGTAATTTATTTTTCTTAACCAAGATATTATTGATCTTATATTTGACTTATATCCAAGTTGTCAGTCAGCATTTCTTCTGAAAAATCTATTTTTTTTTTCAGTAATTGCTGTACCAGAGTGGTAGCCAGGAAAATTATTCTACAGACAACTCCATTAACAAGAATAAGTAGGTAAAACATTTTCACAATATGAACAGGCTTGTTCAGCTTGTATATAGATACTGTATGTTTGCAAAAGCACGACAAATTTCTCTAGGAAAATAAATCACAAAGAGTTATTTTTGATGTAGACAACATCAAATTGAGTATTTGCAACTTCCTGATCTAATGTATAATTTTGTTAGCAAGAAACATGGAAAAAAATGATTTTTTTAACCAAATCAGTACTTAATAAAGTAATTATTCTTATATACAGTGAAAAAGGTTGCTCAGTTCATTTTCTAATACCTATTTTATTTTACAGATAATGACATATTTCTTTTCAAACACTTAAAGGATTAACCTTGTACATAATAGAACACTTTGTAAATAATAAGACATACCTTCTTTAGTTTTACAAAGCATTCCAGTCCAGTTTCCAAGGGATTAGTGTCACAGTTCATCTGTTAAAAAAAAAAAATGAAATCCATACATGATGGACTATCACAGCTTTTGGGTTTTTTGGGGTATTTTAAATTATTCTTTTATTTATTCTATGCATCCTTCTATTTATTCCTGGGTCAATATCTTCCATGTTGCATATGCGCAACTTCCATTTGAATACACTGTAAGCTTCCTGTTGTGGTTTAACCCGGCAGGCAGCTAAACACCACACAGCCATTTGCTTACTCCCCCTCAGTGGGATGGGGGAGAGAATTGGGGAAAAAAAAGTAAAATCCATGGGTTGAGATAAAGACAGTTTAATAGCACAGAAAAGGAAGGGAAAATAATAATAATAATAATAATGATAAAAGAATATACAAGTGATGCACAATGCAATTGCTCACCACCCGCCGACCGATGCCCAGCCAGTCCCTGAGCAGCGCCCCCCCCGGCCAGCTTTCCCCAGTTTATGTACTGAGCATGACGTCACATGGTATGGAATGTCCCTTTGGCCAGTTTGGGTCAGCTGTCCTGGCTGTGCCCCCTCCCAGCATCTTGTGCACCTGCAGCCTTCTCAGTCGGTAGAGCATGGGAAACTAAAAAGTCCTTGACTAGTGTAAGCACTACCTAGCAACAACTAAAATATTAGTGCGTTATAAACATTGTTCTCACCCTAAATCCAAACCACAGCACTGTACCAGCTACTAGGAAGGAAATTAACTCTATCCCTGCCAAAACCAGGACAGTATCCACCCCTTATTCTATACCATCTACGTCATGCCCAAGTCCCAAACTTTCCAATACATTTCCATTAATCACCACCCCTTTTCCGGGTTTTTAATATATATATATACACACACAGATATCATTCCCTTAGTCTATGGGCCATCCCTCTAAAATGTTCATTGAGTTCATTTAGTCCATGACTTTGGGCTCCATCTGTTGTAATAATCTTTCAGGGCAGGAAAGATGGAGATGGTGTGTGGTGTTGGATTGTTTCATGTTGAAGTCAGTTCTGGTTCCATCGTCACTGTGCTTTGCTTGGTTTCATCGAAGTTATTCTTCATTAACCTGGGAGATTCTTATTGTAATAACATTAGTATGGCATATAATATTATGTAGCACTTAACATCACATAACTCAGACCATTGGCTATTCTCACCCAAAATCAAATCCCCTTGAGGTACACATCGGACTTCCCCATCCTTCCGCATTATCCACCAAGTGCACCCAGGTCCTTGAGCAAAAGCAATCCCATGGATGGGTTTGCCTTTGCCCGAGGCAGGAATAACCCAGACTGTTTTCCCCAGCATATTTTTTATGTGCATTACAGGGACTTTATTCCCATCTACAGTACGTAAAAGTTCTGACTGGGCAGGGCCAGCTCGATTGGCAGATCCCCTCGTGTTGACTAACCACATGGCCTTTGCTAAATGCGTATCCCAATGTTTGAATGTCCCGCCACCCATTGCTCTCAGCGTAGTCTTTAACAGTCCACTGTATCGTTCGATTTTCCCGGAGGCTGGTGCATGATAGGGGATGTGATATACCCACTCCATGCCATGCTCTTTGGCCCAGGTGTCTATGAGGTTGTTTTGGAAATGAACATTGGCTGATAGATTCTGAATTTGTAATTGTAAGCACATGGTGCTTGCCTTGGCGGGTTTGTGGGAGTGTAATATAATTGATCTGCCAGGCCTGCCCATATTTATATTTCAGCCATCGTCCTGCATACCAGAGGGGCTTTAACCGCTTGGCTTGCTTGATTGCAGCGCATGTTTCACATTCATGGATAACCTGTGCAATAGTGTCCATGGTCAAGTCCACCCCTTGATCACGAGTCCATCTATATGTTGCATTAAGTGATTTCTTAGGAAGGATTAAGAATTTCCTAGGAAGGATTAAGAATCCATTAAGGATTTCCTAGGAAGGAAATTAACTCTATCCCTGCCGAAACCAGGACAGGAAAATAAAATACAAAGCCAATTTTATTTATCATCTTCCCATTAGGTGTAGGGGGAATGGTTTGTTAGGTAGCATTTGAAGCAAGAATGAAAATAATTATCAGTGGGCAAATGAAAAGGACCCCTAAATGCCCACCGTTTCACCTTCCTGAGTTCTTTCCTTTCCAAAGGAATTAGGAAAAATTTCAGGTAAGTAGAAATTATACTGATTTTCCCCAAATTCTCTAGGCCCCCTGAATAGTTCTTTATTGTGAGTGAGCAAATTTGGCAGAAACAAGCTAATGGGAAATGAAAAAGTTCGAAATACATTATGAAGCAAGAATAATTGGCCTCTCATGACATAGTTATCACAGAAATAAAACATTTTCAGAATCTATCAGCCAAACCTTTGATTTCAAAACACTAGAGCTCAGCAAAATCCTCATAATTTTGTTATACACAAGAGGGAAAAACATCAGTGAGTCAAAATAAGTGTCTCTTTGCCAGCAGTGCAATGCAGTATACTAGTTAGTTTATTTAGAGAAGACACTTCAGAATTACAGCAGCTTTTCCTGCTCAAGGTAAATTTTTTTTTCATGCTAAATTGAGAAACTGGAACAAATACTATCTGTGTTAGCTCTGACTAAAAGCAGTATAAGCATAATGAAATAAGGAAAATAAACAGAAAGAATAATAAAGTTATATTTCCTGACCTCTGCCCCCCAGGCTTGGAAACCCTTTTTCAGCCTTAAAGCATTCAGAGCATATGTTCCAAAGTTGTCAATTCCCTCTTTTTGGCCAGCTTCCACAATTGCATTGTAAAGAGTTACAGAACCTTCTTTTCTATGATAGAGCTCCCAGCCCAATTCATCTGTTATACAAACAAGATTAACAGTTTCATCAACTCAACAATGAAACAATCCTAATAAATACAGTCCTATCATTGGTAAAAAGTGGGGATCAATGCTGTAAGTGTTAATGCATGTTCTAGGGTCAATTCTGCTATCATATAGCAAGTCTAATTCCCTGCAAGAACCACCAGCGGATTTATGCCCTAGATCTTAAGGAGTGGTACTATCATTCTAATTTAAACTGTTAACTGAAATCTGGGGTGGGGAAAGTCAGAATAACTGATAAGAAAAGGCCATGTAATGAAGTCACAATAAGAGATTAAGTTTAAGGGCATTATAAACAGATGATGACTTGGCAAGTGAACAGCAAATGTAACAGTGTAAATAAGCATAAAGTGAGTATATTGTATCATATTTAGTATGATGGAAAGAGAATATAAATTATAAGGACTTCAGCTGCTTCAGAATGCTCTGAATTCAGTCCATTGCAGTAGAGATAGACATAAAAAGAAATAAGAAGTAACTGAGAAAAACAAATACTCAGCACTACAGCATTACATTTTCAAGGCACTTGACAAACACTAATATATGGTAATCCAAAAAAAATTCTTGACATTGATTTTGCAGCAAATACCACAGAGGTTATCAGAACTGGCCTTTTGTTCTGTAAAATAAATATTTACATTATAGGGTATTCTAAAGAAAAAGGTCTTGGAAAACTTAGCACAGACCCTGACTAGATCACATTTGAAAATCAGTGATGTCCTGCATTTCCTCACACATTTATATATAAAATGTGATTATCCCATTGCTTATGAATACATGATGAGATTTATTTTTCAACATAATTTCAGTTACACTTCTTATTTTATTTATTGCCTCTTTCCTTAAGAGTCTTTCTCTATTGCTTACCTGTGTACGATATCCTAATGGCAGTAACAGCAATATCAGAAGAAACTTAAATAAAACATCACTCAGATCCTCAGTTGTCAACTTCTGGAGGACCTGTCGTGCATATGGACCTGCTACACCAAGTACTCCCATCTCATCTGTCATGTTTTCAATTTTGTATCCACCTTTCGTTACCTCCTCTTCTATCATCTGCATGTAAAACACAACAGTGATGTTAATTTTTTAAATGAAAAATAACTGATTTAGATAAAGATTAAAAAGAAAAAAAATTTTGTTAGTGTTCATCTTCCCAGCAGCTCCCAGTCCCACACCTTCTCAAAACCAATGGAAGTATGTGCTACATTAGATAGTCAAATACGTCATTGATGTTAAACAGTGTTTTCTGGTGAGATACTGGTATAGGAACACAGGTATCTGGGATACAGCAAGGAAAGGAGAAAATTTAAATGGGTGGAACAGTATTTTGAAGATAAGAGTAAGAAGTGATGTCATAGGACTGAACACAGATTTGCCTTTGGATCCAGAATGTGTCAATTAAAAGTCATACAAAAAGAGTAAGCAGTAAACACAATGAACATAAGAAATCTCAAAATAAATTCCTGTGTCAACAGAAATGAACAACCAGCCTTGTTCCTTCCTGAATACAGTATTTAAAGTATTGGCAGAAAGTTCAGCTTTGAGTTTTGATTTGATAAAAAACATCAGCTGGGTACTGTCTTTCAGGAAGCTCACAAAATAAATGAAAGGGGTATATTTAAAAAATCTTATAAAGTACTATTTTGTTAAGCAGTGTTAAATCTCAGGCACGGGGAGTACCAAACAGGACTGTAGAAATTCCATAGAGGTAAATACATTAGGCCTGGTTCTGCCATTTGGTTCCTGAATGTGCCAATGGTCCTACTGATTCCCATGGGACTGTTATGAAACAGTACATTATTCATCGTATGTTGGGGTAGCAAATTTCAGTCTTTTATGTGTTGATTGATTTTGAAGAAATGATTTGTCAGCAATCTCCAGTAAGAAAAATTCTTTTTTTTAGTATGTATGTACACCACTAATAGCACTAGAAATGTCACTTCCAATACACATCTATGAAAAGCATTTTAATGAAGTCATCCTGTGACTGCTTCTACCGCATTTCTTTCCTTTGTTTCACTTTGTGACCCCAGAGCCCAAAGCAGAAGACATTATCACAGTACCAGGAAGATTGCACTACCCGTCTGTATTGGCCAGGTCAGTGCCTCTGCGGTCATCCATGTTTAAAGCCAATTTTCTTTTTTGGGTAAGAGAAAAAACTAGAAAGGAACAACTGTGCTGTGTTCCATCATACAATGCCAAACACAAACAGGTTCAACAACAAAACAAGAACTACCTACATTAAACTATATTACATAACTATCAGTAAATTCTCCATCTTTTTACATCAACAATAATCCAATAAGCAACTGCTTATACTTCAGGATTCAATTCAACCAAGTTTCTAAGAAACTGAGATCAATAAATAAGTAGAATTCTCTTTAAGCTAGTAAAAGGTTTGTTGAGTAATAATTAAGAATTTGGCACTTAGTAAAAAGGTTTCTATATTAATGTGACTGTATAGCACTATGTACTTACTGTATCAAAAATAAACTAACCTCAGATCATGGAGTTCTGACCCCGAGCCAGTTATAAGCATAAATTCTCCTGGATACAGTTGAAAGACTGTTAGCTCAGCATAAACTTTTCCTCTTGGTGTTAACATATGGCTTATATTTGTGGAACCCACCTACAGAGTAAAATTTGCAATTATTAAGGATGCAAAATATAACCTTTGAATTCTTAAACATTAAGAAATATATGGAAATATGTCTTTACTTGAAAGAACAACTTTTTTGTTTGTTCTGTTATGCCATAATAGGAGAGGACAGATACACAATTGGCCAAGCTTAAGCTTTACAGTTGAAATTTCACATTTTTCTTCATAGAAAAAAAAGAAATTTTTGAAATGAGATAAATTGAGACCTTTATAAATATTTTCAATTGTGTATTAGACAAGGTGTCCATTTGATTTAAGAATGCATTTTCTATGCAAATTCAATCAATTTTAGTTTGTTTTCTGATCATCAGAATAAAAAATTCTACGTGTGTTATTGACATAAATATTCTTTTTCAATCATGTGAATAAGGCTTTCAAATCCCTAAAGGATATCATATACTTTGCCCCTTACTTTAAGGAAAGAAATACTGAGCTGGCTTATGCTTTTGTGGCCCTGATTTATGCATGCTTTTATATTTTATGTAGTTGCTGACTATGAATCTACATCTCTGTACATTTGAATCAGGTTCTGTGTATAAATGTGGTCTCTAGAGGCAAAATTTCAAATAACAGTTACTTAGCTGTGGCCATAACATGTATGCACATTCATACAGATATCATCCATACAAACAGAAATATGAATGTGCCATAGCTGTTGTGCTGGTCTGGTTCCAGAGGCAGAATTTAATCTCTCTTATTTCATTCTGCTTTCATAAGAACCTTGTCAATCACCCAGTCAGTGCCCATATTCCAGACAATGAATGGAAAAAGGAAAAATATTGCAGATATTAACATTCTTTTGCAAGGTCATATTACATTAATATAGTTACTGGCATATTACAGGCACATAGCTGAATCTTCAGGATCTGATGCTAGTCACACCAAAAATCAGGCAATTTAAATAATCAACTGTTGTTGAATGCTGGATTTTTAAGTGGACTCATAAACTGTTCATTCTATTTTGCTGTCTATCTTTCTTTTTCCCCTTAGCAACACTGATTAAACTCCATAGAAAGCACTCACTTTGTTCTCATAGTTTCCTGTTTAATCTTGCTTTCCCACCACCACATAAATATATTCAGCAAGTGTTATCCATGCCAGCTGATGACACAGTTACCCCACCTCTACCCCAAGCTAGAGAGAAGACAAACAATCTATATTGCTATCACAAAATTAATACAGTAAAAAATATGACTACATGGCAATTCAGGTTCTTCTTTCTCCTAAACCTATAGGACACCATTCTTGCGTACAGCCTTCCCATTCAGTTGGCTCTGACCTCTGAGAAGTTATCTACCTTTGTGACTATAGTCTCAGTGTACTTACTGTTTTCCTATGCTTCCTCTCTCTGGTGTCTGAAGCAGCTAAAACCATCACCTACAGCAAAAACTTAGTGAAATTCAGTGCTGAAATGAGCAAACCCCATGGCTGTAGCACTTCAGAAAGGAACAATCTGCTTGCTGGAGGTGTATCTCTGAAGTTAAAGACACTAGATGAGAGTGGTTGATGAAGCAGGATGATAAAGGGACTCATGGAGCACTACCATGAACTGAGGACCAAGAATAAGAAACCTGGGGTAGTTTGTCACAGTGTGCCATTTTTGAGAACAGGATCATATTCTGAGGATCTGTGAGCAGCCACACTTGTGGAGAAAAGACAGGTGTGAGTTGAAGGCTGAATATTTGCAACCCTGCCTGCTCCAGGCAGCCAGCAGTAAAACAGTCAGTTTGAGAGGGATGGAAAATAAGCATAGGTCATATTTAAAAAAAAAAACACAAAAAAAACCAAACCCAAACACAAAACCGTTCCCCCTTGGGTATCCAGGAAGAATACAACATCCAGCTACGGTCAGGCCATTCCTCTGCTCTCCTCTGCTGCATGAAGCTGTCTGAAGCTGCTACAGCACAGTGCAGTTTTAGGCAGGCAGCTACCAAGCTATTCCAGTACTACTATAAAAGAATTCCAGGTGAGATTCACTTGGCCTTCTTTAGACAAAGATTTGAAAAACAGGAGGTTCTGTCTGAACATCAGGAAACACTTTTTTTTTACTGTGAGGGTGACTGAGCACTGGAACAGGTTGCCCAAAGAGGCTGTGGACTCTCCATCCCTGGAGATATTCAAAAGCCACCTGGACATAGTCCTGAGCAACAAGCTCTAGGTGACCTGCTTGAGCAGGGGGCTGGACAAGAGGACCTCCAGAGGTCCCTCCCAACCTCAACCATTCTAAGATTCAATGATTTGTGCCAAAAGGTACTTCTACTTGGGGCTACTCTAGTATAAACTCCACTGTTTGTGCTCTTAATTGAGTGAAGTTATATCTCCTGACACAGGAATTTCTCCAAAAGATCTGTGTTTGATATCTGAAAGATATGATGATAATATTATGCCTTATTTTCCATTTCTGAATCAGATCTTGTTTATCTAAATCCTACATTAAAACAGTTATCACTGTCCCATTTGCCTTTGGAACAACATTTGCAAATAGTTGATCCAGCAGCTTAACAGAATCTGTGCCTTTTACTTTAAACTTGCCAAATAGTGACAGGTCAATCACACTGACTTTTTCCATAACCTGTATATACTCATGACCCAAAGGGTCAAACCAATTTGTGTGCTGAAAACTGGGTCTGAAACAGAGCATTTACACACATAAAACACAATTTGGCCATTTTGTGCTCTTTTCAGCAAAATGTAGTCTTCAATTTCTTCAGTTTAATAATCTTGCAAGAGAGAGTGACTTTCCTAATTGTAGGTAGCTTACCCAATATTTTCCTTGGTCTAACATTATTAAAATCCTTTAACAACAGAGAAAGATATGGGTTGATATTTTATCAACCATTTTGTACAATAAACTGAACTGTTCAAATGTTAGAAGAAGTAGTAGTCTGTCATGTAAATTTACAGCATACTTTGTTACTGAATCATTTATTTGAGTTTAAGGTGTCAAAGGCTTTATTTCTGAACAGCAGAGTGTGTCCTTTATGAGCCTCATTTAGATTGGGACGCTGTCCTGGTTTCGGCAGGGATAGAGTTAATTTCCTTCCTAGTAGCTGGTACAGGGCTGTGTTTTGGATTTAGGATGAGAACAAAATTGATAACGCACTAATATTTTAGTTGTTGCTAAGTAGTGCTTACACTAGTCAAGGACTTTCCAGCTTCCCATGCTCTACCGACTGAGAAAGCTGCAGGTGCACAAGAAGCTGGGAGGGGGGCACAGCCAAACTGGCCAAAGGGACATTCCATACCATGTGACGTCATGCTCAGTACATAAACTGGGGAAAGCTGGCCGGGGGGGCCGCTGCTCGGAGACTGGCTGGGCATCGGTCGGTGGGTGGTGAGCAATTGTACTGTGCATCACTTGCTTTGTGTATTATTATTATTATCTGATTATTATTATTATCACTTTATTTCAATTATTAAACTGTTTTTATCTCAACCCACGAGTTTTTCTCACTTGTGCTCTTCCAGTTCTCTCCCCCATCCCACCAGGGGGTGGGGAGGAGTGAGCGAGCAGCTGCGTGGTGCTCAGTTGCCGACTGAGGTTAAACCACGACAGACTCCAGTATCCCTGTGGAAAACATTTATTTGCTGGATGCTCCCTGATGCAAGCAAGTAACTAGGTAGGCAGGCACAGAAAAAAAGAAAGGAGGATTGGGCTTCTCCTTTTCTGAGAATTATACAGAGAGGAATTAGCTTTTTCATGAAAACATTATCCTGTGCTGCTGATCGAATAAGAAGAAAGGGAGAAAAATACAGATTTATGATGAACAAATTGTTCTCTAATCTCTTCCTTGAACTAGGCTGCTCCCTGATACCCCATATCTAGAAGAGTTACAGAACACCTCGATGTGTGTTTTGGAATGTCTGCATTATCAGAATGAAATGGATTCTAAAATATGGAAAATACAGTAATGGAAGATCTACTTAATAGATACCTTTTAGCTGAAATGAATGATAAATGTATGCTTCTCATTAAGTTTAACTCAGATGGCACTTGCTGTCATGACAATTTATCAGGCAAAATAAAAAGGTAATCTTTCATTTACTTGTATCCAGTCTCATCTCCAGGTTTGTAGAACCAATGAGGTTGCTCCCATCCTGCATGAAAGCCCATTGAACATTTGGACTTCAGCAAATCATACAGCCCACTGGTTCTCTCTGTTGGTCTCCCAGCAAATCTTTCTTCTTCAGGGTAACCACCTAGGGGGGAAAAAAACCAACCAAAACCTATGGCATACTAAATACTGTACATCACCAAGATAGAATATATATAATACACATATATATAAACAGAGAAATCTAGAGGCAGGTTTTGTTGGAATTCATTTTCAGGATACAAGTGCATTTAAAAAAAATACCTTCTTACCAACGTTATTAAAACCATAAGATTCTCTTGCTTTGGCTTCTCTGTATTCCGTGGTGGTCCACTTTCCATAGCAATTGGGATCTAATTCTATCAGATCAAATGGAGGTTCCCCCTCAAAGATCCAGTCACTGAGGTACTTTTCTATGCCACCAGCATGTATAATGCCATACCTTAAAAAAAGGAAAAAGTCCTGCAGTGCCAAGTCTTTTTTTGCTTTGTTTTTAAAAATCAGTACTAGCATATACTACTAATACACCCCCTAAAGTATTTTAAATTTTCCCCTCTTTTTTTTTGTTTTGTTTTGTTCTGTTTTGTCTTGTTTTCCAAGATTACATGCTTTATTGACAGATATTTCTACTGCCCCAATGTCAGCAGCAAAACTCCATTGCTAATGTACAGCAGTTGCAATGCTTGAGATTACAGCAAGCTCTTTTTTCTCTAAAGTTCAGAATTTAATAATCTTTTTCAGGGACATTAGAACTCCTCAACAATTAATACTAAAGAAAGTTCTCAAACTTCTGATATCCATTAAATACCCTTTCTAGTCATAGAATATCTCCTTTTTCAATCAGATGTGATTAAACCAGACCCAGATTTGAAAACCAGACTGAGACATTCTGGCAGCTACAGTGAATATTTGCATTACAGTGACAAGAGCAACAGCAGCAAAAGTCAGGAGACAATGCTACAGAGACAGTTTTAAAGAAGTTGAAAGTCCAGCAGTACTTTTTATATTGCTCCACAGAAAATCAGGGAATGTAGAGGAATTGGGAATAAAACTAGGAGACTTGTTTGCAGTGGTGCCGGAATTGAGTGCTACCTTTTCTCATCTGATTTACCTTCTCCGTTCTCCACTACAACTACAAAGAGAACTGGTTCTAGAAAGTTTATACTAACAAAATACACATGTAGGAATTTTCTGCTACCAGTCTGTAGCAAAAGCCTGTCCTGTTTCTACCTAATAAGTGTGTGAAGGATCAGACTGTAGAGCAGATCACTTGTTAGAAACCTGCATTAAAAGGAACCACACCAGACAACAAAAGTAGGTACTCAAAAGTTATGAAATGATAGATTTAAGATTTCCTTACTTAAACATTTTGTACATAATTCGAACTTTCAAAATGCCTGACATCTTGACATCCATAGGGAAAAGGCTATGTGTGAAATGTGCTCCCGTGAGGTACCTGAACTGGACAACTGGGAGACAAGGAACTTTGTTGTGCTACAATATGTGTATGTCACCACTCAGTCCACATACAACCAAACAGTACTATGTAATGCTAAATTACAGGCATCTCAGATTTGACACTCCAATGGTTAATGACAAATAATTATTAATACCGAAGAAGTTTTGATTTTAATACCTCTCTGAATTAGTTTGCCATGTTTAAAAAAAAGTGCCAAAATATCCTTCTGTCTAGGGAAGATGTGAAAATAAATTCTTAGTTATTTGTGAAATGCTCCAATGAACACAACAAAAAAAGTCCTTGAAGAAATATTAAGTCCATCCAAAACCAAGTTTAGATTAGCATGCAACAATTAAATCACAGACACTGATACTGAATAGTGAAGCTAAGACAAACTTGAATTGCTGCTCATCAACTTTGCATTCTGAATTCTATGCCATCAGTTAAATAGGCAAAGATCTTATGGGGGAAAAAAAAGAAGGATGTAATCATTTAATTCTAATGCGTATGCATAAGACGAATGAATTCAGAATACATAGACAACTTAGTTCTGGAACTTCCTAACTGTAGAATGCCTGACATCATAATCTTCATGAGTCTCCTGGTTTCAGCAGGGATAGAGTTAATTTCCTTCCTAGTAGCTGGTACAATGCTGTGTTTTGGATTTAGGATGAGAACAAAGTTGATAACACACCGATGTTTTAGTTGTTGCTAGGTAATGCTTACACTAGCCAAGACTTTTCAGTTTTCCATGCTCTACCGACTGAGAAGGCTGGAGGTGCACAAGAAGCTGGGAGGGGGCACAGCCAAACTGGCCAAAGGGACATTCCATACCATGTGACGTCATGCTCAGTACATAAACTGGGGAAAGCTGGCCGGGGGAGGCCGCTGCTCGGGGATTGGCTGGGCATCGGTTGGCGGGTGGTGAAGCAATTGTACTGTGCATCACTTGCTTTGTGTATTATTATTATTATCATATTATTATTATTATCATTTTATTTCAATTATTAAACTGTTTTTATCTCAACCCACGAGTTTTCCTCACTCGTGCTTTTCCAGTTCTCTCCCCCATCCCACCAGGGGTGGGGGGGAGTGAGCGAGCGGCTGCGTGGTGCTTAGTTGCCGACTGAGGTTAAACCACGACAGTCCTTTTTGGCGCCCAACGTGGGGCACGAAGGGTTTGAGATAATAACAGATTAACCGGAGAGTATTAAGGAACTTATATCTGTTAATAGTTGTGGGTCACAATGTTGGTTTCTCTGTTCTCGATATTGATTTGTCTAATCTGCATCGTGCTCTTTTTTTTGCTGTACATGTTAAAGATTGGTGTTGGTTTTTGCAGTTTGCTGTGGTCTGCAGTGATTAGTGATGTCTCGCTTGTGAGGTTTGTTTTTAAAACATTGACCTTGACGTTAGTGTGGTATGTAAGCTTCGCAATGAAGCCGTTACTGTACCACGGATACCATTTCGTGGAGACAACTAGCAATTACAGTGACTTTTCTGAGAGTTTTTTTACGGAGGAAATACAGAATGGCAGCGTCACTACCTTCTTCTATGATGTTTCCTCCTTCATTACAGTAACTTTTCAGTATTTTGAACAGCCTTGGGTAGTTAAGATACTTCTATTGGTACTTCTTTAGAATATGGTTTCGGTTTTGTCTACAATTGGTAAGCAATTTAAGAATATCATCCAGAGATCTGCCCCAAAGCCGAATAGTTATGAGTGGCAGGGTGTGTGGGACAAGATGGGCAAGTACCTAGGCCAGTGGGCACCCCCAGTGTTTTGGAACTTCACCCCTGAGCAAGGGCAGAATCCTGAAGAGTTAGTAGAATATTGGGACAAAGTATGCTGTCACCCTGGCAACTCCAGAGAGATGCAGATCATTGCAACGTGCTGGGGCCTGGCCCATGCCTACCGAGACCTGTTGAACACCATTCAGTACCCTCAAAGGGAAGAGAAGGTCTCTGGATCTGACAGTAAAACGACACGCACTGCGGCCACTCAGACCCAGGCAACACGCCCTGCGGCCACTCTGAACCCAGAAACATGCTCTGCAGCTACTCAGACTCCGGCAAAAGGCCCTGTGGCCACTCAGACCCCGGCGACAGGCCTTGCGGCCACTCAGACCCCGGCAACAGGCCCTGTGGTTGAACCAAAGAACCAGCCTGTGCCGGTATCAGTCGCCCTGTACACAAGAAGAAATCTTGGAAGCAGAAGTCGGCTCGTTTACTAAGGGAGGAAGAAGCTTCTTCTAAAAGGGAGCCAGAGGAAGAACTGTACGAATACCCTGGAGAAAGGCCATCACGAGAACAGGAGGAGGAGAGCCGGCCGCCGATCGGGGAGGAAGAAGAGGAAGAACTCATAAACGAGGCAGTAACCACCCGATCTCTATCCCTGAGTGAGCTGCGAGATATACGAAAAGATTTCAGCCGTCGTCCAGGCGAGCATATTGTCACCTGGCTGCTCCGATGCTGGGATAATGGGGCCAGTAGCCTGGAATTAGAGGGTAGGGAAGCCAAGCAGCTGGGATCCCTTTCTAGGGAAGGGGGCATTGACAAAGCGATTGGAAAAGGGACACGAGTCCTCAGCCTTTGGAGGCGACTCTTGTCAAGCGTGAAGGAAAGGTATCCCTTCAAGGAAGATGTCATATGTCGCCCAAGCAAGTGGACCACCATGGAGAAGGGTATCCAGTTTCTGAGAGAATTAGCTGTGCTGGAGGTGATTTATGATGACCTGAACAATGAACAACTATCTAAAGATCCAGATGAAGTCAAGTGCACACGACCCATGTGGCGGAAGTTTATAAGGAGCTCACCATCTTCATATGCCAATTCATTGGCAGTGATAACCTGGAAAGATGGAGAGGAACAAACAGCGGATGAATTGGCTAGTCAACTCCGGCAATATGAGGAAAGCCTCTCTTCCTCCCTCGTCTTGGCTGTGGACAAACTGTCCGAAAAACTGTCCGAAAAACTGTCCCAGGAATTCCAGCAACTCAAAGAGGACATGTCCTACTCCCCACCTGTGAGGACCAGTATCTCGGCTATTAGGAGTCAGCGTTCTTTTGCTCAAGAGAGAGAATATAAAGGGTACACACCACGGGGCACCCTCTGGTTTTACCTGCGTGACCACAGAGAGGACATGAGGAAGTGGGATGGAAAACCTACTGCAGCCCTAGGGGCACGGGTACGTGAACTGCAAGGGAAAACAATCACAGAAAGAGGTTCTTCCAGGCAAATTGCTGCTCCAGTTTCCAGCAGGCAGTTCCCCAGACAGAGTAGAAGGGCTGATCTTACTCCTGATCTTAATGAAGAAACTTCTGACTCGTATGTACAAGAAATGAGAAACAAGTACTGTGATGAGGACTAGAGGGGCCCTGCCTCCAGCCAGGGGGAGGAAAGGGACAATCGGGTTTACTGGCCTGTGTGGATTCGGTGGCCTGGCACATCAGACCCACAGGAGTATAAGGCTCTAGTAGACACCGGTGCACAGTGTACCCTAATGCCATCAAGCTATATAGGGGCAGAACCCATCTGTACTTCTGGGGTGACAGGGGGATTCCAACAGCTAACTGTATTGGAAGCCGAAGTAAGTCTAACTGGGAATGGGTGGCAGAAGCACCCCATTGTGACTGGCCCAGAGGCTCCGTGCATCCTTGGCATAGACTACCTCAGGAGAGGGTATTTCAAGGACCCAAAATGGTACCAGGTGGGCTTTTGGTATAGCTGCCTTGGAGACGGAGGAAATTAAACAGCTGTCCACCTTGCCTGGTCTCTCAGAGGACCCCTCTGTTGTGGGGTTGCTGAAGGTCGAAGACCAACAGGTGCCAATCGCTACCACCACGGTGCACCGGCGGCAATATCGCACCAACCGAGACTCCCTGATTCCCATTCATGAGCTAATTCGTCGACTGGAGAGCCAAGGAGTGATCAGCAAGACTCGTTCACCCTTTAACAGTCCCATATGGCCAGTGTGGAAGTCTAATGGAGAGTGGAGACTAACAGTAGACTATCGTGGCCTAAATGAAGTCACGCCACCGCTGAGTGCTGCTGTGCCAGACATGCTAGAACTTCAATACGAACTGGAGTCAAAGGCAGCCAGGTGGTATGCCACAATTGATATTGCTAATGCGTTTTTCTCAATCCCTTTGGCAGCAGAGTGCAGGCCACAGATTGCTTTCACTTGGAGGGGCGTCCAGTACACCTGGAACCGACTGCCCCAGGGGTGGAAACACAGCCCCACCATTTGCCATGGACTGATCCAGACTGTACTGGAACAGGGTGGAGCTCCAGAACACCTGCAATACATTGATGACATCATTGTGTGGGGCAACACAGCAGAAGAAGTTTTTGAGAAATGGAAGAAAATACTCCAAATCCTGCTGAAGGCCAGATTTCCCATAAAACAAAGTAAGGTCAAGGGGCCTGCACAGGAGATCCAATTTTTAGGAATAAAATGGCAAGATGGACGTCGTCAGATCCCCATGGATGTGATCAACAAAATAACAGCCATGTCTCCACCATCTAGCAAAAAGGAAACACAAGCTTTCTTAGGCGTCGTGGGTTTTTGGAGAATGCATATTCCAAATTACAGTCTGATTGTAAACCCTCTCTATCAAGTGACCCGGAAGAAGAACGATTTCAAATGGGGCCCTGAGCAACGACAAGCTTTTGAACAAATTAAAGAGGGGATAGTTCACGCAGTAGCCCTGGGGCCAGTCCGGGCAGGACAAGATGTCAAAAATGTGCTCTACACCGCAGCCGGGGAGAACGGCCCTACCTGGAGCCTCTGGCAGAAAGCACCAGGGGAGACTCGAGGTCGACCCCTAGGGTTTTGGAGTCAGGGATACAGAGGATCTGAGGCCCGCTATACTCCAACTGAAAAAGAGATATTGGCAGCATATGAAGGAGTTCAAGCTGCTTCGGAAGTGATCAGCACTGAAGCACAGCTCCTCCTGGCACCCTGACTGCCGGTGCTGGGCTGGATGTTCAGAGGGCGGGTCCCCTGTACACATCATGCAACTGATGCTCCGTGGAGTAAGTGGGTCGCACTGATCCCACAACGGGCTCGAATAGGAAACCCCAGTCGCCCAGGAATCCTGGAAGTGATCATGGATTGGCCAGAGGGCAAAGATTTTGGAATATCGCCAGAGGAGGCGGTAACGCGTGCTGAGGAGGCCCCAATGTATAATGAACTACCAGAAAATGAGAAGCAATATGCCCTGTTCACTGATGGGTCCTGTCGTATTGTGGGAAAGCATCGGAGGTGGAAAGCTGCTGTATGGAGTCCTATGCGAGAAGTTGTAGAAACTGCTGAAGGGGAAGGTGAATCGAGCCAATTTGCAGAAGTAAAGGCCATCCAGCTGGCTTTAGACATTGCTGACCGAGAAAAGTGGCCAGTGCTCTATCTCTATACTGACTCATGGATGGTGGCAAATGCCCTGTGGGGGTGGTTGCAGCAATGGAAGCAGAGCAACTGGCAGCGCAGAGGCAAACCCATCTGGGCTGCCGCATTGTGGCAAGATATTGCTGCCCGGGTGGAGAACCTGGTTGTAAAAGTCTGGAACGTAGATGCTCACGTACCCAAGAGTCGGGCCACTGAAGAACATCAAAACAACCAGCAGGTGGATCAGGCTGCTAAGATTGAAGTGGCTCAGGTGGATTTGGACTGGCAACATAAGGGTGAATTATTTATAGCTTGGTGGGCCCATGACACCTCAGGTCACCAAGGAAGAGATGCAACATACAGATGGGCTCGTGATTGAGGGGTGGACTTGACCATGGACACTATTGCGCAGGTTATCCATGAATGCGAAACATGCGCTGCAATCAAGCAAGCCAAGCGGTTAAAGCCCCTTTGGTATGGAGGACGATGGCTGAAATATAAATATGGGGAGGCCTGGCAGATCGATTATATCACACTCCCACAAACCCCGCCAAGGCAAGCGGCACGTGCTTACAATGGTGGAGGCAACCACCGGATGGCTGGAAACATATGCCGTGCCCCATGCCACTGCCCGGAACACTATCCTGGGCCTTGAAAAGCAAGTCCTATGGCGACATGGCACCCCAGAAAGAATTGAGTCAGACAACGGGACTCATTTCCGAAACAACCTCATAGACGCCTGGGCCAAAGAGCATGGCATTGAGTGGGTCTATCACATCCCCTATCATGCACCAGCCTCCGGGAAAATCGAACGATACAATGGACTGTTAAAGACTACGCCGAGAGCAATGGGTGGCGGGACATTCAAACATTTGGACACACATTTAGCAAAGGCCACCTGGTTAGTTAACGCTCGGGGATCTGCCAATCGAGCAGGCCCTGCCCAGTCAGAACTTTTACGTACTGTAGATGGGAATAAAGTCCCCGTAGTGCACATAAAAAATATGCTGGGGAAAACAGTCTGGGTTATTCCTGCCTCGGGCAAAGGCAAACCCATCCGTGGGATTGCTTTTGCTCAAGGACCTGGGTGCACTTGGTGGATAATGCGGAAGGATGGGGAAGTCCGATGTGTACCTCAAGGGGATTTGATTTTGGGTGAGAATAGCCAATGATCTGAATTACGTGATGTTAAGTACTAATTATAGTTATAATAGTTGTACTAATAATACACAGATATACTAATAATACTAATAATATTAAATGCCGTACTAATGTTCTTACAATAAGAATCACCCAGGTTAATGAAGAATAACTTCAGTGAAACCAAGCAAAGCACAGTGATGATGGTACCAGGACTGACTTCAACATGAAACAATCCAACACCACATACCATCTCCATTTTTTCCTGCCCTGAAGGACTGTTTTGACAGATGGAGGACGACGTCACGGACTAAATAAACTCACCAAACGTATTAGAGGGATGGCCCACAGACTAAGGGAATGATATCTGTGTGTGTGTGTATATATATATAGAAGAAAAGGGGGTGGTGATTAATGAAAATGTACTGGAAAATATGAGACTTGAGCATGATGCAGATGGTATAGAATAAGGGGTGGATATTGTCCTGGTTTCAGCAGGGATAGAGTTAATTTCCTTCCTAGTAGCTGGTACAATGCTGTGTTTTGGATTTAGGATGAGAACAAAGTTGATAACACACCGATGTTTTAGTTGTTGCTAGGTAATGCTTACACTAGCCAAGGACTTTTCAGCTTCCCATGCTCTACTGACTGAGAAGGCTGGAGGTACACAAGAAGCTGGGAGGGGGCACAGCCAAACTGGCCAAAGCGACATTCCATACCATGTGACGTCATGCTCAGTACATAAACTGGGGGAAGCTGGCGGGGGGGGCCGCTGCTCGGGGACTGGCTGGGCATTGGTCGGCGGGTGGTGAGTAATTGTACCGTGCATCACTTGCTTTGTGTATTATTATTATTATCTGATTATTATTATCATTTTATTTCAATTATTAAACTGTTTTTATCTCAACCCACGAGTTTTTCTCACTTGTGCTCTTTTCCAATTCTCTCCCCCATCCCACCGGGGTGTGGGGGGAGTGAGCGAGCGGCTGCGTGGTGCTTAGTTGCCGACTGAGGTTAAACCACGACAATGAGTTTACTTTGATGTAGTGGGTTTTTATCTGTAATTTTTTAAAAAAATAAAACAGAAATATCACACAGTTGAGTACATGAAGTAATTCTGCCAAACACGCTCCTTTAGGCTGTTCAGCAGCAATTTTCAGATTCTCAGCACAAACTTGTATCACTGCAGTCGATATGGTACGGATGAGTGCTTGTAAACTGCCACTCTAAGTACTACAGAAGAGCTAGCTATTGCTGGTCTTAATTTAATTAGGCAACTCTAAGTTATTCATACATTTTGCAAGCATGGCTATGATGCCTTCAGGAACAGCTCCAGAAGTTTTAGCCAGCTTAAGTCTCCCTGCACCATTCACTGCAGGAAAAAGCACAGGGGAACGCAGCACAGAGACCATTGCATGACTGTGGGTGGCGACAGACCAAATACAATGAAGCTTTTTCGCTTCAGATGAAGGCTGCTGAGCTGGTGGCAGGTTAACCCGGGGGCAAGACAGCCTGGGAGGCAGCCCTGTGATGTGGAGTTGCTCTGCCGCATACAGCACTGCACCTGGGCTGACTGGTCTCTGCATTCTGCAGAGCTTTGCAGCTCTGACTCTGTGCAGTCAGTTGATTCTGTACGGTACTCCTAGCTGGGCCTACATTATCAGAGATTTTAAATTACGCAGGGTGCCCAAATCCCTCATCACCTCAGATAATGGAGAGCTGATTGTATTAATATATCCACTGAAGTTCTGCTACACAGGAATGAAACACATGCTTTGCAGGGATGGGATGTTACAAGTAGCTGTAGAGTGGTACAGCTTAGGGATCTCAGTCTTCATATAAGGATTTAGAGAAAATTTCCTTAATGAACACAATCCTTCCAATCCCTGCCAAACTTGGTTTGCTCTGTGCTATGTTCCACATTGTTCCTGTCCTATTTTTGTGTCTTACTTGTTTATAAGTCCTTGCTTCTCACTGATTTTCAACTCCTGAAGTTTCTCATTCCACTCCTTTTTCCTAGGAAATCCGAGTCCCTGCACACCATGGTCCCTTTTCTAGTGTGTTTGTCCCAGGTTTAGCCATTTTTCTACCCCATTTCTACAGAAAAACTCCTGTTCAGTTTCTGGCTGTGGAATACTACTGTAGATACAATTCAGGACTTCTAGTGCAAGATTTAGTGAGTCTCTGTCAAGTGTTTATGAGCTGTAACATTTATAAAGGCTTGTGAATGGGCTTCATGGATAGATTTTGTGAAGAATGGCAGAAAGGCATGTCTTTAGGAGAAAGGTCACTTCTGCCAAGTGTGAAGTTCATTCTCAGAAAATGGGGAGATTAGAGCTTTTCAAAAGACAGACTTCACCCCAAAAAACTTAACACGGCAAAACAACATACCTTCCAATAATCTCGTTCTTTGGAACGGTTACACTGCTTTGACTTAAACTTTTCTGAATAAAATTCTAGCCTACTCTTGTTAACATTTTCAAAGCTATAAGTAAATAAAAGTCTTAAATGGGAAGTATTGAGCAACCTTAATAATTAACAGTGCTACAAGCTCTGCTAACTATACTTAACTTATTTGCGCATTAAAATGCCTAGCAAGCTGATAATTTTAGATAATAAAATTCCTCTAAGCTAAAAGCACTAAGTCCTCTGTCACAATGTCCCTGCTAGTTGACTATGAGATAAGGATTTGCTAATGCACACAAAAAATTACACCACTGGTAGAAACACTGCAGTGACCCAGAAGCGTAGAAGAGTCAAAAGTCCCTGAAAAGCAGACAAAGTAATCCAATGACAGCAATATAATTGTGACCTGTGTCTAAACATTTAGAGATTAATCACATTTCTGAAATAAGTTGTTTTAAGAAACTTAAACGTATACACTGTTCTTCAGTTATTCCTATATGGAACTTCGATTCTGCTCCCATTGATGCCAATGAAGGAAAACAGGTTTCAAAGTCTAGCAGCACAATAATGTGAACTAGGACTAGGCAAACCACTTCTGTAACTATAAGTTCTGCAAATGTTACTAAAAGATAACAACAGATAACTAATGTTTTAGTTGTTGCTGAGCAGTGCTTACACTAAGTCAAGGACTTTTCAGCTTCTCATACTGCCCTGCCAGCGAGGAGGTTGGAGGTGCACAAGAAGCTGGGAGGGGACACAACCGAGACAGCTGACCCAAACTGGCCAAAGGGGTATTCCATACCATATGACGCCATACTCAGTATATAAACTGGGGGGAGTTGGCCGGGGGAGGGGGGGGGGGGGGGGGGGCGGGGCACGACCGCTGCTCGGGAACTGGCTGGGCATCGGTCAGCAGGTGGTGAGCAATTGCATTGTGCATCACTTGTTTTGTATATTCTTTTATCATTATTATTATTTTCCCTTCCTTTTCTGTCCTAGTAAATTGTCTTTATCTCAACCCACGAGTTTTACCTTTTTTCTGATTCTCTCCCCCATCCCACTGCGGGGGGAGTGAGCAAATGGCTGTGTGGTGTTTAGCTGCCTGCCGGGTTAAACCATGACAGGTGAATATCTTTCACAATGAATCACTGCAAAATTACCAAACCGTTTTATTTTGAGGGCCTCTGAAAGCACATTAGTGATACTGCCTTATCTTATGATCTGAGGGTTTGTTTGGTTTGGACTGAAAGAAAACTGGAAAAAGCTGAGCTGGATATTGAACAGCATATTAGGCAATTGGAAAAACAATGTTCAATAACGTGCCTGGAATTGGATTCAGTTCATTCTATCCATCTTGAATCAATGGGCAAACTAAGACAATTAAAGAGAAGTCAGTAAGAGTTTTACCACTGACTTTGGTGGGGCCAGAGCCTATAAGATGTAAATCACATTCAAAGAAAATATCATAATGGGCAGGAGAGAATAAATGACACCAGTAAAACACCTGTTGTCACACTACCCTCTTCATTTGCTTTCCTCCAATGTGGGGATTAACGGCACGGACTCTGGCAGGCTTCAACCAAAGACCAAAGACCTTTATTGCTCTTTCTCGGCGATCTTTTATAGCAAACAGAAGTGTTTCACGTGCCATCTACAGCTTGCCGATTGGTTACGGCCTTGTGTTCACGCGCGTCTATGCTCTAGCGGATTGGCCTGTTCTTCCTGATCATGCGACATGCCTTCTTGACCTTTATCTTGCTTACTCCTTTTCAGCAGCTCATTACTTCTTCCTTTGTCTTCTGCTTATGTGCCTTCTCAGGCCTCAATGGCACAAGGCTCGGTCGTTGTTGTCGAGCTGCCTATCCCCACACTCCAGCACCCAGCAACATCATTTTTTAGCTCAACCTTCAACAGTCAGAACCATTATGTTCGTATCCCTAGAGCAGTCAGTCACCCAGTATGCTGGCAGCACCTTCTGCTTAGTATGCCTTCAACTCTTCACCCAAAAGTTAATACTTCAGATTAGAAGTTCTCCTTGTACCACTCATTCTTGCCACAGCTTCAGTGACACCAGTTTCTGCCTATGTCAAACAATTGTTGAACACAATGTAATTCAAAGCTATGCATAAAATGAACTGGAAAGTGTATTGTAAAGCCGAGCACTTTTATGGCTTTAACTTTCTGCACAGACGGTGCCAAGTACTAACCATTTCTTGCTGCTTCATAGTGGCCATTATATGTAGAGAAACACTTGGCCATCCAGGGCTAAAGCTCTGTTTATAGTGAAATACTGTCTTTGAGCAGAGGAATCTGTCAGTGCATTATGGGTTTTTCTGCTTCTTTCCCAGTATCAGGAATGGAATAGGAAACCAGTTAACCTGTAAAGGATAGAGTTTCCAGGATAAACTTTCTAAGAATTGATCATTAGGCACAAAAACATCAAAACCAAAATGCCCACCAAGAGCAAAATATGCAATTTGACTGTTCCTTTGAAGTCTACAGTTGTTTCCATTGTGCATATGAACAGCTCCCTTTTGAAATTGCTGAGAGTTGTATGTGTATATTTGAGGACTGAATGTGGTCTGTAATGCCAAATAGTTGCAAGAGGAGAGATTTCACAACTTCAGGATTCAGGAAATATCAAAAGTGGCAGAAAGTTCAAGGATAATGATGTTGGAGAAAGGTTGGATCTTGCTAAGAGGAAATTGCTGGTGACCTTACTGAACTACCATGGTGTCTTGCAGGTGTGTTGCAGAGATTCAGACAATGGGAGCAATTAGAAGAGGGCATGTTTTCGCATGTAGCTGGGGGGAAAAAAATCACAAATTTGGAATAAAATAATTTTTATTAAATTAAAAATTTTAAGTGCTCCTTCTTGTCACTCACTTAAATGTAGCATCGATGTGACAAAATTAAGAAGGGGGAGAAAAATATTAGATATGCTGTAAACACTAGGTTTTTTTCTGTTTATTTGGAGAAAATAGGTTCAGTTTTAGCCATCTTAATGTCCTTTTTCTTAGATTTGGCAGTGTGTTATTCAGCTATTATTACCTGTCACCCAGCAAAGATGTTAAAGAAATAAATAACAAGTAAAAAATTACTCTGAAATATTCATTCAGCAAGTATGTATCAGAAACAGTGTGGCCAGCAGGAGTAGGGAAGTGATCGTGCCCCTGTACTCAGCACTGGTGAGGCCGCACCTTGAATACTGTGTTCAGTTTTGGGCCCCTCACTACAAGAAGGACATTGAGGTGCTGGAGCGTGTCCAGAGAAGGGCAACGAGGCTGGTGAAGGGTCTAGAGCACAAGTCTTATGAGGAGCGGCTGAGGGAACTGGGGTTGTTTAGCCTGGAGAAAAGGAGGCTGAGGGGAGACCTCATCGCTCTCTACAACTACCTGAAAGGAGGTTGTAGCCAGGTGGGGGTCGGTCTCTTCTCCCAGGTAACAAGCGATAGGACGAGAGGAAATGGCCTCAAGTTGTGCCAGGGGAGGTTTAGATTGGATGTGAGGAAAAATTTCTTTACGGAGAGAGTGGTTAAACATTAGAACAGGCTGCCCAGGGTAGTGGTGGAGTCCCCATCCCTGGAGGTATTTAAAAGACGTGTTGATGAGGCGCTTAGGGACATGGTTTAGTGGGCATGGTGGTGTTGGGTTGATGGTTGGACTCGATGATCTTAGAGGTCTTTTCCAACCTTAATGATTCTATGATTCTATGATTCTATGTTCTCTGCCATTTCCCCGTTCTGAAGACATAATCCATCGCTGAAAAACTTAGATTTATGAAAACTGATTAAAAATGCTGCTTAGACAGTTAAAGGGAAAGAAAATTATTTATATAAACTCCCATTTCTCTTCATTACCTGTATTTCTATGTCACCATGTTACCTTATCAAATAATCCCTTTCCTCCCCTGTAAGCTTGATTTGCATTTAGGAAAAGCTGAGGTAGCTGTTGGGAGAGGCTTGGACATTGCTGAATGTACCTATACAAGACCAATGTATTTTCCATCTTGTCTGTAAATGCTGAATAAACTTACCTGTTTCATTTCATTGTCATCCCTAGGTGAATGAAACAGCCTACAGGAGACAGGATAGTCACAAAAATAATTACAAAGATCACAAAGTAATTAACCTTTTTTCCCCTCTGAAGTTTAAGACTAGTGTTATAAAGAATATTCTTTTCTTTATTCTTTTATTGATGTGTTGGGTTTAGAGAATTGTCAGGTGGAATTTCAATTTTTGTGGTTGATGTGCTTGGTGTAAGATTTAGCTTAGGGACAGATACTTCTTACTAATGTGCTTGCTGCCCTTTTTTCAAGTGTGTGGTGTGGTAGGTAGTAACTAAAGAGTTTTGTTTCATTTTAATGTCTTTATGTCAGCAGATGTGCATTTCTGCTAGTGAATTGAGCCAAGGTATTCTGGGTGTAGCTAGGGCCCCAAGTGATTAAAAACTCAAGTCACTCATCTCAAAGAAAAGTGATGTGAAAAACAGATATAAATCTGTCCAATTGCCTGAATCAAGTCATAGTTTGCACTGTGTAAAGCCAATGCATGTGCCTACACTTAATATTAAGAAGAAGAAAAAAAAGACATCTGGCCCATAGCAGATGAAATATAAAGGTCGTAGACAGGCAGGAGGAGTTGGGCTACTGCTAGATGAGCAAGGATCAGCTGAAATGCTCCTGACACTGAATGGTGGCCCTGCCACTCTGGCCGTTTGGAGCAGACTTCTTAATTCCCTGCGTTGAGATTTCTGTTGTTCCTGGGCTGGTTGGAGAGTTTCGACATGGGGCAGTTTTCACTGGCTGCAGGCATTGTTGTTGGAAGGGCTGGCAGCTGTCTGCCAGCCTGTCGGCATTGCCTTCCTGTGCGCAGGCTCCACTGGGCCACACACAGCCCTCTTCTTCCTCCCTAGCCTTTCTCCCGAAACCTTTTCCAGTTGTATCCTGATATGCTAAACTGCTCAAATTAGCTCCAGATTGCTCTGTTTATTGTGTGCCAGATAAGTGACAGAACGCAATCGGAGCAGTCCCCCCTCAATTAAACACTGAGGAAGAGGGGATACAGAATATTATGATGTGGGTTCTGGGCACAACTGTGAGGCTTTAATGCCTGCAGATTAGATCATTTGTCTCTGCTATTTGCTTGTAATTCTAAGTTTTGGCAGCTTCATATCCCTAGAAGTGGGTTTTTTTGGTTTTTTTTTATTTTTAGAGAAAAAAAAAAAGGTGTTAGGTCAACGTAGTTTTTTCTTCCTCCTCCCCTCAAAAGAAGAAACTGGAGAAAAGTGAAATAATGATCCTCTAAGGCTGGCAGTCTTCCCTGCAGGCCATGCACACCTTAACGCTTCTGCTACATCTGAAGTCAGGGAAATCTTTTCTTGTACACGACTCTGATCAGCAATAGATGTAAAACTAGTTTTTGGCTGGCTCCTGTCCTCATGTGTTAGAATTGGATCCTCTTTTCTTACCTTACAGCTGCAGCTTAAAGTACAAAACCAGCAGGCCTGAGGTCAGGTATTTTCCATACATCTGGAAATATAGATGTGTTAGTTTTGGCTGATTGCTGCTTATACAGGGTATCTGTAAGCACGGTAACAGTGGCCTGACTTCCTGCTTTTTTTTCCCCTTCCAAAAGCTGCTATAAATGTGTCCTAATGTGTTGTTTGGATCACAGCACTAGGCTTGTTCTGAAAGTCACGCTGCTTCCAGAAGCAGAGGAAGAAACCCAAATATATTCAAAATAAACTTCCCAATGCTTTTACTGAATAAAACCACCTAGATGTTGCCAGCTATTGGACAGTCTTCGCACTTACAAATTTTAATGCTTGAAATTCAGTGCTTCTCAGCATACTTGCGGTCATTTATCAGTCCTACCCAGTCCTCCTTTTATGGAGTGTCTGTCTACTATATGAGCATATCTCTTCTGTTTGGTAGGGAGAGAGGGGGGATGCACTTGGAAACTAAATGTGAAGTTAAACATTCTTCTGAGTTACATTTACAACACTTGTTTATATTAAATTAAAATAAATTTAAAATTGGGAGTTGGGACTCAATGATCCTTATGGATCCCTTCCAACTCGAGATATTCTATGATTCTATGACTTATTTTTCTCAATATGCCAACAATTTGGGGAGGGAAAGAAAGATATTGCCTGTGTCAGCTTATGATTTCCATGGTGTTTAGTAAATTCCTGGGTATATTTCAGCCTTCAGTCTGGGCTCTAAGCATTATTGAATATCACTCTGTAGAGGGACTTGACACTAGTGGAGACAATAAGTTTGGGAAGCTGTGACAGCGCAATCCAAAGCGCAACAATGCTGGTTGCTCTTTCTTAGGAAACACCTTCTGTTTTTTTTTTAAAAACAGCAAGACCATCAACTTAATATAACTTTCTGTCCAGAAGTGAATGGAAAGCTGGAGCTGAGATACAGCACAGTATTTATTTTTTTATTTTTATTTTTTATAAGCAGCAGTATGACAGGGTTGGGATATTTTTGTACAAAAAAATCTATACAAATCTATAGTTCTCTTGCACTTATATCCAAGCACAGCATTTTAAGACATTCCCTTGCTATATCTGTGTTCCTATTTGACAACCACATTATCTCTGGGGGAACAGCCAAAAATCCAAAGCCCCTGTCAGTATGCTGGAGAGAACTGTAGCTTAGAAAAATCCCTTTTCAGTTGCAAAAGGCTATATAATACAGATCTAGTGACTGCATCTAATAACAACCCACAGGCACCTGTTCAGAGAGTAGGGTAAGACTATGTTGTAGATGTGTATTTTGTGCCTATTTCAAATAGTCTTTTTATGTTACATTTTTATTTCTATTTACTCTTATCAGTAGAGGTTACAACTATTCTTTGGGGAAAAAAAAGTTTCTGTATTACAATCATGCATTGCAAATACTTTCTATTTTCCATCACATAAGGCAGTGTGACAGGGTTGGATTTATACATATTAAAACACATGCTAGTGCTTATCAAGTTTAAAGATTTAATGTTCTTATTTACTTGGTGGGACTCCATTTGTTACCCATGAGTCCTGCAGCTTCATCTTCTCCTCACTTTCATACGGACCAAATAAAAGACCATCCCTTTCTTGCCTTAGATAATATGATCCTTCTAAGTCACGAATTACAGGCAATTCTCTTAAAAAGAGGGCTTTCAATTCAGGGATAGTTGATGTCACAACATACTGATGATGAACAGGTACAAGAGGGTGCTGCAAGCCAGTCATCTTGCCAATTTCACGGGCCCAGAAGCCTACAGAAGACAAAAAACAAGATAGAAATATTCAAACACTTATTTCAATGAATGGAAGATAACAGTAAAACATTTGCAGGAAGCACTCTGCTTTATGGAATGACAATTTTTTTTTCCATACTTTTAATTTTCAAATTTTTTTTCATATTATCCAACATAATTTTTCCCTCCATAATTCCATGTCCTTGTTCTTAATTATACTACCATATATTATTCTAGTATACAGATATTCAAAAACATAATTGGAAAAATATAAATTAAGCTTCTAAAAGTTCAGAAGAGAATTTAATTGACAGTCTCACAAACCCCATGGTTTATTTCAGTAAAGTAGGTCTGCAATGCAGTCCTCCCAAAGTCAGAGACACTTAAAAGCAGAATAAATTAGCTCACACCATCGCCTCTTACTATCAACCAAACGAGCTAGTATGCTTCCCAAGACAGTAGTCAAGTCCTAACACCCCAATAGAGCAAGGCAGTACTTTCAGCCAGCTAACCTCAAGAATTTGTTTCTCTCCTCTTTCACATGCATTGTGTAACTTGTATTAATTATGTCTCTCATGCAGCAATCAATTCATTATGATGTTCCTATTGGTGAGTAGTCAGTATGCTCTCCCTTAGTTGTCCAATTAAAAGTTCCGATACAGACTGTGATCAGAAAAAGCAAGCAACAATTTCCCTGCCCCGAAGTCTGCTCAAGGTCCTTCATTTGTACTACTAGGCCTAAGTTAAAGAAGACCTAATTCTTCTCTATTAAAGTCCCTCCAGACTAGCTGTTTCCAGCTGGTAAGATGCATTCACTTAGTGAGGTACCTGTGTCAAAGCAGAGGAATGGAAGCCACTTAACTCTGCCAGGCTTATTAGTTTGGGCTCTGCATTATGGCTCACATCTGCTGTAAGGTTGGAACATATAGACCCAGAAATCAGACAGATACAATTGACTGGGATGGCAGCTGCTCTAAGAAGCTTGGAATATCTCTCAACCCCACTCTCCTAACTGTTTGGATCAAGGAGTGGAGGTCTCAGAAGTGGGAATGAAGGGGGAAAATCCAATGAAGCAGGAGTTCTAGGGGAGTCTGGGAGTGAGGGTTGGGGGAAGGCAAAATGGAAGAGGAGGAAGAGGTAGCAGGGCCTTTCAAATAAAAGGCTACATGCTATATGACATCCAGGAAAAGAAGACAGGTCAGCCTGGTTCCTATGTAACCAGCTGACTCCAAACTGTTTATGAAAAACTGTCTCCAGCAAAACTTGCTACCTAACACAGCTGCCCCTTCTCCTGGGACTTACACTCACAATACCCAACTTAACATACAACTTTCCTTCTTTTTTACTGCTTACTTGTCTTACCCAGATGCTCCTACCTCTCTCTTCAATTCCACACTCTCCAAGATCTGATCAAAATGTAGCTCTCGGGGCCCTGAGGGCACTAACAGGCATTAATGATCCTGAGCAGCCTCACCTGGGACTTCCACCCACATCCCTGCCCATGGGCCCAGGAGCCCCATTTCAGGTCAGCCTAGGGCCTTCAGTACCTGTCTGAGCTGGATTGATTGTAGGTGTGCCTGTCTACAGCTCTGTCACAACTATGCCCGTGCCTGGCCATGGACCTCATTGATCCAGACCCTGATCCGTGGACTACTTCCCAGCTTGACTTCAGCCAGGTCTTTTCTCTATGGACCCGCCTGTTGATCATTGGGCAGTATCTGACCCTGGTTACCATCACCAGACCTGTTCCTGACCTGTGGATCAACTTCCTGGCTTGGTTTCATCACTATGGATCTGCCTGTGCCTCATCCCCACAAACTTGTCTGGAGATCTGGACTCTGGGCTGACCCTGGCTGCAGGTCCTGGGCCTGCCTTGCTCCCTCCCTCATGCCCTGTAGAACGGAGCCCTTGCTAGCTTGGCCTCTGCCCTGCCAGCCTTGTTACCACGCTTGGCTCCCTGTCCCGCGGGGAGCAGCCGGCCTGCACTGCTTGCTGACATTAACTTGGGAATACATCCTCTCATCTCTGGCATGGCCTAAAGCAAGGGCAATTAGGAAAGTTGAGTTGGGCTGTGCTGGCCTTGTGCCATTACTCCCCGCCAGGAGGGCTGCCAATATATTATTTAATATTACAAACCAGCCTCAGGATCTAACACCCACAGTTTTTCAAAATGCAAAGTTTCCAAGGAAAACGTTTTCTGTGGTGACTCACTTGACAATTGCTGAAAGCCAGGTAAAGCAAGGGAACAGGAAATCCAGGATCATGATAGAGATTTGGTCAATTAAAAGCCCCTGCCCAGTAAATACTAAAAACCAGTATCTGTTGTTCTGCATTTATCATACGTAAGACTTTTGCTTCTTAACGGCATCCTCACCACTTGGAGGAGACTCACTGACAGAACACTGTCATATTTTCGGAAAGCATTGGAGGTGGAAAGCTGCTGTATGGAGTCCTATACGACAAGTTGTAGAAACTGCTGAAGGAGAACGTGAATCGAGCCAATTTGCAGAAGTAAAGGCCATCCAGCTGGCTTTAGGCATTGCTGACCGAGAAAAGTGGCCAGTGCTCTCTCTCTATACTGACTCATGGATGGTGGCAAATGCCCTGTGGGGGTGGTTGCAGCAATGGAAGCAGAGCAACTGGCAGCGCAGAGGCAAACCCATCTGGGCTGCCGCATTGTGGCAAGATATTGCTGCCCAGGTGGAGAACCTGGTTGTAAAAGTCCATCACGTAGATGCTCACGTACCCAAGAGTCGGGCTACTGAAGAACATCAGAACACCCAGCAGGTGGATCAGGCTGCTAAGAGTGAAGTGGCTCAGGGGGATCTGGACTGGCAACATAAGGGTGAATTATTTATAGCTCGGTGGGCCCATGACACCTCAGGCCATCAAGGAAGAGATGCAACATACAGATGGGCTCGTGATCGAGGGGTGGACTTCAGCATGGACACTGTTGCGCAGGTCATCCATGAATGCAAAACATGCGCTGCACTCAAGCAAGCCAAGCAGTTAAAGCCCCTCTGGTATGGAGGACGATGGCTGAAATATAAATATGGGGAGGCCTGGCAGATTGATTACATCACACTCCCACAAACCCGCCAAGGCAAGCGCCATGTGCTTACAATGGTGGAGGCAACCACCGGATGGCTGGAAACATATGCCGTGCCCCATGCCACTGCCCGGAACACTATCCTGGGCCTTGAAAAGCAAGTCCTATGGCGACATGGCACCCCAGAAAGAATTGAGTCAGACAACGGGACTCATTTCCGAAACAACCTCATAGACACCTGGGCCAAAGAGCATGGCATTGAGTGGGTCTATCACATCCCCTATCATGCACCAGCCTCTGGGAAAATCAAACAATACAGTGGACTGTTAAAGACTACATTGAGAGCAATGGGTGGTGGGACGTTCAAACATTGGGACACACATTTAGCAAAGGCCACCTGGTTAGTCAACGGCCGGGCCCAGAGAGTTGTGGTGAATGGAGTTCAATCCAGTTGGCGGCCGGGCACGAGCGGTGTTCCCCAGGGCTCAGTTTTGGGGCCGGTCTTGTTCAATATCTTTATCGATGATCTGGATGAGGGGATCGAGTGCACCCTCAGTAAGTTTGCAGACGACACCAAGTTGGGCGGGAGTGTTGATCTGCTCGAGGGTAGGAAGGCTCTGCAGAGGGACCTGGACAGGCTGGATCGATGGGCCGAGGCCAACTGTATGAGATTCAACAAGGTCAAGTGCCGGGTCCTGCACTTTGGCCACAACAACCCCATGCAGCGCTACAGGCTTGGGGAAGAGTGGCTGGAAAGCTGCCTGGCGGAGAAGGACCTGGGGGTGTTGGTCGACAGCCGGCTGAATATGAGCCGGCAGTGTGCCCAGGCGGCCAAGAAGGCCAATGGTATCCTGGCCTGTATCAGAAACAGTGTGGCCAGCAGGAGTAGGGAAGTGATCGTGCCCCTATACTCGGCACTGGTGAGGCCGCCCCTCGAATACTGTGTTCAGTTTTGGGCCCCTCACTACAAGAAAGACATTGAGGTGCTGGAGCGTGTCCAGAGAAGGGCAACGAGGCTGGTGAAGGGTCTAGAGAACAAGTCTTATGAGGAGCGGCTGAGGGAACTGGGATTGTTTAGCCTGGAGAAAAGGAGGCTGAGGGGAGACCTCATCGCTCTCTACAACTACCTGAAAGGAGGCTGTAGCGAGGTGGGTGTTGGTCTCTTCTCCCAAGTAACAAGCGATAGGACGAGAGGAAATGGCCTCAAGTTGTGCCAGGGGAGGTTTAGATTGGATGTGAGGAAAAATTTCTTTACGGAGAGAGTGGTTAAACATTGGAACAGGCTGCCCAGGGAAGTGGTTGAGTCCCCATCCCTGGAGGTATTTAAAAGACGTGTAGATGAGGCGCTTAGGGACATGGTTTAGTGGGCATGGTGGTGTTGGGTTGATGGTTGGACTCGATGATCTTAGAGGTCTTTTCCAACCTTAATGATTCTATGATTCTATGATTCTAACACTAAGGGATCTGCCAATCGAGCTGGCCCTGCCCAGTCAGAACTTTTACGTACTGTAGATGGGAATAAAGTCCCTGTAGTGCACATAAAAAATATGCTGGGGAAGACAGTCTGGGTTATTCCTGCGTTGGGCAAAGGCAAACCCATCCGTGTGATTGCTTTTGCTCAAGGACCTGGGTGCACTCAGTGGATAATGCGTAAGTCTGAAGTGTACCTCAAGGGGATTTGATTTTGGGTGAGAATAGCCAGTCATTTGAACTGTATGCTGTTAATTGCTACATAATATTATATGCCATATCAACGGTATCACAGTAAGAATCACCCAGATTAATGAAGAATGAACTTCGATGAAACCGAGCAAAGCACAGTGACGATGGAACCAGAACTGACTTCAACATGAAACAATCCAACACCACATACCGTCTCCATCTTTCCTGCCCTGAAAGATTATTACAACAGATGGAGCCCAAAGTCATGGACTAAATGAACTCAATGAACATTTTAGAGGGATGGCCCATAGACTAAGGGAATGATATCTGTGTGTGTATATATATATATTAAAAACCCAGAAAAGGGGTGGTGATTAATTGGAATGTATTGTAAAGTGGGGGACTTGGGCATGACATAGATGGTATAGAATAAGGGGTGGATACTGTCCTGGTTTTGGCTGGGATAGAGTTAATTTTCTTCCTAGTAGCTGGTATAGTGCTGTGTTTTGGATTTAGGATGAGAATAATGTTGATAACACACTGATGTTTTAGTTGTTGCTAAGTAGTGCTTACACTAGTCAAGGACTTTTTAGTTTTCCATGCTCTACTGACTGAGAAGGCTGGAGGTACACAAGAAGCTGGGAGGGGACACAGCCGGGACAGCTGACCCAAACTGGCCAAAGGGATATTCCATACCATGTGACGTCATGCTCAGTACATAAACTGGGGGAAAGCTGGCGGGGGGTCTGCTGCTCGGGGACTGGCTGGGCATCGGTCGGTGGGTGGTGAGTAATTGCACTGTGCATCACTTATTTTGTATATTCTTTTTATTATTATTATTACTATTTTATTTTATTTCAATTATTAAACTGTTCTTATCTCAACCCATGAGTTTTCTCACTTTTACTCTTCTGATTCTCTCCCCCATCCCACTGGGGAGTGGGGGAGTGAGCAAGCAGCTGTGTGGTGCTCAGTTGCCAGCTGAGGTTAAAGCACAACAAGGAGACAAAGCAATAGGACCATGCTAGTTTGAACATCCCAAGGATATTCAAAATTCTCAAGAGCTGTTGTAACTCGCCTGAAGGACAAAGGGAAGGTGAAGGAGTGGGGGAAAGCGTCCCCCCACATCTCCCCCTTAGAGTGGTTCCCCAAGGAGAAAAGGTAAAAGGTGTCATTATTAATAGTTTCCGAAAAGCGACTCCCGAGGTACGGAGATGACGGCAGTGCCGAGTAAAAATACAAACACTAGTCTCACGACCAAAAATTCTATCACATCATAAACCAGTAGTGTTACACAGTGCAGGAAAATGATATCCTTGATCCAGCTCCCAGAGGTGATAGACAGCACAACAGGGAACATATACAGCAAGTAAGGTTTAACATAACACAACTTTGAGAGCAAGCACGACAACTTTGAGAGGAAATTAATCAACATTGTGACCAGTGACTGTTAAACCAATATGATGAATGCTTATAACAATGCCTTAACATGCTCTGGTCAGATCTGTCATTATCTCAACCCTTCGTGCCCCATGTTGGGTGCCAAAAGGACTGTTGTGGTTTAACCCGGCAGGCAGCTAAACATCACACAGCCATTTGCTCACTCCCCCCCGCCCCCCCAGTGGGATGGGGGAGAGAATCGGAAAAAAAAGAGTAAAATTCGTGGGTTGAGATAAAGACAGTTTAATAGGACAGAAAAGGAAGGGAAAATAATAATAATAATAATAATAATGATAAAAGAATATACAAAACAAGTGATGCACAATGCAATTGCTCACCACCCGCCGACCAATGTCCAGCCAGTTCCCAAGCAGTGATCAGCCCTCCCCCGGCCAACTCCCCCCAGTTTATGTACTGAGCATGACGTCACATGGTATGGAATGTTTCTTTGGCCAGTTTGGCTGTGCCCCCCTCCCAGCTTCTTGTGCACCTCCAGCCTTCTCAGTCGGTAGAGCATGGGAAGCTGAAAAGTCCTTGGCTAGTGTAAGCACTACTTAGCAACAACTAAAACATCGGTGTGTTATCAACATTGTTCTCATCCTAAATCCAAAACACAGCACTGTACCAGCTACTAGGAAGAAAATTAACTCTGTCCCTGCCGAAACCAGGACACAAACACAAAAATGGCAAAAGGAATATATTCTCTGAAACAAAATTCTAATTGGAAGCAGATGTCAAGTCCTATCACACATGGTAGAGATAAACGAAGGCATAAACTATATCTCTAGGGCATTTGTAAAGATAAAATTGTAGAGATTGCAAACATCTGATGCTGAAATATTTAGTGATGGTATTACTTAGCATATCTGTTGAATGATGTAATCTGACTATCTCTTGTTTTTAAAATAGGAAAATCTTCCATTGCTGCACGTATAAATGGTTGTATATAAAGTGTATACATGTCTGTAAATGTGTGCTTATACACACACACATACTGTATATATAAACTATATTCACTATTTTTGCAGACTTTAATCAAACATTCTATTATAAATAGGCTGCAAATCACTTCAGCAGGCTCAATACCAGCTAATTCATGTCAGGGATTATTTATTAGGCATCTGCTTTCTTCCAAAACGGAAATCTCACATAGGGAACAGATAAAGATTGGTTGAAACTAGTTTGTTCCAGTTCCACAGCAGATGTCAGTTGGGGGATGAGGGGGGAAGAGAGAATGTAGAGAGCCTTCCGATATATTCTCTGCTCGTATTGCAACATGAGCCTAAAATATGAGCTCTGAATTATACCAGTCATGATCTGTAGTGGAACGAGGCAAGGCTGAGAAGAAGAATGAATGTTAGCTGAGAGAACATTTATAAGAGATATGTGTTATACAGTATTGATTTCACATCCTTAGCCAGAATGTTAAGCAATATGTGCTTCAAATGTTCATTTTGGTTGAACAGTTAACTACACAAGAGAATTAACTAAATATATTGTTAGTTTAATAAGTTATTAAATAAAAAAAGACTATGAAAATTTCACAAGGGCACATTCTGATTTTTACAAATAAACTTTGAAAAGCATTTACTAGAAAACTCTGCCTAATGTCAACTTGATACATAAGCCAAAGAAAGATAACTACACTACAGAAATATAAGGAAATTACTACATCTGTGATACTTCATCCATATGATGCAGAGCCAATAGTTAGGAATAATGAGTGCCTAGAAATTTGGGGCCTAAATAAGAGGTCTGATTGCCAAAAGAGCTGCCTTTCCATTCCATAATCTTGGATCATTCCCAGGCTAATATATCCATCCAGTGTAACAAATGACACAAGACACCTAGTAGTAAGAGAGCTTGTGATTTTGTAACTGAATGCTGTCCCATAATTCATGCCCAAAAGCTATGAACTGACAGTCGAAAGGCAATCTAAATATTGACTCCTCTCATCTTCCAAGTGCTTGACTTCACGGTCTAAATATTTTTTTTTTAATTTGGTTTCCCTGTTGTCCTGGTTTCGGCAGGGATAGAGTTAATTCCCTTCCTAGTAGCTGGTACAGTGCTGTGTTTTGGATTTAGGATGAGAACAAAGTTGATAACGCATCGATGTTTTAGTTGTTGCTAGGTAATGCTTACGCTAGTCAAGGACTTTTCAGCTTCCCATGCTCTACCGACTGAGAAAGCTGCAGATGCACAAGATGCTGGGAGGGGGCACAGCCAAACTGGCCAAAGGGACATTCCATACCATGTGACGTCATGCTCAGTACATAAACTGGGGAAAGCTGGCCGGGGGGGCCGCTGCTCGGGGACTGGCTGGGCATCGGTCAGCGGGTGGTGAGCAATTGCACTGTGCATCACTTGCTTTGTGTATTATTATTATTATCATATTATTATTATCATTTTATTTCAATTATTAAACTGTTTTTATCTCAACCCACGAGTTTTCCTCACTCGTGCTCTTTTCCAATTCTCTCCCCCATCCCACCGGGTGGGGGGGAGTGAGCGAGCGGCTGCGTGGTGCTTAGTTGCCAACTGAGGTTAAACCACGACAGTCCTTTTTGGCGCTGTTGTGGTTTAACCCCAGCTGGCAACTAAGCACCACGCAGCCGCTCGCTCACTCCCCCCACTGTGGGATGGGGGAGAGAATCGGAAGGGTAAAAGTGAGAAAACTCGTGGGTTGAGATAAAGACAGTTTAATAGGTAAAGCAAAAGCCGCACACACAAGCAAAGCAAGACAAGGAATTCATTCACTACTTCCCATGGGCAGGCAGGTGTTCAGCCATCTCCAGGAAAGCAGGGCTCCATCACACGTAACGGTTACTTGGGAAGACAAACGCCATCACTCCAAACGTCCCCCCTTCCTTCTTCTTCCCCCAGCTTTATATACTGAGCATGACGTCACATAGTATGGAATAGCCCTTTGGCCAGTTGGGGTCAGCTGTCCTGGCTGTGCCCCCTCCCAGCTTCTAGTGCCTTCTCAGTCGGTAGAACATGGAAAACTAAAAAGTACTTGGCTAGTGTAAGCATTACCTAGCAACAACTAAAACATCGGTGCGTTATCAACTTTGTTCTCACCCTAAATCCAAAACACAGCACTGTACCAGCTCCTAGGAAGAAAATTAACTCTATCCCTGCCAAAACCAGGACAGGCGCCCAACGTGGGACAAGAAGGGTTTGAGAAAATAACAGATTAACCGGAGAGTATTAAGGAACTTATATCTGTTAATAGTGGTGGGTCACAATGTTGGTTTCTCTGTTCTCGATATTGATTTGTATAATCTGCATCATGCTCTTTTTCTTGCTGTACATGTTAAAGATTGGTGTTGGTTTTTGCAGTTTGCTGTGGTCTGCAGTGATTAGTGATGTCTCGCTTGTGAGGTTTGTTTTTAGAACATTGACCTTGACGCTAGTGTGGTATGTAAGCTTCGCAATGAAGCCGTTACTGTACCACGGATACCATTTCGTGGAGACAACTAGCAATTACAGTAACTTTTCTGAGAGTATTTTTACGGAGGAAATACAGAATGGCAGTGTCACTTCCTTCTTCTATGATGTTTCCTCCTTCATTACAGTAACTTTTCAGTATTTTGAACAGCCTTGGGTAGTTAAGATACTCCTATTGATACTTCTTGGGAATATTGTTTTGATTTTGTCTAAGGTTGGTAAGCAATTTAAGAATATCATCCAGAGATCTGCCCCAAGGCTGAATAGCTATGAGTGGCAGGGTGTGTGGGACAAGATGGGCAAGTACCTAGGCCAGTGGGCACCCCCAGTGTTTTGGAACTTCACCCCTGAGCAAGCGCGGAATCCTGAAAAGTTAGCAGAATATTTGGAAAAGGTATGCTGTCACCCTGGCAACTCCAGAGAGATGCAGATCACTGCAACGTGCTGGGGCCTGGCCCATGCCTACCGAGCCCTGTTCAACACCATTCAGTACCCTCAAAGGGAAGAGAAGGTCTCTGGATCTGACAGTAAAACGACACGCACTGCGGCCACTCAGACCCAGGCAACACGCCCTGCAGCCACTCCGACCCCAGCGACACGCCGTGCAGACACTCAGACCCCAGCGACACGCCCTGCAGCCACTCCGACCCCAGCGACACGCCGTGCAGACACTCAGACCCCAGCGACACGCCCTGCAGCCACTCCGACACCAGCGACACGCCGTGCAGCCACTCAGACCCCGGCCACATGCTCTGCAACCACTCCAACCCCAGCAGTATGCTCTGCAGCTACTCAGACTCCAGCAACAGGCTCTGCGACCACTCCGACCCCAGCAACATGCTCTGCGGCCACTCAGACTCCAGCAAAAGGCCCTGTGGCCACTCAGACCCCGGCGACAGGCCCTGCAACTACTCAGACTCCGGCAACAGGCCCTGCGGCCACTCAGACCCCGGCGACAAGCCCTGCGGCCACTCAGACCCCGGCAACCAGCCCTGCGGACGCTCAGACCCCAGCGACAGGCCCTGCGGCCACTCCGACCCCGGTGACAAGCACTGCGGCCACTCCGACCCCGGTGACAAGCACTGCAGCTACTCAGACCCCAGTGACACGTCCTGTGGCTGAACCAAAGAACCAGCCTGTGCCGGTATCAGTCGCCCCTGTACACAAGAAGAAATATTGGAAGCGGAAGTCGGCTCGTTTAGTAAGGGAGGAAGAAGCTTCTTCTAAAAGGGAGCCAGAGGAAGAAGTGGAAGAGGCAGACTACCCTGGAGAAGGGCCATCACGAGAACGGGAGGAGGATAGCCAGACGCTGCTTGGGGAGGAAGAAGAGGAAGAACTCATAAATGAGGCAGTGACCACCCGATCTCTATCCCTGAGTGAGCTGCGAGATATACGAAAAGATTTCAGCCGTCGTCCAGGCGAGCATATTGTCACCTGGCTGCTCCGATGCTGGGATAATGGGGCCAGTAGCCTAGAATTAGAGGGTAGGGAAGCCAGGCAGCTGGGATCCCTTTCCAGGGAAGGGGGCATTGACAAAGCGATTGGAAAAGGGACACGAATCCTCAGCCTTTGGAGACGACTCTTGTCAAGTGTAAAGGAAAGGTATCCCTTCAAGGAAGGGATATGTCGCCCAAGCAAGTGGACCACCATGGAGAAGGGTATCCAGTTTCTGAGAGAATTAGCTGTGCTGGAGGTGATTTATGATGACCTGACCAATGAACAGCTATCCAAAGATCCAGATGAAGTCAAGTGCACACGACCCATGTGGCGGAAGTTTATAAGGAGCTCACCATCGTCATACGCCAATTCATTGGCAGTGATAACCTGGAAAGATGGAGAGGAACAAACAGTAGATGAATTGGCTAGTCAACTCCGGCAATATGAGGAAAGTCTCTCTTCCTCCCTCGTCTCAGCTGTGGAGAAACTGTCCGAAAAACTGTCCCGGGAATTCCAGCAACTCAAAGAGGATATGTCCTACTCCCCACCTGTGAGGACCAGTATCTCGGCTATTAGGAGTCAGCGTTCTTTTGCCCAAGAGAGAGAATATAAAGGGTACACACCACGGGGCATCCTATGGTTTTACCTGCGTGACCACGGAGAGGACATGAGGAAGTGGGATGGAAAACCTACCTCAGCCCTAGGGGCACGGGTACGTGAATTGCAAGGGAAAACAATCACAGAAAGAGGTTCTCCCAGGAAAATTGCTGCTCCAGTTTCCAGCGGGCAGTTCCCCAGACAGAGTAGAAGGGCTGGTCTTACTCCTGATCTTAATGAAGAAACTTCTGACTCGTATGTACAAGAAATGAGAAACAAGTACTGTGATGAGGACTAGAGGGGCCCTGCCTCCAGCCAGGGGGAGGAAAGGGACAACCGGGTTTACTGGACTGTGTGGATTCGGTGGCCTGGCACATCAGACCCACAGAAGTATAAGGCTCTAGTAGACACCGGTGCACAGTGTACCCTGATGCCATCAAGCTATATAGGGGCAGAACCCATTTGTATTTCTGGAGTGACATGGGGATCCCAACAGCTAACTGTATTGGAAGCTGAAGTGAGCCTAACTGGGAATGGGTGGCAGAAGCACCCCATTGTGACTGGCCCAGAGGCTCCGTGCATCCTTGGCATAGACTACCTCAGGAGAGGGTATTTCAAGGACCCAAAAGGGTACCGGTGGGCTTTTGGTATAGCTGCCTTGGAGATGGAGGAAATTAAACAGCTGTCCACCTTGCCTGGTCTCTCAGAGGACCCCTCTGTTGTGGGGTTGCTGAAGGTCGAAAACCAACAAGTGCCAATCGCTACCACCACGGTGCACCGGCGGCAATATCGCACCAACCGAGACTCCTTGATTCCCATTCATGAGCTAATTCGTCGACTGGAGAGCCAAGGAGTGATCAGCAAGACTCGTTCACCCTTTAACAGTCCCATATGGCCACTGCAAAAGTCTAATGGAGAGTGGAGACTGACAGTAGACTATCGTGGCCTAAATGAAGTCACGCCACCACTCAGTGCTGCTGTGCCAGACATGCTAGAACTTCAATACGAATTGGAGTCAAAGGCAGCCAAGTGGTATGCCACAATTGATATTGCTAATGCGTTTTTCTCAATCCCTTTGGCAGCAGAGTGCAGGCCACAATTCGCTTTCACTTGGAGGAGCGTCCAGTACACCTGGAACCGACTGCCCCAGGGGTGGAAACACAGCCCCACCATTTGCCATGGACTGATCCAGACTGCTCTGGAACAGGGTGGAGCTCCAGAACACCTGCAGTACATTGATGACATCATCGTGTGGGGCAACACAGCAGAAGAAGTTTTTGAAAAAGGGAAGGAAATAGTCGAAATCCTCCTGAAGGCTGGTTTTGCCATCAAACAAAGTAAGGTCAAGGGACCTGCACAGGAGATCCAATTTTTAGGAATAAAATGGCAAGATGGACGTCGTCAGATCCCCATGGATGTGATCAATAAAATAACAGCCATGTCTCCACCAACTAGCAAAAAGGAAACACAAGCTTTCTTAGGCGTCGTGGGTTTTTGGAGAATGCATATTCCAAATTACAGTCTGATTGTAAACCCTCTCTATCAAGTGACCCGGAAGAAGAACGATTTCAAATGGGGCCCTGAGCAACGACAAGCTTTTGAACAAATTAAACGGGAGATAGTTCATGCAGTAGCCCTGGGGCCAGTCCGGGCAGGGCAAGATGTCAAAAATGTGCTCTACACCGCAGCCGGGGAGAATGGCCCTACCTGGAGCCTCTGGCAGAAAGCACCAGGGGAGACTCGAGGTTGACCCCTAGGGTTTTGGAGTCGGGGATACAGAGGATCCGAGGCCCGCTATACTCCAACGGAAAAAGAGATATTAGCAGCATATGAAGGAGTTCGAGCTGCTTCGGAAGTCATTATGGATTGGCCAGAGGGCAAGGATTTTGGAATATCGCCAGAGGAGGAGGTAACGCGTGCTGAGGAGGCCCCAATGTATAATGAACTACCAGAAAATGAGAAGCAATATGCCCTGTTCACTGATGGGTCCTGTCGTATTGTGGGAAAGCATCGGAGGTGGAAAGCTGCTGTATGGAGTCCTATACGACAAGTTGTAGAAACTGCTGAAGGGGAAGGTGAATCGAGCCAATTTGCAGAAGTAAAGGCCATCCAGCTGGCTTTAGACATTGCTGACCGAGAAAAGTGGCCAGTGCTCTATCTCTGTACTGACTCATGGATGGTGGCAAATGCCCTGTGGGGGTGGTTGCAGCAATGGAAGCAGAGCAACTGGCAGCGCAGAGGCAAACCCATCTGGGCTGCCGCACTGTGGCAAGATATTGCTGCCCGGGTGGAGAACCTGGTTGTAAAAGTCCGTCACGTAGATGCTCACGTACCCAAGAGTCGGGCCACTGAAGAACATCAGAACAACCAGCAGGTGGATCAGGCTGCTAAGATTGAAGTGGCTCAGGTGGATCTGGACTGGCAACATAAGGGTGAATTATTTATAGCTCGGTGGGCTCATGACACCTCAGGTCACCAAGGAAGAGATGCAACATACAGATGGGCTCGTGATTGAGGGGTGGACTTGAGCATGGATACTATTGCGCAGGTTATCCATGAATGCAAAACATGTGCTGCAATCAAGCAAGCCAAGCGGTTAAAGCCTCTTTGGTATGGAGGACGATGGCTGAAATATAAATATGGGGAGGCCTGGCAGATAGATTACATCACACTCCCACAAACCCCGCCAAGGCAAGCGCCATGTGCTTACAATGGTGGAGGCAGCCACCGGATGGCTGGAAACATATGCCGTGCCCCATGCCACTGCCCGGAACACTATCCTGGGCCTTGAAAAGCAAGTCCTATGGCGACATGGCACCCCAGAAAGAATTGAGTCAGACAACGGGACTCATTTCCGAAACAACCTCATAGACACCTGGGCCAAAGAGCATGGCATTGAGTGGGTCTATCACATCCCCTATCATGCACCAGCCTCCGGGAAAATCGAACGATACAATGGACTGTTAAAGACTACACTGAGAGCCATGGGTGGTGGGACATTCAAATATTGGGATACGCGTTTAGCAAAGGCCACCTGGTTAGTCAACACTCGGGGATCTGCCAATCGAGCTGGCCCTGCCCAGTCAGAACTTTTTACGTACTGTAGATGGGAATAAAGTCCCCGTAGTGCACATAAAAAATATGCTGGGGAAAACAGTCTGGGTTATTCCTGCCTCAGGCAAAGGCAAACCCATCCGTGGGATTGCTTTTGCTCAAGGACCTGGGTGCACTTGGTGGATAATGCGGAAGGATGGGGAAGTCCGATGTGTACCTCAAGGGGATTTGATTTTGGGTGAGAATAGCCAATGATCTGAATTATGTGATGTTAAATACTAATTATAGTTTTAATAGTTATACTAATAATTCACAGATATACTAGTAATACTAATAATATTATATGCCATACTAATGTTATTACAATAAGAATCACCCAGACTAATGAAGAATAACTTCAGTGAAACCAAGCAAAGCAGTGATGATGGTACCAGAACTGACTTCAACATGAAACAATCCAACACCACATACCATCTCAGTTTTTTTTCCTGTCCTGAAGGACTGTTTTGACAGATGGAGCCCGAAGTCATGGACTAAATGAACTCACCAAACATTTTAGAGAGATGGCCCACAGACCAAGGGAATGATATCTGTGTGTATGTATATATATATATTGGAAAAAGGGGGTGGTGATCAATGAAAATGTAATGGAAAATACAAGACTTAAGCATGATGCAGATGGTATAGAATAAGGGGTGGATATTGTCCTGGTTTCGGCAGGGATAGAGTTAATTCCCTTCCTAGTAGCTGGTACAGTGCTGTGGTTTGGATTTAGGATGAGAACAAAGTTGATAACGCACCGATGTTTTAGTTGTTGCTAGGTAGTGCTTACGCTAGTCAAGGACTTTTCAGCTTCCCATGCTCTACCGACTGAGAAGGCTGGAGGTGCACAAGAAGCTGGGAGGGGACACAGCCAAACTGGCCAAAGGGACATTCCATACCATGTGACATCATGCTCAGTACATAAACTGGGGAAAGCTGGCCGGGGGGGCCGCTGCTCGGGGACTGGCTGGGCATCGGTCGGTGGGTGGTGAGCAATTGCACTGTGCATCACTTGCTTTGTGTATTATTATTATTATCATATTATTATTATCATTTTATTTCAATTATTAAACTGTTTTTATCTCAACCCACGAGTTTTCCTCACTCGTGCTCTTTTCCAATTCTCTCCCCCATCCCACCGGGTGGGGGGGAGTGAGCGAGCGGCTGCGTGGTGCTTAGTTGCCAACTGAGGTTAAACCACGACACCTGTTTGTGTGGTTGCTTGCTTTCTAAAAAGTATACTGAACTCCTCTAGTCCTCTTTCTCTCCAAAATGTCATTATGTGGTACTGTATGGACATCATGACAGTTCATGAGCATGCTTAGAACCTCAAGGTGAACTTTTCAGATCCCTGCCATTTTAGCTAGGTTGATAGCAATAGCAGGTGATCACCTATGTATGGGAGGTATATGATGAGCAAGCACACTTTTCAATGGGTTTCAAAGTTAGTCTTTATTGAAAGCCTGGAATGATCTAACACGGGGCGGTCTGCATTCCCAGACACTGAAAGAATGGCCACCCAGTAAAGCTCATCCTCTCAGAGTTCAGCCCTTTTATCCCATTCACTCCAAATTTCTCTCTGTCCAAATCTTGTCTCTTCCCCATCCCTGCTTGTCCTATACCCGCTCTTCTTTTCCGCTCAGTCTCAAACTCTACTCTTCTTACCCCAGTCCTTACATCCTTCTTCAACTAGTTTGTCTCTCTCTGTGTGCAAGTCAGTCTCCCTCCTTTGTCAAATCCTGTCCCACATGCCTTCTCTTCCTTCCAATCTACTCACATCTACCTTTCCCTTGCTGCCCTGCCAGTCTTTCATCCTCAGACAGCTCAGGCAGCCTAAATTTTCCAGTCCCAGATTCACACACAACCAGTACTCAAGTATCCTTCCTAATATTTTTTGTTCAAAAAGCTCCAGCTCCAGTTCCCTTAATGAAACATGTCAGATCCCTTTCTGCTATCCCTCTCCCTGGTGTCATCCCCACTGCTGCCATCCCCACAGTCCCCCCCCAGTTTGAGCTTCCTTATTCAGCAAGTCCTCTAGCACATTGTATTGGGTTTACGTGACAAGGTTTTGGTAGCAGGAGGGTTACAGGGGTGGTTTCTGTGAGAAGATGCCAGAAGCTTCCCCCATGTCTGACAGAGCCAGCTCCAGCCAGCTCCAAGACAGACCCACCACTGGCCAAAGCTGAGCCAATCAGCGACGGCGGTAGCGCCTCTGTGATAACATATTTAAGAAGGGGAAAAAAAATGCTGTGCAACAGCAGCTGGGAGAGAGGAGTGAGAATATGTGAGAGAAACAGCTATGCAGACAGTAAGGTCAGTGAAGGAGGGGGAGGAGGTGCTCCAGGTGCCGGAGCAGAGATTCCCCTGCAGCCTGTGGTGAAGACCATGGTGACGCAGGTTGCCCCCCTGCAGCCCATGGAGGTCCATGGTGGAGCAGATATGTGGACTCTCCATGGGAGAGGAGCCCACACTGGAGCAGGTTTTCTGGCAGGACCTGTGGCCCCGTGGGGGACCTATGCTTGAGCAGTCTGTTCCTGAAGGACCCATGCTGGAGCAGTTCATGAAGAACTGCAGTCTGTGGGAAGGACCCACATTGGAGAAGTTCGTGAAGGACTGTCTCTTGTGGGTGGGGCCCCACGTTGGAGCAGGGGGAGAGTGTGACGAGGAAGGAGTGGCAGAAACAAGGCATAATGAACTGACCGCAACCCCCATTCTCCGTCCCCCTGTGCTGCTCAGGGGGAGGAGGTAGAGAATTTGGGAGTGAAGTTGAGCCCAGGAAGAAGGGAGGGGTGGGGGGAAGGTGTTTTAAGACTTAGTTTTATTTCTCATTACCCTACTCTGACTTTTGATTGGTAATAAATTAAATTAATTTCCCCAAGTCGAGTCTGTTTTGCCCATGATGGTAATTGCTGAGTTATCTCCCTGTCCTTATCTCGACCCACGAACCTTTCATTATATCTTCTCTCCCCTGTCCAGTTGAGGATGGGGAGTGATAGAGCAGCTTGGTGGGCTCCTGGCACACACAAAATTTTTCCACTTACTGCCAGTGCTCCCAACCACCTCCAGGCACCTTTCCCAAGCATTTCACTCTCCCAGTCTATTCCCCTTCCAGTCCAACTCACTCGTAATTCCAACTGTCAGCCGTGGTTATTCTACCCACCAACAAGAAGAGTCCCTGCCTCACTCAGCTTCTTCATTTTATCTGCTTTGCACTAGAAATAGATGCTTTTTTTCTTTTCCACTACACAAATGTAAAAAGGATTATAAAGACATATCCTTGCTCCAGTTCACTTGTCCCATCTGAGCGAGAAGAGAAAGTCCTCTTGAGCCATCACAGCTTCCTATTGAAACCTGATTATTCACTGAGATGGGATGTATGAAAGACTCTTTCATGCCCCAAAAATGCAGTTATAATTCGGTTTGAGGCAGGTATGCAAAAATTTCATCCAAATGGTAAATATTCAGTATGTTTTCAAACAATTGAAAACGGAAAGTCTTCTACTAGGAAGTATCAGGCACACTTCACATGGGAGGTGCCAACAGTTTCACCAATAATATAGTTTTCTATAATTTGTATAAAGCAGTGTAAAAATAAGTGAAGTTTAGTTTGAATACAGGTTTTTAGACCTATCAACTTGTTTAGGAAAACAAAAACAAATCCAAAGGACTCTTGCCCAAAAGCTCTTTGAAGCAGAAACATCAGTTTGGCTTCTTTAACACAATGAAGAATAAAAATTGCATATGTAAATACAAGCTCCTTTGAGTTAGGACATTTTTATTACGTGGAAAGATGTATTGTTAAGCCAAGTACATGTTTAAAATACTAATCAAAGGGCAACAAAAATCTTCTGTTTCAAGGATATGTGGATAGAGTTAAATCTTAGAGAAAGATAATACTGAAATAGGCAGGGTTATCTTACTTGCTGCAAATCCTCAGTCTCTGAAAAAACAGTGAAGACATTTCTACTTCATTTGTACATCACATTTCCTTTCCTAAGTAGCTCTCATAAGATTTTAGAGGACAATATGCATAGACAGTTGCCTGTCTCTTCTACACAACTTACTGTAGACCAGTAAAGGTCTCTTCTGCTTCTAAAATCTAACAAGACAGTCTGACTAGTAACTGTTGGAGACAAACCAGAAAGAAACATTATTAAAGCCCAGTCAAGGACAATTAACTTAAGAGCTAAATTTTCACAATACTGTAAAGTAATATGCGCAAAGTACATTTTACCACAAACCAAATGAATATTCAAAAACATATATTACTTATTCTTGTAATCCACACAATTCAGTACAGGTGCTCCGTGTCAGCTAGTTTGTAAATCTGAAGAGTATACAAATGCTTATGTTAAATCCTACCTGCAGTATTCACAATTCTCTTTGCTTGAATTACTCCAAGTGGAGTTTCAACTTCCCATGTCCCATGTGATCAGGAGTTCAGATTAGTCACTTGGACGGGGTAATTTAATTGGGCACCATATTTTCTGGCTCCTGCAGCCAAGGCCATAGTGAGAAAATAGGGATCAATGACCATCTCCAGGGTTATGCAGGTCAGCTAAAACCTAAGAGGTAAAATCACACAAAATGAAAGAAATTAAAATTTATCACAATTAACTAATTTTGTTTTAAAAATGCTTTATTTCTTGAATGCAGTAAACCTTAAGGAGACAAATCAAATTTTAAAAACATATAATAATATAAAGGCTACAGCTAGCCAACTTAACAATGGTCTAAGGAAGTAAAATTCCTCAGTTCTCCCATGCGATGAAAGGTTACAATGCTTTAATATTATAATATTATATATATTATAATTAATATTATGCATACCGGCATAAAGTATGCACTAAATCACGTGAGTGATTTTAGTTTATAATGCATCTTTTTTTCACTGAAAAACAAGAATTTCTTGTACAACTTGTATAAAAGATCAGACCTTAGGTCTACATATCTGATAGACCAATATTTAATTGCAATGGAAGTTATTTTTCATAAAATTAGGTTCTTTACCATATCCATGTTCAATAAGGGAAATAGTTCCTGTACTTTCTCAGGGGTGATTAGGTACTGCTCTGTTGAGTGCTGTCCCGGTTTCAGCAGGGATAGAGTTAATTTCCTTCCTAGTAGCTGGTACAGTGCTGTGTTTTGGATTTAGGGTGAGAACAAAGTTGATAACACACTGATGTTTTAGTTGTTGCTAGGTAATGCTTACACTAGCCAAGGACTTTCCAGCTTCCCATGCTCTACCGACTGAGAAGGCTGGAGGTGCACAAGAAGCTGGGAGGGGGCACAGCCAGGACAGCTGACCCAAACTGACCAAAGGGATATTCCATACCATGTGACGTCATGCTCAGCATATAAAGCTGGGGGAAGAAGAAGGAAGGGGGGGACGTTTGGAGTGATGGCGTTTGTCTTCCCAAGTAACCGTTACGCGTGATGGAGCCCTGCTTTCCTGGAGATGACTGAACACCTGCCTGCCGATGGGAAGTAGTGAATGAATTCCTTGTTTTGCTTTGCTTGCGTGTGCGGCTTTTGCTTTCCCTATTAAACTGTTGTTATCTCAACCCACGAGTTTTCTCACTTTTACCCTTCCGATTCTCTTCCCCATCCCACTGCGGGGGGAGTGAGCGAGCGGCTGTGTCGTGCTTAGTTGCCAGCTGGGGTTAAACCACGACACAATCAGCACAAGTCATTTGGTATTTGAATTCATCCACCCTAGTAGGGGTTAAAGCAATTCTGATGCTGCCAGGCTGATGAAACCCCACAGCCTAAAACAAAGAGCAAAAGTCAATTACTGCAAGAACCTTTAATTATCTCCATAAATGTATGTTCCTACGCTATGGAAAGTCTACAGGAATTTTGCCACTAACATCACTGAAAAGAGACTCAAATAAGTTAGGTGCCCTTGAAGGAACAGGACTTGGATGTAAACACCCAGAGAAAAATTTAAAAAAATAATATATGTTATCAAATTAACTTCCTAACTTAATACATACTATCTTCAAAATAGTTGTAAAAAGCTTTTATTGAATGTCATGATACTATTATTTTTATTAAGATGTGATTAATACTTGAATTTATGGACTTGCACACTTTCAAAAATATAATCAGATACATCTGAAAATAAATATATAATAGTTTATATTAAAATCTATCACCTGCATAATTTTCTATTGAGATGCTGCAGAATAAATTTAACTGACTAAGAACCTTTATTGACACAATGAATAAGCCCCCTCCTTTTTTGTCTTTTTAATAAACTAGAAATCCTTATATAGCTGGACACTGAATGCTCACTTTCTGGTATACATTATTTACTTCATCTTTTCTGTGTTACCTCACAGGACGTTAATATGGCTGAATAAGTCTTTTAGTAGAACTCACAAGGATAATCTGCTGTAGTATCTTATCTAGCTGAGCAATAGAATGAAGAAAAAGCATTTTATGACAATTATCAAGTTTGTAGACTAGTACAGTCAGGATCATGCAATTTCTGCTGCAGCATGCATGAGTTTAGTAAATGAAATCTATATGGCTGAATGATGCCAGATAAAAAAGATGACTCCTATGTTTCTCTGCATACTCATTCCTTAAGTCATTAAATAAAAACACACCTCTGAAAGGGATGGGAAGAATTGCAGCAATCTTCTCAAGTACAGACAGCATCGTATCATATGAATTTTTAAGCAGATATGTTTAAAGCAGGTATGTATCATAATCAATCCGTTCATTCCAGATCCTGGATGCTATTTTAACTCCTATAGCAAGCAAAAGTTGCAGACTCTCAGTCTGCTGAGCTTCTGAGATGTGCGTGTAAGGGACGAGGCCCAAGTGACTGTGCTGTAAGCACAGACAATGCCCTGGAAAAAGCTCCGGAAGCCAGCCATGGGGAGGGACCTGGTGTCACTCTCCTTGACTGACTAATGCCTCAACCACTCCTGGAGCTGGGGTGAGAGAAGACTCTAGAAACCTTGGGCTGGAGCCAATAAATAGGGGCACACGTGAGCCTCCTTGGGGGTACTCTTCACACTGACACCCCTCCCCTTGGCAGGTCCGGAGCTGGATCCAGGATTGGTGATCTCTCTATCTCTCTCTACCTTTCTCCTGCTTCTCAGCTCTTTCTCTCTCTCTCCCCCCTTCCTCCTTCTTGCTCTCTGCTTTTGACGTTGCTAAGTAATACAAGGCCTACCTCAACTCCTCACAAAGCCGCTTAGTTTATATTATATATTAAGACATAGAGGGTTGATGCTTATAGAAGCATTTGTGCCATTAAAGTTGGAGTTTGCTTTTGGACCTTGAATGTTATTTCACCTTAATCCACACTGAGGGGATTTGCGGACCTTAGTCACTCTCCCCTTCTCCTAGGTGGGATGTGACAGTGCGATGAAAACCATTTTCTTAAACTTCAGAGGGATCTGGGAAACCATCTAAAATATTTAATGACTAAGCACCAGACTATAGCATAGATATGCAGGCAGGAGAATATATTTCAATAAAAGATGAGCCTTATGATAGTCACAAACACACACATATACAATTTGTCAACTCCAAACTTTTTGGTAAGACTATTAGTAAGATTAATATTGATCTGAATTAATAACTAAAAGGTTAAGGAGATTACCTGTCCAGTCTCTTCTTCCAGCTTTTCATAGAGGTTGATGCTGTAAGAATGGATTTTCTTCAGGTTTATTCCAGGATGAAAATAAGTAGTTAAACCAGCCTCAAATAAGAAATAGGAACAACACCGCAGAGATATGATTAGAAATGCAGTGTTTTCTTTCCCTCCTTCCAACTGTCATTCAAAAAAGAACTGTCAAGATACTGTAAAGAAAAGCAACACATGGATAGAGCCAACTACTACAAAAATAAAAATAAAATCCTTTCCCTACCTAATGACATTCTTGTTCTCCGCACACATGTTTTTCCACCTGTCTTTTCTCATCAAATTTGCCAGCTCGTGGTACTGTTGCAGTTGTTCTCTCCTATGGTTTCCTTTCTTCCTTAAATTATTCAGTTGTCTGTTTCAAATCTTCTGGAAGAGACACGCAACTCAGTTCCTGATCAACTGAATCAGCTGATCAACTCTAAATGTCCTGTAGTAGGACTGCTTGCTTTTTGCAAATGGAAGTGGGAGAGAAACAAAACCTTCAAAAAGACCAAATCTTAACAAAAGTTATTACTTTCCTGGGGTGTGAACAACAGGGCGGTGGAAGACAATATTCTATTCTCAACAGTTGTCTCACATGGCAGTTAAAGAGCAATTGCTGTATTTCAGAAGTAGCTTAAGAAATTACTATATGTATTTTGCACATTATTTTACTAGGTCTATCTTTAGAAAGCTGTCAAGCCCTTTTGGGTTCATGTAAAGGTAAAATCAAGAAGTTACTTCAGCCTCTTCTATATTTAAGGAAACTATTCACCTGCCTACACTAGAGACAGCTGCATCAATCTAATGACATTCGTAACTGCAGACATTTAGCACTTAAATAAGCAGAGTTAAAGTGTTACTGAAGTTAGACATATGTCTCTGTATCTCCTGAATTTGACATCTCGCTAAAACCCTTCTTCCAAGTGAGACAACAGAACTGCAAAATTACATTAGGTTTTCAAGCTAAGTAACTACACTGATTTAAATATTTTTATATATATATAGGGTATATTTTGCTAACTAAAATAGAGCTTATTCATAGATGAAGGTTGCTTAAGTTAAGAACCCAAGTTTATATATAAAGGCTCCATTTACTGTAACAGATATATTAAAATGAATGTACAGTACAGGATTTTCAAAAACAATTAAGGGAGCTAGACACCAGAGTCCACCTATGAGTTCACTGCCATTCTAAGTAAAAAAATCAGCAGGGAATCTAAAGGTGAAAAGTAACACATATGGTAGAGTTTTGATAGTTTCCTTCTAAGTTGCCTAGTAAGCACATACATTAACTATTCTTGATTTTAGCTTGTCAACTCTGTTCTGTGCTACATATTTTAAGGCTTTAACTTTTAAAGTTAGTGGAATAATTGTATACGTATGAATAACAAAAGCAAGATTTAGTACTCATTAAAGATATATTTTAATTCAAACTAATTTAATTATGCTGAGAACCTATTAAACGTTATACTTCTCTACAATTAACATCAACATATATTGCATGAATTAGATCACACATTCTCATTTTTTGAAACCATGGCCTGTTCAGACCCATCTTTCTTGGTGCAACTCTGTGTTTAAGACCCGATTTTTTTCTTCAGAAACAATTAGCTTCAAATTGCTCTTAGTAAATGGCTTACACCCAGATACCATGTCCCTCAAAAAACGTAAATCATACTCACTACCTGAGATGACAGGTACTCAGTGTCTTCAGAGCAGGAGTATGACAAGTGCCTGGCATTACTGACTGTCTTTACGCTAGCCACAGTGTTAAAAGTTTTTCCTACCTTTCTTTGTGAGGATTTTATCTTTCTGATATCTTAAACTTTATATACGATATCATAGCGTACCACATGAGTGAAATGCCAAAATAAACCAATGGAAAAATGTGCAAAGTTAATAATCTACCAGTATTATATTTTTCAGTTGTGCCTGTATTTTATTTATAAATTTGGCTCCGGTTCCCTAAGTATGTTTGGTATTGTTCATTACCTGAACAATCTGAGTTTAAAAAGTGATCACGCAAATCTGTAGGAGGAAAAAAAATCCACTGAGGGCCATATTAAGCACAAAGCAAGCACCTTGGATTCAGGAAGTCCCTGGGCTAGATTAATAGTCTGGAAAAATATTGCTTGTCATTTTCTTATTATCATATCATATCATCATCATACTGGACACTGCTGGACTAGATATTCAACTAAATGTGTTTTTTATCTCATTTGATACATGTGGGTTTATGTTGTGAACACATTTATTTTAATTTCCTCAGACTAAAACCCAGGGCTGTTTCACTGCAGAAATTTTAATGAAAACTTGCTTGTTTCTTAAAAAATAAGTCTTAAGGGCTTTTTTTCCGTGTATACAAAATAAAGAAATTAGGCACTGAAGTGTTTACCTTTCTTTAGCCATTTACAATAACCTATGAGTAATCAATTTACTTGTACCTGCAAATTGTGTCATCTCGTATTATTTTTACTGTATTTTATTTATGTAAACATTTTCTGGTTGGTCTTTTCCTATTTTTCCAAATTTAGTAATATATTTTCCAGACATAGGGAAATTTCATTTTAGTGGTCACAGTTAGTAAAGTCATTTTGAACCAAATGAACCACAAATCACTTGCAAGTTAGTTATAAAACCATATACATTCAAGAGCATTTAATTGCAAGAATTAAATCAAAACTTCTCTCTCTGACATTTTTAAGTAAATAAAAGAATTTTAAACATATTTAATGCCTTTTGGCTTCAGATAACAAATGTTTCTGATTTCAGGAGTGCAGTTGGGAGACAACTATAACCTCACTGGACTATATAAAAATTAAGATCATAGAATCATAAAATAATTCAGATTGAATGGGACCTCAGGAGGTCTCTATCCAACTTCATGCTCAAAGCAGGGTCAGCTATGAGATCAGACCAGGTTGCCCAAGGTTTTTTCCAGCCTCGTCTTGAAAATCTCCAAGGATAGAGACTGCACTACCTCCCTGGCCAAGTACAGTACTTTGCATTTATCCTTGTTAAATTTCATAAAGTTCCTGTCATTCCATCCCTCCAGCCTGTCTAGGTGCCTCAGCATGGCAGCCCTGCCCTTGAGTGCATTAACTAGTCCCCCTAGTTTGGTGTCAACTGCAAACTTGATGAGCATGTACTTCATCACCTACTCCAGATCACTGAAAAAGATATTAAACAAGATGGGTCCCGGGACAGACCCTTGCGACACTCTACTTGTTACCAGCCTTAGGGTGGAGTATGACCCATTAACCACTACCCTCTGAGCCCAACCATCCAAACTATCTAGTTGTCTAGCCATACAAACCACAACATCTTAAGTTGAATACATGAATATTATGGGAGACAGCACCTAAAGTCTTGCTAAAGTCCAAGCAAGTGACATCAACTGCTCTCCCCTTGTCTACAAATTCATTCATTTTATCATAGAAGACAATCAGGTCTGGTCAGACATGATTTACACTTGGCAAATCTAATCTGACTGTTCCAAATCACCTTTTTTCTCCTTTATGGGCCCAGAAATATGATCTAAGACTTGCTCCATGATTTTCTCAAGAACCAAAGTAAGGCTAGCTGGCCTTTAGCTCCCCTGCTCATCCCTTTGGCTTTTTTTAAAGATTAATACATTTGCCCTTCTCCAGATGTTGGGCACATCCACCGATTGCCACAGTCTTTCAAAGGTGATAGAACAGTGGCCTTGCAATGCCATTAGCAGCATTCTGGGATGCAGCCCATCTGGTCCAATTTATGTGCATGAGTTAAGGTCTCACAGAAATCCCTGGCTTGATCCTCATCCACTGCTGGTAGTTCCTCTACTCCCTGAACCCTGCTTCTAAGCACAGAGGCCTGAGAAACCTTGTGTCCTGGTTTCGGCTGGGACAGAGTTAATTTTCTTTCTAGTAGCTGGTACAGTGCTGTGTTTTGGATTTAGGATGAGAACAATGTTGATAACACACCGATGTTTTAGTTGTTGCTAAGTAGTGCTTACACTAGCCAAGGACTTTTTAGTTTTCCATGCTCTACCGACTGAGAAGGCTGGAGGTGCACAAGAAGCTGGGAGGGGGGCACAGCCAAACTGGCCAAAGAAACATTCCATACCATGTGACGTCATGCTCAGTACATAAACTGGGGGGAGTTGGCCGGGGGAGGGCTGATCGCTGCTTGGGAACTGGCTGGACATTGGTCGGCGGGTGGTGAGCAATTGCATTGTGCATCACTTGTTTTGTATATTCTTTTATCATTATTATTATTATTATTATTATTATTATTATTATTATTATTATTTTCCCTTCCTTTTCTGTCCTATTAAACTGTCTTTATCTCAACCCACGAATTTTACTCTTTTTTTTCCGATTCTCTCCCCCATCCCACTGGGGGGGCGGGGGGGAGTGAGCAAATGGCTGTGTGATGTTTAGCTGCCTGCCGGGTTAAACCACAACAGTCCTTTTGGCACCCAACATGGGGCACGAAGGGTTGAGATAATGACAGATCTGACCAGAGCATGTTAAGGCATTGTTATAAGCATTCATCATATTGGTTTAACAGTCACTGGTCACAATGTTGATTAATTTCCTCTCAAAGTTGTCGTGCTTGCTCTCAAAGTTGTGTTATGTTAAACCTTACTTGCTGTATATGTTCCCTGTTGTGCTGTCTATCACCTCTGGGAGCTGGATCAAGGATATCATTTTCCTGCACTGTGTAACACTACTGGTTTATGATGTGATAGAATTTTTGGTCGTGAGACTAGTGTTTGTATTTTTACTCGGCACTGCCGTCATCTCCGTACCTCGGGAGTCGCTTTTCGGAAACTATTAATAATGACACCTTTTACCTTTTCTCCTTGGGGAACCACTCTAAGGGGGAGATGTGGGGGGACGCTTTCCCCCACTCCTTCACCTTCCCTTTGTCCTTCAGGCGAGTTACAACAGCTCTTGAGAATTTTGAATATCCTTGGGATGTTCAAACCACCATGGTCCTATTGCTCTGTCTCCTGAATGTGGTTCAGGTCGTGATCTTGTTTAAGGTTAAAAAATTATTTAAGAATACCATCCAGAGATCAATCCTGGCAACAGGCACTGCGGCTACTCCAACCCCTGCGACAGGCACTGTGGCTACTCCAACCCTGGTGACAGGCACCTCAACTACTCCAGCCCCCACGACAGGCATTACAGCTACTCAAACCCCCACAACTGGCACTGCGGCTACTCAAACCCCAGCGACAGGCACTGTGGTTGAACCAGAGAACCAACCCGTGCTGGTATCAGTCACCCCTATACACAAGAAATACACAAGAAAATCAACTTGTTTAGTAAGGGATGAAGATGAAACAGGGCCATCACGAGAACAGGAGGAGGAAGAGGCAGAACCCATAAATGAGATGGTAACCACCTGATCCCTACCCCTGAGTGAGCTGAGAGATATACGAAAAGATTTCAGCCGTCATCCATGCGAGCATGTTATCACATGGCTGCTCCGATGCTGGGATAACGGGGCCAGTAGCCTGGATTTAGAGGGTAGGGAAGCCAAGCAGCTGGGATCCCTTTCTAGGGAAGGGGACATTGACAAAGCGATTAGAAAAGGGACACAAGCCCTCAGCCTCTGGAGGCGACTCCTGTCAGGATTGAAGGAAAGGTATCCCTTCAAGGAAGATGTCATATGTCACCCAGGCAAGTTGACCACCATGGAGAGAGGTATCCAGTTTCTGAGGGAATTAGCTGTGCTGGAGGTGATTTATGATGACCTGAACAATGAGCAGTTGTCCAAAGATCCAGATGAAGTCAAGTGCACACGACCCACATGGCAGAAGTTTGTAAGGAGCTCACCATCGTCATATGCCAACTCATTGGCAGTAATGACCTGGAAGGATGGAGAGGGACAAACGGTGGATGAATTGGCTGGCCAACTCTGGCAATACGAAGAAAGTCTCTCTTCCTCCCTATGGGCCTGCATCTTGGCTATGGAGAAACTGTCCCGGGAGTTCCAGCAATTCAAAGAGGATAGGTCGTACTCTCCACCTGTACGGACCAGTAACTCAGCCATTAGGAGTAAGTGTCCCTCTGCTCAAGAGAGAGGATAGTGGATATACACCACGGGCCACCCTGTGGTTTTACCTATGTGACCATGGAGAGGACATGAGGAAGTGGGATGGAAAGTCTACCTCAGCTCTAGAGGCATGGGTACGTGAGTTGCAAGGAAAAACAATCACAGAAAGGGGGTTCTTCCAGGAAAATTGCTGCTCCAGTTTCCAGCGGGCAGTTCCCCAGACAGAGTAGAAGGGCTGATCTTACTCCTGATCTTAATGAAGAAACTTCTGATTCATATGTACAAGAAATGAGAAACGAGTACTGCGATGAGGATTAGAGAGGCCCTGCCTCCAGCCAGAGGGAGGAAAGGGACAACCGGGTTTACTGGACTGTGTGGATTCGGTGGCCTGGCACATCAGACCCACAGGAGTATAAGGCTCTAGTGGACACCGGTGCACAGTGTACCCTAATGCCATCAAGCTATAAAGGGGCAGAACCCATCTGTACTTCTGGGGTGACAGGGGGATCCCAACAGCTAACTGTATTGGAAGCCGAAGTAAGTCTAACTGGGAATGGGTGGCAGAAGCACCCCATTGTGACTGGCCCAGAGGCTCCGTGCATCCTTGGCATAGACTACCTCAGGAGAGGGTATTTCAAGGACCCAAAAGGGTACCAGGTGGGCTTTTGGTATAGCTGCCTTGGAGACGGAGGGAATTAAACAGCTGTCCACCTTGCCTGGTCTCTCGGAAGACCCCTCTGTTGTGGGGTTGCTGAAGGTCGAAAACCAACAGGTGCCAATCGCTACCACCACGGTGCACCGGCGGCAATATCGCACCAACCGAGACTCCTTGATTCCCATTCATGAGCTAATTCGTCGACTGGAGAGCCAAGGAGTGATCAGCAAGACTCGTTCACCCTTTAACAGTCCCATATGGCCAGTGCGGAAGTCTAATGGAGAGTGGAGACTGACAGTAGACTATCGTGGCCTAAATGAAGTCACGCCACCGCTGAGTGCTGCTGTGCCAGACATGCTAGAACTTCAATACGAACTGGAGTCAAAGGCAGCCAAGTGGTATGCCACAATTGATATTGCTAATGCGTTTTTCTCAATCCCTTTGGCAGCAGAGTGCAGGTCACAGTTTGCTTTCACTTGGAGGGGCGTCCAGTACACCTGGAACCGACTGCCCCAGGGGTGGAAACACAGCCCCACCATTTGCCATGGACTGATCCAGACTGCACTGGAACAGCGTGGAGCTCCAGACCACCTGCAATCCATTGATGACATCATCGTGTGGGGCAACAGAGCAGGAGAAGTTTTTGAAAAAGGGAAGGAAATAGTCCAAATCCTGCTGAAGGCCAGATTTCCCATGAAACAAAGTAAGGTCAAAGGACCTGCACAAGAGATCCAGGTTTTAGGAATAAAATGGCAAGATGGACGTTGTCAGATCCCAATGGATGTGATCAACAAAATAACAGCCATGTCTCCACCAACTAGCAAAAAGGAAACACAAGCTTTCTTAGGCCTCGTGGGCTTTTGGAGAATGCATAATCCAAATTACAGTCTGATCGTAAGCCCTCTCTATCAAGTGACCTGAAAGAGGAACGATACCAAACGGGGCCCTGAACAACAACAAGCCTTTGAACAAATTAAAGAGGAGATAGTTCATGCAGTTGCCCTGGGGCCAGTCCGGGCAGGACAAGATGTCAAAAATGTGCTCTACACCGCAGCCGGGGAGAACGGCCCTACCTGGAGCCTCTGGCAGAAAGCACCAGGGGAGACTCGAGGTCGACCCCTAGGGTTTTGGAGTCGGGGATACAGAGGATCCGAGGCCCGCTATACTCCAACTGAAAAAGAGTTCGAGCTGCTTCGGAAGTGATCGACACTGAAGCACAGCTCCTCCTGGCACCCCGACTGCCGGTGCTGGGCTGGATGTTCAAAGGGAGAGTCCCCTGTACACATCATGCAACTGATGCTCCGTGGAGGAAGTGGGTCGCACTAATCACACAACGGGCTCGAATAGGAAACCCCAGTCGCCCAGGAATCCTGGAAGTGATCATGGACTGGCCAGAGGGCAAAGATTTCAGAGTATCGCCAGAGGAGGAGGTAACACGTGCTGAGGAGGCCCCAATGTATAATGAACTTCCAGAAAATGAGAAGCAATATGCCCTGTTCACTGATGGGTCCTGTCGTATTGTGGGAAAGCATCGGAGGTGGAAAGCTGCTGTGTGGAGTCCTATGCGACAAGTTGTAGGAACTGCTGAAGGAGAAGGTGAATCGAGCCAATTTGCAGAAGTAAAGGCCATCCAGCTGGCTTTAGACATTGCTGAATGAGAAAAGTGGCCAGTGCTCTATCTCTATACTGACTCATGGATGGTGGCAAATGCCCTGTGGGGCTGGTTGCAGCAATGGAAGCAGAGCAACTGGCAGCGCAGAGGCAAACCCATCTGGGCTGCCGCATTGTGGCAAGATATTGCTGCCCGGGTAGAGAACCTGGTTGTAAAAGTCCATCACGTAGATGCTCACGTACCCAAGAGTCAGGCCACTGAAGAACATCAGAACACCCAGCAGGTGGATCAGGCTGCTAAGAGTGAAGTGGCTCAGGGGGATCTGGACTGGCAGCATAAGGGTGAATTATTTATAGCTCGGTGGGCCCATGACACCTCAGGTCACCAAGGAAGAGATGCAACATACAGATGGGCTCGTGATCGAGGGGTGGACTTGACCATGGACACTATTGCACAGGTTATACATGAATGCAAAACATGCGCTGCAATCAAGCAAGCCAAGCAGTTAAAGCCCCTTTGGTATGGAGGACGATGGCTGAAATATAAATATGGGGAGGCCTGGCAGATCGATTATATCACACTCCCACAAACCCCGCCAAGGCAAGCGGCACGTGCTTACAATGGTGGAGGCAACCACCGGCTGGCTGGAAACATATCCCGTGCCCCATGCCACTGCCCGGAACACTATCCTGGGCCTTGAAAAGCAAGTCCTATGGCGACATGGCACCCAGGAAAGAATTGAGTCAGACAACGGGACTCATTTCCGAAACAACCTCATAGACACCTGGGCCAAAGAGCATGGCATTGAGTGGGTCTATCACATCCCCTATCATGCACCAGCCTCCGGGAAAATCGAACGATACAATGGACTGTTAAAGACTACACTGAGAGCAATGGGTGCTGGGACATTCAAACATTTGGACACACATTTAGCAAAGGCCATGTGGTTAGTCAACACGAGGGGATCTGCCAATCGAGCTGGCCCTGCCCAGTCAGAACTTTTACGTACCGTAGAAGGGGATAAAGTCCCTGTAGTGCACATAAAAAATATGTTGGGGAAGACAATCTGGGTTATTCCTGCCTTGGGCAAAGGCAAACCCATCCGTGGGATTGCTTTTGCTCAAGGACCTGGGTGCACTTGGTGGATAATGCGGAAGGATGGGGAAGTCTGATGTGTACCTCAAGGGGGTTTGATTTTGGGTGAGAATAGCCAATGAATTAAATTGTATGATGTTAATTGCTATGTAATACTGTATATCATCACTTCTGTGGTGGCTATATGCCATATCAATGGTATCACAGTAAGAATCACCCAGATTAATGAAGAATGAACTTTGATGAAAGCGAGCAAAGTGCAGCGATGATAGAACCGGACAAGTGCAGTGGTGATGGGAGCAAAACTGGCTTCAGCATGCAAAAAAATCCAACACTACACACCATCTGTCCTGCCGTGAAGGACTGTTATGACAGATGGAGCCCAAAGTCATGGACTAAATGAACTCAGCGTACATTTTATAGGGATGGCCCATAGACTAAGGGAATGATTGAGTTGCTAAGCCACTATCCATCGTACTTGAGAAGTCGTGGCAGTCCGGTGAAGTTCCCACTGACTGGAAAAGGGGAAACATAACCCCCATTTTCAAAAAGGGAAAAAAGGAAGACCTGGGGAACTACAGGCCAGTCAGTCTCACCTCCGTGCCTGGGAAGATCATGGAACAGATCCTCCTGGAAGCTATGCTAAGGCACATGGAGGACAGGGAGGTGATTCGAGACAGCCAGCATGGCTTCACCAAGGGCAAGTCCTGCCTGACCAACCTAGTGGCCTTCTAGGATGGAGTGACTACATCAGTGGACACGGGAAGGGCTACAGACGTTGTCTACCTGGACCTCTGTAAGGCCTTTGACACGGTCCCCCACAACATCCTTCTCTCTAAACTGGAGAGGTATGGATTTGATGGGTGGACTGTCCGGTGGGTGAGGAATTGGTTAGACGGTCGCATCCAGAGGGTAGTGGTCAACGGCTCAATGTCCAGATGGAGATTGGTGACGAGTGCCGTCCCGCAGGGGTCCGTATTGGGACCGATACTGTTTAATATCTTCATCAATGACATAGACAGTGGGATCGAGTGCACCCTCAGCAAGTTTGCAGATGACACCAAGCTGAGTGGTGCGGTCGACACGCCAGAGGGACGGGATGCCATCCAGAGGGACCTGGACAAGCTCAAGAAGTGGGCCCGTGTGAACCTCACGAGGTTCAACAAGGCCAAGTGCAAGGTCCTGCACCTGGGTCGGGGCAATCCCCAGTATCAATACAGGCTGGGGGATGAAGGGATTGAGAGCAGCCCTGCCGAGAAGGACTTGGGGGTACTGGTGGATGAAAAGCTGGACATGAGCCAGCAATGTGCGCTCACAGCCCAGAAGGCCAATCGTATCCTGGGCTGCATCAGAAGAAGCGTGGCCAGCAGGTCGAGGGAGGTGATTCTGCCCCTCCACTCTGCTCTGGTGAGACCCCACCTGGAGTACTGCGTCCAGCTCTGGAGCCCTCAGCATAAGAAAGACATGGACCTGTTGGAGCGGGTCCAGAGGAGGGCCACGAAAATGATCAAGAGGATGGAACACCTCTCCTATGAAGAAAGGCTGAGAGAGTTGGGGTTGTTCTGCCTAGAGAAGAGAAGGCTCCGGGGAGACCTTATTGCAGCCTATCAGTACTTAAAAGGGGCTTATAAAAAAGATGGCGGCAAACTTTTTAGCAGGGCCTGTTGCGACAGGACAAGGGGGAATGGCTTTAAACTAAAGGGGGGTAGATTTAGACTAGATATAAGCAAGAAATTTTTTACTGTGAGGGTGGTGAAGCACTGGAACAGGTTGCCCAGAGAGGTGGTGGATGCCCCATCCCTGGAAACATTCAAGGTCAGGCTGGACAGGGCTCTGAGCAACCTGATCTAGTTGAAGATGTCCCTGCCCACGGCAGGGGGGTTGGACTAGATGACCTTTAGAGGTTCCTTCCAACCCAAACTATTCTATGATTCTATATCTGTGTGTATATATCAAAATACAGGAAAAGTGGTAGTGATTAATTGGGATGTATTGGAAAGTGCAGGGACCTGGGCATGATGTAGATGGTATAGAATAAGGAGTGGATACTGTCATGGTTTCGGCTAGGATAGAGTTACTTTTCCTCTTAGTATCTGGTATAGTGCTGTGTTTTGGATTTAGCATGAGAATAATGTTGAGAACATACTGATGTTTTAGTTGTTGCTAAGCAGTGCTTACACTAGTCAAGGACTTGTCAGCTTCTCATGCCCTGCCAGCGAGAAGCTGGGAGGGGGTGCAGCCAGGACAGCTGACCCAAACTGGCCAAAGGGATATTCCATACCATATGACGTCATGCTCAGTATATAAACTGGGGGGAGTTAGCTGGGGGAGGGGTGACCGCTGCTCAGGAACTGGATGGGCATCAGTCGGCAGGTGGTGAGCAATTGCATTGTACATCACTTGTTTTGTATATTCTTTTATCATTATTATTATTTTTATTATTATTTGCCCTTCCTTTTCTGTCCTATTAAACTGCCTTCATCTCAACCCACAGATTTTACTTTTTTTTTCCAATTCTTTCCCCCATCCCACTGAGGGGGGGGGGGAGTAAGCGAACGGCTGTGTGGTGTTTAGCTGCCTGCCGGGTTAAACCACAACACCTTGTCAGTGAAAACTCAGGCAAAGAAGGCATTGAGTACTTCAGCTTTATCACTTTACACTGTGACTAAATTACCCGCCTTATTCAGCAGTGGTCCCACATTTTCCTTGTTCAGCCTTTTACTATTAATGTAGCAGTAGAAGCTCTTCTTGTTGCCTTTAATGTTCCTTACAAATCTTAACTCTAGTTGAGCTTTGGCTTTCCTAACATCCCCTTTACATGCCCAGGCATTTTTTCTAAATTACCCCTTCGTAGCCTTTTCCTGCTTCTACCTCCTGTATACTGCGTTTTTGCTGTGGAACTTAGTCATGAGCTCCCTGTCTGGCCTAGCTGGCCTCCCAGTATGTCTACTTGTTTTCCTGAGTTTCAGGGTGAACCATTCTTGTATTTGAAGGACATTTGCTCTAGGTTTTGCTCTATTTTTGTAAGACAGATTTTTGTGAACATGATCTGGGAAAATAATTTTCTTAAGAATGGCCACTGTGCTATGAGAATTGACACAGCGATTTTAAAGCATTTTTATAGTTGAAATTTTTATATGTTGAAATGTTCATGTATCAGTTTTGTTCTATTCCAATCTGTTTCAGATTTTTATACTAACTCCATTATTAAATTAGCATTCTGGAGGGAAATGGCATTAACACTGTTATCACCTACATTCTCTCCTCTTGCAAGTTTGACCAAGTCATAACAAGTTTTTATTTGTCTTGTGCTGTGATTTATTAACTATCAGCAGCAAAATCAATGGAATGTTGCAAGAAAAAGTATCACATAGCAGAATGATATGTTACACATTTTCTTAGAAAACACCTTTTAAAAAAATAACTACACAAAAATCTATTTGCTGAGTGAGTTATATATGCCTTGTTCAGTCCCTAGGGCTTCAGTGAGATATTGCAAATGTTCTGACCTGCAGAATAGTACAACTTCAAGAGTTCTTAAAGGCTAAATCTTGACCTAATTTACACACATATAACAACCACTACTTTGTCATGGTTAGATAGGTATAAAAATGAGCAGCACTTGCTCTTTTATTTATATCTTCTCATTACCGTTAATACAAAAATATGCATACTTTCTGTGCTGTTTTCATTTAAATAAAATGAAAGTCAACCAAATTTATCTCAGACCTGAGAAGTGGAAGAAAGTTTTGGCAGCAACACTAGCAGGAATATGATCTATATGAAACATGATCCTGAGCTCTGGCAGGACTTACTGGACTGTGAAAGAGGGAAAATCTGGTATAGTACAGCAACATCTGAACCAGACTTTCAACTTTTGTGGTTGCAGGCAACATACTATGTGCCATTTCATGTGCTAACCATATGTGTAATTTTCATCTGTATCTAGTATTGTATCACTGTGAGGAAACCACTGATAAATGCACAGTGCCTAGTGTAACTAAGAACTCTCAGTCAGTTTTGATCTTTCTCATTATCTGAAACAGACTTATCAACTTTTTCATCTTCGGACACAGCACTCTAATACTGAGTTCAATGAAAAGAGACAGTATACCGTGTAGTTTACCTAATAGTTATCCATTTTTATCCTGTCCCATAACTAGGTGTCTTGCTGTGTTAATCGCATCACATTCTGTTGCAGCAGGTGCTACAAAGCAGCCCTCTCAATAGCCCAGTGTAGGCATCTTCCCTGCTGTGCTCCAGATCCCTCCCTACCTTTACAACAGAGTTCCTCATTCAGTGCTCCATCACTGCATTCACTAAGAAGTTGGGGCAAAAATACTGAAGGAGAGGTTGCTTTTACATAGTCATGAGCAATAATCTAGAGTGAGTGAGTATAACGATGAGAGCAAAAGAAACATTTAGTAACAACCCCCCATTCATGATTTTGGTTTCTTATTCAATTAGGTTTGTTTGTTTGTTTTTTTAACACATGTTCTGTATATGCATTGGGTAAATAGAATTCAGTCTGTGGTTCACTCATATCCTTAAGACAAACTATTTCTTTGAACATTTCATAGTTATGATTCAATACACAAGATGCACAATCTGACACTATACATGGTGTTGCTCTGTTCTCTGAACTACATCAGCTGTGGTATGATTCTGTTTAAAAGAGACATAATTATTGAATTTTGTTTCAGATACACTCCATACAATGTGTTTTCTTTTGTTTTGTTTGTTGAAAAGCAAGTAAAATGAAGTATAAACCTACTTAGACATTTCAGGCAGTGATTTTTTTAAATTTCATTTTTTACTATTGCTCTCTCATAAGGCCTCAAACACACAAAACATCTGCACTAAGATGAAGTATTTCAAACTTCATACTTCCTCCCCTGGGAAAAGTATGAGAATGCAAATCAAATATAATCCATCTGAGTCATCTTTCTTAATTTGTTCCTGAAAGGCACTCAGATACTATAGTTATAAGTATTGCATAAATGCTCTACTGTATTAATAGAGTAGTTCTAGAGACAGCAAACTGTTGTTTTTTTACTTTTTTTATTGCTACACACAGGGATAACATTCTCACAATTCCAGCTAGAAATGAATGGAAAAAGCATCTGTTATTGTGGCAAGCCTTATTTCATTTCATTATACTACCTACTCCAGACATTGACATAGAAAATATGTACTTACATAAACGCATGTTGTGCACCACTATGTCTATGTGATTATGACGTGGTTTAACCTCAGTCGGCAACTAAGCACCACGCAGCGGCTCGCTCACTCCCCCCACACCCCTGGTGGGATGGGGAAGAGAGTAGGAAAAGCACAAGTGAGAAAAACTCGTGGGTTGAGATAAAAACAGTTTAATAATTGAAATAAAATGATAATAATAATATGATGAAAAAAATAATAATATACAAAGCAAGTGATGCACAGTGCAATTGCTCACCACCTGCCAACCGATGCCCAGCCAGTCCCCGAGCAGCAGCCCCCCCGGCCAGCTTTCCCCAGTTTATGTACTGAGCATGACATCACATGGTATGGAATGTCCCTTTGGCCAGTTTGGCTGTGCCCCCCTCCCAGCTTCTTGTGCACCTCCAGCCTTCTCAGTCGGTAGAGCATGGGAAACTAAAAAGTCCTTGGCTAGTGTAAGCATTACCTAGCAACAACTAAAACATCGGTGCCTTATCAACTTTGTTCTCATCCTAAATCCAAAACACAGCATTGTACCAGCTACTAGGAAGGGAATTAACTCTATCCCTGCCGAAACCAGGACAATATCCACCCCTTATTCTATACCATCTGCATCATGCTCAACTCTCATATTTTCCAGTACATTTTCATTAATCACCACCACCCCTTTTTTTCAATATATATGTATATATACACACAGATATCATTCCCTTAGTCTATGGGCCATCCCTCTAAAACGTTGGGGACTTCATTTAGTCCATGACTTCGGGCTCCATCTGTCATAATAATCTTTCAGAGCAGGAAAAAAAAAGGAGATGGTATGTGGTGTTGGATTGTTTCATGTTGAAGTCAGTTCTGGTACCATCATCACTGTGCTTTGCTTGGTTTCACTGAAGTTATTCTTCATTAGTCTGGGTGATTCTTATTGTAAGAACATTAGTATGGCATATAATATTATTAGTATTATTAGTATATCTGTGTATTATTAGTATAACTATTATAACTATAATTAGTACTTAACATCACATAATTCAGATCATTGGCTATTCTCACCCAAAATCAAATCCCCTTGAGGTACACATCGGACTTCCCCATCCTTCCGCATTATCCACCAAGTGCACCCAGGTCCTTGAGCAAAAGCAATCCCACGGATGGGTTTGCCTTTGCCCGAGGCAGGAATAACCCAAACTGTTTTCCCCAACATATTCTTTATGTGCACTACGGGGACTTTATTCCCATCTACAGTACGTAAAAGTTCTGACTGGGCAGGGCCTGCTCGATTGGCAGATCCCCTCGTGTTGACTAACCACATGGCCTTTGCTAAATGCGTATCCCAATGTTTGAATGTCCCGCCACCCATTGCTCTCAGCGTAGTCTTTAACAGTCTATTGTATCATTCGATTTTCCCGGAGGCTGGTGCATGATAGGGGATGTGATAGACCCACTCAATGCCATGCTCTTTGGCCCAGGTGTCTATGAGGTTGTTTCGGAAATGAGTCCCGTTGTCTGACTCAATTCTTTCCTGGGTGCCATGTCGCCATAGGACTTGCTTTTCAAGGCCCAGGATAGTGATAGTGTTCCGGGCAGTGGCATGGGGCACAGGATATGTTTCCAGCCATCCGGTGGTTGCCTCCACCATTGTAAGCACGTGCCGCTTACCTTGGCGGGGTTTGTGGGAGTGTGATATAATCGATCTGCCAGGCCTCCCCATATTTATATTTCAGCCATCGTCCTCCATACCAAAGGGGCTTTAACCGCTTGGCTTGCTTGATTGCAGCGCATGTTTTGCATTCATGGATAACCTGCGCAATAGTGTCCATGCTCAAGTCCACCCCTCAATCACGAGCCCATCTGTATGTTGCATCTCTTCCTTGGTGACCTGAGGTGTCATGGGCCCACCAAGCTATAAATAATTCACCCTTATGCTGCCAGTCCAGATCCCCCTGAGCCACTTCAATCTTAGCAGCCTGACCCACCTGCTGGTTGTTCTGATGTTCTTCAGTGGCCCGACTCGTGGGTACGTGAGCATCTACGTTCCAGACTTTTACAACCAGGTTCCCTACCCATGCAGCAATATCTTGCCAAAATGCGGCAGCCCAGATGTGTTTGCCTCTGCGCTGCCAGTTGCTCTGCTTCCATTGCTGCAACCACCCCCACAGGGCATTTGCCACCATCCATGAGTCAGTATAGAGAGAGAGCACTGGCCACTTTTCTCGGTCAGCAATGTCTAAAGCCAGCTGGATGGCCTTTACTTCTGCAAATTGGCTCGATTCACCTTCCCCTTCAGCAGTTTCTACAACTTCTCGCATAGGACTCCATATAGCAGCTTTCCACCTCCGATGCTTTCCCACAATACGACAGGACCCATCAGCGAACAGGGCATATTGCTTCTCATTTTCTGGTAGTTCATTATACATTGGGGCCTCCTCAGCACGCGTCACCTCCTCCTCTGGCGATATTCCAAAATCTTTGCCCTCTGGCCAATCCATGATCACTTCCAGGATTCCTGGGCGACTGGGGTTTCCTATTCGAGCCCGTTGTGTGATTAGTGCAACCCACTTCCTCCACGGAGCATCAGTTGCATGATGTGTACAGGGGACCTGCCCTCTGAACATCCAGCCCAGCACCGGCAGTCGGGGTGCCAGGAGGAGCTGTGCTTCAGTGCCGATCACTTCCGAAGCAGCTCGAACCCCTTCATATGCTGCCAATATCTCTTTTTCAGTTGGAGTATAGCGGGCCTCAGATCCTCTGTATCCCCGACTCCAAAACCCTAGGGGTCGACCTCGAGTCTCCCCAGGTGCTTTCTGCCAGAGGCTCCAGGTAGGGCCGTTCTCCCCGGCTGCGGTGTAGAGCACATTTTTGACATCTTGCCCTGCCCGGACTGGCCCCAGGGCTACTGCATGAACTATCTCCTCTTTAATTTGTTCAAAAGCTTATCTTTGCTCAGGGCCCCATTTGGAATTGTCCTTCTTTCGGGTCACTTGATAGAGAGGGCTTACGGTCAGACTGTAATTTGGAATATGCATTCTCCAAAAGCCCACGAGGCCTAAGAAAGCTTGCGTTTCCTTTTTGCTAGTTGGTGGAGACATGGCTGTTATTTTGTTGATCACATCCATGGGGATCTGACGACGTCCATCTTGCCATTTTGTTCCTAAAAATTGGATCTCCTGTGCAGGCCCCTTGACCTTACTTTGTCTTAGGGGAAATCTGGCCTTCAGCAGGATTTGGACTATTTCCTTCCCTTTCTCAAAAACTTCTCCTGCTGTGTTGCCCCACACGATGATGCCATCAATGTATTGCAGGTGTTCTGGAGCCTCACCCTGTTCCAGTGCAGTCTGGATCAGTCCATGGCAAATGGTGGGGCTGTGTTTCCACCCCTGGGGCAGTCGGTTCCAGGTGTACTGGACGCCCCTCCAAGTGAAAGCAAACTGTGGCCTGCACTCTGCTGCCAAAGGGATTGAGAAAAACGCATTAGCAATATCAACTGTGGCATACCACTTGGCTGCCTTTGACTCCAATTCGTATTGAAGTTCTAGCATGTCCGGCACAGCAGCACTCAGCGGTGGCGTGACTTCATTTAGGCCATGATAGTCTACTGTCAGTCTCCACTCTCCATTAGACTTCTGCACTGGCCATATGGGACTGTTAAAGGGTGAACGAGTCTTGCTGATCACTCCTTGGCTCTCCAGTCGACGAATTAGCTCATGAATGGGAATCAAGGAGTCTCGGTTGGTGCGATATTGCCGCCGGTGCACCGTGGTGGTAGCGATTGGCACCTGTTGGTTTTCGACCTTCAGCAACCCCACAACAGAGGGGTCTTCCGAGAGACCAGGCAAGGTGGACAGCTGTTTAATTTCCTCCATCTCCAAGGCAGCTATACCAAAAGCCCACCTGGTACCCTTTTGGGTCCTTGAAATACCCTCTCCTGAGGTAGTCTATGCCAAGGATGCACGGAGCCTCTGGGCCAGTCACAATGGGGTGCTTCTGCCACCCATTCCCAGTTAGACTTACTTCGGCTTCCAATACAGTTAGCTGTTGGGATCCCCCTGTCACCCCAGAAATACAGATGGGTTCTGCCCCTATATAGCTTGATGGCATTAGGGTACACTGTGCACCGGTGTCTACTAGAGCCTTATACTCCTGTGGGTCTGATGTGCCAGGCCACCGAATCCACACAGTCCAGTAAACCCGGTTGTCCCTCTCCTCCCCCTGGCTGGAGGCAGGGCCCCTCTAATCCTCATCACAGTACTCATTTCTCACTTCTTGTACATACGAGTCAGAAGTCTCTTCATTAAGATCAGGAGTAAGATCAGCCCTTCTACTCTGTCTGGGGAACTGCCCGCTGGAAACTGGAGCAGCAATTTTCCTGGAAGAACCTCTTTCCGTGATTGTTTTCCCTTGCAATTCATGTACCCATGCACCTAGGTTTGCAGTAGGTGTTCCATCCCACTTCCTCATGTCCTCTCCGCGGTCACGCAGGTAAAACCATAGGGTGCCCCGTGGTGTGTACCCTTTATATTCTCTCTCTTGAGCAAAAGAACGCTGACTCCTAATAGCCGAGATACTGGTCCTCACAGGTGGGGAGTAGGACCTATCCTCACTGAGTTGCTGGATCTCCAGGGACAGTTTCTCCACAGCCGAGACGAGGGAGGAAGAGAGACTTTCCTCATATTGCCGGAGTTGACTAGCCAATTCATCCACTGTTTGTTCCTCTCCGTCTTTCCAGGTCATCACTGCCAATGAATTGTCGTATGACGATGGTGAGCTCCTTACAAACTTCCGCCACATGGGTCGTGTGCTCTTGACTTCATCTGGATCTTTAGATAGTTGTTCATTGTTCAGGTCACCATAAATCACCTCCAGCACAGCTAATTCTCTCAGAAACTGGATGCTCTTTTAGAAGAAGCTTCTTCCTCCCTTACTAAACGAGCTGACTTCTGCTTCCAAGATTTCTTCTTGTGTACAGGGGCGACTGATACCGGCACAGGCTGGTTCTTTGCTTCAGCCACAGGGCGTGTCACCGGGGTCTGAGTGGCCGCAGGGCCTGTCGCCGGGGTCTGAGTGGCCGCAAGGCCTGTCGCCGGGGTCTGAGTAGCTGCAGAGCATGTTGCTGGGGTTGGAGTGGTCGCAGAGCGTGTCGCCGGGGTCTGAGTGGCTGCACGGCGTGTCGCTGGGGTCGGAGTGGCCGCAGTGCCTGTCGTTTTACTGTCAGAGCCAGAGACTTTCTCTTCCCTTTGAGGGTACTGAATGGTGTTGAACGGCTCGGTAGGCATGGGCCAGGCCCCAGCACGTTGCAATGATCTGCATCTCTCTGGAGTTGCCAGGGTGACAGCATACTTTGTCCAAATATTCTACTAACTTTTCAGGATTCTGCATTTGCTCAGGGGTGAAGTTCCAAAACACTGGGGGTGCCCATTGGCCTAGGTACTTGCCCATCTTGTCCCACACACCCTGCCACTCATAGCTATTCAGCCTTGGGGCAGATCTCTGGATGATATTCTTAAATTGCTTACCAACTTTAGACAAAACCAAAACAATATTCCCAAGAAGTATCAATGGGAGTATCTTAACTACCCAAGGCTGTTCAAAATACTGAAAAGTTACTGTAATGAAGGAGGAAACATCATAGAAGAAGGTAGTGACACTGCCATTCTGTATTTCCTCCGTAAAAAAACTCCCAGAAAAGTCACTGTAATTGCTAGTTGTCTCCACGAAATGGTATCCGTGGTACAGTAACGGCTTCATTGCGAAGCTTACATACCACACTAGCGTCAAGGTCAATGTTCTAAAAACAAACCTCACAAGCGAGACATCACTAATCACTGCAGACCACAGCAAACTGCAAAAACCAACACCAATCTTTAACATGTACAGCAAGAAAAAGAGCACGATGCAGATTATACAAATCAATATCGAGAACAGAGAAACCAACATTGTGACTCACCACTATTAACAGATATAAGTTCCTTAATACACTCCGGTTAATCTGTTATTATCTCAAACCCTTCGTGCCCCACGTTGGGCGCCAAAAAGGACTGTGGTGGTTTAACCTCAGTCGGCAACTAAGCACCACGCAGCCGCTCGCTCACTCCCCCCCACCCCTGGTGGGATGGGGGAGAGAGTTGGAAAAGCACAAGTGAGAAAAACTCGTGGGTTGAGATAAAAACAGTTTAATAATTGAAATAAAATGATAATAATAATAATATGATAATAATAATAATACTCAAAGCAAGTGATGCACAGTACAATTGCTCACCACCCACCCACCGATGCCCAGCCAGTCCTCGATCAGCGGCCCCCCCGGCCAGCTTTCTCCAGTTTATGTACTGAGCATGACGTCACATGGTATGGAATGTCCCTTTGGCCAGTTTGGCTGTGCCCCCTCCCAGCTTCTTGTGCACCTCCAGCCTTCTCAGTCGGTAGAGCATGGGAAACTAAAAAGTCCTTGGCTAGCGTAAGCAATACCTAGCAACAACTAAAACATCGGTGTGTTATCAACTTTGTTCTCATCCTAAATCCAAACCACAGCATTGTACCAGCTACTAGGAAGGAAATTAACTCTGTCCCTGCCGAAACCAGGAGAGATTAGCATTATTACAGGAGGTGTCCCCACCTGTCATCATTACATGTATGTGTTTTTAGTTCTTTTCCTTAGAGTACAGACAAACGTTCAGCCTTAAAAAAAACACAGTGTACAGTTGTTAGCTTTGTTCCTCCAAGATTTTGTGTAATGTCAGTGGTGGCAGGAAAGAAAGCTCTTGTCTCTAATAAGAATCAATTTCTGGGACAGTAATATTCTATGAGAACTGGACACTGATGCTGCTTCTTGATCACCTCTTTCAAGATGGCACATATATAAAAAAGAATTACACATACAGTAATGCAAAATTTCACATTTCTGGTTTATGCATGCCAGTGCAACCACTTCCAATGATAAAGTCTCTAGTATAAACTAGATTGCTTTAGAAATAAAACCTTAAGTTTAAAAAGTTCAAGTTAAACTAAAGTTTAAAGTCTAAATCCAGTTAACTGCCAAAAATGTATAATATTAAATTACCTTACAGTAATTTCAAAATACAGTATTTGTCCCAATTTTTACAAATGAGAGAAGTGTACTATGGATAGCTGAACCAACTTTTCAAAACTCATACAGCAAATCTATACAGAACTCAGTGCTAAAGTTTGAATCTATAAAATAACCAAGATAGTTAATCTCTGGAAAGCCAGGGAATATAAGGGTAATGAAACTTCTACCACTGTTAGAGATACAAACTGCTGTTAATCTGAGATATTAACAAAACATTTCTTACTGCATGCCAAGTAGATCCTGCAATGAGCTCAGATTTTTCCAGCAGAATGACATCCTTCAAGCCAGCCTTAGCCGAGTGATAGGCTAGGCTCACACCAACACAACCACCTCCAATAATCACTGTCTGCTCTATCTTTCTCCAAGAAAGGAGATGGGGTTTCTCTCCTGGGAAAAAAAAAATACAGACAGTTACAAAAAGACAATTGCACTTTTGTTTACAGCTCCAGTCATAATATAACTTGGTCCCTGCTTGGGAGTCTAAGTGACTGTCGTGGTTTAACCTCAGTCGGCAACTAAGCACCACGCAGCCGCTCGCTCACTCCCCCCACTCACGGTGGGATGGGGGAGAGAATTGGAAAAGAGCACAAGTGAGAAAAACTCGTGGGTTGAGATAAAAACAGTTTAATAATTGAAATAAAATGATAATAATAATATGATAATAATAATAATACACAAAGCAGGTGATGCACAGTGCAATTGCTCACCACCCGCCGACCGATGCCCAGCCAGTCCCCGAGCAGCGGCCCCCCTGGCCAGCTTTCCCCAGTTTATGTACTGAGCATGACGTCACATGGTATGGAATGTCCCTTTGGCCAGTTTGGCTGTGCCCCCTCCCAGCTTCTTGTGCACCTCCAGCCTTCTCAGTCGGTAGAGCATGGGAAACTAAAAAGTCCTTGGCTAGTGTAAGCATTACCTAGCAACAACTAAAACATCGGTGTGTTATCAACTTTGTTCTCATCCTAAATCCAAAACACAGCACTGTACCAGCTACTAGGAAGGAAATTAACTCTATCCCTGCCGAAACCAGGACAGTGACACACCTGACTTAAAAGCTAACCTGGTCACTCTTATCTTCTTTTAAAGTAAATGTTCTTAAAGGGTCATATACATAAACAGTAGTAATACAAAAAGCAAAGCAAGTTTGCTTCCACTCACAACTTTAAATCTTTGTTATTTGTCCAATATAACCTTATATGTAGAACCTATTTCTCAATGAGAAACTGTATCCCTGAAATGACAGTGTCAAAACCTGGCATTTCAAAAGTGCTATAGTATACGCAACACAAAGAGAAAGTATTTTAAAAACGTCTACTTAGTAAAGCTCCTTAATATATTTCTAAAGCCAAATGTCAGCAGACTACATCAGTCTATGTGTTCATGAACAATGAAACTTAATATATATTTTCACATTCTGTCTATTCTGACATGTTCTACTTTGCTGAAGTCAAAACATTATAGAAACAGGTTTTTGTCAATGGCTCACACCTGCTACTACACTACGCTGCAGTTTCACAACCACTTTAAGCCAGCATAAACCAGGACTGCTGCCATAGGCAGCCCTGTTCTCTCCATCTTGTCTGATCCTCCTCTCTACTGCCCCTCCCACAGACAGCCAAGCAGCAAGTCAGATCAGGAAATTTATCCAAATTTTAAAAAGCCATTTTTTTGGATGTAAGACAAGGTAGGACCTCTTAGTACAGGAGCAGTACAAACTACTGTGAAACCACAGTATCTCTTCCTTCAGGACAGTTAATCAATACTCAATTTTATCTCCCCCTCCTTGTACATTTGCTTTTGCAACTCCTCTGGCAAAAGGCTATCTAATGTGTAACTAGTCTTCCACCCATCCTCCACTCAGAAATCAAAGTTATTAGTTGTATGTATTATGAATGAAGATCTTATAAAATAATATGACACTTTAAACACAAATGCAGGAGGAATATGCACCATGCTTATTCACTATGTGGCAACGAATGAAAAAGAAAATAAATGGGAGCACTGGACACCACAGGTTTTCTGTATTTGACCCATACACACTTGCACGTGTTCTTTTTTGAGATTACATATTAATTTTTGCAAGTTAACAGTAACCTGTTTACTAGCCAGATGTGAGACACTTACACCAGTTCCTTTATTGAATTTTATGAGGCACATGTTAATCAAGGTCAAGCGTGGAGGGTTTTCTCGTGCTTCTTTTATGCTTTGAATTTGAGACTTCCTCATCTGACTTTCAGCTCTTTTCAAACCTTTTCTTTCAAACCCAGGAGCCTGGTAAGAATCCGGGAAGTACCTTTCCTGTGAACTACACGGTTCACCGAGATGTTTGCTCGTGCCAGTTAAAATAGGTCATTTTGTGCTCATCGATATGGCACAGAACACAACAGGAGGGATCTCTCTATGCCAAGTCAGCTACTCACCCCGGGCTGAGTCTGGTCTTTGACAGAGAAATGCGAGGCACAGGGGGGGATGCACCTCCTGCCCACAGGGAGAGGCCTTCGCGGCCCGGTGACCCTGACCGGCACCTGGTGGAGCACCGCAGGCCGGCAGGAGCTGCATTCTTCTTACCACCTTCCCCCCACGCCCCCCGCCAGGTAGCTTTACACTTCTGGGGCCGCGCCCTGGGGCAGCGCCGCCCGCGTGGATGCCACGCTCTGGGAGACGTGACTGTTAACGGCTCCTCTGCCAGTGCCTCCCCACCGCATCCCGCCCGGAGCTCCTCACCGCCCCCCCGCCCAGCCCGGCCCGGCCCGCGGGCCCGCACTCACCGCCCCTGGGTGTCCGCGCCGCCGCCGAGGGGCCGCAGGGCAGCCGCGGCGGGGGGGTCGGGCCGGCCGCTGCGGCGGGGGGGCCGCAGCCGCCGCAGGGCTCTCCGCAGCACCGCGCTCATCCCGCACACAGCCCGCCCGCAGCAGGGATGGAGAGCGCTGGCTCTGCGCCTCTCCCGGCAACGACGAACTCCTGTCCCCGCCGCCCGGCCCGGCCCGGCCCGTCCCTGCCCCCGCCGAGCTCAGCCCTCAAGGAGGGGAGCGCCGGCCAGCCCCTTGGCTGAGGGGGCAGCCCGGGGGAGCTACCGGGCGCCTCCCGATCCCCACCCCCAGCGCTCGTCCCCGAGCCAGGCGTGGGCAGGGGCGGCGGCGGGAGGGCGCGGGGCAGCCCCGGGCCGTGCCAGGGCGCCCCGCGGGGTCAGGGGCCGGGCCGGCCGGGGGTGTCGCCCGCAGCGCTGCCCACCGCGACCCGCCTCCTCCCCGGGTTATAAAAGTGCGGGCTGAGCGCTCAGGGTATCTTCTGCTTCGTGCCGAGTCGTCTGGGTAGTCTCGGGCAGCCAGCGTCCCTTGGCGAGGAAAATGCTGCCGATCGGGAAGACCGCGAAACAGGGAAAAAGGGTAATTCCCCCACCTCCCTCCCCCGCTCAGCCCCGGTCCCCTGCTCCCGGCGGGTCCGTTCCGCTCCGCTGTCCGGCGTGGGGGCAGCGGCGGGCGCTGGGAGAGGTGCCCCCGCCGCGGTGCGGGCGCTGCCCCAGCGGGACCACGCGGTAGGGGAGACGCAGCCCCGCGCCGGTGCTGCGGGAAGCGGCGGGAGCTTCCCAGCGGCACAGGGCAGAGCTCGGCTCTGGGCCGGGCTGGGGTCCCGCTGCGCCCGGCCGCCTCTCCCGCCCCCTCGGGGTCCTGCCCGGAGGCTTTCCTGGGGAGCTGTTGCAAAACTGGCACAACCCGCAAACCACACTTAACCTCCAAGTAAGGTGCTAGGTATTTCTGCCGGTAAGGACATATTGTGAAAAGCTAAAGTAAAGACATAATAATAACTATACCTATTCAGCATCAAGCCATTAAAGACATTTGGACACCGTTATGAGATAGATAGATTAGATTGAACTTAATGCTGTAACAGCTCATAGAATCTTGATTTCTCTCAACACATAGATTGGAGCCACCAAAGTTCAAAACCATTTTGCTTAATATTATTTGATATGCAAACTAAGCAGTGCTCACAACACATTAAAATTGTAAATATTGTAAGCATAAACCTTCATTGGATGGGATTTCTGTCTCCAACGTCCTGCCAACTCTATTTAAAAGCCCCAAATTGCTCTTCCCTTGATTTATATGACTGAATACCAACAGTGTTTGTAATATGAGTGCAGTCTCCAATATATGCATGCCATTTGCACTCTCATTTAGCTAAAGAAATAAGCCAGTATAAAAAGTTATTCAGGCATCAGCCATTCTGGCCATTAAGATAAACATTTGAGCAATGTCTAAATCAAACTCTGACATATACCAGTACTGCTACCCTGCACTGCTGCTTGGGAGGGTCAGTGGAATCATGTATTCCACCTTCTGTTTGGAAGGACAGTATTATTAATAGGACACTTCTTAGAACTGTTTTTATTTGTTTTTATATGTAGCATATAAGTCTAGAGTAAGAGAACAGAAGGATATGGGAAGAAGTCTATGAACTCTAGGCCTTTCAGGTAGATCAGTTATAAAGGAAGGAGGTGGGGAGGTATTTGTTCTGCTGCTTATTTTTTGGCACATACTCATGCCACCTAACTTCAGACACCTAGCAGAAGGCAATTGCCCTAGGTTCTCCTACAGGCAATGGACAGAGATAAGCCTTTCTTGAGGGCTCACTTAAGATCTGAACAGTTATTTTGAGATGCTTTTTTCTCTCCACCGATGGAAAGATAGGATATAGGTAGACCAAGCAGGCTTTTCACTTATATGGTTCAGTTACATTCCTAAAGTTGGTTGGGGGAATATCTTCATACAGTCATTTGCACTCCTTCCATGGATAGATGTATGGACTGTGGTACAACTTCGTTCATGGTAGCAAAAGTGAAGCAGTGAAAAGATGGTTCAAAAAAGCCTTGGTTAGCTTTTTACAGATACTATTTCTTGTTATTTAATACCAGATCTGTGTACTACTGGATCACCTGACAGTACAATTTTGATCTGGATTGGGCATGAGCACACAGTTGTAGTTCTCCGGGGCAGAACAAAACAATGTTGATGCTGAGCTTATGCTAGCTATATGCTGGTTGAACCAATGGTATTTTATCCAGTATAGATAAAGTAAAAATGATGTGAAGAGATGATATCAGACCTATAATAAAGTCTGCAAAAAAGTTATTTCCATTTTGAGCCAATCTGAACTGACAAAGTAAGTTTAAGTACTTTGTGCTTTATAGTTATGTCACCTGCTATTAGATGCTCTGATGCTAGGTTTAATATATCACAATATATTATATATTAAGATACCACAATCTATTTAATCATGGCTTATGTTGCTTCTGTGTGTCAAAAGTGAAGATTATTTTAAAATACAGTTTAAAAAAAAAAAAGCTAGAACTGTGAAGGAAAACTGCTGTTAAATCCTAGAAGTGACTTTAAAAAGAAAAAAAAATCTGTTGATTGTAGTGCATTTAAATATAATATCTATATATTATGTCAACATGTATCTATTGTAATGTAATCTTCAGTTAACAAGCAACAACTGAGGTTGCTTGTACATTCAAGATTTTTTTTCCCTCTGCACTCCTGTTCTCTGCATATTAAACTTCTGAAGCAGGCTCCATCTGTAAAAGATTTCTTGGCAGGCAGAGGAAGCAGGGACTCAACCAGTGATCCCTTGGGTGCCTTTCTCTGGTCCCATTTGAGGAATTTTGTTACAACTGCAAATTAGTTAATTGCAAGCACAATCTTTACAAAGCCTCCCAACATTTACACTTACAACATAATTGCCCTAATAGACAGGCATGACTTGTAGACTCATTGAAAATTACTGAGTTTTGGAGACTGAGTATTGTAGATTGAGTTTTGCCCTGGTCCTGCTGAAATAAAGATAAAAGCTTGCACTCTTTCTTAAAGTTGTAAAGTTAATCAGGTCAATATTTTGGCAAGTCCACAATGTGCAATGGAATGTGATGCAGACATCTGCAAGCCAACACTTGGCCAAGCTCATATATCTGCACAGCAGCACTGTGCAGAGAAGCCCCATCACCTGGCTGCCATGTCAGTGCTTGAGTCAAAAATGCTGACCCTCTCAGCCAGGCTTTGTAGCCTCCAAGTAGCCTTACACTGCTATGCTTGGTACTGGAACTGGCACAGTTGGCACAGTGCTCCTTCTTGTTGGAAAGGCATACTCTCTCATCCTGCCTAAAGGGCGGTGCTGAGACGTCATAAGTGTTTGTCATTCCTGGATGTATGGTGTGAGATAATTGAATTAATGAAGGAGAAATTATCAAGAAAGATAATCTACTAAAGGTTGGAGGCTAATTGTTAAAAAACCCTTCCTCTCAACACAAAAATCACACTCAACTCTATGTCCACAAGGCTTTTTTTTCCTCCTCCCTCAAATTTCATCTACTGAAATGCTAGTATGCCATCAGGAAAAGATAACTATGGACAGCAATTTCAGTCTTACCTTTGATTTTTTTAATCTTTTTTTTTCTGTACCCACTACCTTTGTTAATGTAATGGGTCTGCATTCATCCACTTTTTAAAGTCAAATAGAATTATGGTTGTAATCTACTGGCAGAATTTAGTACTATTTAGTATAATAGCAAGGTACTTTTTTGAAAATTTGAACAATCCAATGAAACAATGAAAGGAATACAAAAAATAATATATATTAGGTGCAATCAATATATTTTGTATTCATGTTTTTCATTTTACAAAAAAAATAATTGCCACTTTCCTTGTGTCAGTGTGGAGTTCAAGGCAGAAGCAAGGTTAATCACAGGGTGCTGTAAGGTTTGTAATTTGGCATCTTAAAACATATCTGGACTGTGCAAAACAAGCAGGATTTTCTTTCATTTTGTAAGTCTAGGTAAGGAAACCCAGGCCAGTGAAAAGTCTGTTAGAAAATGGAGGCCAGCATTTTGAGATGTGTCTTATTTGCTAGGAAAATGTTACATGCTTACTTTTTTGATGCTTGTTGTGCCATCTTGTGTCACAAGCTACTTGTGCCGAGGCTCTGTCAAGATGGCATTTGTAGCTAAAGAGCAAATGAGCTAATAAAGAGGTCAGTGATACTAGTGTTTCATTTTTTAAAGTTTCACATATATTTTACAGGAGAATTTGAGACTGTGCTTTACTTTCATAGGAATGGAATTGGACTGTTGACTTCTAGTTCTGGGGACTATATCTCTGGAATATAATAAACTGACTAATGAAAAGTCTTATGTAATATATATACATATATTAAAGCCTTATGTTGTAAAACAGATCACCTACCATTCTTTAAAGAGAATTTCAAGAAGGAAATGGATTACTTTTTATTATTATGGCAAAGATGTTTCTGGTAGCTCACAAATAATTATTTCTGCTTTGCAAATACAGGAAATGGCAACAAAGGAAGCCCACAAAACTGAAGAACTGTAATTATTAACCTTTCTTCCTGCTTTCTTCAGGGTATTCTAGAGCGCTTAGATGCTGGAGAAATTGTGATTGGAGATGGAGGATTTGTCTTTGCTCTTGAAAAGAGGGGATACGTAAAAGCTGGGCCTTGGACTCCTGAAGCAACGGTAGAACACCCAGAAGCAGGTCAGTTTTACTGGGAAACGGTAATTCTATAGTGAAGGTAAACATGGTTGGATAAATAATAAATATATAGGAACTTGTAGTGGGTTGCTTGACAATGTAGAATTACTCACTGTTAAGAATAGCCTAAGAATCTATAGACCAAATGCTCATCTTACCCCTTATTCTTGCTCTAACACTGGTCAAAAGCAGTTGGCTAGAGAAAAATATGAGTAGTGCAAACATATAGTGATACCTCTCCAGAATGCTCTCCCAGTCTTCAGTAATTTGTAACCCAGGGACTTTTTGACCCAGATATGGTATCTTTGTATTTAATAACATTCAGTGATTTCTCTCTCATGGACTTGTCCAGTCTGTCCTTGAGCTGATATAAAGTTTATCATTCACAACATCTTGTGACAAAGAATTCTGCAGTTAACTATCTGTTTTGTTGTGTTCTGACCATTATAAATGAATATAGTTTGTTTATTAATTCTTTCAGGAAAACAGCAGCTTTTAATAAACAGTGGAATGGAAGAGGAGTATTTAATGTATCTGGCTCCACTGTGAAATGGGGAATGATAAACCTCATAAGAACCTAAGAATTGCAATAAAACTGCATCAGTTGCTGTGCCAAGGGTGTTACCTCAACTTCTGCCTATCCCATTTAATGGAGTGACTCTCTACAGTGGAGGGGGACAAAATGAGCAATCATTCTATGCCTTACAGCATAAAGATTATAGTGTTTAGCATAAATAGTACAAAAGTAGGTGCTATTATCTATTTATGTATGCTTCATTACAATAAAGCATTTTCCCTAGTAATATCGTGCAGTTAATCCCACAAGCCAATTCAGAATGTCCTGGGAAAAAATTTTTCTTTGTTCTGTCTTAAGCGTATGTCCTTCCAAATTAGTCTTTTTCCTCTATAAAGGGGGAAGAAGGAAGAAGAGGGGGAGGAGAAAGAGAGAGATATCTTAGCCCTCTTTATTACATTGCTTTGTACATCTTACCCATTTTTTCCCCTAATCCTTCTCAGCCTTCAAGTGTCACTTTGTGTAGCATGCCTAACTTGGGTCATGGACAGCTTTAGATAATGCAGTGTTCCAGCAAAGGTTTAAAGGGTGATGACCTAATTTGTTGAACTTCATCTCCCAAAAATACATCCCATCATCTCTCTCTCTTTCTCTCCACCTGTACCTTTTTCTGCCCCTGCACATTCCGTCTTACAAATCATAGCGCTTATCCCATGCTCTTTATTTCCCCTTTGCTTATTTCTTTTGCACCTCAGAAGTCCTTGACCCTCTCCACATGTCCTCTTGGGAAGTGTAGGTCTCAGTCCATGGGGAATGCAAGACATAGCCATCTGCAACTGCCTCCATGTAAGGCATAAATAGGCTAAATTGGCACACAGATTTGTTTTAAATAAGTGGTCAGTAGTCATAGGTTAGAGCCCAGCCTTCTAAGAATTGCTACTGATTTGCTAGAACATATTGCTCATGTCTGTAACATAGTTATAACACTTTTATATCCCTTTATAGGCTATTTATAAATATACCCTTAACTGGAAATGTGTTCATTTCTTTTAGTGCAGTGTGCTGCCTCCCCTCCATTACTGCTCTTTGCTCCTGCATGCTCAAGGGTCATGTTACTTTGAAAGCAGGTGTAAAGACCAGAAGGAGCAACTGGCTGAGCCAGCTGGTGTAAAAAAACATACAACTACCAGACCTTCTTGTCTTTGTAAGGAAGGAGGGAGGTTCTGAGAATGCAGCAAGGAATGATGGAGAAAAAAAAAAGAAAGAAAAAAAAAAGCGAGTTGAAGGCCATTATCTCCGTTACAAGAGAGGAGAAGTTTTGCCAGACTGACAAGTTTAGAAATGAGATCTAAATATTTCTTCTGAGCCAGATCAGGTATCTGAGCTACTGCTCTGTACTGAGCAATATGCATATGCACTTACTGCCCCCATCTCCTGTTAGCTTAAGTCTGTGTCTTTTGTGAAATGTCCAACTCATGGAGGATTGAAATGAAAACTCAGTGTTGTATGTCTGACTCCTAAAATGCATGAAATTGTTAATAATTGTTTAGCCTCATATGTGGCTGTTATCCCCATTTCTTAAATAGTGGAGGAAAACACAGCTTCAGTAACATGCTAGAAGTCACACAAGAAGTAAATTACAGAGTGGTTTGGGTTTTTGATAGTGTCATGCAGACTGCTGTGGGCTTGATAATACTAACAGTGTATTCTAGCGGTAAAAAATATTTGCCTGGGATTGAATGAGATTCAGGCTGATACTTTACTTATAACACTATTCTTTCCCTCCAAATGTAGACCCATTCAAGAGTCTGCTGTTCACATACCTGATTGGGATATCAAGTTCCTTATTCATATGTGTTAGATTATGTTTCATTTGCCTACCTATGTCACCATCCTTATTCACACAAATCCCAAGCATTATTCTAGGAATGCAAGAACCATATTTAAAGAGCACTAACCATGGGGGTAAATAAATCTAGTTTATTATGGAAATGTCATAAAGCATTTGTGAAAATATTTATAAATTCTTTTTTCCTTTTCCCATTTCCTGACTAGTGTTCATCAATGATTTTTTCATGGGAGAGAATAGAAAAACAAACTACAGAACACTAGAAACATACAGAGACAGTCCTTTTAGTTGAGGTCAGTAGCCTATTTTAATGCTGTAGGAAAAAGAATACTCTGCACTAGGAATGTTTTGACTGCATAAAGGTTGTAAAACTGAAATTTGATCCTGATAGTTCAGGCAAATTCCAGGGACTTTTTGAACTGTAGCTCTGCTAGAATCTATGTTCCTGGATAGTTCTTTGTGACTGCTGTGTTAAATCACAGTGTGGTTACCCAAGGCTGTAATTAGAAATTAAATACTGTACTAGTAGAGAAAAGCAAGGGACACTACACTGTTCCTTCACTGAAAGCAGATGTGCTTGTGTGTATGCAGATTGACTCTAGCAACTCAAACTACTGTTTGAGCTTCTCTGGCATAGAAGACTCTGTTGTAGCTGAAGGCAGTAATTTTATTCTCATGACACATTCACACGTTTCCCTAATGACACAGATTGTCTGTAGACAATGAGATATGATAAACCAAGACTTCAGGAAAACTTTTCCAAACATCTGCCATAGAAAATGCAGTGTTCTCCTGTCTCTATACAATATCTAGGGAATAAATTATTCCTGTATTTGCTACAAGCTGTTGAGCCTTTTAACTCTGTTTTACATGATCAGTAGTGTTCTAGAAATTATTATAATTATTGTTTTGTGGGTATACATATAAATTGACAGCTCCTGTTCTGTTCCTACTGTGGCAATTGCAGTGTACTGCTTACAGCGATGAAGTCAGAACTACCATTAGAGAGCCTGCTTCCAAAGTCCTAATGTAGGAAACTTGTCCATTAAAAGTAATGCCAACCTTTCTTTCAAAAGAAGTGTTGGCTCTGTAGTAAAATCATCATGTGCTGACTTATGTGAAGAATTAAGTCTGTATTGCGATTCACTTTTCTGGAGCAACCAATCATCTTTTAATTAAGTGTGTATTTAGCAAAATAGAGCTTTGGTCTTGGCTGACTAGACTCAGCTAGAGTTTTGTAGGAGGAGAAAACTAGAAAGTACAAAATAGAGGAGGTAATGGAACACTGTATTCTTCCATATAAATATCATCTTGTCCCTTCATTTGTTGCCACGATATTTTCTTCTGTTTTCTTCTTTATAGTCTAGAAGCTAAGAAACGATGGCTTTTTCATTTGATCTTTTTGTCTGGTATTCCTTGTTATGCTTTCATGTTCTTTTGTCAGATGTCTGCTTTCCCTTCCTAAACCACTATGCAGTTCTATAAAGTGAAATTGGGAGGTCTGAAGGACTGCAGAAAGTAGAAGATAGGCAAGGTGGCATACAAAACTGAATCTACTGATGAACTAAATAGAAATCTTCAGTTATTCTTAGCAGAGAATAACTATGGAGAAAGTTTTCTACCTAATGCTCTAAGAGTGGGAAGAAAGGAATTCTACGCAGACTGGGGTACTGCTTCTACTCTCTCATAATGGCTTTTCTAGTAAACACAGTATCACTTATTTTACGGTAATATTAATTCAATAAACATTTAGTTTTGGGATAACAATAGTAATAACTGTACCAAACATCTCTTCTTTGTCTCTTTTAATTCTTTGCAGTTCGTCAGCTTCACCGGGAATTCCTCAGAGCTGGATCCAATGTTCTGCAGACATTCACCTTTTATGCCAGCGAGGACAAACTAGAGAACAGGGGCAATTATGTAGCTGAGAAAATAAGCGTGAGTAAAATACTATTTTGATGGAGATATGAAATAAGTGGATTCATTTCAAAAGGTTTAATAGAAAGAATTATCAAGTATTTTCACAGTTTGTCATAACAGTTTTGGTTATATTTGAGGACCAAATGAGATGATACAATTTCAGAATTTGGAATAGTAAGAAAGACAAGGTTAAAGGAGAAAAAATAACAAAATGGGGCAAGGATGAAGAGAGGAAAAAGGATGCCTACATCTTATTTTTCCCATCTGAGGAGATAGTTTACTGGAGTTTTGATACAAAGTATAGGGAGGACTAAATGCACAGAGAGCAAAATCAATTGAAAAAAAGAAATGCTTTAACATCCAGAGAAACAAATCAACTGCAAAAATGGTGAAGAATCCTAGAGAATAATGACTGGCTAATAAGAACTGAATGTTTTTTAGGACCATGTCTTCAATAAAGTAACAACTAAAAAATCCAAGGTATACACAGTGGTCAGTATTCCCCTTCTCATGTGTAAGGGTAATCTGGTACAGTAACAGAAGTACCATGTTGGTGTTTTCTTACCCCCTACACAGAGGAGTTGTAGGATGTTGAGTGCCTTCACTAGATGCAGGCCCCACCTCCACTGGGACTTCTGGCACAAGCATTTCTAGATAGTTCCTTTGACTAGAAGATTTGTCATTGGGTGTTTTCTCTGATCCTTTCCCCTTTGGTCCTATTGTCTATTTCAGCCTCTGGAAAATAGAGAAGATTCTCCAGGGAGCAGAGAGGAAGGAATATCTTTATTTCTGTGAAGATATCCCAAGTCAGAAACTAGAACAATCTGGACACTAGGGAAACATTTGAGGCTTAATTAAGAGGTTAAGACATTAAAATGTCGTATGACCAAATTTATCTGAAATGCTGTACCTTTATATTCAATAGATGCAATATTGAAATGTCTGAAGTGGTAGTCCCAGAAACACAGTGCCTCTGGAACAAGCCATGCTGCAACTCTTGTTGCCATGAAAAATGATAAGAGGGGCTGGGAAAGCAACTGGAAACTGGAATGCATTGCAGCAAAACTTTAAAGACTGTTTTGCTGCCAGTTCTAGAAGCAGTTTCCTCCAGGCTCTAACTGGTTTATGGCTCCAGCTCCTGGTGTTCCCAAACATGTACCTGAGCACAAGTGCAAATGACACTCTGTCAGCAATAGCCTTAAAAAATCAGCTGGGTGTTTTGAGGCAGCCATGGAAAACTTCAGCTGAGAGAAACCTATGTAGATTCTAAGTAGCCCATGGGCCACAAAGAAACCTGCTCTAATCAGTACTTGTTATCTATCCCAAATAATGATTCTTTTCCAAAAATCTTTTTTTCCCAGCTTAACCTCTTTCACAAGCTGTTCTAGTCATCCTGATTTAGGTGTACAGGGAATGTGTCTTTCAGTCTAGGTGATTAATTAATCATATATAGTGATAAATTTCCCTTTACTATTCTTAAATTGGTAACTTTAACATCAGATAATTAATGATATCTTTTTAAAAATGCCTTAAATAACTCTATATCAATATTATATCTTAAATTTTGAAAATTATCAAAATACTAAAATACATTAAAAAATAGAATGAAAAATCAATTGAAATTACTACTTTTTTTTTCCACCCACAAAATCTCAGAATAGAAGCATACACTTAAGTGTAACTAACTTATTTTCTAAGAGGCAAAAAAAATTCTGCTTCACACCAAATATTTGCTTTTTATAGACTATTTGTGTAAGATGTATTAAAGGTAATATGTTTTTGTATTAGTATTTGATAATATGATAACTTATAGGTGGCAAGAAATTTGTTTCTTAATGTTTGTTATTTTTTTGAAAGATGCTGATCTTCCTAATCAATATTATAAAAAAATACATTTAAATTATAAATGAATATGAAGAAGTCATTATGGCTTTTGACTCTTTTGTCCTTTTTGTGCTCTGAAATTACATGCATATCTCTGACCAGGTAAAAATTATGTAATCTATATTCATACAGTGCCAGAAAGTGAATGAAGCTGCTTGTGACATTGCAAGAGAAGTGGCTAATGAAGGCAATGCTTTAGTGGCTGGAGGAGTCAGTCAAACGCCATCATACTTAAGCTGCAAGGATAAAGCAGAGGTTAAAGCAGCCTTTCGAAAGCAACTAGATGTCTTTATGAAGAAGAATGTGGACTTCCTAATTGCAGAGGTAAATCTGTAAAAAAGTACATGCCTTCAACTGGCACGGTGTGTTAACTTTAAGATGTCTAATCTACTTTAGGGAATACAAGTATGTATTGCTTCCTCCTTTAAAATTTTCTGTTATACTTTTATTCCAGTAGAATCAGATATTTTTCTAAATGCACAGCAGTATCTGCAAGTGTCCTAGAATAGGACCTTGAACCCTAAATTTCTATCTCAGTCAAGTCAAATTCTGTACCAGTACAAAGAGGATAGATTAATGTGATCTTGATTAGTTCCTATTTCCTCCTGTACTCCGTAAGCAATCAACCTATGGTGACTTTTCTAGATGAAAATAGTTCTTTGGGGATAAATCCCTGACTAACCCCCTGTATGGGCATTCTTATTCTGAAACATGAGTATCTTTATTTTGGATTTAGTTTTACTTACTGACTTTTAAAAAACCTTTTTTAACTGTGTGGTCAGTGAACTCAGTTGAATTCTGTTAGTGTAAATCAGAAAAGAATCAAGTTGTATTGCTGGTGAATTTGGGGTCTGGATTAATGTGTTTATGCTTCATCTCCAAGAAACGAAAGTAGTCCAGTTTTAATTTCTTTCAGTATTTTGAACATGTTGAAGAAGCTGTCTGGGCTGTTGAAGTCCTAAAAGAATCTGGGAAGCCAGTTGCAGCTACGATGTGCATTGGTCCAGAAGGAGACATGCATGGCGTGCCCCCTGGACAATGTGCTGTCCAACTGGTAAAGGCTGGTAAGAATTTGTTTTAATCTGCCCTTTAAAAGTATGGAACAAAGTCAAGTCCTTAATCATTGAGATAAATGGATGTGTATCTCAAGTAGATAGCTTCCCAATTATATCTGATAAAAGTTTTGAGCCTGTGGAAGAGTTCCTATGTGTACTTTACTAGAGCAGTCTTGTAAAAAAAGTATGAAAATGCAGCTATAAAATCCTTATTAACCAGGATGGTATTGGGAGCAATAGCCACAGGCAGCTGATACTGAGTAGAACAAAATCCTAAAACTATTAAAATTTGATTACAGACCCAGCCTCAAATTCTGGGCTCAGAATTATGAAACATAAGTAGAATCCAAAGTCGCCTTTGATTCTCTGCTCATGTTTTTAGAAATGTGTGGAGCACAGTTCAAATCCAGGATGAGAGAATGAGGATGAAAAAATTAATATTTTTGCCTATCAAAGGCTGTGTTTTCTGCAGGACAAAGGGAAGGGCAGAAGGAATTAATCAGGGGCATGATGGATCGTACAGGGGTTTTATGAACTACTGTTCTGAACTACTCTTTTCCTTTGGAGTTAAAAGTTGAAATCCAAAGGCAGAACCTGTGTTGGGAACCTGTTAGCTATTTGCATATGTGGCTGTACATAATCAGTCTCCACTGATCGAGTACTGATGAGAAAAGCAACTGCGTGAGGGTGGGAGATGTGATTCATTATCAGGAAGGTAAAGAGTGCAACTGAGATGTAAATGGAATGATCAGCCTCAGGAGAGTTGAGGCTGGCTCTAACCCAACTACCTTGTGTTCATAGTGCTGGTGTACAGATGGACTGCTCTGCTTATGGAGTGCTGTGGCTAAGAACTTCCACCTCCCACTTCCTGGGGAGATGTGAATTGAAGTTATTTATTTTCCTCCTCCTAGGTGCTTCTATTGTTGGAGTCAACTGCCATTTTGACCCAGATACCTCCCTGGAAACTATGAAACTGATGAAAGAGGGCTTGCAGGCTGCTAAACTGAAAGCCCACCTGATGTCCCAACCACTTGCTTTCCATACACCTGATTGTGGGAAGCAGGGATTTATTGATCTTCCAGAATTTCCCTTTGGTAAGATAAGGGTATCTTTTTAATTTATTTATTGTCTGTTCCTTTTTCCCCCCCCAGCTTTTAGCAAAGCTGAAACTGCAAGGCATCCTCCTGTACAATAGGATCAGTCTCAATTATCCTGTCTGGCATTCTGCATAGAGGGATTGGGTTAAAGATCATCCACATAGAGTATTTCAGTAGTATCACAGCATGTGACTGAAAGTGAAATTATGATGAAAACAATTAAAGTGCCACAACCTAAACTCAATTAAAAAAAAACGTAGTTTTTCCTCATGCTATAGAACCTTGTTCAGGACAGCTGTAAAATAGCCCAAAGAAATTAACAAGATCAAATACACTAAAAACAACCCAGACTTTAAATGCCTTTGGACTGGAGCTCCCCAGCATTCTTGGTTGTGACATCTATCCCATGAGCCCTATAATGTTTCCCTGCATAGAGATTTAATGTATAACGTATATGCAGAGCTGGATCATCAGTATAGGTGCATGATTCTTGCACTCATAATGGTTCAGTCTTGCAAGTGTAACTGCCTAACGTAAGTGAGATTAGAGAGAAACCAGAAGAGGGATGTTCTTTGATGTTGCTTAGAAATGGATTAGCAGTTTGGAGATGGATTCATCACTCGTATGCTCAGGAGAAATTCTACAAAGACTGAAAGATTCAGCCACTTTATGTGTATTAAAGCTTGTGTATTTAGGGCTTATTTCTACCTGGGATGTAGAAGGTCTCATCCTCTTAAGATAAGAGGACAAAATCAGCCTAAACATTTTAAAACTTATTAGAAAAATGCCTTCACTTTCAGGTATCATACATTCTTCTTTTCAAGATCAGCCTATAAAATAAGGCATTAAAACAACTGAAACTTTAATTTTTAGCAAAAAAAAAAATAGAGATAGATGTGATTTTCAGGAAGATCTCTTTTTTTTAAATTCCTGTCTCTACGTAAATGAAGGAAAAAGAATAAAGCATGAGCCTGAGGCATTCATTAGATAATAATAACATGTCTGGGTTCTGAGAATATTCTGGGATGTTTAAAAGTGTCAGGAACTCATTTATCCTATTCGTTCCTTCATATAACTCTTCTGATTGCAAGCAAAAACGATAGAACAGATGCAGTAAGTAATCAAGTGAATTGAAGGATTCACTCTTTGGTTTGTTATGGTTCTTGGCTTGTATGTTATAAGCAAACTGTATGAGATGTCAGTTTTCAGAAATTTCATGAGTCAACTGGAAAAGCCTGGTTCTGTGAATGTTTTCAATACCCGGAAGGAGCAACTGATCATTTGATGGCAGATAAGCAGTTTGGTAAATCATTGTTAAACTGACCCAGTTAACTCTGTTTTTTGTGGAAGGCAATATGCACAAAGGGGCATTTAGATATTTGAAGTGTACATAACCTCTGTACAGGCCAACAAGATCTCAGTTTCTAGAAAAGCATTGGCTATGTTGTATTGGCAAACTCCAGCATCTAGATACCAGCAGTATTTATTTATCTTTAGAACTTTTTCCAGTTTTCTGTGTTTTCCCTTCTGTGTTACTGCAATTGCTCTCAAATGTCACCAGTTAAGCAAGGACAATGTTTTAGACAGAAATGTCCTGGTCAGTCAAAGTATACCCAATTATCTCAAGAGTAGATGTATAGAGGGGCTAAATCTAGGAGCACATTACAATCTTCTCATCAGAAGTTGAGGAAAATTTCAATCTCTTTTTACTGTAAATGTTAACATAAACTGTTAAGCTAGAGATATTTAATTCTGAATAAAGCCAAGAAAAATGCCGTACATTGACAGGCATGGAAAATAGAATGTTAGTCATTTTTGGGAGGGGGGGAAAAAAACCCACAAAACGTGATCTATGCAGCAACTTATTTTCATAGCATACTGTTTTCAATCACCATGTTTCACCACATGTGGCCAGTTCTTATGGTGGAGTCTATCCATATTTCTTCAGAGAAGTTAGGTTGGTGCTGTCCTTATGCTCCTGAAGCACAAGGACTGATTGTGACAGGGTGGGTGATAGAGACGAAAGGGAAACACCCTATACTGTTCTCCTGGAGTTTAGTTGCTTATATGGGTATAAATTGAGTGCAAGATGCTGCATTCTTACTGTTGATCGTTTTGTATCAATTTTGCATTAGCTTTTTAATGATATATGAGAGACAAGGAAATCATGAATTGGTGCTTCTGATGCTTTCTCTCACATCTGCAGGACTGTACGCAAACTTACTTTTATTTAGACAGCTTTCTAAGATAGCTTAATCTGGTTTTCCTTCTGATATTAGACCATCTATTTTTCCTTTGTTCAGTCTTTCCCTCTGAGACCAATAATTTTCTGTTTAAGAACATTTAAATTTTTTTCCTTCTGTTTTTTATTTTCTGAACCTGTCTCTAACTACTCACTGGACTTTGAGCAGATCTGCTTTGCATCACCTTCTTGCATATTAGGCATTTCTGGGACAGGATGTAGGGAGAAGAATCCTACTTCTCTGCTGTGGTGCTGGAGTCTTACTACCTCACCACAGCTTCTTTGCCCAGTGGAATGTTCAGTGCCCAGACATCATGCTGCACTCTCCTCATAACCAAGCTGGTTCATCTCCTGCAGATGTGCATAAGAAGTGGGAGGATTTTTATTCCTTTATTCCTGTATTTTTATTCCTTCAAGTTTCTTCTCCAGTCCCTGGTCTTTTCTTTCCAGTTCTGCAACTCTTGTGCCTCCTTCCCTTTGAGGTATGCTTTTCCTTGTTCTTCTCACTTTCTATTCCTTTCCTTCCACACGTCTTTCCTCTCAGCTCTGGTGTCCCTCCACTCTGCTCACCACAACCTGCAACAGGGAGAGGGGTTCAAAAGAAAAGTTGCATCTTAGCCATCCTAAGTCATCTACACACAGAACTTTTCACAAGGAAGGAAGTGGCTTGAGGCAGCAAACTGCTTATGGATGGGGTTATAACTTAGTAAGGGATGGGCTAAGAAATAGCTACAGATCCCAGCTGTCAGTGAAACAACTGGCTGCCATTAGGTGATCATGGAAAAAAGTGTATAGTAAGCATTCCTGAGGAATAATAAGCAGGTTTATTCCTGTTGCAGGTAGGCTGATACCTTCTCCTTTCACAGATTAGAGTACTGTAATCAGATTTCCCAGATATTGATTGTTCATTAAGAACTCTTTGGAATTGTGGGCATAACATTGAAAGTACTCCAATACTCCAGCTAAGAACTCTGGCAGAATGGCAAGCATGTGACTTAGGGCTTGATCAGTCTCAGAAGATATTAGGTGCTGTTTTGCAAAGACAAAGAAGCTTACAACAAGCATAGCTCAGCAAATCATAACAATCTAAAAGCTAGAGTTCTGAAAGTTTGCATCATTAATTCTAGCTCAGACAGCTCAAACATCTACATCTACAACCAGTTTTGCAAACAGTGTGCAAGTGTCTCAACAACATGATTTCTTACAAAAAAATGTGGTGAAATGGAGCATGGTGAAAATTTAAGATATGAATGTCTTTGCAGGTCTGGAGCCAAGAATTGTAACTAGATGGGATATTCAAAAATATGCAAGAAAGGCCTATGACTTAGGAATTCGTTTCATTGGAGGCTGCTGTGGATTTGAGCCATATCACATCCGAGCAATAGCTGAGGAGCTGGCTCCTGAAAGAGGATTTTTGCCAGAAGCTTCTGAGAAACATGGTAGCTGGGGCAATAGCCTGAGCATGCACACCAAACCCTGGGTCAGAGCAAGGTATGTATATCTGAACTGGAAAGCACACCAACATACTCCTTGCAAAGGCTTACATTGGTCCATGCAGCAGACTGGCTTAACCAATATAGAGGTCTAAATATAACCATAAACATTCTGTGTTAACAATTTTGAAGAATTAAATCTGATCTGGGAGCAGTGAAAGGGGTGAAGGGGCAGTAGGAGAGCTCCAAAAATTCTCATCCCTCTTCAAAATGAAGATTTGGTCTGAATTAATGTGAAAGTAATTCATGAAAGTTTTGTAATATTTCCTTTTCTTTCTTTAGGGCAAGAAAAGAATACTGGGAGAATCTGAGGCCTGCTTCAGGCAGGCCATATTGTCCTTCAGTCTCAAAGCCAGATGGCTGGGGAGTGACCAAAGGAACCAGGGAGCTGATGCAACAGAAAGAAGCGACAAGTGAACAACAGCTGAAAGAGCTCTTCCAGAAACAGAAGTTCTAATCCACTGCAGTTGTCTAAATGTTAGAATGATTTATCTACAGACCATCACATGCTTCACAAGAAAATCTGTGAAGATGAGTACCCTGTTGATTTATCAGTTAACATGTAATGAAAGAGACAAAATGCAAAAAGAATGTGATTACAGATTAAATATGTCAAACTGATAATAAAATCTTTCTCTGGATGAATAGTTTAGAGAATACACAGTCAGAAGGAGGTTTGGATTCTCATAATAATTGAGCTTCTGTTAGCTAGGTGCCATTAATTGGGTAGACACAGAAATATGTGGAAAGTAATAATTGGCTCAGCTCACCTGTGAAAAGAGAAAAAGCCATCTATAAATACAGCATCAATGGACTTCCACTCCTGAGTCTGTTTTCAGTTTGGGATTATTGTAGGAATTTCCTCAGGATTTGTTGAAGGCTACTTCAAGGACACACAAGCTGCCAATGCTTCGGACACACAGTTATCTATAGCCATTTTCTTGACTTCAAGAGAATAAAAGTAAACTGGAAAATACATCTTATAAATGGAATCAAAAGATAAGGAAAACAAGAATGAGATCTTGCAGGAATTTCTTACATGCAGGAGAAAGGTTCAGAGAACTTTTAGGAAAGAAAAATGATAGGTAAATAACTCACTGTTTTTGTCTCAAGGTACCATGTACACAAGATTTACCCTGGAGACTAAAAGGGTTAAGAGATTATTCTGAAATTTTAAAAAATCAAATAAATTCAAAGTAATGTGATGGAATAGTATTGTATTATCTTCACACCTTAAATCATGAGAGCTCAAACAGAATAACATACCTCCAGTAAACAACTGTAATTTTCAAATGATCCAGCTGATTTCTGGATATCTCACTTGAAACACTTGGTTATCTTAAAATAACACTTAAAAACTGAAGCTTCCTAAAATATAACTCCTGTATATAAGAGTAGTAAAACATTCTTTTTAAGCTGATTGATTCAGTCTAGAGAAAATTAGGTATAAGAAGAGATGAAAAACCCTGTTAGGAAATAGATTAATCCACCTAATTTAAGAAAACTCAAGGACATCTGCACGCTGAATTTGTTGAGAAGGGTTTTCTTAGGAAGGATATCACTACACTTGGAAACCATAAAGGACACGTTTCCATAGTTAATTTTTGTGAATTACCACACAACTTAGATTTCTCCCTAGAATCCCATTCCCACCCATTCTACATTAAAGCCACTACTTTTATGAAAAATATCATTCTTGAAGTTAGAGTGTTGAAAGCTTTTGTTGGCCTACTTTTTATGTATAAGCTTATTTCATTATTTCTATCCATGTTGATATTCTGCAGTTCAGGAAACATTTAAATGTGCAACACTTTAATGGGAAACTTCAAATATCCTTTTCAGACTGTTATTGGCAGACAGATTTTAGAGAAAGCCATCTGCCTTCACCATGCTTATAACAGATTGAAATAGTTACTAGCTGGAATTTTTGCCTGAAAACCAAAAGTAGACAAATCAAGAAAGTGGATATTTTAAAATGTAGATTATTTGGAAAGCATCCATGTAAGTATACATGCACTACATTAAACTTCTTTTCTTCCTAAACCCTTCTGGAAGTTCCCCCTGCATAAAGTGGAATAATGCAAAATCTGCAAAACAAAAGGGGCAGATCTTTGATCGCCACCAAAATGCATGCATGCAAAAGACATACGCATGATAAAGTGGCTTAAAATACAAGCTACAGTTGCTAAATAAGTGTTTTGAACAATCATTATCAGTTTAGAGACTTCCTGTGGCAAAGGGTGCAGCTTGACCATCATACTATATACAAGCAGCTGGACTGATTTTTTTAAAACAGTCCAAGCATGCAAAAATTCCTATTGAAGTGAATGAGTTCACTTCACAATACAGAATATTTAAGAACCATGGTATTTAAGAAGATGATCAAATATGATTTTAAGCACTTAATTTTAGATACCCAGTTTAAAAAGGACCACATTTTAACAGACACTAATGATGATGAGAAACGTTGAAAAGGAGTTTTGAAGCCGTTCAAAATGAGAGCTGACACAAGGGGGGAAGCTATACAATCCCTGTTTGATTCATATCACAGGCTGGGCTTAGAAAGGAATTGACAATGGAATGAAAATGAGTTGACAGGGTGCTTTATTGATCACTATGGAAGCCCCAAACTCTGGGGGAAAAAAACAAACAACAAACCAACCAACCAACCAACAAAAACCAAACCACGCAAAACCGAGCAGCAAAGCCAACAAAGCTTTATTTCCCATTTCTTTCTGTGTAACATCTTGGTGAGGGGTAAGGGAGCTGTTAGGTTCGTTAAAGCTTTCTAATGGATTATTACATGACTTGTTAAGGAAATAAGACACAGGCTGACAGTGCAATCCTAGGAAATTTGTTTCCTTAGCAAGTCTGTCTGCAAACTTAGATAATTGGAATTGAAAGGGCTTTTAGAAGGTCACTTCCTATATTTAGTACCCTAAGGCAGGATCAGCTATTCATAGGAGACATTTGTTTAACCTGTTTGGAAATGCACCAAATGATGGAGCTTCTGCGCCAACCTCAGGCACTCTGGTTACTTCATTCTTCTTAACAAATTGTTCCTAATTTGAATATTCCTTGATGGAATATAAATCCATTATTTCTTTTCAGCTCATTACAGACATGAAGCATTTATTCCCTTTGTCTTTGCTGAAGTCTTTTATATATTTGAAGATTTACATGCATTCCTTGTTTCTCTCTCTCAATTGAACAGACCCTGTTCATTCATTCTTTCCCTGTGGCCTCCGAGTCTGTGATTCATCATAAACCCAGAGATCAACTCCGTCAGATCTTTTCTCAGAGCTTCCTAGCTCTATGTTTTTTTTACCTGGAAGCAAAAGTGAAGTGATCTGAATCTTGGAAGTTCAGATCCAGAAGACAAAATCCAAAGTCTTTGCTATCTAAAGAATAAACTTTTATTCACAAGGCTGAATGTAAGGACAAGAGGGATCTGAACAAACCGTAAACTTGAAAAACTTTCTACAAGCTCACTGTGCTGCACATGAGAAGATGGCTACAATTTTAGTCAGCTTCAAAATTTTCAGGAACCCCATGCAAAGACAGTCTGTCCTATGGCCTAAAAACCTGCAGTTTAATGGTCAGGTGTTGGCCTGATTTATCTGTAAACTGCAGGAAACCAAGGAAGGTATTTTGGAAAGAAGGAACTTTTGGAGTAAGGCACAAAATCACAGAAAGCCCATTTTTTGTTCCTGTTTGTATTGGGTTTGCATGGCAAGGTTTTGATAGCAGGTGGGTTACAGGGGTGGCTTCTGTGAGAAGCTGCTAGAAGCTTTCACCATGTCTGACAGAGCCAGTCTCAGCTGGCTCCAAGATGGACCCGCCACTGGCCAAGGCTGAGCCATTCAGCAACGGTGGTAGCGCCTTTGTGATAACATATTTAAGAAGGGGAAAAAACTGTTGCACAACAGCAGCCGGAAGACGGAGGAGTGAGAATATGTGAGAGAAAAAACCCTGCAGACACCAAGGTCAGTGAAGAAGGAGGGGGAGGAGGTGCTCCAGGGGCTGGAGCAGAGATTCCCCTGCAGCCCATGGTGAAGACCATGGTGAAGCAGGCTGTCCCCCTGCAGTCCATGGAGGTTAACAGTGGAGCAGATAGCCACCTGCAGCCCATGGAGGACCCCACGCTAGAGCAGGTGGATGCGCCCAAAGGAGGCTGTGACCCTGTGGAGAGCCCGTGCTGGAGCAGGCTCCTGGCAGGACCTGTGGACCCATGGAGAGAGGAGCCCATGCTGGAGCAGGTCTGCTGGCAGGACTGGTGACCCCGTGGGGAACCCACACTGGAGCAGTCTGTTCCTGAAGGACTGCACCCCGTGGAAAGGACCCACGCTGGAGCAGTTCATGAAGAACTGCAGCCTGTGGGAAGGACCCACGTTGGAGAAGTTCGTGGAGGACTGTCTCCCGTGGGTGGGATCCCATGCTGGAGCAGGGGAAGAGTGTGAGGAGGAAGGAGCAGCAGAGACAACGTGTGATGAACTGACCGCAACCCCCATTCCCCATCCCCCTGCGCCACTCAGGGGGAGGAGGTAGAGAAAATTGGGAGTGAAGTTGAGCCTGGGAAGAAGGGAGGGGTGGGGGGAAGGTGTTTTAAGATTTGGTTTTATTTCTCATTACCCTACTCTGATTTGATTGGTAATAAATTAAATTAATTTCCCCAAGTTGAGTCTGTTTTGCCCGTGATGATAATTGCTGAGTGATCGCCCTGTCCTTATCTCAACCCACGAGCCTTTTGTTGTATTTTTCTCCCCCCGTCTTGTTGAGGAGGGGGAGTGATAGAGTGGCTTGGTGATCACCTGGCATCCAGCCAAGGTCAACCCACCACACTGTTCTTTTGAGAAGAGAGTTTTCCAGGAGTCCTACCAAATCTGAAATCTCCATGTACCACAAATTTCTTCCTAAAGCAGTTGGTAGCTCATGTCTTCTTTTTCAACTCTATACACAAACGCAGTGGTAGGTTCAGTGACAATTTTTAACCTAAACATTAAAAGAAGTGGATTCATATATCTGTCTTGTTCTACTCCACTGACTTTATAAAATATCTAACATAAACTAATCTCATTTCATCCTGCAATGTATTAAATTAAGTATAGATACCATTGAAATAGGATGGGCAGAATATTATCATAAAGTATATTATTTCAGCATCTTGCTTTATTACAAAGATTCTTCCGTATTACCTTTTCTTTATGTTCCACTTTATTGACAGAGATGTTATCAGAAAAAAGTTTTATGAGAGATATAAACCTCCACTACATACAATTTAATGGAAGTATGATACTAAATTTGGTCAACATTGTATACATCTGTATACACACAGCTCCTGAGACACACAGTAATCAATTGTTGTGGTTTAACCTCAGTCGGCAACTGAGCACCACGCAGCCGCTCGCTCACTTCCCCCCCCAGTAGTATGGGGAAGAGAATTGGAAGGGTAAAAGTGAGAAAACTCGTGGGTTGAGATAACAACAGTTTAATAGAGAAAGCAAAAGCCGCACACGCAAGCAAAGCAAAACAAAGGAATTAATTCACTCGGCTCGTTTAGTAAGGGAGGAAGAAGCTTCTTCTAAAAGGGAGCCGGAGGAAGAACTGTACGAGGCAGACGACCCTAGGGAAGGGCCATCACGAGAACGGGAGGAGGAGAGCCAGCCGCTGATCGGGGAGGAAGAAGAGGAAGAACTCATAAACAAGGCAGTGACCACCCGATCCCTATCCCTGAGTGAGCTGCGAGATATACGAAAAGATTTCAGCCGTCGTCCAGGCGAGCATATTGTCACCTGGCTGCTCCGATGCTGGGATAATGGGGCCAGTAGCCTGGAATTAGAGGGTAAAGAAGCCAAGCAGCTGGGATCCCTTTCCAGGGAAGGGGGCATTGACAAAGCGATTGGAAAAGGGACACGAATCCTCAGCCTTTGGAGACGACTCTTGTCAAGTGTGAAGGAAAGGTATCCCTTTAAGGAAGATGTCATATGTCGCCCAAGCAAGTGGACCACCATGGAGAAGGGTATCCAGTTTCTGAGAGAATTAGCTGTGCTGGAGGTGATTTATGATGACCTGAACAATGAACAGCTATCCAAAGATCCAGATGAAGTCAAGTGCACACGACCCATGTGGCGGAAGTTTATAAGGAGCTCACCATCGTCATACGCCAATTCATTGGCAGTGATGACCTGGAAAGATGGAGAGGAACAAACAGTGGATGAATTGGCTAGTCAACTCTGGCAATATGAGGAAAGTCTCTCTTCCTCCCTCGTCTCGGCTGTGGAGAAACTGTCCCAGAAGGTCCAGCACCTTGTAGAGGATATGTCCTACCCCCCACCTGTACGGACCAGTATCTCGGCTGTTAGGAGTCAGCGTTCCTTTGCCCAAGAGAGAGAATATAAAGGGTACACACCACGGGGCATCCTATGGTTTTACCTGCGTGACCATGGAGAGGACATGAGAAAGTGGGATGGAAAGCCTACTGCAGCCCTAGGGGCACGGGTACGTGAATTGCAAGGGAAAACAATGACAGAAAGAGGTTCTTCCAGGAAAATTGCTGCTCCAGTTTCCAGCGGGCAGTTCCCCAGACAGAGTAGAAGGGCTGATCTTACTCCTGATCTTAATGAAGAAACTTCTGACTCGTATGTACAAGAAGTGAGAAACAAGTACTGCGATGAGGATTAGAGAGGCCCTGCCTCCAGCCAGGGGGAGGAAAGGGACAACCGGGTTTACTGGACTGTGTGGATTCGGTGGCCTGGCACATCAGACCCACAGGAGTATAAGGCTCTAGTGGACACCGGTGCACAATGTACACTAATGCCATCAAGCTATAAAGGGGCAGAACCCATCTGTACTTCTGGGGTGACAGGGGGATCCCAACAGCTAACTGTATTGGAAGCCGAAGTAAGTCTAACTGGGAATGGGGGGCAGAAGCACCCCATTGTGACTGGCCCAGAGGCTCCGTGCATCCTTGACATAGACTACCTCAGGAGAGGGTATTTCAAGGACCCAAAAGGGTACCAGGTGGGCTTTTGGTATAGCTGCCTTGGAGATGGAGGAAATTAAACAGCTGTCCACCTTGCCTGGTCTCTCGGAGGACCCCTCTGTTGTGGGGTTGCTGAAGGTCGAAGATCAACAAGTGCCGATCGCTGCCACGACAGTGCACCGGCGGCAATATCGCACCAACCGAGACTCCCTGATTCCCATTCATGAGCTAATTCGTCGACTGGAGAGCCAAGGAGTGATCAGCAAGACTCGTTCACCCTTTAACAGTCCCATATGGCCAGTGCGGAAGTCTAATGGAGAGTGGAGACTGACAGTAGACTATCGTGGCCTAAATGAAGTCACACCACCGCTGAGTGCTGCTGTGCCAGACATGCTAGAACTTCAATACGAATTGGAGTCAAAGGCAGCCAAGTGGTATGCCACAGTTGATATTGCTAATGCGTTTTTCTCAATCCCTTTGGCAGCAGAGTGCAGGCCACAGTTTGCTTTCACTTGGAGGGGCGTCCAGTACACCTGGAACCGACTGCCCCAGGGGTGGAAACACAGCCCCACCATTTGCCATGGACTGATCCAGACTGCACTGGAACAGCGTGGAGCTCCAGAACACCTGCAATCCATTGATGACATCATCGTGTGGGGCAACAGAGCAGGAGAAGTTTTTGAAAAAGGGAAGGAAATAGTCCAAATCCTGCTGAAGGCCAGATTTCCCATGAAACAAAGTAAGGTCAAAGGACCTGCACAAGAGATCCAGGTTTTAGGAATAAAATGGCAAGATGGACGTTGTCAGATCCCAATGGATGTGATCAACAAAATAACAGCCATGTCTCCACCAACTAGCAAAAAGGAAACACAAGCTTGGAAGGGTAAAAGTGAGAAAACTCGTGGGTTGAGATAACAACAGTTTAATAGGGAAAGCAAAAGCCGCACACGCAAGCAAAGCAAAACAAAGGAATTAATTCACTACTTCCCATCGGCAGGCAGGTGTTCAGCCATCTCCAGGAAAGCAGGGCTCCCTCACGCGTAACGGTTACTTGGGAAGACAAATGCCACTGCTCCAAACGTCCCCCCCTTCCTTCTTCTCCCCCCAGCTTTATATGCTGAGCATGACGTCGCATGGTATGGAATATCCCGTTGGCCAGTTTGGGTCAGCTGTCCTGGCTGTGCCCCCTCCCAGCTTCTTGTGCCCCTCCAGCCTAGCTCAGTCGGTAGAAGCTGGAAAGTCCTTGACTAGTGTAAACACTACCTAGCAACAACTAAAACATCGGTGTGTTATCAACATTTTTCTTGCCCTAAATCCAAAACACAGCACTGCACCAGCTACTAGGAAGGAAACTAACTCTATCCCTGCCGAAACCAGGACATCAATTAAATCCCAAATTTAGGAATCCAAAGATGGAATTTCCATATATTTTGGTCAACTTCACCTCGGAGCTTCTGTGTCCAGTAAAGTTGTAAATCTGAAAAGAAAAGCGTATTTGGGTAACAGGACTTGATGCAATCAGAGTGGAGGATAGTTTCAAAGAAATGAATTTCAAAGCAGATTCAAGAAATGTATGTTTGGAATAGGGAGAAGAAGCATGATTCTATCTCACCACTAACAAAGCTACAGCAAACATGCATCGATCAAAAGATGCTTTACAAGCATTACCAGTTATCGATGGGTGGTTCAAGAGCATGGGTGTTCCGTAGCATTCGTTTGCAAAGATTTGCATGTCATCGTTTCAGTGCAATTGAAGAAAGAGACCAATTGGCAACTAAAACACGGGAGGGAAATGGTCAAAAGCAAATAAGCCCTGCTTTGCAATTTACCTGTTTGCAAATCAAGAGTGCTATAAAGAGACCCAATCTGTTCAGCCCAGGAGGCTTGTCTTTGCCTTTTGGCAGACAGAGTAGCAAGCTTTATAGCAGATGTTATGCAAAATCCCTTGATTTTTATTTCTAATCAAACAAAAAAGTAGGGCAGTTCCACCCAAGAAAAAAAAAGAATAAAAAGACTGTACTATTCTTTGAGTCAAGCAGCAGTGTTCTTCTGCCACATTGGGAAGGAAGGGAAATCTTTTCCCATAAAAGAAAAGGCTTTTATGCAGGAAAGCTTGCACGTTCTTTTCAATTATGTCAGTTGGCCTGCTGGAAGATCCTGCTGGCTCTTCCTACAAACCTTTCTGTAAAAAGGCATTTATTAGTAGTATCACAGTACTACAGCTTCATGAAAACTCAAAGATGTGTCTTATTAAGGCAAAAGCTTTTTAAAAATCTTGTTTCTCACCATATAATTTATGCTCAGACTTTCTATATGAAGAAATGTCATCAAATTGTACTTTAAACACACAGGCTTGTAGCAATCTGTGCAAATATTGCCTCCTGGCGACTCTTTGTCATACAGGATGCGGGAAGGTGGAATCTCAAATGACTTCTCAGGTTTGTATACACAGACAGAAATCAGAAGAGCAATTCATTTCTATTTAATTTCAGAACAGACTTAATTACACCTGTATTTGTTACTTAACAAGGAAGTGTTTTCTTTACAAGAACTGTCAAAGCTAATTACGTCTCCAATTGTGCAACATTTCATTCTTATTTTACTGCCAGAATAAAAGGGCTGGACTGAAGTTTTTCTTTGAATATGGCCAGATCAGCTCTTATTTTAAAAAGTTAGAGAATGAAATATGGCATACGATGTAGACAGATTTTAAATTATAAGCAACAGGACAGTGGAGAAAAGATGAAGTTAGAAGGTAGTTAACAAATGTAAAACAAAATATATCTAAGCACTGCCTTCTCCTTGCCTCCCCTCTAGCACTACTCTGAAGTCCTGACATTATTAGAATGCTGAATTTCCAAAGTTTAATTCTTAGTAGTTAAGAAATTTAACCAGACATCCTTAAATCAGCCTACTTGTGTGTTCATTCTATACAGTGAGTAATACAGAGGCAAAGAGACACTGTGTGTAATATTAAATGCTGTATAACACTGCATCTACCACACAATAGGGCAGAATTTAGCTGATCTGACAGGCATGCAATGCTGCATCCACTGTAGCCACTACTTTCTGCAGGGCTAGAACTTGCCGGGTTTCTGTCTGCTATCCTGGCAAGACTGCCCTGTAACTGAACAGCAAATTGAGGCTATATTCTTTAAACCTTCTTACTGCTTTTCCTGATGCTTTTATTCATATGCGAATTCTTGTCTCAGACAAATCATTGTTATTCCACCCTACTTTCATACTGCTACAGGACACTATGTTTAGTGTGGCTGGTTCTGCTAGGCAGGCAGACAGGGCTCTCAAAGATAATTAGCATTTGCACCATTGACCTGAAAGACGATTTGCATTTTTTTTTGGACCTGAAACCATATGTGCTCCATTCTATTCACACTGATATGGCAGCACAAAGGGCCAGAAACTGGATTAGCTGTGTTTGCCTGGAAATGAAGCAACCCTTGGGCGGCATAAAGATGATACGCCTGACTCTTACCCACCAGCTTCTTCCCACATGTGGGAATACGGAACATTCCAAAGGTGTGAGAGCATGGCCAGAACAGCTCACAGTCCAGTTGCCTTTGGCTAGAAAATTAAAATGGTTCATCAGTTTTGTCATGTAAGCCTGTGGAAAGAAGGCTGCATAGGAGTACAAGAGTAAAGAAATACAGTCTGTTCGTGTTTTACATTCATGCTGGAGAGTTGTTACAAACTGCCCAAGGTGTAACAGCATAGCAACTTAGACCTTTGATTTTTACTTGTAATTTTTACCAGAATATTTACCTTAGAGTACCTTGAGGTGTTACTGAAAAGCTGTGTCAGGAAGTTGTCCTCAGCTGAGGATAGAAAGGAGATAGGAATATGTCCAAATGGTAACTGCCAGCACTTTTCAAACTGCATGCAGAAAATTGTTTGGTCAAACAAGGATTTGGCTCCTGGTTCAAAACTTCACGCACGAACCAGGCAGAAATCCTCTGCAAACCTGATTAGCTATTCTGTTCTAACTAATATAAGCAGAAAATCATGGATCTAAATCAGTATTCCTTTGGGTTATTAATAGCTGGGCATATCATACAGGTGAGTGTTCAATGTTGACAGACCAAAATCCTTCACTCCAGACCTCTAGGCTGGTCTGCTTCCCTGTGGCATAGCTGAGTAGCCAGGATCAAGGCAATAGATGCTCACACCACATATGCGTAGCTAACTACAGCTGAGGCACTAGAAGCAAGGATGGACTGTGTTCACTATTAGGTACATCTTTACTGTTCACGGCTCGGTTTAATAGTCTGGCTAGAACAGGATCTGTTTTGATAGGATGTCTGGTTAACAAATAGTTATTTATCTAAAGCATAAAGAGATTTCTGAGTAACATAGCCTATTCCATTACTTAGCTAGCTAGTTGAAGCTAATAAATCAAAGCTCTTCTCGTTCTTTTGTCCTAATTTCTTGGCCTCATTTCTAAAAGTAGTGCCTAAATGTGCATTGTGCATGTGATAGATTTACTTACAAATCCAATCCTACAGGAACCCTACAGCTATACAAGGTGCTTTGCAGACACATCTGGTAGGACGTTCTTCAATTTTTTTCTACCCATAGAGAAAATGTACATCAAGCTTCCATAAAACAGCAAAAATCACATTCATTTACAGGAACACACAGTGACATATTTGTTATAATCTTCAGTGAGCTGATGCATGGAATTCATTAAAATAATAAAATGTGTGATACTCACAGCTCAGTATTTCCTTACACATGAAAGACAATAATATTTTCCATGTGAAAACCTGCTGCTCTCAGCAGTTTCTAAAAGAAAGAACGTTATCGATCACCCAGAATAATAAGGACCTGCTTAGAATCTGGTGCTTTTGGTTAATAACTAAATCAAATCTTCAAGAATAACACGACATCAAGGAACAGTTTGTAAACAGAGAACTGATGATGATGCCAAGTTGGTCTACTTATTTACTGAGCCTAGTACATGTACCTCCTTCCCTCCAAACAGTGTTTGTTGTCATTTCCCATAGGGTGACAATGTACTTTGAGTTACATTGTAGCTATACGTCATAGTTGATCCTGGAAGTGGCATGGAGGGAAAAGCTATAGTAAAGAAATTCTGAAATTCTTCAGAAAACTGGCTCCAATGTTTAGAAGCATTCAGTTTTTGCAACTACAGATGGATCCAATGATGTGACCTGCAAGCAGTTCACATGACCAAAACAAAATTCTTCACCGAGTAAAGAAAATAAGACTGGGATTTCTTATCTGAAATAACATTTAGTCTCTGCAACCACTAATAGCATGATTAAACAAGGACGTAGCAGAAGGTTATGGTAATAAAAGTGCAATTCATCTGAAGAAGCTTATATAATTGGATTACATTTATATAACCTCCCTTCTTGCAGTATCTCAGTGCTTCATAGTCTTATAAAGTGTTTAATTTTACAAGAACCCAGTGAGGTAAATAACTACTGACCATTTATTTTACAGCTGGGAAAACAAAGCAAAAGAAAGAACAGGGGCTACATTCAGACTAGTTCATATAAGTTAACTTCACTATCATAAATGCCTCCTCCGCTGGTGCCACAAGGAAGCTGAGTCTTCAAGTCTTGTAGAAACAGTGCTCTAAATTGCTGAGCACACTCTTAAACCTAGATGCCACAGCAGTTGCAAAACCAAAGGTTTGTACTGATAGCAAGTGGTCTGAAGGGAGGTGATTCGAGACAGCCAGCATGGCTTCACCAAGGGCAAGTCCTGCCTGACCAACCTAGTGGCCTTCTAGGATGGAGTGACTACATCAGTGGACACGGGAAGGGCTACAGATGTCGTCTACCTGGACCTCTGTAAGGCCTTTGACACGGTCCCCCACAACATCCTTCTCTCTAAACTGGAAAGGTATGGATTTGATGGGTGGACTGTCCGGTGGGTGAGGAATTGGTTAGATGGTCGCATCCAGAGGGTAGTGGTCAACGGCTCAATGTCCAGATGGAGATTGGTGACGAGTGCCGTCCCGCAGGGGTCCGTATTGGGACCGGTACTGTTTAATATCTTCATCAATGACACAGACAGTGGGATCGAGTGCACCCTCAGCAAGTTTGCAGATGACACCAAGCTGAGTGGTGCGGTCGACACGCCAGAGGGACGGCATGCCATCCAGAGGGACCTGGAGAAGCTTGAGAAGGTTCAACATGGTTGAACAACATGAGGTTCAACAAGGCCAAGTGCAAGGTCCTGCACCTGGGTCGGGGCAACCCCCAGTATCAATGCAGGCTGGGGGATGAAGGGATTGAGAGCAGCCCTGCCGAGAAGGACTTGGGGGCACTGGTGGATGAAAAGCTGGACATGAGCCAGCAATATGTGCTCGCAGCCCAGAAGGCCAACTGCATACTGGGCTGCATCAAAAGAAGCGTGGCCAGCAGGTCGAGGGAGGTGATTCTGCCCCTCTACTCCGCTCTGGTGAGACCCCACCTGGAGTACTGCGTCCAGCTCTGGAGCCCTCAGCATAAGAAAGACATGGACCTGTTGGAGCGGGTCCAGAAGAGGGCCACGAAAATGATCAGGGGGATGGAACACCTCTCCTATGAAGAAAGGCTGAGAGAGTTGGGGTTGTTCAGCCTAGAGAAGAGAAGGCTCCGGGGAGACCTTATTGCAGCCTTTCAATACTTAAAGGGGGCTTTTAAGAAAGATGGGGACAGACTTCTTCATAGGGCCTGTAGTGACAGGACAAGGGGTAATAGTTTTAAACTAAAAGAGGGTAGATTCAGACTAGATATGAGGAAGAAATTCTTTACGATGAGGGTGGTGAAGCACTGGAACAGGTTGCCCAGAGAGGTGGTGGATGCCCCATCCCTGGAAACATTCAAGGTCAGGTCAGACTGAGCTCTGAGCAACCTGATCTAGTTGAAGATGTCCCTGCCCACGGCAGGGGGGTTGGACTAGATGACCTTTAAAGGTCCCTTCCAACCCAAACTCTTCTATGATTCTATGATTCTATGAATATGGCCCTAAAGAGCTTGTCCATGGTCATGCTGAGTTTAAAGTAGAACAGAAAGTTGATGTTGGATGTTTCCCAAGTCCCACAGGTCAGGCAGGAAAAATTTGGGGGAAGCAGGATTTCTGTAAGTAATCCTTTAATGTAATGATAGTTTTAGGTGAGCTAGAGGAAAGCACAGTCCCCTTACCTAGTTTCATAATGTCCTGTAGGAGCTTCTGGCAGATGTTCACAAACCCACTTTGCCCTGGGTTTCCTTTCTTCCCAACGGCCAGTTAGCTCCCTCTGCTCTCCATGACCTTTTTTTCCATTTAAGAGACCAAGAGCCTCATTTTCAATTCAACTGAAGATGATTATAATTGATGTGAATTATGCAAAAACTTTGTCATGTTTTTCATTCTGGTTCATTCAAAGCCCTGGATCTGAAACCCCACTCTGCACTGCTGTTCCAGGTCTGAATCTGTAGAGCAAGCCCATTTCTAGTTTCAGAAATCTTTGTTTGGTTAATCATATTAGTAATTATGATTTGCATGAACATAAGTCACTACATTTAAATTTAAGTTAGTGGATGAATACCATCAGATGGAACTGTCCTTTAGTAAGTCCTTTGCAATACATAAATAACTCTGCTGAGAGCATAACAAAGGCCCTTTGTGTTATTGCACAGTGGAGCCAAAAATGTTCTCGAAGCAAAGTTTGTTTTCAATATAATTACATACAGCTCATACATAAAACAGCTTGTCATGCCGTAGCCAAAAATGTAGTCATTTAGATTCCATGAAAACCTTCATCTCTATATATTAACAATAGAAACAAATGTATGATTTATATTTCACTGGTTCCTTTCTTTTATTCTATTTGATATACTACTTCTTGTCTAAGGACACAGTCCTGCAGGAATCTTACTGCTGGCACAAATGTCTGCCTGCACAAATGGCCTTGCAGCACTGAGAGTTCAGTCAGTGAATTCAGGACTGTTTTGATACATTTTGGGATAGTGCCTGTTACTGATCCTGACTGGAGACTTTAAAATCTGCAGAAAATGTAGCAAATACTTTTTTAAATACTGCAGAGAAGGATGACAATAAAGACAGAGGATTTTTTTTTCATATTAGGTGTGCTAAGAACAGGAGGATGTATTCAAACTTTCCAGTGAAAGCTTAGATACCTAAGATTTTATTTTAGGAAACTGAATATGTCTCCAGCCATCTCTATCAGCTGAAGCATCCTGTCAGGATGATCCATTTGGAGACTTCCCAACAATTAAATAATCCTTCTGCACTTGAAACAATGCAAACAATTTTGGATCCCCCAATGTTGGTGGGAGAATCAGACAATACTCCCTACAAGAAAGTACCATAATTCACCTGGGAAATTTTGTTCCTTAGTCATTTTTCCTCACGTTCCTGCACCCTTCCATTCCACAGTATAATGACTGTAGACCCAGATGCCGATCATATCCTAATTCTCCATTGTGTTCTCTCTTGTATTTCAGCATTTAATATCTTTCTTCTGGAGTGCACTAATGGGAAAGAAAATTATTATAATCCACAGTGCCGTCTCATTCCTCAGTAGTGCATGTTTATCTGCCACTGCAACATCTGGGTTTATATGGTTCCAGGAAGAATCACTTTTTACAGAAATAATTTTCCTTGTATAGAAATCCATAGTCAGTAAAGGGCTGCCATAATGACCCATCTCATCCTCGTCCTTACTCCTAGTGAAAGGACAGAAGGGATGCAATGGCTATGCCACAGTAAGAGGTGGAACAAACTGAAGGACGGCTAGTAGCTGAAATACTTCAGAAATATATAAATGCTGCCCTTCTCTGCTGGGGATGGGTCAAATCTCTGGAGACCTGTGCTGGTTTTGACTGGGATAGAGTTAATTTTTTCCATAGTAGCTTGTATAGGGCTACGTTTTGGATTTGTGCTGAAAACAGTGTTGATAATACAGGGATGTTTTAGTTGCTGCTGAGCAGTGCTTACACAGAGTCAAGGCCTTTTCTGCTCCTCACACCACCCCACGAGCGAGTAGGCTGGGGGTGCACAAGAAGTTGGGAGGGGACACAGCTGGGACAGCTGACCCCAACTGACCAAAGGGATATTCCATACCATGTGACGTCATGCTCAGCATATAAAGCTGGGGGAAGAAGAAGGAAGGGGGGGACGTTCGGAGCGATGGCGTTTGTCTTCCCAAGTAACTGTTATGCGTGATGGAGCCCTGCTTTCCTGGAGATGGCTGAACACCTGCCTGCCGATGGGAAGTAGTGAATGAATTCCTTGTTTTGCTTTGCTTGCATGCACGGCTTTTGCTTTACCTATTAAACTGTTGTTATCTCAACCCACGAGTTTTCTCACTTTTACCCTTCCGATTCTCTCCCCCATCCCACTGCAGGGGGAGTGAGCGAGTGGCTGTGTGGTGCTTAGTTGCCGGCTGGGGTTAAACTACGACAAGACCTCAGATCAAAGTAGCCAAGATTTGTGCAGAGCACAATTTACTTTGCTAAGAAAGCATGAACCAGATGCCACCATTGGAAAATTTCTCTTACTGTTGGGAAAAGTCCCTTTCAATCTCGGTTTCTGAATTATTTTTTATCAAGAAGCAAAAGACAGTTCCGACCCTGACACAACCTACACAATTGGAGCAGTATGTAGCTATTATTCCCACCAACAGGCTGGGAACCACATCATCAGAGATCCGTAGTCCTCTGATTCTTCCTTTTCACTTCCTTGCACTACTCTGGGAAAGAAAAAGTATTCTTGCAAGTATGCCACTTCACTGCTACATAGTCTGGCACATAACCAGAGTAGACCTAATGGTCTAGCACCACCTGGCCCACCTCTGTCAGGAGAAGAGCAGCTTGTAGTAGAAAGCAGTGACTACAGGAGCTCTCCAGTAGGTTATAGTAGTAGCTTTGTCTCTTCTGCTACTATCACCTGTATCTGCTTATGCTCCATACTCTACTCACTCTACTGGTAGCAACAACTGGGAGTAAGGAAAGCATCCAAAATCCTTTTGCATTTACCACACGCACAAGTAGGCCAGACCACAGTCTTGTCTTAAATCACTATCTATATAAACGCAGCCTGGAAATACTAACAGTGACAAGATAAAGTTGTGACACAGGGCATGAAACAGATCCCTCACTGGCTCAGAGGCTTCTGGCTTTGATAGCAATAAGCAAAACTCTGGAATACCTTTTTTAGTGGCATTCAAAGACAGAACCTAGAAAGAAACAAGATAACAGAACATATATTACAAAGGCACATTCAGCCTAAGTCAAACTAAACTAATTGCAAGAATTCCTTTACTATTCAGCTCACTTGCCCAAAAATCTGAAATTGCCTGTTCATTACTTTGCAGAAAATTAAAATGCAAATTTTATAAAAATAAGTGAAAAAGTACATAAAATACATGGTCTCTAACCATGATAGATAATATCATTGCATGGAAAGCCTAACTTTGCCTGTTTCATGGTAAGAAACATCACAAGGGAACAGATGGTATAAATCAAATAGAGCTCTTCATCAAAAAGAAGTAAGATTTGCTCCAAGGATCAATATGCATTTTATATGTATTGCTAAATCTCTGGAAATAAAATTGTTTAAATGTCTGCTTGTCTAAGCAGTTTCAAGCTAGCTGATAAGTTGCACTGACAAAAATACTTCTTCATTTGAGAGCCAGAGAAAAAGGTAAACCCAGCCATGAGGATTGTTCTGTGCCAGGGAAGGAAAACTCTCTATACACATTTCAAACGTGTCACAAATAAAGGCTGGCAGATATGGGATCCAGCAGAGAAGAACCTACAAGATGTCCCTTCTAAATTTAAAATTGCAGCAGAAAACAAAATAAAAAAAATTAACAAAGGCATTTTGGACTCTTGAAACTTTAAGCAAAGGGAAGAGTCTGCCAAAGCAGGACTCCCTGTAGCAAACCTCAAGGTAATGCACTTCAGTCTCAACACACCATAACAATACGTATATCTCTGGAAACTAATACCACATTGGCAGTCTGGGCCCTAAATTCTATCTTTAGGCACTATCTGCCTGCACTTCAACAAAAAACTTCAGACTTAAATAATCATAGAATCATAGATTCATAGAATCATTAAGGTTGGAAAAGACCTCTAAGATCATCGAGTCCAACCGTCAACCCAACACCACCATGCCCACTAAACCATGTCCCTAAGCGCCTCATCTACACGTCTTTTAAATACCTCCAGGGATGGTGACTCAACCACTTCCCTGGGCAGCCTGTTCCAATGTTTAACCACTCTTTCACTAAAGAAATTTTTCCTCATGTCCAATCTAAACCTCCCCTGGCGCAACTTGAGGCCGTTTCCTCTCGTCCTATCGCTTGTTACTTGGGAGAAGAGACCGACACCCACCTCGCTACAACCTCCTTTCAGGTAGTTGTAGAGCGCGATGAGGTCTCCCCTCAGCCTCCTTTTCTCCAGGCTAAACAACCCCAGTTCCCTCAGCCGCTCTTCATAAGACTTGTTCTCCAGACCCCTCACCAGCCTCATTGCCCTTCTCTGGACACGCTCTAACACCTCCATGTCCTTCTTGTAATGAGGGGCCCAAAATAATGCCATAAATCCTACAATAAAGCCATAAAAATATTCTGTAGTTCTCCATCAGCTAAGTTTTCCCAGTGAATGAGTCTTTGATCTGTGGGCAATTGCAGCACTTCGCTGAAGTTGCTGGCATGCTAATTATCTTCCACTCAGCCTGTTTGAGGAAACAATTTAGAGGGACCCCTTTGTTTAGCGATGGCTAAAATTGCAGCAAATCAGTCCCACAGGGACTAAGCCACGCTGAGGGTGGGGCAACAGCTGAGGGTCCCATGGGTTCTCCTCGAGTGTGGGAAATAGCGCAGACATATGGGATTGATCTGAATGCAGAACAGTGTGTGTGTGTGTGCATGCATATGTATACATGTTTTTAACAAACAGTGCAGTGAAGAGAAACTCTGCAGATGCAGACAAACAAGTCAGCAAAAAAAAAGCAAGACACAACCAGAGAAACAGCAGCAGGAACACTACCATGAACAAAACTAAAGCAGCTTTTGGGCTGTCTGTGCTGAAAAAGGCTTGGAACTGAGAACAGAGAAACTTGCTCCTGTTACTTGAGTTCAAATATACTCAAAGAAATACACTCAGCCTCTCTAAAAGCACTAGATTGCATTAAAAAATACCTAGCTACATCTTCAGTTTCTTCTTTTACTGGAAATACCCCCTGAGATTCCTCCCAAAGTGATTAATTATTCATGCCAAAATGGAGAAATAATATTAAGGTAGAAAATTTGGGAAGCCGTACAGGAATTGGAACCAAAATCTGAAATCAGAACATTATCTAGAATGTATCTGCAACTAGTTTAATTTCTGGGTTTTGGGTGTATGCTTTTGAAATTGAAATAAGGAATGCCTTCAACTACTTGATTTATGAAAGTTGCACAATGCCATGTCTGTATTTTATGCCTATAAAACTGTTGACTAAAAAAAACCTGGGTTGGAATTCAGTTTTGATGGAAACAGACCTCCTTAGTGCCCTCTCTAGCAGCCAAACTGCTACCTCCAGAATGCAGACTGCCGTCTTAGTCTTGCCTGCTCCTTCCTCGTCTCGCCTGTCTGTCAGGAAACAAACAGAATGCACATACCGACAGCGTTAGTGAGAACAAAACAAGTTGTTACTGAACAAAATCACTAAATTGGAAAAGAAAATATGCCACATATATATTACAAATTAATTACACAATTTGCTCTATTTCCTTTAACAACAAGAACAAAAAGTTAAAAAGAAGAAACAACGCAGTGATTCAACCAGACCCATATATTATATTGTATTTCAGGGTATCATCTGTGCTGCTCCAGACACTACTTTGGTTGAGGTACAAACCTATGTACTTGCTGAACACTGGAATATACTCAGAATATTATTTTCCTCCCTATTGTTATTGCAAGAGTTTATAAGAGGTTGTAAATGATGCCCCTTTCAGAGATGCCTCCACATTGGAATCAAAAGACTACAAAAAGTCTCACAGGAACTGGGAGTTGTAGCTAGAAATCGGGAATAACCTTGCAATTGGAAGTGCCAATTGCAAAATGAAAGAAAATGGAAGTAAAAAGTATGCTGAGAAGAGCTGATCAAAGATAAATGCACAAAGATTATTGCTTTGATTTAAATTTTAATTATTTTTGAGGGAAGAAGATAAGAAAATAAAATATCTTTATCTCTATAATGTATATGCTCATGAGCAAGGGAGAAAACAATTTGGAAATTTAAAAAAATATTTTAGGGTCAGAATTTCAGTTCAGTTTTGTCACAAACCAAAAACATTTTAAGTCAAATTACATTTTCTAAGGGAAATGTAGTAGAGAAAATCCCTTTTTTTAATCCAAAAGTGTAGCTAGATTTTAACTGGTGCACCCAAAGAAGGCCAAGCAACAAGAATACAAGTGATGGAATTAGAGAGGAAAGAGGAAAACAATAACCAAATTAGGAAGAAAACAAAAGCAGGGAAAGTAGAACAGGAGGAAAGAGTGAAACAAACTGCTTACCTCTTGCTGCAGTGCTCTGAAAGGTTTTCTGTTTCACTTGTCTTTCACACTCACAGTGTCCTCCCCAAGGATCTGTGTTTCACAACTGTAGAGATGTATCATCATGAAAATGCATTTGCATCAGTGTATCTTATATTTTTTCAACCTTCCTTTTTCTTGACTTGCTTCACACCTCCATCATTGACTACAGTCCATTAAAATTATTTAGAATGTATTTCTGAGCCATCAGTCTGTCTGCAACAAAATCATCACTGAAGATTCCCACCCAGCAGTTTCTTGCCTGTGGGGATAGGAATTTCAACTATGGACATTACTGAGTTTGATTTTAATGAGCAAGCACTGTGCCCGTGAGAAAGCACGTAAATCAGAAGATAAGGAAGAAAGGAATGAGCTGCTGGACAGGAGAAAACAAGATAAAGGCCATGAAGGCATTTTGCGTGGTCAGGAAGAACAGGCCAATCCGCTAGAGCATAGGTGCATGTGGACACAAGGCTGTAACCTACCTGCAGGCTGCAGATAGCGTGTGAACACTTCTGCTTGCTATAAAAATTACTAACAAAGAGCAATAAACGTCTTTGGTTGCTGCATACCAGAGTCTGTGCCGCTAATCCCCACAAATGGTGCCCAACGTGGGGCCCGAATGCCGGATGTGAGCACCGGTGGGGAACCAGCTGAACAAACAACAGCCAGCGGGAGACAGAGCAGTCTCAGGAAGAGCTGGAGCCGGAACTTTGAATCATCACCTCGTTGGAGCAGAGGTGAGCAGCTGGGAATTTAAAATGGGATCGCAACTAACAACAGAGGAGGAGTCCATATTGCATATTGTTAAAAAACTGTTAGAGAAACGTGGGCTTAAATATGACGACTATGCTTGCATGGCTAAAACGAAAGGGGATTCCCCCTGACTCGGCTACTGCCTTTCTACCGGAAACTTGGGATAAGGCAGGGGACTTGTTGTGGGATGCGGCTACTAGGGGAGACGAGCAGGCGAAGACGGTCCTTACTACATGGCGATTAGTCACAGATACAATAAAACAATTAAAGGCTGATCGTGCTGCCCATCAGGCAGTGGTAGCAGCTACCGCTCCCCACCCACCGACTCTGGCCACTCCGGACCGGGCTCCCCCGGGACCTCCACCCGATTTGAACGAGATAGACCAGCCAAAGGAAGTGGAAAGGCCTCTGACTGAGGCTCTTTCGGCCCTGACAATATCCAGTGACCCCGGACAGTCTCATAAACAACAGAGAATAGGGGCATCAAGCTGCAGCAGTGAGCCCTTAGACTATGATCCGGCTGCTCACTGGCAAGCCGTTCGACAACAGGCCTTGGCAGAAGGAGACCTTCCTACTATGGCGTACTCTGTCATAATTAGTGAACTAGGTCCCAACCGTTGGCAGCCCCTTCAATGGAATTTGGTTAAAGAGTTAAGGCGGACCATTATGCAATATGGATTGGGAGCACCTTTTACACAGAGCTTATTGCAAAATATCATGACGGGACATTTGTTAACCCCTTTTGATACCAAGTCGTTAGCTGATTTAATATTTTCCCCGACACAAAAGGTGCTCTGGCACGCCCACTGGAGGGAGCTCTGTGATAGGGCAGCTATAGCGAACCTGGACCGGCAAGCGGGAGACCCGCTACAGGCTGCAGGGGTCGTTCAGTTACTAGGGGAAAACCCTGTCAGCACACTGCAACTACAGGCACGGCTGGCGCCTGAAATTTTGAGACAATCAGCGGACCTCGCATTTCAAGCGATGTTAAAGGTCCCTGATACAGGACGACCAGTAAAATCTTTCACTAACATTAAGCAAGGGAGCAAAGAGTCATATATGGACTTTATTGACAAGCTCCAGGAAGCTATTCAAAAACAAATACAGAATCCGGAAGCCAAAGAGGCGTTGCTTATGAAATTGGCTATAGAAAATGCTAATGAGGACTGTAAGAGAGTTCTGTATACGCTGTGAAATCCCACCATAATAGATATGCTTGACGCACGCAGCCGTGTGGGTTCAATCACACATAAAAATGAGGTTTTTGCAGCCTGCTTAGCCGCTGCCCTGCGTACCGGCAATAAGGTGTGTTTCCGCTGTGGAAAGTCGGGACATTTTAAGCGGCAGTGTCCTGAGACCCCCGCCCAAAAGGGAGGATCAGAAGGAATTCAGCAGCCACCTGGAATTTGCCCGCGCTGCCGCAAGGAGAGGCACTTTGCTAACCAATGCCGGTCAAAGTATGATTTCAGCGGTCGACCCGTGTCGGGAAACCGGAAGTCGAGCGCGAAGCGGGGGCATGCACCGATACAAATGCCACCCCAAAGCCCCATGGAGCCGTTGTCTCAGCAGGCCTGGATCAACTCAAGGCCAGAACCCTCGGGAGTGCCGGCGTGGATGTCTCCACAGCCACCAGCCTCTCAATAAACGATCAAACTGTACATCGGGTGCCCCTCAATGTGAGGGGTCCCCTTGGCCACGGGCTGAGTGCCCTATTGGTGGGGAGGTCTAGTGCTACCATGCAGGGTTTGTTTGTGTTATCTGGGGTTGTTGACTCTGATTATACGGAACAGGTGCAAGCATTGCTATGGACCCCATCTCCCCCAGTGTTTATTCCAGCCGGAAGCAGGATCACACAATTGGTTCCTTTTATGAGTATGGTTTGTAATCGGGATTCGGTTCCCTGGGGGACTGGTGGATTTGGGTCAACCGGTGAACCAAATATTTTTTGGACTCGACTTGTTCAAAGAACTCAGCCCCTTTTGACCTGCACCCTAAAGAATAAAGGAGGTAAACCATAACAATTGGTAGTGAAGGGAATGATAGATACGGGGGCAGACGTTACTATCATCAGTACCGCAAAGTGGCCTGAATCATGGGAGACCATTCCGGTCAACACGGGACTAGTGGGAATTGGAGGCCTGTCGGCGTCCAGGCAAAGCACCAACTTAAGACAGATTGTAAGCCCGGATGGGCAGGTTGCAACCGTCCGACCTTTTGTGGTTTCTATGCTGTTAAACCTATGGGGGCGAGATGTTTTGAGCACTTGGGGACTAGTGATTGGCACTGCTGATCCGCATCAACATTTTTAGAGGGGGTCACTGACGCTCGGCCCACCGTCTGACTCACATGGCTCACTGATCAGCCAGTGTGGGTGGATCAGTGGCCCCTATCACAGGAAAAGGCCGACGCGTTAGCGAGCATTAGTGGACGAACAGGTAAATCAAGGACACCTGGTTCCCACTACCAGCCCCTGGAATACTCCAGTATTTGTTATAAAAAAGAAAAGTGGCAAATGGAGACTTCTACATGATTTACGGCAAGTAAATGCTGTAATTCAGGATATGGGGACGTTACAACCAGGCATGCCTTCACCGACATTAATACCCCGTCAATGGGACATTGTGATTATCGATTTGAAAGACTGTTTTTTCACAATTCCCTTAGCGCCGGAGGATGCTCCCAGATTTGCCTTCTCTCTACCAGTTGTAAATCATCAAGGGCCTAGGTTACGATATCATTGGACGGTGTTGCCCCAGGGCATGAAAAACAGTCCCACAATATGTCAAATGTATGTTGCACGTGCGTTATCGCCCATAAGAAACAAATATCCAGACTTGATTTGTTATCATTACATGGACGATATTTTAATTGCTGGGCGAGACCCAAAAGAACTGGCCACAGTTATGACAGATATGTTGGAGGAGTTAAAGAAATACGGCTTGCAAATAGCTCCTGAAAAGGTGCAAGTGCAAGCCCCCTGGAAGTACCTGGGGTGGAAGATTTTGGAACATATGATACAGCCTCAACCCATTACCTTGCAATCTAACATTAAGACACTGAATGACTTGCAAAAACTAGTAGGGAATATCAATTGGGTGCGTCCGTTGCTAGGAATTGATAATGATATGCTAACTCCTCTGTCTGAATTGTTGAAGGGTGCTCCTGAGTTGACATCTCCACGAGAATTAACGACAGAAGCCAGACAAGCGCTAGAAGACATATCACAGGCGCTTACCAGAAGGCAGGCACAACGAGTGATTGAAGGGCTAAGAGTCAACCTGTATGTCCTAAATCAGTCCCGACAAGCAGTGGGCCTCTTAGGCCAATGGAACAGTAAGGATACCCAGGACCCCTTAGTAATCATTGAGTGGGTATTCCTGCCATATCGAGCACCAAAAACAATAGTGACGCAGGTAGAAATGTTTTCGATGCTTATATGAAAGGGACGTGCACGATGTTTAGAATTGACAGGAACAGAGCTTGACATCATTTATCTTCCCCTGACCAAGGATCACCTTAGTTGGTGTGAGGCTAATAGCCTAGACCTACAGATAGCGGTGGAAAACTTTAAGGGACAAATTCTAATTCACTCTCCGTCTGTCGTGGTTTAACCTCAGTTGGCAACTAAGCACCACGCAGCCGCTCGCTCACTCCCCCCACACCCCGGTGGGATGGGGGAGAGAATTGGAAAAGCACAAGTGAGAAAAACTCGTGGGTTGAGATAAAAACAGTTTAATAATTGAAATAAAGTAATAATAATAATAATAATAATACACAAAGCAAGTGATGCACAGTGCAATTGCTCACCACCCACCGACCGATGCCCAGCCAGTCCCCGAGCAGCGGCCCCCCTGGCCAGCTTTCCCCAGTTTATGTACTGAGCATGACGTCACATGGTATGGAATGTCCCTTTGGCCAGTTTGGCTGTGCCCCCTCCCAGCTTCTTGTGCCCCTCCAGCCTTCTCAGTCAGTAGAGCATGGAAAACTAAAAAGTCCTTGGCTAGTGTAAGCATTACCTAGCAACAACTAAAACATCGATGCGTTATCAACTTTGTTCTCATCCTAAATCCAAAACACAGCCCTGTACCAGCTACTAGGAAGGGAATTAACTCTATCCCTGCCGAAACCAGGACAATATCCACCCCTTATCCTATACCATCTGTGCCATGCTCAAGTTTCATATTTTCCAGTACATTTTCATTAATTACCAATCCCTTTTCTTATATATATATATCTACACACACAGATATCATTCCCTTAGTCTGTGGGCCATCCCTCTAAAACGTTTGGTGAGTTTATTTAGTCCGTGACTTTGGGCTCCATCTGTCAAAACAGTCCTTCAGGGCAGGAAAAAAAATGGAGATGGTATGTGGTGTTGGATTGTTTCATGTTGAAGTCAGTTCTGGAACCATCATCACTGTGCTTTGCTTGGTTTCACTGAAGTTATTCTTCATTAGTCTGGGTGATTCTTATTGTAAGAACATTAGTATGGCATATAATATTCTTAGTATTATTAGTATATCTGTGTATTATTAGTATAACTATTATAACTATAATTAGTACTTAACATCACGTAATTCATATCATTGGCTATTCTCACCCAAAATCAAATCCCCTTGAGGTACACATCGGACTTCCCCATCCTCCCGCATTACCCACCAAGTACACCAAGGTCCTTGAGCAAAAGCAATCCCACGGATGGGTTTGCCTTTGCCCGAGGCAGGAATAACCCAAACTGTTTTCCCCAACATATTTTTTATGTGCACTACGGGGACTTTATTCCCATCTACAGTACGTAAAAGTTCTGACTGGGCAGGGCCTGCTCGATTGGCAGATCCCCTCGTGTTGACTAACCAGGTGGCCTTTGCTAAATGTGTATCCCAATGTTTGAATGTCCTGCCACCCATTGCTCTCAGTATAGTCTTTAACAGTCCATTGTATCGTTCGATTTTCCCAGAGGCTGGTGCATGATAGGGGATGTGATATACCCACTCAATGCCGTGCTCTTTGGCCCAGGTGTCTATGAGGTTGTTTCGGAAATGAGTCCCATTGTCTGACTCAATTCTTTCTGGGGTGCCATGTCGCCATAGGACTTGCTTTTCAAGGCCCAGGATAGTATTCCGGGCAGTGGCATGGGGCACGGGATATGTTTCCAGCCATCCGGTGGTTGCCTCCACCATTGTAAGCACGTGCCGCTTGCCTTGGCGGGTTTGTGGGAGTGTGATGTAATCGATCTGCCAGGCCTCCCCATATTGATATTTCAGCCATCGTCCTCCATACCAAAGAGGCTTTAACCGCTTGGCTTGCTTGATTGCAGCGCATGTTTCGCATTCATGGATAACCCGTGCAATAGTGTCCATGCTCAAGTCCACCCCTCGATCACGAGCCCATCTGTATGTTGCATCTCTTCCTTGGTGACCTGAGGTATCATGGGCCCACCAAGCTATAAATAGTTCACCCTTATGTTGCCAGTCCAGATCCCCCTGAGCCACTTCAATCTTAGCAGCCTGATCCACCTGCTGGTTGTTCTGATGTTCTTCAGTGGCCCGACTCTTGGGTACGTGAGCATCTACGTGATGGACTTTTACAACCAGGTTCTCCACCTGGGCAGCAATATCTTCCCACAGTGCGGCAGCCCAGATGGGTTTGCCTCTGCGCTGCCAGTTGCTCCGCTTCCATTGCTGCAACCAGCCCCACAGGGCATTTGCCACCATCCCTAAGTCAGTATAGAGAGAGAACACTGGCCACTTTTCTTGGTCAGCAATGTCTAAAGCCAGCTGGATGGCCTTTACTTCTGCAAATTGGCTCGATTCACCTTCTCCTTCAGCAGTTTCTACAACTTGTCGTATAGGACTCCACACAGCAGCTTTCCACCTCCGATGCTTTCCCACAAGACGACAGGACCCATCAGTGAACAGGGCATATTACTTCTCATTTTCTGGTAGTTCATTATACATTGGGGCCTCCTCAGCACGCGTCACCTCCTCCTCTGGCGACATTCCAAAATGTTTGCCCTCTGGCCAATCCATGATCACTTCCAGGATTCCTGGGCGACTGGGGTTTCCTATTCGAGCCCGTTGTGTGATTAGTGCGACCCACTTCCTCCACGTAGCATCAGTTGCATGATGTGTGCAGGGGACCCTCCCTCTGAACATCCAGCCCAGCACCGGCAGTCGGGGTGCCAGGAGGAGCTGTGCTTCAGTGCCAATCACTTCCGAAGCAGCTCGAACCCCTTCATATGCTGCCAATATCTCTTTTTCAGTTGGAGTATAGCGGGCCTCGGATCCTCTGTATCCCCGACTCCAGAACCCTAGGGGTCGACCTCGAGTCTCACCTAGTGCTTTCTGCCGAAGGCTCCAGATAGGGCCATTCTCCCCGGCTGCGGTGTAGAGCACATTTTTGACATTTTGTAATGCTCGGACTGGCCCCAGGGCTACTGCGTGAACTATCTCCTCTTTAATTTGTTCAAAAGCTTGTCGTTGCTCAGGGCCCCATTTGAAATCGTTCTTCTTCCGGGTCACTTGATAGAGAGGGTTTACAATCAGACTGTAATTTGGATTATGCATTCTCCAAAAACCCACGACGCCTAAGAAAGCTTGTGTTTCCTTTTTGCTACTTGGTGGAGACATGGCTGTTATTTTGTTGATCACATCCATGGGGATCTGACGACGTCCATCTTGCCATTTTATCCCTAAAAATTGGATCTCCTGTGCAGGTCCCTTGACATTACTTTGTGTTATGGCATAACCGTCCTTCAGCAGGATTTGGACTATTTCCTTCCCTTTCTCAAAAACTTCTCCTGCTGTGTTGCCCCACACAATGATGTCATCAATGTACTGCAGGTGTTCTGGAGCTCCACCCTGTTCCAGTGCAGTCTGGATCAGTCCATGGCAAATGGTGGGGCTGTGTTTCCACCCCTGGGGCAGTCGGTTCCAGGTGTACTGGACGCCCCTCCAAGTGAAAGCGAATTGTGGCCTGCACTCTGCTGCCAAAGGGATTGAGAAAAACGCATTAGCAATATCAATTGTGGCATACCACTTGGCTGCCTTTGATTCCAATTCATATTGAAGTTCTAGCATGTCTGGCACAGCAGCACTCAGCGGTGGCGTGACTTCATTTAGGCCACGATAGTCTACTGTCAGTCTCCACTCTCCATTAGACTTCCACACTGGCCATATGGGACTGATAAAGGGTGAACGAGTCTTGCTGATCACTCCTTGGCTCTCCAGTCGACGAATTAGCTCATGGATGGGAATCAGGGAGTCTCGGTTGGTGCGATATTGCCGCCGGTGCACCGTGGTGGTAGCGATTGGCACTTGTTGGTCTTCGACCTTCAGCAACCCCACAACAGAGGGGTCCTCCGAGAGACCAGGCAAGGTGGACAGCTGTTTAATTTCTTCCGTCTCCAAGGCAGCTATACCAAAAGCCCACCTGGTACCCTTTTGGGTCCTTGAAATACCCTCTCCTGAGGTAGTCTATGCCAAGGATGCACGGAGCCTCTGGGCCAGTCACAATGGGGTGCTTCTGCCACCCATTCCCAGTTAGACTTACTTCGGCTTCCAATACAGTTAGCTGTTGGGATCCCCCTGTCACCCCAGAAGTACAGATGGGTTCTGCCCCTTTATAGCTTGATGGCATTAGGGTACACTGTGCACCGGTGTCTACTAGAGCCTTATACTCCTGTGGGTCCGATGTGCCAGGCCACTGAATCCACACAGGCCAGTAAACCCGGTTGTCCCTTTCCTCCCCCTGGCTGGAGGCAGGGCCCCTCTAATCCTCATCACAGTACTCATTTCTCACTTCTTGTACATACGAGTCAGAAGTTTCTTCATTAAGATCAGGAGTAAGATCAGCTCTTCTACTCTGTCTGGGGAACTGCCCGCTGGAAACTGGAGCAGCAATTTTCCTGAAAGAACCTCTTTCTGTGATTGTTTTCCCTTGCAACTCACGTACCCGTGCCCCTAGGGCTGCGGTAGGTTTTCCATCCCACTTCCTCATGTCCTCTCCACGGTCACGCAGGTAAAACCGTAGGATGCCCCGTGGTGTGTACCCTTTATATTCTCTCTCTTGAGCAAAAGAACGCTGACTCCTAACAGCCGAGATACTGGTCCTCACAGGTGGGGAGTAGGACATATCCTCTTTGAGTTGCTGGAATTCCCGGGACAGTTTTTCGGACAGTTTCTCCACAGCTGAGACGAGGGAGGAAGAGAGACTTTCCTCATATTGCCAGAGTTGACTAGCCAATTCATCTACTGTTTTTTCCTCTCCATCTTTCCAGGTTATCACCGCCAATGAATTGGCGTATGACGATGGTGAGCTCCTTATAAACTTCCGCCACATGGGTCGTGTGCACTTGACTTCATCTGGATCTTTGGATAGCTGTTCATTGTTCAGGTCATCATAAATCACCTCCAGCACAGCTAATTCTCTCAGAAACTGGATACCCTTCTCCATGGTGGTCCACTTGCTTGGGCGACATATGACATCTTCCTTAAAGGGATACCTTTCCTTCACACTTGACAAGAGTCGCCTCCAAAGGCTGAGGATTCGTGTCCCTTTTCCAATCACCTTGTCAATGCCCCCTTCCCTGGAAAGGGATCCCTGCTGCCTGGCTTCCCTACCCTCTAATTCCAGGCTACTGGCCCCATTATCCCAGCATCGGAGCAGCCAGGTGACAATATGCTCGCCTGGACGACGGCTGAAATCTTTTCGTATATCTCGCAGCTCACTCAGGGATAGAGATCGGGTGGTCACTGCCTCATTTATGAGTTCTTCCTCTTCTTCCTCCCCGATCAGCGGCCGGCTCTCCTCCTCCTGTTGTCATGATGGCCCTTCTCCAGGGTAGTCTGCCTCTTCCACTTCTTCCTCTGGCTCCCTTTTAGAAGAAGCTTCTTGTGTACAGGGGCGACTGATACCGGCACAGGCTGGTTCTTTGTTTCAGCCACAGGACGTGTCACTGGGGTCTGAGTAGCTGCAGTGCTTGTCACCGGGGTCGGAGTGGCCGCAGTGCTTGTCACCGGTGTCGGAGTGGCCGCAGGGCCTGTCGCTGGGGTCTGAGTGGCCGCAGGGCTGGTTGCCGCAGTCTGAGTTGTTGCAGGGCCTGTCGCCAGGGTCTGAGTGGCCGCAGGGCCTGTCGCCGGGGTCTGAGTGGCCGCAGGGCCTGTTGCTGGAGTCTGAGTAGCTGCAGAGCATGTTGCTGGGGTCTGAGTGGTCGCAGAGCCTGTCGCTGGAGTCTGAGTAGCTGCAGAGCATGCTGCTGGGGTCGGAGTGGTTGCAGAGCGTGTGGCTGGGGTCGGAGTAGCTGCACGGCGTGTCGCTGGGGTCGGAGTGGCTGCAGGGCGTGTTGCCCGGGTCTGAGTGGCCGCAGTGCGTGTCGTTTTACTGTCAGATCCAGAGACCTTCTCTTCCCTTTGAGGGTACTGAATGGTGTTGAACAGGGCTCGGTAGGCATGGGCCAGGCCCCAGCACGTTGCAGTGATCTGCATCTCTCTGGAGTTGCCAGGGTGACAGCATACCTTTTCCAAATATTCTGCTAACTTTTCAGGATTCCGCGCTTGCTCAGGGGTGAAGTTCCAAAACACTGGGGGTGCCCACTGGCCTAGGTACTTGCCCATCTTGTCCCACACACCCTGCCACTCATAGCTATTCAGCCTTGGGGCAGATCTCTGGATGATATTCTTAAATTGCTTACCAACTTTAGACAAAATCAAAACAATATTCCCAAGAAGTACCAATAGGAGTATCTTAACTACCCAAGGCTGTTCAAAATACTGAAAAGTTACTGTAATGAAGGAGGAAACATCATAGAAGAAGGTAGTGACACTGCCATTCTGTATTTCCTCCGTAAAAAAACTCCCAGAAAAGTCACTGTAATTGCTAGTTGTCTCCACGAAATGGTATCCGTGGTACAGTAACGGCTTCATTGCGAAGCTTACATACCACACTAGCATCAAGGTCAATGTTCTAAAAACAAACCTCACAAGCGAGACATCACTAATCACTGCAGACCACAGCAAACTGCAAAAACCAACACCAATCTTTAACATGTACAGCAAAAAAAAGAGCATGATGCAGATTATACAAATCAATATCGAGAACAGAGAAACCAACATTGTGACCCACCACTATTAACAGATAGTTCCTTAATACTCTCCGGTTAATCTGTTATTATCTCAAACCCTTCGTGCCCCACGTTGGGCGCCATAAAGGACTGTCATGGTTTAACCTCAGTCAGCAACTAAGCACCACGCAGCCGCTCGCTCACTCCCCCCCACCCGGTGGGATGGGGGAGAGAATTGGAAAAGAGCACGAGTGAGGAAAACTCGTGGGTTGAGATAAAAACAGTTTAATAATTGAAATAAAATGATAATAATAATATGATAATAATAATAATACACAAAGCAAGTGATGCACAGTGCAATTGCTCACCACCCACCGACCGATGCCCAGCCAGTCCCCGAGCAGCGGCCCCCCCCCCGGCCAGCTTTCCCCAGTTTATGTACTGAGCATGACATCACATGGTATGGAATGTCCCTTTGGCCAGTTTGGCTGTGCCCCCTCCCAGCTTCTTGTGCACCTGCAGCCTTCTCAGTCGGTAGAGCATGGGAAGCTGAAAAGTCCTTGACTAGCATAAGCATTACCTAGCAACAACTGAAACATCGGTGCCTTATAGACTTTGTTCTCATCCTAAATCCAAAACACAGCACTGTACCAGCTACTAGGAAGGGAATTAACTCTATCCCTGCCGAATCCAGGACAGGGAGAGGATATGCTTGTGTTTCCACAGATCATGGACCCCAATGGATACCCGCCCGCTGTGTTCGACCATATCTGAAGGAGTCCGCGGATGCGTCAATGGTTTAAAGTAGATTATTGGGAACTACGCAAGGTATCTCGTTTGATATTCGGGGAACCATCTAGTGGGCCAGGCCGCGCCGGGGTATACAAGGGACCAAGTGGGTTGCCATTGGCCATGGACTGGGAACACCAGGCAGTGGAGAGCCGGCAACTGACTAACCGCGTGACAGGGATTCCCTGCCTTCAGTGTCCCGGGTCAACACATCACGCATGGACTTTGTGCAAATGCCACAGTTATTAGGATCCACAAAATGGATTGGTCTTTGTATTTCAGTTATTCAGGGGCAAATGTTTCCTGTGCCTGGTCAGTTAACGCTACCCTGGAAATCTATAAGAATGAATCACTGTGGTGTAACCAGACCAGCAGCAGCATATCTAAATCATGAAATGCGCCTATAGAATTGCCCAGGGGGGTCCTTTCAATATGTGGAGACAGGGCCTGGCCCGGCATTCCCTCTCATATTAAGGGTGGGCCGTGTTCGTTGGGAAGATTAACACTACTAACACCAAATGCATCCTCGATCTTAGATTAGGATGTTGGCTAGCAAAACAATCTAACGCAACCTCTGAAGCACTAACAGGGCTACTAATGGATGTAGATTCTATACGGCATGCTACTTTGCAAAATAGAGCAGCAATAGATTTTTTGCTTTTAGCGGAAGGACACGGGTGTGAAGAGTTGGAAGGAATGTGTTGTATGAATTTATCTGACCATTCGGAATCAATTCACCGCAGCATTCAAATGTTGAAGAAAGGAGTACAGAAATTAAGAGCGGAAGACCCCTGGAACTGGTTGGATAAGTTATTCGGGGGATGGGATTTAAACGGCTGGTTAAAAGGACTAGCCAAGCTAGGAGGACTGTGTTTGGTAATATTCCTTTGCAGTCTGGTTTGCGTGCCGTGTTTGTTACAGGGTATATGAAAAATGATTGAAAGATCGGTTTCAGCAGTGTTTCTAGTAAAACAAACAGGGGGACATGTGGGGATAGGAATTTCAACTATGGACATTACTGAGTTTGATTTTAATGAGCAAGCACTGTGCCCGTGAGAAAGCACGTAAATCAGAAGATAAGGAAGAAAGGAATGAGCTGCTGGACAGGAGAAAACAAGATAAAGGCCATGAAGGCATTTTGCGTGGTCAGGAAGAACAGGCCAATCCGCTAGAGCATAGGTGCGCGTGGACACAAGGCTGTAACCTACCTGCAGGCTGCAGATAGCGTGTGAACACTTCTGCTTGCTATAAAAATTACTAACAAAGAGCAATAAACGTCTTTGGTTGCTGTATACCAGAGTCCGTGCCGCTAATCCCCACACTTGCCCCTCTACAGCTGCACCTTCCATTTCCTTCCAGGCTACAGCTCCTTTCATTGATAGGGTTTGTAGGTGGTAAAATGTATTCATGTGACTAAATTGGAGAAACTGCTTCTTTCAAGGCAATGGGAGATCTAATTACAAAACAGTCCTTAGCCCTTATTCAGGCACAAATTAATTCTTCCTGGGCCCCAAAACCCTTTTGTCTCATAGGTTGAAGGCACAATAGCTCCCATTGCTTCTTTGCCCTTTACAAGCCACAGTATTCCAGCAAACTAAATTTGAAACTGGTCAGTATTTCACAAGGAAAATGTTCATATTATTTTAAAGATTCACAAAAATTCATTTTCATAATGAAATAAAAATGTTTTCCTCTGACCTTTGAGAAGGAAAAACAAAAAATAAAATAATTTTGTTTACATTTCTATCTAATGTCACTGAAACAGTTTTTATTTCCAGTCAAAGCGAAGAAGAAATTTGAATAAAACCAAAAAAAGTCTTTGGTTTTCTTCAAATATTTTCATACAAAATCAGCTGGTTTTGCCTACAAGCCCAACGGAGTGAAGGGGCTTGGCCTCCCACCAAGGCCCTGGGCTGAGGGGCAGAAACTTATGTCCCAAGTTGTCCAAAGTACAAAAGTCCAGCTCAGTCAGTATGAAGAAGTTATGCAGTTAATCTGAAATTGTACGGTAAAGATGGGAACTAAGTAGACTGTAGGATGGGATATATAATTAAATGTAGGTTAAGAGAACATTTGCTGCTGGCCTGAAAAGAAACACGGGGGCTTGGGCTCCTGTGTAGAAGCCCAGCCAGACCAACTGTTTTGAACACCAGGGAACAAAGAAAGGTAGAGAGGTCATTTGGTCCTAAAAGAGACACAGCAAAATAAACATGAAATAAACTTTCATTAAACTCTTTACTATGAAGGTGGTGAGACACTGGAACAGGTTGCCCAGAGAAGTTGTGGATGCCCCATCCCTGGAAGTGTTCAAGGCCAGGTTGGATGGAGCTTTGAGCAACCTGATCTAGTAAAAGATGTCCCTGCCCATGGCAGGGGGGTTGGAACTAGATGATCTTTAAAGGTCCCTTCCAACTCAAACCATTCTGTGATTCTATGATTCTATGATTTTCTTATAAAATTAGGTTTTCCTCCCAAGGCAAGGAAGAAAATGGTTAATGAGGGCTAGTTGATGTTTATCCTGTATCCATTCCAGCTCAAATAACAGTGTAATGGTTCTTTAAAGAAAACACAGTCAGTAGCACAGTAAATCATGGTATTTGATGTTATGCATGGCTCTCAAACTATAATAGGAACAGCAGCTCAGATTATCTGATTATCTGATATTCAAAGGCATGTGCCCTGAGAGAAGGTCAGACAGGGAAAAGACAGCCAGGAAACATCAGTGTTGAGCAGAGGTAGCAGGCTGTAAAACAGTATTGTCTATAAAAGTCAGAAAAGATTAAAGCCAGAAAGGTCTCCAGGTACCCATCCAAGGAAAAGATTGTGTGGCAAACAAGTAGATGCACTGTGACCCCTCTGGGTCTCCTTTCCTCAGTCCTAAGAAACATCCTGACAAGAGCAGTGCCGAGAGCTTCAGCAAACACAGCTGCTGGAAGACAACTTGTATTCCTGCCGTCACACCTTTTCACTTGTACCCTTTTCTTCCACAATGTGTATCTTCTTCTTTCTGCTCCTCTTCCTATGCCTTTAGCTTATGTCTTAGCTGGCCAGCTCACTCTTTTTGGCAGCATCGATGCAAGTCTAAAACAGGAAGGCAGAGGAAAGCAATGCCTTAAAACAGCTCAATGCTCGCAAAAGCCAAACCTTGGAGTCACCATGTGCTATGCTCAGTCTCCTCTAGCAACAACGTTGTAAATAAAAGTCAGGAGCAGAAACAGAAGGTGCATTTTCTAACTTGTCTTTTTTTTTTTTCCTTTCCCCTTTAGTGTGTGCTGGTCTTAATTTATCGTTGAGGAGGCAGATTCAGGCTTTTCCCACAACAGTAATAACAGCAGCTCTGGCTCATCATTTTAACAACTTCTTCATCCAAAAAGAGCAGTTATTACCATCTTTAATAGCACCTAAAAGGCTGCCAAATACAACAGTTTCCCTTACTATAAGAAACAAAACAAAACCAACAACCACTACTGCAGCTATGGGGAAAGGAAATAAGAGATGTGGTTAAAATCTCACTCAATCACTTTCCCTGCTTTTTTTCTTTTCTTTGTGGCTAATAAAGGTTTAAACTTCAGGGTTGTTTTTTTTTAGATGTGGGTGTTTGTTGAAGTACATTTGGGTGTCTCTGAACAGTCAGACTTTAACTATTCAGTATTGTACAGTGGGTCATATAAATAAATACCTTTGACCCTCCTGACTCATTTGTTCCAGTAAAACAGGCTTAAAGCTTCTAATTAATACAGGATGTCACTATCGTCTCTCCATCCCCCCCAGATGACTCTATAAACACCGTGCCATTGTTTCTTCATTATTTCCTTCTTCCCAGTGCTTTTCCTCTCACTGCTTAGCTGCCCCATCCCTACTAACTTAGGAGCCCCAGCCACCCCTGCTCTCCTCAGGAATGAGCTGTTCTTACCCTGATATCCTTTACTGAACTGAAAGGCAGTCCTTTATGCTAAAACCCAGAGTCTTTACTTACTCTTGGATACATAAACCTGAGAAAACACAATATTTCTGATGATGATGAGATGAGGCCTGAGTGCCTTTTATAGTTGAGATCATTCATATACTTGCCTTCAAGATTCTGGCCTACAATTGTGGTATAATTTGTTACCCCATTGCAGCTCACCCCTCCCTTCTGGCCTCGGCAGCCACCGCAGCATCTCCATTTCTTCCCACAGCATCACTCTGCACTATCTTCTGTATAGCCACTTTCCTTGGAAAGACTCTCTAAGCATGCCAGGCTTCCAGGCATCCATCCTCTCCCAATTTATTATTCCCTGCTAATATCACAGATTCTAGCCAATATAAAGCCAAAGGACTTCACCCAGTATCAAAACTGCAGAAGGTAAATAAGTTAGACACAAGGAAACACCTTCCCGTCGCAAAGAAAACTAGGTGGTATAATAGTTCACCTAACAAGACTGAGGAATCTCTGTTGTTGGACACTTCAGAAAAGAGATGGCAGGGACATCTGGCAGGAACAGGTTACCTGCAGTGGATTATGTTCTGGGAGAATGGGATGTTCTGCCTGATCTGTTGAGGTCCTTCCCAGACATAGGTCCTGATTCTGTAATAAAAGTAGCAATATCTGACTCCACCTAAGCCAGATAAGCCTACCCTGAGTTCTGTTCAAGTGGCCACTTAAACGCTGTGGTCAAATTACACTGAAGCCAGCCTCTTGGTAATTGTTTAACAAAAGAAATATGTTGCCACTACCTATTGCCCCATTGCAGGTTGCCCTTTTTATACCTGCCTTTTCCCATACCCCTTCCTCTGCTTCTTAGTGCCTGCTCTGATTGCAAACATGTCCAGACAAATAACTTATGTGAAATCTTGGCCATACTGCTTGGAATGGAAGATATTCCTTTCAAGTCAGTGAGACAATTCAGGGTAGTAAAGTTAAGCACATATGTGTCTGTAAAATATTAGCGTAATAACAATGCAGATTTGAGGGACTGTGGAGACTCACATTCAGATAGCTGTAATAAGGAATTACAAATCATCTCCACTGAAGTTATACTTTTGATGATTGAAATGGCATTGAAGCTTTTGCAGTTCTACAAAGTAAAAATAGGGTCCTGCAGTAAAAATTAATTTTTCATTGCCGTATAAAATACATTTGATGCCACTCAGAATCCTCAGGAAAATTCCAAATGCACTTTGTGAAATTGAAATGAAGGGATGCTGAACAAAGGCACCAGATGGGGAGTCTCCTGTTATTAACGAGGTCACCAGTGAAACATCCATTCCCAGAAGGAAATGATCAGTATCTCACTGCAGCAAGGCTAAACAAGAGATGAGGCAACAGAAATTTTTGATTCAAGATGTTGAACTCCTCTGACATATCCAATAAAAATCAGAATACATTGCAGCTGACTTGAATTAGTCACAACAAGTGAAGACCTTCAGTAGATCGGTTTCTGTCAGCAGACATATTCAAAACTTTGGCTGAAAATAATCAAAAGAAAGAACACAGGTTAAAGCCTGTCAATCTATTCTAAAGCCTTATAGAAAACAGGAAGTCACTAAAAAGAATACAGTTGTTAATTACAGAAGAACCAGTGATATTTTAAATAAGCAGAAATAGTGTGATTAATGCAAAAATGAGTTTGCTGTGTGTGATGGGTGCACCCACTCTGAGTTAACAGCACTTTGGTTCAGGCATCACTGACAAGTAGGCCTGACTGAAGTCAGCCCTGTTGTGCAAACCTTGCGAAATTGTGCTAGGCCATATCTTCTCAGGAACTTAAGGAATTTAGGTCATGTCTTATCAGGAGCTAACAGTACCAGCCTGAGCTGGAAACTAAAACTGCTGCAGCTGCACAACTGCATGTACACCAAAGGGGGGTTTGACTACAAGTCAATCACTTTACGCTATAAATATCTGCAGCCCCTCCAGAGCTCGTTGAGCTCTCCTGTACAGCAGTAGGCTGCACAGTGGTGGTCTCCCCTTGAGTAGGGATGCCCCTCAAGGTTACTCCTCGAGGTCAAGAGATCCCTTACCCAGCATCTGATATCTACAATGAGGTAAGTGACATTTTATATTAGGTCTAAAAGTATATTCTATACAAGCTAGCTTAATTATTAGAAGTGTAATAAGTAGTAGAGTGTTTGACCACCATTTAAATAACTGTTCAATTACCGTTTAATTATCATTTAATCATCATTTAATCACTGTTTAATTACCATTTAATTGTCGTCATTTAATCGTCGTCATTTAATCATCATCCAATGATGACTTCTCTTAATAATTCACCTGCGACACTGTGTTGGTAAACAAACAAGGAATTACCAAGCAAAAGAAATGGGGCCATCTTTCAGTGTTCAAGAAATAGAAAAGAACACAATCATTAAGAAAATAAACCTTCTTATATTACCAAAAAGGATCCTGTAAACAGTGTAAAGGAAAAAAATAGAATTTAACAGCTACTGATAGTATCAATTAACAATACTTAAAGAAGAACACCTTTTTCCACCAAGTATATTTGTCTAATCAAAGATATGTCTCTCCCTTATTTTAAACATTTAGTCTTATATTTTTTTTATAACTATGATTATGACAACCTGAATATCTCCAAAAGGAGTAAACATACAGAATATAGCTTTGATACAATTGAACAGAAAGGATTTGCCACAATATGATGACAAGAAATTACCAACAGGAACTTGAATGACAACTCGGAATTCTTTAGATCTTGCATCAACAGCAAAGGATGTTAAGATATGTTTGTCATATGATGCAATTCTAGGAATGAAGAGTGGCTGGAAAAGGTGTCAGCTGGTAATTAATTACAAGTATATGAGAAGTCATTAATAAAAACCATTCCTATGGATGACCAGCTTCTCTGCAAAAGAAAACAAGACCACAGCCTTAAAGCAAATATATAATACCATAATAAAAATTGGTTTGTCTTATGTATGCTATATTATGTTAAAATCAAATAGGTGGTTGTTAAAATATATGATAATAGCTTATAGTGTCATTAGGTTTCCTTTCAATAATGCCAGGCATGGAGCAAATTTGTAGAACATATACTGAAAGTAAACCTTGGCAATACAAGAAGCAGAGCCTGAGCTAGCAACACTGAAGTGCCAGTCCCAGAGCCCATTGCTGGGTATGCTACGCTAGCCTGATCTTCTGAGAAAACAAGGCTTACACAATCGCCACCCATCAGTCCATGCCTCTGCCACTCCACACTTAATAATATTTGAACATGCTGGCCAATTTTAACCAAATTCAAAACCAGCACTGAACTGCAAAATAATTCAGGTTGGATGAGTCCAACTGCTGAAGTGTCCAAAGGTAAATTAATTTTAACAATGTTGAATCACAAAATGATTCAGGTTGGATGAGACCTTAAGAGGTCATCTGGTTCAACTGGTGAAGTGTCAAAGGGTAAATGCATTTTTTACAAGTTTCAAAAAAATCTGCTATTAACATACACATATATACACAGCTTATGCTTTGTATCAGCTGACCGACCAACTAAGACATACATACCTATATTAATACAGCTTTAGGCGAGTCATAGCACATACTGATGCTTACCCAGATGGGGTGACGCCTTGAGGGGGGTATATGGTGAGTTAGGACATTGAATTGCGGATATAGAACATAAATCTGTAAGAAAATAATTTTGAATATTCTATTGCTCATAGTATAAATTGCTTGCCTGAGGCATAAATGTAAGTATTGATAACAGTAAGACTCATTAAATGAGCTAGAGAATCGTAGTTAGTCTTCTGCATAAAATCTGACACAGGTAACCTTCTGATTTCAGTTAAAAAGGCCATGTGTCATTTCTGCCTATAAACAACTTTATAAAGTAATGATATGGATGTTGTTTCTATTCTGAAGAGCCCACAATCAGAAGGTGAATTTTTGTGCAAAGGGTTTGAGATACAGCTTAAGAGGAAAAATATTTATTTCTAAAAATAAAAGCTGTACGTCTTTTTTACAAGCCTGATTTGCTTTCAGCGCAGCTATTCATCAGCAATCACATGACAGTAATAAAGAATCAGAAATAACCACTTTCTACAAATGCTGAACATTATTTGGATACAGAAAAGTGTATTATTTCTAACACTACGCCCTCTCCCATCCCACATCCTTGAACTTTGCTGCTTCACTGCAGATGAATCATAGAATCATCGAATATCTCAAGTTGGAAGGGACCCATAAGGATCATCAAGTCCAACTCCCTGCTCCTCACAGGACCACCTAACACTAAACCATATGACTAAGACCATCATCCAGACACTCCTTGAACTCTGACAGGCTTGGTGCCATGACCACTTCCCGGGGGAGCCTGTCCCAGTGACCGACCACCCTCTCAGTGAAGAACCTTTTCCTAATGTCCAATCTGAACTTCCCCTGACGCAGCTTCATTCCATTTCCTCGTGTCCTATCGCTGGTCACCAGAGAGAGGAGATCAGCACCTCCCCCTCCGCTGCCCCCCTTGAGGAAGTTGTAGACTGCGATGAGGTCACCCCTCAGCCTTCTCTTCTCCAAGCTGAACAAGCCAAGTGACCTCAGCCGCTCCTCATAAGTCTTGCCCTCGAGACCTTTCACCATCTCGGTCGCCCTCCTCTGGACACACTCTAATAGCTTGATGTCCTTCTTACATTGAGGCGCCCAAAACTGCACACAGTACTCGAGATGGGGCCGCACCAGTGCAGTGTAGAGGGGGACAATCGTCTCCCTCGACCGGCTAGCTATGCTGTGCTTGATGCACCCCAGGACCCGGTTGGCCCTTTTAGCTGCCAGGGCACACTGTTGACTCGTATTCAACTTGCCATCAACCCAAACCCCCAGATCTCTTTCCGTGGGGCTGCTCTCCAGCCTCTCATCCCCCAATTTGTATGTATAACCAGGATTACCCTGCCCCAGGTGGAGAATCCGGCACTTGCTCTTGTTAAATTTCATACGGTTGGTGATTGCCCAGCTCCCTAGTCTATCCAGATCTCTCTGTAAAGCCTCTCTACCCTCAAGGGAGTCCACAGCTCCTCCTAGTTTAGTATCACCGGCAAACTTACTTAATGTACATTTGATTCCTGTGTCCAGATCATTTATAAAAACATTAAAGGGCACTGGCCCTAAAATTGAACCCTGGGGCTCAATTTACTTAGAGACTTGCCGAACAGTAATGCCCAGTGACATTACAAAAAGAAATAAAACACATCTCCCCTTCATCACTCTCATTTAAACTACAAATTATAGCTCTTTATGATCTCTCTGGGACTTTGCTACTCTTCAAAATCTGATCATCTGTCTTTAAGGAGGGATTTACCCATTCACTGGGAAGCATGCAGGCCCCTGAACAGAAGATTTGGACTTCTTTTTACCAGGATTGTTTCCCTTCTTCGGTGCTGGCAGTGGAATCACATGGTAATTCAGCTGAAGATGGAACCAGATGAAGATACCATCTCTTTCTCCTGTACTGAGTAACTGGATTAGACTCAAGTATGTAGCAGCTCCGGGTATAGCTATGTCTACAGACAGAAGCTGATGCTATCCAGTATTTCTCCAGAACAGTTTAATCAGGATGAGAACTTCTTTCATAAGTGAGGCTAAATGTCAGGCCTTCTACTGATGTGTAGAGGAGAACACCTCAGATCTCCTAGATGTAGGGGTCTCATCCTGATATGCTTTGATATGAACACTCGGGATTAAGGCTTGCCCGTACCATCAGCAGCATTATTGTGACCTTTCACTCTGTAAACTGAGTTTGTGCTGTTGTGTGGAGTGTTCCCATAGTGCTCTGGAGAATTTTGTTGCAAGACTTTCTCACTAGTGTGCATTTCTTTACCCAGCAGGCTGTTCTCCATCTTGAACTGTCTCCAATCTCATTGGATCCCAAAATGCTGGAACACATATCTGCCAAACTATAGCTGCTATCAGTAGTTTTTTTCTGCTCAAAAGCTCGTAAGACTTTAAACGTCCCTCTAGCCTGCTGACTTGCATTTTATTAGAAGATAGAATTTCAAAATGCCTAGGAAAATACTCCATGCTTAGTAAACATCATACAAGTCTAAGATTTTTTATGCTCCAAAGTCTGTTAATACTGGTGTTATTCTGCCTTGTGTTTTAGCTTCTGCCCCAACTCTGCCTCTATATTAGCATACTCTGTTGCTGTTGCGATAACCAAAGATGAATGTATATATTTTCTAAGATGTTGCTCTTCAAAGGTTTTAAGTATGTCTACACTTCAGCCAGAGCTGTGACTGAATCTTGCACGAATGTATACAAGGCAGCTTTAACACAAGCAGTTTGGGTATTTAGAATAGTATACCTGAAATAGCAGGGAAATTACATATAAGCTGGATATACACTAGTTTCTGTGGTGAGGCTAGCAAGTGACTCAAAATGCACTGGGTATCCTTGAGACTGAGCGAATAATAAAGATAATCAATAAGTATCCATGGGCTTCCCTGATCTATATGAAAGAGGGGCAGAATGATAAACATCATTTTGGTGAAAAAAAAAATTCTGACAGTGTTCTTGTGATTTTATAAATCACAGATACTTAATTCGATAATTCATCATGCTTAGAATCTTCAGCAATACAAAGAAAGCAATGAGGATTAATTGGACAGCAAAAGACAAATTTTCTGACACTCTCCTAAGGTGTTGTCTTGATTGGAAATCAAATTCCTTGTCTGGTAAGACAGCTTTGAAAGTCACAAACAATGCAAACAAATCCTGATGCTTTCTTGGCTCAGTGCAGATTTTTGTCACCTTAATAGATGAAATTTATCAGACTCAAGCTAAGACCTCTTGAGTATTGGCTAGAAATGGTATTTTTACCCCTTAATCACATAATTGAGTAATTTAGGTCCATTACTCAATCCATTCTTAGCCTTTTAGAGAATGTATTTAGAATTTTTACCATCCAAATTGTGACCCGAGGACAGCGTTGGCTGTGCTTACAAGTCTGTTATGCTCATCTCAGCCAGTATATAATACAATGACACAAGCCCTGCAGAATCTTGCAGGGGTCAGATGGCCTGGAAACATACTGGAAATATGAGTGACTCATCCAGCATTCAAAGTTTTTCTCCCTCAGACCAAAGGAACAACAGCTTACATGTTTATGGGAAATGCCAGGATTGCACACTAAAAAGCTAAGTGGTTGAAAGCTAAGTGGCCTTCAACCCCCTCTTTTCACCCAAAAGGCAATCCAGATATCCTCAGATAAATCTTTTTCCATACATTCAAATTATTTTAGTATAGGCCTGGTGTGATCTTGCAGACAGACCAGGATTGTCAGTCTATCGATCTCTCCATCAGTATACCAGGGATAGAGAGGATGGAACCTCTAAGGCTACTTAAAAACATCTGAATTGTTTTCTTGTCATACATTCCACTGATTAATCAGAAGCAAACTGTATTCACTACCACAGGAACTATAATTTCCTTTTTTTAGATTCATGTAGGTATTTTGTCTGTTATAACTGAATGCTTGTTCTGTGGTTTGTGGCTTCCCCTGTCTAGTTACAAATGTTCTTGTTTGACTGAGTTGAATTGTGGATGTGGCTAAACATATTGCTTCCTCTTTCCTTGAATAACATCTTCCAATGCTCCACTACAGTCTTGATTGCCGGCGATATCTCGGAAATGCTGTCTGACGCCGGAGGGGGAAAGCGCGGTTCCGGAGTAATGATGAGTCCCAATGTGGGTATGGTCATTCTCCTTTATTATCGCTCACAGCATTGTTTATATAGACACACAGCTTGATCACGCGCAACACAACAACTACTAATTGGTTTAGCTACATTGTCCACGTGCCTAAAACTTAAGTCCCATTGGCAGGGACTTGCTTGCTTGCTCCAGGACATAGCTCCGTCTTATCTGCTTACTGCAGGTGGTGCCTTCCCTGATATCAGCATTGAAGGACATGTCTGGGTTGCTCAACAACAACAACAACTCAATTTCGCCGAGGCAGTAAGACACTACTTCTGCTGCTTTCTGACAACCATTCTTCCACAATTCCCCCTTCTTGTTTTTGAGCAACCCAAACAGCTGACATGGCCTTTTCTATCATCTTCTGCATACATCGTAACAAGCAAGGAATACATACTAAAATACAGCAAAATACTAAAAGGACTAAATTACTATGTTTACATTTAGTTTTATGAATATTAAGCTACTCTGCGTTCTAATCAACTAGCTGAAGCCAAGCGTGTTTGCTGGTGGCAAAAGCAAGCGTATTAAGCTCTGCGTGACCAGTGATTAACAAGATTCTATAATATGCTACTCTTTCTATATAGCAAGAAGAGCACCACTGGCGGGCACGACTACGCCGAGCCCACTAACAGTTCTCACACTGTCCACAGCCACACAGGACCCACAGTTCGCACTGTAGACAATCTTCACAGCTCACTTGGGTCCTGTGCTTCACCAGTGGAGTGGTCATAAACTGCAACAGATCTGGTGGCGCTGCTACGGGCCTGTCTGATTTAAAGGTGGCACGGCTTCACCGATTTGCTTGGTACCCAAACCGGTCCGTTATCTGTGGAAACACACATATATCCTCTTCCACTAAAGATCACTGAGACGGGGCCCAGCCACATGCCAGTGACAGGGTCCCGGTACATCAATTTAAAATCTGGTATAGTAGTTTGCTGATTGAATTTGAGATTCTGATGATGAATAACTATTGACGGCTCCTCCCTATCCCCCATCAGGCAGAGATAATTTAGGGTAAAGAGGACCTTATTTAGCCTTAATTGTGGGTCCTTTTCTTCCCCTTTCTGTTTGGATAAATAATCTTTAAGTATCTGGTGAGTACGTTCTACAAGACTTTGTCCTGTTGGAGAATATGGAATACCAGTGACATGCTTAACACCCCAAGTCATTAGAAAGGTTCTTAATTTTGCACTGGTATAAGCAGGACCATTATCCGTTTTTATCTGTTCTGGCACTCCCAATACTGCAAAGCAGGCAAGGAGGTGATTACATACATGGCGAGCCTTTTCACCTGGCAAGGCTGAACTCTCAGAAACATCCATTCTAAAATAACAAAGAACGTATGGTTTGTGGTTTTAGACGCGCTTTTGTCCCTCTTGTTCTTATTGTCATCATATTTGTCCTCATATTTATCAGCATATTTGTCAATGGCATCTCCAAGCGGTAGCGGGGTCCCAGAGGCCCCGTTTTTGTTTTGCCATTGACAAATGACCGCAAAGGGGGAGTCACCAAGATTACAAATGAGTAACGAAATGGATCTTCAT